>OX419757.1:13402621-15802621 GCA_948567375.1 Lunularia cruciata | reverse complement strand
TAGGGTTTAGATCTCTTGTTCCTAGACTGGTGCCCTAGCCAACTGGTCCACCCTCACTTGTTGTCCTAGTGACTTTGCCACTATTCTCTATACACTTGTCGCTTTGGCTAGGAGAGGCAATTTCATTCCATTCTTGGTGATCTTGGTAGCGTAGGACTTAGATACAAACTTGTCTTATGTCAAATGCCAAATGGTGGTAGAGTCAGTCCTGTGTTGTTTTATGAGATGGAGGGTTTTCATTTAGATTTCTTGTGATTGGACTCCCTCCATTCCTTGCTTCCTTTTTGTGCACCATGTTTGTGTGAGGTGCTTTGACTTTTGAGCGTTGGTGCTTTGGTGTGCTCTCGGTAGTGAGGCTAAAGTGATGACCAGTTGGACTATCTTTGTTTCTCTCCGATGAGGCAGGAAGTGATGACTTGCAAATTGTGAGAGTGCGTGTTGTGATGACAGGTTATATGTTGCACTTTCTCCTAGTGTAGTTATCTTTGTTAGAATTACATTAGTGGGTGGTGTTCCGTGGGTATTGGCACTTGGTGGTGCTTAGTTGGTGTTGGCACTTGGTGGGGTACTTGCGGTTGTGATTTTTGTTTACAGTTTGTGGTTTTGGTTTGCGGTTGTAGTTGTAGTTACTTTGTCATAACGGAGTTTGTTGGGGATTCCATAGAAGTTAGCCCTATAGTACTGTAATATCCATTTATACATGTGTGTGATATTGTGATATTTACAAGTACTTGAGAGATATTCTTTATATAGAGATAAAGGATGGTTCTACATTAGTCATGATTAGCTAAAGTTAGTCATAGCTAAGATAGAGGGGACCTTACTTTAGAGGAGGTGGAAAAGATGAGCACCACTATTTTGGATTCTAATGTGTTGACTTGGTATTATTCCTAGGTGTTGGGCTTTGAGGAAAGAGTTGAGAACTCTTGGGCTCACAAGCCTTTTTGTTTTGGATTCTTCTATAGTCCAAGGATAGTCCATGTGAAAGAATCCTTGACTTAGTGGTTGGGTCAAGATAAGATCACATGCTAGTGGAATATGACCAATGTGAATGGATATTCCTTTATACTTTTTGAATTTACTTGACTTTTAGTCTAGTAACTTGAGTTACTACGGTAATGAGTAACTTTGGTGTGTAACTATTTCACAAGTATATAAACAAGGGATGAGGAAGTACTCATCATCCTTTCATTTGCAACTATCTCTCTCTCATTGAGTTCTCTAGTGAGCAATGTCTTGAGTCTTGGAGTGTTAGCCTTGGAGGAGTATGATGGAGTTGGGGTTCCTTGCCTTCTTAGTCCATGGTGTGCTACCATAATAGCCATTAAAGGTTCATCCTGAGTGAGAGACATACCGGCTCACAGACCTGCTTTTGAGAGAGCACGGTTCACAACTCGTGTTGTCCTATTGGATAATTAGATGGGGATTTTCTGTTTGGTGGGAACTTTAGGGAAGGTCTATACGCCACATAGAGTCTTGTTAGACTTTGGTGCGCAACCCCTTATGTTGGAGAAGGCTATAGTTGTCGGTTTGGAGTTACAAAAGACCAATGTGGAGAGGTTTCCATTTCAGATCCAAACATCTCTACGTGGTGGTTCAACACAATACATCACAAGTGGGGAGCTTGTTGTCTTTGTTATGTAACACCCATTTGTGCATGTGTGTGGTATTGTGATATGTAGCTTGGTATTACAAGTATTTGAGAGATATTATTTATATAGAGATAAAGAATTGTTCTACATTAGTCATGATTAGCTAGAGTTTGTCATAGCTAAGATAGAGTGGACCTTACTTTAGAGGAGGTGGAAAAGATGAGCACCACTATTTTGGATTCTAGTGTGTTGACTTGGTATTATTCCTAGGTGTTGGGCTTTGAGAAAAGAGTTGAGAACTCTTGGGCCCACAAGCCTTTTTGTTTTGGATTCTTCTATAGTCCAAGGATAGTCCATGTGAAAGAATCCTTGACTTAGTGGTTGGGTCAAGATAAGATCACATGCTAGTGGAATATGCCCATGTGAATGGATATTCCTTTATACTTTTTGAATTTACTTGACTTTTAGTCTAGTAACTTGAGTTACTATGGTAATTAGTAACTTTGGTGTGTAACTATTTCACAAGTATATAAATAAAGGTGAGGAGGTACTCATCATCCTTTCATTTGCAACTGTCTCTCTGTCATTGAGTTCTCTAGTGAGCAATGTCTTGATTCTTGGAGTGTTAGCCTTGGAGGAGTATGATGGAGTTGGGGTTCCTTGCCTTCTTAGTCCATGGTGCACTACCATAATAGCCATTAGAGGTTCATCCTGAGTGAAAGACAGACCGGCTCACATTTTTGGTTCAGTTGCCGGGACCTCTCTAGAAGGCAAGATAATGTTCCGCGTTCAATTTTACATTAGGCAGAAGGAGGCCATGAGAGCTCACTTGGAGAGAACATTAGGAGAGGAGAGGGCTGAACTTATGTTAGAAAACCAAGATCCATTTGTATACCTTGTAGTTCATTATGATGTCTTTGATGTGATTTTTGTACATCATGAGAGGATTTGGAGAGATTGTGTGAGGTGGATTGCAGATTTTGGGGATTAAGGTGATTTTGGGTAAACTCTCAAGTTTGAGATCTGAACTTGAAATTTCTACAAATGATAGCTTGGGTTGTTGTCAGTTAGCACACTTGGAATTATTGTGAAAGTTACTATGCGGATTGGGCTAGAATTTGTGAAAGTTGATAGGGTAAACTACTCCTGCAATTGCATGCTCTATGGAAAATTGTACAGAGTCAGCCATTTCTTCAATTTTCAATAGATTTTTGTAAAACTTTTTACAAAAATTAAGTACATTATATCCTACCTGCTGACACAAAAATTAGACAGAGATCATTCTTGAGCAGGGAAATATGAGTTTTTGAAGTGAGGGGTGTGGTTTTCAGACCAAATCTGAAATATGTGTGTTGAATAGAAATGTTTCTAGGCCAAATGGGTCAATGAAAAGATCTGAATTTTTGCAAGGAGGAATTCTTTGGAGTTTTGATCAAGTGTGAAAAATTTAAGAGGTTTGTGACATACTGGTTGGGAGATTTGAGTAATATTGTGAGGAAGGGTCAATTCTGCAGAGTGGAGATCTCATGCATGAGGAGTTTGAGAGCAACAAAAAGCATATTTGAGTGTTTAGATTCATCTTGGGAACATGGAGGGTCATCAAGAGTGGAAATTGAGACTATGCAAGGTTCCCAAAGGGTTTGAGTTGATTTTAGGGGTGGTTTTGAGGAAAAGAGAGTTTACAATAGAATTTGAAGAGAGTGTCGAGGGGATCCAAAAACCTATGCCACTTGGAGGAAAGAGTGAGTCTAAGTGTTTTTTATGTAGAGAGAAGGGAAATAAGGCAATTTCATGTCCATTGACCTTTGAGAGCAAGAGATTGAGGGAAAGGAGAGGCTTACTTGACTTGGGTTTGCATGTTGGACCTTTTTCACCAAGATTGGGAGGGAGAAGTGTGAGGTTTGTGGAGTAGAAGGACTTCCAAAAGGACGTGAGTGTAGTGGAGTAAAAACACTTTTGGAGACTTTGGTGAAGGATCTTTCAGAGAGTCTTAGTACAACTACAAAAATAATATTACCTTTGTCAGCTAGTTCTCAAGATTAATGATGGAGATAATCTTTCAACTTATGGATAAACTATCCATGAGAGTTAGATTAATATGCACTCTAGGATTTGATGTTGCTATAGAAATCTTGGAGCAACCTCAACCATTCTCAATTGATGTTAGTCATGTATATACTCTGTTAGTTATAGAGTGAGAGAAAAGAAAAGAGAAAAAAAATTAAGAGAAAAGAAAAATAGTGAGGGGTTAAGATGGAGAAACTTCTTGTTTTCTTTGGCAAGGATGAAGAAGATGTGGAGGCCTTTGTGAGAGACTTCAAGAGAACTTGCATAGGAAACAATGAGAGAAGGAAGAATGAGTGGGCCTTATTAATACTAGATTTCTTTGAGGATGCAACACTTACATGGTATGAGTCACAATACTAAAAGAGAGAGAGGAGAGATGGGGAAGAAGAATCTTGGGAGGGTTTGACTTCATCACTCATTAAGAATTTTCTCCCAGATGAAATTTATGAGAGATTGATGAGTGAGGTTACCTTTCTCAAAGAAGGAGATGGAGAGAAAGTGAGAGTCTATGTGGAAAGAGTAGAAAAGTTAGAGTCCAAATTTTACATAGTATTGAGGAAGGGTGGGGATGATGTGGAGACTACTATGATTTGCATAGGGGCCATGCTCACCAATAATTTTGTGGGAGGGTTGAGACCAAAAATTAGAAGCAAGGTGAGATATGAGAAACCTTCTTCCAAGGTTGAAGCTATCAAGATTGCAATTTGTATGGAGGAGGCCAACCAGCCAACAATTTCAATGATAGAAATTGTTTTGGTTGTTAAGGAAGAAGCCATATCCAAAGGAATTGTCATATCCAAAGGAATTGCCCAAATTCCACTTACCATGGAGGAAGGGGTTATGAAGGAGCCAATAGAGGGAAAGACGAAGGTAGTGAAACCCAAGTGGCTCCCAATCCAAACAAAGGTAAGGGGATAGCATCCATATATGTGGTTGAGAGCAAGTATGAGAAGGGAAAGTGCTCAAACTCCAAGAGTCTTAATTTGGAGCTTTTGGCACAAGAGAAGAAGAGAGCTTGTTTTGCAAAGGATATTCACTCTTCTTAAGGATTTACTCAAAGCAAGGATACTCCTATGTCTACTAGGGGCACTCGCACATCAACAGCATCAACAACAAAGACTCCAAGGAAGAAGTTGGGCATGGAGGATTTCTTGATTTCAAAGCAACAATGGAACTACAATGTGTTGGAGGATGTTGGTAGTCACAAGGCTAATATCATTGTGGGCCAATTGCTTGCTTTGAATCTTACTTTGAGAAAGGAGCTTAGAGGTGGTTTAAGTTCTACAAGTAGCAAGAGGAAGAAGAAGGCAAAAGCTCCAATATCAATAGGGGTGGTGGATGCCAAGCCAGCACCATGGGAGGCTTGTGAATATGCCTCCAAGATTGATGTGAGAGTGAATGGTCACAACATCAAGGATGTACTTGTTGATGGAGGATCAGTAGTGAATGCTATGTCAGAAAGGTTGATGAAGAAGTTGGGTAAGATACCCTCAAGACCTTCAACATTTGTGGTGAGCATGGCAAACAAGCAACAAGTTCGACCAAAAGGGATGATGGATGAAGTGGTAGTTTTAGTATTGGGAGTTCAAAATCTCATGATTTTCCATATCTTGAAGGATTCAAGCTATGACTTACTTCTTGGGAGGCCATGGTTGAGAGCAGCATGCAAAACTGATTGATGGCACAAAGGGTACTTGAGGATTGGGCCATCAATGATATAATGTAGCTATAGGATGCACTCTTAGTCAATTAGACCAAGATGTGCATGATCATCCAATAGCTTATGCTAGTATGCAGATAGTTTCAACAGAAAAGAATTACTCTATCACAGAGAGAGAAGGGTTGGCAGTGATCTTTGGTCTCAAGAAGTTTAGACACTATTTGATTGGAGGGAAAGCCACCATTGTCACGGATCACAAGGCTTTGAAGTACATCTTCAAAAAGCCAAATATTGAAGGGAGACTAGTAAGGTGGATGATACTCTTGTCTGAGTATGACTACAACATTGAGGATAGGCCAGGAAAGAAACATGCAAATGCTGATTTGTTATCTAGAGCCTATGATCATGATGGAGATGAGCTAGTAGATGATTCCTTCTTGGATGAGGAGCTCATGACAATCTCAATCACTCAAGAGGTTCCAATGGAGTACAAGGAGATTGTGGATTTTGTGACAAGAGGTAACTATCTTGAAGGGATGCATGCTAGGGAGAGGAAGGCCCTTGCAACAAGATCTAGACCTTACACAATGGTGGAGGATATTCTTTTTCACCAACGAGCAGATGGTCTACTTCAAAGAGCAATGGGTAAGGAAGAGTCTATCCTACTTATAAAGGAGTTTCATGAAGGTTTAGTGTATGGAGGACACTTTGTAGGAAAAGTGACAGCTTTCAAGATTCTAGATGCAGAATACCATTGGAGAGGGATTTTCAAGGATTGTCTTGATTATTGCAAAACTTGTCATGTTTGTCAAATTTTGCTAGAAAGTCTACATCCACTCCACCACTTAGATCAATTCCATTGCTAAACCCTTTTGAGAAGTGAGGAATTGATTTTGTAGGTCCTCTCAATGGAACCCCAAGGAACAATTGGTACATTGTGGTAGTTAATATTTACCTTACCAAGTGGGTTGAGGCTAGACAATTGAGGGACAAGAATGAAGTTGAAGTTGGTAGATTTCTTTATGAACACATTATCACTAGATTTGGATGCCCTTTGGAGTTGGTTTTTGATAGAGGAGGAGAGTTTACAAGAAACATCACTACAACCATGCTACAACATTTCTCTATCACACATAGAGTAACTACATCCTATAAGCCAAATTCCAATGGCTTGGCAGAGAGAAGCAATCAGACCTTGTGCATGATGTTTGCCAAAGATGCAGAAATGGAGAGAGCTAAACATCATTGGGACAAGAGGATTCATGCAATTTTGTGGGAGTATAGGACAACCATGAAGACTTCCACCGGATATTCTCCATTTTAATTGGTATATGGTATTGAGTCTACCCTACCTATTCACTTTGATCTTCCTACCTTCCAAAGCATTCATAGGAGATTGAAGAAAGCACAAGGAGGCGATGTAGAGAAGTCAAGGAAGGAACAACTCATGGAGTTAGAAGAGGCAAGAGTAGTTGCTATGGTTTGAGTGGAGCAAGCCAAAGGAAACAAAAGGAGAGCTATGACAAGAGGCAAGGCAAGAAGAAGGTGGAGCATTTCAAAGAAGGTGATTGGGTAATGTTATTTGATTCTATTTGATTCAAGAGAGTGCAAAAGAAGTTTTTGCCTAAATACTTTGGACCTTTCATAGTGGAGAAGGTGTGGGGCAATTACACCTATGATTTCAAGGAGTTGGGAGGAAGACACTTTGATAAGATTAACCATGATAAGTTGAAGATGTATCATAGAAGGTAGAGAGACCTTCACTTTGAGGACAAAGTGAAAACTTAGTCCGGGGGTAAATGTAACACCCATTTGTGCATGTGTGTATTGTACTATTGTGATATTTAGCTTGGTATTACAAGTACTTGAGAGATATTCTTTATATAGAGATAAAAGATGGTTCTACATTAGTCATGATTAGCTAAAGTTATTCATAGCTAAGATAGAGAGGACCTTACTTTAGAGGAGGTGGAAAAGATGAGCACCACTATTTTGGATTCTAGTGTGTTGACTTGGTATTATTCCTAGGTGTTTGGCTTTGAGGAAAGAGTTGAGAACTCTTGGGCCCACAAGCCTTTTTGTTTTGGATTCTTCTATAGTCCAAGGATAGTCCATGTGAAAGAATCTTTGACTTAGTGGTTGGATCAAGATAAGATCACATGCTAGTAGAATATGCCCATGTGAATAGATATTCCTTTATATTTTTTGACTTGACTTGACTTTTAGTCTAGTAACTTGAGTTATTACGGTAATTAGTAACTTTGGTGTGTAACTATTTCACAAGTATATAAACAAGGGGTGAAGAGGTACTCATCATCCTTTCATTTTGCAACTATCTCTCTTTTGTTGAGTTCTCTAGTGAGCAATGTCTTGAGTCTTGGAGTGTTAGCCTTGGAGGAGTATGATGGAGTTGGGGTTCCTTGCCTTCTTAGTCCATGGTGCACTACCATAATAGCCATTAGAGGTTCATCTTGAGTGAGAGACTGACCGGCTCACCGTTCTGCTTGGACATCCGATTGATAGCTTGGTGATGAGAGCTCAAGCTCTTGTGACAATAGTTGAGTCATATGATGTGCTAGTTGGGGGATTAATGCTATACCCCATGGGTTTCAATATTGACTTTTGGGAAGAGATAGCCTCCTATAGACCAGGTTGGCAGTCTGGTGAGGGATGAGTATGTCGCCTACCAACACGCTTTAGTAGTGGTAATTTTGGCTCACCACAGTCCGAGACCATGGCAACATCAGTTTTAGCTTCAGCGGTATAGTTACTTGGCCTGGTGACTTGTTGGAGTGGAACACCCATGCAGAAGATACTCCTGTACCAAAGGAGATCACTCGGATTTGGAGTACAAGTGGGATTGTTCCATCCACCTTGGATGTTCCATTGTGGAGTTTAGAGGAGGCATTGCAACAACATGCATATCAATTGGTGCAATAGGCTTGGAGTGGAGCCTTTGTACCATCAAGAGATGAGTATGAGGATGAGCCTCCAAAGTTGATTACTTTTACACCTCTGAATACCACACTCATTGCTTGGCACTATCCAATAGAGAGAATATGTCTATTGGAGTTGTTTGATGGATTAGCACCAGACTAGCTGTGGTATTACAAGACAAATATATGAGTACAAAGGTACTTGTATGTAGAGAGAGATGAGACTGCTAGGCAAGTCTCTTTACATCATGTGGCACACTTGGCCTGTCGGTATCCAAAGTTATTACCAATGTCAGCAGTCAGAGGTTACCAGAAGGCTCTACCAGTAGACATTTCCTTACTAAGAGCGCATGATCTAGAAAGACATGGGCCTATTCACTTGGTGATTTCTGGATGGCTATGTCAAGGACATACACATGCTAGTCAAGGTTTGGATCTTTAGGATCCTTGTTCTGGTGTGTTTTAGGAGATGTTACGGATACTACAACATCTCTAGGTTCATCAATCAGTTTCTCCAACTTACCTTTTGGAGAACTTTCCTTTGATGGGTGATTCTTGCACCAGAGTGGTGGGAAATACACATCAGATCCATTCTTGGATGCGACCTTCTATATTGTTAGATGCAGTTAGTGGGATCACGGGCTCATTGTCTTCATCTTTGGTGGACAAACCTCTTACCCAAGGAGGTTTTATAGTGTGCTTATGATGGGATTCAGCGACTTGACCACATCCTTGTTGATGATATCTTGGATGTCGGGCGTTAGTCTCAGAGAGTGGTAGTGGCTAATAGGTCACCTATGGCAGTGGTGAACCTAGTTGGACAGCCTTGAGCCGCATTTCCCACACTTATGAGTTTCCCAGGCTCTCATGCTTTTTGAGAGGGAGGACCTGGATTTGTTTGGGACTCACAGTTACAACAATTGGTGGAGCCCAATGCTGACGAGAGAGAGTGGGCAATGGGTTTTTGCACTAGTATTACCATTGTTTGAATAGTGTCAGAGGCATCCAAGCATCAAGTGTTAGGTCAGGCTATAAACCTGAACTGTTTGACTTGGATTATGAGCCTTGGCTTGGCAGAGGCTCATAATCCTTGATAGGGATCACCACTCGAACACTTGTGAGCCCTATGCGTATCAAGATGATTCAAGTACATGTTGGGAGTGATGGACCAAGTGGACATGGTATGCTTGAGACACAGCCTGTAGCTACTAGGGACAGTGGTCTACTTGGAGTCCATCTAGGTGAGCGTGAGCTACTTGGATTACACCCTTGGTCCACTTGGGATGCAGCTAGAGGACGTGTGGAGCTTGCAACTAGAGTGGAGGGAGTTTTTCACATAGAGGTTGGGACTTCTAGTGGTCGGGGCATGACACTATTGCTCCCAAGGGCCTAGTGTAGCAGCCAGTTAGTACGTCTTTCACTCCTACTATAGTTACAAAGGATACTTGGGAGTTAGATCTTGGACCCAAGCTTATTGGAGAGGAAAGACTGAGGGTTTGGAGGTTCTTGAGGAGCCACACAAGTTGTTTTACCTTTAGTTTGAAGGATTTAGGCGCTTTGAAGGGACTTGGTATACGGATTGAGCTGACTAGCAATTTATACCAATTTTCCAATGTCCTTATTGATATAGTGATATGGAGAGGACATTGATTTAGAGTTGGAGTAGTGACCTTTTTGAGGCTGGTTTGGTGGAGATCTCACACGGAGAGTATGCATCAGTGACAGTGATGCCAGCCAAGAAGGATATGCATGGCAACTACACAAATAGGCAGATGTGTGGAGATTACCATCCTATCAACCAATAGACTAGGGCTGATCAATATGCCATGCCTACATTGGAGGAGATTTTGATGCAATTGGGCATGCAAAGGTCTTCAATACTTTGGATCTTTGAGCAAGATATCATCAATTGCCAATCAGAGAGGAGGATAAGTCCAAGACAACATTCTAGGCTATTGATCCTCACGGCAAGGATGTGTTATATCAGTGGAAGTTCTTACCGTTTGGGTTAAAGAATGCTCCTGCTGAGTTCCAAAGGGTCATGGATAGGATCCTAGATGAATTGGATTTTGCTTGGTGCTATATTGATGACATTTTGGTCTATAGCACTACTGTGGAGGAGCATGAGAGACAATTGTTGGAGGTGTTTGAAGGGTTGAGATCTCATGGACTCAAATTACATCTTGGGAAGTGTAGGTTCTTCCATGAGCAAGTTGAGTATTTGGGTCACACTATCTACCCTAGAGGACTTGGTGTTCAGCAGACCAAGGTGGAGGCTATTGCACGTATTCCTTGGCCTATGGATGTGAGCAAAGTGCAAGCATTCCTTGGGTTGGCAAACTTCTATTGCTGGTATGTTAGAGGATTTAGTGCCATTGCCAAGGCCTTGACAAAGCTGACCAAGCTTACACAAGAGTGGTGTTGGGGAGATGAGCAAGAGAGAGCTTTTGTAGAGCTCAAGGAGAGGTTAACATCTGCTCCTATTTTGAGGAGACCGATCAAAGGACAACCATCTTAGGTTCATATTGATTGGAGTAAGTTGGGGCTTGGAGCGGTGCTCACCCAACATGATGATGTGGGGAAGGAGTTTGTGGTGGCCTATGCTAGTTGCTCCAACAATTCAGCGGAGGCAAAGTATAGTTCATATGAGGGAGAGTGCTTGGCAGCAATTTGGGCAATAGCACATTTCCGATGTTACCTATTTGGTAACCCCTTCACTTTCATCATTGATCATCAGCTACTGAAGTGGTTGATGGAGTCCGACAAGCTTTCAACGAGGCTTGCATGATGGGCTCTGATTTTACAAGAGTATGATTTCACAGTTTTTCATAGACTTGGAGTAGTGAACCATGATGTAGATGGGTTGAGTAGAAACCCATGTCTCAGCCAATAAGACCAGAGCATGTTGGCATGGTGAGACAGATGAGGAGATGGTGCCAAGGTGGCATGCATCGGGCTTTCTATGTATATTTTTTGAAGCTTTGGTGGTATCTCTCTCAACGCATAGGAGGAGTTATTGAGATCACAGATCCAGAGAGTGAAGAAATTGGTATAGTTCAGCAAGACATTCATGGGGACGTCTTAGTGATGGACTATCTTTGCATTGGTGTTGTGGGTGGCACAATTGGGGCCAAGGAGAGAGATTGTGTTATTCAATGAGCAAGACGGTTCAAATTGGAGGGCAGACACCTTTTGCGTGTATGGGAAGATGGTAGAGTGAGAGTAGTACCACTTCCATCTCAGAGACTATAGTTGGTCTGTCATGCTCATGAGAAGCTAGGACATTTTGGAGTCAAGCATACATATAGCTTACTCTAGAGTCATTATTGGTGGCATGGTATGCAAATTGAGGTACAACAATTTGTTGCTAGATGTGTGGTTTGTGACCAAGTTAGAGCATCATTCAATGCTCCTATGCCATACTTACACCCATTACCTATCATGGGATTGGGTTACCGTTGGAGTTTGGACTTTGTTGGACCTTTACCGCTGATTGTGAGACATCATTGGTATGTCTTAGTGATGGTGGAGTACTTCTCCAAGTGGATTGAGTTGGTGGCACTTCTTGACAAGTCTAGTGAAGGGACAACTTACTTGTTCTTAGATCAAGTTCTTAGTCATTTTGATGCACCAGCTGCGGTTTGACTGATCAAGGTATAGAGTTCTTGGGGGAGTTTCGGATCTTGTATGACAATCCTTTGATTGATCATTGTACTACATCTTGAGATCATTCTGAGGCAGATGGCTTAGCAGAGAGAGTGGTTCAGACGGTGAAGAGAGGATTGCAAAAGTATGGTTTGCAAAGAGGCCACTTGGGAGATTGAGATCTCCAATTACCTTGGTTGGCCATGGGCTATGGATTCAGCTGGCAAACCTCCTTAGCATCCTTCTCTCCTTACTTCCTACTTTATGGATGAGATCCAGATTTACTTGCAACTATTTGTCAAGATACTACTGTAGTTTTGGACTTGGATGATCCAAATGTATGGATGAGCGCATGTTCTCAACGGGCATAGATCTTTCAGAGAGTGATGCCAATGGCCTTTGAGAACTTGGCAATTGCTCAGCATAGAGATACTTTACGCTATGCTACCATTTGAGGAGGAGGTTATAGACCCTTGATCCATCAATTTCATCCAAGAGACTTTGTATATGTACAGCAGACAACACCAATGACCCTTGATATTTTGACAGGCTGCACTATCTTGAGAGTGCGTGAGGTTTTGCCATTTGGAGTTCTTGGGTTAGAAGGACGTGATGGTGTTGTTTGGAAGGATCATGTGCGGAATTGTGCGCCATGCCACCTCCCAAACATTGATGGTTCTATGGACCCAAGCTTGGCACTTGTACATGCAGGCTTGAGATGTATGCTATGTGGCTCTTCTGGTGGAGCTACTACTAAGTTAGTGTGTGATAGATGTTTGAGAGGATGACATATGGCATGTATGACTCCTCCTCTCATGGTGGTTCCTCAAGGATAATGGTTATGTCCTAGATGTACTTGACTTATAAGTAGTTCATTCTTTATATGATATGGATTGCAAACAGGCGACTAACAATGGGGCTCCATAGCACCCGACCTCTTGATCTTTGCCCATCATAGGGTATACTATATACTTGGAGTAGATGGCTATCTGGAGTTAGAGGGACCTAACCACCAGCTAGGGAGGGCAATTGTGGCACATTAGAGTCTATGTATGACTTATGTGTGAGTTGTGCTTCTATAGTGTATGATGTTGACAACAATGTATGTTGTGTAGCAATGTATTTACGCACAATAATTGCTACGCCATTTGTAGTGTTGCATCTAGATTGCTCGGACAATGGAGTTGCATTGATAGTAGTTAGAGTTATTTTAGCAATTTCTCAAAGACTACTTTCCGATGGTCAAATTTTGTGTTTGGGGTATTGACTTCACGATGGGGCCTATCGTCACTTTGCACCATCAAGTGTGCCGTCAATGGGACTATTAGGGTTTCAAACCTAGCTCAAGTCTAGGGGTATACTTTCAAAGTGCAGCTCCAAAGAGCTTACTTCTTTGATGTTGAGCCTTTGAGTTCCTGGCTATGGTGGACAAAGGCCGGCAAGCGTCACCTCTATTCACTTAGCTAGAGTGGGTGTGGCTTGATTGTAATCAATGCCCAATTATTGGCAATTTATAGAGTGACAGATCAAGTACTGATCTGAGTTGAGTTGATTCGAGAGTTGTAAACAATTTGATTATTGTGGTACTTTAGAGTCTATGTATGACTTATGTGTGATTTGTGCTCCTATAGTGTATGATGTTGACAATGATGTATGTTGTGTAGCGATATATATATGCACAACATCACCAAGCCAAGTAACAAAACTACTAAAAGCTGAAACTAATGTCATTGTCCTTAATTGTAATGAGCCAAGACTTCCACTATTAAAGCATATTGGTAGGCAACATACATGTTCCTCACCTAACTACTAAGCTTGCCTATAGAAGGCTATCTCTTCCCAATAGTCAATATCAAAACCCATGGGGTATAAATTGCTCCACCAACTAGCAGATCATATGACTCTACTACTATTGCAATTGCTTGAGCTCTCATCACAAAGCTATCAATTAGATGACTAGGTTGAATTCGGACAATGAGCTCACCACATGTGATGTATTGTGTAGAACAACCCTCTAGAGATGTTTGGATCTGAAATAGACACCTCTCCACATCAGTCTTCCATAGCTCAAGATAAAAAATTTCAACCTTCCCAAATTAAGAGGCTGCACAACAGAGTTTGATAAGACCATTGGCGGTATATAGAACTTCCTTGAAGGTCCTACCAAATAGAAAATCCTCCTTTGTTTGTCCCATAGGACAATTCTAAGTGTGAATTTAGCTTGCTCAAAGGTAGGTCTAGTTGGTAACTCCTCCAATCTTGTTCTTATTGCCTACCATAAACCATTGGTCATTTCATGGATCCCATACTCCTCAACCAAGTCAACTCCAATATCAACTACCTTTGCTCTAAAAGTAGAAACCACATCATCTTTACTCTCACAAAGTGTGCCAACAAACCAAAACCCTAGAGCTAGATCAACTCTTATTGTAAAATGTTAGTGGTTGAGAACCAAGAGAAGCACATAATCAATTGAGCCGCCCCCAACATCATGCTAAACCTAATTTTTGTAGTAGTAGGTGGTTTACTAACATCTAGTCCATCATGCATCTCATCACTACCTACCACACCTACACTAGGATGTTTAGGAGCCATGGATGTCACATGTAGTGCCTCAAAAAGTGTGAAAGATTAGTGAAGATTAACTTGTTTACCGGCCTCTCCTCCTTGTGGATCCAACCCCACTAATGCTCCTCTAGGCTTTGGAGTACAAACTACACTTTTAGTCACTATGGCAGATTTATCTACTTTTGATGCTACGCACATGATGTCCAAGACATCTCTATCACCAACATAAGAGGTGAAAGCCTCAACACCCAAATTTGACATCCTCTAAGCTATGGCCATGATATCTAATCTTTGCTCAATCCAAATAGTAATGGTTGTAGCAAAAGCAAGAGTAGGTACTGGGCTCCTACCAAGTGTGGGTCCTCTACCATCATCTCATCTTCCATGACCTAAAGCTCCTCTACCATCGACCATAATAGCCCTACCACTCCGGAACTCTTGGTGAATACCAAAGCATTGGTCATTGATGTAACCAAATTTGTGGCAATGGTGACATTATCTTTATGTTGGCTATGATGCACCAAACGTATCACGTTCCCTACCTTGATTACACTTTCTCTTGTGGTGAGGTCCAGCATAAGTCCAACAAGCAACACCACCATTCATTGGCTATTGTTGATCCAAAAATGAAGGTAAGGATCTAATTGCATGAGGCTCTCCACTTGCTCCATAAGATTTGGGCTATCCACTCTGGCTCAAAAGCCAATACGATATGATGCACTCTACTGCACTCTAGAGGAAGAAAAAATTGTGGATGAGCTTGCTCCATAAGATTTGGGCTGTCCACTTTGCACTCAAAAGCCAATACAATATGGTGCACTCTACCGCACTCTAAAAGAAGTAACAATTGTGGATGAGGTCTCCCTACCAAATCCAAATGTCACCACTTTCTCCTTCATCATGTTGAGTTCAATACACTCAACCAAACTAAAGACCATTGCCAAAGTAGGTGAGGTAGCTTGTCGTAACATAACATCATGTATTCTATGTTGCAACTCCTTGTCCAAGATTCCATACCAAACTGTGGTGCCCACATTTTTTGTTTTTTTTCAAAATAAAGGAGAAGGAGTTGTATAGAGAAGTTGGATTGCGCCTGTATGGCCAAAGAAAGTGAAGAAAGGAGTCTTCGGGATGAAACCCAAAGTAAAGTGACTTCGGGTCATAAGGCGAAGTACTCGGAAATGTCTTGTCAGCATACAACCCAAAGTAAATTGTCTTTGGATTGGGAGGAGCTCAACCCGAGGCGAAGACAGTCTAACAACCTTTTGTTGGGGCAAGAAATTCAAGAAGGGGCCATTTGAAAACTGGCGGCTCATACATGCAAAGGTTGATTGACAGTGACATGTGCATGTTGGAGGTGTGATTTCTTGGTAGGAACTCGAAGTGACGGAAGACAAAGAAGCTCAACTCTATAAAAATAGAAATTGCAACGACAAAATGTCGAGCAATTTTCCCTTGCCGTTGAGGAGTCATCTTGCAGGTGATCAAGGAAAGGGAAATAGAGTTGGACTCGTGTTAGTGCGCAAGGGCAAAGTTGCAAGAGTGAAATTGAGAGAAAGTGAGAAAGTAGAAGAGATGGGAGGAGGGAAGAAGAACTCCAAATTTGCAGTGAGAAATCATGCGATTTGGAGATTAGATGTGATAGCGAGGATCGAAGTCTTGAGCCAACTTTGGATCACATTTCTGGCATGGAACCGGAACGTGAGTTTTCCAGGATTCATGACAGAAATCATTGAGAGTAAGTGTCCCGATGGATCCGAGGAAGAAGGGAAGAGAGGAAATCCGGCTCGCTGGACAGAGTCGGATTGGAGACTCGTACTTGGGAAGGAGGCAAGCTTGGAGCATAGAGCCACGTTCTTGGGGAAAGGAGAGATAGCCCAAGAGACGCAGGAGGTGAGAGATGCCTTCTTGTCAAAAAGAACAAAGAATGGGTACAAAGTTGAGAGTTACAAGGATCCAATGAAGAGAGGGATCGTGAGTGCTCTCATGGCAATCTTGAAGCCGGAGAGAACGACTTATGTGATGAAACACCAAGCGGTGTTCTTCCATAAGTTGTTTGCAGGAGAACCTATCAATTGGGCGAGGTGTTTTCACGGGAGAACGAGGCAGATGGTGTGGAATTTGCGGGATAAGTAGCCTCCACACTACATTGTGCTGTTTGCAGCACACTTTTACGTCGGGCTCAATTTACTGACCTCGGCAGAGCGGACTCGGATGGTGTCGCACTTCCATCCTGATGTGCGAAAGGAGGTGGATGTCGAGGAGCAGCAGTACATTCTCTAAATCCGGAGCACCAACTACGCAAAGATAGGAAAGAACGTGAAGGTCATAGTGAGTACCTCGACAAAGAAGAGGAGTCGGCAAGGAGAAGCCGAAGACAGCAAGAAACCTTGGAAGATGCAGAGAAGTAACCCAAGGCAAAGTATGGTGGTAATTGAGTCGGAAGATGAAGACTCAGAAGGCGAGGCCGAGCTCAAGACGGAGGACTCGGAACATGAGGAAGAACCTGAGCTAACATTTCATAGTGGAGATACGAGCAGTGACAGTGAAGAAGGAGGAGAGATGACATCGGTGCCAGCGGCTAACAAAGAAGAAGAAGAAGTGCAAGCCGAGTTGGAGGCCGAAGACAACTTGCCATTGGAAGACGAAGTTCCGGTGCCCAAGGAAAGGAAGATCGCAGTGCAACGAGGGGTGCGCTCGAGACGTAAGGCGAAGTGTGAAGCGGGGCCGAGTAACGTGAAGAAAGAGGTAGAAGAAAGCTCGGGCAGTGATGCATCAATCTCGATACGAAGACTCTAGAGAAGAAGGCGAGTATCAGGAGAACACGAGGAGAGAAGAGAGACCACTCTACGGGCGGAAGTAGTTGCCAGTGATGGAGTCGATTACCTACAAGAGGTGGTGTGTCTTCTGTTGGTGAAATTGGAGTACAAGAAGAAGGAGATGCAGTCAACTTGTCCAGAGGTGAAGACTGTTTTGCAGGTCTTATCGAGATTAGAAGAAGAGAACTTGGAGTTGAAGAGAAGTATAACCCGAGGTGAGGAGGAGAGAGAAGTATTGCAAGCGGAAGCAATAGAGAGAAGTCAGGTAATTGAAGACCTAAAGAGAGAAGTAAATTATCGAAAGGATCTTGTGTAGAAAAGTGACATAGCAAGAGAGAGACAAGTAGCTGAATTTGAAATCTTGGAGTAGCAATTTGCTGATTCAAGAGTAGAAGTAATCCATGCTATGGCGAGGCTAGCAGCAAAGGATCAAGAGCTCGATAGAGTGATGGAGAGTATGGAGGAGAAGAAGCAACTCAGGCAAAGAGAGTTGGCTGCGCGGTATAGAGAAGAAGAAAGATTACAAGAGTTACTTCATAATCAGGAAGAAAAAGTTGTACAGAAGGAGAAGGAGAAGGAGACGGTGAAAGCCGAGTTCGAGGCAGAGTTGGCCATGTACCAAGAAGAATGGCTTGCAGATGGGGAACAAGAAAGGAAGACAAGATTGGAGCCATTGAAGGAGATAGTCCTCAAGGTGAACGCGATGTTAAGTACAGAAGCCAGCGTTTGAATTGAAGAAGCACGACTACACGAATTAAAGCTGTTGGTGCAAGAGACGAGGCGTAGACAAACAAAAGACACCAAGATGAATGCCTTGTTAATAAAACTAAGAACTTGTGTAGACATAAAGGTTTTAGAGGTAGAGGATAACATTTCAATTAGATTAGACTTAGTGAAAATAGAGTTAGAAAAACTTCGGAAGGATGTTAGAGCAAAACCCGAAGTAGATAACATAGAAGTCCAAATGTCTTTGGAGTTACCATCAGAGACATTAGAGAAGAGTGGGTCGGGAGATAAGGAGTTATATAGATTACCCATTAGTGATATTTCAGATTAGGAAAGAGAATTGCTAGATCTGGTAGAAGAAGTAGAAGATCTGAAACCCAAGGAAAAGATAGTAGGAAGTAAGATTACTTTGGGTTTGGGTTTGAAAGCCAAGGAAGAAGTAGACATCGGATCGGATTAGTAACAAATTTGAGATTTGAAGAGGCAGATATGAAGAGATGCATGTCATTTCGGATCTGCAGGTTAGAAGAGTTGTTGTAGAACGGTATAGTTATTAGAACTGTCGATTGCTTCACTATTTAAGAGTGGCATTCGCAGTCAAATGTTGTTCAGTGCTCATTATTTCTAAGAATAGATAAAGCAAAGTGCTGTGAAGCAGTGCTCGTTGCTTGAGCTTGATTTTAAGTATCAGCTTTGCAATTGTGTTTGTGAGTGTTTGGAGAAATTCAAAGTGCAAGTCAGAGTGTTTGTTGGATGTTGGATTCCACAGCCTTGATCTTCATTTTGTGTGTTTGATCCTGAGTGAAGTGCAATCGGAGCAATGCCTTGACAGATCTGAGAGGAATTGTAGTGTTGGTAGTATTCTACATTTGTGAGTGCAATGCGAGGTTGATGTGAAGCAATTTTGATCGAGGAAGTTGTGCCTTTAGTGGAGGGGTGGAACACAATTCTGAGGCAAAGTCATTTTGCAGTGAAGTGCCGTTTTTGGGAGAGCCTGAATCATCACAATCAAGATTGTTTGGAAAGAATTGAAGGAGTTGTGATTATGGAGTGTTAATTTGTGACAAGACTGCGAGTCAGTGCTTGTTACTCTCTTCTGGGTGTGGTTTCTACCTGAGAGACTAAAGAAGAACTCAAGAAGAACTAAATTGTTACTTTGCTTTGTATTTGACCAATTCTGACTTGTATCTCTGCGAGAACAAACTTTACTTACCCGATTACCGCAAAAGGGATATTTGCCGGGTTGTCACACAAACTATACTACTTGGGCCTCAATAACTACTTGAGTGAAATTTTCAGTCATCCCATGCAAGTATATGCCTTGTGTAGGCTCTTTCTAGCTCTTGGAACTCATACAAGCTCTTCAGCTTATTAGTCCGCATTTCTTGGTAGTTTTGCCTCAAACATTGGAAGAACTCCACCATGGGAATTAAACCCTAGTACTGCACTACCTCCTATAGCAGAATGCTCACTCATAGTAGGACTATCTCCAACTAGTGCACCTCCATTAGATACACCAATAATACTAGAGCTAGAACTTGTGAGCAATGCCAATCTATCCCTAGCACCCAAGCTTGAAGTGATGGTGATGTAGTTTGGAGACCAATAATATCTCCATGGTTCAATCTTCTCCAAGTAAGCTCTCTTGAACTCATGGTCGTCATCAATTGGTGGACCCTCCAATTAATAGAATGACCTCTTCCATGCCATTAAGGGTATGAACAAAGTTGGATTCCACATCTATTGCAATTCACACCAACTATCAAACTCTTAGATTTAGTCATCCAACTCAATGGTACCCACTATACCATAGGACTTGGGGCTTTTGGAGTCCCCATAAATCTTGTCCATGTCCCACAATAATGGTGTGGACACCCAAGTGCACTCTAAATTGAATCTGCTCTTATATCAAACTCCAAATTAGAGTCAATCCTCTCCCTCATTGGGACCTAAGATATAGGTTGACACCAAGTGCCACTCCATGTAAACCCACTATGTATTGCAACAGTATTTCCTCAAAAGTCCCCAACAAACTCTATTGTGATAATGTAACTCAAACTACAACCGTAACCCCCACAAGTTCCAATATCAAGTGCCACCACCAATTGAACACCCCTTAGTAATGTACCTCTAACTATGACAACTACACTAGGAAAATGAGTGACTTATAACCTACCATCGCAATATGCATTCTCATTATTTGCAAGTCATCACTTTTTGCCTCACCGGAGAGAAGCATTGATAGTTTACTTGGTCATCACTCCAACCTCACTACCATGAGCACACCAAAGCACTAATGCTCTTAAGTCAAGGCATCTTACACAAACATGGTGCACAAAAGGAAGTAGAGAATGGAAAGAGTTTAATGTAAGAAATCCAAACAAAAGTCTGATAAATCAACATAAAATTGACTCTATACCATTTGGCATTTAATATAATAGGAGTATCTATCTATTCCTAAGCTACCAAGATCACCAAGGATGAGATAAAATTGCCTTTGTGTGTAAGTATCAATAGACCAATCACTAAGACAACAAGTGAGAGTGGACTAGTTGGCTAGAGCATTAGTCTAGGAACCAAAGATCTAGGGTTTAAACCCCATTGCACACAATCTAGAAGGTGGGTAGATTTCACCAAATGGTGATCAAAATTTCATCTAAATGACTCATGCAAACAACATGGCTTGTTGGCCTTTATGGCCTATGCTTCTAAATGCCAAATTCTAGCCAAATGAGGCTTTTCTTCTTGCCAATTCAAACCTTCTGGAAATTTGGCCAAGGTTCACTAACTTGAGCACTAGAATTCGAGCCAAATAAAGAGGATGGAGATCTTCAAACCTCTAATTTGAGGAGATGGTTTCCTAAATCCACTTCCAAATTTTCACTTTAGGCTCAAATTGAACACCCACTATCTCAAATTGACTCAATTCTCAATAATTTGGCCAACTCTTCCACATACCATTTGCCCCATTGTCAAATCTGCATCAACCCAAATAGAATTTTGCACATGATCACTCTTAGTGAAATCTAGGAGCACAATCAAATGTAACAACAATAAGCCAAGCTTAGAGATACTACACACTCCCTTAATTCTTGCACCCAATTTTCCTTCTTTCATTGACTTTCACTTCTTTGATGTAATCAGTTCATTCTTCCACTCAAACTAGATATGTACTTGATTGTTCACTCAATAATCTACAATCGGGAACTATAATCAAACCACACCCACATCCACACCCACACCCACACTCACTCTAGCTAAGAGACTCCAAGTGACACTTATCGGCCTCTATCAACCATAACCAAGAACTCAAAAGCTCAACATCATAAAAGTGAGCTCCTTTAGAGTGCACTTTGAAAGTATACCCCTTTACTTGACCTAATTCTCTAGCCCTAATAGCACCACTGATGGTACATTTGATGCAAGTGATGGTGGGTCTCACCATGTGATCAATAGCCCTAATATGATCCAACCGCCAACAAGTAGTCCATGAGCAACTACCAAAATAACTATGATTGCCAAGAATACCGCTCAAACATCTGAGAAAACTAGCTTTAGTGCTACAAATGTCATGACACCTTCCATGGGTAAAGGTATAGCCTCCTTTGTCTTTGTTTGTCGTGTCAAGATCTTTTCAATGGTACATTACTCATGCTATTTTGAGCTTCCTATAAGAATATTCTACAAAGATTCCCTTTAGTATAACTTTTTGACCAACCTAATAGGACAAGGATCAACATGTGACCAATCCATGTAGCTAATCTAAGGGTGGAGCTCATTGACATATCATCAATCTATATATTTGATCCAAGAGTGTAGCTCTCTTTGAGTGATCCTCTTGGTTATATAATAAAGACAAGGTGCTCCTTTGGGGCATTGGAGTATAGAGGAATGAAACTTTGTCTTTCTTGTGTGTTTCATTAGGGTTTCTCTTGTCTTCAAGACATTACAATAGTAGATAGAACATACATTTACAAAAAGAAATAAATGATAAATGAAGAGAGGCTAAGTACAAAGAAAGGACAAATAGGAGATGTTAGAGGTGCATAACTACGATCCAACCAAGTTTAGCCTCACCTCCACAAACCAATCTAGTATCATTTCTGCCTAATCTTGCACAACATGGGAGATTTGCACTCCTCTAGCTTGGGCTTTTGCTCCTCACTAATTATCACCACCAAGGTGGATCCCAATCTAAGCTCCAAAGTCTACTCCAAAATCAATAACTTTAGCACTAAGTAACTTCAGCACTAATAGGAATCCACTTAAATCCTAATTCCAACCCAAAATCATTAATTTATCCTTAGACCAATAACTTTGATGCTAATCTAGAATCCACTTCCAGTAGCTTGAGCTATGAGTACAAAATTGAATATTTTTCCAACTAGCTTTCTAAATATAATTTATTGCCAAAATCACATATGCTAGCAAGCCATATACATTGCAATAGCTAGATCTAATTGCTAGAATGATTACAGCTCTTCAAGGTCACATAATGATAATAATACATAACATTGCATGTCATGATGAAGACTTAAAAAGAGAAAGACTTAAGCCTACATTACTTTATCATGAAACTAAATCTAACTCTTAGTCATATCAACATCTAGAAGCATTTGCCAAATACCATTCTATTGAGGTTTATCATAGGCAATTGCAAGATGTAAGCCAAAATTTTGCTTATTATATGGCCATGGTAATCTAACAATAAGCTATAGTCCCTCAATCAACAAATTTAGGATATTTTTTCCCTCTATGTCAATCCACTACTATTGCCAAAGAAGGTTGGTGTCTTTCTACTATCAATTTATTTGGAGACCAATTGCATAGAAGTTTCACACAAGTTCAATTTGTCCACTTATATTGTAATATATCATTGCTACCTTTATTCACTATATTTCCATAGTATATAGCAAAATATTTTGTTGTCAAATGGAAAAAATGATTGCACTTTGGACAATTCACCCACCTTACTCTCAAATCCCTCAAGAAAATCCACTTAATTTACTCAATCTATACTCAATTCCCTCAACAAAGTTCACTCAATCTACTCATCCTTCCTTGGGTTCACTCTTTTCTCCTATTTGTAAATATTCTCAATTCTTGCTTCTCAATTCTGTTTTCTCAATTCACAAAAATTGTTGAAGAATGGTCATACTTTCAAGAACCCCACCCAAGGGTCCATCCACTGGAAGGCTGGTACACAAGTGAAGCTTACAACATTGCAAATTCCACAATAGTGCTCTCATCTTAGGTCCAATCTCATTTTTTCAGAAACATATTTTGCATTCATCTAATATGATAATCACTGAACTTGCTTTCAATTTACTAATAAAATCTAATCAAACTAATAAGTTCTAACTTAACTTAAACTCAATCAGCTCAATTTCTATCTCTTCTAAAATGATATCATACAAAAACTTTACTAATTAATTCAATCAAACTAATAAGCTCCAACTCAACTTAAACTCAATCAGCTCAATTTCTATCTCTTCTGAATAGACATCCTACAAAAGTTGGCTTTCAATTCATGAGCTTATGTACATGCTAATGCATATTTTGAGATGTGCAACTAATTTTTCCATAGCCTTCCATTCTCTTTCTTTATGCCATAGCTCTGCCTTGCTCAATCACCTTAGTTGTCTAGTCTGGTCCTCTGAGAAGATGATCTCAAATCTAAAAAGAAGATGAAAAATCCTCTTAATTTTTGTTATCGTTGCAAATTGTCCATAAGCTAAACTTCATACTTCCTTTTAACTATTTTGAGTGAGATATTTTAGTGTTGAATAAAGGATTTGATAGCATGGTAGCATTACCTCTACTTTTACTCTATGCTTGTTTGAAAGGATTGATTTTAAGGTTAGAATAAATCAATCATAAACACCAAGTACTAAATTATACATTTTAAAACAAACTTATGTGGTTCCAATTATGCTGATTTGACCAAGCAAAAATAGGCTACAAGTAGTGTGTTTTGATTTGGTCATGCTTCCTAGCCAAAGACATTTAGAATGATTTAAGTCTTCCTAAATGGCAACACTTTGGCAATCACCAAAGCATATGCTGCTAGAGTTATCTTGTTTCCCTTCGCTGGATTTGTGATGATGTTCGTTGCTCTCATGACTGAAATGAAATGAAATGCTGAGTTATCAAGTTATCAAGTTAAGGACTATAAAGATTCCAGAACGTGTGCCTCCTTTTTGTTCCTTAAGCAAGTCCAGAATATTTTAAAATATTGCTATTAAGTAAAGCTTCCACCTGCTTGATAGTAGGAGGAAGGCCAGAGCAAGAAACTATTCCCGACGGCAACAATCTCACTTATGAAGGATGTGAAGGTTTGCTCCACCGTTACAATGATGGACTATAAAACTTAATGAGATCATTAAATTTCATGCTTTCCATGTTAAAAATGAGTTGATCGGGCGTATTAGTACCATCCGGTTTATTGATTACATATCTTCAATTATATTTGCAGTTCACTTCATGTAAAACACATAACAAGTTTCAACTAGCTCATTCATTGCCAATGAAGACAATTGGCTGCCATGTTTTCCACATCAAACTTTGACATGTATAATATCTGTCTTCAACTTGGGGGTGCCAGTAAATCCAAGTGACAAGGCTAGAGTATTATTGAGTCCATCTCGGTAATGAAGTATCAAATGTCAAAATTATCAAACTTACACCTGACTGTAGTTTGTAATTTTGGAAGAAGTCTACTAGGTTGCAACCTGTAGAGCCAGTCCCCAGGGACCCACGCCGGTTGCGCATATGTGGGATGGCCTTGCAAGTTACAACCAAGTAACCTCATCTTAATTGTTGTAAGCCCCTTCTCCATTGAAATTAAGAAAAAGGTGACCTCGTAGGAAAAATGAAGGATGGGAAGACCCCATCAAGCCGTACAAGGGAGAGACAAAAAAGGTTACATGAAGTTAAGCTGCAATAGAGTCTATATGAGAAATCTGCCCTACCGTACCTAAGATATCCAAGCTATGCAAGTTATACTGTAACACCTATTTGTGCATGTGTGTGGTATTGTGATATTTAGCTTGGTATTATAAGTACTTGAGAGATATTATTTATATAGAGATAAAAGATGGTTCTACATTAGTCATGATTAGCTAAAGTTAATCATAGCTAAGATAGAGAGGACCTTACTTTAGAGGAAATGGAAAAGATGAACACCACTATTTTGGATTCTAGTGTGTTGACTTGGTATTATTTCTAAGTGTTTGGCTTTGAGGAAAGAGTTAAGAACTCTTGGGCCTGCAAACCTTTTTCTTTTGGATTCTTCTATAGTCCAAGTATAGCCCATGTGAAGGAATTCTTTACTTAGTGGTTGGGTCAAGATAAGATCATATGCTTAATGGAATATGACCATGTGGATAGATATTCCTTTATATTTTTTGACTTTACTTGACTTTTAGCCTAGTAACTTGAGTTACTCCAATAATTAGTAACTTTGGTGTGTAACTATTTCACAAGTATATAAACAAGGGGTAAGGAGGTACTCATCATCCTTTCATTTGCAATTATCTCTCTTTTGTTGAGTTCTCTAGTGAGCAATGTCTTGAGTCTTGGAGTGTTAGCCTTGGAGGAATATGATGGAGTTGAGGTTCTTTGCCTTCTTAGTCCATGGTGTGATACCATAATAGTTATCAGAGGTTCATCATGAGTGAGAGACAATCCGATTCACATTTTTGGTTCCATTGCCGAGACCTCTCTAGAAGGCAAGATAATGTTCAACGTTCAATTCTATATTAGATAGAAGGGGGCTATGAGAGCTTACTTGGAGAAAACTTTAGGGGAGGAGAGGGCTGAACTTGCATTAGAGAATTTGGACCATTTTTATACCCTATAGTTCATTATGATGTCTTTGAGGTGATTTTGTATATCTTGTACACTTGAGAGGATTTGGAGAGATTATATGAGGTGGATTGCAGATTTTGGGGTTTAAGGTGATTTTGGGCAAAATCTCAAGTTTAGGATCTAGAATTTCTATACATGATAGCTTGGGTATCCTTTAGTTATCACACTATAAATTATTGTGAGAGCTGCTATACACACTGGGCTAGAATTCTTGAAAGTTGATAGGGTAAACTACTCCAACAACTGCATGCTCTTTAGAACATTGTACAAAGCATACCATTTCTTCAAATTTTAGTGGATTGTGGTAATAATTTCCAAGAAAATTTAGTGCATTGTATCCTACCTATTGATATAAAAATGAGATAGAGATCATTCTTGAGCAGAGAGTTATAAGTTTTTAAAGTGAGGAGGGTGGTTTTCAGACCAAATATGAAATACGTGTGTTGAATAGAAAGGTGACTAGGCCAAATGGCTCAATGAAAAGATCTGAAATTCTGCACAGAGGGATGCCTTAGATTGTGATTAAGTGGGAAAAATTCCAGAGGCCTTTGACATATTAATTTTGAGATTTGACTGACATTGCAAGGAAGGGTCAATTCTATAGAGTTTAGATTTCATGCATGAGGAGTGTGAGTGCAACAAAAAGCATGTTTGAGTGTTTAGACTCATCTTGAGAACATGGAGGGTCACCAAGAGTGAAAATTGAGACTATGCAAGGTTCTCTAAGGTTCTACAAGGTTTTGAGGTGATTATAGGGGTGGATTTGAGTAGAAGAGATTTTAGAATAGAATTTGAGGAGAGTGTTGAGAGGATCCAAAAACCTACACCACTTGGAAGAAAGAGTGAGTCTAAGTGCTTTTTATGTGGAGAGAAGGGACATAAGGTAAGTTCATGTCCATTGACCTTTGAGAGCAAGAGATTGAGGGAAAGGAGAGTATAACTTGATTTAGATTTTCATGTTAGACCTTCTTCACCAAGATTGGGAGGGAGAAGATCTAAGACCAAGGAGTTGTGTGAGGTTTATGGAGTGGAAGGACTTCAAAAAAGACATGAGTGTAGTAGAGTAAAAACACTTTTGGAGACTTTGGTGAAGGATCTTGAAGAGATTCTTAGTACAACTATAAAAATACTACCACCTTCATCAGCTAGTTCTCAAGATTAGTGATCACGATAATCTTTCAACTTATGGATAAACTATCCATAAGAGTTTGATTTATATGCACTCTAGGATTTGATGTTTCTATAGAAATCTTGGAGCAACCTGAACCTTTTGTGTTACGTAGAGTGGATTATTCTTAGATGGTGTTAGTCATATATATACTCTACTAGTTATAAAGTGAGAGAAAAGAAAAGAAAAAAAGAAAAAAAGAAGAAAAAAAATTGAGAGAAAAGAAAGATAGTGAGGGGTTAAGATGGGGAAACTTCCAGTTTCCTTTGGCAAGGATGGAGAAGATATGGAGGCCTTTGTGAAAGAATTCAAGAGAGCTTGCATATGAAACAATGAGAGGAGGAAGAATGAGTGAGCCTCATTATTACCAGATTTCTTTGAGGATGCAACACTTACATGGTATGAGTTAGAATACCAAAAGAGAAAGAAGAGAGATGGGAAAGAAGAGTCTTGGAAGAGTTGACTTCAACACTCATTGAGAACTTTCTTCCAGATAAGAGTTATGAGAGATTGAGGTTATGAGTGAGGTTACCTTTCTCAAAGAAGGAGATGGAGAGAAAGTGAGAGTCTATGTGGAAAGAGTGGAAAAGTTAGAGTCCAGATTTCACATAGTGTTGAGGAAGGGTGGGGATGATATGGAGACTACAATGATTGGTATATGGGCCATGCTCACCAAGAATTTTGTGGGAGGATTGAGACCACAAATTAGAAACAAGGTGAGATATGAGAAACCTTCTTCTAAGGTTGAAGCTATCAAGATTGCAATTCGTATGGAGGAGAGTTTGGAAGGAGATGAGAAATATTTGGTGGTGAAGGAGGTTGTGCATCCTCCTCAAGGTTAAAATTATGGTGGAACTTCTAATACTTTGGGGGCAAGGGTTGCACTACAAGTAGTAGTTGCTCTAGTTCTTGCACCTCCACCAAAAGGTCCACTTTAAACCATCACAGAACAACTTGCAGATCTCAAGATCAACATGGTGCAATTATGAGAGAAGAGAGAGGTGGATCAGAATGTGGGGAGAGGGCCTAGGAGTTATAGAAACTATCTATATAGAAGAGGCCAACCTGCCAATAATTTTAGTGAGAGAAATTGTTTTGGTTGTTGAGGAAGAAGCCATATCCAAAGGAATTGCCCAAATTCCACTTACCATGGAGGAAGGGGTTATGAAAGAGCCAATAGAAGGAAAGAGGGAGGTAGTGAAACCCAAGTGGCTCCTAATCCAAACAAAGATAAGGTCATAGCATCCATAGATGTGGTTGAGAGTAAGTATGAGAAGGGAGAGTGCTCAAACTCCAAGGGTCTTAATTTGGAGCTTTTGGCACAAGAGAAGAAGAGAGCTCGTTTTGCAGAGGATGTTCACTCTTCTCAAGGATTTACTCCAAGCAAGGATACTCCTATGTCTACTAGGAGCACTCGCACCTCAACACCATCAATAACAAAGACTCCAAGGAAGAAGTTGGGGATGGAGGATTTCTTGATTTCAAAGCAACAATGGAACTACAATGTGTTGGAAGATGTTGGTAGTCACAAGGCTAACATCACAGTGGGCCAATTGATTGCTTTGAATCCTACTTTGAGAAAGGAGCTTAGAGGTGGTTTGAGTTCTACAAGGAGAAAGAGGAAGAAGAAGGCAAAAGCTCTAGTATCAATGGGGGTGGTGGATGTTAAGCTAGCACCATGAGAGGCTTGTGAATATGCCTCCAAGATTGATGTAAGAGTGAATGGTCACAACATCAAGGATGCATTGGTTGATGGAGGATCAATAGTGAATGCCATGTGAGAAAGGTTGATGAAGAAGTTGGGTATGATGTCGTCAAGACCTTTGACATTCATGGTGAGCATGGCAAACAAACAACAAGTTCTACCAATAGGGGTGATGGATAAGGTGGTAGTTTTGGTTATGGGAGTTCAAAATCTCATGAATTTCCAAGTCTTGAAGGATTCAAGCTATGACTTACTTCTTGGGAGACCATGGTTTAGAGCAACACGCACTACTGATTGATGGCACAAAGGGTACTTGAGGATTGGGTAATAAAACCATAGAGTCACAATTCTTGTGACTACCACCACCAACACTTCACATTTAGATACACCATCTTCTGATTATTGGGAATCA
Organism: Lunularia cruciata; assembly: GCA_948567375.1. Taxonomy (NCBI): domain Eukaryota; kingdom Viridiplantae; phylum Streptophyta; class Marchantiopsida; order Lunulariales; family Lunulariaceae; genus Lunularia; species Lunularia cruciata. The sequence goes on along the minus strand of OX419757.1, from coordinate 15,773,454 downwards.
GATCTTGAAGAAGGAGCTTCAAGTGTGGACACAAGCATGGAGGAGGAGACTTCCATGGAGGAGGATGAATCTGAATTGGATTCAAGTGTGCATTCCTTGTGTGCTATAGATTTTGCACCTAAGCTAGAGGTTTTGAAGGACCTAGATAAATCACCATTGATACTTGAGGAGGTAGAGAGAAGGTTAGCTACCTCAAGTATGGGCCAAATGTTACCAAGGAGGAGAAGGTGAGATTTGAGGAGATTTTCCGCAAGTTCATCCATGTGTTTGCTTTCAGTTACAAGGATTTGAAGGAAGTCACCTTGGAGGAGCACAAGATAGAGGTGGAGTCACATGCAAGACCAATCCGCTAAAAGCAACATGACATTAGCCCACCAATACCTTTGGTTGTGAAGGAGGAGATTGATAAGCTCAAGGAGGCAGGATTTATTTATCTTTGAGGTGGAGAATTCAGAATGGGTGTCTCCAATTGTGATTATGAAGAAAGAGAATGGCAAGCTTTGGGTATGTGTGGATTACAAGAAGCTCAATGCTGTTACCAAGAAGGACTACTACCTATTTCCATTCATTGATGAGATCTTGGAAGAGGTTGTAGGTCATGAGAGGTACAATTTTGGAGATGGTTATAGTGGATATAACCAAATCAAGATTGCACTAGAGCATCAACAACTTACTACATTTACCACACCTTGGTGAACTTACCCTTTTAAGGTCATGCCTTTTAGGCTTTGCAATGCTCCAACCACATTCCAATGGTTCATGAACAAGGTATTTGAACCTTTCATTGGGAAATTTGTGAGAGATTTCATTGATGACTTTTGTGTCTATGGGAGCAAGGAACAACACTTTGAGTACCTTATCAAGGTCTTGCAATCCTTGGATGAGGCAAATGCATCACTCAACCTAGAGAAGTGCATTTTTAGATGTGAAGAAGGTTTACTTTTGGGGCACATCATCTGCAAGGATAAATGAGAAGTTGATCTTGAGAAGGTGAGGAAAATCTTAGACCCTCTATTCCCTTCAAGCTTGACAAATTTACGCCAATTCTTGAGGATAGTTGGGTATTATAGGAGGTTCATCTTCTCATTTTCCAACAAGGCTTATGCATTGACCATCTACATGAAGAAGGGTGTGGATTACATGGTGATTTTGGAGGACAAGGAGGCTCTCAAAGCTTTTGAGGAGCTCAAGCAATCCCTTGTTGTAGCTCCAATTCTTGCTAAACCTGATTGGAGTAAGCCTTTCATCCTCTTCACTGATGCTTCTAATGTAGCTATAGGATGCACTCTTAGTCAATTAGACCAAAATGGGCATGATCATCTAATAGCTTTTGCTAGTATGCATATGGTTTCAACAGAGAAGAACTACTTTGTCACGGAGAGAGAAGGGTTGGCAATGATCTTTGGTCTCAAGAAGTTTAGACACTACTTGATTGGAGGGAAAGCCACCATTGTCATAGATCATAAGGCTTTGAAGTACATCTTCAACAAGCCTAATGTTGAAGGGAGACTAGCAAGGTGGATGATACTCTTGTCTGAGTATGACTACATCATTGAGGATAGGCCAAGAAAGAAACATGCAAATGCTGATTTGTTATCTAGAGCCTATGATCATGATGGATATGAGCTAGTGGATGATTCCTTTTTGGATGAGAGGCTCATACAATCTCAATCAAGAGGTTCCAAAGGAGTACAAGGAGATTGTGGATTTTGTGACAAGAGGTGACTATCAAGAAGGGATGCATGCTAGAGAGAGGAAGGCCCTTGTAGCAAGATCAAGACCTTACACAATGGTAAAGGATATTCTTTTTCACCAAGGAGCAGATGGTCTACTTCAAAAAGCAGTGGGTAAGGAATAGTCTATCCTACTCATAAAGGAGTTTCATGAAGGTTTAGTATGTGGAGGACACTTTGTAGGAAAGGTGACTACTTTCAAGATTTTAGATGCAGGTTATCATTGTAGAAGGATTTTTAAGGATTGTCTTGATTATTGCAAAACTTATCCTCTCAATAAAACCCCAAGGAACAATTGGTACATTGTGGTATGTGACAACCCGACAAATATCACTTTTGCGGCAATCGGGTAAGTAAAGTTCATTCCCGCAGAGATACAAGTCAGAAATGTCCAAATACGAAGCAAAGTAACAATTTCAGTTCTTCTTGAGTTCTTCTTTAGTCTCTCAGGTAGAAACCACACCCAGAAGAGAGTAACAAGCACTAACTTGCAGTCTTGTCACAAATTAACACTCCAAAATCACAACTCCATCAATTATTTCCAAACAATCTTGATTTGTGATGATTCAGGCTCTCTCAAAAATGGCACTTCACTGCAAAACGACTTCGCCTCAGAATTGTGTTCCACCCTTCCACTGAAGGCACAACTTCCTCAATCGAAATTGCTTCACATCAACTTCGCACTGCACTCACAAATGCAGAATACTACCAACACTACAATTCCTCTCAGATCTGTCAAGGCATTGCTTCGATTGCACTTCACTCAGGATCAAACACACAGAATGAAGATCAAGGCTGTGGAATCCAACATCCAACAAGCACTCTGACTTGCACTTTGAATTTCTCCAAACATTCACAAACACAATTACAAAGTTGATACTCGGAATCAAGCTCAAGCGATGAGCACTGCTTCATAGCACTTTGCTTTATCTATTCTCAGAAATAATGAGCACTGAACAACAATTTCCTGCGAATGCCACTCTTAAATAGTGAAGCAATCGACAGTTCTAACAACTATACCGTTTCTACAACAACTGTTCTAACCTACAGATCCGAAATGACAATGCACCTCTTCATATCTGCCCCTTCAAATCTCAAATCGGTTACTAATCCGATCCGATGTCTACTTCTTCCTCGGCTTTCAAACCCGAACCCGAAGTAATCTTACTTCCTACTATTCTGTCCTCGGGTTTCACAACTCTTACATCTTCTACCAGATCCAGCAATTCTCTTTCCTGATCTGAAATTGCACTAGCGGGTAATCTATCTAACTCTTCATCTTTCGACCCACTCTTCTCTACTATTGCTGAGGCCAACTCCGAAGACATTTGGATCCCGATGTCATCTACGTCGGGTTTTGCTTTAACATCCTGCCGAAGCTTTTCTAACTCTATTCATACTAAGTCCAATCTAATCGTGATATTGTCTTCTACTTCTAAGATCTTCCTATCTACACGAGTTCTCAATTTAATCAACAAGGCATTCAAATCTGTATCTTTTGCTTGCCTTCGCCTCGTCTCCTGCACTAACAGCTTCAACTCGTGCAGATGCGTTTCTTCAATTCGAACACTGGTCTCTGTACTTAGCATTGCGTTTACCCTGAGGACTATCTCCTGCAATGGCTCTAATCTTGTCTTCCTTTCTCGTTCCCGATCTGCAAGCCATTCCTCTCTGTACATCGCCAACTCTTCTTTGAATTCGGCCTTCACCGCGTCCTTCTCTTTCTCCTTCTGTGCAACCTTTTCTTCCTGATTACGAAGTAAGTCTCGTAATCTCTCTTCTTCTCCATATCTCGCAGCCAACTCTCGCTGCCAAAGTTGCTTCTTCTCCTCCATACTCTCCATCACTCGATCGAGCTCTTGATCCTTTGATGCTACTCTTGCCATAGCATGGATGAGCTCTACTCTTGAATCAGCAAACTGCTGCTTCAAGATTTCAAATTCAGCTACTTGTCTCTCCCTTATGACGTCACTCTTCCTCGCAAGATCCTCTAGATAGCTCAATTCTCTCCTCAGGTCTTCGATTACCTGACTTCTCTCCACTGCTTCCACTTGCAGTACTTCTCTCTCCTTCTCACCTCGGGTTATACTCTTCTTCAACTCTGAGTTTTCTTCTTCTAATCTCGATACCACCTGCAATACAGTCTTTACCTCTGGACAAGTTGACTGCATCTCCTTCTTCTCCTTCTCCAACTTCACCAACAACGGGCATACTACCACCTGCAGGTAATCTACTCCATTAATGATACCTTCGTCCTCTCTCGGAGTAGTCTCTCTTCTTTCTTCGTGTTCTCCCGATTCTCGCCTTCTTCTCTGGAGCCTTCGTATCGGAATTGATGCTTCACTGCCCGAGCTTCTTTCTACTTCTTCTTTCACTCTACTCGGTCCCGCTTCCCCCTTCGCCTTACGTCTCGAGCGAATTCCTCGCTGTACTGCGATCTTCTTCTCCTCGAGCACCGGTACTTCGTCTTCCAACGCTGCATTGTCTTCGGCTTTTACCTCGGCTTGAATTTCTTCTTTGTATTCTTCAGGCGTTGGTGCCGAGGTCATTTCTCCACCGACTTCACTATCACTGCTTGTATCTCCACATTGCAGTGTCAGCTCAGGTTCTTCCTCACGTTCCGAGTCCTCCGTCTTGAGCTCGGCTTCGCCTTCTGAGTCTTCATCTTCCGACTCAATCACCACCATTCCTCGCCTCGGGTTATTTTTCTGCATCTTCCGAGGTTTCTTGTTTTCTTCAGCGTCTGCTTGCCGAGTTCTCTTCTTCGTTGGGGTACTTTCAACAACCTCCACGTTCTTCCCTGTCTTCGCGTAGTAATCGTCTGCGCTCCGGATTTGGAGAATGTATTGCTGCTCCTCCGCGTCGACTTCTCTTCTCAAATCAGGATGAAAATGAGACACCATTCAATTACGCTCAGCAACATTGAGCAGATTTAACCCGAGGTAAAAGTGGGCTGCAAATGGTACGATGTAGTGTGGAGGCGACTTATCTTGCAGATTCCACACCATCTGCCTCGTTCTTCCGTGAAAGCACCTTGCCCAATTTATCGGTTCTCCTGCAAATAACTTGTGAAAGAACACTGCTTGGTGTTTCATCACATAGGTAGTTCTCTCCGGCTTCAGGAGGGCCATTAGTGCACTCACAATTCCCCTCCTCACTGGGTCCTTATAACTCTCAACTTTATACCCATTCTTCGTCCTCTTTGACGAGAAGGCTTCTCTCACCTCTTGCGTTTCTTGAGCTATCTCTCCTTTCCCCAAGAACGTGGCCCCCTGCTCCGAGCCTGCCTCCTTCCCGAGTACGAGTCTCCAATCCGACTCTGTCCAGCGAGCCGGATTTCCTTTCTTCCCTTCTTCCTCAGGACCATTGAGACATTTACTCTCGATGATTTCTGTCATGAATCCTGGAAAACTTATGTTCCAATTCCATGCCAGAAAGGTGATCCAAAGTCGGCTCAAGACTTCGATCCTCGCTACTACATCTAATCTCCGTATTGCATCATGATTTCTCACTGCAAATTCGGAGTTCTTCTTCCCTCCTCCCATCTCTTCTGCTTTCCTTTGGTCTCTCGATTTCTCTCTCTCGACTTCTCCGTTACGCACTAACCCGAGGCCAACGCTATGTCCCTTTCCCCGATCACCTGCAAGACGACTCCTCAACGGCGAAGGAAAATTGCTTGACATTTCGTCGTTGCAGTTTCGATTTTTATAGAGTTGCACTTCTTTGTCTTCCGTCACTTCAAGTTTCTACCGAGAAATCACACCTCTTGCATGCACCCGTTACTGTCGCCTCACCTTCACGCGTATGAGCCGCTAATTTTGAAACCGCCCCTTCTTGAATTTCTCGCCCCGATGAAAGGTTGTTAGATTGTCTTTGCCTCGGGTTGAGCTTCCCCCCCCCCCCGATCCGAAGACAATTTACTTCGTATCGTTTGCTGACACGGCATTTCAGAGTACTTTGCCTTATGACCCGAGGTCACTTTACTTTGGGTTTCACCCCAAAGACAGTTTTCATCGTCTTCTTCGGCCAACCATGCGCAATTCGACTTCTCTATACACTTCTTCTGCTTTATTTTGAAAAAAACAAAAAAATGTGGGCACCACATGGTAGTTACTGATTACTTTACCATTGAGGGACAAGAATGAAGATGAAGTTGGTAGATTTCTTTATGATTGCATTATCACTAGATTTGGGTGCCCTTTGGAGTTGGTTTCTAATAGAGGAGGAGAGTTTACAAGAAGCATTATGTCATGCGTATATACATCGCTACACAACATACATTGCTATCAACATCATACACTATAGAAGCACAACTCACACATAAGTCATACATAGACTCTAAAGTGCCACAATAATCAGATTGTTTACCACTTTCAACTCAACTCAACTCAGATCAGTACTTGATCTATCACTCTATAAACTGCCAACAATTGGGCACTGATTACAGTCAAGCCACACCCACTCAAGCATAGAGAATCTAGGTGATGCTCACCGGCCTCTATCCACCATAGCTAGGAACTCGAAGGCTCAACATCAGAGAAGTGAGCTCTCTGGAGCTGCACTTCGAAAGTATACTCCCTGGACTCGAGCTAGGTCTGAACCCTAATGGTCCCGCTGATGGCATACTCAACGGTGCAAACGGTGCAAAGTGACAATAGACCCCACTATGAAGTCAGTACCCCAAACACAAAATCTGACCGTCGGAAAGTAGTCTTTGAGGAATTGCTAAAATAACTCTTAACTACTATCACTACAGCTCCAGTGTCCAAGCAATCTAAATGTGACACTACAAATGGCGTGACAGCTGTCATGCGTATATACATCGCTACACAACATACATCGCTGTCAACATCATACACTATAGAAGCACAACTCACACATAAGTCATACATAGACTCTTAAGTGCCACAATCGCCCCCCTAGCTGGCGGTTAGGTCCCTTTAACTCCAGATAGCCATCTACTCTACGTATATGGTATACCTTATAATGGGTAAAGATCAAGAGGCCGGGTGCTATGGAGCCCCATTGTTAGTCGCTTGTCTGCAATCTATACCATATAAAGAATGAACTAGCTATAGGTCAAGTACATCTAGGACATAACCACTATCTTTGAGGAACTACCGTGAGGAGAGGAGTCATACATGCCATATGCCATCCTCTCAAACAACTATTGAACACTAACATAGTAGCAGCTCCACCAGAAGAGCCACATAACATACACCTCAAGTCTGCATATACAAGTGCCAAGCTTGGATCCATAGTACCATCAATGTTTGGGAGGTGGCATGGTGCACAATTGCGCACATGATCCTTCCAAACAACACCATCACATCCTTCCAACAAAAGGACTCCAGATGGCAAAACCTCACGCACTCTCAAGATAGTGCAGCCTGTCAAAACATCAAGTGTTGTCGGTGTTGTATACTGTAGATATACACAGTTGTATGGATGAAATCGACGGATCAAGGGTCTATAACATCTTCCTCAAATGGTAGCATAGCGTAAAGTATCTCTATTCTGAGCAATCGCCAAGTTCTCAAAGGCCATCGGCATCACTCTCTAAAAGATCTCTACTTGCTGAGAACATGCGCTCATCAATACATTGGGGTCATCTAAGTCCAAAACTACAGTAGCATCTTGACTAATGGCTGTAGGTAAATCTAGATCTTGTCCATAGAGTAGAAAGTACGGAGAGAAGGATGCTAAGGAGGCTTGCCGACTGAACTGATAGCCCATGGCCAACCAAGGTAACTAGAGATCCCAATCTCCCAAGTGGCCTCTCTACAAACTATACTTTTGCAATCCTCTCTTCACAATCTAAACCACTCTTTGTGCTAAGCCATCTACCTCAAGGTGATCTCGAGATGTAGTACGATGATCAATTAAAGCTTTGTCACACAAGACCTGAAACTCTCCCAAGAACTGTGTACCCTGATCAGTCAAAACCTCAGCTGGTGCACCAAAATGACAAAGAACTCGATCCGAGAATGAGTAAGTTGTCCCTTCACTAGACTTGTCAGGAAGTGCCACCAACTCAATCCACTTGGAGAAGTGCTCCACCATCACCAAAACATACCGATGATGTCTCATAGTCAGCGATAAAGGTATAGCAAAGTCCAAACTCCAATGGTAACCCAATCCCATGATAGATAATGGGTGTAACTGTGGCGTAGGAGCATTGAATGATGCTCTAACTTGGTCACAAACCACACATCTGGCAACAAATTATTGTACCTTGATCTGCATACCGCGCCACCAATAATGACTCTGAAGTAAGCTATATGTATGCTTTACTCTAAAATGTCCTAGCTCCTCATGAGCATGACAAACCAATTGTGGTCTTTGAGATAGAAGTGATAGTACTCGCACTCTACCATCTTCACATACAGGCAAAAGGTGTTTGCCCTCCAATCTGAATCGTTTGGCTTGCTGAAAGACATGGTCTCTCTCCTTGGCCCCAACTATGCCACCCACAACACCAGTGCAAAGATAGTCCATCACTAAGACATCATCATGAATGTCTTGCTGAACTATACCAATATCTTCACTCTCTGGTTTTGTGACCTCAATAACTCCTCCTGTATGTGCTGAGAGAGATACCACCAATGCCTCTGAAAATATACATAGAAAGGCCAATGCATGCCAACCTAGCACCATCTCCTCATCGGTCTCACCATGCCAACATGCTCCGATCTGATCCTGCTGGTTGGGTCATGGGTTTCTACTCAACCCATCTGCATCACGGTTCACCACTCCAGGTCTATGAACAACCGTGAAATTGTAGGCCAAGGAATACATGCAATAGCCTCCACCTTGGTCTGCTGAACACCAAGTCCTCCGGGGTAGATAGTGTGATCCAAATACTTAACATGCTCGTGGAAGAACCTACACTTCCCAAGATGTAATTTGAGTCCATGAGATCTCAACCTCTCAAACATCTCCAACAGTTGTCTCTCATGCTCCTCCACAGTAGTACTATAGACCAAAATGTCATCAATATAGCACGGAGCAAAATCCAATCCAGCTAAGATCCTATCCATGACCCTTTGGAACTCAGCAAGAGCGTTCCTTAAACCAAATGGTAAACCACTAATATAACACATCCTTGCCATGAGAATCAATAGCCCAAAATGATGTCTTCGACTTATCCTCCTCCCTGATTGGCAACTGATGATATCTCGCTTGAAGATCCAAAGTACTGAAGACCTTTGCATGCCCAATCGCATCAAAAATCTCCTCCGTTGTAAGCATGGCTTACCAATCAGCCCTGGTCTATTGGTTGATAGGATGGTAATCTCTACACATTTGCCTATCTGTGTAGTTGCCATGCATATCCTTCTTGGCTGGCATCACTGTTGCTGATGCATACTCTCCATGTGAAATCTCCACCAAACCAACCTCAAAAAAGCCACTACTCCTGCTCTGAATCAATGTCCTCTCCATGTCACTATAGCGATAAGGACGTCAGAAAATTGGTGTATTGCTAGTCAACTCAATCCGTATACGAGGTTCCTTTAGAGCACCCAAATCCTTCATACTGAAGGCAAAAAAACTCGTGTGGCTCCTCAAGAACCTCCAAACACTCCGTCTTTCCTCTCTAGTAAGCTTGGGTCCAAGATCTGGCTCCCAAGTATCCTCTGTAACTTCTTTCGTCTCCAGTAAGCTTGGGTCCAAGATCTGGCTCCCAGTATCCTCTGTAATTGTAGTAGGAGTGGAGGACATATTGATTGGCTGCTACACTAGGCCCTTGGGAGCAATAGTGTCATGCCCCCACCCACTAGAGGTCCCAACCTATGTGTGAAAAACTCCCTCCACTCTGGCTGCAAACTCCACACGTCCTCTAGTTGCATCCTATGTGGACCAAGGGTGTAATCCAAGTAGCCCATGCTCACCTGGATGGAGTCCAAGTAGACCACTCTCCTTAGTAGCTACTGGATGTGTCCCAAGAATACCATGTCCACTTGCTCCATCGCCCCAGACATGTGCCTGAATCGTCTCGATAGGCATAGGGCTCACAAGTGTCCAAGTGGTGATGCTTATCAAGCGCATCCTACGCTGCTCTGCCAAGCCAAGGCTCATAATCCAGGTCAAACAGTTCAAGTCCATAGCCTGACCTAACACTTGATGCCAGGATGCCTCTGACATTGCTGGAACAACGGTAATACCGGTGTGAAAACCTATCACCCGCTCTCTCATCAATGTTAGGCTCCACTAATAGTTGTAATTGTGAGTCCCAAACAAGTCTAGGTCCTCCCTCTCAAAAAGCATGAGAGCTTGGGAAACTCATGAGTGTGGGAAATGCAGCTCTAAGCTGTCCAACTAGGTTCACCACCGCCATAGGGGACCTATCAGCCACTACCACTGTCTGAGACTGACGTCCAACATCCAAGATGTCATCAACAAGGATGTGGTCAAGTTGTTGAATCCCATCATAAGCGCACTATAGAACCTCTCTGGGTAAGAGGTTTGTCCACTAGAGACAAAGACAATGAGCCCGTGATCCCACTCTGGCTGCATCTAACAATACAATAGGTCTCATCCAAGAATAGAGCTGATGTGTAATTGCCACCACTCTGGTGCGTTAATCACCCATCAAAAGAACATTCTCCAAAAGGTAAGCTGGAGAAACAGACTGATGAACTTGGAGATGTTGTAGTATCCGTAACATCTCCCAAAATACACCAAAATGAGGATCCTGAAGACCCAATCCTCTACCAGCATGTATATGTCCTGTAACACCCATTTGTGCATGTGTGTGGTATTGTGATATTTAGCTTGGTATTACAAGTACTTAAGAGATATTATTTATATAGAGATAAAGGATGGTTCTATATTAGTCATGGTTAGCTAAAGTTAGTCATAGCTAAGATAGATGGGACCTTACTTTAGAGGAAGTAGAAAAGATGAGCACCACTATTTTGGATTTTAGTGTGTTGACTTGGTATTATTCCTAGGTGTTTGGCTTTGGGGAAAGAGTTGAGAACTCTTGGGCCCGCAAGCCTTTTTGTTTTGGATTCTTCTTTAGTCCAAGGATAGCCCATGTGAAGGAATCCTTGCTTTAGTGGTTGGGTCAAGATAAGACCACATGCTTAGGGGAATATGCCCATGTGAATGGATATTCCTTTCTACTTTTTGACTTTACTTGACTTTTAGTCTAGTAACTTGAGTTATTACGGTAATTAGTAACTTTGGTACGTAACTATTTCACAAGTATATAAACAAGGAGTGAGGAGGTACTCATCATCCTTTCATTTGCAACTATCTCTCTCTCATTGAGTTCTCTAGTGAGCAATGTCTTGAGTCTTGGAGTGTTAGCCTTGGAGGAGTATGATGGAGTTGGGGTTCCTTGCCTTCTTAGTCCATGGTGCGCTACCATAATAGCCATCAGAGGTTCATCCTAAGTGAGAGACAGGCCGGCTCACATTTTTGGTTCCGTTGCCGGGACCTCTCTAGAAGGCAAGATAATGTTCCGCATCCAATTCTACATTAGGCAGAAGGAGGCTATGAGAGCTCACTTGGAGAGAACATTAGGAGAGGAGAGGGCTGAACTTATGTTAGAGAACCAAGATCCATTTGTATACCCTGTAGTTCATTATGATGTCTTTGAGGTGATTTTGTACATCTTGTACACATGAGAGGAATTGGAGAGATTGTGTGAGGTGGATTGCAGATTTTGGGGATTAAGGTGATTTTGGGCAAAATCTCAAGTTTGAGATCTGGACTTGAGATTTCTACACATGATAGCTTGGGTTATCTTTCAGTTAGCACACTTGAAATTATTGAGAGAGCTTCTATGCGCACTGGGCTAGAATTTTTGAAAGTTGATAGGGTAAAGTGCTCCCGCAACTGCATGCTCTCTGGAAAATTGTACAGAGTCTGCCATTTCTTCAATTTTTAGTGAATTGTCCTAAAAATTTTCTAAGAAAATTCAGTGCATTGTATCCTACCTGGTGCCACAAAAATTAGAGAGAGATCATTTTTGCGCAGTGCGGTATGAGTTTTTGAAGTGAGGGGGGTGGTTTTCAGACCAAATCTGAAATATGGGTGCTGAATAGAAAGGTGTCTAGGCCAAATGGCTTGATGAAAATATCTAAAATTTTGCAGGGAGGGACGCCCTAGAGTTGTGATCAAGTGTGGAAAATTTCAGAGGACTGTGACATATTCGTTGGGAGATTTGAGTGACATTGTGAGGAAGGGTCAATTCTGCAGAGTGGAGATCTCATGCATGAGAAGTTTGAGATCAACAAAAAGCATGTTTGAGTGTTTAGATTCATCTTTGGGAACATGGAGGGTCATCAAGAGTGGAAATTGAGATTATGCAAGGTTCCCCAAGGGTTTGAGGTGATTGTAGGGGTGGATTTGAGGAAAAGAGAGTTTACAATAGAATTTGAAGAGAGTGTTGAGAGGATCCAAAAACCTACACCACTTGGAGGAAAGAGTGAGTCTAAGTGCTTTCTATGTGGAGAGAAGGGACATAAGGCAAGTTCATGTCCATTAACCTTTGAGAGCAAGAGATTGAGGGAAAGGAGAGGCTTACTTGACTTGGGTTTGCATGTTGGACCTTCTTCACCAAGATTGGGAGGGAGAAGATCTAAGACCAAGGAGTTGTGTGAGGTTTGTGGAGTTGAAGGACTTCCAAAAGGACATGAGTGTAGTGGAGTAAAAGCACTTTTGGAAACTTTGGTGAAGGATCTTGGAGAGAGTCTTAGTACAGCTACAGAAATACTACCACCTTCATCAGCTAGTTCTCAAGATTAGTGATGGAGATAATCTTTCAACTTATGGATAAACTATCCATGAGAGTTAGATTAATATGCACTCTAGGATTTGATGTTGCTATAGAAATCTTGGAGCAACCTGAACCTTTTGTGTTCCCTAGAGTGGATTATTCTCAGATGGTGTTAGTCATGTATATACTCTATTAGTAATAGAGTGAGAGAAAAGAAAAGAGAAAAAAAAAATTAAGAGAAAAGAAAGATAGTGAGGGGTTAAGATGGGGAAACTTCCGGTTTTCTTTGGCAAGGATGGAGAAGATGTGGAGGCCTTTGTGAGAGACTTCAAGAGAGCTTGCATAGGAAACAATGAGAGGAGGAAGAATGAGTGGGCCTCATTATTACCAGATTTCTTTGAGGATGCAGCACTTACATGGTATGAGTCAGAATACCAAAAGAGAGAGAGGAGAGAGGGGGAAGAGGAGTCTTGGGAGACTTTGACTTCAGCACTCATTGAGAACTTTCTTCCTGATGAGAGTTATGAGAGATTGATGAGTGAGGTTACATTTCTCAAGCAAGGAGATGGAGAGAAAGTGAGGGTCTATGTGGAAAGAGTGGAAAAATTGGAGTCCAGATTTCGCATAGTGTTGAGGAAGGGTGGGGATGATGTGGAGACTACAATGATTGGCATAGGGGCCATGCTCACCAAGAATTTTGTGGGAGGATTGAGACCACAAATTAGAAGCAAGGTGAGATATGAGAAACCTTCTTCCAAGGTTGAAGCTATCAAGATCGCAATTCGTATGGAGGAGAGTTTGGAAGGGGATGAAAGTGATTTGGTGGTGAAGGAGGTTGTGCATCCTCCTCAAGGCTACAAGTATGGTGGAACTTCTGATACTTTGGTGACAAGGGTTGCACCACAAGTAGTAGTTGCTCCAGTTCTTGCACCTCCACCAAAAGATCCACTCCAAACCATCACAGAACAACTTGCGGATCTCAAGATCAATGTGGTGCAATTATGGGAGAAGAGAGAGGTGGATCAGAATGTAGGGAGAGGGCCTAGGAGTTATGGAAACCATCCATATAGAGGAGGCCAACCAGCCAACAATTTCAATGATAGAAATTGTTTTGGTTGTGGGGGAAGAGGCCATATCCAAAGGAATTGCCCAAATTCCACTTACCATGGAGGAAGGGGTTATGAGGGAGCCAATAGAGGGAAAGAGGGAGGTAGTGAAACCCAAGTGGCTCCTAATCCCAACAAAGGTAAGGGGATAGCATCCATAGATGTGGTTGAGAGCAAGTATGAGAAGGGAGAGTGCTCAAACTCCAAGGGTCCTAATTTGGAGCTTTTGGCACAAGAGAAGAAGAGAGCTCGTTTTGCAGAGGATGTTCACTCTTCTCAAGGATTTACTTCAAGCAAGGATACTCCTATGTCTACTAGGAGCACTCGCACCTCAACACCATCAACAACAAAGACTCCAAGGAAGAAGTTGGGGATGGAGGACTTCTTGATCTCCAAGCAACAATGGAACTACAATGTGTTGGAGGATGTTGGTAGTCACAAGGCTAACATCACAGTGGGCCAATTAATTGCTTTGAACCCTACCTTGAGAAAGGAGCTTAGAGGTGGTTTGAGTTCTACAAGGAGCAAGAAGAAGAAGAAGGCAAAAGTTCCAATATCAATGGGGGTGGTGGATGCCAAGCCAGCACCATGGGAAGCTTGTGAATATGCCTCCAAGATTGATGTGAGAGTGAATGGTCACAACATCAAGGATGCATTGGTTGATGGAGGATCAGCAGTGAATGCCATGTCAGAAAGGTTGATGAAGAAGTTGGGTATGATACCCTCAAGAGCTTCAACATTTGTGGTGAGCATGGCAAACAAGCAACAAGTTCGACCAGTAGGAGTGATGGATAAGGTGGTAGTTTCAGTTATGGGAGTTCAAAATCTCATGACTTTCCAAGTCTTGAAGGATTCAAGCTATGACTTACTTCTTGGGAGGCCATGGTTGAGAGCAGCACGCACAACTGATCGATGGCACAAAGGGTACTTGAGGATTGGGCCATCAAACCATAGAGTCACTGTTCCTGTGACTAACACCACCAACACTTCACATTCAGATACCCCATCTTCTAATTATTGGGAATCAGATTCTGAAGAAGGAGCTTCAGGTGTGGACACAAGCATGGAAGAGGAGACTTCCACGGAGGAGGATGAATCTGAATCTGATTCAGATGTGTATCCCTTGTGTGCTATGGATTTTGCACCTAAGCCAGAGGTTTTGAAGGACCCAGATAAATCACCATTGACACTTGAGGAGGTAGAGAGAAGGTTATCTACCCTCAAGTATGGCCCAAATGTTACCAAGGAGGAGAAGGTGAGATTTGAGGAGATTTTCCGCAAGTTCATCCATGTGTTTGCTTTTAGTTACAAGGATTTGAAGGAAGTCACCTTGGAGGAGCACAAGATAGAGGTGGAGTCACATGCAAGACCAATCCGCCAAAAGCAACGTCACATTAGCCCACCAATATCTTTGGTTGTGAAGGAGGAGATTGATAAGCTCAAGGAGGCTGGATTTATCTTTGAGGTGGAGAATTCAGAATGGGTGTCTCCAATTGTCATTGTGAAGAAAAAGAATGGCAAGCTTCGGGTATGTGTGGATTACAAGAAGCTCAATGCTGTTACCAAGAAGGACTACTACCCATTGCCATTCATTGATGAGATCTTGGAGGAGGTTGCAGGTCATGAGAGGTACAATTTTGGAGATGGTTATAGTGGATATAACCAAATAAAGATTGCACCAGAGCATCAACAACTCACCACATTCACCACACCTTGGGGAACTTACGCTTTCAAGGTCATGCCTTTTGGGCTTTGCAATGCTCCAGCCACATTCCAACGGTTCATGAACAAGGTATTTGAACCTTTCATTGGGAAATTTGTGAGAGATTTCATTGATGACTTTTGTGTCTATGGGAGCAAGGAGGAGCACTTTGAGCACCTAATCAAAGTCTTGCAACGCTTGGATGAGGCAAATGCATCACTCAACCCAGAGAAGTGCATTTTTGGATGTGAAGAAGGTCTACTTTTGGGGCACATCATCTCCAAGGATGGAATAGCAGTTGATCCTGAGAAGGTGAGGAAAATCTCAGACCTTCCATTCCCTTCAAGCTTGACAAAGTTACGCCAATTCTTGGGAATGGTTGGGTACTATAGGAGGTTCATCTTCTCATTTTCCAACAAGGCTTATGCATTGACCATCTACATGAAGAAGGGTGTAGATTACATGGTGATTTTGGAAGACAAGGAGGCTCTCAAAGCTTTTGAGGAGCTCAAGCAATCCCTTGTTGTAGCTCCAATTCTTGCTAAACCTGATTGGAGTAAGCCTTTCATCCTCTACACTGATGCTTCTAATGTAGCTATAGGATGCACTCTTAGTCAATTAGACCAAGATGGGCATGATCATCCAATAGCTTATGCTAGTAGGCAGATGGTTTCAGCAGAGAAGAACTACTCTGTCACAGAGAGAGAAGGGTTGGCAGTGATCTTTGGTCTCAAGAAGTTTAGACACTACTTGATTGGAGGGAAAGCCACAATTGTCACGGATCACAAGGCTTTGAAGTACATCTTCAACAAGCCTAATGTTGAAGGGAGACTAGCAAGGTGGATGATTCTCTTGTCTGAGTATGACTACACAATTGAGGATAGGCCAGGAAAGAAACATGCAAATGCTGATTTGTTATCTAGAGCCTATGATCATGATGGAGATGAGCCAGTAGATGATTCCTTCCCGGATGAGGAGCTCATGACAATCTCAGTCACTCAAGAGGTTCCAATGGAGTACAAGGAGATTGTGGATTTTGTGACAAGAGGTAACTATCCAGAAGGGATGCATGCTAGGGAGAGGAAGGCCCTTGCAGCAAGATCTAGACCTTACACAATGGTGGATGATATTCTTTTTCACCAAGGAGCAGATGGTCTACTTCGAAGAGCAGTGGGTAAGGAAGAGTCTATCCTACTCATAAAGGAGTTTCATGAAGGTTTAGTATGTGGAGGACACTTTGCAGGAAAGGTGACTGCTTTCAAGATTCTAGATGCAGGTTACCATTGGAGAGGGATTTTCAAGGATTGTCTTGATTATTGCAAAACTTGTCATGTTTGTCAAGCTTTTGCTAGAAAGTCTACATCCACTCCACCACTTAGATCAATTCCATTGCTAGGACCCTTTGAGAAGTGGGGAATTGATTTTGTAGGACCTCTCAATAGAACCCCAAGGAACAATCGGTACATTGTGGTAGTTACTGATTACCTTACCAAGTGGGTTGAGGCTAGACCATTGAGGGACAAGAATGAAGATGAAGTGGGTAGATTTCTTTATGAACGCATTATCACTAGGTTTGGATGCCCTTTGGAGTTGGTTTCTGATAGAGGAGGAGAGTTTACAGGAAGCATTACTACAGCCATGCTACGACATTTCTCTATCACACATAGAGTAACTACATCCTATAAGCCAAATTCCAATGGCTTGGCAGAGAGAACCAATCAGACCTTGTGCATGATGTTGGCCAAAGATGCAGAAATGGAGGGGGCTAAACATCATTGGGACAAGAGGATTCATGCAGTTTTGTGGGAGTATAGGACAACCATGAAGACTTCCACTGGATATTCTCCATTCCAATTGGTGTATGGTATTGAGTCTACCTTACCTATTCACTTTGATCTTCCTACCTTCCAAAGCATTCATAGGAGATTGAAGAAAGCACAAGGAAGTGATGCAGAGAAGTCAAGGAAGGATCAACTCATGGAGTTGGAAGAGGCAAGAGCAGTTGCTATGGTTCGAGTGGAGCAAGCCCAAAGGAAACAAAAGGAGAGCTATGACAAGAGGCAAGGCAAGAAGAAGGTGGAGCCTTTCAAAGAAGGTGATTGGGTAATGTTGTTTGATTCCATTCGATTCAAGAGAGTACAAAAGAAGTTTTTGCCTAAGTACTTTGGACCTTTCATAGTAGAGAAGGTGTGGGGAAATTACACTTATGATCTCAAGGAGTTGGGAGGAAGACACTTTGATAGGATTAACCATGATAAGTTGAAGATGTACCATAGAAGGTAGAGAGACCTTCACTTTGAGGACAAAGTGAAAACTTAGTCCGGGGGTAAATGTAACACCCATTTGTGCATGTGTGTGGTATTGTGATATTTAGCTTGGTATTACAAGTACTTAAGAGATATTATTTATATAGAGATAAAGGATGGTTCTATATTAGTCATGGTTAGCTAAAGTTAGTCATAGCTAAGATAGATGGGACCTTACTTTAGAGGAAGTAGAAAAGATGAGCACCACTATTTTGGATTTTAGTGTGTTGACTTGGTATTATTCCTAGGTGTTTGGCTTTGGGGAAAGAGTTGAGAACTCTTGGGCCCGCAAGCCTTTTTGTTTTGGATTCTTCTTTAGTCCAAGGATAGCCCATGTGAAGGAATCCTTGCTTTAGTGGTTGGGTCAAGATAAGACCACATGCTTAGGGGAATATGCCCATGTGAATGGATATTCCTTTCTACTTTTTGACTTTACTTGACTTTTAGTCTAGTAACTTGAGTTACTACGGTAATTAGTAACTTTGATACGTAACTATTTCACAAGTATATAAACAAGGAGTGAGGAGGTACTCATGATCCTTTCATCTGCAACTATCTCTCTCTCATTGAGTTCTCTAGTGAGCAATGTCTTGAGTCTTGGAGTGTTAGCCTTGGAGGAGTATGATGGAGTTGGGGTTCTTTGCCTTCTTAGTCCATGGTGCGCTACCATAATAGCCATCAGAGGTTCATCCTGAGTGAGAGACAGGCCGGCTCACAGGTCAAGATAAGACCACATGCTTAGGGGAATATGCCCATGTGAATGGATATTCCTTTCTACTTTTTGACTTTACTTGACTTTTAGTCTAGTAACTTGAGTTACTACGGTAATTAGTAACTTTGGTACGTAACTATTTCACAAGTATATAAACAAGGAGTGAGGAGGTACTCATCATCCTTTCATTTGCAACTATCTCTCTCTCATTGAGTTCTCTAGTGAGCAATGTCTTGAGTCTTGGAGTGTTAGCCTTGGAGGAGTATGATGGAGTTGGGGTTCCTTGCCTTCTTAGTCCATGGTGCGCTACCATAATAGCCATCAGAGGTTCATCCTGAGTGAGAGACAGGCCGGCTCACAGTCCCTAACATGGCCATCCAAAAATCACCAAGTGAATAGACCCATGTCTCTCTAGGTCATGCGCCCCTAGTAAGATGTCTGCTGGTAGGGCCTTCTGGTAACCTTTGACTGCTGACATTGGTAATAACTTAGGATATCAATAGGCCAAGTGTGCAACATGATGTAGAGAGACTCGCCTAGCAATCTCATCTCTCTCTACATACAAGTACCTCTGTACTCGTATACCCGCCTATAATACCGCAGCTAGTCTAGTGTTGATCCCACCAAAGAACTCCAATGGGCATATCCCCTCTACTTGATACTGCCAAGCAATGAGTGTGGTATCCAGAGGTGTCAAAGAAATTGCCTTTGGAGGCTCATCCTCACACTCATCTCCTGATTGTACAAAGGCTCCACTCCAAGCTTGCTGCACCAACTGATCTGCATGCTGCTGCAATGCCTCCTCTGAACTCCAGAATGGAACATCCAAGGTGGATAGAAAAATCCCACTTGTACTCCAAAGCCGAGTGATCTCCTCTGGAACTGGAGTATCCTCTGCATGGGCATTACCCTCTAAAAAGTCACCAGGCCAAGTAACTGCACCATTGAAAGCTAAAACTGATGCTGCCATGGTCCCGGACTGTAGTGAGCCAAGACTGCCACTACTGAAGCGTACTGGTAGGCGACATGCCCGTCCCTCACCAGACTGCCAACCAGGTCTATAAGAGGTTGTCTCCTCCCAATAGTCAATGTTGAAACCCATGTGGTATAACATTGCTCCCCCAACTAGCACATCATATGACTCAGCTATTGTCGCAAAAGCCTGAGCTCTCACCACTGAGCTATCAATCGGATAACCAGGCTGAACCTGGACAACAAGCTCCCCACATGTGATGTACTATGTTGAACCACCACCTAGAGATGTTTGGATATGAAATGGACACCTCTCTACATTGGTCTTCCGTAACTCCAGATCGACAACTGCAGCCTTCCCTAACATAAGAGGCTGTGCACCAAAGTCTAACAAGACTCTTTGTGGTATATAGACCTTCCCTGAAGGTCCCACCAAACAAGAAATCCCCCTCTGGTTATCCAATAGGACAACACCAGGTGTAAACCGCGCTCTATCAAAGGCTGGTCTAGCTTGCAACTCCTCTAGTCTAGCCTTTGCTACATGCCACAAACCACTGGTCGCTGAACGGATCCCATGCTCCTCAACCAAGTCAGCTCCACTACCAACCACCCCTGCTCTAGTAGTAGGAACTGCACCATCCCTACTCTCACACAACGTGGCAGCAAACTGGAACACTGGGGCTGGGTCAACTCCCAATGTAAACATGTCACTGGCCAAAAACAAAGGATGCCGCATAATCAACTGAGCCGCCTCCAACATCATGCTAGACTCAATCTGTGTAGTAGTAGGTGACTGACTAGCAAGTAGTCCATCATGCACTCCTTCATTACCTACCACACCTGCACTAGGATGTCTAGGAACCATGGATGTTGTCTACAATGCCTCAAATAGCGTGAAAGACTAGGAAATTCTGACCTGTCTCCCAACCTCTCCTCTTTGTGGGTCCAACTCCACTAATGCTCCTCTAGGCTCTAGAGGATGTACTGCACTCCTAATCACTGCTGCAGATGCATCCACCTATGTTGCTCCGCACATGAAGTCTAAAGCATCTTTATCACCAGCATATGAGGTAGAAGCCTCCGCACCTGAAACTGATCTCCTCTGAGCAATAGCCATACTAGCCAATCTCTACTCCAATTGCTCAATCCAAGTAGCCATAGCTGTGTCAGAAGTAAGGGCAGGTACTGCACCCCTACTAGGTGTAGATCCTCTACCACCACCTCTACCACCTTGTCCTCCATGAATTGGAGCTCCTCTACTACCTGCCATAGCAGCCCTACCACTCTGCAATTCCGGGTGTAGGTCAAAACACCGGTCACTTGTGTGACCAAATCTATGGCAGTGCTCACATTGTCTTTGTGTGGTTGTGATGCACCCGAGGTATCAAGTCCACTACCCTGAGTACACTCTCTCTGATGGTGAGGTCCACCACAAGTCCAACAAGCAACACCACCACTAATTGGTTGCTATTGACCCAAAAATGAAGGTAAGGCTCTAAGTCCACTGGGCCCTCCACTCGATCTATAGGATATGAGCTGTCCACCTTGTCCTCAAAAACCAACTAGGCGTGGTGCACGCTACACTTTAGAAGAAGTCACAGCAGTGGATGAGGTCTCCGTACCAAATCCAGATGTCACCATCCTCTCCTCCACCATGTAGAGCTCAATACGCTCAGCCAAACCAAAGACCACTGCCAAAGTAGGCAAAGTAGCCTATAACAACGTAGCATCACGAACTCTACATTGCAACTCCCTGTCCAGTATCCCATAGCAAAACTGGACTGCTTGGGCCTTAGTAACTCCCTGAGTGAAATTGATCAGCCGCCTCATGCAAGTGTATGCCTCGCGTAGGCTCTCTCCAGCCTTTTGCTTGAACTCTTGCAAGAGTTCAGCTTGTCAGTCCGCACTCCTTGGTAGTTCTACCTCAAACATAGGAAGAACTCCACCATGGGGTTAAACCCCGGTACCACACCACGTCATGTAATGGTACCTCCACTTGTAGTAGCACTATCTCTAGCTAGTGCACCTCCACTAGCTCCACCAACACTACTTGAGCTAGAACTCGTAGGTACAGCCAATCTACTCCTGGCCACCGAGCTTGAAGTGATGGAGACATAGTGTGGAGACCAATACTGTCTCCATAACTCAATCTCCTCCAAACGAACTCTCCTGAACTCATGATAGTCATCCATCGGCGGACCCTCTAAATGCTGAAACAACCCCTTCTATGCCATGAAGGGTGTGAACAAAGTTGAGTTCCGCATCTGTTGCAAATCACACCAACTATTGAACTCCTAGATGAAGTCATCCAACTCAATGGTACCCACTGTACCAGAGTAATGCCTAGGGCCTTTGGAGGCCCCATAAATCTTGTCCATGTCCCACAACAATGGTGCGGACACACCAAGTGCACTCTCAACTAAATCATCTCCTGTGTCAAACTCCAACTTAGAGGCAATCTCCTCCCTCACTAGGACCTGAGATACAAGCTGATACCAAGCACCACTCCGAGTAAACCTATTGTGTATTGTAGTGCTAACTCCTCTAGAATCTTCAACAAACTCCGTCGTGACAAAGTAACCACAACTGCAACCACAAATCGCAACCGCAAGTACCCCACCAAGTGCCAACACCACCGAGTGCAAACACCACAAAGTGCCAATAGCAACTAAGCACCACCCACTAATGTAACTCTAACCAAGATAACTACACTAGGGGAAAGGCAACCTATAACCTGCCATCAAGTCACACACTCTCACGGTCTGCAGGTCATCACTTCTTGCCTCACCGGAGAGAAACAAAGGTAGTCTAATTGGTCATCACTCCAACCTCACTACCGAGAGCACACTAGAGCACCAATGCTCAAAAGTCACGGCACCTCACACAAACGTGGTGCACAAATAGGAAGTAGAGAATGGAAGGGGTCAAATCACAAGAAATCTAAACAAAAACCCTCCATCTCATAACACAACACAAGACTGACTCTACCACCATTTGGCATTTGACATAAGAGAAGTTCATATCTAAATCCTAAGCTACCAAGATCACCAAGAATGAGATCAAACTGCCTCTTGTAGCCAAAGCTACATGTGTATAGATAATAGTGGCACAGTCACTAGGACAACAAGTGAGGGTGGACAAGTTGGCTAGGGCACCAGTCTAGGAACAAGAGATCTAGGGGTCAAACCCTGTAGCGCACAATCTAGCAGGAAAGGCAGATTTTGCCAACCAATGACCAAGATCTACTCTAAACTAGCTAGCCTCACGCCAGCAGGCTGGCCCTTCTAGGCCTTTGTAGCCTCTCTTAGCCCTATGCCTCAAAGCCTCTAAACGCCAAAATTTAGCAAAATGAGGTCTTTCTTCTTGCCACTTCGAACCTCTTCCAAAATTGGCAAAACTTCTCCAAATCTAAGAAAGTCCTCCAAACTAGCAAAACTCCTCCAAATTTGGCAAATAGAAAAACTCCTCCAAATCTGGTCAAAATTTGACATTAACCCTAAAGTTGGCTATCCGCCAAATCCCCCGCTAACTTTCTGCTTGAGCCAAATTGACAACATGGGTTTCTCCAAATCACAAATTCATGAGAATAGCTTCTCAACTCCACCTTCAATTTGACTTTTTGAGCCCAACTCGTAGCAAATTGGTCATGCCTTCACCTCCTAAGCTCAAAATCACAACCACCGCTCAAAATTTGCTCCTTCTTTGCTCAAAATTTGGCCAGCGGTTCCACACACCGTCTGCCTTACTACCAAATCTGCATCAATTGAACGAGCTTCTGCACACTAGAGAAACACCGAACTTGAATTGAGCTACCAACGATCCACCAAGCTTGGAGATACCACCAACACTTAAAGTTCTTGCACTCAATTTCCCCCTGACCTCACTTTTCTGATGTAATCAGATTGCTTATCACTCTCAACTCAACTCAACTCAAATCAATACATGATATGTCACTCTATAAACTGCCAACAATTGGGCACTGATTACAATCAAGCCACACCCACTCAAGCATAGAGAATCCAAGTGACACTCGCCGGCCTCTGTCCACCATAGCCAAGAACTCGAAGGCTCAACATCAAAGAAGTGAGCTCTTTGGAACTGCACTTTGAAAGTATACTCCTTGGACTCAAGCTAGGTCTAAACCCTAACGGTCCCATTGACGGCATACTCGACGGTGCAAACGGTGCAAAGTGATGGTGGGCTCCACCGTGAAGTCAGTACCCCAAACACAGAATCTAACCATCAAAAAGTAGTCTTTGAGGAATTGCTAAAATAACTCTCACTACTATCACTGCAACTCCAGTGTCCAAGCAATCTAAATGCGACACTATCTAAATCTAAATGGCGTGACAATTATTACAACCATGCTACAACATTTCTCTATCATACATAGAGTAATTATATCCTATAAGCCAAATTCCAATGGCTTGGCAAAGAGAAGCAATCAGACCTTGTGCATAATATTGGCCAAAGATGCAGAAATGGAGTGGGCTAAACATCATTGGGACAAGAGGATTCATGCAGTTTTGTAGGAGTATAAGACAACCATGAAGACTTCCATCGGATATTCTCCATTTCAATTGGTATATGGTATTGAGTGTACCTTACCTATTCACTTTGATCTTCCTACCTTCCAAAGCATTCATAGGAGATTGAAGAAAGCACAAGGAGCTAATGTAGGGAAGTCAAGGAAGGAACAACTCATGGAGTTGGAAGAAGCAAGAGCAGTTGCTATGGTTTGAGTGGAGCAGGCCCACAGGAAAAAAAAAGGAGAGCTATGACAAGAGGCAAGGCAAGAAGAAGGTGGAGCCTTTCAAAGAAGGTGATTGGGTAATGTTGTTTGATTCTATTCAATTCAAGAGAGTGCAAAAGAAGTTTTTGCCTAAGTACTTTGGACCTTTCATAGTGGAGAAGGTGTAGGGCAATTACACTTATGATCTCAAGGAGTTTGGAGGAAGAAACTTTGATCGGATTAACCATGATAAGTTGAAGATATATCATAGAAGGTAGAGAGACCTTCACTTTGAGGACAAAGTGAAAACTTGAGCAGGGGTAAATGTAACACCCATTTGTGCATGTGTGTGGTATTGTGATATTTAGCTTGGTATTAAAAGTACTTGAGAGATATTATGTATATAAAGATAAAGGATGGTTCTACATTAATCATGATTAGCTAAAGTTGGTCATAGCTAAGATAGAAGAGACCTCACTTTAGAGAAAGTGGAAAAGATGAGCACCACTATTTTGGATTCTAGTGTGTTGACTTGGTATTATTCCTAGGTGTTTGGCTTTGAGGAAAGAGTTGAGAACTCTTGGGCCTGCAAGCATTTTTTTTGGATTCTTTTATAGTCCAAGGATAGCCCATGTGAAGAAATCCTTGACTTAGTGGTTGGGTCAAGATAAGATCACATGCTAGTGGAATATGACCATGTGAGTGGATATTCCTTTCTACTTTTGACTTTACTTGACTTTTAGTCTAGTAACTTGAGTTACTATGGTAATTACTAACTTTGGTGTGTAACTATTTCACAAGTATGTAAACAAGGGATGAGGAGGTACTCATCATCCTTTCATTTGGAACTATCTCTCTTCATTGAGTTCTCCAATGTGCAATGTCTTGAGTCTTGGAGTGTTAGCCTTGGAGGAGTATGAAGGAGTTGGGATTCCTTGCTTAGTCCATAGTGCGCTACCATAATAACCATCAGAGGTTCATCTTGAGTGAGAGACAAGCCAACTCACAGGCCAACTCACAGGCCTTCTATTGCTATGAGATATAGCGAGCGTAGAGAAGAGATAATCTCATAAGTAGGACACACCATAGACAAAGAGTGTAGCGCTCGTGCCGCTCTACTAAACTCTCTTGCTTGACCCAATGTCCTACACGTAATTGAGTGGAATCTATGGTATCCTATGGCTATGCATGTCTCCTAAATTGTGTAGCCCTAACAGACTCCTCCTAAAGGGCAGCCCAATACCCCGCTCAGAATCAATGAAATCTAGCAGCCACCTCTCTATGCCCCGCACGTCCCCCTCTAGCATAGTGAAGACACCATCAAGGGAGTAAGAGGAATAGGAACCATGCTAACTCGTCCAAGGGATCACATGCCAAACGATCAAGTAGCAGGCAAAAAGCCTTTCTAGCCTCATCATGGAGTGTGCGGGGTAGCCTATGGAATATACATGGACATGGAAAACTAGTCTCAAATAACCCTTAAATGCAACCTGCCTGAGAAGCTAACCACTCCCATGACTCGATCGGTCTCCCTAGAACAATCAAAGAAGGGATAAAAGAAACTCGTGTAATCCCGAGTGTCACTGTTGTCGATGTGATCGCTTGTCTCACAAGGGTATCCCAAGTGGTCCAATCATAGTCCTTGTGTATCCTTCCCACATGGGTCTTTACCCCTTGCAAGGTCAAGCGTCGGTGACACACCGAACATGGTGTATCCCGAGTCGCTCTAGGCGATCCCACATGGGAAGGTGTAGCCATGGCTAACACAAAAATAATGATAGTAACACATGATGTTCCTCTCCATATCTGCACGTATCTACAAAACCACAACCCCTCACATCCCAACACACGCATGAAAATAAATTCTCCAAACTCTAAAATATATAAACTCTACTAACTTTCAATTTCCATCTCCAAAATTTCCAAACTAAATTCCCATGGTATTTAACCATGAAAACCAAGAAATTTAAAATGAAAATTCCCGACCCATCACCCTCAATATGTAATGATCACTCTATACCCTAAAAAAAACTAAAAATTCTCATAACTTTCAACTCTCTTCTCCATAGTCTTCAATCTAGGTACCCATGGACCCGAAATTGAAAAATGAACAGAATCTACTACTCACTCGAGTGTTATTTGAAACAAAATAATAATTAGAATCTACTTTTCACTAGAGTGCTATTGAAAACCGAAGAGAATCGACTATTCACTAATCGAGTGTTATATGCTAGAGAGCCCTCCGGAATTATAAATGTCTTCTCGAGTCACTCCCTCTCCTCTCCCGTAGCTCCCGCACAGTAGAAGTAGAACTCCCGCACAGTGAAAATATCAGTTTACGTAGAAGTATATCACAGTAGAAGTACATTACAGTTTCGTAGTTATCGAAACTCACAGATCTTCTTGCCTGTGCCATAAGATTTTAGGGTTTGCTGTCGGCACGGCAGACATGCTGAGCTCTCTTCTCATGTCCTACAAAGATCGATCTCTGCTCATCTCTATCTCATTCATAATTTTGAAACCTCAATTGTTTCTAAGAAGCCACCCTTGGCATTGCTTTCGCCTCTGCCTGCGTTGTGTGTGTAGGATATCTTTCCTTAGTAGTGAGCACTCTGCAGGAACGGGGACTATGTAGTCTGTCTGAGGATCGGATGCAACTCCTATCTGCCCCCTCACCTAAATTGGCCCGAAGTCTTTGGCGTGCTGCCCATACGTGTAACCATCCTCGAATTGCCAGAACAATTCACTTGTAGTCTTGTGAAACTTTCTGCTCGTGCATTTGAATCCTGCATATGTTTTCTGCATAACTGATTGTATAGCAGGTATATCTTGTGATCAGTTTCCACCGAATGGGGCTGTGATTAGGTTTATGATCGCTTCTGCCAAGAGGCGTTACCCTTTTGTCACTTCTAGCAAGAGGGGTGTCGGCAGACGCGTATATCAAGCTCTCACTAGAGCAGCCAGCTTTAAACCGACGCCATGTCCAGTCAATGGACTGGTGTTGACCTGTCTACTGGCACATTTCTACGGCATTCCGACCACTCATATGAGGAAATCAACAAATTTAACTTTTCAATGTGTTTCTCGGTTTCCTCCTAACGACACACGAACATTGTCTCCGGATTTTTGTAAAGGTGAACTTTGTAGGTATCACTGGTTTCATAACTGGTTGGTTATCCCTCTAGAAAGCCGAGTTCGGCTACTTTCTAATTTCCGACAATGGACTAGTACAAGAAACTCGACTTTCTCACTCTGCTGCATGGCGCGTCCTAACTGAGGTACCAAAATTTCCAACTTTAATTACCAGCCAAGTATCTGATTGACAATGATGGTGGTCAACCAACCTAAATTCCTAGATTTTGGTTCTGGCTTCGGAACAGCGCATTGGGGAAGGAAACGAGGATTATCTCGCTATCTTCTAAAAAGTTGCTTGTCTGGTCATCTTCAGTACCCAGTCCTAATGCGTGTCTCACACTACCACAGCAGGTAATGGTCGAGTCAAGAACAGGTACTCATGAGAAATCGTCTACCATCATCACAAATAGGTGTGATCCATCATGCATCATAGCTCCGATGCAATTCATAAATGGCATAGAACTTTAGTACGTATCTGGGTAGGCCACATGCTTACAGTGTATAGTACGACTGGCCACAGTCCTACGTTCCGCCAAAAGAGCAAAATCTCTCCGCTTCAGAGGAGTTTACTTATGGATAGTAGCAACTCTATCTATGGTCTTTACTTTCCAGTTTGTGCCCACAGCCTAGCATGAACAAAATGCTAGAACTAAATGCAGGGCATATGCCTTGCATTTAGTTCGATCCGGTCCAAAGTGCAGAGGCCAAATACTATTCTGTGACATAATCGGGAAACTATTGGTAGGTACGGTTCGAGAAGTGCTTGTACAGTGCGCGACAAATGTCCTACTCGATGCATCATCCGGTCCGCTAACACGATTTGCAAAGTTAGTGTAAGACACGGACGGAGTGAGGACATTCTGTCCAAGAGGCAGTTGCTCATCAGAGGAATGACACCTGCTGACGCAATTAATCTTGTACAGTTGGTTCATCAACTGTTGGGTCAAGTGGGGTGGTGCAGCATCTAGTGTTCAAACCGGTTGTTCATGGTCATGTTCATTGGATCTGAAGAAAATGAATTCAAGAAAAAACTGAAGTGATTGAAGGGGAATTGTTCCCCTAGGACAAGTTTATATTTGTGTCTCGTTACCTTTGCTGTAATACTTTATTCGACGACTATTCGAGTACAAGAGATATACGCAACACAACATACAGCATGGTATGAACCATAATCCCTTAGTGCTCCTCTCCTGCCAGTCATGTGCAGTGTATCCAACGGGAAAATGTACTCTGACGTGAGGAAATCGTTTGGAGTTGAAGTTAAAAGATTTGACTCAACTTCAAGTTGGCGTTTTGACTACGGTATCTAGTATGCTAGATTAGAATATTACGTGTACCATTGCAGGTTCCGTGTCGGGCTTCGGAAC
Organism: Lunularia cruciata; assembly: GCA_948567375.1. Lineage (NCBI taxonomy): Eukaryota > Viridiplantae > Streptophyta > Marchantiopsida > Lunulariales > Lunulariaceae > Lunularia > Lunularia cruciata. Next base: position 15,744,960 of record OX419757.1, on the reverse strand, counting down.
TTGTCTATCGACAGTTCATGTCGTTGGGAAAATATCTACTACACGCAACCTTGGTGGAAGAAAGAGGACCTTCTTTACAGTACCATTGTATGTAAATGTATTGGGTAACAACAGAAGGACGTTAGGATATGGCTCAGCTTGGCTTGCAGCTGCCTTTCCACATGCAGGTATGTGCTTCTGAGTTGGACCAGATTACTGAATCCCTTTCCGTGAAGCATGTTATTATTGGAAGACTCTCCGTTGGGAGTATCAGCGGTGCCCACCCCAGCAGTTCATTTTGAAAATGTTAGAATTGCGGAGGGTTACGTTGGAGGTAAAGTCAATTAGATGAAGGCGACCTGCAAAAAAATCTGCAATACCTACCAGAAATTGGAATAGTAGAAGTGAACACTATCCAACTAACCCTAAAAATTCTCATCCTCCTATTTTGTGTTCCAGATGCTTCTCTTCACGACCTCAGAAGAGGAGAACTATTCCAGCTAGGACAGACCTGAAACATACTGAATGGTTGCAACAGACATGAATGAATTACATGATCGTCCTTCAAGTGACACAGTCATCATGTGTTAGTCAACAAGACTCTGTATGGTTAGCTGCTTTGGCTTTATGAACGGACCGTGAGTATCAGAATAAATAATTTGTACAAAGGCAATAGATCCTGCAAGTGTCAGTGACGCAGTCCCTGCAAATCCTTGTAGATCCACATGAATTATATGTCTCTTATGATTAGAGAGCCATTTCTACTGCTTGGCACTCCAAGTAAAAAATGCATCAAACACACGAAGACAAGGGCGACCTGGTTGCTTGCAAGATGCTAGGTTCACACATGAACTTTAACACAAACATACAGATGAACTTCAACAGAAACAGGCCCTTGGCCGTCGGTACAGGATGAGAGCACATCTTTAGTTTATTAATACAAATGCAATCCAACAGATGATGAGCTTCGGATCCAAGCAGGCTGCAAGCGGGTTATGTATCGAAAGATGCGGGAAAAATAGAATCAGAACCTCTCAACCAATTGCCTAAGCTGGAGTTGTATATACCATGTGCTACCTCTCGTTCACCTGTACGGATCATCTCTTCAACTCATTTGTACTTCTGGGGTCAAACCGTGTATGTCATAGGAAAGTTAGACCAGTTAGACCAGTTACTGTAGATCGTCGGTACTTAGATCCAGCACTGCTTGAGGCTATGTATACCCTGGTTGATAGATTGAAACACCCGACCCTCACCGCTGGACATCCTCCAGAATCTCTAAGTTCTGTTCCAGCCATTGATAAATTTGGCACTCGTGATCTACGATCAAGTGAGGTATGAGAGTACATACGATTGTCAAACTTCGAGCACTACCTCAGTTTCTCTCGAGATTTGGGTGGACCTTGAAATCAAAGGGTCTGCTGCACCGTTCAAGCCATAGTTTCTGGAGTGATCTTGTCGAAGCATAACTTGATCTCATGCTGCAGGGCTACTCCTAGTGGGTGGAGAATCGTAGCTCGTTAGCGTAAAGCAGTGTCGCTGCTTTCCCAGTCACTTCACTTCCGGCCTTGGCTACGGATCCGGTGTTGTAGCACGGTTGCGGGTCGTACTCGACGATGAGCTCCACGCTCTTGGCGAAGTCGTCGTTGGTGGCAACTGATGCGAGCTTCAATCCCAGCTCAATTGCAGCAGTAGGTCCCGATGCTGTTATAACTTTTCCCTGCAGACATATTTTTCATCTCTCCAACTATGAAAATTTTCTTCACTTGACAAGAACACTGCTTTTGTTCCAAACAATGGAGACTGTTTGCTGCCAATACGAGGCAGACCATAGAAAATCACGCACAGATGGTGATCGGTGGAGGGTAATCTAACGTACCGCGTTTTACAGGAATGTCAGATAGCAGATAGAGAGATTAGAAATGGAATAAATTGTAACAGTCATAACCAAAGTTCAAAAAGAAATATCCTTAGAGCTATAGATTCGAGGCAGTCACCAAGCGAAGAATATCCGGCAGCTAGCGAGGAAGTATCGTGGGTTGGAGTGCTTACGTCTTGCACAATGCGTTCTTTGACCAGCTTCACGTTCTGCTTCTCCAGTGCATCGTAGGCGGCCCAGTGAGTGGTAGCAGTTAATCCAGTCAGTATCCCTGCCTCTGCTAGTAGCAAAGATCCTGTTCCCACCGAAGTTGTGTACAGACATGTGTCCAATACCTTGGCACAATTCAGAAGATGACAAAGTTTAGGGTGAGCTCTGGATTCTGTGTCCCATCAAAAGCTGTCATAGTTACAGCAAATTGTTTCTCGAAGATTCGTCAATCCACATCCCAGCAAGAAGTGGATTGCTAACCTTGCTTGATAACTTTACAAACAGAAGCACAGATTCTTTCAAAAATCATTAGGGAGTGGATGGATAGAAACCTGTGAATGCCAGTCCAAGATAAGTTGATCTTTCAGGAGCTGTTTGATTCCAAAGCCACCCGGTTGTATCACAATGTCTGGTTGAGAAACTTGTTCGAATGTGTGTGTGGAATTAAGTGACAGAAATCCCGAAGCGTCCTTGTAAGCGCCGATCGTATGCGCAACGAACACTACCTCGATATTGGGCAGAAGTTGAAGGCACTCGTATGGTGCAGTTGCATCGAGTACAGCTACACCGTCGAATAAAACAATAGCTACTTGCAACTTACGCCCCATCTCAGTTCAAACAAGAGGTTTGGCTTGTAGAATCGCTGTAAGCTTGCAATTCAAACTCAACTAGCCAAACAGACACAATGATCCAGGGTTTTCCGACCCTTTTACTGTGAACTGAGGTCTCTCGGAATGACTCGCAATTGATCACGCTTTACCTGTAGGACCTGATGATCACATACAACCCGAGCTCTGAAGTCAAGCAAACATGCTAATAATATCTATGCATGCCCCCACCATCGATGCTGAACAAAGACTCCAACCATCGTGGCGCTTACCTTTTGTTTGGTTGTGCATTTGTTTTTCTCGTCTTACCCGGTGTAGACGAAACCAGGTGATCAGACTTTTTGAGGTAGTAAAGATGAGGCCCACTGAAATGTACAGAATTTACCTCTCACGTTTATAAACGACTAGATCCAACCTCTGCTCTCTCCCCTCTCTCTCTGTCTTGCTCTCGCCAGCTAGATCGTTTTGCGTGCATACATCACCTCTAAATCAAGTGATCATGTCATGTAATTTCCAGTATCTCCTTCCACATTCTGTAATTTTGCGTATCTCGAGCGACCAGCCTGACTGTACAGTATCTCGACCAGCGGCTAGTTCTTCGTTACTGTCGTATAAAGCGTTGAATAGCACCGGGTGAGATGATATACTGTAAGGACGGCTGGGCTGGGCTACCCAGGAAAAATGGGTATCGTGGGGAATCTGTCTACATCATGCTGGGGATGCAATCAGTCAGTCAGGTGGTAAGTACGCATTCGACTGCCGAGCAGATCACATCTCCAGTCCAAGCTCATTATCCCATAATTTCAACCTGGATTTGGATTAGTGGAGAGTCATTCACTCAAGTAGTGATTGCCCCTGTCAGGAAGAAAGTCCCTAAGCAGTTTAGCAAGTGTTCTGACCGGTGTCACTTGCTGCGTGATTGCGTATCAACGTAGCATGATAACCGTCATTCACTTAGTCTCTTACCGAGGATCGCTGGATTAGTCTCAACATGTGAGATGAAAACGACAAGCCCTGATTCGAGCAAGCTTCATCTGGAGAGGATAAATTAATCCGTTTGTGCATATCATCAGCACGACATGTTCTTTTCTCACTGTGCTTCTTACTTTAGATTCACTGTACACAGTACACTCCAAACTGCTTACCACCAAATCTTCAGACATTTAAAGAATACTATCCCCACGTTGATGGAAAAGATAATTGCAAAGATTACGGATGTATCCGGTTGTTTCACTCAGTCTCTAAGAGTGGAAAGTAGAACGAAGTCAGCCTCCAATCTCACAACCCAACTATTGGTTTCCCAGATAGTAGGATTTTTCTTCACGTTCAACTTGAAGTTTATGAGCTGAAACTGATCATGTACTTGCAGTTACAAGTCCGGCTCCTTTAAAAGTTGGTGGTGTTTAACGAGCGCTTGGAATAGTTCTCGTGATCGGGAAAAGGAACAGTGCTGTTGAGACTCGAGAACGAGGTTTCATTTCTGCCGAATATGGATTTGGGGCTTAGCCCCATTTTACCTTTTTCATCTCTCCCTTGTACGCCTTGATGGGGCCTTCCCATCCTTCAATCTTTTTTCTACGCGGTCGTCCTTCTACTATGGATATGAAATTCCCGTATCACGTGATTTCACCGTGCCAAATTCACTCTATATTATTTCATTTCAACTCACTTTGTATAATCTTGGATTCTTTGTTGCTATTTTGGTTATCACCTGGATCCACTGTGGATGGCCCTTAAACTAGGGCCAGGGCGGGTGCTGCTCGGTTAATAATGGGGAGAGTGCTCTTTATGACAAGGAGCCCCTCACTCACTCACTCATATATATATATATCAATCACAGTAAATCACACTTTTAAGAGAGATTTTTATAAAAAATTAAGGATATATAAAAATATTATATATAAGTAAAAATAAATAATATTTGTATACAATATATCAATCATCATTCAATTATCACCTGGATCCACTGTGGATGGCCCTTAAACTAGGGCCAGGGCGGGGCTGCTCGGTTAATAATGGGGAGAGTGCTCTTTATGACAAGGAGCCCCTCACGCACTCATTTACTCATATATATATATATATATATATATCAATCACAGTAAATCACACTTGTAAGAGAGATTTTTTTATTAAAAATTAATGATATATAAAAATATTATATATAAGTAAAAATAAATAATATTTGTATACACTATATCAAGGATCATTCATAAAAATCTATTACCTTTCTGCATAAAGAAACGTATTTTCAAACTTATTAATAAACATATCAAATGAAATAAAAGTCCCATTATACTTTACTCACAATGGAAATGGACTGGCTTTTGCATGAAGCCGGCTATCTATAAGAGAAACTAATTTAAACTGCAGCAGATTAGATCGTTGTGGTTTTTGCATTTTCTTGTAATTCTCTTTTGCTTCCATACCCTCTTCATCACCATTCGAGGTAAGTGCTTAGGGGTACACAACCTTGGAGGTAGACCAAGAGATGCAAGGCAGGTGCAAAGATATTGAGGTCCTTGGTTTTAAATTTTTAACCCAGGCAGTCAATATCTTTGCACTTGTTACTTACGTAATGTAAAGCTATCAATTTGCATCTTGCATGTGGTCCTCACGTTTTGGCTCCTTGTCGAATCCAAATTCCGGATTTTTTTAATTGATATTTAGGATCGAACCCTTGACTTCATGATTCGGAACCATGAGCTCTAATCCACTGAGCTACAAACCCTTTGAAAAAAAGGAGTTTGTGCACCAACATCAGCCACAAAAGGTCCAAGCCACAACAAATGAGATGCAATGCGACTTAATTCGAGCACAATAACTCGTATATAACTTGCTCGTTTAGGGATTTGAATATTAGTTAATTTTTCTGGTGCATTTACCGTTATTGCTTCAGTAAACATTGTAGCTAAATAATCCCATCGTGTTACATAAGGTAGATATTGAATAAATATCAACTGTATTATCATTTATTAAAATATGTCGATGATTAACTAATTGTCTTGCCCCTGGAATGGTCGGAGCCCCGTCAATCCCGACTCAAAAATAAATAAATTTTATTCAAATTATTAAGTGAATTTTTTATTGTAAAAATGAATGTCAATTCTAAAAAAAACATCTTTTGGAAAAATAACTTCTTACAAATTTTTTTATTGGTATTTAAATATTATTCAAATCAATTATTTAGCAGATGATTCACTTAAATCAGCTGCTTGATATTTTGTTGAGCAACAGAAGAAGCTTTTTGACCAATAGCTACATAAACGAAATACCTGCAGCCTTACCACATCTATTTCAACTTTTAATGCTGGTCGAAGCATATGGTTACCTGGCTGGCTAGATGCTATAAATAAACACCTAAAGTATACCATCGAATAATTTTCTTTCCTACTTCACGGGCGAGGTCTCTGGTTCAAGTCCAGGATCACAAAGATCACTTTTGTTGCCAATGAAAGCAAGCTCTTAGTTGTCACCAGCTTGTATCGAATGTAAGTACTGAAATGCTTACTAAGCTCTACTCAACCATTTATCCTAAGCTCAACACAATCAAATATATTCCCACGTTACCAAAACCTAAAATCAAGTTTTCAATCCTTGATTGCATTGAGATTAAAAAACTATATTAAGATCTATGATGTTTACTATGCATACAAAGGCAAGTCATCGCTTGTATGCTTCAACTTTCGGATTACCATTGAAAGACAATCCATGGATTAGAAAATTGTTAACCATTTTTGTAATCATGCACTATGATATAGTTAGTCAGGGGTCTCATCACTCCGTATTCCAATAACTTATCATGAAATAATCATGTCAATTTGATTATTGACAGATTGATTTGAAATCCTCTAATATAACAAAAATCTGGGTTATCCTTAGCTAATATAAATATAAATTAAATAATAGCTTACAAAATCATGTAATACATATCAGTTCATGAGTATTGAAGCACCTCATCCCCAATATTAAACCATGTGACAAATGGAATATTACTATAGTCCATTAAGTAAGTGTTGTGCTCAAGTGAAACTAGAGACCGTATCAAGAACATATTATTTTATTAAGGGCTTATTATCATTAGGTTTGCATTCCTTGATATTGAAGCCACAAGGAATATAAGTAATCACAAAGTTGTACTTCCTTGACATTATAAAGTCCTTTAATTTCCACTATTTCTTATAGTCAAAGATGAAGTTCTACATAATTGATACCCATCTAAAACCTAAAGATCTCTTCTTTTAATGGAGAAATATGTAATATTGCTATCCAATGCAAATCCTTGGTATTCTCACACCAAAGAATAAAAATTAGGGGAATAGAGACAAGACATAGCTTAAATGGTAGTGCCTTCATGTTCTTTGCTTAAGCTTTATTATTAGCTTTTCTCTTTTGAGATAAGGCATATTATGTTGCAACTTATCCTTCACATCCTTGTACTCTTACACACATAACATACCAACGATAATTTATATAAAATAATAGGAAAGTGAAAGTGAAAGTGAACTTAAACAAAGCAAGTGAAGTGATGTAAAGCTCAAAAATAACTTCTCAATTTATATATCACCAATCCCTTCTTCAAGACCTTTGTCTTTTATTCACACTCTTCAAAAAAATTGGTATTGCTAATGTGAGCTATATCTAGAAAGATATAGCTCATTTTAGATGAAATCATTGATCTAAGTAAACATCCATTGCTAATACTTGTGCAATAAAAATTTTCAGTTACAATATATTTTTAGCATATGCTACTTGTCGCCACTATACATATTTTTCCTCTTAAAATATAATACATACATATTTGTTGAGTGTAACTAAGTAAAACTCCTCATTTGACTTAAACCTCAACTTTAGATCCACTACAACTACAAATATGTTATGAGAGTTGAAGTTTACATTCATCATCTGCTCCACCCAAAGATCAAGAAACCCTTTGTTGAGGCTTCATTTGAAAAGGCATCCAATTAATTTTCCTTGGAAATTGAACCTCAAATTGAATTTCATGATGATTGTGTTTGATGTGCAAGACATTTGTTCTTTGGCTTTACACAACTTTTGTTCTTTTTTTATTTATTCAGATATGGTTCAACTTCATTCAACTTGTTGAAGTGTCTTGGAGCTAGATCTGATTTGAAAACATAAATAGGCCACACCACTCTTATCTTTCTTTGCTTATAGATAGACTACATAAACTTGGACAGTCATCCTTGTCCTTGAAAAAAGAAGCCTTAGCTAGTTTGATCCTCAACTTTCTTACCCTTCTTGATAAGGCTAGGAAATGACACATTCTTTGGGCACTTTGTAGCACCTTTACAGCCACACTCTTCCTCATTGTACCAAAGATTATAGTCATAAGCTTCTTAAGAACCACAAGGGTGTAGGGTTGTCTTCCTCCTCTAACTAATTTCTTGTTACTTCCATTTTGGCAACATGTGCCTTATCCATTTTCCTCCATTTCTCAGACAAAATAAATGACACATGTATCAATCAGTACTTTGAGCCAGCTTGTCTCTCATTCAAGATGAACTTATGATGGTTGATAAGGCAATACACCACGGACTTAGAAGACAAGGAACCAAATTCCATGATTGGCTAGAATACTAAGGCATCTCCAAGACTTAAAATATTACTCCCAAAAACCTCAAGGATAGAGAAATATTTACAATTAAAAGATGATGAATATCTCTTTCTCACTTACTTATATATTTATTATTACAAACTAAAGTAATCTAAACTCAAAGTAATCTAAACTCAAAACCCTAAGAGAATAGCAAACTCATAGGAATAATGCACACAAGCATGTGTTCTTATCTTAACCCAACAACTTACTCTAGAATTCCTTCATATAATAGGCTATCCTTGAATTATAGAAAAATCCATACCAAAAATGCATATGAACCTAAGAAATCTCAACTCTTTCCTCAAAGCAAAATATCTTAGAATAATACCAAGTAAATACACAAATTCAGTAATTCTCACTCTTGCAAGATCCTCTAAATTAATATTATAATTTTCTTTTTTATGAAAATTTTGCAAACCATATTTTATTTAGAAGTTTAGTTTAACTCTAAATAAAAATATTTTTAACTACTCAAAATACCAAACTAGACATTTCAACAAAGCATACATACACACATGTGTAACAATATTGCAAATAGAAATAGTTCTAGGGTTATCTTTCAACTAAGAGATATCTCTTGTGATAATTTTTATCTGCACCATGTGCTAGAAAGAAGAGAAAATTTGAAATGAACAATGACAATGAAATGTAAAGCCCGGAAGACCCAAAGAGTCAAAAGGCTTAAAACACAATACAAAATACATGAAATGTGAGCCTAGGGCATATGACCAATTTGTAACAATAGTGCATACAACCAATTTGTAACAATAGTGCATACAACCAATTTGTAACAAATTGGTCTGATGTAAACTAATCTTGATCATATACTTCCCTAATGCTAAACCTTCAACGTGTAAGAGAGCAGAGAAATCACTACAAGTAATCTGATGTCTAAATCTGATCTGCATGTAACAAGTGCAATCAACAAACACATGGTGCTCGTCCTCAACTTTTCTCATAATACACAATTTGCAAAGTTGCATGGAGTGCTCTATCTGCTGCCAACGTCCTTGTTCTACTTCTAGTCTATGAGAACTAGTTCTATATTGAGCAATAACATGTCTAAGTGAAGTAGAAATCCTAGCCAAGAGATAATCTTGCTCACAATATACCAACATATGATTTACAAACTGCTGATAGAACACCATCTTGGTACCAAGTTTCTGCCATAAGCAAAGTAAGAACTGCTACTTGATCAATTCTTGTAGTGCAATAGGCTCCAATCTCCAATGTCGCTCAAAAACATTCCACGTTGTGGCCCATGCAATCAGATTTATATACCAACCAATAGATAGAGTGGCACAAAAAGCTTGGTAGGGAAATCTCTCATGCTCCATGGACCTCATCTTAGTAGCATATGTGAGAGCTAAGAACAATGCTTCAGCCTCAAGAGGCAAAATCCCTGTTTCAGCAAGCAGCAATACATAAGGAGTTTGAGTCTTCACCCCAAGTTCATCACACAAAAACAGTTTTTGAAATTTCTCCACCTTTTTCCACTATGTCTTCTTAGTACATGGACCCCAAATCTGAGCGCCATAAAGAACCATCGGCTACACAAGATATCTGAACAACACCTTCTTCAACACCCATGTTGTAAGGTGAGCAAGTCTAGAGCGATTCATGAGTGAATACAAAGCTCTAAACCTTTCAATGATTCTCATCTTCACACAAGTAGACCAACAATAGTCATGAGAAAACTCAAAGCCTTTGTACTTATAAGATGAAACCACCTTATAATAACTCTAAAGAAATCTTCCACTTACATTCCAAATCTCTAGTTCAAATATCAACCATTCACTCTCTTATTCAAAGCTCTTCTCAAATTGCACATAGTAGAAGACTTTGTTAATATCAAGATAGAATGTCATTTGCTCACACTCCTCTAGAGTTAAGGATTCCTTCAAGATCAGTCACCATAATAATGGCACCTTCAAGTAAAAGATTTCACTTTTAATTAGCAAAGGTAGATAGTAATCTCAAAGCCACATCCCTCTCAATCACTTGGTGCTCCAAATTTGGATCCTTTCCTCTCCTAAGCTTGCCTTATATACTCACAAAATTTACCATAATAAATGCAATGGTAACTTGGTAAAATCAATAATTTACTTAAACTATCTTAGCTAATTAATCTTAGATCACATGGTTTTTCCCTCACCTCTCTCCCTCTATTTATAAGCTTCCAAGTATATTACTAGGAATGTAGTACCTTCTCATGAGTAACGATTATTATATATTCTAAGGTCAAGTTAAATCTACATAACTTGAAATACCTCCATTACTAAGAGTCATCTAAATTGGTCAAGTTTATTTGACCATAAAATGTACAAAATAGAGGTCCCACTCTAGTTCTAAAGTCCCTTTATAAGGTGCCACTCTAAGATAAAATTCTTGTAAGAGTTCACACTCTACCATAATTGAATTTAAAATTCACTAGGGATCACATTGAGTATTCAACAATAAAAAAAGAGATCTTTGTTCTTATTTAGCAATCCTAACTTAGTTAGAAATACATCTAACTTTTTTGTTACTAAAATTAGCTAACTATAATTAACTCAATACCACAAAAGTATTCGTAATGACTAATGTGCACTCTAGGGTGTTATACTATTGATATTTTCCTTGGATTCAGTCTGCATAAGATCCCTTTCTAATCCAAAGATGTTAGAATGTTTCTTGAGAAACAGAAAAAAACTAATATCTAGAGGAAAAAGGACAATATATCAGAATGTAAGGTTAAGGAAAAGAAAGGCTTGTAGAAATATGTGCAAGCATGATGTATCACCATAAAATTACTTAGCAAAGTATCACAAGACGAGCAAAGATAGATATAATATAAAGGAAGAAAAACAAAAAAAGCACACTTTTATTCCTTTGTAACTTACAAGGATGATGCACAAGTACAATTCAAACAATAAAGAATATAAAATAAGTACAACTTGAAAGAAGAAGCAAACCTTAAGACATTGTAAGTTTTAGATAGTATTGTAAACTATGGTTGTAGAATGTATTTTGAGAGAATGAGTAGACCTAATTCCTAATCTTAATTACAAGCCTAATTGTGGCCATGCTTTATATTTCCAAAATTTATTCTCAAAACCAAATACACATAAAAGTTTCTCATAAAAACCAAGAACTAAATCACCTTTTGAGAATGGTTCTTGTTTTTATAGAAGTTTTTAGGATTTTGACAAATTCCATTATAGAAGTTTACAAGATTTTGACAAAGTCCATTCCTTGTAGTATTGCTTTCAAGAAGTAGAGAAAAAATATAGTTCCAACATTAAAAGATTAGAATTCTCTAATTTGAAAAAACTATTTTCATGCATTCTTGGAATATGAAAGAGAAGAAATTTTTGGAAGGAAAAGTATGTTGTTATTTTTAATCTATTTTTAACTAAAGAATAAGAATAGAAATTGGTTTACCATAAGACTTGGTTTTTAATTTGAAGACAATTTAGTGCTCTTTTCAGTCATATATAATCCATAAAGAGGTCTATAATAAACATGTAAGCTACATGTTGAGGCATGCAGCTACAAATCATTCTTGTCCTAAATTTTGAGCAAAAGTGTACATATTTAATTTCCTTATGAGCACCTTCTAAACTAGATCAAGACTATATTTGACTATCAATCTAGTAAGTCCTTTCTACATTTTGAGAAGCTTTCAATCCACTCTCATGTAATTTTACTTTCTATTATTTCTTCAATCTTTTTTCATAAATTTATTTGTAGTGGGATTTATAAGGATATACAATTTGGTCTAATGTAAAATTAAATACTAAATTATATCCCAATTATTTAGTAATTTGAAGCCATGGATCTCTCTCTAGAATCAGGTCCCAAATGGATCCATCCTAACTTTCTATGCAAGAGTCACTCGGCTTCTAAACACTATAGGATGTTCTTTTATGAAGATGGAAGAGCCATAACTCAAATTTTGTTTATGTTGAGTTATGATGTCCACACCTAAAGTTTTGTAGTGCATTCCTCAACATACCTAAAACTGCCTCTTTTTTTGGTAACATGTCTCAATCTACACAACTCTACCTAAAATTACTTGGAAATTGCTTTAAATTTCCTTAATATTCTTGAAACTACATGGTGCATACACCATGTAGAATTACCTAAAATTTGCTAAGACAACCTAATTTATTGTATAAAGGCATGTAGCATGTGCCTAAAAATACATGAAATTATCTACATCTTAAAATGACCTAATTTTGCTTGAAAGTAACTCAATCATGCATATTATGCTTCTTATATGAACATGTTGAAGTGGTTTCCTCAACTTTTAGAGTAGATTAGAAAAGAGTGTACCATATAACTAAGATGTGTAGCCTTTAGATTAGTGATGAGAGGATATTTCAAGATGGTTTTGGGATGTTTTGTGGAATTTGAAGAGGTAGTAAATCTACCATATATCTCTAGGAAGAAGTTAGCATCCAAGAGACAAGTATGGAGGAAAAAGAGCTAATTCAAGAGACTTGTAAGAAGTTAAATGCTTAGGATGAGGTAGAAAATTATAAAATATATATTTAAATATAATTTTTGGCTCAAAGAAATGAAGGAGAATTCTCCAAAAGACTCCATTCAAAATAAATATTCTCCAAAATGCTCCATTTCCATGAAAAGTGTGCATGAACTTGTGATGCATAGGACATTTTAAGAATTCTATTTTTAAATAAATTATTTTGGAGAACTCTCAAAACATGCAACTATATATTTCCAAAAATCTTAATAGAGTTATCAGATTTATGGTGCTAACTAATACAAAGAGCCACCACCTTTGATCTTTGCTTGACAAGCTTACTATAATAAATAGGTCCATAAAAATATAGATTTTTATAAGGAATGAGATATGAGGAAAAATAACTCTTTTTATTTAAACAAAATATAAATAAATTTTTATTAAATTTGCATCAAATAATGTTTATTTTACACAAAGCGTTAAGCAAGTTCTTGATCAATGAGAGTACCTATTACATGGAGTTTCTAAGAGGCTTCTCTCACCTTCCTATCATTAGTTATTGTAGACAAGTTGGCTTCCAGGCTCTATTTGGGTGTCTTTGTAGAAAGACTTATTTATGGAATAGAAATTAATCATCTCGTTGCTTATGACTCTTTTCTTGTATTTAGGGCAAAATTTATAATTAGAATATTTAAATTGAAGACATCATTAGACAAATCAAAAATAATTGTACATTTATTCCTTATGATGGCATGCAGAAGAGAAACAATATTGTAGAGAGAGATTTTGGAGGCCAAAAGAATTTCCAATCCAAAAATAGATACAAAGGCATTAATGATCTTTATAATTCTATTGAATCCTTAAATTTAACCAAAGAGCTCTATAAAATAAATAAATTTGATGAGAAAATAAGTCTCTCTATTTTACCCTTCTATACCCATCCTAAGATGAGATGTTTGTTGTTTGAAACTCAAAACTCAAGTCCTTAAACAAGCTTGTTTATGAATGAGAGGGAGAGAGAGAAAGAGACAATGAGTGACAAGATACTATCAAGTTTTGAAAAGCTTACCCGCATACATCACATGAGTCAATAGTCAATTCTATTTGTTTTTCAATTTTGGTTCCATTGATAACAAGATTGAAGGCTATGGAGAATTGAGTAGAAAGTTATACGGACTTTTAGATTTTCAGGGTTTAGAGTGATTATTTCACATTGAAAGTTAGAGGTTAGGAATCTTAGTACTCACGCTTGAGTTCCATGGGAACTTAATTTGAAAAGTTTGAGATAGAAATTGAAAGTTATGAGATTTTTTAGTTTTTAGGGTTTGGAGAGATAACATTCACTCATGTGAGTTGGAATGTGAGGGATTGTGGTTTTGCTCATATGGGGAGATATGGAAAGGAATATCATGTGTTACAATTGTTATTCTTTGCTAGCCATGACTACACTTCTCTATGTGGAGCTGCCCAAAGCGGCACAAGATACACCATGCCCAGTGTGTCATTAATGCTTTACTTGGCAAGGCATAAAGATCCATGTGTGAAGGATACACTTGGACCACTTGAGATGCTCACATTGGCAGCAATGACACTCAGGATTACCGACACTTCCTCTATCCGTTTGTTAATCATTCAAAGGACACCAATTGAGTCGTGGGAGTGGTTAGCATCTCATGGAGTTGTATCTTAGGGCTATGTGAGACTAGTTTTCCATGTCCATGTCTATTCCATAAGCTACCCCATAGAATCCATGATGAGGCTAGATAGGCTTTTCACCTACTACTTGATTGTCTGACATGTGATCCTTTTGATGAGTTAGCATGGTTCTTATTCTTTTGACTCCCTTGATGTGCCGTTGTTATGCTAGTGGAGGATGTGCGGAGCATAGAGAGATGGCTACTAGATTTTATTGATTTTGAGTGGGGGATTGGGCTGCCCTATAGGAGGAATCGGTTTTGGGCTACATATTTTAGGAGATAGATTCTAACACAAGATATCATAAAGTCCACTCAATTATGTTGGTGTAAGATATTGGGTCAGGCAGGAGAGTTTAGTAGAGAAGCATGAGCTACACCATTTGTCAATGGCTAGTCCTATTAATGAGACTATTGCTTCCCTATGCTCACTACATCCTATGGCAAGAAAAGGAGTACCATTAGAGGTCTTATATTATCAGTTTGAGTAGCTTTTTATGTCTTCATAGGTCACTTTTTGCACTAGCATTGTGCACTATCCCTTGCCTTCCTCATGAGGCTTGTCAAGGATGGTATATGAGAATCTTAGAGATTACCTTCAGGCAGATGATCCTTCTAGTGGATTTACCGAGTTGTTTCAAGTGGTGACACCAATAGCAAGGGAAGATATTCTTATGTTAGCTAGTTGGGTGTTAGGAGCTAGTCAACTTCTTATGATGGAGAAGGACACAAGGAGCATTAGAACAATTTCTATTGAAGAGATATTTTTGTATTTGGTTAGCTACACCATTGTCCCTAAATATTGATCTCACTTCCAAGAGCACCTTAGTCCATATCAATTTGGAGTAGTTACACCTAGAGGTTGTGAGGCTACATCTGTGGGCATCAAGGAACTCTAAGATATCCATCCAAAGTGGGTTGTCCTAGAGGTGAATGTTGAGAATGCTTTTAATAGCATGTCTCAAGCATCTATCTTTAGCAAGCTAAGGGAGGCCAATGGATCCTTGGCAAGTCTCATTCCTTTTGTGTGGTTGTTCTATGGCTCTCATGCTTCCCTTTACTACTAGCATGGGTAGTCACAAGAGGGAGTCACCATCTTGAAGTTAGATGTCAATACACAATGGGGAGATCCTTTAAGGGGAACTTTGTTTTCCATGGTTCATGTGTGTTTGGCCATGCTAGGTTATGTATTTCCTTCCTTGGCAGACTATACACATATTGTGAGCCTAGTAGATCAGATTAGGTAAGCCTTTGATCACTTGACTACCAAACTATATTTTTTAGGCTTGAGAGTCAAGGTGTCAAAGTGCAAAGCCTGGTCCCCTTTAGGTATCACTCCCCACCTTGAGCTTCCAGAGGGGTGTGTCACATTGTAATGTTCTAAGGATAGGAGAAACACAAGAGAAACACACAACTTCATCTCTCAATACTCCAAATGCCCCAAAGGAGCACATGTCTTTATTATATAGCAAAGAGGATCCACTCAAAGAGAGCTATACCTTTGGATCAGACACATGATTGGTGACATGTCAACAAGCTCCACCCTTAGATTAATTACATGGATTGATGATATGTCAATCCTTGTCCTATTTGGTTGGTCAAACAAGTTTGAAAAAAGAGAATCTGCATGTAGGAAGCTCAAAACATCATGGATGTAGCACTAAAGGAGAGGAATAAATTTTTTTGAAGTATAATTCATCCATTTAAGGCTCTGAAATTGGCTCTAAATTTTTCAAGGTGCTTTTGGCTTTTGCTCTATTAGTGGAAATACTCTTTTGGTGACATCTCTATTTGATCTACTCAGACTATCATATACAACATCCCTCAAGATATTACCAAGCCAATTTTCACCTCTAGATAATATGTCCAGCTAATGGTATTACACATATCTATAGATGAACTACGTATTCTTGGAGTGCTAGAAGGATTCAAGGATTTTGTCACGTGCTTCTGAGACGTTGTCCTTGCAAAGGATATTCTTCATGTGGATGACCTTCCTCTACTAGGAGATTTGTAGGTGGTATTTGGTATACTCTCCTCTGGTATTGCACATCAGTCAACTTACCTTCTCCACATAGTGCCCCCTTCCTTGACTTTCCTATCCTATTTGAGAGCTTTTGATAAGAGGATTATGGGAGTCTTTGGTAATATCATCAAACAAGGGACATTTGAGTATGTGATGATGGATTTGGCATGTAGATAGACATTTCTACTGATCTTGTACGGAGGGTTAGGTCTATTGGCTATGGAGGAAATGGCATCTATAGCATTTTTAGGTAGTTGGGCTCTCTTGACACCCCTACTTTCCTCCCCTTTTGTGGTTGTTGATAGGCCAATTTTGGGGATATATGTGATAGAGGTGGAAGAGGGATCCTTTTCTCTCCAAATATTATTGTGGTAGACAAGAGATGGTCTATCCCCACAAGCATGGCAGGACTTTCTATCCTTTGCTTCAATACCGTCAAATTGGACTAAAGGTTTGCAATCTTCCTTGATGGCGCAACAATGTCAACATATGCTACATTCTCTCTTAATTGACTTGTCCATTCCTTGGACCACTAGAGATTGTCTTCTCTCTTGCTCCAAAAAGGATGTATGCTTTGGATCCCAGCTTGATCATGTGTTTAGGCATTTTGACTTGCACTAGCCACCTTCTCTACAATGATGAGGTTCTGTAACACAGATTTGTGCATGTATGTGCTACTGTGATATTTAGTTTGGTATTATAAGTGATTGAAAGATATTATTTATATAGAGATAAAGGATGGTTCTACATTAATCATGATTAGCTAAAGTTAGTTATAGCTAAGATAGAGGGGATCTTACTTTAGAGAAGTGGAAAAGATGAGCACCACTATTTTAGATTCTAGTATATTGACTTGATATTATTCTTAGGTGTTTGGCTTTGAGGAAAGAGTTGAGAACTCTTGGACCCACAAGCCTTTTTGTTTCCGATTCTTCTATAATCCAAGGAAAGCAAATGTGAAGGAATCCTTGACTTGGTAGTTGGATCAAGATAAGACCACATGCTTAGGAGAATATTCCTATGAGTATGGATATTCCTTTAGCTTTTTGACTTTATTTGAATTTTAGCCTAGGAACTTGAGTTACTCAAGTAGTAAATTTGGTGCATAACTATTTCACAAGTATATAAACTAGGGGTGAGGAGGTACTCATCATCTTTTCATTTGCAATTATCTCTCTCTCATTGAGTTCTCTAGTGAGCAATGTACTGAGTCTTGGAGTGTTAGCCTTGGAGGAGTATGGAGTTGGAGTTCTTTGCTTTCTTAGTCCATGATGTTGTAATACTCCGAGGACAAGAGAAGAGAGAAAACACAGATTGCACACTCAAACAATGCACACACACTCGATGCCCCAATGGAGCACCTTCTCTTTATTATATAGACAAAGATGATCTCCTCCAAGGAAGCTCTACCCTACGATTAGAGACACAGATAGGTGACATGTCAACAAGCTCCACCCTTGGATTACTTACTTGGATGGGTGACATGTCTGGTCTAGGTCCTATCTGGTTGGTCAAACAAGCTTTGATCAGAGGGAATCTTTTAGGGAATCTTCCTGTAGGAATCTCAGAATCACATGAGTAAGGTACCATTGGAAAGCTCTCGACAAGACAAAGCAGGGGAAGGGAAGGCCAGACTTTCTTCCAGTGGGGGAGGGGGGAAATCAGCATATTTTTGAGGCCTAATTCATCCGTTTAGGCCTCCAAAATTGCCTTCAAAGATTTCAGGCATATTTTGGTTCTACTCTATTAGTAGAAGTCTCCTTTTGGTGATACCTCTTTCTGATCTGTTTATTCCATCATGTGTAAAATCCTTCCAAATGTTCCCAAACCAATTCTCACCTTTAAATCATATGTCTAGCTATTGGTTCTAAGGTTCTCAAGTCTATTTCGGTTTCTGCCCTATTAGTAGAAGTACTCTTTTGGTGATACTTCTATCTTATCTATTTTGACCATCATGTATAACATCATTCTAGATGTTACCAAACCGAATTTCACATCTAGATCATGTGCCTAGCTCTTGGTATTACAGACCTCCCTCCTTTTAAGACGCAACGTCCTTGTTGTGCAATTGTTGCTCAAATGCTTGCACCAACACAAGTGCATGTGCCAAATTGGCAGCAGGCTCCCAGGTGGCTTCATAGAGGGGGTAACCTTTCCATTGTACTAGATAGTCCACCCGTGGATGGCGAGTACCACGCATGCATTTTTGGAGAATCCGCTCCACTTCATATTCCTATGTGCCATCAATGAGTGTCAGACAAGGTCGAATGTCCTATTGTGGAATGACCCTGGCCTGATCGGGGAGCATATCTACGTAGTAAGGAGACATGGAACACTGGATGGATCTTCATGTGTGGTGGGAGCTCAAGGTGATAGGCCACCGCGCCGATGCAATGAAGAATTGAGAAAGGCCCAATAAAACGAGGTCTGAGCTTACAAGGTCCAACTAATGTGAGGTTGGTTGTCAATAGCCACACTTGATCCCCAACATTGAACTCCATGTGCCTACGTTGTGCATCAGCATACTACTTTTGTCGATTTTGCGCAATCTGTAATCTGTGCTTGGCGCTCTCCACACCTTGTTGGATTCTAGAAACACATGTGTTGACTTCATCGAGCTTGGTAGCCACTGGACGGATCTTCATCAAGCTAGAAGGTGTGAAGGGATGCTCACCATACATGAGGAAGAACGGAGTGACCTGGGTGGAGGCATTCACTGAATTGTTGTAAGCGAATTCCACCAACGGGAGTAAGGTGTCCCACCTCTCTTGCTCTTCTAAGGTGAAGCCGCGTAACATGTCTTCAATCGTGCGATTTGCCCGCTCTGTTTGGCCATCTGTTTGTAGGTGGTAAGCTGTGGACATGGCCAACTTGATTTTGAAGAACCCAAAGAGTGTTCGCCAAAACAAACTGGTGAATTGGGTGCCTCTATCGATGATGATCACTCTAGACAAGCCATGGTGAGCAAAGACTGCATCTAAGTACAATTGAGCTAGTTATGGAGCGGTCACCTCCTTGGTGGTAGGGCGTACATGAATCATTTTGCTGAGCCGGTCCACAAAGACCACAATGGAGTCAAACCTTGAGGTGGTCTTGGGTAATTCACAGACGAGATCCATACTCACTTGTTCCCAACGTTAGGTTGGAGTCGGGAGAGGTTGAAGGAGCCCTACAGGAGCTTGATTAGAAGCTTTGTTCTGTTGACAAAGTAGGCAGCTACGCACATAGTCCATCACGTTGTTGCTCATCTTGGGCCAATAGTAATGGTGCTTGACTGCATCCAAGGTCTTGTCCACTCCGACATGAGCTGCAATGGCCAAATCATGACATTTCGCTAGAATGGTGGTGTGTAATTCTGGAATATTTGGGATCCATAATCTGCCATCCCGAAAGGTGAGTCCTTGGGTGCTGGTGACACCTTTGGATGATTGTGCTTCTACAATCTGTGGATCAATTTTTGTAGCAGCCAGAATCTCTTGCCATAATTCAGGGTTAATCTTAACCTCTACCACCAAGTTGTTGGCCATTGGCATGCGGGTGAATGCATCTGCAAGTTGCTTCTTACCTTCCACGTAGGTGATTGTCATGTTGAAGCGTTGTCGCCACTCTGCCCACCAAATTTGGCGACAAGATAGGTCCTTCTGTGTCTCAAGGTAGACTAGAGGTTTGTGGTCTGTCTCTACTACAAATGCCTTCTCGCCCAGGTAGTGCTTCCAATGCTTGGTTGCTAGAACGATGGCCAGCTCTTCTTGTTCTGTGGTGTGGTAGTTGCGCTCTACCGGTAACAACTTGCGAGAGAAATATGCAATTGGATGCCATCCGTCATGCCACTCTTGTTGTAGGACTGCTCTTATTGCTATGCCTGATGCATCAGTAGCCAACTTGATTGGGCGTTTTGGGTCATACCACTTCAAGATTGGTGCATGTAGCAAGGCGGCCTTCAATTCTTGAAAGGCCAACTCTTGTGCGGTTCCCCATGTCCACTTCTTTTCCTTGCCAAGTAGTGCCATTAAAGGTTATGCAACCTTGGAGAAGTCCTTGACAAATCTATGATAGAATCCCGTCAACCCCAAGAAGCTCTTAAGTTGAGTCTGATTTTCTGGGGCAGTCCATTTTTGAATGACCTCTATTTTATCTGTCAATACTTGAATGCCCTCTGCACTTACTCTATGCCCTAAGTAGTCTACGTTAGACTTGCAAAACTCACACTTTGAGATTTTGGCGTACAACTGATTCTGTCTTAGAATCTGGAGGACCTCTTGTAGGTGTTGTTTGTCTTTTGTCATCATGCTACTATATATTAAGATATCATCCAAGAAGACGATAACAGACTTATCCAAGTATGGATGAAATATGTCATTCATTAGACTCATGAACGTGGTAGGTGCATTGGTGAGGCCAAAAGGCATCACAAGATACTCAAAGTGGCCATACCTAGTGCGAAAGGCGGTTTTGTACACATCCTTCTTTGCAATTCGGATTTGATTATAACCGCTCCACAAGTCCTGTTTGGTGAAGTATCTCGCTCCATGGAGTTGATCAAACAGGTCATCTATGCAGGGTAAGGGGTATTTGTTCTTCATTGTTTGTTGATTGAGACCCTGATAGTCAATGCACATGCGCATTGTACCATCCTTCTTCTTCACAAACAAGACAGGGGCCCCATATGGTGATACGCTAGGTTGGATGAACCCTTTCTGCAGCATCTCCTCAATTTGAGTCTTACACTCCTCCAACTCATGAGGTGATAGGCAATATGGGGCCTTACAAGGAGGTGTTTTCACCAAGAGTGTCTCTATTTTGTGATCTACTTGCCTTTTTGGTGGTAATCCTTAGGGTAGATCATCGTGAAAGACATCTTGAAACTCATCCACCACATCCTTCAATTTCTCAAGAATTTTTCCATCAAGTTGTGTACTCTGGACTTCTCTTATTAGACCCATAAAACATCTATTGGTCTTATAGACAGTTGCCGTCCCTACGACATACAGAGGCAGTTTCTGCCTATGTGATTTTTCTTTAACCCCAATGATTGACCATTGGTAGGTTCTCACTACTTTCTTCCTCCAATCCACCATAGGGTTGTACTGCTCCATCCATGGCATGCCTAAAATTGCATCATAACGAGCTAATTGTATCACTTGCCACTCAATTGCTTCCCAATATTCTCCTACAGAGAGGGTTACCCGTCTAGGTAGTGATTCACTCCTCTTTGTTTGCCCATTTGGTAACTCTACTTCTTCACTTCTATCTCTCTCTAGATCCATTCCCAATCTTATTGCAACAAAGCGAGACAAGAAATTCTCTGTTGCTCTCAGATCTATTAATACTCTCACTGGATTACCTTCTAGGATTCCATTCAAGACAATCAATTGTGAGGTTGCCTTTTGGGATCTTTGCACCTTATTCTTCTTCCTTCCCTCGCTTCTCTGCTTCCTTATTGAGCCAGTAAGGCCACAATGTACATTTATTGGCGATCTTCATTTTCCAAAGTGATTTCCACCTCCTCCTCTTCAATGTGCCTCTCCATGTTGTTCAAAGATTGCCTGTACGAAGACCGAGGGCCTATAGGGAAACAAGTGTGACAGTTGGTAGATATATGCCCAATACGGCCACAATTGTAACAACGGCGTTGTTCTCCTCGAGTCCCTTCTCCTCGTGGGACTCCATCTCTTTGTTCTTCTACCCGCACCCGCTCCCCTTGAAGCGGTCGTGCTCCTCGATCCCGGAATCAAAGGTTGCCTAATTCCATCGGTACTGTTCCACCCGTGTGTGGCATTTCTGCCCGATAATGTTGAGTTGGAACTACTCCTTCACCTCCACCTAATGCTCCTGCTATTCTCTGCGCACAAGCAATGGCTTCAAATACCGTGCGAGGGTTTTGCACCATGACTTCTTGGCAAATCCGCTCTTTCAACCCTCGTTTGAAATTGTTGAGAGCCTCTGCTGGACTCATGTTTGTAATTGCGACTTGTAGATCCAAAAATGCCTCCACATACTCTTGTACGCTATTCTTTTGTCTCAATCCCCATAGTTGGGTTCGAGCCATCTGCACAGAATCCACCGATTGGAAATTCTTCAGCAGTCCTTGCATTGCTGTCCATGTGACCTCCCTTCTCTCTGCCAGCATGGATTGTTCCCAAGCATCATACCATGTGAGGGCTTTATCGGTCAAGTACCCACATGCAAACAAGCCTGCAACATGCTCTGTGATCTCTGTTGAGAATAATCGGAAATATTGATTCATTCTCAAGATCCAATTTTCCACTACTCCCATTGAACGCTACCTCTTGTAAGGCTCAATGTTGCAGGTCTTCTTCATCCGGAGTAGCAATGTGGCTTCATCGTTGATAGGGTTTGTAGGCACAGATGCCTCTCCAAGTACTTTAGTCGCAGGTACTGGGTTTTGAGACGGCTCTTCTGCTTGCATGGCTTGATCGTTTTTGAGGATCTGCACTTGACTTTGTAATGTCTCCATGGTCATCTTAATCTCTCAAAATTCATTCAACATGCATTGCATTCCTTGCACCAACTCTTGCAATTGCGGATCCATGGTTCCTGCAACACTCAACTGCTAATGTCTACTTCAATATAGAGTCAATATGATCACTCTGGAAAGCGCACAAACTATCAGAACTACCATTGGAACCTCTGACGCTATCACTCGTTGATAATACTCCTCACCAAAATTCCTAACCACAAAATCTCTAAACATCACTTTCGGTCTCACTACATAACGGATTTCTACTTGAGTATTGAACGGGAGAGGATTTGGAACATTCATATCCATTACATCATAATAGAATGTAGATTGTCAAATCCCACTCTCTGTCATATATCACCATAGGTAAAATCACCGGGTTTGGTGAGTTCATCACTCTGTCCATGAATTCTGCACCAAAGTGATAAACTAGCGATACCCTCATCTGCTCACGCTGGATGTACATAACCTTGATGTGGAATGGATTTGAAAATGGAAAGCTAGGTGCGGGAAATTGTCCTCCCGGCGCATCCATCCCATCTGCTCTCTAAAGTCCTTCCTAAGTCTCGCAATTTCTCTATGTTCTCTACCTCAAATTACTCAATTTCAGTAGTTCGTGCTATTCCAAGAGGGGTGATCCACTCTCTTGGACTAAAACACTCGCTCTGATACCATTGTAATACTCCGAGGACAAGAGAAGAGAGAAAACACAAATTGCACACTCAAACAATCGATGCCACAATAGAGCACCTTCTCTTTATTATATAGACAAAGAGGATCTCCTCCAAGGAAGCTCCACCCTAGGATTAGGGACACAGATAGGTGACATGTCAACAAGCTCCACCCTTGGATTACTTACTTGGATGGGTGACATGTCTGGTCTAGGTCCTATCTGGTTGGTCAAACAAGCTTTGACCGGAAGGAATCTTTTAGGGAATCTTCCTGTAGGAATCTCAAAATCACGTAAGGTACCGTTGGAAAGCTCTTGACAAGACAAAGCTAGGCAAGGGAAGGCCAGCCTTTCCTTCAATGGGGTGGGGAATCTGCACATTTTTGAGGCCTAATTCATCCGTTTAGGCCTCCAAAATTGCCTTCAAAGATTTCAGGCATATTTTGGTTCTACTCAGTTAGTAGAAGTCCCCTTTTGGTGATATCTCTTTCTGATCTATTTAGTCCATCATGTGTAACATCTTTCCAAATGTTCCCAAGCCAATTCTCACCTTTAAATCATATGTCTAGCTATTGGTTCTAAGGTTCTCAAGTCTATTTTGGTTTCTGCACTATTAGTAGAAGTACTCTTTTGGTGATACTTTTATCTCATCTATTTTGACCATCATGTATAACATCATTCTAGATGTTACCAAACCAAATTTCACATCTAGATCATGTGGCTAGCTCTTGGTATAACAGATGCGCTACCATAATAGCCATCAGAGGTTTATCATGAGTCAGAGACAGGCCAGCTCATAGATCTCGCTAGGTCTGCCATCTGCATCTTTGTTACTCACTTGTGAGTGTAGTTCTACATTAGATGCAACAGCCGTCCATATGACACGATGTCCTTTTGGAGGACAAAGGATAGCTACCCATGACGCCATCGGGGATATTGTGTTTGCTATGGCATGATAATCCACTTGCTTGGAGGGAGGGTTCGTATTCTTTGCAAATGACACTTGTTAGAGCAGCCTTATACTTGGTCCGAGATGATCAGGTGATAGTGGAGAATGTTGTGGTTATAGACCTTCCACATGATGCAGTTTTGGAGGGAGTGATTACTCATCTTCATAGATGGGCGGCGAGCGGAGCAACAACACGCATGGTTTCCAAGTATAGAGGTATGCATCGAGATCACCTCTTTGTTCCTCTAGCCTTGGAGTTATATGGAGCTATGGACATAGTGTTGTACATTTGTTAGAGAGTGTATGCAAGCTTATCATGTTATCATTGTCAAGGGGTATCACTCTCACTCTCATACTTTGTAGCATATTGAGAAGGCAAAGAACCCCATGGTTTTGTAGACTTTCCTCTGGTTTGTAGACTTTCCTACTTCCATAACTTAGATATTTTAGGTTCAGTCGGCCGATATTTCATATCAATACTATTGGGGCCTAGCCCCATTTTACCTCTTTTGTTTCCCCCTTGCGGTTTGATGGGCTCATCCCATCCTTCATGTGTTCTACGTGGTCGCCTTTTATCTCTAAACGCGCCCGTTGATTTCTTCATTCCAACTATGTCAAACTGTACTGTGGCGTTCGAGCGTGCAAAATTGGAGAGGAGGTCGGCACCCATTAATTGAATGACTAACGATCAGTTACTGCTGCCCTCTGGTCGCACGTAACCAGGATAAAATGTGGCCCCACTGACCAGCAATCTTGCCGATCGCGTGACCGAAATTGCATGGCTGTTTGACATGTTCGAAGGAGGGCCGGCCCTCTCGCACGCACGCACCCCATGTGCCGTCCTGGACTCGAGGACCTTATCCGGAGCCTTTGCAGCAAACTCCTTGTTGCCATTTTTCGTGAGTGAGCCTTTCAGCTCAGACTTCGTTTCTCTCGAGATCCGCTACTCTACAACCCGTCTGCTGCAGCTGCAGCAGAAAGCCACAATGTATCATTCGAGGTCCTCCTCTGAGTCGGGTTTCTTCTAGTCATCGAGAAGTCAGCATTAGCTAGCTGTTGAATGATACGTGATTTGTTCATTGATTCCTCTTTAGTTTAGTGGAGTTTAGCCTCATTTTACCCTCTATGTCTTTTCCTTGTACGGCTTGATTGGTTTTCCCATGCTTCTTGTCATCACAAGCGGTTGCATTTTTAGTGTTCATTGGGGAAAGTTGTATCTGTTCCAACTACCGCTCTCCACGAGGGAAGGATACATATTCCTTACACTGTACTCCAGCGGATTTGTTCCATTCGAGTATCAGGTGCTACATATGTGGGTATCAACTGGTTGAAGCTAGTAGACAGAATCTTGCTCTCGTACGTCCCAAGATAGGTCCCACTGCCTATGTGTGAAAATATTTTCCATCTAGGAGAAGATAGAAAGAGGATCAGGTTAGTACATTCAGATATATGTCTTTGCTTTTGTCTAGTTTGGTGCACCTATATTAAACAAAACCTTAATTCATCTCATCAGTCAGGATAAAGACGAAAAGAAGATCAAGCTGTTCGTTCACCTGCCTGCCAATTTTTCAACAAGGACAGTAAAGGCTGCAGGGTAATGAAATTTATGTTTGTTTTGTATTAACCGATTCAAGTCTGTACACCCAACTTTACTCCCCACTTCTGTGCTGTGGAAACTTATCCTCGTTGAAAACAATAGATCTAGTAATAACACGTCGAGCTCGAGAAAATTCATGAGTTAGAAATTTTGGTTTCCGCAGTATGTTCTACGAAACTTTCGAATGAATCTTCTGCAGTGGTCTCCTGAAGAACGAGCGCTGGGATATCAAATCGGTCTGGCAATTGCTAAAGGGCTCGCATTTTGCTTGACTGTTAGACTTGGAGATTAATTGCTACCGGAGATCCAGTGTCAAAGATTAGGAAGAAGTGCGCCAACATTGGAGTGCGAAGGCACTCCATTGATTGACTTCACAGTACAACAAATGTGGCACCTAGACTCAACGGCACCCCAAGTTGGCAGAAAGACTCAACAGTGCCCCTTTTAGCTTGACGTGGAGCACGAGTCGTACTTGACATCTAATGTCAGGAACAACTAGACTATGTTCTTGTATCACCTACTATACTATAGATAGAACAATTTCATATAGAACATGGGAGAAAGATTTAACCGCCCCGATGTTTGGCACTCAATTTAACATGACCCCAGGTGCCACGTGGTCCAACGTGGCACCCTGAGTTGGCATGGAGTGAGCTCGTGCTGGCAACCGAAGTTGTTGCTCCTCAAAACTGTGAAATCCATTTGTCACATAGAGCTGGTGCGCCACTTCAAGGCTTCAAGGGTGTCGGCTAAGTCTTTTCGCCAACTTGGGGTCGGCAAAGTCGAACTGCCAAATACGGGTCGGGAAAACTAACATATATATGGGGTTCTATCTCTGAGAACATGGCCGGTCATCTTTGTTTGGGAATAAACTGGCATTTCCGTGATCGAGGACTTTTGGATTGACTATACCTTAAACGTTTTGACAGTCCATCTCTGGAGACCCTGAGCAAGTTCGGTATCTGATCAGGACTTTACTGGTAACTGTTCATAATCGTCTTATTTCTATGATAGCTGCAATGAATAAAGAAAACTTCCCTTCACTCGGGGCTGACAACTATCACGAGGATTAAAACGAAAGCTAAATTGTCGTACGAAGAAAGTACGCGGCGGTACGACGAACGAGTGTCTCTTTCAATTGGTCTCTTCGCTTTGCTCAGGACAAGAATCGCCTTCGCCCATGGAAGATCTAGAAGATACTGTTCCTTTCCGTTTGACTGACTGGAGAAAGCCATTCCATTCTAAGCCTTTCTAAGCCATTGTGAAAGTTTCTAAGTTCAGAGATGTGACTCGAAGAATTAAGCTCGGGATAAGGGGAATACATGGTGAACAAAGAGGGACCTCGCCCATGCCCCTATACTTGGGGACCTTGCGACCTGCCGTTGCCGTTGCACTCATCACCCATCCAAGGGGATGGATAATCATTCCCTCCAAAATTGTATTTCATGTATGGGTTATAACCATGACATCCGCTACTATCATTTGATCATCTCAGACCAAATATAAAGCTACCCTGACACATGTTGACTGCAAAGCATATGAAAGCTCCATCCAAGTCAACTATCCACTCTCTCGGGCCATAGCAAACACTATGTCCCTAATAGCATCATGGGTAGCTATCCTCTATCATCCAAAAGGACACTGTGTCATATGGACCGCTGCTGCATCTAGTGTAGAACCACACTCACAAGTGAGTAATGCATATGGGTGGATCGAACCTGTGTGAAACCTCATTGCTGTAGAGAAAATAGCTGATGCAAACACATGTGGTTTATTTTATTATGAAAAGATGTTATGTCCTTGAAGACTTTTATTGGGCAAAGACTTATCCTTTCATAAATGTATACCTATCTCATCTACATACATTTGATAATGTCCTATGTTATTTCTTCTCCACTCAATTAAGATCATAAATATTCCCTATATTTATGAGTAGCTATGAGTAGAGCTATAAATAGCTCTACTCATAGCTCAAGGAGGATATGGTCTCATATGGTAGGAAACTATTTTGCTAGTAATTTATTTAGGAGCATGGGTTCTAGTAATCCTCTACTAATAGATAGGTTCTAAACTATAGTATCTCTTTCTTTTGGCAGCTATTAAGATAATCCATTTAGGGATGTAGGATTTCCAAATCATTTCTTTGTTTGGCTCACAACCTATTTCCAAGCTTTGTATGCATAACACTCCTCATTTATTGACTTTGTATTTGTAAACTCTAGGAAGATTCAAGATTAGTGAGCATATGCACTTTCACACCCTTATTAACATCTTCACTCATGGACCTTTTTTGTTATAACTACAATTATTTCTTGTGTAGGGAAAGGCTCCAAATATTAGCTCCATACCTTCTCTTTGATTGAGTACTTTCACTTTACCAAGGATTTTACTATGACATTCTCTTTGTATTTGGGTTATCACATCCAATGCTTCTAGGGTTAAAGACCAATGAGCTTGTATATCTCCATATGACACCTATGATATACATATTTTATGATATATTATAAGTGAACCTATCATTGGGGGCCATGATACCATCCAAGATATAGTAGCACATATCCTATGATCTATATGTTCCTAAGTAGAGATTGAGTTGTAGTTTGATCTGCCTAAAATCCCTCCTCAACATGTGAGAGCAACTATACTTACATTCATAGATGGACTCCATACCCTAATTAAAGTGGTGGTTACTAACTCCTTACAAGCAAAGTTATTGACATGAGCAGGTTTTCAGACAAGATGTTGTGTGTATATACATCGCTACGCAACATACATTGTTGTCAACATCATACACTATAAAAGCAAAACTCATGCATAAGTCATACATAGACTCTAAAGTGCCATAATCACTCCCCTAGCTGGCAGTTAGGTCCCTCTAATTCCACATTGCCATCTACTCCAAGTATATGGTATACCCTATGATAGGCAAAGATCATGAGGCCGGGTGCTATGGAGCCCCATCATTAGTTTTCTATCTGCAATCTATACCACATAAAGAATGAACTAGCTATAGGTCAAGTACATCTAGGACATAACCACTACCCTTAGGAACCACCGTGAGACGAGGAGTCATACATGCCATATGCCATCCTCTTGAACAGCTATCACACACTAACATAGTAGTAGCTCCACCAGAAGAGCCACATAACATACACCTCGAGTCTGCACGTACAAGTGCCAAGCTTAGGTACATAATACCATCAATGTTTGGGAGGTGGCATGGTGTATAATTGTGCACATGATCCTTCCAAAAAACACCATCACGTCCTTCCAACACAAAAACTCCACATGGCAAAACCTCACGCACTCTCAAGATAGTGCAGCTTGTCGAAACATCAAGTGTCATTGGTGCTATCTGCTATAGATATACATAGTCACCTGGATGAAATTGACAAATCGAGTGTCTATAACCTCCTCCTCAAATGGTAGCATAGCGTAAAGTATCTTTATGCTGATCAATTGCCAAGTTCTCAAAGGCCATCGGCATCACTCTCCAAAAGGTCTCTACCCATTGAGAACATACGCTCACCCATACATCTGGATCATCTTAGTCCAAGACTATAGTAGCATCTTGACAAATGGCTATAGGTAAATTTGGATCTCATCCATAGAGTAGAAAGTATGGAGAGAAGGATGCTAAGGAAGCTTGCCGGCTGAACTGATAGCCCATGGCCAACCAAGGTAATTGGAGATCCCAATCTCCCAAGTGGCCTCTCTACAAACCATACTTTTATAATCCTCTCTTCACCATCTAAACCACTCTCTCTGCTAAGTCATCTGCCTTAGGGTGATCTCGGGAAGTAGTATGATGATCAATCAAAGCCTTGTCACACAAGACCTGAAACTCCCCCAAGAACTCTATACCCCGATCAGTCAAAACCTCAATTTGTGCACCAAAATGACTAAGAACTTGATCTAGGAATGAGTAAGTTGTCCCTTCACTAGACTTGTTAGGAAGTGCCACCAACTCAATCCACTTGGAGAAGTGCTCCACCATCACCAAAACATGCCAATGATGTCTCACAATCAACGGTAAAGGTCCAGCAAAGTCCAAACTCCAAAGGTAACCCAATCCCATGATAGGTAATAGGTGTAACTGTGGTGTAGAAGCATTGAATGATGCTCTAACTCGGTCACAAACCACACATTTGGCAACAAACTGTTGTACCTTGGTCTGCATACCGCACCACCAATAATGACTCTAGAGTAAGCTATATGTACGCTTTACTCCAAAATGTCCTAGCTCCTCATGAGCATGACGGACCGATTGTGATCTTTGAGATGGAAGTGGTACTACTTGCACTCTACCATCCTCCCATACACACAAAAGGTGTTTGCCCTCCAATCTGAACCGTCTGGCTTGCTGAAGAATATAGTCTCTCTCCCTGGCCCCAATTGTGCCACTCACAACACCAATGCAAAGATAGTCCATCACTAAGACATCATCATGAATGTCTCGCTGAACTGTACCAATATCTTCACTCTCTAGATCTATGACCTCAATAACTCCTCTTGTATGCACTGAGAGAGATACCACCAAAGCCTAAAAAATATATAGAGAAAGGCAGATGCATGCCAACTTGGCACCATCTCCTCATCTATCTCAACATGCCAACGTGCTCCGGTCTGATCTTGCTAGCTGGGACATGGGTTTCTACTCAACCCATCTACATCACGGTTCACCACTCCAAGTCTATGAACAACAGTGAAATCATACTCCTATAAAATCAGAGCCTTTCATGCAAGCTTCCCTGAAAGCTTGTTGAACTCCATCAACCACTTCAGCGACTGATGATCAGTGATGAGAGTGAAGGGTTACCAAATAGATAACATCAGAAATGTGCTATGCCCAAACTACTGCCAAGCACTCTCCCTCATATGAACTATACTTTGCCTCCGCTGAATTGTTGGAGCAACTAGCATAGGCCACCATAAACTCCTCCTTCTCATCATCATGTTGGGTGAGCGCCGCTCCAAGCCCCAACATACTCCAATTTGTATGAACTTGAAATGGTCGTCCTTTGATCGGTCTCCTCAAAAATAGGAGTAGATGTCAACCTCTCCTTGAGCTCTACAAAAGCTCTCTCTTGCTCATCTTTCTAACACCACTCCAATGTAAGCTTGGTCAGCTTTGTCAAGGCCTTGGCAATGGCACTAAATCCTCTAACATAGCGGCAATAGAAGTTTGCCAACCCAAGAAATGCTCACACTTTGCTCACATCCGCAGGCCAAGGAATACGTGCAATAACCTCCACCTTGGTCTGCTAAAAACCAAGTCCTTTGGGGTAGATAGTGTGACCCAAATACTCAACTTGCTCATGGAAGAACCTACACTTCCTAGGATGTAATTTGAGTCCATGAGATCTCAACCTCTCAAACACCTCCAACAACTATCTCTCATGCTCCTCCATAGTAATGCTATAGAGCAAAATGTCATCAATATAGCATTGAGCAAAATCCAATCTAGCTAGGATCCTATCCATGACCCTCTAGAACTCAGCAGGAGCGTTCTTTACCCCAAACGGTAAGAACCTTCACTAATATAACACATCCTTGCCATGAAGATCAATAGCCCAGAATGTTGTCTTGGACTTCTCCTCTTCTCTGATCAGCAATTGATGATATTCCACTCAAGGATCCAAAGTACTGAAGACCTTTGCATGCCCAATCGCATAAAAAATATCCTCTGGTGTAGGCATGGCATACCGATCAACCCTGGTCTGTCGGTTGATAGGATGGTAACTCCACACATCCGCCTATTTGTGTGTTGCCATGCATATCCTTCTTGGCTGGAATCACTGTCGCTGATGCATACTCTCCATGTGAGATCTCCACCAAACCAGTCTCAAAAAGGTCACTACTCCGGCTCTAAATCAATGTCCTCTCCATATCACTATCTCAATAAAGACGTCGGAAAACTAGTGTATTGCTAGTCAGCTCAATCCGTATACTATGTCCCTTCAGAGCACCCAAATCCTTCATACTGAAGGCAAAACAACTCGTGTGACTCCTCAAGAATCTCCAAACCTCTATCTTTCCTCTCTAGTAAGCTTGGGTCCAAGATCTGGCTCCCAAGTATCCTGTATAACTATCATAGGAGTGGAAGACATACTGACTGGCTGCTACACTAGGCCCTTGGGAGCAATAGTATCATGCCCTTGACCACTAGAGGTCCCAACCTCTGTGTAAAAAATTCCCTCCACTCTGGCTGCAAGCTCCACACATCCTCTAGCTGCATCCCAAGTGGACCAAGGGTGTAATCCAAGTAGCGCACGCTCACCTGGATAGACTCCAAGTAGACCACTCTCCCTAGTAGCAATTGGCTATGTCCCAAGAATACCATGTCCACTTGGTCCATCACTCCCAGCATGTGCTTGAATTGTCTCGACCGGCACAGAGCTCACAAGTATCCAAGTGGTGATGCCTATCAAGCACATCCTACGCTGCTTTGCCAAACCAAGGCTCATAGTCCAGGTCAAACAGTTCAAGTCCATAGCTTGACCTAACACCTGATGCTTGGATGCCTCTGACACTACTAGAACAACGGTAATACCGGTGCAAAAACCCATCACCCACTCTCTCTCTCATCAGCATTGGGCTCCACCAACTGCTATAACTATGAGTCCCAAACAAGTCTAGGTCCTCCTTCTTGAAAAGCATGAGAGCTTGGGAAACTCATGAGTGTGAGAAATACGGCTCTAGGTTGTCCAACTAGGTTCACCACTACCATAGGTGACCTATCAGCCACGACCACTATCTGAGACTGACGTCCAACATCCAAGATACCATCAACAAGGATGTGGTTAAGTCGATGAATCTCATCATAAGCACGCTATAAAACCTCTCTAGGTAAGAGGTTTGTCCACCAAAGATGAAGACAATGAGCATGTGATCCCAGTCTTGCTACATCTAACAATAAAATAGGTCCCATCCAAGAATGGACCTGATGTGTACTCGCCACCACTATGGTGCAAGAATCACCCATCAAAGGAACGCTCTCCAAAAGGTAAGTTGACAAAACAGATTGATGAACCTGGAGATGTTGTAGTATCCATAACATCTCCCAGAACACACCTGAACAAGGATCTTGAAGACCCAAACCTCGGCCAGCATGTGTATATCTCTGACATGGCCATTCAAAAATCATCAAGTGAATAGGCCCATGTCTCTTCAGATCATGCGCTCCCAATAGGGAAATATTTGCTTGTAGGGCCTTCTGGTAACCTTTGATTGCTGATATCAAAAATAACTCTGGATACCAATAGGCCAAGTGTGCCGCATGATGTAAAGAGACTTACCTAGCAGTCTTATCTCTCACTACATACAAGTACATTTGTACTCGTATACCTGCCTATAATACCATAGCTAGTCCGGTGCTAATCCCACCGGACAACTCCAATAGACATATCCTACTAAATACTGCCAAGCAATGAATGTGGTATCCAGAGGTGTCAAAGTAATCAACTTTGAAGGCTCATCCTCACACTCATCTGCCGATGGTACAAAGGTTCCACTCCAAGCCTATTGCACCAACTGATCTGCATGTTCTTGCAATGCCTCCTCTAAACTCCACAATCAAACATCAAAGGTGGATGGAACAATCTTGCTTGTACTCCAAATCTGAGTGATCTCCTTTGGTACTAGAGTATTCTCTACATGGGCATTCCCCTCCAACAAGTAACTGCACCACTAAAAGCTAAAACTGATGTTGCCATGGTCCCGGACTATAGTGAGCCGAGACTGCCACTACTTAAGCGTATTGGTAGGTGACATACCCATCTTTCACCAAACTGCCAACTTGGTCTACAGGAGGCTATCTTCTCCCAATAGTCAATGCTGAAACCAATGGGGTATAACACTACTCCTCCAACTAGCACATTGTATGACTCAGCTATTGTCGCAATAGCCTGAGCTCTCACCACCGAGCCATCATTCGGATGACCAAGCTGAACCTGGACAACAAGCTCCCCACGTGTGATGTACTATGTCAAACCACCACCTAGAGATATCTGGATTTGAAATGTACATCTCTCCACATTGGTCTTCCATAACTCCAGACCGACAACTACAGCCTTCTCCAACATAAGGGGCTGTGCACTAGAGTCTAACAAGACTCTCTGTGGTGTATAGACCTTCCTTGACGGTTCCACCAAGCCAAAAATCCCCCTTTGGTTATCCAATAGGACAACACCAGGTGTGAATCGCGCTCTTTCAAAGGCCGGTCTAGTTGGCAACTCCTCTAGTCTAGCCGCTACTACCTACCATAAACCATTGGTTGCTGAATGGATCCCATGCTCCTCAACTAAGTCAGCTCCACTACCAACCACTTCTGCTCTAGTAATAAGAACCGCATAATCCCTACTCCCATAAAGTGTGGTAGCCAACCAAAACATTGGGGTTGGGTCAACTCCAATGTAAACATGTCACTAGCTGAAAACAAAAGGCACTGCATAATCAGCTGAGCCGCCCCCAACATCATGTTGGACTTAGTTTGTGTAGTAGCAGGTAGCTGACTAGCAAGTAGTCCATCATGCACTCCATCAGCACCTACCACACCTGCATTGGGATGCCTAGGAAGCATGGATGTCGTCTGCAATACCTCAGATAGCGTGAAAGATTGGAGAAGTCTGACCTATCTCCCAACCTCTCCTCTCTATGGGTCCAACTCCATTGATGCTCCTCTAGGCTCTAAAGCATGTACTACACTCCTAATCACTGTTGCAGGTGCATCTACCTTAGCTACTCCGCACATGAAGTCCAAAGCATCTTTATCACCAACATATGAGGTGGAAGCCTTAGGACTCGACTCTGATCTCCTCTGAGCAATGGCCATACTAGCCAATCTCTACTCCAACTGCTCAATCCAAGTAGTCATAGTTGTATTAGAAGTAAGGGCAGGTACTGCACCTCTACTAGGTGTAGATCCTCTACCACCTCGTCCTCCTTGAACTGGAGCTCCTCTACTACCTGCATAGCAGCCCTACCACTCCGTAACTCTGGGTGTAAGTCAAAGCACCCGTCACTAGTGTGACCAAATCTATGGCAATGCTCACACTGCCTCTATGTTGGTTTTGATGCACCCGAGGTATCAGGTCCATTGCCCTAAGTACACTCTCTTCGGAGACCACTACTGTCTCCATAACTCAATCTCCTCCAAATGAGCTCTCTTGAACTCATGGTAGTCATCCATTGGCGGATCCTTTAGATGCTGAAACAACCCCTTCCATGCCATGAAGGGTGTAAACAAAGTCGGGTTCCGCATCTGTTGCAGATCACACCAACTATCAAACTCTTGGATGAAGTCATCCAACTCAATGTACCCATTGTACCAGAGTAACGCCTAGGGCCTTTGGAGGCCCCATAAATCTTGTCCATATCCTACAAAAATGGTGCGGACACACTAAGTGCACTCTCAATTGAATCAGCTCTTGTGTCAAACTCCACCTTAGAGTCAATCTCCTCCCTCACTGGGACTTGAGATACAGGCTAATATCGAGTGTCACTCCGAGTAAACCCATTGCATACTATAGGGCTAACTACTCTAGAATCCCCAACAAACTCCATCGTGACAAAGTAACCACAACTGCAATTGCAAACTGGAACCACAAATTGCAACCGCAAGTCACAACCGTAAGTACCTCACCAACTGCCAATACCAACTAAGCACCACCCACTAATGTAACTATAACCGAGATAATTACACTAGGGGAAAGGGCAACTTGTAACCTGCCATCACAACACATACTCTCATGGTCTATAGGTCATCACTTCTTGCCTCACCGGTGAGAAACAAAGGTAGTCTGACTAGTCATCACTCCAGCCTCACTACCAAGAGCACACTAGAGCACCAATGCTCAAAAGTCAAGGCACCTCACACAAACGTGGTACACAAATAGGAAGTAGAGAATGGAGGAAGTCCAATCACAAGAAATCTAAACAAAAACCCTTCATCTCATAAAACAACACGGGATTGACTTTGCCACCATTTGGCATTTGACATAAGAGAAGTTAATATCTAAGTCCTAAGTTACCAAGATCACCAAGAATGGGATCAAATTGCCTCTCCTAGCCAAAGCTACAAGTGTATAGATAATAATGGCACAATCCCTAGGACAACAAGTGAGCGTGGACCAACTGGCTAGGGCACCAATCTAGAAACAAGAGATCTAGGGGTCAAACCCTGTTGCACACAATCTAGCACTATGGGCAGATTTTGCCAACCAATGACCAAGATCTACTCTAAACTAGCTAGCCTCATGCCAACAAGTTGGCTTGTTGGCCTTTGTAGCCTATCATAGCCCATAGCCCTATGCCTCAAAGCCCAAATGAGTCCTTTCTTCTTGCCACTTTAAACCTCCTCCAAAATTTGGCAAAACTCCTCCAAACTAGCAAAACTGCTCCAAATCTGGCCAACTAGAGAAACTCATCCAAATCTGACATAAACTCTAGCAAAATCTGACATAAACCCTAAATTTGGCTGATTGCCAAATCCACCGTTAACTCTTCACTCAAGCCAAATTGAAAACATGGGTTTCTCCAAATCACAAATTCATGTGAATAGCTTCCAAACTCCACCTTCAGTTTTACTTTTTGAGCCAAACTTGCAATAAATTGTACTACCTTCACCTCTTGAGCTCAAAATCACAACCATTGCTCAAAAATTGCTTCTTCTTTGCTCAAAAATTGGTCAGCGCTTCCGCACACCGTCTGCCTTACTGCCAAATCTGCATCAAGCAACGAGCTTCTGCACACCAGGGAAAAATTGAACTTCAATCGAGCTACCAACGATCCACTGAGCTTGGAGATACCACCAACACTCAAAGTTCTTGCACCCAATTTTCCTCTAATTTCAGTTCCATGATATAATCAGATTGTTTACAACTCTCAAATACACTCAACTCAGATCAGTACTTGATTTGTCACTCTATAAATTGCCAACAATTGTGCACTGATTACAGTCAAGCCACACCCACTCTAGCTAAGAGAATCCAAGTGACGCTCGCCGGTCTTTGTCCACCATAGCCAAGAACTCGAAGGCTCAACATCAGAGAAGAAAGCTCTCTAGAGTTGCACTTCGAAAGTATACCCTTGGACTCGAGCTAGGTTTGAAACCCTAACCGTCCCGTTGACGGCAAACTTGACGGTGCAAATGGTGCAAAGTGACGGTGGGCCCCACCGTGAAGTCAATACCCCAAAAACAAAATCTGACCGTCGGAAAGTAATCTTTGAGAAACTGGTGAAATAACTCTAACTATTATCACTGGAACTCTAGTGTCCGAGTAATCTAGATGCGACACTACAAATAGAGTGACAAAGAACAATATTAATCATCACACCAAGGGGAAGGAGGACCATTAGTATAATGGCTATCCTCTTACACTGTTATACCTTTGGTTATATAGACTTTTGGTCATCTTTACTACCAGTTCAATGATCTCATGTGAGAGGGAGCAAGAAGGTTTCTCCAAAGGAGAAGAGCTTTGCTTGTCTCTCCAACCATGCTCATCTCCTATTTTAGAAAAAATCCCAATCACTTTACAATACTCTCAAGCATTAGGTCTCATAAACAGGCAACAAAATAAGAAAGTCCTAGATGTACCCAACAAATCTTGGATTCTACTCCTCTATTTACCAAATATCCGAGGATCTACATCACAAAGTTTGATATTAAATTACTTTGTTTTTGTTTTAGGCTGCATCGCATTTTAGTCTTCTTTTGCATTTTAGTACATCTAGACTCTCCTCCTCCATCTACAAATAACCATACATCTATATCATACAGTTCAAAAATAAATTACTTTGCTTCTTTCTCCTTATTTAGATAAGACTATCTTCTTTGGGCATCGCGCTCGTGACCCTCCTTTGCACTTCTTGGTGCCTTGTATTCCTTGTATTTTTCGTTCAGGATGTATTAATTGCGCTTTTGGCTTTCCGTTTAAAACAACTTGCAGACTCCGGCAATCCTAAGATTTAACCATTGAAGAGGCCAGGTAAGGTAAGGATCCAAAGAATAATGGGCGATCGAGAGCAGCATTTCCAAAGCAGCGATTGCTAGAATGTACCGGACATTCAATTTACTCGGATAAAGTACTGCACGATCAAGTTTTAAGATCATCTGCTACAACCAAAGTTAACACTCGAGTACTCTATTCCTTTCAAGAATATTCGTTCGAAACATCCGATGATATCGCAGATGTGCTTTCCATGATCGAACTCCTAGCATCATTAAAGATGAAGCTGGATTCTTGTCTACTAGGACTTTTAGCACGCCTTGATCCAGCCCTTCATGATCCAAAGGCCATCCAGTTTGACCCTGAGTCAAATTGGATGACTTTGCATTTGACACTTTTGTACTGATCTGTACCCGATAAAGATCTTCTCCATACTACCATGTACCGTAGGCTTGACAAAGGCACGTGTCTCTTTGAATACAAAGTTCGTTTATTTTCATGCAGAGCACCCGCCAACGCTCTCCAGATAACATTGGCCGGTGAATCCAGAGAACAATTATACTATTTGGATGTAGACTATACGATTGACATATCTCAGAAATCTTAAGTACGATAGGGCAGATTCTTCCTACCAATACTATTGGAACTTAACCCCATTTTACACTATATCTTTTCCTTGTATGACTTGGAATCTTCCCCATCCTTCTTGTTATCACACGCGAGCCTCCTGTCACTTACATAATGAGAGCTGCTATTATAGTCTTTATACCAACTGGTTATCACTTCCAATTGATGTATCGACTTAGGATCTGTTGAGATATATTCAGACTGTAAAGTGCATTTTGCACTTTACAGTTCCCTTTTTGGGTCAGAAATGAACTTCCAGGTAGAAGCTTATAGGAGTGAATACCTTCTCAATCGGAAAAACTGGGAAGCTGACTACTGAGCCACCACTTCACAGTTTCCCAGGCCACCTCCTATCCAGCGGAAAACTGGAATGCAGAACAATGACTTTCTTATAAGATTACGCACTCTTACCAACATACACGGATCCGAATCCACGATTGCCATCGACTTTCACCAAGTGTGGTCTGTCATCGCTAGAAAGATAAAGTGAGGGAGAGGTAATGAGCAGTTTTGGTCAAGACCACTTTGACTACAGTACCTTTTGTACCAAGAACAGGTTGCATTCTTTTCTCCGCTTCAAAAGATATCAAATTACTGTGGTTCGGAGTACTCCCTTGAATCGCAGGATAAATTAGAAATACTTGCTACTACTGTAGATTGAAGTTACTCATACCCGTACTCATTTCATCACCCAATGGTTTCTACTCTGTTCCACGAGCTGCAATATGACAAAAGTAGTTTATTCAGGCAGCTGGTAAAGAGTGAACCTGTCCGTTTTGTGAAGCTGTGACATCTTTAGTAAGGCATTCTAGAGTGTTCTTCTGTTGTGTGAAACAGCGTCAGGAAGCTGTAACATCTTCTCTGAGACAATTAAAACGGCAGCTTCTTGTCATACAAAATCTGGATTTGGGACCCACATCCTAGAAGTTCCAGAACACAAATTTTCATGTCTTCCGTGACCATGCGGCAAGTGGACCAACCTATATCCGTAGGCGTAACTCAGCTTTTGGTGACAATTGAGAATCTTCCGGGACAATTCTAGGCCTCATCAAGAGTCAGGAGTATGCCTTTACCTCAGCGCTTTCGCCTTCACATCTACGTATGTAGGACGAGGGTGGTCGTGGTTTCCATACCGTGCCTTTTAGAGAGCCATGGTTTTGGAACTATACCTCTCGCCTCCGGAGCGAATGTGAGCTAACCCATGATGTGTACAACAGACCTCGAGAAAACATAGCTAGCAACTTGTGATTAACATTCTTGTGGTTGAGTGAAGCTCCGAACAATACCAGAATTGAAGCAGGTGAAGCTCCACGAGCCCCAGGACACGCGCAACAAGTCCTTAGCGGTTATAATCTCTTATATAATCGGTTATATCCCTTACGAGAGCATACGCAAGTCACTAGTTAATGCAAGGCTGAGTTTACTGAAACAGAACGTCACCGTGTATTTAAGGGTTAGAACAACGCAGGCAACATTCTACTACAGGTTTGTCAAAGTAAAGTAACTTAAAAGACCGAAACGGAACGTGCAATGCTTAACCTTTACTTTTCTTATTCTCAAAGCAGTAGTGCCCAACTTTCAGAGAGCTTAAACCAGCTTTGCATATTTGTTTGTAGACCACCTGGCCTTTCAACACAACGTAGTGTCCCGTTTTGATGCTGCTTGATCTAGACGACCTTGAGAGTACCCGCTTCGTAGCTAGTGATATGAACGGGAGTACATTGCCTTGATACAATCAAAAGATATAAGCTGCTCATAAAATTAACAGCATAAATGTAAGTAACTTCTACCACAATATAGTCGGCATAAAAGATTTATTGATAGACCATTAGAAGCTTAACTTGCTTCACGTGACACGTTCTGAGTCCTTCGGTACACATTAGTCAGGACATGCTTATTCCTTCCCCATCTCTAAGGGGAACTCCCCCAGTTTGCCCGCTTCGACTGAGGTTTGCTCAGATGAGGAGCAGAGCTCATCGGCATATCGATGTGAGTATTTATCTACTGGCAACATCCAGAGAACAAGGTTATACACAACAATAAACAAGCTTCTACAGCTTCCGGATAATCTCCTCATCGACCTTGTTGTAATATGCTAGGCGCTGGACCCAGGAGACAGCTTTCTTAAGATCTCCAGACCCAAACGCATGTACTAGGACTTTTTCTGTGTCTTGGATCCGCACATTATTCTGCACAGAAAACAAACTCGTAAGAGTTGGCCAGCGCCGTGTAAAGCTAACCTCACATATCCACCTCGCAGCAGGTCAGTGCTAGCTGAAGGCTAGTATAAACTATACAAGCCCTTGCGAGTTTTCATACCTTTAAACACCCAATAACACCTTCCACCTCACTATAAGTGACTAGAAAATGCAGTAGATTCATAAGTGTAGCTCATATTCAAGCTTTAAGTTTGCAGTGAAGATATCTGTAGTTGAAGTCCACGACAAATCAAACTCCATTGGGGACAGCTGACAATCAATGGCTGGTTCATATAATCCTAATTCAAAAATGACCCACTACAGAAAGTAGAAGGTTGAGAACTATACTTGAGCTTGTAGGTTACGAAGTTCCTTGGTATTAGAAGCGTCCTCTAGAGACTCCCGGATTTCCATGATCTGCAACGGTGGTGCTCACGATGAGCTTAAGAGTTTATAACATACAAACTCATCTGGATTACTGTCAACTCTATCCATTATTAGGTGAAACTCAAAAGTCCTCGGCAGCACATGATGATATGAAACACTACAACCAAAGATAAGAGCGAGTCCCACATACTGCGTAATGAAATACAGAACCCGTTGTAAACACAAATCCGTTCGTGACTACTACACTCCGCGAACCGAACACAAGATATGTCGAGTCCCACCTA
The DNA here is from genome assembly GCA_948567375.1 of Lunularia cruciata. NCBI lineage: Eukaryota > Viridiplantae > Streptophyta > Marchantiopsida > Lunulariales > Lunulariaceae > Lunularia > Lunularia cruciata. The sequence goes on along the minus strand of OX419757.1, from coordinate 15,703,335 downwards.
AGAGACCCAGGAGGGTCAGACACCAGCTACTATGTACTTAAAACATCCTCTTCCGGCACTCGTTGTCTGAGCGATTCAAGTGTAGTGCCCAGAAGACCTCTAGTGTCCCTGGACCTGGAAGTGCAAGCTTCTGAAAGGCAAATCCCCTTAACCAAAGCCTATGTCTACTACCACCACAACGGCTAGATAAAGATAATGGACATATGAGAACAAATGTTAAATCTCACCTCCATAAGAAGAGCAGGATCATCAATTGTTCCCTCTTCGTCAACTTTGAATCCATGAAGTCCCAGCTGCAAATTATGAGCGTTCCAGAAATCAAGCAACTAAAAGATTGAACACCAGCTAAGAAAAGGAGAATAGCGAGATACTCTATAGCTTCTATTGAAGACAAGGTGGAGCTGGAAACGTCAGAATAGATCTTTTCTCACGTGTTGAATCACTTCATCTATCACTTTCAACATAGAAATATTGAGGGAATGAAACAAGAACGCAGGAAAATCCCACGGTGAACTGTCAGAGATGTTGTATAATATTCACCAGATTCTTACAACAGACATCTTAATCGGATGAACTCAGATTTCTAAAAGCTACTCTGTACACCTTTTCTGCTTTAAGTGCTACGTTTCACCCTGATCAATGGTCAAGCTGTGCTTGCTTTTTGAAGAATCCTTAACCACAAACCAACCATATATATTTTACTTTCAAAGCAGAATAGGAAACAGGATTGACTATTTCTGATAATGACCTACTTATGGAGACCATACACGTAGAGAGGTTGGACTTCAAGTGAGTACCAGGTATCGAGCTCTTGACAATGGTCTTAGCAAAGTAAAGTATGCTTGAATCACATGTGACGACTGGTCCGCAGAGTATCCTTGCTCTTTCTGTTTGCAGATCCGATGGAGACCGCAACATGTTAGTCTTGAATAACCATACGAATGGCCAAGATATCCAAACCATGACTTCGGATAGTCCGGCATGGCCCAGCTCTAGAAAGTTTCAAATCCAATTCTTCTGAAGGTGAGGGGTGGTAAATGACACGCAATGAGGGTCATTCCCTCGGAGACAACTCCTTCACACCACTCCTGCCCCAAACATAGATCTACAGGCAAGGTTAACAAATACATTATTTATATTATTGAGTCTTGGTACCAAGGATCCTGTCACCTGCACAAACCGCATCAAGGACAAGACTTTCCGCTAAACTTGCTGAATTGCACCAGGACCCAAACTGAGCTCGAAAGGATTGTGCATGGGTTGGAACTTGAAAGTAGGCAATTGTGGCATTATGACTAGGACAGTACATCCTTTCATATATTCTTCCTGTTCAAGCCTTCAACAATGACTCTGAAAGATGCCCCACGTTTACTATCACTACAAGGATGAGCGCAATTAGCAGTCTTACTTACCTGGGACTTTGAGCTCATGAGATCTGGATGGAGTTTCTTCTGCAAACTCTTGTACTTCTGCTCCAGTAACTTCGTGTCCATTTCAAAACTCCGTTGTCTGATGATGAAGATTTTCAAATAAACAACAGATTGCGGTTTGCCACTCAGTTACCTCTGCGAACTGAAATGACTCCCTCAGGGAAATTGATCTTAGATACTAGTAGAATATAAACCTATGCACAGCTATGCAAATTGATAACTAAGCCAACTAGTAGCATGATTCTCAGCAGCAAATTATCGAATACGGAAATTATCGACTACTGAAATTGGAGATATTGTAGGACTTACATTCCAAATACTGTGAAATGGTCCACTGATAAATCCAAAGCCTGTATGGCATTACACGAGGGACAAAATAAACCACTCCCACCCGATATTTCATGCTCGCACGCCCAGCACTGATTTGGGCGGTTCTCACTGGACCTTCTTGCTGCTGAAAATCCTCTACTATGAACTCTAACACAGCTGGTGGAACGATCCAAACGCGAAGGGAGAAACAGAGGAGATCGGACAAGGGAATCCAACCATCTAGTGGACAAGAGCGACGAAATCGTCCTCTGAGAAGAACTGGAAACTTGATTATGATGTGCTGGAGAAAGAGAAGAAAGATCAGGAGTTGCTTGACGTAATGACCCCAGGGGGAAACTAATTAGGGCATGGCCTGAAAACCCAGTTCCATTCTCCTGAAAGCTGGTGTGGAGATGACGAGACAATGAAAACGAACGCGAGACAAAAGAGGTCGGGTTTCGTCCCCTCATGGTCGCTGAGATTTATTGAACCCAGCTCAGTAAAGCTCACAATACAGGAGTTTCTTTGACTTGAATTAATCGCAGACAAATATTGGCTCCATGAGATCAAACACAACACTTCTGATGACACCCAATTTCAACATTCGAATGGGAATCACTGAACAAAAGCAAATGGTCTATAATATGAGAGTGTTATGGTCGATTCCCAAGGCTCCAATTTCTCCCGAAAAGTTGTCGTCAAAACCTCAAATCACTACTGTAATTCTCTCAAGGAGCTTTGGGAAGTTCGGAGGAGTTCGGGCACGACACCGCAATCGGATTGCATTGTTGTCCTCTTCGTTCGAATCCAAAATCGTCTCGTCTCTCTTTCTTCGAGCTACAGTCAGCAGCAGTAGTTCAGGGCCTCGAAACTCCTCGGTATATTTCCCTGGCTTTCAGTACTGTACAAAATACACCACAAGATACATGTTTAACTGCAATGAAAGTGGAGATTCCACAATGATGTAATTGACATCCTCACAGGACTCTTACGCATGACATCATCACTCATAAAAAAAAACTCATCACGAGACTTGACCAACGTTTAACAACTTCATGGTGGAGATTCACACAATCTTCACACAAACTTTTGATTGAAAGAAAACAAGTGACCTTAAAACCAAATTTCACAAATGAACTTCAACATCCATATGTGCGCTCCAAGCATGACCCTTTATATCAAGGGTTCATGTGAGTCATAATGTTTATGACACTAATGTTAAAAAAGACAAGATGAGATATCTCAAAATGAATAGACCCAGGTTTCACTCATTATTCTGTTTGAGAGAATGGAAAACAAATACATCTCTTTGCTCGAATAAGCAAGCGCAATAAGCAAGCGCTGTAAGCAGAGGACGGTCAATGGTAGTTGGTGTACAACCTCCAATGTTGTCTAGAAATCTTACCCTAACGCATCAAAAAGTTTAAATGGACGTCATGGTATCAGTAGTTATGACACAAGTGTTAATACATAAAATTCCTAACTGAGATTTTGACACAAGAAGTCCACCCCTTTGTAGATTAGCGCACCCAACAAGGCACTATTTCTTTTCATTTGGATCCCTTCTGTTCGTTTTGTGATCACGGGACACAAATCCGTATTTATCCTCCCACGATTAGGCTGGTGTTATTACATTTGCAGAATCTGTGTTTTAAGTCATTCTGTCACCCGATGTTGTGAATTCTGCTTCGGTTTTGACAAATCCGTCCCCGATTGATATGTGACTTGAGTATGATGTTTCTGAGACCAATTCTATCGTCTAATATACTTTGTGTATTCAATAATTGTGGCATCCTCTTTATGATGAAACCGAAAATGCTTTAGTGAAATCCAGATATCTGCATTTGCACTGACAATCGCTGTGAAGTCCATTAACATCGCTTCTTACAAATCTACACACCGAAGTTCAAGTGTGGAACTTTAGAATTGAGTCAGATACAAAAGGGTACGGAATGTAATACGGAAGTGGCCCAGAGTCTACGTAATTTCCTCACGGAATTCAGGGACTTGGGGGAAATTTCATCGATGTGGACCTCGACCGAGACACAATCCGATAGGATTATGAGACGAGCAATACCGAAATACTGACAGCGTACTGTAATGCAATGTATGATCATCTGAGTTCAAGTAATCTGTACTTCCTCGGCTATAATAGTGGTCATAGGAATACACGGGGTATGTTTCAGGCTGCAGACCAGCGCCAAGGAGTATACCCAGCCTATCCAGGGCCATTGATGAGCATATATAATGTTCGCTCAGAGAGGCTGAAGTCATATGTTGCAGGAACACTGCACATACAGTACCTCGGTTGTAAGAGGCGATGGTACCATGAAGATAAGGAATTCCATCACTCAAGTTGTTTTGTACGCTTCATCAGTCGTCTTTCACCTTTCAGACAGGAATATCCAGGAAGTCGTTCCTTGGTGTACCACAAGATCAGAAGACCAGCTACCACTAGAAGGGCCTTAGAGCCTGAGACAGCAGCTCTGATTGACAATCCATGCCATACATTGTCTTGACATCTCAACTCGATATAAGTCCCACAGAGTCCTGGATTTCCTGAGTAAACAGAAGCGTTGCCAAATCTAACTTGAACACCGTATGGGATGATCCCGAACAACGCATTTTGAGACACATTGAAATTTGTCAAGCGTTCAAGGTCTCCAATGGAACTGGGAATGGACCCAGATAATTGATTGTGTTGAAGAAATAGGTCATTCAGGTATTCACAGTCCCCCAAGCTGGCAGGGATGGCTCCAGTAAACTTGTTGTTCTTCAAGTTTAAGCTAACCATGTAAGGAACGTCTTTGCACAGGTCAGGAGATATAGGGCCTTCGAACTCGTTATTCGATAAGTCCAATGATGTGAGGAAGTGACACTTTGATAAGCTTTCTGGAAAGGGTCCATTGAGAGAGGCGCCTGGAAGCTTCAGTGAGTAAACTTCTGGAGCATTATTGTGGAGGCAAGTGACACCGAAGAAGTCGCAGATATTCACCTCAGGATCCGTGAAGCTCCAACTCTTCAGACTTTTGGCTGGGTCCGAAATCGAGGTTTGAAACTCCTTGAGACACTGCCGGTCATCTTGACTGAAGGCCCCATGCGGAACGACCAAGAATAGGAGCAACATCACCACCCCCCCGTAGCTCAAAGGCATCTTGTTTGCTTCCCTGTTTATTATTCACGCTAGCTTCCTCTATCAATGAGCTCTTCCTCTGCCAGCGCATACATGACGTGAACCGAATTGAAGCAATCTGAGCTCGGTGCCCTGAAAATTCACCGAACTCTTCTGATTTAGCCAATCACCACTCTTTTCTCCACAGCCCTGAAGTTCTGCCACTCAAACAAGCCATGTCAATTGGAGCTCTGGGACCTCCGCTAGCGCTTACTCTTAACCTACCACGAATCGTCAAGGTTGAGGCGGTAACTGCACGCTTCTTGATATTCCATACCTGAACAAGAACAGATCAAGCATGCTTTTTCATCCTAGTCTTTCCTGTACTTCGCCCTTTCATCGACTATGAGCTGAAATACCGTGCCATGCGAGAGAAACTGGTCAGGTTCTCAATGACTGGATTAGTTAGCTGATGCTGGCCGTGCTAGCTAGAGCTGGTAATCCACCACCATGACGAGTTTCTCACGACGTATCTGATCATGATCCGAATCGTAGTTGGTACCGCTTTTTTATCTCCAGTTCTACACAAAGCATGAGAAATAGTTAGTACAGCAAGCATCCACCATTGATGCATGCCTGAAACTGGTGAAGGGACGTCCGTCTGCACCACTTGTTTTCACCACTCCAGTGTACGTATATACACCAGCACAGCTCCCAAGGAACAATGTCTTCAGCTCTCACCTGCCGTCCAATTTCAGCTCCTTTTTCTCCAAATGCTTCGAACTACCACTATTTTCTTCGCTTTGAATTCCGGCCCACCTCACTGGGTCCAGATAATTCAGATCCCATCTACCATCTTGATCTACTGAAAAAGCCACTTTGGTCTTGCCGCGTTGGTGGAATCATGAGTGGAAACATGAAGTCATCGTTCTGACCAAAAAGCTGAATGGCAGCATTGGCAGACTTTGCGGTATCAAGGAAACCGCCGCATTCATGAGCTTTATGATATAGTTTGATTACCGTAATCAAAATGTAATCTGGATACTTAATTATTCTACTAAATCAAAGTTGTAGGCTTAATCCCTGTACAACTATAGGAATAGAAGAGATAGCAGAGTTGAAGGAATATGCCAAATGGATACTAAAGCTTGGAGTTTGGTTCTAAAGACCAACCAATAAATAATGGTTAAAGTAGTGTATCGAGAAAAGGCATTATATCTTATTACGAGTTTATGCACCTAGTGATATGGATATGGTATATTCGGTGAAAAAAAGAATAACGGTAAACTAGTTTCATTATGAAAATCATTATGATCTACTTTGGACGATGTACTTATCTCTCAAATTGATTAGATTTAAAGCTGCTCTCCAGCTTTTGATGATATTCACCCTCTAAGTCATGTTAATGATGTTTATATTGTACAATCTCCACCATCTTCTTTTTAGATTATAAATATTGTTTGCAGTATGTTGACTCTATATATGATTAGTTTAATGCTATTTTATTTTCTATAAAACTAAAAGGAGTCGATAAATCACCCCAAAAAATGTATCTATCATTGTATCTCCAATTTTTCTTCCTATAAAAGAGTTTTCTCAATATAGACTTGTGAAGAAAATAGTTATTCAACATTATGACTCTTTGTTTAAACTCAATTGTTTAAACTCTTTTCTACTTTAGGAAATTAAATTGGCACAACCTCAAATCACTTGTTCTCCATTAGTGATTCAAACTTGCAAATGTGGACATTCTTGATTAAAAAATTAATATGAGGTGATTTTTTTTTCTGAAAATGAAAAGTTGCACTATCTCTTGAAGAACTCTCTAACTCCAAACTTATCCATCTGTATTTAATACAAAAATAAAACATAAAATTGCTGACTTATATATGTAGATTTTATTATTTAACTTTTTATGACGCTATATGATTATATTCGTTCTGGTGGCCTCTCGCTAAGTTCCATGAATCGGAGATTGCACTTATAGAGGACAGGCAGTTATCCAAAAATATTACAACCTGCCATTTTGTAAATAACTTCAAGTAAGATTGGGCTAGCAAAATTTTTGTTCACCATCATTTACCGAGGAGGCGGAGCTCCTATTCGGATTTTTCATTCGGAAATATAAATAAATAAATAAATAAATGGATTAAAGTGTAACCTTTCAAAATATTGCACTCATTACCTAAAGTGCTATTACAAACATGATCTGTAGTGGGAATGTTTCCAAGAATGATTGATACGCTTAAAGCGGAACTCGGCGACACGCAAAGATAATAAGAAGGATGGGAAGACCCGAAACATGCATCAATCCCACTGATTGCACTGCATTAATTCCTTGTGTATATGTTTTTCTCTCCGATTTCATTGCATCTATCGAGAGTTGCACATGTTTTATTCTCGGGTTCCATTGTATATTGTAGAGTTGTATTTCTGCGACTTGCAGACGTTGATTATATTTGGTTCGAAAATATAATTAGAAGAGATAATAAACAAAGTATGTTTTTATTTAGGATGATAGAAATATTTCCTAAAAATGACTGTCAAAATTTCAACTTGAGAAGAGATTTTCAATTGGAAAAATGGTCTTAAAATTTTATGCAAAATAATCACATGATATGAACATCATACTTGGAAACTATCCATTTACTATTACATTATCATAGAACCATATAGTTCACAATTAAAACGAAAAAAATTCCGACTCCCAGCAGTCTGAAGAAATAAGAAAATCAATCCCTAGAAGTCTGCTGTTCAAGTCATATAAAATGACGTGGTTTAGCTTTAAGTTAAATTAAGTTTTTTCTACAGATTTGACCAATTGATATTAAAAAATTAGGATTTTTCAACTATTTTAGACAATATTTTATAATTTAGAAGTCATAAATTATAATTTAACCGAGATTTTATCTTATAATTTTTATAAGCGAAAATAAAAAATACTTTTTTAATAGTTAACGAGTACTCAAACTGGGAAGACCTGTTAACCTTAAATGCTAAACCACATCTTGAGGAAACTAACATGGATCAAATTATATTTTTCAAAATATGGATATACTAAATTCACTTATGAGGTAATAACTGGATTCCCGTTGATTACAGTCAACGCGAGTGATATAGTAATGTTTTAAATACAAACGATAATCCTAATTCATTCAGCCCATATGTATAATTTTGAAATCAATCAAGAAGGATATGGTCCACTAAGTATGATAATTTAACGGGTTCATCAACAATAGGCAAGCACACTATACCTGCCATAAGAAGATAACCTCGCAGACTTATTTCGATGGTATTGGAAGGCACACATGCTAGTTATATCGAGAAACTTGTGAACACGCGCTAATTAGTTTTAGCGCATAATCAACGAGTAAAATAGTGCTAAACTTCTAGCTTTTGACACTTGTTAATATTACTATTATTAAAAGGGGTGGTATTCTTCGCAAAGTAGGTTTTGCTAGAGTACGCGGATGATACTAATATTCGTTTTGAGTTTTTCTCATATTTTCGGTTACTTTTAATTTTAACATTTCATATTACTCGTTCCACGCGACATGCATATAACCTTTCTCCTAGTTTATAATATTCTTCTCTACTCAAAAGTAGTATTTTTTTGTCGATACCACATTACCGCTACTTCTAGGGGAAAGGTATGATACTTTAGCATTACCCTACAGTCTGCCCAGATTCTTTCGGCTTTTCGCGAATTTTGGAGTCTAAGTATGGTGGAAGCCTGATAGTTATCTCTCGAAATGGTGTCACTAGACTTGGCAGCGAACGTAACGGATGCCAAATTTGGCTTAGCCTCTTTTGATTCTTGCTTGAATCGGCAAGTCGATCCTCAGAAAGAAATGACAGTTGTCAGTTACATAGATGCAGTGAATGTCAAGTCCCTACCACTGTAGTATGCCTCATGCACTTGAGAAGATGTACATGCTACACCATACTGTTCCCCTGTTCCTTTCACCAATCGGAGTCGTGAGTATTTGGAGAATCTTTAGAAGTACTGTGGTGGGATTTTTCTGTTGCCAGCCCGTTTGGCATGGTATACCGCAAATGCTTTAGATTGGGGGTAGACAGGAGGCCCCGCCACTATCCAATCAAAGCTCGCGACTCTGTCAAAGAGTCTGGTTCAGTACCATGGAGGAAATGTTAAAGGGATCTCCACGATTCTTGTGTTTTCGCTTGATTTATCTCTCGGAGAATTGAGAGAAAAGAAGTTATTTTGCTGTAATTACGACATGCACGCGATTTCCCTACCTTTACCACTGTTCTGTATTAAAAATTTTCATGAATGATTTTGGTCGCACGAGTTCCATAGTGCTTGTCACTGAATCACTACTTCTAATCTTTCTTGAATTTTCTTGACTGTCCAACCTCATAACGAGAGATGCTAATATAAATTGATTGAAATATGATCTTTCCTTACCTAAATAGAGTGTCAAACCTAGGCTATTATCTTTCTCTATTCACGTTTTCATTGTTATCATATTCTACTAGAGTAAGTATATTGCTAGTTTGTAATTACAAATTATGTGACAGGGTGGAGGAGGGATCCTCTTCTCTCCACATGTTATTGCAACAGTTGAGAGATAGTCTATCTTCGTGGGCACGAGAGGACTTTCCATTTTTTGTTTCATTATTATTAGATTGGACTAGAGGTTTACAATCTTCCTTGATAGAGCGAACGTGTGAGCATATGCTACATTCTCTCCTAGTTGACTCGTCCATTCCTCAAGTTACTAGAGCATATCTTCACTCTTGCTCGGCAAGGGTGTAGGCTCTTGGATCCTAGCTCAACCGTGCATTAGGGCATTCCAACTCGCATCAACTACTTTCTCTACAGCGATAAGGTTTTGCTTAGGTTTGGTCCACCTATTTGCATCTTCATTACTCACTTGTGAGTGTGGTTCTACACTAGATGTAGTAGCGGTCCATATGACACGGTGTCCTTTTGGAGGATATAGAATAACTACCCATGATGCTATTAGGAACATAGTGTTTGCTATGGTACGAGAGAGTGGATACTTGGCTTGGAGGGAGAGTTCGTATGCTTTGCAGACGACATGTATCAAGGCAGACTTATACTTGGTCCAAGATGATCAGGTGACAATAGCAGATGTTGTGGTTACGGACTCTACATGAGATATAGGTTTGGAGGGAGTGATTACCCATCCCCTTGGATGGGTGGGGCAAGTGCAGCAACTGGTTGCAAGGTCTCCAAGTATAGGGACATGCAGCGAGATCACCTCTTTGTTCCTCTAGCCTTGGAGTTATATGGAGTGATGGACATGACATTCGACACATTTGTCAGGGAGTGCACGAGAGCTTATCATGTTAGGTGCCAAGGGTACCACTCTCACTCTCATACTTCATAATATATTTTAGACAGCGTGTGTATATTGCTCTACAGAGTGCAGTGGTTGGCGCAATCCATAGGAGAGCAATCACACAAGGTGATGGTGCTTCTTTGGATTCTCCTGTTGTTTGTAGACTGTATGACTTGCATAACTGGGATATCTTAGGTGCCGGAGGGCAAATTTCTTATATATACTCTCTTGGGGCTTAGCTCCATTTTGCCTTTTTTGTTTCTCCCTTGTACGGCTTGATGGGGTCTTTCCTTCCTTCGTGTTCTTTATGTGGTCCGCCTTTTTACTATCTATTTGCAATTACAAGACATTTCATAAGTGCAACTTAGAATTATACTGTTGGTGTCCAAAATTAAGATATCCAAAATTAAAATTTGGAATAAGGATGCAGTTATCGGGAGGTAAATCGATATGAAATTAAAAGATTATAATTTTTTTCCATCATATGTACAGTCACAAATAATTGCGTAGGTAAGACTGTATTTTTTGAGAACGTTCTCGGGATTCATTGCATTTATGGAGAGTGCAATATTAGCCTATTATAGTGGAGAATTGTACTTATCCGACTTCCTCTTAACGAAATAATTTCTTTTGCCCCAATGAAATAGAAATCGTTCTAGCGACAATGAAATGAAAACTGCAGTACGCTGCGACAGAGTTACAGAAGGGCCTGTGGTGGAATCTGCGTGGTCTTGACGCCACGACGCAGTCGAAGGTAGATTCGCGACGGTGCTGAAAGGGGAAGGACGACAGAGCTCTCTCCGAATGGGCAGCCTGATCTGATGTGTTGCAGTTTTCCGCGATTGATCTTCTGCGCTTCTGCAAGTCTGTTGTGAGGCTCCGGCATCGAAGGGCGAAGAAAAGCTCTCGGGCTTAAGGAGATCGATGATGAAGATGATGGTATGCATGTAATGTGTGGATTTTTGCAGGAGGAGCAGAGAAATGAATCGAATGAGTGGAATTGTTCAATAGAGTAAGTAACTCCAAGAATCGGAAAGTAGAGGAAAGGGAAGAGAAGAGAAGATTCATGAGCGCACGATTTGGAGCGACGTGCGAGTCATGGTAGCCTCGAGGCTCGGCGGAAGTGTCGCGTGGCTCGAGTGTAGGATTCGTCTGGCCTGTTGTTGCGCCTCTTCTTCTTCTGGTTGTATTGCGTGCATAGGTTAGGACGGAATGAGTGGTGCGGTGTGGGGTTTGTGCTTTCCCTTTCTGTGACGAGGACGATAATTTTTGGAGAGATTGTAGAAGCGACTGAGGTGGAATTCGCATGAACTTCTCGTCTGGCGGGCCTCAGTCCAATTGACACTGGTAGAGGCAAGTAGAGGTAGCCTTCTGTCAGTCAGGACTGGTTTGGAAGGGAATGATTTCGTGAAGGCTAGAGATTAGTCGACGAGTCAAGAAGCAGTCCTGGACAGATAGAGAAGAGGTGAGGCTTCTTTGGTCTTTGGAGATCGGGAAGTTTGAGGACTACAGTCTGTGTCGATTCGGACAAGGAAATCTATGAGGGATCGAGAAGGGCATTAAAGTAGAGATTCGTTGTCCTTAGGGTCTGTGGAGGAGCACTTGCGGTTTTATAAATCCGTCTGATTGAAGGTGAGCAAGAAAGGACGGGGCGAAATGGATTTGTTCTTCCAGAAGGCGAAGATTTTTGCTTTAGATGCATCCAAGAAATCTCAGGAGATAGCTACTCAAGCGGCCAAAATGTCGCAGGAGCTGGCTACCGAGACGGCGAAGAGATCTAAGGAGCTTGCAATTGACGTTACTAAGAAAGCCGATCAACTCAAGGCGTATGCAGGAGAGCTAACGCCGGCAATTGCAGCTAAAGCTGCTGCTGCTGCTGCCAGAACTCCTACTGTTGTTAAGCCTACAGAGGATGAGCTTTTAGAGTTCGGCATTACCCCAGAGCTTCGGGAATTTGTGCAAGGATTGACCATCAAAACATTCAGAGACTTTCCTCTGGAGAGTACCGAAGGTAATTATTTGATCCTGAGCAGCTTGATGGAAGTGAATTGGTGGTTTCTGTGAGGACCTTGTGCTCATTCCAAGGTCAGTAACTCTTCTTGCTCTAGTCAGGTACTGGATTTTGGCAGGAGCAGGGTATCGATGTACTGGCCAATTCTGATTTGTGGCCCTGAAGATTTGTTCTTCCGGCATGGTTTACGAAGTAAGCCCTTATGAGTACGTGTTCTTGTTGCAGCTGCTAAGTCCTCCGAGGCAGGTCTGCAATCAGACCAGATCACTAGACAAGACCTATCCGACTGGCAAGAGCGACATGCCGTTTTGGTCCTTTTAACTGTACAGGTAAATTTCTTTGTCACCCCGGCTCACTTGGTGTTCACTCCCGATTTAAATGTTTCTACTTCAGGTATTTTGGCACATCGGACCATCAGTACTTTCAGTCGCCTGGAATACGTCTCACCACTATCTTAAGATGCCTGCGACTCTTCAAATTTGAGTGCGACGTGGGCGGAACATCTTGTCAGTTTAGATTCCACAACTGGTTTTAGGTCCGACGCGATTGAGGATATCGAAACAGATTTTGAGGCTGGTTAGTTCGACAGTAACTTTTAACTTCAGCTTTGATTGCGGCAAAAGAAGGTTAAGACGAACAGTATTCCTACCCAGACAAAGCATCGGTTCTAGTATCTATCACCTACCTGCTAAGGAATGACTTCGTGAAGAGCTTTGTCCGACCCGAGAAGAGCAGCGGCATATTTTATCATGGGGTCTTTTCAAGAAATGGTAGTGGACTTCCGACTGAATTCATAAGCAGTATACCATAGAGAATCTAAGGGTGTGAAAGTTTATCTCCTGCAAACTTCTGCTGAGGTGGAACATAGTGTTCACTAGCTTATGATTGCGCCACACCAGAAGTACGATTGTTAGGACTCTAAGCGTTATCGGGGTCTTCAATGTTTTATCAATGACACTTTTGGTTTATTGTTCTCTGTGGCCATGTATAAAATAAAAAATTAATAATCGAGACTATCAGCTGTCAGATGACACACCCAGGCATCCATTGCTAAGTAATAAGAAGGAGAAGAAGAAGATTTCAAACACATTAGCTTTGCAGAATGTAAAACTCCTTATTAGTTCCTATAGAATTTGGTCAAGACCAGAGTTACTCTGCTGTAATCACAAAATTTAGCTCTTTGTGCTTCTGTCATGCTTATTTTGTTGACCCTGGGTCGCGCAGCAGGGATAGTTTATATCAAATGATTAGATTAAATGGTTGAACCCTAGCGTTCTGATGAGCACTTTGAATATTTTCACAGGAAATGTCCGACTTCCGGTATGTCTTATGCCCTCGGCGCATGAAAGAGTCTAGATTCTGGAAGATCTATTTCACACTGGTTAGCACCTATGTTACTCCGTAAGTTTAACCCCTCGTCGTGCCATGCACGCGCAACGCATGGGTTCTAGTCTTATGATATGTTGACTATTTTCGACTTTATAGAGTTCCTGATAAAGAAGTGTTATTTGGTTAACTAGCAGAATGAATTTGAAAAAACTTGTATAATCACTTTGCTGTCAAGCTTCTGTTTGATGGTCAAGTCATGCTCCGGCCAGAATACCGTTGCTTCTGTGGTAAACTTGACATTTCACCGCTTTCTCATCAGGTATGAAGCTCGCGCTAAAGAGAAAGCTGCTGCCCTTGCAAAAGAAAAAGCAGAAAGTGCACGACTTGCTGAAGAAGCAAAAGCAGCTCCGGAGCCGGCTCGTAGAGAAGTAAAAGCATCACCAGCAACTACATCTCAATCAGGAGTAAAGGTGGAGAAAAGTGGTGCAGAGATAGCCAAGGACGCCGATCATGATCTCGATGCGTATCTGATGGGTGTAGATAGCGAAGATGGTATTATTCTCCCTGTTCCAACTTCCTATGCAATTTTTTGTCGCCGTTATTTGGAGTGTGCTTATTCTATTCGACAGATCTCTGTGAGTTATCAAGTGAAAAGACCCTGTAAATTACAACCTTTCCATCCCGCTTCGAAGCCGGACAAGCTCCAACGGTTTTCTGGGACTAGCTTAGTAGGTCTGAGAGTTAGACTGAAACTAAATACAAGCCGTCTGTTGGGTTTAGGAAGAAAATTCTGACGCTTTGGGTTGAGCCACCGTTAATGTCGGAGTCTGTCTGAAGAATACCGTCCAGATCTTTAGGAGGCCCATTGACTTGGGTACCTCACCTTAAGACGTGAAGTCCTGATTCAAGTCTCTTTGGTGTAATCTTGGTTCCGTTAATTTTCTGATGGGGTGCCCGCTTTGTGAGCAGATGGAGATGAGGGTTCCGACTGTGACTTTGACAAGCTTGTGAATAGTACTGTAGGTTCTTAAACCCTTGACCCTTCTTAGAATATCGCTGGCTGCAATGTCACAAACTTTTGTTCGGCTTTTAATGGATTCTATGTTTATTTGGAAGTTCCGTCACGTATATGTTGAAGTTGTACCGAGAGATAGTGCTAAGCGTTCACGTTGCTTGTCGAGCTGGTCGCGGTTCTCTTGTCTAACTTCGAGTCTGCACCTTACAGGTTGACAGCGACGATGAATCATTAAACACGGACGAAGAGACCAAGAAGTCAAAGCAATCCACAATACCGTCAACTACCAAAACTGGAGTTCCTGCTAGTGAAGGATCATCAGATGGCGAGTTTGTGGAGATTCCGGACACCGAGTCCGACCAAGCATCTCAAAAGTCTAAATAGTAAGGTGTCTACAGCGCCTAAAACCAATTTCCACAACAGGAACTTGTATAGAAGTAGCTCTTTCCTGTTCTCATCAGCTTCCCTAGTTCTCTTTCCGAGATACAGATTCACATGCTTCCGAAACTGGTATGTAGATTTTACCGGGAGGTTGTCAAGTACCTACCTGGTTTGTAAGTTGCAAATGTCCGGTTATAGTATGCTGCAGTTGCTCATGCCATGTATGGGCACCGGCTAGAACAGCGTTAGTACTTAGACTCGACGTCCAGTTTCATATTTATGTGGGGTTATTTAGCCACCCCCTTTGGAGTTCCAAAAACAACTGTCTTAAGATGACTCGTCTTAGTGTATTCCGTTCTCTACTTGGAGCAGCATTGCTTGTCTGCTAACGCCGACGACCTGCTGTGGGTTATATTCGGCCCAATTACAGCACGATTCTATAACCTATGGGTCCATTTGTGTTTCTGAATGTAGCATCCCTCTTTTACAGACACCTCTGCAACAGGTTGCTGATCTTCATTTCCTCTGTTCCTGTGATTGTTGGCATTGTGTGGAAGAAGTACGTAAGCACTGCTGTGATTTTCAACGATCAAAGTCGTCGGACATCTGCGGATTAACCCAGTTTGTTATTCCAGAGCTAAATCCTTCAGTTCTTCATTTCATAACGAGCGCTGCTGATGTGAAGACCATAGATTCGGCCGCGTTAAAATCTTACCGAGTTTCAGAACTTGCTGGAAAACCTGTTCGTTACGCTCCAGATACCGCTTCTCGCACACCTCCACAAAATGTACGTGGATCAAGAAGAAGATTAGATTAAGAAGAAGTGGTTTCCTGTGAAAGTGAGTCGGTTATATACGAGGTTCTTTGAAAACTCGATCCGTGTATTTAACCGACTCACTTCCACAGGACAACCACTTCTTTTCAATCTCGTGTCACCCCAGCGGCCATGCTATAGGTGACTCTAGAAATTGGCTGCTTTTTACTGCATCAGCCCTACTTTCCTCCGTGCTCTGAAGAAAATTGTCATATAGTTCCTATGTCGTGAATCGTAACTCCAGTTAGTGCAGAGTAAACAGGAAAGGAAAACAGAGAGAAAGCCATCGTATTTCACACACACCTATGTACCTTCACCCCTTGTGCTCAATGCGGTTGCCGGTGTATCGGTTTGATGACAGTATTATGCAATACATACAGTCTGCATCCAAACGACAAGGTCTAGAAAGTCAATCTTCATGAGCAGCAATTGCTCTTTCTCCCGGTCAAGCTCACTGCCGACGACAAAGTCAATTCGCAATGTCCTTGTGACAGGGGTAGTATTTATGACCATCGTTTTGAAACTGTTCAGTGCGTTGGTTTCAAGGTACATAACATCTACTAATGAGATTCCGCTTGGTAGTGAACTCAATGGCTTGGAATGGAGCGTCGAGCTCCGAGATTCTTTTTCCTCTTGGGATTGGCGAAGAAGAATTTTCAGGAGGCTTGACACTTTATGCTCATGATACTGCAGTTTGATGGTTGGTTGGTGAAGTTCATGCGAATGAGTAGGGATTGTGCCGCCTGATTTCTTACCAGGTCTCTCTGGGGTACATCGGCTTATTAAATCTCTGTTTCATCTATGTTAAACAAAAGGTCACCACTTCACGAGGTAGAACTGGGATTGTGTTATTGGGGCCTTAATAGTCTAGTCTGGAACCTTAATTTCAGCTAAGCTAGCTATACCACATTAAATTTCCTGTGCTCACTGGTTTCTCTAATGACTATTTGACTTTGAGCATCCAATGTAATTCTCCTTGTTCACTCAGAACGATCGCATTGGAGAAGGTAGACTCAAATAATGTCAGGATTTCTTAAAAGATAGAGAGATTGAATTGGAGCAGAGATTAATGCAATCCGTAGGGTCCATCAGAAGTAAAGAAAATAGGAAGTTCTACATCTACTCCTGTTGTATGACCCTGATTTTCCATGTCGAAATTAGATTTTCGACACAGAAAAGTCGAATGTTTTCTAGAGTAGAAATGAGCATTTCATGCATTTCATTGTTCATTTAGTGCAGCCTAAATGTAAATCTTTTTGAGGAGATTGCTCTGAATTTAACATCTTGAGAGAGTAAATTTCAAAGTCGAAGGTAACGACATATTGTCGTTGATTCTTCAGATTATCTCCCTTAAGGACTTGATAAGCTTTTCTTTGACAAGTGGCCGTCTCATTAGTATTGTGACAGAGAGTCTACTGCATTTTTAGATTAAAAGAAATATTCTATAGGTTTTATGGATTCTTTAATTAGCCCATAATTCTATTTAGATGCCTGAATTAATCTCACAAATCACATATTTACGGTTACTACTGGAAATAACCTATCCTCGATTGTTGGTACACCAGAAGTGATGTTGTTGAGATTACTTGAGCAATTTCAGTTAGCTCTACAGTTCTTGTTCAAATATAGAAGATTTACTGTGAAGCCTTCATAGATATATTCTTAAATACAACTACGATGGGTAAGAGACGAGTAAAATGTTGATAAATGACAACAATAAGTAGGGAGTCATTCCACTCCATTAAAAAAGCACAATATATAAAAAAGAATATTCGACTAGCCATGTATCAATATCTGTGATTTCCTTGCGTCATGAATGCTCTCATGCAGGAAATTTAATTACAGTAGATCTTTGTTAATGTTCAAGTCAACGTCAAAACGAAGAGGCAACCAACCCAATCATCTTCTGCTACTGGTGTTCTTCTTCTTCTTCCTCTTCTTAGAGGCATTCAAGCCCTTGAATCTCATTTTATCATGGTACATATGGGTTGATTGATGGTCCCTTAACTTTAGATAGCTTAGATGCTTACTGGTTATACTCAAGGTAAGGTCTTACAAACTCTACAACTTGAGAATCTAGTTATGGAGACTATCCATCTTCAAACTATACGTGGTGTACTCAAAGACTAAAAAACTCTAGAACATGGTCAATTGATTGCTTATTTTGAGCTTGGGAACTTGATGGCAAATAGATGTAGATCTCAACCTTCTCGTCGTATGCAAGACTGAAATATCATACCATTGGAGATTTCAAGAATGAATTTGACACGAATTGGACATACCCGTAAGTTTATTTATGGGTTCAGTAAACCAAAATAGGTATATTAATTAATGAAACCTCCCATAATAAAGTAGGGTTTTAGATGGTCTTTTTGGACCTATTTCGACCCTACCGGAAGTTAAGTGGTATGGACCATCGGTAGCCCGTAATAATTTACAGGTCATGTTTCTGATGACCCGTAAAATTCTCTTCTCGTTGGATTGAGGAGAAGATTCTCTTCTCACACCCCATAACAGGTTACAGGTTTAGGGTTAGACCTCCCGTAAAATCATTTACGGAAGCTGAAAATGGAGTTTTGAAACTCCCAATTCTGTAATTTCTGTTGCTTCACTCACCTATTGGCTAATCCCCCAACAATAAGTTTTTGTTGACGAACAAGTGTAAGAATGCACTGGAGGTTAACTATTCTCTATTTTGCTTCCCCGGCTCTCATTCCAATGTGAGGCTTCTCAGTTCTGTAGTTGATTTCACAAACTTTGGGTGAAAACTACCAAGAGTATGGACCCGCTAACTTTGAATCGAGAAGATGCCAAATTGACAAGATCAAGCCCACAATCCAGGGGAGAGAATGACGAGAATGTGCACTGTTGCTGCCGCTGTGAGAAGATCTCTTTGTGCTCATTGGCGGCAATGAATGGGGCCCGGAGGCCCATAAATGCACCTCCTTAAATAGCTCGGTGATTGCTCATACACAGCTGCGTTTGCAAGGAAGTCCGATTGACTGATAAGTGTACTGTGGAGATTTCTTGCGCTCCTAGGTTTCATAACTGAATATCATTGGCAGAACGGAGGGTATCGCCCTCTCCATGTGCGCTGCCATCTCTCATGGACCCACGATTGCACTCGTTCTCTCGGTGGACCGTGATGAGTACGTAATCGTTCCCAGGATTGCCAGGATCCATGTTAAATTGGCGTTTTCAATGTCAATGGAAACAAAAGTGTTTTGAGGTGGCAGGATCGCAGAGTTTGAACCTGCTTTGTTTCTCGGGAGCAGTGTTGAGGAACAGATCACAAATGACAAATGCAGAAACTCGGTGGTCAGCGCGTGAGGTTGTGATGGTTATTTCGTGAACTTGAAGAGTTCCCATCTTTTCTGAAGATTGTAAAATTTGGTTATTTTGGTGTTTCTGTTTGTATAACTGACTTTCAAAATTCTTCACACTTTTCAGAGTACCAGCCATTGACAAGGAGTTTCTCGTCAGATTTGGGATTGTCTTTCAGTGGTTTACATGGTTTCTGCGTCACTGAGGTATATCTCACTGTTCCTTCGCAGGGAGTTCGTTGTTCAGGACATACGTTTCTCAATGGAACTTCTCTTCCGATATCGTGCATGTCCTCTCCAGATGAATATATAGTTTCCTTTATTTGGTGAAGATGGTCACGACTTGAAACACCTGCATGCAGAACTTACAGAAGTCCAAAGCTTACTGAACTTGTGATAGTAAATTCCATTTCCATTTTCCGTTCTAAGATTCTCAAAGACGCATTCTTCAGATTCCCTTCACCTAAGTACCATCCGAGTCATGTCCTGGCCTGGACTTGTGTCAAATTATTCCTTTGCGCCATTCTTTGTTGTTTCCTAGCACCAAAATTAACAATAAATTAAGAACATGAGATTTGGTATTGACTAAGCTCCAGGGTGCTATTCAACAACAGTTGGCCATTGGCCGGCTTGAAGTGACATTCTCTTGACAAGGTCATGCCCTTCCCTCCTAGTCTGTACTACTGTAGTGAAATTGGAGTGCAGTTGTCGCCTGCTGCTTCACATTGGTGTACACTGAGTAAAGTAGCGTATCTTGACAAGGTCGTGGCCTTTCCCAAGTTTGTATCTTGACATGGAATAAATAGTCGATTATGCTTCAAGTTTAGCTATATTCACTCATCTCTGGCCTGGACTGTCTACTGAGTGCTGTGTGTCGCATTTCCCCTTCTCACATATAGATAGCATATATATAAATATGTTCACCATGTGTTTGCGAATATCATGTCTGTCATAGCTTGCCTTGGGCATAACGTTATTTTGGGACCTGATGCTGGCGCACAAGTTGTCCCTTTCCGAGGAAACTTGCTTTTCCCCCTTTGCTGTCAGGAACAGGTTGACATTTTTGTGACGGTGCAGATAGATTCCAAAGTGGTGGACTTTCTAGAAACAGCTTCATCATCACAGAAGGATCTTATCACTTCTCATGTAGCGAGTGGCAACTACTGTTTGTGCCCATCATGGGCATGCTGGAGGTTTTGTTCTCAGGGTGGGCCGGACGCACATAATCAAAGGGTGAACTGATGATTGGTCTGTTGTGAGCCGAAATGCGCTCGATGTGAGACAGAGCACGCTGAGTGGCTCTCTCCCGACATGGGAGAAGGAGAAGAAATAGACGATGTTTTCGGGTGAAGTGATTCGTGCACACCAAGCACACAGAGAGGAGTGATCATAGGGGCGATCGCTGTAGTGCTGAAGAGTGTAGTCTGGCGGTCAATTCTAGGACCTTGTGTCTACAGATCAGGTGGAATAAGCAGGGCTTTTGGGCACAAAGAAGATACAGCATTCAAGAAATTGGTTTCACTCGAAGATCCTGAACAGCAAGATTCTTGTACCTGGTGGTGAAAAGTAACTAATAAAACAGAATTGAAATAAATCTTTTCACACGGTAGGGGTGGTGGACTGACGTTTGCAGGAAGAGGTGGTGAGTAATGACCAGGAAAGGGCTAGTGAGTAATGTGTAGGAATTCCAATTAAAGCAGGAACTTCGTCCATAAAGTGCACAGCGGTGGACATCATTCATCTACCTGCAAACAGGATGTCTCTGGAGAATCAAGTGTTGTACGTCCGAGCCTAATCTGCTAAAGGTCGAGTACTGGCATTCACAATGTCTGATTAGACAAGAATAATTATGTTCCGATTGATAGGGCGTTTAGCACTCGGATACCGGTTCTAGGGAGGGATGATGAGGATTCGCTCCCATAGACCACAATGCTGCTGCAAATAGCAGCTTGAAGGAATGATCAGGTGTAAATACAGTTGGCACAGCAACTATTCTTAAGCTGCCAAACTGATGATGGGACTGTGCCCATAAAGAATAAGTCGTCCATGTAGAGTGGATCACCATCCTAGAACCTTACGCGCATACGGTTCTTCCATGGCACACAATCCAGACCTATGGTTGATTGCAGATGATGCTTATTGGTATCAACTTCTAGCCATAACCACAAGAACCCTTGAAGTTTGTGCTCATACTATACAAAATTCTTATACATTGATATGGAACGAGGCCGTTCATATGAACTCATCACGAGCCCAGGGTAAGCTCCTCCAAAATCTCTTGCACTTCGATTGTACACAGGAGAAGGGATACCTTGACACGAAGTAGAAGTAGAATTCACAAGGGTTTTTCGTTGCCGGCGAAAGAGACACCTGCTCTCAAGGACGAGGCAGAAGACCAGACATTGTTTGAAAAGTCAAACAACTCCCAAAGATCAATGGTCTCGCCCTTCCCACAACGCTTTCTTCTTTGAGCATCCAAGAAAATCCTTAGTGATGGGACCGTAGTAAGGGTCTCGATCCTGCAGAAAGACGCGATCCTATCTTAAATTCCATTCTCAACCGAATACGCCTCACATAACATCCATGCCACACCAATCAGAACCCAATCAACTGAACAGAACACCAAACCAAAAACAATTTGCTTTTTCCAAAACTCACGACTGGAAAAATAACGTACGAGAGACAATTTATTCCCAATGGCAAAAGGTGCGAAACTCTCGATGAAATATACAAATGAATCGAACTGTAAAACTGTTTCAATCTCCCATTCACGGAGCTAGCTCCCCCGGCTGTGTCAAATTGCACCCCAGCTTACCTGCCGTGTTGGTGACCAGTGAATAGTCAAGCAAAGGTATATTACTTGGGGGACAGATTACTCTCTCATTCTCTTTCTCTTGATTTAGATAGAGTCAATAGCATCTGCCCGATCCACAAGGACTTCCCGGCCATGGAAACCAACTCAGTAGCCAACTTAACTTCTGCTTGTGTTGTTGGGCAGGTGACGGCGGTGCAAGGAAGCTCTGAGGAGTATTTCCAAGGGGTTTTTTTCTCAAACCTCAACTCAGTTATCTAATCGGTTTCGGATAAACCAAAGCCCAAAGGCTAGAGGGCAGAGTGCATGCTCGTTCTTTTCTTCCCCTGCCCTCATTTTAACCGGAGAGGTATGTGAATCTGAAGTTACAAGCCGAGTCTATCTTCTGGCAGGCCCTCGAAGAAAAGCTTAAAGTGTACTCAAGCTCAGGGTTGCAGCAGAGAACATCCCAGTTAAGTAGACACGCACTGCACTACTTGGTTAATTTCAAAATATTACTTAATTATCCACGTCCGGAGGGATGGATTTCAAGATGATAAATCTAAAAAGTTACATCATAATACAAACTCCGAAAAAGTTTTCACAGGGGATGGTGGGAACATAAACAAAGCCAGCAGCAGCAACAGCACACTTATCTACCTTCTTCTAGCCGGTCGCCAATAATGCTCGGTCTTCCTTCATCCTCCGTGCTATACTTGGAATTTGGAAACTCTTCACTGTACTGACGACTATAATCCGGTGGTGGAGGCGGCGGTTGTGGTGTATAGTCTTGGCTGAACACGCTGCTGGTGTTCGAGCTCATTCTTGATGCAATATTCCCACCTCCTGCCGATCCTGATCCCCTTCTCCTATGTCCGGGTCTTGGTTGAGATGTCGGACTCTTCGATCTCGGGTCCCCTCCTCCCACTCCACCTGCAATGGGTCGTTTGTTGGGAGGCAAAGGAAGAGATCCAACTAGCGGAAATCCTTGTCCTGCACGCATTCCGGGCCTGGGGCTTGTCTCATCTCGGATATCAAGTCTAGTGTCGTCTGAGCTTCTGCTGCTATCGGAATCATGAGTGTACATCTGCTGTGTCTGGCCTCTTGAGGGAGCAGGAGGCCCATGATCCCTGCTATCGAACTGATACTCGCTGCTGGAGGCAGACTGAGCAACACCATACTCATTGCTCATTCCGTAATCACTGCCATATTCGCCAGTGGTGCCAAGAGCCGTTTTACGTAACTGCTTCATGTTAGCTTTATACTGAGACGAATCATATTCACCGGAATCTCCAGACATGGAGTACACGGTGCTGTATCCGGGCTTCACACCTTGATTTAAATCGGCGCCCTCAGTTTCCAAGGCACGCACGACTTGACCCATCTTGGGCCTTCTGTTGGCCGAATGACGGACACAGGCAGCAGCCACTTCCACCATTCTGAACATCTCTTTCTCGTTGAACATGTCTTGCAGGGCCGGATCTGCAATCACATCCACGTTCCCATCCTCCAAAGCTTGTGTCAAGAGAGGTCTCGACCATTCCACCAGGCTTTCTTCACCAGGAGCCTGATTCACATCCACAGGCTTCTTTCCAGTAATTAACTCCAGCAAGACCACACCAAATGAATACACATCCGACTTGTCAGTGAGCTTTCCGCTCAGGGCATACTCGGGAGCTAGATACCCAAAGGTTCCCATGACACGAGTGGTCACATGAGTATGCGCCTCGTTCGCTAACTTGGCCAGACCAAAATCAGCCACCTGGGCCTCGTAGCTGTTATCGAGGAGAATGTTGGAAGCTTTAATGTCCCTGTGGATAATCTTTGGATGACAATCTTCGTGTAAGTAGGCTAAACCTCGGGCTCCTCCAAGAGCAATCTTCATTCTTGTGGACCAGTCAATGACTGGCATATTCTTCCCGTGTAGGGCATGCTCGAGGGTACCGTTAGGAACAAAGTCATATACCAACAGTCTCTGACTGTCTGCAATGCAGTAACCAACCAAGGACACCAAATGGCGATGATGCACTCTGCTAATGATCTCAACCTCCGCCCTGAACTCTCTTTCACCTTGACCTCCACCGATTGTCAGCTGCTTCACTGCTACCAGCTGATTACCCGCAACAACACCCTTGTAGACTCGACCGAAGCCACCTTCTCCCAGCAAGTTGTCTCTCGAAAACCCGTTGGTTGCAACTTCAAGCTCGTCGTAAGTGAACCAAGGACGTGTGCTGCCGGCACTGGGAGAACCCTGTGGAGGTGGAGGAATGTTCTTCCCACCACCGGGAGCTCCCCCATTCATGCCCCCACCATCACCCTTGTAAGGTGGAGGGGGTGTGGGCTTCGGCAGCTCTCCTGAATCTAGATAATCCACTCTACCTGCTGTCATACCATAGCTCGAAGCTTCGCTCTTGTTGGAGTTCCCAGTCTGGTTGTGGCCAACTCGGTGTGCATAATTCAGTTTCTGTTTCGGTTTCTTTCTCGCCAAACAGACCCATAGAAGTCCAATCAGAACCAAGGCGATCACTCCTCCGATAGCAATGCCGATCACCGCTGTGGTTGAAATTCCTCCATCTCCCCCATCACTATTAGCAGGTGAAGGTGGAGTCAAAACTTTGGGAGGACTCCCTCGTGGTGGTGGAGGGGAAGGGGATGCAGTTAGAGGTGGGGGAGATGGGGTCACTCCAGGAGAAGTAGGAGTCGGGGGAGGGGGAGAAGGAGTGTCTGGTGTGGGTGGAGGAGGGGGAGATGGAGGAACCCCGGGGGTCACTGGAGTAGTTTCAGGGGGAGGAGCTAAAGGAACGTCAGGGGTTGGAGGAGGTGGACTAGGAGGGGGAGTTCCTGGAGTTGCTTCCGGGGGAGGAACTGTAGGATCGGGACTAGGAGGGGGAGGAGAAGCAGAAACAACAGGGGGATCAGCTTGAGGGGGAGGAGGAGAAGCAACGACCTCAGGAGGAGGTGGTGGTGAAACAACAGGAGGCACAACAACAGGAGGAGGAGGGGATTCAACCACGGGAGGGAGAGCAACTGGAGGAGGAGAACTCTCAACGGGTGGAGGAGCTACAACAGGAGGAGGAGCAGGAGGTGACAAAACGGGAGGATCTACCACAGGAGGCGTCCCAGATGGTGATGGAGCCGCCATTGTCAAACAAACTCAATTGCGCTACATACAAATCGAGTTAGCTCAGCTCACAGAAGAACACAATCCTACGACAAAAATCGTTGCTAGAACCGTTGCAGTTGCAAAATGCAATGCGTTCCCGTGGTCGAACTCTCAAGGTTCCAGCTCTCAGCTCCACTCAAGAGCTAAGACACCACGTTCCCTCTCAGATAGATAAACCAATCTCTCTCAAGGAAACTCCCAACAAACCAACGTCAGAAAGCAGCACTTTTATTCCTGCTCTCCCAATCAAAATTTCTTCGAGAAAATGCCAGCCATCTCCGACACCCAGCACACTTCTGGAAGCCTACAGCTGGCTCCTCACATCAAAACTCCGGGAGCACCATCCGCTCTAGCGCTCCGTCAACCGATTCCACCAGATTCATGGTTCCCGTGCCAGCTACAGATCCTCGTCCTCTCGCGCTTCTTCCTTCATTCCTCTCTCCTTCCCTCTCCCTCACAACTCTACAACCCTGAAACAACAACCTCAACTTTCTTGGCAAATGCTGCAATACACACACACAGAAAATAATCAATCTACCAAAGAGCTCTCCTTCTGAGACACTCTGAGAGAGAGACGACCTCTGTACTCCTCAAAGAGAGACGAGAAAGCAACACTCTGCAAGTGAAGGACTTGTCCTCTAGCCCTTCTCCGCGTTGGAACCCACCATCGGGGAAATCCTCCCGGCCAGCCTGTCGGCGACTGCCCAGCCCGGTCATTTACACCACGAGGGTTGTCTCATTCGTTCCCTGCCGGGTAGAGTTGCGGTAAGTCGTTGGTTGATTGTGCGAGTCCGCGGGCTGTATCCCGTAGGACCGCCGAGCCGTTGACATTCACCTCAATCCCCAACCCGTGAAAGTAGAAATTGCCGGTTGGCTTATTTCTTTCAGTCAGCGTTGACAGACACCGTCCCGTATGGTTCCTTCTTGCATTCTTTCTTTTACCGTTTACAGTCTTACAGTATTTACTGCTTTCCCTCCTGCACGTCACTGCGATATGTCACGCGGTTACTCACAGTTTGTTACCCCCCAAAGCTTTACCGTTTCCTGGAGGTAATACTTCATCGGACCCCTAAATTTACTCTATGTACAGTGGATATCAAAGATAACTCAGATACTCATCTGGTCTACTAAACTACCGGTCAACTAAACGGGATACCACTGTACATAATGCATACAAACCGACATGCACAACGCTTTTCTCTCAGAGAAGACCTCAATGCTTACCGACACGGTGGCATAGGAAACCTTCTTGGTCCTTCAGAGTCAGGTTAAATTCTGGAAATGGTGACGGTCCAATGAACCTTTCGCAATCCGGTCGTGTAAATCGTTCCAATATTTACCGTTTGCTTGACCTCCAAAGCTTGATCTGGCCACAACCTACCGTTGAGCCCATCATTCTGACTGTGGCTTCTGTATCGTCATCCGTAAACGGTAATAGTAAACAGCGGCGACATCGGAGGTCAAAGTTACTGTGGGGGGAGGCGAACTAGGATACAACCTTAACTGCAGGTAGAGCTCAGTGCGTGCCAGTCCCGCTACCCAAGCTCGCGGCAACTGTCCTTGTTTACATACGCACATGTACGCACACCCGTCATAACTCGTTCTCCGCTGTTTCTGATATTCCTCTCCTAATTTAAAGCAAATTGATATCAGAGTGGATATTTTAGAGTATCCCATTTTCCAATTAGCAGGCCTTGCATAAAGCACGTTACCACTGGTTCTGAATCACTTTTGAAACATATACATCATTTTGATATCTGCAACTATATCAATGAAAATTTGTCACTTGCATTTGGGAATTAAGTGTTCTTTACTCATATATTGACAAGTTGGAGATACCACAGAATGGACGGGAAGTAGAGACGGCGAGGAACGGCGTGACTTACTCATGGGAATCAAGTGTTATTACTCCAATATTGACAAATTAGAGGTACCACAGATTGGACGGGAAGTAGAGACAGCGACGTCGCCGAAGAACGGCGCTTGAGAAGTGCGCACGACAGCAGCAACACAGGCCCACGTCAACGAGATCACAGGTCGGTTAGGGCTTCCCGCCGGGAGTGGGGCGAACTAACCTCAACGTGCAGGGACGGATCGTATGTCGCGGGCAAGCAGCGAATTGCGGCTTGAATATTTATGTAAAATAAAGATATATTTTCGCAAAATTTTATTTTTTTTCGTAAACTGTACTCTAAAGTCGCCGGTGATCTCGTTTGGCGATGCGCTACTCCACTCGGGTTAAGAATTGACTCGCGTCAGGTTTCAGGGTTAATTTCGGCATTCCACATGGGAACACGTTTATAATGGTGATGATTCCGAGATTTGGGAAACGGTAATAGAATTATTTCTTCTATGACTCTACGTGCGGAAAGCTACAGTAGGTTCGCACGCAAACTCCATGACTGTTACGAGTTGTTGATGTTCTTCTTGCTAAATCGATTCTTGTTGCAGCATAAAACCACTTGCATAGGGGTTGGTTGGTGAGGTCTCCAGCCATGATAATAAAATATCACCAGCCAGAGCCAACTGAATCCGTAAGATTGAACGAAGTTTATCTAGCACCTTACTTCTTCGTACCATATACACATCCCCCCCGGAATTGAGCTCCATGGAAACAGTGCCTACTTTCGGACCTCGTCACATCGAAGACTTGGCAGTTTCTAACAACTTAAATATTGGATCCCGTTTTCACGACAACAATACTGTTGTTTAGAAGAATCTGCGGTGATTAAATAGGAACTGGACGTACCCCTCGCAAGTTGAGAGCAGCATCAGTAAGTACCTCGTATTGTATGGGGAAGTAAGCTACTGATAATCAGACTTGGGATTCACGAAGGATCGGACTGGAACGAGGGACAAATTACAAGTGTCTGGAGTTTGAAAGGACTTGCAAGCTGCCAGGAAGTGCTCTTTCGCTCTCTGCTCTTTCTCCTGCAGTTTACCATCAGCGTGCACATATGTGCTGTACTTTGCAGTTGAGCTCATCCATCGTTTTCATTCGAATAACGATGCCGCATCGCGTGGTAAGTCGGATCAGACAGCTGCACAACAGTACCACACAACATGTATGTATCTTGCAATAGGGTATGGAATTGGTACAAGATTATCATTAGTAGAAGTTAAGGCAACGGCGGCCACCTCTACTTTATCCGATGCTCTACTATTATGGAGAGAAGGCGACCGCGTGTGATGGGAAGACGAAGACCCGATCAGGCCGTACAAGGAAAAGACATAGTGGGTAAATTGGAGCTGAGCCCCAAGCTCTACTATTATATATTTGGTCCTTCAGCAAGCAAACAAGCAAGTCCTAAAGGTATGGAGGTATTGTTACTTTTCGAAGAAAGCAGTTGGGCTTTATCACCACCTGTCTAGCATTTGGAAGAAGGCATTTTAAGAACAAGTCTTAAGAGGTTTCGGGCTTCACATGCGGATAAGCGAGGTGTCATAAGTTGTTATTAGTCGTTTGTGCTTTCATATCGAACCTACACTAGTAGACAAAGAACAAGTCGTTCATCGATTTAGTCGGGGACATTTTACCGTTTAATTATTATGTAACACCGGCACTGAATGAACACCATTTGGAACACACATTCTCTGGAAACGTCTGAAGAGCTTGGACTCTCACTCAAAACGCCTGCCATATTTCACGACAGTGTTTTAGGAGCTTTAAGTTAATGATGCAATGATACGAGATGGACAGCAACCCCGCAATATGTGTTGGTGGAGTATATGTCCAAGTTACATTGCTCAAGGGAGTTCAAGACTCTCCTCTCCAGTTTGGCTCGTCCTGCCATGATTTCCAATCGAATCACGGTTAGTGGGGAGCCTTCTGCTGAGGGGAAGGAAGTACAAGGAGATGGGGAAGATGCTTGTCAAGGACAGCACATATTAGAAGGGAAAGAGAAGACCCCACGGAGCATACACCCGACCGTGATGAGAAATGTTCTGGAAATAAGGACGTACTACTGCTCCGGGTTGTTTTCGAGTAGCGAATGACGGATTGAGCTCTTTTTCTACTAAGAGCAGCATCATGAGAACATTTGTCAAAATTGACCTATTCAATGCGATGATGGCATTGCCTAAGACAAGACACGCTTTTAAGTCTAATTTTAATGTTAGTGTCGATGATGATCGTCATGATGATTTGTTGATTTTAATTTTTGTCTCCTGATCAAACTACTCAATGAGCTCTTCAGCCGCGTCATTCACAACTTCTTCCTGCTCTAGAGTCTCAGACTTTTAGTTTTTCCTCCTACACCACTCCCCTTATGCAACCGTCACTAAAGGACAGATGAAACACATTCATATTAAGTCCGACTTTAGGCAATTGATGATGAGTTAGAGCTCTCACCACACGGTGAAGTCAGGTCTGAAAATAGGCAATGTAGATGTGCTGTGGCTTGTAACTCAACTGGTGGTAGGAAACAAAACCACCACATTCTGGCCCGTAGTTATCGAGAAACCGATAGCTTGTGGGACCCCAGACCCTCACGAGAATAAAAATGGGCAAAATCATGATATAACCTGGAGGGTAAAGGTGTCTCGATACAGTTGATGTTATTGCTCGTTGCGGAGGACAAGTTTGGACATACGTGCGTAACAGAAGCAGCTAATCTAGAAGCAGATCTGCCATTTCAGAGAGCTCCCACCCTCCCATGCACGTTCTGGATGAGGACAGGAAAAGAAGATGTGGAATAATCGTCAACTGTGCTTGTGGCATATGCGGTTTTACGTTCATCAACCGGGTCAAATCTTACTCTTTAAACTACAAACACAATTGCCAGTCAAAATTTCTTTCTTCCTTGACACATCGAGCAATGTGCACAAACGACCGGTTGGGAGGCCAACGAAATCAAGTCTCAAAATTCTCATTGTACGACCTTGAACAAACCATTCCAACAGTAGTTGAGGACTTCGCAACATTGTCAAAGCGAGTTTTCAGTTTTCAGCTGAAATCTCGTCAAGCGGGCTATACCCAAGTTCCTCAGTCCGTTTGGAGGTGTATCATATCTCGGTCTGCATTGAAGATGAAGAATACTTCATTTAAAGTAATCGTCTACGGTATGCTTCTTGACCAATCAGTTAGCTGCTGCTCGGAGGCTTGCAGTAGCTTGCATTGCTGGGGGCAGGAAGCAGGTTGAGAATTAGCTGAAGCTCATCATGCTCTTAGACTCTATTGGGCTTAGTCCCATTTTACCTTCTTTTCTCTCCCTTGTACGGCTGGATGGGGTCTTCCCCTCCTTCGTTTTTTCTACGCGGTCGCCTTCTTTTCTCTTTTGTCACTTGCGCAAATGAAGGGCGGTGGAGGAGGGCACAGGTGGGATGGGTACATCACCATCTCCTCCAGGTCCCTTCCTCCAGATCTTCTTACTTACTTATGCCACGCTCTTATCATGTGCCCCCTCTCCTCCTGCTGTTCCGCCCTCTCGCCATGCCCTTCTCCCTCTCCATCACTACTATGTGTGTACCGTGGAAATTCATGTTTCTTCGTTGTCAAGTTAGCCTCTCCGCCTTGCTCGTCCCTCCAAATTGAAAATAAGTTGCTACATCCAGTCCAACTTCGTCATCTGATATGACAAATAATGTGGACGTGGAGTTAGAGTCAGTGACGAAGTACAACCATCGGGGCATGTGGCGTTCTTGGGTTTCTGGTTTAATGGGGTCTCGTTTTATTTTGGGGTATGGATTACATCCGAGGGGTAAGAGGGAGGAGGTACTATGTTCCCACTTGCTCATGTGAAAGATCACTCAATCTGGGGCCCAGTTTTGACACAATTAAATTCAACGAAATGTGGACGTTATAGTTTTCTTCTTGCTTGTGGTAGGATTTATTTTGTGTGTGAGGTAAGATTCGGGGCTCAGCGTGATGTATAGTCTGATATTTTCATAGTATTTGATGACCAATGTAGTTTTGGTTTATTTCTGTGAACTTTGAGGTCACGTATTGCGTGGAAGTACACAACAAACCCTTCAAAGCTCGGAAGTGAGAAACTTATTCAAATTCAACCACACTTCGAACCACACTCCTAAACTCTTCGGTTTTTAATCTTCACCTCCAGGGTACAGCTTTCTTTGGTCATTGATCAAATCTTCTATCACTTCCTATGCAGGTCTTGCAACTGAAGTGTATTCCATCTGAAAATGTTGTCTGTTTCTCATCATACAAACCTCTACATTTCAATTTCACTTCCACGCCCACTGGATTGACAGAGGTGAGATCTAAAGAGACTTTGTGTTTCGAAGGATCTTCAAACCATCCAAATTCTAAAGTTGGGTCCCCGACTCTGCTTTTCTGCACTCAACAAGTCTGCTTGAGTTGTTTTGTTTCGTAGTGGAGAAATCTAAAACTAGGAGTTTTCTGAACTTCTCAAATCCTTGAATTACGTTACTAAAATTACAGTCTTGCGCACGGGGACAGAAAAATATATATTCAGAACGCCGCATGTTACGGAAATGAATATGACTCGCTTAGTGAAGGACGCGACAAAAGCGCATTGAGTCTGCGCCGTCAAAAGGTGCGGATATCTTAGGTACGGTAGGGCAGATTTCTCAAATAGACTCTATAGACTCTATTGGGGCTTAGCCCCATATTACCTTTTTTTTTCTTGTTTTGTCCCTTGTTCAGTTTGATGGGGTCTTCCCCTCCTTCGTTTTTCCTTCGCGGTCACCTTTTTCCCCGCCATCAAAAGGGAGTACACTGTAGAGTTCAATCCGCCGTGCTGGAAAAGCTTGACCTGCATTCAGTGTAATGCTTTTGGTGCTGCCTGGGTCGCAACGAAGTTTGGCTTTCACCTATTGTTGACCCAAAATAGCCAAAATAGAGGTTAGTTGAGATTCTGTTGGTTGGGTTTCCTTCACACAGCAGTCGATCCTCCTCATCAATAACTACAGTATCTCTCTTCTCCTCAAAATCTTTTGAACACTGCCGGTTTCACTCTAAATAGTGCTCCACGTATTGATGATCAATTGTGTCTCTTAAGGTTTGATTCCTTCTTCCACGCCCCTCCGGCAATTTCGGCCCCACTTTCTCCAAGCCAAATTCAGATGGAACTGGCTCAAGAAAGTTCCCAACTCCACCACCGGTAGGTTTGGGGAAGCGGCCGGGAAAGAAGAGTAAAGCAATCTCGTCCGGATCCTGGGCACCAATCTAGAACAGTCATTGCTTCTTCTGTTCTCCACGTTAATAAATGCATGCGGGGAAGGTTTTGCCCATTCGCTCACAGCTTGGTCGGCAAGAAAGCTCACTTCTTGGTTTTGTGGATGCATTAGGGGGTTTCAATTATCGTCGGGTACCCATAAAGATTCCATCAAACTTTTTAAAGGCAGATTGTAAAGAAGAAGAAAAATAAATTATGCGGTAAAACCCAGTACCGAAGAAAAGCCAAGGGTTCTCCAGAGATGCTCAGTAAGTATTCACGTCTTTTATGGGTTAGGGGTAATCCATAAACATGAATTACCAGGCTTAATTCGAGTTTAAAACATGGATTCGTGTTTCATTTTGGCATTCTCTGTAGTCCCGGGCATTCCCTTCCCTATGCTGAAGTGTTAGAAAATACAGTCCCAAGGGACCTCTCGCAATAGCACATCATAAGGCCCATTAAACATAAATCAGAGGACTAACAGGAAATAACGTGGTTCACTCCCTGTCCCGGAATCTACCTCCACGGCTGAAACAGGCCACACCAGCCTTTGAACCTTTATTTCCATTGCATATATATATATATATATATATATATATATAAAACGGGGTTCACTCCCTGTCCCGGAATCTACCTCCACGGCTGAAACAGGCCACACCAGCCTTTGAACCTTTATTTCCATTGCACATATATATATATATATATATATATATATATATATATATATATATATATATATATATATATATATATATATATATATATATACAAACACAAAAACAAAAACAAAAACAGGGAGTCATTCTGTCACTGTCTAAACTCCTGAATATAGACCTGCGTGACTTCATGAGTATTGACCACTCAAGATATCTAGTCACTTTAATACTCAACCTTAGAAGTGACTGAATATATATCCGCATGATACTGTAAGGAGTTTCCATCAGTCAAGTTTTGCTCTTGCTCTTGATCAGGCAGTTCACTTATAGCAAGCCAAACATAACAAACTCCACCTTTGGCTTGTATCCACCTTATCATCCCAAAGAGCAACATTGAACGTTAAGCAAGTTCATGCATAACTTGAACTTCTCAACAGGAACAGGTTTAGTCAACATATCAGCTGCGTTTACCTCTGTGCCAATCTTTTGCAAATTGATTTCATCATTTGTCACAACTTCCCTGATAAAATGATGTCTCACATCAATATGCTTTGTCCTTGAATGATATACTTGATTCTTTGCCAAGTGAATAGCGCTTTGGCTATCACAAAAGAGTGTGGACTTCACATTAGGGAGTCCTATATCCTTGGCTAATCTTTGTAGCCATATTGCCTCTTTGGCAGCCTCAGTTGTTGCCATATATTCTGCCTCTGTAGTAGAAAGAGCAACAGTAGATTGGAGAGTAGACTTCCAACTTACTGCACCACCAACAAGTGTAAAAGCAAATCCTGTTGTAGACCTTCTCTTATCCAAGTCTCTGGCAAAATCAGAATCTACGTACCCTGTAATTCCTCCTTCTTGTTCCTTCTCCACATCAAAGTTAATGCCAATATTTATAGTCCCTTTCAAGTAATGAAGTATCCACTTCACAGCTTCCCAATGTTGTTTCCCGAGATTTGCCATGTATCTACTCACCATGCTCACAACATATGAGATGTCTGGTCTAGTGCAGACCATATCATACATTAAACTCCCAACAGCACTAGCATAAGGAATGTTGGACATTACTTTTCTCTCCTCCTCATTTGATGGACATTGCTCCAATGATATCCTGAAATGACTTGCCATTGGAGTGTTCACTGGTTTTGCTTTCTCCATGCCAAACCGAGCAAGTAATTTTTCCAAATATCTCCTTTGAGATATCCATAACTTTCCCTTGCTCCTGTCCCGATGGATTTCAATCCCAAGTACCCTCTTTGAAGAACCCAAGTCCTTCATATCAAACTCCTTACCAAGTTGTGCTTTCAATTTCTCCACCTCAACCATATCCTTTGCAGCAATCAGCATATCATCCACATATAGTACCAAGATGATTAAATCAAATACTCTAGGTCCATGTAGCTTCTTGAGGTACACACAACAATCTGATTCACTTTTGTTATATCTTTGCTTCAACATGAAAGTATCAAATTTCATGTACAAAAGTTGTGGACTTTGCTTTAGTCCATATAAAGACTTTTGTAACCTGCAAACCAAGTTCTGGTTCCTTGGTACCACAAAACCTTCAGGTTGATGCATGTAAATCTCCTCCTCTAATTCTCCATGTAAAAAAGCAGTTGTAACGTCTAGTTGCTCCAACTCCAAGTTATGCAATGCAACTATTGCCAATAGTGCAAGAATTGAAGGGATTTCTACCACTGGTGAAAAAATCTCATTGAAGTCAATACCTTCTTTTTGGCTGTAACTCTTTGCTACAAGCCTTGCTTTGTATCTATCTCCACCTGATTTTGGAAGTCCTTCCTTCTTCCGAAATATCCATCTGGAACCAATTGCCTTCTTTCCCATAGGCAATTTTTCAAGTCTCCAAGTTTGATTCTTGGCCAAAGACTTCATCTCCTCTTCCATTGCACAATGCCACTTTTGACATTCTTGATCTTGCATTGCCTCTTCATATGAAGAAGGCTCACCATTCTCCGTAAGAAGAGCATAAGCTACAAAAGAATCATCAAATCTCTTTGGAGGCCTTCTATCCCTATTTGGATACCTACGTTCATGAATCACTTCTGGGCTTTGCTCTTCTAATGGTTCACTTGGTAGATCTACAAGAGGTGAAATGTCTTCATTTCTAGTATCAATATCTATCTTAACAAAATCTGACTGAATTTGTTTTTTCTTTTCTTTTGCTATAGTAATAGTCTTCATTGTACTAGTCTCATCAAAAAATACATCCCTACTCACAACAAGAGAACACCTTTCTGGATCCCACAATCTAGATCCCTTTGTATCCTTCTCATATCCCAAGAATATACATTTTCTAGATTTGTGGTCTAACTTTGTCCTTTGTTCTTGTTGAATATGAACATAAGCTATGCATCCAAATACTCTTAGTGAAGAGTAATCAACATGCCTACCTGTCCATTTTTCCATAGGTGTCTTACACTCAATAGCAGTAGAGGGAGAAATGTTTACCAAATGACAAGCCGTATTTATAGCTTCTGCCCAGAAACTCTTCTCCAATCCAGTGTTGCTTAACATACTTCTTGCTTTCTCCAAGAGTGTACGATTTATCCACTATGCCACACCATTTTGTTGAGGAGTACCCGGTATGGTAAAGTGATGGATTATCCCTTCACTCTTACAATATCTATCAAACTCTCCAGATTTGTATTCTCCACCATTATCAGACCTCAAACACTTCACTTTCCTTCCAGTTTGTTTCTCCATCATCACCTTCCATTGTTTAAAGATAGAGAAGACCTCTGATTTTGCTTTATGGTGTAGACCCATACTCTCCTAGAGTAATCATCAACCAAAGACACAAAATATAATGCTCCAGATTTTGAAGCTATAGGTGCAGTGCCCCAAACATCAGAATGCACATAGTCTAAAATTCCCTTTGTGCAATGAACTCCTGTGGAAAAGCTTACCCTCCGTTGCTTTCCTATTACACAATGCTCACTGAATTTTAACTTACAACTTTTAAGGCCTTTCAGAAGTTGTTGCTTGGACAATTCACTTAGACCCCTTTCACTCATATGACCCAAACTGAGGTGCCATAACTGAGTAAGATCTTTGGGATCTTCATTTTCAGAAATAGTACTTGCCACTCCTCCAGTGATGGTCTCTCCAACAAGCTCATAAAGGTTTCCTATCTTCTTGCCCTTCATTACAACCAATGCTCCTTTTGATACCTTGAGTGTTCCTTTTTCTGCTCCCCACCTCCAACCATTTGAGTCCAAAGTGCCTAGTGATATCAAATTCTTCCTTAACTCAGGAACATGCCTCACATCAGCAAGAGTCCTCACAATACCATCAAACATCTTAATGTGTATTGTACCAATGCCAATAGCTTTACAAGCCATGGTGTTCCCCATTATTACAGATCCTCCATTGAATGATTTGTACTCATGAAACCACTCATTATTTGGACACATATGGTAAGAGCAACCTGATTCCAATATCCATGACTCCTCAAATTGATCTTTGTCTTAGGTAACACATAGAACATCATCCATAACTCCAAATGACTCAGCAATGCTTGCTTGATCTGAAAGTTGACCTTTATCCTTGTTGGGCTCAAGCCTCTTGTTGTTACAATCCTTCTTGAAATGTCCAACCTTCCCACAAATCCAGCACTTGCTTTTGAAACCTCCAGTTCTAGACTTTTGATCTCTCTCTCTCTCTTGTCCTTCCTCTGATAAATAGCGCCTCTGAATTTGTCTTTTCTTGGTTGGGTCTTTTTTGCATCTCATTGGACAATAATGCTGAAGTGACCTCCTCACAATTTATATCATCCTTCACATATAGAAGAGTTGTGACCAGATGCTCATATGATGGAGAAAGTGAAGTCAATAACAGCAATGCCTTATCCTCCTCTTCTAACTTAACCTCTATGCTCATCAACTCACAAATGATTTTGTTGAAAGCATTGAGGTGCTCCATAATACTCTGGCCTTCCTTCATCCTCAACATACACAACTTTTGTTTAAGAAACAGTCTTTTTGTCAAAGACTTGGTCATATAAAGATTTTCCAGTTTGGCCCATAGTTTTGGTGCAGATTTCTCATTCATAACATTGTATAGCACTTCATCAGCAAGGTTCAACCTAATAGTGCTAATAGCTCTCAGATCTGCATCTTCACCTTCCACATCCTCATCAGTTTTGTCCTCCTTGTTCTGCTTCAGTGCTCCATGCAGTCCTTGCTGGACAAGAAGGTCCTTCATCTTCAGTTGCCAAGGTCTAAAATTGTTTTTCCCATCAAACTTCTCCATTGCAAATTTAGCATTTGATATGGATATCACCCTTGCCATTGCTTTGCTGTGGACTTGCTTCTGGACCCACTTCCGTGCACCCTCAGATCTCAAGACCCTCTTAAGGACCAACTATGCTCTGATACCAATTGTTAGAAAATCATCCTTTCATTTGCAACTATCTCTCTCTCATTGAGTTCTCTAGTGAGCAATGTCTTGAGTCTTGGAGTGTTAGCCTTGGAGGAGTATGATGGAGTTGGGGTTCCTTGCCTTCTTAGTCCATGGTGCGCTACCATAATAGCCATCAGAGGTTCATCTTGAGGGAGAGACATGCCGGCTCACAGAACCATGGATCCACAATTGCAAGAGTTGGTGCAAGGAATGTTGAATGAATTTTGAGAGATTAAGATGACCATGTAGACATTACAAAGTCAAGTGCAGATCCTCAAGAGTGATTAAGCAATGCAAGAAGAAGAGCCGTCTCAAAACCCAGTACCTGAAATTGAAGTACTTGGAGAGGCACCCGTGCTTAAGAACTCTATCAACGATGAAGCCACATTGCTACTCCGGATTAAGAAGACATGCAACATCAAGCCTGACAAGGGGCAGCGTACGATGGGAGTAGTGGAAAATTGGATCTCAAGAATGAATTGATATTTTCAATTGTTCTCAACTTAGATCATGGAGCATGCGGTAGGCATGTTTGCATGTGGGTACTTGACCAATAAAGCCTTCACATGGTATGATGCATAGGAGCAATCCATGTTGGCAGAGAGAAGGGAGGTCATGTGAACAGTAATGCAAGAAGGATTGCTGAAGAATTTCCAATCGGTGGATTCCGTGCAGATGGTCCAAATCTAACTATAGAGATTGAGACAGAAGAACATCATACAAGAGTATGTGGAGGCATTTCTAGATCTTCAAGTTGCAATAACCGACATTAGTCTAGTAGAGGTCTCAACAATTTCAAATGAGGGTTGAAGGAGTGGATTTGCCAAGAAGTCATGGTGCAAAATCCTCGCACGGTATTTGAAGCCATTGCTTGTGCGTAGAGAATAGCAGGAGCATTGGGTGGAGATGAAGAAGTAGTTCCAACTCAACATTATTAGGCAGAAATGCCACACATGGGTGGACCAATACCAATGGAATTAGGCAACCTTTGATTTCAAGATTGAGGAGCACGACCGCTTCAAGTAGAGCATAGACGGGTAGAACAAAGAGATGGAGTCACACGAGAAGAAGGAACTCAAGGAGAACAATGCCGTTGTTACAATTATAGTCGTATTGGCCACATATCTACCAACTATTGTGCTTGTTTCCCTAGAGGCCCTTGGTCTTCATGCAGGAGATCTTAGAACAACATGGAGAGGCGCACTGAAGAAGAGGAAGTGGAAATCACTACGGAAAACAAAGATCACCAGTAAATGTACCTTACGGCCTTATTGGCTCAACAAGGAAGTAGAGAAGGGAGTGAAGGAAGAAGATGAATGTGCAAAGGTCCCAAAATGCAACCTCACAATTCATGATTGTGAATGGAGTCCTAGAAGGCAATCAAGTGAGAGTATTAATAGATTCAAGAGCAATAGAGAATTTCTTATCTCACTCTATTGCAATAAGATTGGGAATGGATCTAGAGAGAGAGATGAGAGTGAAGAAGTAGAGTTACCTAACGGGCAAACAAAGAGGATTGAATCATTACCTAGACGGGTAACACTCTCTATAGGAGAATATCAGGAAGGAATTGAGTGGCAAGTGATAAAATTAGCTCATTATGATGTAATCTTAGGCATGCCATGGATGGAGCATTACAACCCTATGGTAGCTTGGAGGAAGAAAGTAGTGAGAACCCACCAATGGTCAATCATTGGAATTAAAGAAAAATCACATGGGCAAGAACTACCTCTGTATGTCATAGGGGCGGCAATTGTAAGTAAGACCAATAGATGCTTCATGGGTCTATAAGCAAAGTCCAAAGTGCACACCTTGATGGCCAAATTCCTGAGAAACTAAAAGATGTGGTGGATGAGTTTCAAGATGTTTTTCCCGATGATCTACCCTCAGGATTACCACCAAAAATGAGAGTAGATCATAAAATTGAGACACTCACGGGGAAGACACCTCCTTGTAAGGCCCCATATTGCCTATCACTTCATGAGTTGGAGGAATGTAAGACTCAAATTAAGGAGATACTACAAAAAGGGTTCATCCAACCTAGCATATCACCATATGGGGCTCCTATCTTGTCTATTATCATCTTCTTGGATGACATCTTAGTTTACAATAGCACGATGATGGAACACAAACAACATCTACGAGAAGTCCTCCATATTCTAACATAGAATTGATGGTATGCCAAAATCTCAAAGTGAAAGTTTGGCAAGTCTGAAGTAGGCTACTTGGGGCATAGAGTAAGTGCAGAGGGAATTCTAGTATTGACAAACAGAATTGAGGTCATTCAAAAATAGAGTGCCCCAAAAGATCAGACTCAACTCAAGAGCTTCTTGGGGTTGACGGGATTCTATCATAGATTTGTCAAAGGACCTCTCCAAGGCTGCATAGCCTTTAACAACACTACTGGGCAAGGGGAAGAAGTGGACATGGGGAACCACACAAAAGTTAGCCTTTCAAGAATTGAAAGTTGCCTTGCTACATGCACCAATCTTGAAGTAGTATGACCCAAAACGTCCAATCAAGTTGGCTACAAATGCAACAAGCGTAGCAATAGGAGCAATCCTACAACAAGAGTGACATGAGGGATGGCATCTAATTGCATATTTCTCTCAAAATTTGTTACCAGAAAAGCACAACTACCACACCACAAAACAAGAAGAGCTAGCCATCTTTCTTGCAACTAAGCATTGGAAGCACTATTTGGGCAAGAAGGCATTCTAGTAAAGACATACCATAAACCTCTATTCTACCTTGAGACGCAAAAGAATCTCTCTCGTCACTTGATTTGGTGGGCAGAGTAGCAACAACGCTTCAACATGACAATCACCTACATGGAAGGTAAGAAGCAACTTGCAAATGCATTCACCCGCATGCCAATAGCAAATAACTTGGTGGTAGACGTTAAGATTAACCTTGAATTCTGGCAAGAGATTCTAGTTGCTATAAAAACTGATCTATAGAGTGTAGAAGTGCAATCATCCAAAGGCGTCACCAGCACCTAACGACTCACCTTTCATGATGGCAGATTATGGATCTCAAATGTCCCAGAATTATGCACCACCATTCTAGCAGAATGTCACAATTCAGCCATTGTAGGTTATGTTGGAGTGGACAAGACCTTGGATGCAGTCCAACTCCATTACTATTGGCCCAAGATGAGCAACAACATGATGGACTACATGCACAGCTGCCTACTTTGTCAACAAAACAAAGCTTCTAATCAACCTCTTGTAGGGCTCCTTCAACCTCTCCACACTCCTACCCAACATTGAGAACTGGTGAGTATGGATCTCATCTGTGAATTACCCAAGACCACCTCCAGGTTTGACTCCATTGTAGTCTTTGTGGACTGGCTTAGCAAAATGATTCATGTACACCCTACCACCAAGGATGTGATCACCCCACAACTAGCTCAATTATACTTAGATGCAGTCTTCTCTCACCATGTTTTGTCTCAAGTACTCATCACCGATAGAGGTATTCAATTTACTAGTTTGTTTTGGCAAACACTCTTTGTTTTCTTCAAAACCAAGTTGGCTATGTCCACAACTTACCAACCACAAATAGATGGACAAATAAAGCAGGCTAATCGCACTATTGAAGACATGTTACGCGGTTTCACCTGAGAAGAGCAAGAGAGGTGGGACACCCTACTCCCATTGGTGGAATTTGCTTACAACAATTCAATGAATGGATCCACCCAGGTCACTCCGTTCTTCCTCATGTATGGTGAGGATCCCTTCACACCTTATAGTTTGATGAAGATCCATCCGGTGGCTACCAAGGTTGACGTAATTAACACATCTGTTTGTAGAATCCAACAAGGTGTGAAGAGCGCCAAGCACAAATTACAAATTGCACAAAATTGACAAAAGTAGTATGATGATGCACACCGTAGGCACATGGAGTTCAATGTTGAGGATCAGGTATGGCTATCAACAACTAACTTCACATTAGTTAGACCTTGTAAGCTCAGACCTTGTTTTATTGGGCCTTTCTTGATTCTTCGTCAAGTCGGCAATATGGCCTCTATCACCTTGAGCTACCATCACACATGAAGATCCATCTTGTGATCCATGTTTCCCTAATATGCCAATATGCTCCCTAATAAGGCTAGTGTCATTCCACATAAGACATTCAACCTTGTCCAACACTCATTGATGGTACGGAGGAATATGAAGTGGAGCGTAGTCTCCAAAAACACATGCATGGTACTTGCCATCCGCGGGTGGACTATCTAGTACAATGGAAAGGTTATCTCCTCTATGAAGCAACCTAGGGGCCTTTTTCCAATTTGACACATGCATCGGTGTTGGTGCAAGCATTTGAGCAACAGTTGCACAATGATGACGTTGCGTCTTAAAAGGAGGGAGGTCTATAATACCAAGAGCTAGCCATATGATCTAGATGTGAAATTTGGTTTGACATCTAGAATGATGTTATACATGATCATCAAAATAGATCAGATAGAAGTATCACCAAAAGAGTACTTCTACTAATAAGGCAAAAACTAAAATAGACTTGAAAACCTTAGAACCAATAGCTATACATATGATTTAAAGGTGAGAATTGGTTTCGTAACATCAAGAAGGATGTTATAGATGATGGATTAACAAATCAGAAAGAGGTATCACCAAAAGGGGACTTCTACTAATAGAATAAGAACCAAAATAT
Organism: Lunularia cruciata; assembly: GCA_948567375.1. Taxonomy (NCBI): domain Eukaryota; kingdom Viridiplantae; phylum Streptophyta; class Marchantiopsida; order Lunulariales; family Lunulariaceae; genus Lunularia; species Lunularia cruciata. The sequence continues at coordinate 15,661,436 of OX419757.1, read as the reverse complement.
GCTTGAAATCTTTGAAGGCAATGTTGGAAGCCTAAACGGATGAATTAGGCCTCAAAAATGTGTAGATTTCCCCTCTCTTCATTGACCTAAAGGTTGGCCTTCCCTCCTCCTTGCTTTGTCTCATCGAGAGCTTTCCAAAAATACCTCACCCATGTGATTTTGAGATTCCTATAGGAAGATTCCCTAAAAAATTCCCTCTGGTCAAAGCTTATTTGACCAACAAGATAGGACCAGGACCGACAGGTCACCCATCCAAGTAAGTAATCCAAGGGTGGAGCTTCCTTGGAGGAGATCATCTTTGTCTATATAATAAAGAGAAGGGGCTCTTTTGGAGCATCAAATGATTGAGTGTGAAATCTATGTTTTCTCTCTTCTCTTGTCCTTGGAGTATTATAGTAGTAGAGGAGCTCTAGTTCATGGAGGACGAGGTGGTAGAGGTGGTGATAGAGGATCTACACCTAGTAGAGGTGCAATATCTACCCTAACTTTTGATACAACTTTCTTTTTAGCAAATGACATGTTTACATTGGGAGTTGACCTAACCACATTGTTCCGGTTGGATGTCACGCTTTGTGATAGTAGGGACAAAATAGTTCTTACTACTAGAGCATAGGTGGTTGATAGTGGAGTTGACTTGGTTGAGTAGCATGGGATCCATTCAGCGACCAGTGGTTTATGGCAAGCAACAACAACTTGTTGTGCGTATATACATTGCTACACAACATACATCGCTGTCAACATCACACACTATAGAAGCACAACTCACACATAAGTCATACATAGACTCTAAAGTGCCACAATAATCAAATTGCTTACCACTCTCAACTCAACTCAAGTCAGATCAGTACGTGATTTGTCACTCTATAAACTGCCAACAATTGGGCACTGATTACAGTCAACCCACACCCACTCAAGCATAGAGAATCCAAGTGACGCTCGCCGGCCTCTGTCCACCATAGCCAAGAACTTGAAGGCTCAACATCAGAGAAGTAAGCTCTCTAGAGCTCACTTTGAAACTATACTCCCTAGACTCAAGCTAGCACTGAAACCCTAACGGTCCCGCTGATGGCACACTCGACGATACAAATGGTGCAAAGTGATGGTGGGCCCCGCCGTGAAGTCAGTACCCCAAACACAAAATCTGACCGTAGGAAAGTAGTCTTTGAGAAACTGCTGAAATAACTCTAACTACTATCACTGGAACTCCAGTGTCCGAGCATCTAGTTGCGGCACTACAAATAGCATGACAACTATCGTGCGTATATACATCACTGTCAACATCATACATTATAGAAGCACAACTCACACATAAGTCATACATAGACTCTAAAGTGCCACAATTGCCTCCCTAGCTAGCAATTAGGTCCCTCTAACTCCAGATAGCCATCTTCTCTAAGTATATGGTATACTCTCTAATGGGCAAAGATCAGGAGGCCGGGTGCTATAGAGCCCCATAGTTAGTCACCTGTCTGCAATCTATACCATATAAAGAATGAACTAGCTATAGGTCAAGTACATCTAGGATATAACCATTGTCCTTGAGGAACCACCGTGAGGGGAGGAGTCATACATACCATATGCCATCCTCTCAAATAGCTATCACACACTAACATAGTAGCAGCTCCACCAAAAGAGCCACATAACATACACCTCAAGCTTGCACGTACAACTACTAAGCTTGGGTCCATAGTACCATCAATGTTTGGAAGGTGGCATGGCGCACAATTGCACACATGATCCTTCCAAACAACACCATCATGTCCTTCTAACACAAGGACTCTAGATGGCAAAACCTCGCGGACTCTCAAGATAGTGTGGCCTGTAGAAACATCAAGTGTCGTTGGTGCTGTCTGCTGTAGATATACATAGTCGCTTGGATGAAATCAACGGATTGAGGGTCTATAACCTCCTCCTTGAATGGTAGCATAGCGTAAAGTATCTCTATGCTGAGCAATCGCCAAGTTCTCAAAGGCCATCGACATCACTCTCTGAAAGATCTCTGCCCGTTGAGAACATGCGCTCATCCATACATTGGGGTCATCCAAGTCCAAAACTACAGTAGCATCTTGACGAATGGCTGTAGGTAAATCTGGATTTCGTCCAAAGAGTAGAAAGTATGGAGAGAAGGATGTTAAGGAGGCTTGCCGGCTGAACCAATAGCCCATGGCCAACCAAGGTAATTGGAGATCCCAATCTCCCAAGTGGCCTCTCTGCAAACCATACTTTTGCAATCCTCTCTTCACCATCTGAACCACTCTCTCTGCTAAGCCATCTGCCTTAGGGTGATCTCAGGATGTGGTAAGATGATCAATCAAAGCCTTGTCACACAAGACCTGAAACTCCCCCAAGAACTCTGTACCCTAATCAGTCAAAACCTCAACTGGTGCACCAAAATGACTAAGAACTCGATCCAAGACCGAGTAAGCTGTCCCTTCACTAGACTTGTCAGGAAGTGCCACCAACTCAATCCACTTGGAGAAGTGCTCTACCATCACCAAAACGTACCGATGATGTCTCACAATCAGTGATAAAGGTCCAGCAAAGTCCAAACTCCAACGGTAACCCAATCCCATGATAGGTAATGGGTGTAATAATGGCGTAGTAGCATTGAATGATGCTCTAACTCTGTCACAAACCACACATCTGGCAACAAACTGCTGTACCTCGGTCTGCATACCGTGCCACTAATAATGACTCTGGAGTAAGCTATACGTACGCTTTACTCCAAAATGTCCTAGCTCCTCATGAGCATGACGGACCAACTGTGGTCTCTGAGATGGAAGTGGTACTACTCGCACTCTACCATCCTCCCATACACGCAAAAGGTGTCTACCCTCCAATCTGAACCATCTGGCTCGCTGAAGAACACGGTCTCTCTCCTTGGCCCCAACTGTGCCACCCACAACACCAGTGCAAAGATAGTCCATCACTAAGACATCATCATGAATGTCTCACTGAATTGTACCAATATCTTCACTCTCTTGATCTATGACCTCAATAACTCCTCCTATATGCGGTGAGAAAGATACCACCAAAGCCTCTACAAATATACACAAAAAGGCCGATGCATGCCAACCTGGCACCATCTCCTCATCTGTCTCACCATACCAATGTGCTCCGGTCTGATCCTGCTGGCTAGGACATGCGTTTCTACTCAACCCATCTGCATCACGGTTCACCACTCCAGGTCTGTGAACAACCGTGAAATCATACTCCTATAAAATCAGAGCCCATCGTGCAAGCTTCCTTGAAAGCTTGTTGGACTCCATCAACCACTTTAGTGGCTGATGATCAATGATGAGAGTGAAGGGGTTACCAAATAGGTAACATTGGAAATGTGCTACTGCCCAAACCGCTGCCAAGCACTCTCCCTCATATGAACTATTATTTGCCTCCGCTGAATTGTTGGAGCGACTAGGATAGGCCACCACAAACTCCTTCTCCTCATCATCATGCTGGGTAAGCACTGCTCCAAGCCCCAACATACTCCAATCAGTATGAACCTGAAATGGTCGTCCCTTGATCGGTCTTCTCAAAATAGGAGCAAATGTCAACCTCTCCTTGAGCTATACAAAAGCTCTCTCCTGCTCATCTCCCCAACACCACTCCTGTGTAAGCTTGGTCAGCTTTGTCAAGGCCTTGGCAATAACACTAAATCCTCTAACATAGCGACGATAGAAGTTTGCCAACCCAAGGAATGCTCACACTCTGCTCACATCCATAGGCCGAGGAATACGTGCAATAGCCTCCACCTTGGTCTACTAAACACCAAGTCCTCCGGGGTAGATAGTGGGACCCAAATACTCAACTTGCTCGTGGAAGAACCTACAGTTCCCAGGATGTAATTTGAGTCCATGAGATCTCAACCTCTCAAACACCTCCAACAACTATCTCTCATGCTCCTCCACAGTAGTGCTATAAACCAAAATGTCATCAATATAGCACCGAGGAAAATCCAATCTAGCTAGGATCCTATCCATGACCCTCTGGAACTTAACATGAGCTTTCTTTAACCCAAATGGTAAGAACTTCCACTGATATAACACATCCTTACCGTGAGGATCAATAGCCCAAAATGCTATCTTGGACTTATCCTCCTCCATGATCGGCACCTGATGATCTCCCGCTCAAAGATCCAAAGTAATGAAGACCTTTGCTTGCCCTGTAACACCCATTTGTGCACGTGTGTGGTATTGTGATATTTAGCTTGGTATTACAAGTACTTAAGAGATATTATTTATATAGAGATAAAGGATGGTTCTATATTAGTCATGGTTAGCTAAAGTTAGTCATAGCTAAGATAAATGGGACCTTACTTTAGAGGAAGTAGAAAAGATGAGCACCACTATTTTGGATTTTAGTGTGTTGACTTGGTATTATTCCTAGGTGTTTGGTTTTGAGGAAAGAGTTGAGAACTCTTGGGCCCGCAAGCCTTTTTGTTTTGGATTCTTCTTTAGTCCAAGGATAGCCCATGTGAAGGAATCCTTGATTTAGTGGTTGGGTCAAGATAAGACCACATGATTAAGGGAATATGCCCATGTGAATGGATATTCCTTTCTAATTTTTGACTTTACTTGACTTTTAGTCTAGTAACTTGAGTTACTATGGTAATTAGTAACTTTGGTACTTAACTATTTCACAAGTATATAAACAAGGGGTGAGGAAGTACTCATCATCTTTTCATTTGCAACTATCTCTCTCTCATTGAGTTCTCTAGTGAGCAATGTCTTGAGTCTTGGAGTGTTAGCCTTGGAGGAGTATGATGGAGTTGGAGTTCCTTGCCTTCTTAGTCCATGGTGCGCTACCATAATAGCCATCAGAGGTTCATCCTGAGTGAGAGACAGGCCGGCTCACAGCCCAATTGCATCAAAAATCTCCTCCGGTGTAGGCATGGCATACCGATCAGCCATGATTTGTCAATTGATAGGACGGTAATCTCCACACATCCGCCTATCTGTATAGTTGCCATGCATATCCTTCTTGGCTGGCATCACTGTTGCTAATGCATACTCTCCATTTGAAATCTCCACCAAACCAGCCTCAAAAAGGTCACTACTACGGCTCTAAATCAATGTCCTCTCCATCTCACTATATCAATAAAGACGTCGGGAAATTGGTGTGTCGCTAGTCAGCTCAATCTGTATACCAAGTCCCTTTAGAGCACCCAAATCCTTCACACTGAAGGCAAAACAACTCATGTGACTCCTCAAGAACCTCCAAACCCTCCGTCTTTCCTCTCCAATAAGCTTGGGTCCAAGATCTGGCTCCCAAGTATCCTCTGTAACTGTAGTAGGAGTGGAAGACATACTGACTGATTGCTACACTGGGCCCTTGGGAGCAATAGTGTCATGCTCCCAACCACTAGAGGTCCCAACCTCTGTGTGAAAAACTTCCTCCACTCTGGCTGCAAGCTCCACACGTCCTCTAGCTACATCCCATGTGGACCAAGGGTGTAATCCAAGTAGCCCACGCTCACCTGGATGGACTCCAAGTAGACCACTCTCCCTAGTAGCTACTAGATGTGTCCCAAGAATACCATGTCCACTCGGCCATCGTCCCTAGCATGTGCCTGAATCGTCTTGATAGACACAAGGCTCACAAGTGTCAGAGTAGTGATGCCTATCAAGCGCATACTACGCTGCTTTGCCAAGCCAAGGCTCACAATCTAGGTCAAACAGTTCAGATCCATAGCCTGACCTAACACCTGACGCTTGGATGCCTCTGACACTACTAGAACAGCGGTAATACCGGTGTGAAAACCCATCGCATGCTCTCTCTCATCAGCATTGGGCTCCACCAATTGCTATAACTATGAGTCCCAAATAAGTCCAGGTCCTTCCTCACAAAAAGCATGAGAGCTTGGGAAACTCATGAGTGTGGGAAATGCAGCTCTAGGTTGTCCAACTAGGTTCACCACTGCCATAGGTGACCTATCAGCCACTACCACTGTTTGGGACTGACGCCCAACATCCAAGGTATCATCAACAAGGATGTGGTCAAGTCGCTGAATCCCATCATAAGCGCGCTGTAGAACCTCTTTGGGTAAGAGGTTCATCCACCAAAGACAAAGATGATGAGCCCGTGATCCCACTCTGGCTGCATCTAACAATATAGTAGGTCCCATCCAAGAATGGACTTGATGTGTACTCGCCACCACTCTGGTGCAAGAATCACCCATCAAAGGAATGTTCTCCAAAAGGTAAGTTGGAGAAACAAACTGATGAACTTGGAGATGTCGTAATATCCGTAACATCTCCCAAAACACACCAGAACAAGGATCTTGAAGACCCAAACCGCGGCCCGCACATGTATGTCCCATGGCCATCTAGAAATCACCAAGTGAATAGGCCCATGTCTCTCTAGGTCATGCGCCCCCAGTAAGGAAATGTCTCCTGGTAAGGCCTTCTGGTAACCTCTGACTGTTGACATCAATAATAATTGTGGATACCGATAGGCCAAGTGTGCCACATGATGTAGAGAGACTCGCCTAGCAGTCTCATCTCTCTCAACATACAAGTACCTCTGTACTTATATACCTGCCTGAAACACCGCAGCTAGTCTGGTGCTGATCCCACCAAACAACTCCAATAGGCGTATCCCCTCCATTGGATACTGCCAAGCAATGAGTGTGGCATCTAGAGGTGTCAAAGCAATCGCCTTTGGAGGCTCATCCTCACACTCATCTCCTGATGGTACAAAGGCTCCACTCCAAGCCTTCTGCACCAACTGATCTGCATGCTGCTACAATGCCTCCTCTGAATTCCACAATGGAACATCCAAGATGGATGGAACAATCCCACTCGTACTCCAAAGCCAAGTGATCTTCTCTAGTAATGGAGTATCCTCTACATGGGCGTTCCTCTCCAACAAATTACCAGGCCAAGTAATTGCACCACTGAAAGCTAAAACTAATGCTACCATAGTCCTGGACTGTAGTGAGCCAAGACTGCCACTACTGAAGCATACTAGTAGGCGACATACCCGTCCCTCACCAGACTGCCAACCAGGTCTATAAGAGGCTGTCTCCTCCCAATAGTCAATGCTGAAACCCATGGGGTATAACACTGCTCCCCCAACTAGCACAGCATATGACTCAGCTATTGTCGCAATAGCCTGAGCTCTCACCACCGAGCTATCAGTCAAATGACCAGGCTGAACCTGGACAACCAGCTCTCCATGTGTGATGTACTGTGTCAAACCACCACCTAGAGATGTCTGGATCTGAAATGTACACCTCTCCACATCGGTCTTTTGTAACTCAAAATCGACAACTGCAGCCTTCCCTAACATAAGGGGTTGCGCACCAGAGTCTAACAAGACTCTCTGTGGTGTATAGACCTTCCCTGAAGGTCCCACCAAACAGAAAATCCCCTTGTGGTTATCCAATAGGACAACACCAGGTGTAAACTGTGCTCTCTCAAAGGCCGGTCTAGCTGGCAACTCCTCCAGTCTAGCCATTGTTGCTTGCCATAAACCACTGGTTGCTGAACGGATCCCATGCTCCTCAACCAAGTCAACTCCACTACCAACCACCTCTACTCTAGTAGTAGGAACTGCACCATCCCTACTCTCACACAACGTGGCAGCCAACCGGAACACTGGGGCTGGGTCAACTCCCAATGTAAACATATCACTGGCCGAAAACAAAGGATGCCGCATAATCAGCTGAGCAGCCCCCAACATCATGCTAGACTCAGTCTGTGTAGTAGCAGGTGGATGACTAGTAGGTAGTCCATCATGTACTCCATCACCACCTACCACACCTACACTAGGACGTCTAGGAACCATGGATGTTGTCTGCAATGCCTCAGATAGCGTGAAAAACTAGGGAAGTCAAACCTGTCTCCCAATCTCTCCTCTCTGTGGGTCCAACTCCACTAATGCTCCTCTAGGCTCTAGAGCATGTACTGCACTCCTAGTCACTGCTGCGGATGCATCCACCTGTGCTGCTCCGCACATGAAGTCCAAAGCATCTCTATCACCAGCATATGAGGTGGAAGCCTCAGCACCCGAATCTGATCTCCTCTGAGCAATAGCCATACTAGCCAATCTTTGCTCCAACTGCTCAATCCGAGTAGCCATAGCTATGTCAAAAGTAAGGGCAGGTACCGCACTCCTACTAGGTGTAGATCCTCTACCACCATCTCTACTACCTCGACCTCCATGAACTGGAGCTCCTCTACTACCAGACATAGTAGCCCTACCACTCCGTAACTCCGAGTGTAGGTCAAAACACCGGTCACTAATGTGACCAAATCTGTGGCAGTGCTCACACTGCCTCTGTGCTGGTTGTGATGCATCAAAGGTTTCAAGTCCGCTGCCCTGAGTACACTCTCTCCTATCGTGAGGTCCACCACAAGTCCAACAACCAACACCACCACTCACTAACTATTGTTGACCTGAAAATGAGAGTAAGGGTCTAACTCCACTAGGCCCTCCACTCGCTCCATAGGATCGGGGCTGTCCACCTTGTCCTCGAAAACCCATTGTGCGTGGTGCACTCTCCTGCACTCTAGAAGAAGTCACAGCCGTGGATGAGGTCTCCCTACCAAATCCAGATGTCACCACTCTCTCCTCCACCATGTTGAGCTCAATACGCTCAGCCAAACCAAAGACCACTGCCGAAGTAGGCAAAGTAGCCTGTAACAACGTGGCATCACGAACTCTACGTCGCAACTCCCTGTCCAATATCCCATACCAAAATTGGACTGCATGGGCCTCAATAACTCCCTCAATGAAACTGATCAGCCGCCTCATGCAAGTGTATGCCTTGTGTAGGCTCTCTCCAGCCTTCCGCTGGAACTCCTGCAAGCTCCTCAGCTTGTCAGTCTTGTAACACCCATTTGTGCATGTTTGTGGTATTGTGATATTTAGCTTGGTATTACAAGTACTTAAGAGATATTATTTATATAGAGATAAAGGATGGTTCTATATTAGTCATGGTTAGCTAAAGTTAGTCATAGCTAAGATAGAGGAGACCTTACTTTAGAGGAAGTAGAAAAGATGAGTACCACTATTTTGGATTTTAGTGTGTTGACTTGGTATTATTCCTAGGTGTTTGGCTTTGAGGAAAGAGTTGAGAACACTTGAGCCCGCAAGCTTTTTTGTTTTGGATTCTTCTTTAGTCCAAGGATAGCCCATGTGAAGGAATCCTTGATTTAGTGGTTGGGTCAAGATAAGACCACATGCTTAGGGGAATATGCCCATGTGAATGGATATTTCTTTCTACTTTTTGACTTTACTTGACTTTTAGTCTAGTAACTTGAGTTACTACGGTAATTAGTAACTTTGGTACTTAACTATTTCACCAGTATATAAACAAGGGGTGAGGAGGTACTCATCATCTTTTCATTTGCAACTATCTCTCTCTCATTGAGTTCTCTAGTGAGCAATGTCTTGAGTCTTGGAGTGTTAGCCTTGGAGGAGTATGATGGAGTTGGAGTTTCTTGCCTTCTTAGTCCATGGTGCATTACCATAATAGCCATCAGAGGTTCATCCTGAGTGAGAGACAAGCCGGCTAATATTTTTGGTTCTGTTGCCGGGACCTCTCTAGAAGGTAAGATAATGTTCCATGTTCAATTCTACATTAGGCAGAAGGAGGCTATGAGAGCTCAGTTGGAGAGAACATTAGGAGAGGAGAGGGCTGAACTTATGTTAGAGAACCAAGATCCATTTTTATACCTTGTAGTTCATTATGATGTCTTTGAGGTGATTTTGTATATCTTGTACACATGAGAGGAATTGGAGAGATTGTGTGAGGTGGATTGCAGATTTTGGGGATTAAGGTGATTTTTGGGCAAAATCTCAAGTTTGAGATCTGGAATTGAAATTTCTACACATGATAGCTTGGGCTATCCTTCAGTTAGCTCATTTCAGATTATTCTGAGAGCTACTATGCGCACTTGGCTAGAAATTTTGAAAGTTGATAGGGTAAAGTGCTCTCGCAACTGCATGCTCTCAGGAAAATTGTACAGAGTCTTCCATTTCTTTAATTTTCAGTGAATTGTCCTAAAAATTTCCAAGAAAATTCATTGCACTGTATCCTACCAGCTGCTACAAAAATTAGAGAGAGACCGCTCTTGTGCAGGGAGTTATGAGTTTTTGAAGTGAGGGGCGTGGTTTTCAGACCAAATCTGAAATATGTGTGATGAATAGAAAGGTGTCTAGGCTAAATAGCTCAATGAAAAGATCTGAAATTTTTGCAAGGAAGGACGCCCTAGAGTTGTGATCAAGTGTGCCAAATTTCAAATTATTGTGATATAGTGTTTAGGAGATTTGAGTGACATTGTGAGGAAGGGTCAATTCTGCAGAGTGGAGATCTCATGCATGAGGAGTTTTGAGATCAACAAAAAGCATATTTGAGTGTTTAGATTCATCTTGGGAACATGGAGGGTCATCAAGAGTGAAAATTGAGATTATCCAAGGTTCTCCAAGGGTTTGAGGCAATTGTAGGAGTGGATTTGAGGAAAAGAGAGTTTACAATAGAATTTGTAGAGAGTGTTGAGAGGATCCAAAAACCTACACCACTTGGAGGAAAGAGTGAGTCTAAGTGCTTTCTGTGTGGAGAGAAGAGACATAAGGCAAGTTCATGTCCATTGACCTTTGAGAGCAAGAGATTGAGGGAAAGGAGAGGCTTACTTGACTTGGGTTTGCATGTTGGACCTTCTTCACCAAGATTGGGAGGGAGAAGATCTAAGACCAAGGAGTTGTGTGAGGTTTGTGGAGTTGAAGGACTTCCAAAAGGACATGAGTGTAATGGAGTAAAATCACTTTTGGAGACTTTGGTGAAGAATCTTGGAGAGAGTCTTAGTACAGCTACAGAAATACTATCACCTTCATCAGCTAGTTCTCAAGATTAGTGATGGAGAAAATCTTTCAACTTATGGATAAACTATCCATGAGGGTTCGATTAATATGCACTCTAGGATTTGATGTTGCTATAGAAATCTTGGAGAAACTTGAACCTTTTGTGTTCCCTAGGGTGGATTACTCCCAAATGGTGTTAGTCATGTATATACTATAGTAGTTATAGAGTGAGAGAAAAGAAAAGAGAAAAAGAAAAATTGAGAGAAGAGAAAGATAGTGAGAGGTTAAGATGTGGAAACTTCCGGTTTTCTTTGGCAAGGATGTAGAGATGTGGAGGCCTTTGTGAGAGACTTCAAGAGAGCTTGCATAGGAAAAAATGAGAGGAGGAAGAATGAGTGGGCCTCATTATTACCAAATTTCTTTGAGGATGCAGCACTTACATGGTATGAGTCAGAATACCAAAAGAGAGAGAGGAGAGATGGGGAAGAGGAGTCTTGGGAGACTTTGACTTCAGCACTCATTGAGAACTTTCTTCCTGATGAGATTATGAGAGATTGATGAGTGAGGTTACATTTATCAAGCAAGGAGATGGAGAGAAAGTGAGAGTCTATGTGGAAAGAGTGGAAAAGTTAGAGTCTAGATTTCGCATAGCGTTGAGGAAGGGTGGGGATGATGTGGAGACTACAATGATTGGCATAGGGGCCATGCTCACCAAGAATTTTGTGGAAAGGTTGAGACCCACAAATTAGAAGCAAGGTGAGATATGAGAAACCTTCTTCCAAGGTTGAAGCTATCAAGATCGCAATTTGTATGGAGGAGAGTTTGGAAGAGGATGAGAGTGATTTGGTGGTGAAGGAGGTTGTGCATCCTCCTCAAGGCTACAAGTTTGGTGGAACTTCTAATACTTTGGTGGCAAGGGTTGCACCAAAAGTAGTAGTTGCTCCAATTCTTGCACCTCTACCAAAGGATCCACTTCAAACCATCACAGAACAACTTGTGGATCTCAAGATCAATGTAGTGCAACTATGGGAGAAAAGAGAGGTGGATCAGAATGTAGGGAGAGGGCCTAGGAGTTATGGAAATTATCCATATAGAGGAGTTCAACCAGCCAACAATTTCAATGATAAAAAATTTTTTGGTTGTGGAGGAAGAGGCCATATCCAAAGGAATTGCCCAAATTCCACTTACCATGGAGGAAGGGGTTATGAGGGAGCCAATAGAGGGAAAGAGGGTGGTAGTGAAACCCAAAAGGCTCCTAATCCAAACAAAGGTAAGGGGATAGCATCCATTGATGTGGTGGAGAGCAAGTATGAGAAGGGAGAGTGCTCAAACTCCAAGAGTCTTAATTTGGAGCTTTTGGCACAAGAGAAGAAGAGAGCTCGTTTTGCAGAGGATGTTCACTCTTCTCAAGGATTTACTCCAAGCAAGGATACTCCTATGTCTACTAGGGGCACTCGCACCTCAACACCATCAACAACAAAGACTCCAAGGAAGAACTTGGGGGTGGAGGATTTCTTGATTTCAAAGCAACAATGGAACTACAATGTGTTGGAGGATGTTGGTAGTCACAAGGCTAACATCACAGTGGGCCAATTGATTGCTTTGAACCCTACCTTGAGAAAGGAGCTTAAAGGTGTTTTGAGTTCTACAAGGAGCAAGAGGAAGAAGAAAGCTTAAGTTCCAGTATCAATGGGGGTGGTGGATGCTAAGCCAGCACCATGGGAGGCTTGTGAATATGCCTCCAAGATTGATGTGAGAGTGAATAGTCACAACATCAAGGATGCATTGGTTGATGGAGGATCAGCAATAAATGCCATGTCAAAAAAGTTGATGAAGAAATTGGGTATGATATCCTCAAGACCTTCAACATTTGTGGTGAGCATGGCAAACAAGCAACACATTCGACCAGTAGGGGTGATGGATAAAGTGGTAGTTTCAATTATGGGAGTTCAAAATCTCATGACTTTCCAAGTCTTGAAGGATTCAAGCTATTACTTACTTCTTGGTAGGCCATGGTTGAGAGCAGCACGCACAACTGATCGATGGCACAAAGGGTACTTGAGGATTGGGCCATCAAACCATAGAGTCACAGTTCCTATGACTAACACCACCAACACTTCACATTCAAATACACCATCTTCTGATTATTGGGAATCAGATTCTGAAGAAGGAGCTTTAGGTGTGGACACAAGCATGGAGGAGGAGACTTCCACGGAGGAGGATGAATTTGAATCTGATTCAGATGTGTATCCTTTGTGTGCTATGGATTTTGCACCTAAGCCAGAGGTTTTGAAGAACCCAGATAAATCACCATTGACACTTGAAGAGGTAGAGAGAAGGTTATCTACCCTCAAGTATGGTCCAAATGTTACCAAGGAGGAGAAGGTGAGATTTGAGGAGATTTTCCGCAAGTTCATCCATGTGTTTGCTTTTAGTTACAGGGATTTGAAGGAAGTCACCTTGGAGGAGCACAAGATAGAGATGGAATCACATGCAAGACCAATCCGCCAAAAGCAACATCGCATTAGCCCACCAATATCTTTGGTTGTGAAGGAGGAGATTGATAAGCTCAAGGAGGCTGGATTATCTTTGAAGTAGAGAATTCAGAATGGGTGTCTCCAATTGTCATTGTGAAGAAAAAGAATGGTAAACTTTGGGTATGTGTGGATAACAAGAAGCTCAATGCTGTTACCAAGAAGGACTACTACCCATTGCCATTCATTGATGAGATCTTGGAGGAGGTTGCAGGTCATGAGAGGTACAATTTTGGAGATGGTTATAGTGGGTATAACCAAATCAAGATTGCACCAGAGCATCAACAACTCACCACATTCACCACACCTTGGGGAACTTACGCTTTCAAGGTCATGCCTTTTGGGCTTTGCAATGCTCCAGCCACATTCCAACGGTTCATGGACAAGGTATTTGAACCTTTCATTGGGAAATTTGTGAGAGACTTCATTGATGACTTTTGTGTCTATGGGAGCAAGGAGGAGCACTTTGAGCACCTATTCAAAGTCTTGCAATGCTTGGATGAGGCAAATGCATCACTCAACCCAGAGAAGTGCATTTTTGGATGTGAAGAAGGTCTACTTTTGAGGCATATCATCTCCAAGGATGGAATAGCAGTTGATCTTGAGAAGGTGAGGAAAATCTCAAACCTTCCATTCCCTTCAAGCTTGACAAAGTTATGCCAATTCTTGGGGATGGTTGGATACTATAGGAGGTTCATCTTCTCATTTTCCAACAAGGCTTATGCATTGACCATCTACATGAAGAAGGGTGTAGATTACATGGTGATTTTGGAGGACAAGGAGACTTTCAAAGCTTTTGAGGAGCTCAAGCAATCCCTTGTTGTAGCTCCAATTCTTGCTAAACCTGATTGGAGTAAGCCTTTCATTCTCTACACTAATGCCTTTAATGTAGCTATAGGATGCACTCTTAGTCAATAAGACCAAGATGGGCATGATCATCCAATAGCTTATACTAGTAGGCAAATGGTTTCAGCAGAGAAGAACTACTCTATCACGGAGAGAGAAGGGTTGGTAGTGATCTTTGGTCTCAAGAGGTTTAGACACCACTTGATTGGAGGGAAAGCCACCATTTTCACGGATCACAAGGCTTTGAAGTACATCTTCAACAAGCCTAATGTTGAAGGGAGACTAGCAAGGTGGATGATACTCTTGTATGAGTATGACTACACCATTGAGGATAGGCCAGGAAAGAAACATGCAAATGATGATTTGTTATCTAGAGCATATGATCATGATGGAGATGAGCCAGTGGATGATTACTTCCCCAATGAGGAGCTCATGACAATCTCAATCACTCAAGAGGTTCCAATGGAGTACAAGGAGATTGTGGATTTTGTGACAAGAGGTAACTATCCAGAAGGGATGCATGCTAGGGAGAGGAAGGCCCTTGTAGCAAGATCTAGACCTTACACAATGGTGGAGTGTATTCTTTTTCACCAAGGAGCAGATGGTCTACTTCGAAGAGCAGTGGGTAAGGAAGAGTCTATCCTACTCATAAAGGAGTTTCATGAAGGTTTAGTATGTGGAGGACACTTTGCAGGAAAGGTGATTGCTTTCAAGATTCTAGATGCAGGTTACCATTGGAGAGTGATTTTCAAGGATTGTCTTGATTATTGCAAAACTTGTCATGTTTGTCAAGCTTTTGCTAGAAAGTCTATATCCACTCCACCACTTAGATGAATTCCATTGCTATGACCTTTTGAGAAGTAGGGAATTGATTTTGTAGGTCCTCTCAGTAGAACCCCAAGGAACAATCGGTACATTGTGGTAGTTACTGATTACCTTACCAAGTGGGTTGAGGCTAGACCATTGAGGGACAAGAATGAAGATGAAGTGGGTAGATTTCTTTATGAACGCATTATCACTAGGTTTGGATGCCCTTTGGAGTTGGTTTGTTATAGAGGAAGAGAGTTTACATGAAGCATTACTACAACCATGCTATGACATTTCTCTATCACACATAGAGTAACTACATCCTATAAGCCAAATTCAAATGGCTTGGCAGAGAGAACCAATCAGACCTTGTGCATGATGTTGGCCAAAGATGCAGAAATAGAGGGAGCTAAACATCATTGGGACAAGAGGATTCATGCAGTTTTGTGAGAGTATATGACAACCATGAAGACTTCCACCGGATATTCTCCATTTCAATTGGTGTATGGTATTGAGTCTACCTTACCTATTCACTTTGATCTTCCTACCTTCCAAAGCATTCATAGGAGATTGAAGAAAGCACAAGGAGGTGATGCAGAGAAGTCAAGGAAGGATCAACTCATGGAGCTGGAAGAGGCAAGAGCAGTTGCTATGGTTTGAGTGGAGCAAGCTCAAAGGAAACAAAAGGAGAGCTATGACAAGAGGCAAGGCAAGAAGAAGGTGGAGGCTTTAAAAGAAGGTGATTGGGTAATGTTGTTTGATTCCATTCTATTCAAGAGAGTGCAAAATAAGTTTTTGCCTAAGTACTTTGGACCTTTCATAGTGGAGAAGGTGTGGGGCAATTACACCTATGATCTCAAGGAGTTGGGAGGAAGACACTTTGATAGGATTAATCATGATAAGTTGAAGATGTACCATAGAAGGTAGAGAGACCTTCACTTTGAGGACAAAGTGAAACTTAGTCTAGGGGTAAATGTAACACCCATTTGTGCATGTTTGTGGTATTGTGATATTTAGCTTGGTATTACAAGTACTTAAAAGATATTATTTATATAGAGATAAAGGATGGTTCTATATTAGTCATGGTTAGCTAAAGTTAGTCATAGCTAAGATAGAGGAGACCTTACTTTAGAGGAAGTAGAAGAAATGAGCACCACTATTTTGGATTTTAGTGTGTTGGTATTATTCCTAGGTGTTTGGCTTTGAGGAAAGAGTTGAGAACTCTTGGGCTTGCAAGCTTTTTTGTTTTGGATTCTTCTTTAGTCCAAGGATAGCCCATGTGAAGGAATCCTTGACTTAGTGGTTGGGTCAAGATAAGACCACATGCTTAGGGGAATATGCCCATTTGAATGGATATTTCTTTCTACTTTTTGACTTTACTTGACTTTTAGTCTAATAACTTGAGTTACTACGGTAATTAGTAACTTTGGTATGTAACTATTTCACAAGTATATAAACAAGGGATGAGGAGGTACTCATCATCTTTTCATTTGCAACTATCTCTCTCTCATTGAGTTCTCTAGTGAGCAATGTCTTGAGTCTTGGAGTGTTAGCCTTGGAGAAGTATGATGGAGTTGGAGTTCCTTGCCTTCTTAGTCCATGGTGCGTTACCATAATAGCCATCAGAGGTTCATCCTGAGTGAGAGACAGGCCGGCTCACAGTCCATACTCCCAGGTAGTTCTGCCTCAAACATAGGAAGAACTCCACCCTGGGGTTAAACCCCAGTACCACAACACCTCCTAGAGCGGTACCTCCACTCGTAGTAGCACTATCACCAGCTAGTGCACCTCCACTAGCTCCACCCACACTACTCGAGCTAGAACTTGTAGGTACAGCCGATCTACTCCTGGCCACCAAGCCTGAAGTGATAGAGACATAGTTCGGAGACCAATATTGTCTCCATAACTTGATCTCCTCCAAATGAGCTCTCCTAAACTCATGGTAGTCATCCATCAATGGACCCTCCAAGTGCTGAAACAACCCCTTCCATGCCATGAAGGGTGTGAACAAAGTCGGGTTCCGCATCTGCTGCAGATCACACCAACTATCAAACTCCTGGATGAAGTCATCCAACTCAATGGTACCCACTGTTCCAGAGTAACGCCTAGGGCCTTTGGAGGCCCCATAAATCTTGTCCATGTCCCACAACAACGGTGCAGACACACCAAGTGCACTCTCAATTGAATCAACTCTTGTGTCAAACTCTAACTCAGAATCAATCTCCTCCCTCATTGGGACCTGAGATACAAGCTAATACCGAGCACCACTCTGAGTAAACTCACTACGTAATGGAGGGCTAACTCCTTTGGAATCTCCAAAGAACTCGGTCGTGACAAAGTAACCACAACAACAAACCTAAACCACCAACTGCAACTGCAAGTACCCCACCAAGTGCCAACACCACCAAGTGCCAACACCACCAAGCACCACCCACTAATGTAACTCTAACCGAGATAACTACACTAGGAGAAAGGGCAACCTATAACCAACCATCATAACACACACTCTCACGGTCTACAAGTCATCATTTCTTGCCTCACCGGAGAGAAACAAAGGTAGTCTGATTGGTCATCACTCCAGCCTCACCACCGAGAGCACACCAGAGCACCAACGCTCAAAAGTCAAGGCACCTCACACAAACATGGTGCACAAACAAGAATAGAGAATGGAGGGGGTCCAATCACAAGAAATCTAAACAAAAACCTCCATCTCATAACACAACACGGGGCTGACTCTGCCACCATTTGGCATTTGATATAAGAGAAGTTGATATTTAAGTCCTAAGCTACCAAGATTACCAAGAATGGGATCAAACTGCCTCTCCTAGCCAAAGCTACATATGTATAGATAACAGTGGCACAATCACTATGACAACAAGTGAGGGTGGACCAATTGGCTAGGGCACTAGTCTAGGAACAAAAGATCTAGGGGTCAAACCCTATTGCGCATAATCTAGCAGAAAAGGCAGATTTTGCCAACCAATGACCAAGATCTACTCTAAACTAGCTAGCCTCACGCCAGCAAGCTGGCTTGCTGGCTTGCCGGCCCTTCTAGGCCTTTGTAGCCTCTCATAGCCCACAGCCCTATGCCTCAAAGCCTCTAAAAGCCAAATGAGGCCTTTCTTGTTGCCACTTTGAACCTCCTCCAAAATTGGCAAAACTTCTCCAAATCTATGAAAGTCCTCCAAACTAGCAAAACTCCTCCAAATCTGGCCAAATAGCAAAAAATCCTCCAATTCTGGCCAAAATCTGACATAAATCCCAACCAAAATCTGACGTAAACCCTAAAGTTGGCCATCTGCAAAATCTCCTACTAACTTTCCACTCAAGCCAAATTGACAACACGGGTTTTTCCAATTCACAAATTCATGAGAAGAGCTTCCAACTCCACCTTCAATTTGACTTTCTGAGCCCAACTCGTAGCAAATTGGTCCTGCCTTCACCTCCTTAGCTCAAAATCACAACCACTGCTCAAAATTTGCTCCTTCTTTGCTCAAAATTTGGCCAGTGCTTTCGCACACCATCCGCCTAACTGTCAAATTTGCATCAATTGATTGAGCTTCTGCACACTAGGGAAACACTAAACTTGAATCAAGCTACCAATGATCTACCAAGCTTGGAGATACCACCAACACTCAAGGTTCCTGCACTTGATTTCCCCCTGACTTCACTTCTTTGATGTAATCAGATTGCTTACCACTCTCAACTCAACTCAACTCAGATCAGTACTTGATCTGTCACTCTATAAACTCCCAACAATTGGACACTGATTACAGTCAAGCCACACCCACTCAAGCATAGAAAATCCAGGTGACACTCGCCGGCCTCTGTCCACCATAGCCAGGAACTCGAAGGCTCAACATTAGAGAAGTGAGCACTTTGGAGCTCACTTTGAAACTATACCCCCTGGATTCGAGCTAGCACTAAAACCCTAACGGTCCCGCTAACGGCACACTCGACAGTGTGAACGGTGCAAAGTGATGGTGGGCACCACTATGAAGTTAGTACCCCAAACACAAAATCTGACCGTTGGAAAGTAGTCTTTGAGAAACTACTAAAATAACTCTAACTACTATCAATGGAACTCCAGTGTCCGAGCATCTAGATGCGGCACTACAAATGGCGTGACAAACTAGACTGGAGGAGTTGCTAGCTAGACCAGCTTTTGAGAGAGCACGGCTCACACCTGGTATTGTCCTATTGGATAACTAGAGGGGGATGTATTGCTTGGTGGGACCTTCAAGGAAGGTCCATACGCCATAGAGAGTGCATAGCCGCTTATGTTGGGGAAGGCTGCAGTAGTCGGTTTGGAGTTACGGAAGATTGATGTGGAGAGGTGTTCATTTCAGATCCAGACATCTCTAGGAGGTGGTTTGGCACAATACATCACACATGGAGAGCTTATTGTTCAGGTTTAGCCTGGTCATCCAACTAATAGCTTGGTGGTGAGAGCTCAAGCTATTGCAACAATAGTTGAGTCATACAATGTGCTAGTTGGGGAAGTAGTGTTGTATCCCATGGGTTTCAATATTGACTATTGGGAGGAGATAGCCTCCTTTAGACCAGGTTGGCAATCTGGTGAGGGACGAGTATGTCGCCTACCAGTATGCTTTAGTAGTGGTAGTCTTGGCTCACTATAGTCCTGGACCATGGGAGCATGAGTTTAAGCTTTTAGTGGTGCAGTTACTTGGCTAGGTGACTTGTTGGAGTGGAACGCCCATGCAAAGGATAACCCGATACCACAAGAAATCACTTGGATTTGGAGTACAAGTGGGATTATTACATCCACCTTGGATGTTCCATTGTGGAGTTTGGAGGAGGCATTGCAACAACATGCAGATTGGTTGGTGCAGTAGGCTTGGAGTGGAGCCTTTGTACCATCCAGAGATGAGTGTGAGGATGAGCCTCCAGAGTAAATTACTTTGACACCTTTGGATACCACACTCATTGCTTGGCAATATCCAATAGAGAGGATGTCTATTGGAGTTGTTTGGTGGGATTAACACCGGACTAGCTGTAGTATTACAGGTAGGTATACGAGTACAAAGGTACTTGTATGTGGAGAGAGATGAGAATGCTAGACAAGTCTCTCTACATCATGTGGCACACTTGGCCTATCGGTATCCAGAGTTATTATGAATGTCTGCTATCAGAGGTTACCAGAAGGCCCTACCAATAGACATTTCCTTCCTTGGGGCACATGATCTGGAGTGATATGGGCCTCTTCATTTGGTGATTTTGGGATGGCCGTGTCAGGGATATACATGTGTTGGTCAAGGTTTGGGTCTTTAGGATTCTTGCTCTAGTGCATTTTGTGAGATATTACGGATACTACAACATCTCCAAGTTCATCGATCCATTTCTCCATCTTACCTTTTGGAGAACGTTTCTTTGATGGGTGATTCTTGGACCAGAGTGATAGCAAGTACACATCAGGTCCATTCTTGGATGGGGCCTGCTATATTGTTAGATCCAGCCAGAGTGGGATCACGGGCTCATCATCTTTGTCTTTGGTGGATGAACTTCTTTCCCATAGAGGTTTTACAATGTTCTTATAATGGGATTTAGCGACTTGACCACATCCTTGTTGATGATATCTTGGATGTTGGGCATAAGTGTTAGATGGTGGTAGTGGTTGATAGGTCACCTATGGTAGTGGTGAACCTAGTTGGACAGTCTAGAGTTGCATTTCCCACACTCATGAGTTTCCCAAGCTCTCATGCTTTTTGAGAGGGAGGACTTTGACTTGTTTGGGACTCACAGTTACAACAATTGGTGGAGCCTTATGCCGATGAGAGAGAGCAAGCAATGGGTTTTTGCACTGGTATTACCAATGTTCTAGCAGAATCAGAGGCATCAAGTATTAGGTCAGGCTACGGACCTGAATTGTTTGACTTGGATTGTGAACCTTGGTTTGGCATAACAACATAGGATGCACTTGATAGGCATCACCACTTGGACATTTGTGAGCCCTATGCCTATCAAGACAATTCAGGCACATACTAGGAGCAATGGATCAAGTGGATAGGGTATTCTTGAGATGCAGCTAGTGGCTATGTTAGAGGATTTAGTGCCATTTGCAAGGCCTTGATGAAACTGACCAAGCTTACATAGGAGTGGTGTTGGGGAGATGAGCAAGAGAGAGCTTTTGTAGAGCTCAAGGAGAGGTTGACATCTGCTCCTATTTTGATGTAATACTCCAAGGACAAGAGAAGAGAGAAAATGCAGATTGCACACTCAAACATTCGATGTCCTAAGGGAGCACCTTCTATTTATTATATAGACAAAGAGGATCTACTCCAAGGAAGCTCCACCATAGGATTAGGGATACAGAAAGATGACATGTCAGCAAGCTCCACCCTTGGATTACTTACTTGGATGGGTGACATGTCTGGTCTAGGTCCTATCTGGTTGGTCAAACAAGCTTTGACCGGAAGGAATCTTGTAGGGAATCTTCCTATAGGAATCTCAGAACCACGTAAGGTACCATTGGAAAGCTCTTGGTGAGACAAAGCAAGGGGGAGGGAAGGCCAGCCTTTTCTATATAGGAGGGGGAATTTGCACATTTTTGAGGCCTAATTCATCCATTTAGGCCTCCAAAATTGCCTTCAAAGATTTCAAGCATATTTTGGTTCCTACTCTATTAGTAGAAGTCCCCTTTTAGTGATACCTCTTTCTGATCTGTTTAGTCCATCATGTGTAACATCCTTCCAGATGTTACCAAACCAATTCGCACCTTTAAATCATATGTCTAGCTATTGGTTCTAAGGCTCTCAAGTCTATTTCGGTTTCTACCCTATTAGTAGAAGTACTCTTTTGGTGATATTTCTATCTTATCTATTTTGACCATCATGTATAACATCATTCTAGTTGTTACCACATCAAATTTCACATCTAGATCATATGGCTAGCTCTTGGTATTACATTTGAGGAGACCGATTAGAGGATGACCATTTCAAGTTCATACTGATTGGAGTATGTTGGGGCTTGGAGCAATGCTCACCCAACATGATGATGAGGGGAAGGAGTTTGTGGTGGCCTAATGCTAGTCGCTCCAATAATTCAGTAGAGGCAAATTATAGTTCATATGAGGGAGAGTGTTTGGCAACAATTTAGGCAATAGCACATTTCTGATGTTACCTATTTGGTAACCCCTTCACTCTCATCACTGATCATCAGCCACTGAAGTGGTTGATGGAGTCCGACAAGCTTTCAAGGAAGCTTGCATGATGGGCTTTGATTTTACAAGAGTAAGATTTCACAATCGTTCACAAACCTGGAGTGGGGAACCGTGATGTAGATGGGTTGAGTAGAAATCCATATCCCAACCAGCAAGATCAGACCGGAGCACATTGGCATGGTGAGACAGATGAGGAGATGGTACCAGGTTGGCATGCATCTACCTTTCTATGTATATTTTCTGAGGCTTTGGTGGTATTTCTCTCAGCACATACAAGAGGAGTTATTGAGGTTACAGATCCAGAGAGTGAAGATATTGGTACAATTCAGCGAGGCATTCATGGTGACATCTAAGTGATGGACTATCTTCACATTGGTGTTGTGGGTGGCATAGTTGGGGCCAAGGAGAGAGATTGTGTCCTTCAGCAAGCTAGACTATTCAGATTGGAGGGCAGACACCTTTTGCATGTAGGAGGAGAGGATGTATGAGAGGATGTATGAGAGGATGGTAGAGTGTGAGTAGTACTTCCATCTCAAAGACCACAATTGGTCCGTCATGCTTATGAGGAGCTAGGACATTTTGGAGTAAAGCATACATATAGCTTACTCCAGAGTCACTATTGGTGGCATGGTATGTAGACCAAGGTACAAAAGTTTGTTGCCAGATGTGTGGTTTCTGACCGAGTTAGAGCATCATTCAATGCTCCTACACCACAGTCCATCCATTACCTATCATGGGATTGGGTTACCATTGGATTTTGGACTTTGCTGGACCTTTACCATTGATTGTGAGACATCATCAGTATCTTTTGGTGATGGTGGAGCACTTCTCTAAGTAGATTGCGTTGGTGGCACTTCCTGACAAATCTAGTGGAGGGACGGCTTACACGTTCCTGGATTGAGTTCTTAGTCATTTTGGTGCACTAGTTGAGGTTTTGACTGATCAGGGTATAGAGTTCTTGGAGGAGTTTCAGGTCTTGTGTGACAAAGCTTTGATTGATCATTGTACTACATCCCAAGATCACCCTAAGGTAGATGGCTTAGCAAAGAGAGTGGTTCAGACGGTGAAGAGAGGATTACAAAAGTATGGTTTGCAAAGAGACCACTTGGGAGATTGGG
Source organism: Lunularia cruciata (assembly GCA_948567375.1). Classification (NCBI taxonomy): domain Eukaryota; kingdom Viridiplantae; phylum Streptophyta; class Marchantiopsida; order Lunulariales; family Lunulariaceae; genus Lunularia; species Lunularia cruciata. The sequence continues at coordinate 15,638,145 of OX419757.1, read as the reverse complement.
ATCTCCAATTACCTTGGTTAGCTATGGACTATCGGTTCAGCCCGCAAGCCTCCTTAGCATCCTTCTCTCCTTACTTCCTACTCTATGGACAAGATCCAAATTTACTTGCTGCTATTCATCAAGATATTGCTGTAGTTTTGAACTTGGATGACCTAGATGTATGGATGAGCGCATGTTCTCAACGGGTAGAGATCTTTTGGAGAGTGATGTTGATGGCCTTTGAGAACTTGGCAATTGATCAACATAGATATACTTTACACTATGCTACCATTCAAGGAGGATGTTATGAACCCTTGATCCATTGATTTCATCCATGAGACTATGTATATCTATAGCAGACAACACCAACAACACTTGATGTTTTGACATGCCGCACTATCTTGAGAGTGCATGAGGTTTTGCCATCTAGATTACTTGTGTTAGAAGGATGTGATGGTGTTGTTTGGAAGGATCATGTGCACAATTGTGCGCCATGCCATCTCCCAAACATTGATAGTACTATGGATCCAAGCTTGGCACTTGTACATGCAGGCTTGAGGTGTATGTTATGTGGCTCTTTTGGTGGAGCTGCTACTATATTAGTGTGTGATAGTTATTTGAGACGATGGCATATGGCATGTATGACTCTTCCCCTCATGGTGGTTTCTCAGGGACAGTAGTTATGTCCTAGATGTACTTGACCTATAGCTAGTTCATTCTTTATATGGTATAGATTGTAGACAGATGATTTACCATGGGGCTCCATAGCACTAGGCCTCCTGATCTTTGCCCATCATAAGGTATACCTTATACTTGGAGTAGATGGTTATCTGGAGTTGAGGTACCTAACTACCAACTAGGGGGGCGATTGTGGCACTTTAGAGTTTATGTGTGACTTATGTGTGAGTTGTGCTTCTATAGTGTATGATGTTGACAGTTATGTATGTTATGTAGCAAAATATATATATATATATATATATATATATATATATATATATATATATATATATATATATATATATATATATATATATGCATGATAGTTGTCACACCATTTGTAGTGTTGCATATAGATTGCTTGGACACTAGAGTTCCAATGATAGTAGTTAGAAGCATTTTGGTAGTTACTCATAGACTACTTTCTGACGATCAGATTTTTTGTTAGGGTATTGACTTCATGGTGGGGCCTACCATCACTTGCATTGTTTGCACCATTAGGTGTACCATCCACAAGACTATTGGGATGTGACCTAGGTCAAAATCAGGAGTATACCCTTGAAGTGCAACTCTGGAGAGCTCACTTCTCTGATGTTGAGCCTTCGAGTTCCTAGCTAGAGTAGACAGAAAGCCGGCAAGCATCACATGGATTCTCTTAGCTAGAGTGGGTGTGGCTTGACTGGAATCAGTGCCTTGTTGTTGGCAAGTTGTTGAGGATCATATTAAGTATTTATATGAGTTCAATTCATTTGAGTTGTAAACGATCTGATTATTGTGGCACTTTAGAGGTTATGTATGACTTATGTGTGAGTTGTGCTTTTATAGTGTATGATGTTGATAGTGATGTATGTTATGTATTGATGTATATACGCATGACACCTTTGTCTCCCATAGTACGCTTCCTCTCTACAAGTGCTCTCTCTCTTTGCTCAAGTCCTCCACTAAACACACTCTCTCAATAGAGTCAGCCACTCTAACCTTTGCCACCAATATAAATCTATATCACACTCTCTCAAGGCTCTAGTACCACAAGTAGTGGTAGCACTCAAAGAATCCTCTTTCTTTGACTCTCTCCGTGTCAATAAATTCTCTCCTCAATAGATGTGACTCTCTAAGGAAAGGCTCCTTACTTTTAGGACATGCCTCATTCAAGTTAGGCTCTCCTTCTTTCTCATGGACCTCACTCTTTCCAAATTATCTTGCCCTCACTCCAATAATGCTCTCATCCTAAATCCTTATTATCTTGTAGCTCTCCTCTTTGCTTGAATACAAATGATAAGGAAGGGAGCTCATCGAAGGGTGATCTCTAATGGGGTAATGTAGAGCACTCCTTGGGTAATATAGAAGACTCCTCACCTCCTCTTTGGGTAAAATCAACATTTTTTGTTGTGCTCTCACCTCCTTTCATGATGGCAGCAATATCTTCTAAAACATGTATATTGTAACTTGGGCATAAATTAAATTCACATTCATATCCAAAAAATACTATAAACACCACCCACTCCATAACTCCATAATGTCATTTATTCTATTGGAGGTACATGGTACATAGAGAAAACATAGTGTTTTAAAATATAGTTATACCTCTCTAAGTTGATCCTCCCTTATTTTATTTCCTCTATAACTTGATACAATTTGAATCCGCAAATGGTGTTATCAAAAATCAAGTCAATATCCTATGATGCCCTAGAAGGCAAATATTGAGTTATTGAGGAAGAAATTTATGAAATATAAATTCAAATATTATGAAAGAAGCCAACTATGAAAAGTAGTTGTGTGGTTTTTGATGCTTTAATATCTTGCTGCATGCTTCTTAAGACCTTGAATGTTGTATATTGGTGATTATTATATTGATGATTGGTTGGATAAAGCAAGGCAATTCCTTTATTGAGAATGATAATTTTTTCTCTGGAAAACCCACTGATCCTGAGACTATCCTCCTCATTAGACACCACTTTGTTTGTGACATCTACCTTCTCCACTTCCCATGCTATGCCAAAACTTAGCAAACTTAGTAGATACTTATAAGAAAGCTCTTCATGCAACACATTGGCCTCTTCAATGGGATTGAGGAAAGCCTCAATGGAACATTGGGTGTCTTACACCCAAATTACTGATTGAAGCAATCAGTTGCTCAACAATGTTATACTCATTATCACTTTCAATGGCCTTTAATAGTTTTAATACCTTCTTCTTTAGTTTCAAATAACTTTGTATGATAAAAGCAATTTTTTATGGTGTTGGGAGACATTTCATTCCATATAGCTTTTCCCCACTACATTACCATTAATTAGTGAACTTTTTAATTATTAGCTTCATCAATCTCATCCATGTCAATAGCATGTTGAAGCTAGAAATGGCAATAATGCCATTTGAATGTTGCAATTATCCCAACATCCATGAGTTGTATTTGTTATGTTGTATTTGATGAAAGCATGCAAACTTCCACATTGGTGAGGATTAGCTCACAAATAGCATAGAATAGTGTGTTGTTTAGAAGTAGCAAGATTTGCGGCTAGCTCTTGCATGTTGCTATCAAGATCTGCAAGCCATTCTCAAAATAAGATACCAATTATCCAGGCTTTTTTATTATGTTGGTAGTAGAACACCAATTTTTGACCAATCTTTCTCTTGAAGTAGCATGTTTGTTGGCATGTACAATGATAAATAGCTCTAACTTGTCTGACCCATTTGCATTTGCAGTTAATACAACTATAAATTGTGACTTGTCTTTTATGCACCCTTCAATTTGGCATCAAAATTGTATGGTTTGGTGTTATTTGGAAGAAGAGACCAGTCTTTTCCATATTGTAGACAGCATTCAAAGCACAAGTTGCAATCTTTGCTTGTAGGATAGGGATTTGTACAACAATTGCAACATTGTTAGCATTGCCGCTTTCACCTTGTGATCTATGCTTCTTCAGATTGTGACATTGTTAAAACTTTTATAGCCAACCATTGAAAAAGTGGAGGCATTTTGCCCTGGTCCCAAAGACTTTGTAATACTTTTAGCTTTTTCCTTGATCAATTTAGTTGATATGTTGATGTGGCGGGCCTCACATTGAAGTATCCAAAGGATTAGATCTTTTTCAAAATGTGGAGTGCAACCTTATGCTTCCTTTTGCTATTAGATTGGCCAAAGTTTGCAATCTTGAGCACTTGTTGCTTACCAAGGATGATGTCCCATATGATGATGTCCCCTATCATAGTTCCTTATGATGGTGCTTTTGGAAGGTTGAACTTTTGTAGGGCCCAAGCACTCAATGACTTTTGGCTGATTGAGCATAATGCTACAATTCTTGTTTTTGTGCCGTGGTCATGGTCATGAGTAAACAACAAGACAAAGACATGGTGAAAAGATATTAAAGAAGTTTTTAAGCAAACTCTTTTTTGATAGATCGATAGACAAAGGAGAGTGAGACTCTCAACCATTGTAGCATTTTCTAATGAGTATCTAAATGCTATAGTGGTTGAGAATCTTGGTCTTCTTTGTTATCTATCTATCTTCTTTGTTTTCTATTGACCAGCCTATTTACCCATTTGAATGGTTACCAATCCATGGTATGTGTACTAGCAATGGTTTGTGGGTGGGTGCACAAGTATTCAAAACATATAGTAATAATAGGTGAAATAAAAGGTTTTGAGACTATGCTTCCAAACTACTTGTAATTATAGTATACCAATTATCATTACTTAGGAACTAGCCATCATGACAATGATATGATATCATATCTTACCTCCCTAACTTGACAGCCTCTATAGCTCAATCTAATCTTGGGGCATGGATACTATTGACTTAGAGAGGTATAATTGTATATGTTTACTAACTAAATGTAAATTACTAACTAACTAACCCCCTGACTCTCATCTACTTCATCCTCAATATATGTATGATCATGAACTATGGTATCATAGTCCACTTCTCCCTCACCATTGAACCTACTCTCCATGAACACATGATGGAGGAACTGACAAACAAATGTATCATGCATATATACATTGCTACATAACATACATTGTTGGCAACATTAGACACTATAGAAGCACAACTCATACAAAAGTTATACATGAATGCTAAAGTACCACAATAATCAATTAAATTGACACACAACTTGGATTTAAACTCACTCTTTCAACTCAATAATTTGCCAACAATGGACATCAATTAAAATCAAGCCTTTTTCACTCTAACTAAGAGACTCTAGGTGATGCTCATCAAGCATTGTCCACCATAGCCAAGAACTCAAAGGCTCAACATTAAAAAAGTGAGCCCTCTAAATTTGCACTTCAAAGGTATACCTCCTCTGCTTGACTTGGATCTCTAGCCCTAACCGTAGATGGTCCATTTGATGGCATAAAAAGTTCAAATGATAGTAGGTTCCATGGTGTGATCAATAGCCCTAACACAAAATCTGGTGACCTGTAATAGTCTTTGAGCAACTACTAATGTAACTCTGATAGCCAAGATTATCACTCCAATGTCCAAGCAAATTAGCTTCAACATTGCAAATGTTATGATAATTGTAGTGCATATATACATTGTTACACAACATACATCATTCTCAACATCATAAACTACAGAAGTACCACTCATACAAAATTCATACATGAACTCTAAAGTATCTCAATTTCTCCCCTTGCTGGTGATTAGGTTCCTCTAACTCCAAATAGCCATTTACTCCAAATATGTGATATGCCTTATGGTGGACAAAGATCAAGGGGCCGGGTGCTATCAAGCTCCATGGTTAGTTGCATGCTTGTAATCTGTATCACATAAAGAATCATTTAGTAATAGGTCACGTACATTGAGGACATAGCTGTTATCTTTGAACCATGAGAGGAGGAGTCAAACATGCCATATGCCATCTCCTCAAATAACTATCTTACACTAACATAATAGCAACTCCACAAGAAGAGCCACATAACATACACTGCAAGCTTGCATGTACAACAATCAAGCTTGGGTCCATAGTACCATCTCGGAGGTTGCATGGTGCATAATTTCTCTACCATAACCAAAACATACCAATGATGTATCACAATCAATGGTAAAGGTCCAACAAAGTCTAAACCCTAGTAGTAACCTAACCCCATGATAGGTAATGGGTGTAACTATGACATAGGAGCATTAAATAATGCTCTAACTTGGTCATAAACCACACATCTGGCAACAAACTATTGAACATCAATCTATATACCACTTCACCAATAATGATTCTATAGTAAGTTATATGTATGATTTACTCCAAAATATCCTAGCTCCTCAAGAGCATGATGTATGGATTGTGGACTTTGAGATAGAAGTGGTACTACTTGCATTCTACTATCCTCCCATACACAAAGAAGGTGTACGCTTTTCAATCTAAACTACTTGGCTTGTTGAAGGACATAATCACTCTCCTTGGCACCAATTGTGCCACCTACATCACCAGTGCAAAGATATCCCATCATTGAGAATCCTCATGAATGTCTCATTGACTTGTACCAATATTTCTACCCTCTAGATCTATAATCTAAACAACTCCTCTTGTTTGTATTAAGAGAGATACCATCAAAACCTCAAAAATAAACACAAAAATGTAGATGCATGCTAACCTAGCACCATCTCCTCATTTGTCTCACCATGTTAACATGCTTGGACCTTATTTTAATGGATGGGACATCGATTTCTACTCAACCCATTTGCATCATGGTTCACCGTTCCAAGTCTATAAGTAACCATGTAATCACATTCATATAAAATTAGAGTCCATTGTGCAAACTATCCTAAAAGCTTGTTGGACTCTATCAAACACTTTAGTGGTTAATGATTAATGATGAGAGTGAAAGGGCTACCAAATATATAACATAAAAACTATGCTACTATACACATTGTTGCCAAGCAGTCTCCTTCATATGAACTATAATTTGCCTCCACTAAATTCTTGGAGCTACTAGCATAGGCCATCACAAAGTCTTCTCCTCATCATCTTGCTAGGTGAGCACTACTCCAAGCCCCAATGTACTCCAATCAATATGAACTTGGAATGGTTGACCTTTGATCTATCTCCTAAGAATAGAGGTAGATTGAAAGCCTTCCTTGAGCTCTATAAAAAAATCTGTATTGCTCATCTATAAGGTTCCAAGGACAAGATAACCCCCTAGAGAAAACCCAAAAGAAGAAACACAAAGCTTCACACTCAAAACTCCAATGACCCCAAGGAGCACCTTGTCTTTATTATATAGCAAAGAGGATTCCTTCAAAGGAAGCTCCATGCTTGGATCAAGTACATGGATTGGTGACATGTCAGCAAGCTCTACCCTTAGATTAGTTGTATGCATGGGTAACATGTTGGTTTTAGTCCTATCTGGTTGGTCAAACAAGCTTTGACTAAAGGGAATCTCTAGAGAATCTTCTTGTAAGAATCTCTTAATTGCATGGGTGAGGTACCGTTGGAAAACTCTAAATGAGACAAAAGTGGTGAGGGAAAGCCAACCTTTTCTTTGGCTAGGAGGGGGGGTCTGCACATTTTGAAGTCTAATTCCTTTAAGCCTCCAAAATTAGCTCTAAAGTTTTTAGGCTATTTTTTACTCCTACACTATTAGTATACGTACCCTTTTGGTGATATCTTTATCTAATATAATTTTTCATGCGTATATACCTTGCTACAAGACATACATTGCTATCAAAATCATACACTATAGAAGCACAACTCACACATGAGTCATACATAAACTCTAAAGTGCCTACAATAATCAGATCATTTACAACTTGAATCAATTGAACTCACATCAATACTTGATCTGATCCTCAACAACTTGCAAACAATAGGGCACTGATTACAGTCAAGCCACACCCACTTTAGCTAAGTGAATCCAAGTGAGGCTTGCTGACTTTTTGTCCACTCTAGCTATGAACTCAAAGGCTCAACATCAAAGAAGTGAGCTCTCTAGAGTTGCACTTCCAAGGTATACTCCTGATTTTGATCTAGGTCTCATCCTAACGGTCTTGTTGACGGCAAAACCTATGGTGCGGACGGTGCAAGTGATGGTGGGCCCCACCATGAAGTTAGTACCCTAAACACAAAATCTGACCGTCAAAAAGTAGTCTATGAGTAATTGCCAAAATGCCTCTAACTACCATCATTAGAACTCCATTGTCCAAGCAATCTAGATGCGACACTACAAATGATGTGACAGCTGTTGTGTGTATATACATCATTACACAACATACATCATTGTCAACATCATACACTCTAGAAGCACAACTCATACATAAGTCATACATAAACTCTAAAGTGTCACAATTGCCCCCCTAGCTGGCAGTTAGGTCCTTCTAACTCCAAGTATATGGTATATCCTAAGATGGGCAAAGATAAGGAGGCCGGGTGCTATGGAGCCCCATTGTTAGTTGCTTGTCTGCAATCTATACCATATAAATGATGAACTAGCTATAGGTCAAGTACATCTAGGACATAACCACTGTCCCTTAGGAACCACCGTGAAGTGAGGAGTCATACATGCCATATGCCATCCTCTCAAATAACTATCACACACTAACATAGTAGCAGTTCTACCAAAAGAGCCACATAACATACACCTCAAGCCTGCACTTACAAGTGCCAAGCTTGGGTCCATAGTACCATCAATGTTTAGGAGGTGGCATGGCACACAATGGCGCACATGATCCTTCCAAACAACACCATCTACCCCTATAATCACCTCAAACCCTTGGGGAACCTTGAATAACCTCAATTTCCACTCTTGGTGATCCTCCATGTTCCCAAGATGAGTCTAAACATTAAAACATGCTTTTTGTTGCTCTCACACTCCTCATGCATGAAATCTAAACTCTGTAGAATTGACCGTTCCTCACAATGTTAATCAAATCTCACATGTATGTCACAGTCCTCTTAACTTTTTCACACTTGATCAAACTCTAGTGCATCACACCCTAGAAAATTTTAGATCTTTTCATTGAGCCATTTGGTCTAGGCAGCTTTCTATTCAGCACATATATTTCAAATTTGGTCTGAAAACCACCCCCCTCACTTTAAAAACTTATAAATTTTTGCTCAAGAATGATCGTTGTCTAATTTTTGTGTCAACAAGTAGGATGTAATACACTTAATTTTATTGTAAATTTTCATAAAAATCCACTAAAAATTGAAGAAATGGCAGGCTATGTACAATTTTCCAGAGAGCATGCAGTTGCGGGAGCAGTTTACCCTATCAACTTTCAAAAATTCTAGCCCAATGCGCATATTAGCTCTCAAAATAATTTCAAGTTTGCTAACTGAAGGATAGCCCAAGATATAATGTGTATAAATTTCAAATCCAGAACCTGAACTTGTGATTTTGCCCAAAATCACCTTAATCCCCAAAATCTACAATCCACCTCACACAATGTCTCCAAATCCTCTCAAGTGTACAAGATGTACAAAATCACCTCAAAGATATCATAATGAACTACAAGGTATACAAATGGGTCCAAATTCTCTAACATAAGTTTAGCCCTCTCCTCCCCTAAAGTTCTCTCCAAGTGAGCTCTCATAGCCTCCTTCTGTCTAATATAGAATTGTACGCGAAACATTATCTTGCCTTCTAGAGAGGTCCCGGCAACAAAACCAAAATGTGAGCCGGCCTGTCTCTCACTCAAAATGAACCTCTGATGGTTATTATGGTAACACACCATGGACAAAGAAAAAAAGGAACCCCAACTCTATCATACTCCTCCAATGCTAACACTCCAATACTCAAGATAATGCTCCCTAAAAGGATGATAAGTACCTCCTCACCCCTTGTTTATATACTTGTGAAATAGTTACGTACCAAAGTTACTAATTACTAGAGTAACTCAAGTTACTAAGCTAAAATTCAAGTAAAATCAAAAATTATAAAGGAATATCCATCCACATGGGCATATTCCATTGAGCATGTGATCTTATCTTGACCCAACCACTAAGTCAAGGATTCCTTCACAAGGGCTATCCTCGGACTATAGAAGAATCCAAAACAAAAAGGTTTGCGGGCCCAAGAGTTCTCAACTCTTTCCTCAAAGCCAAACACCTAGGAATAATATCAAGTCAACACACTAGAATCCAAAATAATAGTGCTCATCTTTTCCACTTCCTCTAAAGTATGGTCCACTCTATCTTAGCTATGACTAACTTTAGTGAATCATGACTAATATAAAACCATCTTTTATCTTTATATAAATAATATCTTTCAAGTACTTGTAATACCAAGCTAAATATCACAATACCACACACATGCACAAATGGGTGTTATAGGGCATGGTACACTTTGCCGCACTCTAGAAGAAGTAACAACTACGGATGAGGTCTCCCTACCAAATCAAGATGTCACCACCCTCTCTTCCACCCTAAAATCCAACTCATAGTCAATCTCCTCCCTCATTGGGACCTGAGATAAAGGTTGATATCAAGCGTCACTCTGAGTAAACCCACTGCGTAGTAAAGGGCTATCTCCTCTGGAATCCCCAAAGAACTCCATCGTGACAAAGTAACCACAACTGCAACCGCAAACTAGAACCACCAAATGCAACCACAAACCACAACCGCAATTACCCCACCAAGTGCCAACACCAATCAAGCACCAACACCAACCAAGCACCACCAAGTGCCAACACCAACCAACCACCACCAAGTGCCAAACTAACGGAACACTACCCACTAATGTAACTCTAATTGAGACAACTATACTAGGGGCAAGGGCGACCTATAACCTGCCATCACAACACGTATTCTCATGGTCTACAGGTCATCGCTTCTTACCCCACCAAAGAGAAACAAAGATAGTCTGATTGATCCTCACTACCGAGAGCACACTAGTGCACCTCACACAAACACAATGCACAAATAGAAAGTAGAGAATAGAAGGGGTCCAATCACAATAATGTTAAACAAAAACATTTCATAAATCAACACGAGACTGACTCAACCACCATTTCGCATTTGACATAATTGGAGTACCTATCTACTTCTTGAGCTACAAGGATCATCAAGGATCAGATCAAATTTTTTCTTGCCAAAATATAACGTAAATCCTTCTCAAAATTTGACATAAAATTTGACATAAATCTAATGTAAAATCTAACATAAATCCCTAAAAATGGCTGACCACAAAATCCTCCGCTAACTCTTCACTCAAGCCAAATTGGAAAAATAGGTTTTGTCCAATCTCTAATTTGTAAGGATCTGCTCCCAACTCCACATTTAATTTCAATTTATGAGCTCAACTTGCAACAAATTAGTCTTGAGCTCAAAATCACAACTACTGCTTGAAAATTACTTCTCCCTGGTTCCAAATTTTCCCAGCACTTTGTTGTGCGTATATACATCGCTACACTACATACATCGCTGTCAACATCATACACTATAGAAGCACAACTCACATATAAGTCATACATAGACTCTAAAGTGTCACAATAATCAGATTGCTTAACACTTTCAACTCAACTCAACTCAGATCAGTACTTGATCTATCACTCTATAACTGCCAACAACTGGGCACTGATTATAGTCAAGCCACACCCACTCAAGCATAGAGAATCTAGGTGACGCTCGCCGGCCTCTGTCCACCATAGCCAGGAACTCGAAGGCTCAACATCAGAGAAGTGAGCTCTCTGGAGCTCACTTCAAAACTATATCCCCTGGACTTGAGCTAGCACTAGAACCCTATGGTCCCGCTGACGGCACACTCGACGGTGCAAACGGTGCAAAGTGACGGTGGGCCCTCCCGTGAAGTCAGTACCCCAAACACCAAATCAGACTGTCGGAAAGTAGTCCCTGAGAAACTACTAGAATAACTCTAACTACTATCACTAGAACTCCAGTGTCCGAGCAACTAGATGTGGAACTACAAATGGCGTGACAACTTCCACATACACACTCTGTCAAGGAAATTGAACTACTCAATTGAGACACCATGATCCACCGATCTTGGAGATACCACCAACAGTCGTAGTTCTTGCACCCAATTCTCCCATGACTCACTTCTTAGATGTAATCAAATTGTTTACAACTTGAATCAATTGAACTCAGATCAATACTTGATCTGATCTTCAACAACTTGCCAACAACAAGGCATTGATTACTATCAAGCCACATCCACTCTAGATAAGAGAATCCAGGTGACACTCGCCGGCTTTCTGTCTTCTCTAGCCAAGAACTCAAAGACTCAATATTAGAGAAGTGAGCTCTCTAGAGCTGCACTTCCAAGGTATACTCCTGATTTTGACCTAGGTCTCATCCCAATGGTCCTGCTGACGGCACACCCGATGGTGTAGACGGTGCAAGTGATGGTGGGCCCCACCATGAAGTCAATACCCTAAACACAAAATCTGACCGTTGGAAAGTAGTCTATGAGCAATTGCCAAAATGCCTCTAACTACTATCACTGGAACTCTAGTATCCAAGCAATCTAGATGCGACACTATAAATGGCATGACAACTTAGTCCATCATATATAACATCTTTCTAGATGTTACCAAACAAATTTTCACCTCTAGATAATATGTCTAGTTATTGGTACTACAAAATCTCTACAACACGACTCTTGTGTAAACTTAGTCAACTTTGTCAAGGCTTTGGTAATGACACTCAATCTTCTAATATATTGGTGATAGAGATTTACCAACCTAAGGAATGCTTGCACTTTGTTCACATCCATAGGCCAAAGAATACTTGCAATGGCTTCCACCTTGGTCTACTAACATTAGGGTAGATAGTGTGACTCAAATACTCAACCTACTCATGGAAGAATTTGCACTTCCCAAGATGTAATTTGAGTCCATCAGATCTTAATCTCTCAAACACCTCCAAGAAATGTCTCTCATGCTCCTCCATAATAAAACTATAGACCAAAATGTCATTAATATAACACCAAGCAAAATCTAATGTTATTAGGATCTTTTCCATTAGGATCTTGTCCATCTTGTCCATCTTTGAAACTCAAGAGGAGTGTTCTTTAGCCTAAATGGAAAGAAATTTCATTGATACAATAAATCCTTGCCATGAGGATCAATAGTCCAAAATGTTATCCTGGACTTTTCTTCCTCCTTGATTGGCAATTGATGACATCATAATCAAAGATCCAAAGTATTGAAGACCTTGCATGCACAATGACATCAAATATCTCCTCCATTGTAAGCATAACATACCAATCAGTCCTTGTTTGTTGGTTGATAGGATGGTAATCTCTACACATTTTTTTATTTGTGTAGTTGTCATGCATATCATACTTGGCTAGCATTTGTATAGTTGAAGCATACTCTCCATGCAAAATCTCCATAAAGCTGATCTCAAAAAGGTCTCTACTCTACCTCTAAATCAATACTCTCTCCATGTCACTATATTTGTAAGGATATCAAAAAATTGACGTATCACATCTCAATCCAAATCCTTCATATTGAAGGAAAAACAACTTGTGTAGCTCCTCAAGAACCTCCAAACTCTTTATCTTTCCACTCGTGTAAGCTTTGGTCCAATGTTTGGCTCCCAAATATCCTCTATCTTTGATGTATGAGTAAAAGATGTATTGATTGGCTACTAAATTGGGCCCTTGGGAACAATAATGTCATACCTCTTACCGCTAGAGTCCCCAATCTCAAAGTGAAAATTTCCCTCTACTCTAGTTTCAAGATCCACATGTCTTCTAGCTCCATCCCTAGTAGACCAAGGTTGTAATCCAAGTAGGCCCTACTCAGTTGGATGAGACCTAAGTAGACCACTCTCACTAGTAGTCATTGGTTGTATCTCAAGAATACCCTGCACACTTGGTCCATTGCTCCTAACATGTGCTTGAATTATCTTGATAGGTACAAAGCTCACACAAGTTTGAGTGTTGATGTTTATCTAGCACATCTTATGCTACTTTGCAAGTCCAAGTCTCACAATCCAAATCAAACAATTCAAGTCCATAGCATGACCAAACACCTAATACTTGGATACATTTGATATTGTTGAAATATTGGTGATACTAGTAGAGAAACTCAATGCTTGCTCTCTCTCAAAAATTATTTGAGTTTGTGAAACTCATAAGTGTGGGTAAAGCCACTCCAAGTTGCCCAACAAGTTCACCATTTCCATAAATGACATATTAACCACTACCATTGTCTTAGATTGGTGCCCAAAATCCCAAATATCATTGATGGTATGATGGGCTAGCCATTGAATCCCATCATAGGCATGTTATAAAGCCTCTTTAGGTAAGAGTTTCATCCACCAAAGACAAAGATGATGAGCCCATGATCTAACTCTAGCTACATCCAACAACATGACAGATCCCATCACAAAATGGACCTAATGTGTACTCGCCACCAACCGTGTGCAAGAATCACCTATCAAAAGGATGTTCCCTAAAATGTAGTGGGAGAAACTGCCCGATGAACCTTGAGATGTTATATTATATGTAAGATTTTCCAAAACCCACAAGAATGGAGATCTTATCAACCCTAACCTCAACCAACACAAGTATATCCCTAACATGGCCATCCAAAAATCACCAAATAAATTGGACTATACCTTTCTAGTTCTTGTGCTCCTAACAAGGAAATATTTACTAGTAGGATCTTTTGGTAACCCTTGATTGTGTGCATTGGTTATAACTCAAGATACCAATAGGCCAAGTGTGCCATATGATGTAGAGAGACTTGCCTAGTAGTCTCATTTGTCTCCACATACAAAAACCTTTGAACCCATATACTTTCCTATAATACCATAGCTAATCCAATGCTCATCCCACCAAACAATTCCAATAGGCATACTCTCTCTATTGAATACTTCCAAGCAATAAGTGTGATATCCAAAGGTGACAAGGTAATACACTTAAATCTAGTAATTGGATGGATCTTATGCTATTCAACCAAGTAACTTCACCATCAACCACCCCTACGCTAGAAGTAAGAACCAGATCATCCCTACTCTCACAAAATATGGCAGCCAACTAGAACACTAGAATTGGGTCAACTCCCAGTGTAAATATATCATTAATTGAGAACAAAGAGGAATGCATAATCAACTAAATTGCCCGCTCCCAACATCATGGTAGACTCAATCTGACTAACTAGTATCTAGTTCATTGTGCATTCCATCACCACTTGCCACATTTGCACTAGGACATTTAGGAGCCATGGATGTCACTTGTTGTGCCTTAAAGAATGTGAAAGATTGGGGAAGTATGACTTGTCTACTCATCTCTCTTCTTTATAATTCCCATTCCATTGATGGTTCTTTTGGCTCTAGAGCATGTACTACATTCTTAGTCACCATGGTAAATGCATCTGACTATATTGCTCCATACTCAAGGTCTAGGACATCTCTATTACTAACATAAGAGGTGGAAGCCTCAACATCTAAATCTGATCTCCTCTTAGCTATAACCATGCTAGCCAATCTTTGTTCCAACTGCTCAATCCAAGTAATCACGGTTGTATATCAAAGCAAGGGTATGTATTGGGCCTCTACTAAGTGTAGATCCTCTACCACCACCACCACATTGTACTCCATGACCATAGAGCTCCTCTATTACTTGCCATAGTAACCCTACTCCTCCATAACTCTAGGTGGAGGTCAAAGTATCAGCCACTAGCATGGCCAAATCTATTGCAATGGTCACAATATCTTTGAGTTGGCTATGGTACTCAAGAGGTATCATGCCCATTACCCTAGGGGTACTCTCTCTTGCGGTGAGGTCCACAACAAGTCCAACAAGCAATTCCACCACCCATTAGCTACTATTGTTAAAAAAATAAGTGTAAGGGTCTAGGCGTACTAGGCCCTCTACTTGCTCTATAAGATTGAGGTTATCCACTCTGCCATCAAAATCCAACACGGTGTGGTCCACTTTATTGCACTCTAATATAAATAATAGCTATTGATGAGGCCTTCTTACCAAATCCATATGTCACCACTCTCTCATCCACAATCTTGACCAGATCCACAATGTGCTCAAAACCAAAAACCACCACCAAAGTTACCACCACCAAAGTGAGGAAGCCTACAACAATATAACATCACATACTCTACATCTATAACAATATGGAGTTTAAAGACAAGTTAGTCAAGACTAACAAAGTAGCAAATATACCAAATTAGCCAAGAATTATAAGAGTATTCTAGAAGCATCTAAGAAGTTACTTGGTACGTTCCAAGTATCAAGTAATGTGCATGCCAAGAAGAGACTTTTAGGAAGAAGCTTCTTGGGGATCTTCCTAGCTAGCTTAGCTTGCACGCCAAGTTGGTGGCCTCTAGAAGGAAACTTCTTGAGAAGCTTCATGATTAGTTTGGCTTGCTTTCTAAGAAAATGGCTTTTAGGAAGCTTTTGGAGAAGCTTCTAAAGAGCCTTGTATTCTCCCTATAAATACTAAAGCCTAAGCTCATGCTAGGCATTTGGATTTTCCTTTATTCAAGAGTTCTAATGTGATTTTTGACTTTGATCTTCCATTCTCCTATTTCTCCCCTTGGTCTTTTACAACATCACAACTCCTTGTCTAACATCCAATGTCAAAATTGGACTATCTAGACCTCAATAAATCCCTACATGAAATTGATCAGCCATCTCATACAAGTAATATGCCTTGGCTCTCTTTGACCTTCCATTGGAACTCTTACAAGCTCTTCAACTTGTTAGTCTACACTCCTTGGTAGTTCTACCTCAAGCACTAAAAGAACTCCACCATGGAATTAAGCCTTGATACTATACCAACTCTTATAGTGATACCTCCACTTGTAGTAGTACCATCTCCAACTAGTGCACCTCTACTTGATACACCAATGCTATTAGAGCTAGAACTTGTGAATATTGTCAATCTATCCTTTGAAATTGAGCCTAAAGTGATGGAGATGTAATTTGGAGACCAATATTATCTCCATAGCTCAATATCCTCCAAGTAAGCTCTCTTGAACTTATGGTAGTCATCCATCAATGGACCCTCTCAGTTTCCATGCCATGAAAAGGATGTGAACAAAGTTGAGTTCTACATCTATTATAGATCTATTATACACTATTATAGATCACAACAACTATTGAAATTTTGGATAAAGTCATCCAACTCAATGGTACCTATTGTACAAGAGTAATTCTTGGGGCCTTTGGAGGCCTCATATCTTGTCCATGTCCCAAAAAATTGGTGCAAATACACCCAATGCACTCTCAACTAATCAACTCTTGTGTCAAAACTCCAAATTTGAATCAATTTCCTCTCCATTGAAAGTTGAGATATGGGTTAATATCAAGCTCCACTTTGTGTAAATCTATTGTGTATTGTAGTAAAATCTCCTCTAGAATCCTCAAATAACTCTATCATGATGATGTACCCCAAACCACAATTGTAGAACATTAAGTGCCACCACCAAGAACCACCTACTATATAACTCTAACTATGCCAAATACATAAGGGAGAAAAGCAAACTATAACCTACCATCACAACACACACTCTTATGGTCTATAGGGCATCATTTCCTACCTCACCGGAGAGAAATATAGGTAGTCTTACTAATCTTCATTCAAGCTTCACTCCCTAGAGTAGACTAAAGTACCAATGCTTTAAATATCAAAGTATCTCATAGAAACATGGTACAAAAATAAGAGAATGAGAAGTAGAGAATGGAAGGGGTCCAATCGCAAGAAATCTATACAATAACACTTTGTCTCACAAATCAAAACCAAACTAACCCTATCACCATCTGGCATTTAGTATGGTAGTAATGTCTATTTATTCTTACACTACCAAGATCACTAAGAACATATCAAACGCCCTCTCTTAGCTACATGACTATGTATATCAATCTACCATTCACTAGGATAACAAGTGAGTATAGACCAATTGGCTAAGGCATCAATCTAGGAACCAAAGATCTAGGCTTCAAACCTTATTGCACACCAACTTGAAGGGTGTGTGGATTTTACCACATAACTACCAAAAACTCAACTAGATTAGCTAGCATGCTAGCAAGTTGGCTCGGTCTTTGTAGTGCCTCTAGCCTTATGCCCCAAATGAAGCCTTTCTTCTTGCCAATTCAAACACTTTCAAAATGTAGCTAACCTTTACCAACTCTTCTAGCTAACCTCTTCATTTACATAACCTTTTCCAATCCGGCAAACCTCCACTTTAGCTGGTTGATTTCCAAATGCTCCACCCCAATTCAACCTTTCTTTAAATCTGGCTAACCTTTACCAACTCAAGCACTAGCAACAGCAACCTTTGAATCTGGACAACCTTTGCCAATCCAACAAACCTCCACTATAGTTGGTTGATTTCCAGATGCTCCACCAAATGTCAAATGGAGATAGGGATTTAGAGATACCACCAATGCTCTCAATTCTTGCACTCAATTTCTCCTTGCACTCTCTTCTTTGATGTCATTAGTTCAATTCACAATCAAATTACACTCAACTTGGATTAGAACTCAATACTCAATTCAATAATCTACCAATAATCTGTATTAATTTGCTAGCCTCTGTCCACCATAGCTAAAAACTCAAAGGCTCAACATTCAATAAATGAGCCCTTTGGTGTTGCAGTTTAAAGGTATACCCTTTGTTTAACCAAACGGCCAATGGCACCACTGACGGCCTTTTTGATGGTGCAAACTATACAAGTGACAATAGTCTCCATAACAAGCCAAGAAGCACATAAGATTGGAACTCTTAGAAAACTCAAACACCCCAAAGGAGCACCTTGCCTTTATTATATAGTAAGGAGTTATACACTGAGATTAGATACACGGATTGGTGATATGTCAATCCATATCTTATTTGGATGGTAAAACAAGTTTGACTTAAGGGAATCTTTGGAGAATTTTTCTATAAAAAGCTCAAAATAGCATGGATGAAGAATCATTGGAAAGATCTCTTGTTGAGACAAAGAAGTATGATTACATGAGACCCCTTGGGAACTTGCAACTAACTTGACAAACACATCAATAGTAATGTAGTTTTTTAGCACTAACTTTGCAACGAGGACGTTGCATCTTAAATAGGAGAGGTTAGTAATACCAATAGCTAGAAAAATTAGCTACATGTGAAAATTGGTTTGCAGTTCGTATTATAGTCTCAGGGCGTGATCAATAGCCCTAACACAAAATCTGGCTAAAATTAAGTAGTCTTAGAGCAACTACTAATCTAACTTTGATTGTCAAGACTATCACTCTAGCATCCAAGCAAACTAACTTTGGTGATGCAAATATCATGACAAATGTCACCTTTTAGTTATGTCCATTGGACCTACAAAGTTACTTTTGCAAGAAAGCAATCTCTTTACTAATTGTATGTAACATGAGTTCAGCCTAATTATAATCTTCTGGCTCATTGCCCTAGATCTCTTTACCTTCCACTTCTTCATGAGTGCAAGATACCCATGCATCACCTTTTTCCATCATATAGCGATAAGTAGAACCCCCATCATTTGGAAAACTGACCTCCATGCGGGTCTCATTGTCTCACTAAGTACCTCCTTGGTGTGTGATCCCACGTATGAAACCAATCTTGGACCAAAAGGAATGAAATAGACCTCCTCCTCCCACTCCCAAGTGGCAATGCAAAGGCCTCTCAAATCATATCCAACATGAGAGTGAAAGTATGATCACTAACAATACCAGCATGTGTCATACCATCCTCTTTCCTTGCTAAATCTATGCATGATAGAAGTTGCAAACAAGTCACAACTAAAAAGTAGATAAAAAATATTTATAAAATTCAATGTTTTGCTTAAATTTCACATAGGCTATGCAAGAGTTTTGCTTAAGTTTTGCTGCAATTTTGAATGGCAACTAAGTTGTGAATGGGGTTTTAGGTGGTTTTGCTCAAGTTTTGTGGAATTTTCTTACTTGTGAGGTTTTTTAAGGGTTTTTCTAAGGTATTGGATCCATCTCTAAGGTTACATGGTTATCATGAGGCATTTTTTTGGACTTAGGGTTTTGTGGTAGTTTCATATTCAAAAGTCAAATTTGTTGTGTTTGCTAGGTTTTCCTAAGGTTTCATCCAAACAAACATGCCTTGATGGGGTTTTATGTGGATTTTGCTAAGGTTTTGTTCAATTTGACACTTCTTGATAACATTGCATGTAGGTTTTTCTATTCAAATGATAGGGTTTGGGTTTTGCCTATAAGAGGTTTAGGTGTCATGGGGTTTTTGTGCAAACCCCAACAAGAAATCAGCAAGAAATTTCTGCAATTTTTAGTTTAAGTGAATGGAAATTGAAGAATAATTATATGTGAGATAGGTAATGTAGTCCAATTGACAATGTCAATCCAAGTGGATCCAAGTATGTTTCATAAATTTCTTGCATTGATTGTCAAATCTTATTCTCATCCAACCAAGCACACTTGATGAATGTAATGTTGTTTTCCATGGATCATGGGTTTCCAATCAACCAATCACATTCTTGGAAACCTTCCATATTGGGCATATCCCACACCCTCTTGTACTTAGATACATCAGCCATCTATGCACTAAATGTGCGTCAAGTCCTCCTCTCCTTCCCTTGCATGCCCTCTTCCTCTCTTACTCTTCAAAAATAAGTCTTTCTCCTTGTCTTAAGCCATTGAAACCAATCTTCTCCCTCTCTTGGCACATCCTCTCTTGCAAAAACTCTGCATGCATCTCTTTGCCTCCCTATGAAAATTGGTGCACCTCTCTCTACTCTCCTTCACCATCCCCAAAGTTTTTGATTATGAGTTTATCACCTCTCTCCTCTCCTCTCCTTCTCTCCCCAAATTTTGATCTACTCTCCTTCTTCCCAATAATTTTGATTATGGGTCTATATGCTAAACTCTTTGGCTAAAGAGGAATTCCTCTCTAATCTCTTTCTCCTCCCATTTTTTGATTATGGGTCTAGCACAAGGCTGCCAAGCATGCTCCACACTCTATACATTTCTCTCATCACATTTCTAGAACACCATTTCTTAAGAAAAACTACAAAACCTAATTATCTTTTATAGATTCCTCATTGAAACAAGGTACATTTCATTCACCTCTCATTCATACAACAATATCACAATGATCTATAATTCTCATACAAAGACATCATCACAATGGTCCATAATTCTTGTACATACAACAACATCGAATTTGGAATACATTGACATCATCTCAAAATCATTCTATAGAAAATGAAGAAAAATTATCATTTTATTACAATTGCTTACAATCCACTTAAATTATCTAGAGTTCAAAGATCCTCCAAGTCTATTAAACAAGAAATTCACCATTGATAATCTTCTCTCTTCTTTACTCTAGCTTTTGCCAAGAGAGAAAGGATGTATTTTGGTCTCCCCTTCTTCATCTAGTAACTCTTCTTCTTCCTCCAAAATTTCTCTTTTGTTAATAAAAAATTATACAAAATAATAGTAATAATGATCCATCATAATGGTATCAATTCTTATTGTGGTTTTTTTTCAATTTTACCCTTATTTCATGTAAGAAGTGTCATCTACCCTTTAAAAATCCTATACAATGCCCATTGACTACCCAAATTTTGTTCTACAAGCTTGTTAAAATCTATTCTATCTTGAGAGCATTGCTCTTTACATGAAGGCACACAATTGCTCTTGGGAGTATAGCCTAAAACACCTAAAAGAAATTGGTGGTGTTTGAATGATTCATTGGCCATTGGGTCATTTAAAATTCCTCCATAGTAGAAATGTCTTAAGACAAGGTATATCATGGCAAGAACTTGGTGATATCTACATTCTATCACAATCCAACAAACTAAACTCAAGTCATTAACACAAAATATCCAATGAAACTAAATTGTGCTCATAAAAAAATGTATCTAGAGGTGAAATGGATAATACAACAACTTACCACTCATCACACCCCAAGTTGAACCATATAAAACAACATACCACTCATAATCCAACACAGTTCAAGGTGAAATGTATAAAACAAGCTTACCACTCACAAACCAAGGAAAATTAATTGTGCTCTTAATCCCCAAATACCCAAAGGTGAATATTAAAAAACCACATGCTTATCACTTGTGAAATATATAACGTGTCTCATGTCATCAGATACCACTTGTCTATTGCTAGGATAAGACTCCTTTCTGCTGAAGTAAGTTTCTCAATCAATTTTGGGTCTTTGTACTAAAAGGAATAGTGTCACATCCACTAGTCTCACACACTTGAGAATGGGCCAAATTAGATAAAATGGTGGTAACAACTCTCTTGGTGAATCTCATAGTGGATCTTGAGCTAATACCCCCAAAATTTATCCCACTTACCATGCGGTCTCCATTCCCTTTATGACCAAATCAGGCAAGAGCTATAGCAAGTTGGATCCAAGGAAGGTTTTGATTCCTTCTTGACCTGTTCTTTTAAAAAACCTCATGATCTTTGATAAGTTCCAACAAAGTATAAAAACAATTCACACCCATCCACATCAAATTTTTTTTTAAATGGATCTAAATTTATGAATAATTGAGACACAAATTTGTTGTTTTGGTCCATTGCAATTTGGTCTACCAAATATCACAAGGAGTATGCAAGATCCCACCACCTTTCTTTCCTTCTAGGAGTAATCTATATCGCTTTCTTTCTCATTTATAAACTCTTCCTCATCCCAAAATCAATTATTGTCTATGTTGAGCTTATCTCTCCACTCTCTATCCAGGTCAAGTTCACCTTGCTACTCTCCTACTTGCAAGTGTATACATTTCTTAATTTTGTTGTCAACTCTTGTTGAGTACTGATACGGGCCATGTTAGACAAACCAAGCATATCTCCTCTCAACTCTTATCTCTTAAAGTCGGACATGTGTTCATAGACAGCTCCGCACTCACTCTCATGCCTTGTGCTCATAGCATTTTCTTCGTATACTTTCTATAACTAAACTAACCAATGTACTCCTTGGTAGACTAGACTACATGACCTCAAAACAAATATTTCTCAATCGAGTATTCTCTTCTTGTGTGAAATTCTTGCACCCACTAGTCTCTTCCCATGTGAAATTCTCACCCCGCTATTCTTGGAATTTCACACCACTATTCTCAACCCCTGGTAATAATTTCTCTCTCCACTATTCTCTTCTTTCAATGTGTGTGCACAAATTGCATAAATTTCACACAAAAGTCTTCTTCTCTCCACAAACTAACAACAGAGCTCTAATCAAAAGATATGGATAAATTTCTCATCCCACAATCTCTTCTTCTCTTGGTGACGACAAGCTTCTCTATCCATGTTTAGTTAAAATGGCAAATCTCAAACCCACTATCTCGACGATAAGGATGTTTTTCAATTGTGGTGTTCTTGGATTCTGTTATTTTTATTTTCAAATCAATCTTACTCCAATTCATTGCTTAACATAATGATTAAAATGGTATACTTGAGCAATTAATGTTTATAAGAGCATCTATAACTCAAAAAATTGTACAAGTCATGATTTGTAATTCCCCTAAAAATTTTAGGGGAATGGTTTCAGGGCAACGGGACCACCGATATAGTTTCCATGTACCCCTCCCCCTCTTCCCATTAAAATTCTTAACACAACGCGTAAATTTTTTACTGGATTGGGAAGGGAGTGAAAACCCATTTTTGAAACCCCCAATACATTGCTAGGTTTTCTTAGTAAACACTCGCGATGCAACATGACTCATTTATCATTTATCTCATTTATCAGTTCAATGATATTGGTACGGAGCCCCATCTTACTTTTCACATTTAATCCTTGAATACGGTCTAAACCTTCCATCCATTTTGTTATCTTATGCGTGTCGCATGTCCAACTGGACTGCACACTGTGTAAAGTGGCTGCACAAATAAAAAAACCTTATGGAACGTTTTGTTGGTCAGCCCCGGGTCCCAGAATCAGAATAAACTTCTTTCGTACGAGTCCACGAAGATTGAGAGAGGCGCAAACTCATCTGTATCGACTCCTCTTCAACAGCTATTCAACCTTGTCGGCACATCCAACTTTCATTCCCTACAGTCTGTCCCTGCATTTTGTCCCTTCATGACCCTAGTTTCTTAGAAGTCCTAATCGATTAGCTGTCCCAATAACTCGCAACCTATTGGTTCTCGGATCCTGGGCAATGTTGGGTAAGTTCTACACAAAACGTGTACACGAAATCCGGAGGGGACACCTGCAGCCACTGAAATTCAAGCGTCCAATTTAGGGGATTGTGGGCGTACGCTTTTGTCAGAATAGAAGTGGACGTAGTCAAAAGGATTTAGAGTTCTGCGCTCATCAACCAACGCCACATCTACATCCAATGCCAATCTCGTGCAATTTTGCTTTCTGGATTGTGGATATGGGCTAGATGCCAGTAAGTAAGGTGAAAGCAAGAAAGACAAGACAAGTCTCTGGACCAACGCATAGTGAGGGGTAGGAGCAGAGTTCCGGTTTATTCCACTGATGAGAGAACTAACTTACCAGAAAGTAGTAATGCGATCTCACATTGCTGAAACAAGTATTCTATTCAAAGTGAAGGAATATTTGATTGTACAAAAGGAGTCTAAAAGTCAACTTGTTTTGTTTGAAGATATAAAATATGATGGTTCCCGTCTTCTGGGCTAGCTGAGTCCATGACATCAGCTTACACTCACATATTTTGTGCTTTGCATATTTTATGATATGGTGCATATTCTACGTGCTTCAGCTGACACAGCGAACCGACCACTTCTCCTGGGAGCTCTTAGTTATGCCAGGAAGACCCACACGCATGTAGTGTTCTGCAAACCCATGCAACTGTCTCTACATCTTTATGTTACTCTGGGAGTTAGTTATATCTTTGATTGAGGACATCCACATTGTGCGTGGTCCCAGGAGCTGCAGTTACTCGCCCACTTCATATTCTGATTTGTTCTCTTTCCGAGATATTACGAGATACTGATCGTGGTTGAGGACCCGAAACGGCTAATCGAAGCACCGTCAGTTCGAAAACCGTAGAAAGGATGATGATTGAGCGACGACTCTAGTTGAATTGGAATCAGCCATTCGCCTCAATTTGGCCTCCTTGGTAAAGTTTCTGATACTGGCTGCGATAGTTCACTGATATGTTCATGGTCTGGTATGGAGTCAAAGATCATCAGATTTCACAGAGTATGTTACAAAGTCAAAGATCTTCAGATGATTCAGCAGGTTACATTCACACACCTTGTCGTAGAGAACGGTTGACTTTTCTCAGTGGGATGTAGCAAGTACGCTTGCGAATCGGTAAAGCATGCTTGTTTAAATTCCATTCTCAGCGTCATCAATTGGAGCCAGCCACCACATTCTTGAATTTGGACTTCTACCGCAAAAGATAGAAGTAGTAAAGGTGAGAAAAAGCGACCGCGTGTGAAGACTAGAAGGATGAGAAGTAGTAAAGGTGGATCCCAGAATCCACACTTGAGACCTGTTTTGCATCCAGTATATGCCCTTTGACAAGAAGATCACAGGTGTGTGGGTTTGTCGTTTCTGTTGAATTTCCTAACTCGAACGTGTCCCTTCCACCTTCAGCAGACGAATTGGAGATCTTCTCGAATTCGTCCATTCGAATTTAATCCATTCAGTCATCTACAGTATCTTCATTCATTTACACCACTATTGAAGCAGCATACCGCAGTATAAACTCTAAAATAAAAATTTAAAACTTCTACAATTACACTGTCAGGTTCATCAGGTTAGGAAGAATAAATACTGTTGTTTTATTCTAATTGGACTCTTTCTTAGCTTTGCTAAAATGTGCTAAACTAGGATGGAATCCCCCGATAGACTTTCTTTTCCTAAATTGAATTTTCTTAATTTCTTTGACCTTATTTAACCTTGTGTTTTCTCTATTTTAATATACCCTTGAGTTTATCTATTGTGGTCTTCTTGTCCACTTCAGTCTTCATTGATTTGGAAAGTTTTCTTGATTGTTTAGCCTCAACGTAATGTAAGTTTACATGATTTGTAGTGTTATCTGAAAAATTCACTATACTATAGGTGAATTTGGATTACAAACTTGTCATTCTTACCTTCTTTTGCTTATGTTTTGGTGTTTGTAACACCAAAACATAAGCAAAACATAAGCAAAAAAAGGTAAGAACAAAATATCTCTTTCCTTGTCTACTGTAGACATACCAAGAATAAGAGAGGGATATTGTTCATGAGCACCTTAAGATACAATGATAAACTCATCCAGAAACTCATAGATAACCGTTACACCAAACATCTAATTGTCCTCCTCTCTTGTTCTTGAGGCTATTAGTGTTGGGATCGTCAATTCTTAAGTACGAAGCACTCGTAGAAAATAATTTTTGGTTCTTGGTTCCAATGGATCTTCAATGTAATCTTCACTATCATCTCCTGTTTTTTTTCTTCTTCCTTTAACAAATCTGTTCCACCTTTAGATGGACAGGAGATGATAATCATGCAACAATCATCAAGACCCATATTAACTATAGTTAGACGTGTAATGTTAGCGTGACGACTGCATCCATTTTAAAAAGCGAGTGAGTCAAATCATGAGTGATTTAGCATGCACTTAACATTCTCCTCCCAATGTCCAAAAGAAATGTATTTTCAGAAAAGAAAACAATAAGGAACATTGAAAAAGATCTGTAAAATTTTTACCTCTTTACAACGAAATCTGTGGATTTTACAAAAACATATCTTACTAAAGAACAATTTTGCTATGAATACTCTATTTTAACCAAACATATTGAACCCTGAATATGAACTTGCGCACGAGTTCAAAGCACTTTATTCAAATCGATGACTTCTTGTGAGATTGCTGAAAGAAATTAATTGCTTGACTGTGCTTGACTGCAGTAGGATGGCAGGTCCCTTACTTTCCTTACGAGCCTCCCATTTTGCTCCCATTTTGTACTTGCCTGGACGTAACCCATCTGTCAACTACGGTCAGAGATGGGCTTAAGCGACCCCCAATTTGGCAAAAGGTCTTAACCCACCCCAACCAACCCCCTTGAAGCCTTGACGAGGCGCCCCATCAATCCTATGTGGCAACTCACCTCGCACGCACGTCGACAGAACGGGACCATCTGAATGACATCTCAGAAGAACCGGGTCTGAAATATCAGTTGCCAACACGCTCACTAGATGCCGATTATCACACACGGACGCCACCTCGGACCACGTGACATTTGGTTGATCGGCGTTAAGGTGAAGTCTTTTTCTGGAATGCTGCTTGGAATTGACCTACTAAATGTGGAAACTGCACCAAAAGCTCGTAGCACTGAGGAGGAAAAGGTGACCGCGTAGAAAACAAGAAGAATGGGAAGACCCCATCACGCCGTACAAGGGAGAAGGAAAAAAACAAAAAACAAAAATTGGGGCTAATCCCCCAATAGAGTGTTGGTCTTTCTGTTGTTATATTTCATTCCAGTATTAAAGAAAATATACTTTTATGTGATTGTTTTCTGAACTTTGATTTCCGATCTTCTTTTATTCTACAAATTATAGAAGTACCACATGAAGGTATCGAACTTTTGTATCACGTATTGGGTGTACTATATACTTGTTATTTGAGGAGAAATTATATCACCACATTTACTAAATAAAACATATTCATTATGAAGGAATGAGAACTAAAACTCAAATTTTATGATTATCCATCTAGAAAAATGTGAAATATTCCTAATACAAAGGAAAAATAGTACAACATCAGATGGAGTATCTTGACATCATCAAGCAAATATAAGAAGATAATTGTATTAAACATATAAGTTCTTTAAAACTCTACAATCCATATTTAAACTAATTTTTTATGATTATTATTGAAAATAATGAAATTGAAGCATCATTTGGTATGATGATAGAAGTTAATTGTATTAAACATATTAGTTCTTTAAAACTATGCAATCCATATTTAAATCAATTTTTTATGATTATTATTGAAAATAATGAAATTAGAGCATTATTGGTAGAATTTGGTATGATGATAGAAGTTAATTGTATTAAACATATAAGTTCTTCAAAACTCTAAAATCCAAATTTAAACTAATTTTTTATGATTATTATTGCAAATAACGAAATTGAAGCATCATTTGGTAGAATTTGCTACGATGATAGAAGTTGGTATTTATACCACATTCTACCATACACATGAAATAATTTTTGCTTACAAGAAATAAAATCTCAATTTTGTTAAAAAAAATAGAATATGAGGTATATATTTTCTTTCAATCTAGTGAAATGGAGATTGTCAATGTATAGCGACTTATTTCAAAAGCTGAAAATAATAAGTTATACATAGATTGTAATTAAATAGGATTTTAATTTTAAACAAGAGAGAGTTAAATATAGAGCTTTTAAAATTTGGAATAACATGATATTAATTTAAATCAGTTAAACTGAAGAACAAGTAAACTTGAGAAGCATATAATATATAGTCAAATTTAACAATAATCTTTTGAATCTAAAGTCTATAGGTTAGGTTTTTATCATTTTGCTAACTAGCTAACTCTTTTGAGTAAGGAGTACTAGATAAATGTACCCAGGCTAAAGATAATTTGCCGTCTACTTTTGCTAAAGATGTTCATTTTCTCAAATTAGTGGATTTTACAGGAAAAGGATTATTATTTGAGTGTGTTTTTGCAATTCGATCCTATTTTACTGAACTTGCAATTTACCATATAAGTAACTTATCTCTCCTAGCTAACATATTTCTAAAATCAAGATGGCTAACTTGGCTCCAAACCTCAATTTGCTCAAGCAAGGGAGAATTTAAACCCGTGACAAGTTGATATTATTTAAGCTCTTGAAGTTTTGCTCAGGCTAGAATGGATTGGTTGAAAAAATGATATCCAACGAGTTTTCTAAAACCTTTGACTACAGTTTTGCTTGAATCTTGTTCAATCAAGTATTTAACACATTAAAATATTTGGAGCATGATTTACTGAACTTACGTTCTACAAAATTAGAGCATTAACTTAAACAGGTGAAAATTAAACGCCTATGATGATAATATTTGTATTCAACTTATCTTTATGGATGTTATGGTTGGTTCAACTAATCGAAAAGTTAGTGCATTGAATCAAGTTGTATCCCACATTGAAACTCAATTATGAATATGATAGAGGGACACACCAGCTTCTAAAGCACAAGAGAATCTTACATTATTGTCCAATCATCACTTGAACTGCGTTCAAAAAACACGACAACGATAATCCATTTTAAAGAAAATTCGTGTTAGATGCAACTAGCACGTTATATATCACTCGGCTTGTATACAACTTGAATTCGTGCAGGTAAAGCGTGAATTTAATTCGGAAAGACTATTTGGACTATTCCTGCATCAACCGAGAATAAATCATAAGTTAGTGCCGAAGAAGTATCATAAACATTAATACATCAACTTTAGGCTGAATATCATGACTGGAGAATATATCATTAACATTTGTATATTGCTCTTGGGTTGATTTCTTAAACATTACAGATAAGAAGTATCATAAACATTAATACATCAACTTTAGGCTGAATATCATGACTGGAGAATATATCATTAACATTTGTATATTGCTCTTGGGTTGATTTCTTAAACATTACAGATAAGAGTGAAAAAAATGAAAACAGTTGAGATCAAAATATGTCCCCATTTTCTTACCTATGTTATCTATGACATTCGGTCAACGAATTTAGAAAAGCAAGTAGCGCTGGACTTATCAAATTTGTAGGAGAAACGAAATGCAAGGGGTGTAATGAAGTGGTTCTATAACTATAATTAATAAAGCCAGAGCAGGTAATGGCTCCATATCATAGTCATATCCAACATTTATAAAGTAGAGATTAGAAAGGTTCTTTGGAGTCCGGGAGAGTATGGAGACGAGGGAGAGGAGAGGGAGAGATGTGAGAGGAAATATATATAGTTTATGAGTGCTCTCCAGCATATAGCACTCAAGTGAATAATAGATTCTGTTCATTTTTTAAATTTAGATTCCATCGGTATCTAGATTGAAGATTTTTGGAAAATTGAGTAGAAAGTTATAGCAAAATTTAGCTTTTTTAGGGTCTAGAGTGATCATTACACATTGAGAGCGATGGATCGGGAATTTTCATTTCTAATCTCTTGATTTTTATGATTAAGTTCCATGGGAATTTAGTTTAAAAAATTTGGAGATGGAAATTGAAAGTTATGAGAGTTTATAGTTTTTAGGGTTTGGAGAGATTGTATTTTCTTATGTAATTGTGATGTGAGGGGTTGTGGTTTTGCAAGTATGGGGAGATATGGAAAGTAACATCATGTGTTACTTTTGTTATTCTTGTGCTAGCTATGGTTACACCTCCCCATGTGGGGCTGGCTAGAGCGGCTTGGGATACACCATGCTCAGTGTGTCATCGACGCTTTACTTCACAAGGGGTAAAGACCTATGTGGGAAGGATGTACAAGGACTATGATTTGACCACTTGGGATGCGCACATGAGGCGAATGACCACATCGACAATAGTGACACTCGGGATGATGATGCTTCTTCTATCCCTTTGTTGATCGTTCTTGGGATACCAATCGAGTCGTATGAGTAGTTAGTTTCTCAAGCAGGTTGTGTTTTGGGGTTATTTGAGACTAGTTTTCCATGTCTACATCTATTCTATAGGCTACCCCATACACTCCATGATGAGGCTAGATAGGCTTTTTACCTACCACTTGATCGTTTGGCACGTGATCCCTTGGACAAGTTAGCATGGTTCCTATTCCTCATACTCCCTCAATGGTGTCTTTGTTATGCTAGAGGGGGACATGTGGGGCATAGAGAGGTGGCTACTAGATTTTGTTGATCCCAAGCAAAGGAATGGGCGGTCCTTCAAGAGGAGTCTATTAGGGCTACACGTTTTAGAAGATAGGTTTTGCCACAAGATACCACAAAGTCCACTTGATTACAACGGTGTAGGATGTTGGGTCAAGCAAGAGAGTTTAGTAGAGCAACAAAAGTGCTACACCCTTTTTTTATGGCTAGTCCTACTGATGAGACTATCTCTTCCCTACGCTCACTACATCCTATGGCAATAGAAGGACTACCACTAGAGGTCTTAGATTATCAACTTAAGTAGCCTTTATATCTTGATAGGTTGCTTTTTGCACAGGCATTGTGCATTGCTCCTTGCTTTTCCTCAAGAGGCTTATAAGGGATGGTATATGAGCACCTTAGAGATTGATTGGTAGATGATACTTCTAGTGGTTTTACCGAGTTATTTTAGGTGGCTATAGCAATAGCAAGAGGAGACATTCCTATGTCTGTTAATTAGGTGTTAGGAGCTAGTAGCGATGGAGAAGGACACGAGAGGCATTAGACCAATTGCTATTGGAGAGGTCTTTTTGCATTTAGTCAATCACACCATTGTCCTTCAACATCGTTCTTACTTTTGATAGCACCTCAGTCCACATCAATTTGGAGTAGCTACACTTGGAGGATGTAAGGCTATATCTCTAGGCATTAGGGCACTCTAGATATCCAAAGTGAGTCATCCTATAGGTGATGTTGAGAATGCTTTTAATAGTGTCTCATGGACATCCATCTTTAGAGAGCTTAGGGAGGTTGGTGGATCCTTGGTGAGTCTTATTCCTTTTGTGTGGTCATTTTATAGCTCTCCGGCTTCCCTTTACTACCAACACACTTGTTCACAAGAGGGAGTCATTGTCTTGGAGTCAACAGTTGGTACACATCAAGGGGATCCTTTAGGGGGACCCTTATTTGCATGGTTCACTTTAGAGCTCTCTTATCTACTACTTTGGCCCTGCCAGGTTGTGTATTTCCCTCCTTGGCAGATAATACATACATCGTGGACCTTATAGGTCAGATTAGGCAGGCCTTTGACCACTTTACTACTAAGTTACATCTAGTAGGCTTGAGAGTCAAGGTGTAAAAGTGCAAGGCATAGTCCCCTTTAGGTATTCTTCCTCACCTTGAGCTTCTAGAGAGGTGGATCACATCTTTAGATGAACTATTGTAATACCAAGAGCTAGTCATATGATCTAGATGTGAAATTTGGTTTGGTAACATCTAGAGTGATGTTTTATATGATGGTCAAAATAGATCAAATAGAAGTATCACCAAAAGAGTACTTCTACTAATAGATTAGAAAACAAAATAGACTTGAGAACCTTAGAACCAATAGCTAGACATATAATTTAAAGGTGAGAACTGGTTTGGTAACATCTGGAAGGATGTTACACATGATGGACTAAACAAACCAAAAAGAGGCTTCACCAAAAGGGGACTTCTACGAATAGAGTAGGAACCGAAATCTATGCCTGTAATCCTTGAAGGCAATTTTGGAGGCCTAAACGGATGAATTAAGCCTAAAAAATGTGTAGATCCCCCCTCAATGTAGAAAAGGTTGGCCTTCCTTCCCCCTGGTTTGTCTTGTCAAGAGCTTTCCAACGGTACCTTACTCACGTGATTTTGAGAATCCTACAAGAAGATTCCCTAAAAGATTCCCTTTGGTCAAAGCTTGTTTGACCAACTAGATAGGACCTAGACCGACATGTCACCCATCCAAGTAAGTAAACCAAGGGTGGAGCTTGCTGACATGTCACCTATCTATGTGCCTAATACTATGGTGGAGCTTCCTTGGAGGAGATCCTCTTTGTCTATATAATAAAGAGAAGGTGTTCCTTTGGAGCACCAAATGTTGAATGTGTAATCTATTTTTTCTCTCTTCTCTTGTCCTTGGAATATTACAATGGTATTAGAGCGAGTGTCTTAGTCCAAGAGAGAGGATCATCCATCTTGGAAGAGCACAAACTATTGAAATTGAGTAATTTGAGGTGGAGAACATAGAGTAATTGCTAGACTTAGGAAGGACGTTAGAGAGCGGATTGGATGGATGCACCGGGAGGATAATTTCCCGCACCTAGCTTTCCATTCACGAATCCATTCCACATCAAGGTTATGTACATCCAGTGTGAGCAAATGAGGGTATTGCTAGTTTATCACTTTGGCGCAAAATTCATGGATAGGGTGATGAACTCACCAAACCCAATGATTCTATCTGTGGTGATATATGACAGATAGTGAGATTTGACAATCTACATTCTATTATGATAATATGGATGTGAATGTCCCAAATCCTCTCCCTTTCAACACTCAAGTAGAAATCCGTTATGTAGTGAGACCGAAAGTGATGTTTAGAGATTTTGTGGTTAGGACTTTTAGAGAGGAGTATTATCAACAAGTGATAGATTTTGAGGTCCTAATGGTAGTTCCAATATTTTGTGCACCTTCCAAAGTGATCATATTGACTTTGTATTGAAGTAGACATTAGCAATTGAGTGTTGCAGGAACCATGGATCTGCAATTGCAAGAGCTGGTGCAAGGAGTGCAAGGGATGTTGAATGAATTTCAAGAGATTAAGATGACCATGGAGACATTACAAAGTCAAGTGCAAATCCTCGGGAACAATCATGCTATGCAAGAAGAAGAGCCATCTCAAAACCCAATACCTGTGACTAAAGTACTTGGAGAGGCACATGTGCCTACAAACCTAACAACGATGAAGCCACATTGCTACTCTGGATGAAGAAGACCTGCAACATTGAGCCTAACAAAGGGCAGTGTATGATGGGAGTAGTGGAAAATTGGATCTCAAGAATGAATCTATATTTCCAATTGTTCTCAACAAAGATCACGGAGCATGTTGCATGCATGTTTGCATGTGGGTACTTGACCAATAAAGCCCTCACATGGTATGATGCTTGGGAACGATCCATGTTGGCAGAGAGAAGGGAGATCACATGGACAACAATGCAAAAAGGATTGCTGGAGAATTTCCAATAGGTAGATTCTGTGCAGATGGCTTGAACTCGACTATGGGGATTGAGACAGAAGAATAACGTACAAGAGTACATGGAGGCATTTCTAGATCTACAAGTTGCAATAATCGACATGAGTCCAACAGAGGCTCTCGACAATTTCAAATGAGGGTTAAAGGGGCCGATTTGCCAAGAAGTCATGGTGCAAAACCCTCGCACGGTATTTGAAGCCATTGCTTGTGCGTGGAGAATAGCAAGAGCATTGGGTGGAGGTGAAGGAGTAGTTCCACCTCAACATTATTGGGCAGAAATGCCACACATGGGTGGACCAGTACCTATGGAATTGGGCAACCTTTGATTTTGAGATTGAGGAGCACGATTACTTCAAGGGGAGTGTGGACGGGTAGAAGAACAAAGAGATGGAGTCCCACAAGGAGAGAGAACTCGAGGAGAACAACACCGTTGTTACAATTGTGGCAGTATTGGGCACATATCTACCAATTGTTGCACTCGTTTCCCTAGAGGCCCTCGGCCTTTGTATAGACAATCTTTGAACAACATGGAGAGGCACATTGAAGAAGAGGAGGTGGAAATCACTTCGGAAAACAAAGATCGCCTATAAATGTACCTCATGGCCTTACTAGCTCAATAAGGAAGAAGAGAAGTGAGGGAAGGAAGAAGACTAATGCGCAAAGATCCCAAAAAGCAACCTCACAATTGATTGTCGTGAATGGAGATCTAGAGGGGAATCAAGTGAGAGTATTCATCGATTCGGGAGTAATAGGGAATTTCTTATCTCGCTTGGTTGCAATAAGATTGGGAATGGATCTAGAGAGAGAGAGATAGGAGTGAAGAAGTAGAGTTGCCTAATGGGCAAATAGAGAGGATTGAATCATTACCTAAACGGGTAACACTCTCTGTAGGAGAATATCAGGAAGCAATTGAGTGGCAAGTGATACAATTAGCTCGTTATGATGCAATTGTAGGCATGCCATGGATGGAGCATTACAACCTTATGGTAGATTGGAGGAAGAAAGTAGTGAGAACCCACCAATGGTCAATCACTAGGGCTAAAGAAAAATCACCCAAGCAATATTTGCCTCTATATGTCATAGGGACGGCAATTGTCTGTAAGACAAATAGATGTTTCATGGGCCTAATAAGAGAAGTCTAGAGTGCACAACTCAACGGACAAGTTCCTGAGAAATTGAAGGTTGTGGTGGATGAATTTCAAAATGTCTTTCTTGATGATCTACCTTCAAGATTACCACCAAAAAGGATAGTAGATCAGAAAATTGAGACACTCCCGAGAAGACACCTCCTTCTAAGGCCCCATATTGCCTATCACCTCATGAGTTGGAGGAATGTAAGACTCAAATTGAGGAGATGCTGCAAAAGGGGTTTATCCAACCTAGCGTATCACTATATGGGGCTCCTGTCTTGTTTGTGAAGAAGAAGGATGGTACAATGTGCATGTGCATTGACTATCGAGGTCTAAATCAGCAAACAATGAAGAACAAATACCCTTTACCTCGCATGGATGACCTGTTTGATCAACTACATGGAGCGAGATACTTCACCAAATTGGACTTGCGGAGCGGTTACAATCAAATCCAAATTGCAAAAGAGGATGTGTACAATTGCCTTTCAAACCAGGTATGGCCACTTTCAATATCTTGTGATGCCTTTTGGCCTCACCAATGCACCTGCTACTTTCATGAGTCTAATGAATGACATATTTTGTCCATACTTGGATAAGTCTATGATCATCTTTTTAGACAATATCTTAGTATACAGTAGCACAATGAAGGAACACAACAACATCTACGAGAGGTCCTCCAGATTCTAAGCCAAAATCGATTGTATGCCAAAATCTCAAAGTGTGAGTTTGGCAAATCTGAAGTAGACTACTTGGGGCATAGAGTAAGTGCAAAGGGCATTTAAGTTTTGACAGATAAAATAGAGGTCATTCAAAAATGGTGTGCCCCAAAAGATCAGACTCAACTCAAGAGCTTCTTGGGTTGACGAGATTCTATCATAGATTTGTCAAGGACTTCTCCAAGGTGGCACAACCTTTAACGATACTACTTGGCAAGGGGAAGAAGTGGACATGGGGAACCGCACAAGAGTTGGCCTTTCAAGAATTGAAAGCCGCCTTGCTACATGCACCAATCTTGAAGTGGTATGACCCAAAACGACCAATCAAGTTGGCTATAGATGTATCAAGCGTAGCAATAGGAGTAGTCCTACAACAAGAGTGGCATGATGGATGGCATCCAATTGCATATTTCTCTTGAAATTTTTTACCGGTAGAGCGCAACTACCACACCACAAAATGAGAAGAGCTAGCTATTTTTTTGGCAACCAAGCATTGGAAGCACTATCTACGCGAGAAGGCATTTCTAGTAGAGATAGACCACAAACCTCTAGTCTACCTCGAGATGCACAAAGATCTATCTCGTCACCAGATTTGGTGGGCAGAGTGGAGACAATGCTTCACCATGTCAATCACCTACGTGGAAGGTAAGAAGCAACTTGTAGATGCATTCACCTGCATACCTATGGCAAACAACTTGGTGACAGAGGTTAAGATTAACCCTAAATTTTGGCTAGAGATTTTGGCTACTACAAAAATTGATCTGTAGATTGTAGAAGCACAATCATCCAAAGGCCTCACTAGCACCCAAGGACTCACCTTTTGTGATGGTAGATTATGGATCCCAAATGTCCCAGAATTATGCACCACCATTCTAGCAAAGTGTCATGATTCGGCCATTGCAGGTCATGTTGGAGTGGACAAGACCTTGGATGCAGTCCAGTGTCATTACTATTGGCCCAAGATGAGCAACAACTTGATGGACTACGTGCACAGCTGCCTACTTTTTCAACATAACAAAGCTTCTAATCAAGCTCATGCAGTGCTCCTTCAACCTCTCTTCACGCCTACCCAACGTTGGGAACAAGTGAGTATGGATCTCGTCTGTGAATTACCCAAGACCACCTCAGGGTTTGACTCCATCGTGGTCTTTGTGGACCAGCTCAGCAAAATGATTCATGTACGCCCTACCACCAAGGATATGACCGCTCCACAACTAGCTCAATTATACTTAGATGTAGTCTTCTCTCACCATGGCTTGTCTAGAGTACTTAACACCGATAGAGGCACTCAATTCACTAGTTTGTTTTGGTGAACACTCTTTGGTTCCTTCAAAACCAAGTTGGCCATGTCCACAACTTACCACCCACTAACAGATGGCCAAACAAAGCGGGCTAATCATACAATTGAAGATATGTTACACGGCTTCACCTTAGAAATGCAAGAGAGATGGGACACCCTACTCCCATTGGTGGAATTTGCTTACAACAATTCAGTGAATGCATCCACCGAGGTCACTCCGTTCTTCCTCATGTATGGTGAGCATCCCTTCACACCTTCTAGCTTGATGAAGATCCATCCAGTGGCTACCAAGGTTGATGCAGTCAACACATTTGTTTCTAGAATCCAACACGGTGTGTAGAGCGCCAAGCACAGATTACAGATTGCACAAAATCAACAAAAGCAATATGCTGATGCACACTATAGGCATATGTAGTTCAATGTTGGGGATCAAGTATGGCTATCAACAACCAACCTCACATTAGTTGGACCTTGTAAGCTCAGACCTCCTTTTATTAGGCCTTTCTTGATTCTTCGTCGTGTTGGCGTTGTGGCCTATCACCTTGAGCTACCACCACACATGAAGATCCATCCAGTGTTCCATGTTTTCCTACTACACATATATGCTCCCCGATCAGGCTAGGGTCATTCCACACAAGACATTCAACCTTGTTTGACACTCATTGATGGCATAGAGGAATATGAAGTGGAGCGTATTCTCCAAAAACGTATGCATGGTACTTGCCATCCGCGGGTAGACTATCTAGTACAGTGGAAAGGTTACCCCCTCTATGAAGCAACATGGGAGCTTGCCGCCAATTTGACACATGCACCGGTGTTGGTGCAAGCATTTGAGCAACAATTGCACAACTAGGACGTTGCGTCTTAAAAGGAGGGAGGTCTATAATACCAAGAGCTAGCCATATGATCTAGATGTGAAATTTGGTTTGGTAACATCTAGAATGATGTTTTACATGATGGTCAAAATAGATCAGATAGAAGTATCACCAAAAGAATACTTCTACTAATAGAGCAGAAACCAAAATAGACTTGAGAACCTTAGAACAAATAGCTAGACATATGATTTAAAGGTGAGAATTGGTTTGGTAACATGTGGAAGGATGTTACACATGATGGACTGAACAAATCAAAAAGAGGTTTCACCAAAAGGAGACTTCTACTAATAGAGTAGGAACCAAAAGTAATCCAAGGGTGGAGCTTGCTGACATATCACCTATCTGTATGCCTAATCCTATGGTGGAGCTTCCTTGGAGGAGATCCTCTTTGTCTATATAATAAAGAGAAGGTGTTCCTTTGGGGCATCGAATGTTGAGTGTGTTATCTGTGTTTTCTCTCTTCTCTTGTCCTTGGAGTATTACAACTATGTGTTCTTGGAGTGCCAGTAAGATCCAAGGATTTTGTCACACGCTTCTTAGATGCTGCCCTTGCAGAGGATGTTCTCCATGTGGATGACCTTTTTTTATTAGGAGATTTGTATGTGGCATTTGGTATACTCTCCTCTAGTATTGCTTGTTGACCAACTTACCTCATCCATATAATTTCCCCTTCCTTGTCCTTCCTATTACTAAGAGCCTTTGATAGGAGGATTATGGGGTCTTTGGTGATATTATTAGACTAGGGACATTTGAGTGTGTGACAAGAGATTTAGCACATAGCCAGATGGCTCTATTGATCTTATGTGGAGCTATGGAGAAGATGGCACCTAAAGCATTTTTGGGTAGTTGAGCTCTCTTGGCACCCCTACTTTCCTCTCATTTTGTGGTTGTTGATAGGCCAGTTTTGGAGACTTATGTGACATAGGTGGAGAAGGATCCTTTTTTGTATAGATGTTATTGCGGTTGACACGAGATAGTCTATTCCCATGGGCACAAGAGGACTTTCCATCTTTTGCTTCACTATCGTCAAATTGAACAAGAGGTTTACAATCTTCCTTGATGGAGCGACAATGTGAGCATATGCTACATTCTCGCTTAGTTGACTCATCCATTCCTCAAGCTACTAGAGCACATCTTTGCTCTTGCTCCAGCAATGGTGCATGCTCTTGGATCCTGGCTCGATCATGCATTAGGGCATTCCGACTCGAACCAGCTACTTGCTCTACAATAATGAGGTTTTGCCAAAGTTTGGTCCACTCATCTGCATCTTCATTACTCACTTGTGAGTGTGATTCTACACTAGATGCCGTAGATGCCCATATGACACGGTGTCCTTTTGGAGGACAAAGGATAACTACTTATGATGCTATTAAGGACATAGTGTTTGCTATGGGGAGAGAGAGTGGATATTTGGCTTGGAGAGAGCATTCATATGCTTTGCAAATGACACATGTCAGGGTAGACTTATACTTGGTCTAAGATGATCAGGTGACAATAGTAGTTATAGATCCTATGGGAGATATAGTTTTGGAGGGAGTGATTACCCGTCCCCTTGGATTGGCGGCGAGTGCAGCAGCAAGTTGTAAGGTCTCCAAGTATAGAGATATATAGCAAGGTCACCTCTTTGTTCCTCTAGCCTTGGAGTGGAGCGATGGATGTTGCATTCAACACATTTGTTAGGGAGTGCATGAGAGCTTATCATGTTAGGCGCAAGGGGGTACCACTCTCATTCTCACTCTCATACTTTGTAGTATATTTTAGATAGCGTGTGTCCATTGCTCTACAAAGTGCAATGGCTGGTGCAATCCATAGGAGAGCAATCACACTAGGTGATGCTTCTTTGGATGCTCCAATTGTTTGTAGACCGTATGACTTGCATACCTCGGAGATCTTAGGTGCAGTAGGGCAGATTTCTCATATAGATGGATGGAAAATAAATAAAGATTGAAGATCTGGGAAATATTGATTGTTTATAGAGAATTGAATATTTTAACTTGTATAGCAATAATGGATAACTTTTCCAACCTAGAAAGAACAAAAAATTAAGGAACATTGACAAAAATCTTGTTAACCTTACTATGTTCATCTTAATCTTAAATCACATATTAAATCTCTATATAAATATAATATATTTTAGATATTATTATTAATAAAGTTCAGTGTTAATATTTGAAATAAAACAAAAAAATCCCTTATTATTATTATTATTATTTAATAATAATTCATGCATTTTTCATGTATTCTTATATTTGCCTTTTAGGTTTTTACTTGTCTTTTTTGTTTCATCTCCTACAACATTATTAAAATTGTAAATGATTTATTACTGTGGCATTTCAGCATAATAATAATAGAGTGTATCAACGGAATTATAATTCAATTACTGAAGTAGTTTTAATACTATGAATGGAACGAAAATTTATTATGGTTTGAGTAGAGGAACTATTCTTATCATTAAAGAAGGAAGATAAACAAAATCAGGACTTAGGACTAGCTTAGGACGTTGTCTTTTCTATGTGGAAGGAGATGAAATCCACTAAGTAGAAATTGATGAGGAGGTGCTGAGGAATGTAATGCCTTGACTAATTTGGCTTTGAAGGCCAAATTGCAAAATTGTAGGGTGGGTAGTTCGAGAATGGAGCTCCACAAGAGCTTTGGGGAAAGGGAAAGAGGGCTCGACAAAACACGGTAGAGAGAACAGTTCAGGAGGTCTGAGAGGAGTGAATGTGTGAATTTCCTTTGCATTCTGGATGAAAAAGAAGTGTGCACATGGACTGTAATGCTGGTTTATAAAGGACCGCATGGGCTTCATGAGATATAGATGCGCTGCTACTGATAAATTGAACATTCAGACATATCCATTTTGTAATATCTTTTTACTCTCTCTCTCTCTTCACTCCGAGAATCAATGGTGGTACAAGAATCAATGTAAATTTCTTCAAGGTGGAGAGTGCTGATCTTTCTGTTTCTACTTTTCATTGTGACAATGAGTATCTTATAAACGCTTATACACTGGGTTAAGGCACGGTAGAGGGAAGACCTTTTCCAATCTCTACTGCACTTTATGGTGTTTTCCTTCTCGATTCGGTGGAGTTCAGGAGGGAGGTGATCCAAGCTATATAATCTGTACTCCATTTCCATTTCACGTTGTCAATTGACATAGCTAGGGTTCCAATCTACTCGAGCAATTGCAGAAGGCAGGATGTGGACTATCAACTTTATGCTGTTCACAACAGAAATGTCAGTTGAGAGTAAGCGTCCTTCACTTGACGCTGAGAGTTCATCTGCTTCAATAAATGTATTAATGTTATCCATCTTGATAACATTGGCTGTAGAAGAAGTCTGCTTGAGTTTGTTAATCTGGATGGTATTATCGCTACATAGGCTCATAGTTTTCTCTTTGTTGGCATAGTTTACTGACTACCACCACCAAGTCCTTATTGCAGAGGCTTCAGTGAAGCTTACTTTCACTGACCAGACTTATCTCCTTATAAATTTGTAGAACTGAGTATGACAAGGGTTTTTTA
This sequence comes from Lunularia cruciata, assembly GCA_948567375.1. NCBI lineage: Eukaryota > Viridiplantae > Streptophyta > Marchantiopsida > Lunulariales > Lunulariaceae > Lunularia > Lunularia cruciata. The sequence continues at coordinate 15,597,197 of OX419757.1, read as the reverse complement.
TGGATCTTCTTTGAAACTTCATCGACACAGTCCAGGTGTTGGGAAGCAACTAACTGGTTAGAGTCATCAAGTTGCTGAGATGTTTTCTATACCGTTTTCTATGGTTCAGAATTCCCCGTCACATCTACACACTGAACTGATGAAACTTTTTTCTGGCAGTTTGCGTCTTACATTCTTGGAGGTTTTGAGGTCTCAGATGTATATCATACAAGAGTAGTCAAAAGTTTCTCTGTTTGGTCCACAGCGACTACAAGGTTGAGATGGTGGTATGAGTGATTACCCTCTTGGGACGGGTAAGACTGAGTAAAGACTGCCTATCCGCACTTCTCATGTGTTAAGGCAGACTTGTAAATGATATAAGTTGTGTCAATTGCCGAACTTGTCGTGAGAGGTTAAGAACGACTTACGACTTGAAACAAAGTATATCTAATGTCACTGGTGGTACATACAAGGGCATCTATGTATGTGAAATGAGAGCAGAAGCTGTTCGCGACCGGGAATCCACACCCACTGAGGACAGACCGGACGCAAACTACGCACATGTGAATCTGCTACGAGGAAATGCATCAAAAAGTTCAGGAGGGCATCTATAAATAAGTAATAAGAGCAGAAGCCATTCGTTGAACAGGGGATCTTAACCAACTTAGGACATTCGTAGAACAGGGATCTTAACCAACTTAGGACACAACCGATGCAAACCGAAGACGTACAAATCTTAACTAGGAAACACAAGTAGGAACTGATAAAAAAAATACGATCCAAATCGATGCAAAGCAAAGAGCGAAGATTGATACATTCCATGAACATCAAATGACAGTCAACATCTTTAGTATACAGCATCTGATGAAGAAAGCTTGCCTTGGCGAGCAACACGATGCAGAAAAGCAGAGTATGGATTTCAAAGCGAAGGGAAACCATCGAGCAAGTAGGAAACATTTTGTTACTGGGTGGTAGAGGGTTAGGAGCAAAGTGTGATCGGACTGCATAGCATATATCACACCATGCCTATGAGCGGATGAATCTCAAAACACTAGAAAAGACATCTATACATGAATAATGGGAGCAGACTGCGAACTGCTCTATGAGCGATGAATCTCAAAGCACTAGAAAAGACATCTGTATATGAATAAAGGGAGTTTAGGGTTTAGAGTTTTAGAACGTATATCTGTTATGTAAAGTTTATATCATGTTTCCAGACCACATGTGTCGAGTGGTTGTGTTTTTCATCGTGAGATGAAAAACTCTTTATCTGCACAGGTATGGCTGCGACCTGCAGAGATACCAAATACTAAATTTCCATGGTAAATCTAAACCCACTTAGGACCGAACCGATACCATGCGATGGTAGCAAGGAAACGCATGTAGGAACGGATGCAAACTGAAGCCATCTGATCTACAGGAAACGGTAGCATAAACGTGAACGAAAGCAGAGGTGAATATTAATACATTTCATGAGTAGCATTTGCAGTGGTATGCATCACGAAATAAGAAAAGCGAGCTTCTCGAGCAAAAGCAGAGGATGAAATTGAAAGCAGAGGAAAACCATCGAGCGAGTAGGAATATACATGCAAAGGGAAAGCATTGGATAAGTAGAAAAACATAGAGTTAATGAATGATGGGTGGGCTGGAGCGAAGTCTGACAGGACTGGATATGAGGACATGAGAGCAGACGCAGTTCGAAGAACAGGGGATCCAAAACTCTTTAAATGCATATGAAATGCAGATGAAGTGTAAACATGACATTGAAAATATGAGGACAGAAGCAGAGGAACAGGAATCCCGAACTTATTAAATGCAAAAATGTGCAAAAAGAAGATAAAATCTAATTCATAAAAAGCATGTATTATCAAACAACAAACATATACAACCACATGTAGAGAATCTGTGAACCAATGTGTATTGAGAGGCCGAAAAGTCAAGTCATATCAAGAAATCCCGAAGTAAATGAATGTGAAACTTTCGAAAACAAATTGAATTCATCGAATGCAGATTGTAAACCGAGATCAATACTGTAATGTAAAATGGGATAAAAATCTAAATGCAGGGTTGACGGAAAGAAAAAATGTCAGGAAGTACTAACCACTTGTAAACGAAACCCGATTAGCCGGGTATTGACTTATCTGCAGGTTATGAATCGGTCTCAAGTGAAAAGAACAAGAAATCGAGAAGAGTACGGTTTTATATCTAAAAATTGATTGAAACAATCCCTGGTATCGGGTATGAAAAAGTAAAGTAGAAATCATTCAGAGGACGGGGAAGTAGAGCAAAGCATTAGGGGACTGGATATAGTATGTTAGTTTAGTTAATCTCTAGTTTAGAGACTTTTTTTTAATTTTAAGGTTTTGTTAGAATTCTCTAGAAGCCCTGCCAAATATACTATACTTAGGGTAAAGAGGGGCGCAGCTCTAATTAGGGTTAAGCAAAGCAACCCCCTAGGGTTTGCTGAAGTGTATATAAGAGTGCTTTCTACTCTTGTTTCCGTTAGTTCTTCAACAAAGGTGATTCCCAACACCTCTTCCTTGCATTTCGTGAAGTCCTGAGTTGCTTAACATCATCTCAAGATTCTCTTTTGATATCTCAGTATTAGAGGCTACTAGTGTTGCATGAGAGAACCTACTTGATGCTTGTGAGCTGTGATACAAAGAGAGAGGTCTAGTATTGCAGTAGTGATGTCTGATACATCAGAGATAAGAGGGAATGATAGACCTTCCACTTCAAAGAGTAGGAAGCTTAGTTCTTATCAGGTTATGGGCCCACAATCACCACTGGGGTTGATAAGAGAACTCAGAGAGATAGAGAAACTGGGGAAGACTAACTACAAAGCTTGGGCTTTGGATGTGAAGACTATCTTAGACAGTTATGACTGTCTAGAGTTTGCATTAGAAGCTCATGATATAAATGAGCTAGAGGCGAACAAGGATGAGAGAGTCAAGCACTCTACTACTAGGAGGTTTCTGCTGAGGGCTATGGAAGAGCCAGCTAGAGACCTAGTAGATACTTATGTTTGGAGTTGGGAGATTTGGGAAAAATCAAGAACTATTACACTGTTGAGAAGCAGGAGAGCTCCTATCGAGTCTGGTCTACAGTAAAGAACTTGAGATTGGAGGAAGGTGAAGATTTCATCTGTTATCTGTCAAAACTGCAGAAACTTTTCAAGTGTATCAAGGAGGATGGGGTTGTACTTACAGAGAAGTATGAGATCAATCATCTCTTAGATAGTCTTCCTTCAAGCTATGACTCTGTCCTAGTAGCTCTGCAAGTTTTACCTGTTGAAACTGTCACATGGGATTTTGTGATACACAAATTGTTGGTGTTTAGCAGACACAGGAAAGACAAAGGGCTGAAGTTATATGAGCAGGGAGATGCTGCTCTGTTCAGTGCTTCTTCTCAGTCAAGAAGAGTGCCAGCTAGAAGAGTGAGCAAACCAGAGTGAGTAAATCTGGTAAAGGAGTTAGTAATGTTGATGACAGGACTTGTTATTTCTGTCATGAGAAAGGTCATATTGCACTCATATGTCCCAAGAGAGGACAAAGGAGAGAACGAGAGCTGAAGATGGTAGGCAAGAGACCTCAACCAGTAAAGGGACAAAAATCTGGGAGTTCAGCTTACAACTGAGAGGAGTGCCATGAGATAGTCAGCGATGAGGAGGGGTACTCAGCAGAAGAGCTGGATTGTGGAATGTTGGCAGAATCACAGTTGTCCTCAAACGGTTCTGGATGGTTCTTGGACTCAGGAGCCACCTCTCATATCTGTTATCAGAAGGAGCTGTTCTCAACTCTTCAACCTCTGAAGATTCCCAAGAGTGTTTGTTGTGGACCTGGGATTCTGAATCCAGTGTTAGGAACTGGCAAAGTTCTTATTGCCTTCATGGGATGTTCTGAAAAAGGCTATTTGGAAAATGTACTGTATGTTCCAGATTACACCAAGAACTTGATATCAGTACATAGCCTCATGGAGCATGGTGTGGATATTCTGTTTGAAAGCAACAGAAATCAATGTACTTTGAAGAAAGGAGAGCTGGTCCTTGGGTATGGTACTGCCAAAGGGAAGCTGTTCAAGTTGATGGAAGCTGATGGTTCTGATTCTGCATTGGTAGCAGAAATCAGAAATGATATACATCTCTGGCATTTGAGGTTAGGGCACTTGTCAGTGCAAAAGCTATTTGCTTTAGAGAAGGTAGTGGATGGGTTGAAACTAGATCCCAAAGGAAAACTCGAGTTCTGCATTGGGTGTGCAGAAGGTAAGGCACACAAGGCTCCTATTCCCAAGAAATCTTCATCTAGAGCTTCTGGTATTCTAGATGTCATACATTCTGATGTATGGGGATACATGACTGAGAAGTCATTGAGTGGAGCAGCCTCATATATTTCCTTTGTGGATGATTACAGTAGAAAGAGCTTTATCTATCTCATGAAAAGCAAGGATGAAGTGCTGCGAAAATTCCAGAAGTTTGTAGCCATGGCTAAGTTGCAGACTGGGAGGAAAGTCAAGCGATTGAGAACAGATGGAGGCAGAGAGTACAGGAATGAGGAATTCCTCTCTTTTCTGTCAGAAAAAGGAATCCTCCTTGACTGTACTGCCAGAGACAGTCCTGCACAGAATGGAGTTGCAGAAAGGTTGAATAGGACACTGGTGGACAAAGCATTGGCAATGCTCCAACATGCCAAGCTGGAGAGAAAGTTTTGGGGTGCTGCAATTAGCACTGCAAATTTTCTTAGAAATATCAGTGGTACCACAGCATTGCAAGGAAGAACTCCTGAAGAATGCTGGAGTGGTAAAACACCTAATCTTTCAGCTTTGAAAGTCTTTGGATGTCCTGCCTATGTTCATATCCCCAAGGAGCAGAGGAGGAAGTTCACAAAGAAGGCTGAGAGAATGCTTTTTGCAGGATATGAAGAGGGACTGGAAGGATATTTTCTGTACAATCCTAAGTCTGGACAGATCATCAGAAGTAGAGATGTACTCTTTGATGAATTGAGGACTTGGAGTGAGAACAGTGATGAGCTGCAGAAGCAAGCTGATCAGTTTGATCAGCCAGATCAATCTATCTTCCCAAGCTGTAGAGTCAGTTTTTCAGATCAATCATCAGAAGAGCAATCTCTACCTGAAGATGATGGTTCACCAAAGGAGAGTCTGAAGGTGTACAAAAGAAGGCCTAAACAGACAGTGGTTTCTGATTCTGATACTACAGAAGGTGACTCCCACAAGCAGTCTGCAGATGCAGAATCTCTGACTGAGACTCCAGAGATATCAAGAGACGGCATGAATCTTCTGGGCACAGAGCCCAGAAGATCACAGAGAGATAGAAAACCTATTGACAGACTTGGTCTTCTATCAGAAGAGATGTTAGATGAATCTTACATCTGTCATGAAGATTGTGATCCAGACACTTTACAGCAAGCTATGCTCAGACCAGATTCGAGTCAGTGGGAGTTGGCTATAGCAGAAGAGAAGAAGTCTCTTCAGACTAATGGTACATGGGTACTAGCTGATTTACCACCAGGTAGGAAAGCAATTGGCTGCAAATGGGTTTTCAGGGTCAAACGGGGAGCTGAGAATCAGATCCTGAAGTACAAAGCAAGACTTGTTGCAAAGGGCTTCAATCAGAAAGCATCAATAGATTATTCAGAAACTTTTGCACCAGTTGCCAGGTATGGATCTATTCGCATGCTTCTAGCTCTTGCAACAGAGAGAGATTGGGAAGTGGAGCAGTTAGATGTGAAAACAGCCTTTCTCAATGGAGATTTGAGAGAGATTATTTACATGGATGTTCCAGATGGATATACTGAAGGCTTTATATGGCCTTAAGCAAGCTCCTGGAGACTGGTATGAGAAACTGGACTCATACTTGAGAGAGCAGGATTTCAAACGAGCAGATTCTGACATGAGTGTGTATACTAGAGATGATGCATACATAGCTGTATATGTAGATGATCTGTTACTGTTGGGGAACAGTGAATCTATCACAGGAGTGATAGATTTCTTGTGCTCTGTTTTTGAGATGACTATCCTTGGTCCTGTAAAACTCGTTTTGGGAATCAAAGTGAGCAGAGACAGAGAAGCAGGATGGATCCGGATCAGCCAACCACAGTATGTGAGATCCATACTAGCTAAGTATCAGATGACAGAGGCAAATCCTGTCTCTACACCTCTTGATCTGGGGTGGAAGCACAGCAGAATCATAGATGGGGAGGTGAATCTCTGTGACAAAGTGTTGTATCAGAGTGCTCTTGGTTCTCTAATGTTTATCATGGTCTGTACAAGACCATATATATGCTATGCAGTGGGAGCACTAGCTAGATATACTAGCAACCCTGCACAAGTACATTGGAAAGGTATAAAGAGAGTATTTAGGTACTTAAAGGGTACTCAAGATGCATTCTTGGAGTACAAAAGGCAAGGTAACATACGTGCTCCTACTCTTGAAGCATATACAAATGTTAGTTGGGGAGATGACACAGATAACAGCAGATCAACTAGTGGATATGTAGTGCTGGAGCAATCAGTTGGCGTAGTAAACAGCAAACATCTGTTGCACTGTCTACTACTGAGGCAGAATTTATGGCTGCCTCAAATGCTACTCAAGAAGTCATCTGGAACAGGAGACTTCTTAAGGAGCTGGGTTTTGAGCAGGAAAGTCCTACTACATTGTACAGTGACAATACAGAAAGTATAGCACTCAGCAAAAATCCTGTACATCACCCCAGGACTAAGCACATTGAGATTAGAAGAAGATTTGTAGAGAAGAAAGAAAAGGAGAATGTTGTGAAGTTAGTTTACTGTCTTACACAGGAGATGACAGCAGATGTGTTTACAAAAGCATTACCTAAAGATAAACACATAAAATGTGTAGTAGAAATGGGAATAGTCCTAAACTCTCATTCAATGGGAGTGTTAGTTTAGTTAATCTCTAGTTTAGAGACTTCTTTTGATTTTAAGATTTTGTTAGAATCCTCTAGAAGCCCTGCCAAATGTCCTCTACTTAGGGTAAAGAGGGGCGCAGCCCTAATTAGGGTTAAGCAAAGCAATCCCCTACGGTTTGCTGAAGTGTATATAAGAGTGCTTTCTACTCCTGTTTCAGTTAGTTCTTCAACAAAGGTGATTCCCAACACCTCTTCCTTGCATTTCGTGAAGTCCTGAGTTGCTTAACATCATCTCAAGATTCTCTTTTGATATCTCAGTATTAGAGGCTACTAGTGCTGTGTGAGAGAACCTACTTGATGCTTGTGAGCTGTGATACAAAGAGAGAGGTCTAGTATTGCAGTAGTGATGTCTGATACATCAGAGATAAGAGGGAGTGACTTTCCACTTCAAAGAGTAGGAAGCTTGGTTCTTATCATAGTACATTACTTCATGCGCTGTGGACGCATGAGCCCTGAAATAATGAAACAGCCAGAAATAATGAAACAGCCAGAGGAAGCAGAAGGCGGCCACAGTAAGCCTCCCCGACAGTACGGACGACTTCATCAATACCAAATGTAGTGTTGAAGTAGCTGAGCGAATGTCTTATTGAGAAATGATATTGAGATATGAGGACAGAAGCAGTACGAGGAACAGGGGATCCAAAACTCATTAAATGAAATGTAGATAAAATGAAAGCAGAACTGGCTAACAAATATGTGAATAGGAGATGAAATCTATTTCATAAAAAGCAAGTATTGTCAAACATATATAACTACATGTAGAGAATCTGTGAACCAATATGTAATGAGAAAACGAAAAGTCTAGTCATATCAAGAAATCTCCAAATAAATAAATGTGAAACAATCAAATACAAACTGAATGAATTGAAAACAAATTGATTGAAACCAATCCTGGATATTGGGTATGAAAAAGTAGAGCGAAAATTGTTCTTAAACGATTTCCACTCTGCCTTACTTCCCGGGGGAAGTAAAGTAGAGCATGAGATTAGGGGACTGCATATAAAGAAATGAAGACAGATGCCATTCGAGGTAGGGGGATTTAGAACTCATTAAATGCATATGAGATGCAAGATATGTAAAGTAAGCAATATGTCAGACCTCTGATTGAACAATGGCAGAAATAAACCTAACCTGGAAAACATGTGAAGAGTAAAACCTACAGACCAATAACGTGCACTTGCACAGCGGAAACAAAACAAATCGTGCCAGTAGAGAAATAAAATCGACTTGATGAGCCAGAAGAGAAAGAGTCATATAACCCAAATGGAAAAACCATTTAGAAGCTAGGAAAAGCAAGTCGAGGACGAATCTAGAGTCAGCCCGCAACAAATGAAAAGATGAAAATGTGAGATCGCATAGAGGACAAAGGAAATTTGAAGAAGATCTGTGAGTGAGCCTGAACATATGAAAACTAGAAAGAATGATATCGCTCAGAGAGTGAGGGAAGTAGAGCACAGCATCCAGCATTAGAGGACCGATTATCACAGCATATGCTATGAACACATGAGTCCTAAAAACACCAAACATACAGAGGGAGCAGAAAGGCGTTCAGAGTATGCCTCCACAAAAGCACAAACTACTTCATCAGTGCACGCAGTGGCAAAGTAGCTGGGTGAATGCCAGTACTCCTCGTACCAAGTTTTTGTTTGAAAGCTCATGAGTGCCAAGGTAAACTCAGTTGCTCCCTACAATGCCACTCAAATGGAAAACGAATGTTGTGGAAAGAAAACTGCTTTAGACATATGTTATGCTATGTGAACTGGAGATGGCAAGTGGAATCTGTCAAAAATAGTTAGCAAGTGGAAAGAAAGAGCAAACCCACCGTGAGAGGAACAGAAAGATCAAAGAAATCAAAAATAAAACAGGCAATTGAATGAGGATATGCAAAGCAACCATCAGCAGTGACCAATTGAAGGAGGACTAAACGAAACGTACCTGGTGAAGCCCTGAAACAAAAACACAAATTAGAAGAGACGCAAGCATAACAAGGCACAGTTCTCCAAAGCAACGGCTCAAAACGAGAACCTCAATCAAGATACTAAAAGTGATATCCAAACAACACGGATGCAAGGAAAGGGGGCGAGCCTACTCCAAATGGGAAAAGTATGAATGGCGAAGAGTCAGAAAGAAAGAAGAACAGCTGACTAACTAAAAGCGTAAGAGAAGTGTGAGATGTAGGTCTTGGAAGAAGTGAGGGAGCCTGCTGGGTGGGTGTTGTTTCCCGGACAGTCTGGAATGGCACGTGTACGTATATTAATGGTGTAACCGCAGACATAAGGTGTGAAAGAGAGTATTATAACCGAATGCAGAAGGCACGCAGAAGGCACACAGAAGGTCAGAATTGTTAAGAAATGCAAAAGAACAAAGAGCATTGAAACAAAACAGGTATTATCTGTCTGGCATGAGAGTCTAAAACACTACAAGTGTAAGTACGGAACTAGGGGACTGGATATAGAGAAATGAGGATAGATGCCGTTCATCAAACGGGGGATCCAAAACTCATTGAATGTTAATGCTGTGCGCTATATGTAATGTAAACACGTCAAGGAACATCTGGTCAAATTAAAGCATAAGTAACTGTAACTTGGAAGCAATGTAAAAGCAACACCTATATCCTAGTGGACTGGATAGAGTATATCACTGCATGCACTGTGGACGCATGAGTCCTGAAATGCTGAAATAGCCAGAGGAAGCAGAAGGCGGCCATAGTAAGCCTCTCCGAAAGCCCGTACTACTTCATCAGTGCCAAATGTAGTCCCAAAGTAGCTGAGCTAATGTCAGTACTCCTCAATCCGAGTTTCTGATTGAAAGCTCATGAGTGCCAAGGCAAACTTGGTTGCTTTCTAAGGTGTCGCTCACAAATCAGGAACCATATTGAGAGTAGAACTGAGAAAAGACTACTGAAAAGGAAATTAGGTCTGCGATATCAGATGAGCAGAAGAAGAAATCTGAAAGAGAACGAGACATACCTGGTGAAGACCTGAAAACTAACCAAGATTAGTAAAGCAAAGCAAAGAAATTAGATGAAATCGATACAAGCAGAAGAAAACACACATTGGAAGCTAAGAGACGAACATGAGACAGAAACCAAATGGAAAACGAAAGAAGAGAGAGGATGGAAGAGGAGGTTAGGAAAGGACGAAAGCCTTGGATTCTCTTAGTGATTAGGTGATCAGCCATGTGGATTAGGGAAAAAGATCCTTGTGATATAAATAGACAAAATCACATGCTACTTAGAACTGATATGTGCAAATCGAAATGCATGATATAGAATATATATACAAAAAATGTACTAGTTCAAACTAGTATAAAACCGGGAAAGGAATGAAATGGAAACAATGATCGAATGTAAGCAAAAGTAAACGCAACCTAGAAACATTTAAAGAGCAACATCTATATACAAGTAGCATGCATCGAATAAACGGTAACAGATAAACAGCACATGTAGAAATAAACTCGACTGGAATCGATGACTTAACGAACCAGATGAGAAAGATTAAGTTAATCTGAAGTAGGGAATCGTGTAGAAGCCTTGAAATTGAGAGTCGTGTAAGATCCGTGAGTCAGGTAAACCAAGAGTTAGGAAATTGAGCGAAGTAGAGCGAGTTACTAGAGGACTAGATTGAGTATATTGCAGCATGTGCTATGAACATATGAGTCTTGAAACACAAAAACACCGAGGGATGGCACAAGAGACGAGGACCACCAATTAATGGAAACATTAATGCCAACGGCTGATGGCGAAGTATAATCCAACATATCCACGACATACGTAGGAACTACGGACAGGACAGGATATAGAGAAATGAGGACAGAAGCCGTTCGATGAACAGGAGATCCAGAACTCATTGAATGCAAATGTGATGCAAGTTATGTAATGTATACAAGATAACTAACATCTGATCGAATTTAAGCACAAGTAATGTAACCTGGAAGCAATCTAATAGCAACACCTATATCCGAGTTGCATGCATGGAAGAAATGGAAACAAAACACCCGCTTTTATAGAGCAAAAACATCATCAAATGAAAGCCTCAGTAAATGTCACTTGGACTGGATATAGAGAAATGAGGACAGAAGCCGTTCATCAAACGAGAGATCCAAAACTCATTAAATGCAAATGCTGTGCATGATACGTAATGTAAACAAGATAATGAACATTGGGTCGAATTCAAGCATAAGTAAATGTAACTTGGAAGCAATGTAATAGAAACACCTATATCCTAGGTGCATGCATCGAATAACAGAAACAGGACATCTGCATATATAGAGAAGAACCATCATCGATTGAAAGCCTAAGTGAACATCACTTGGAAACAATTTAATAGAAACATCTATATTTGAGATGCATGCATCGAAGAAGCAGAGACAGAACACCCACATAAGTAGAGAAATAAAATTAACAAATAAAATTAACAGGAAGAAACGGTGACTTAACGAGCCAAATTAAAAAGGTTGAGATACACAGGAGTTCGAGAGACAAGTAGAAGTCTGGAAATTGCAAGTCAAGGAAGATTTGAGAGTAAGGAAACGAAATTCGTGGAAGATGTATGAGTCAGAGCACTCGAAGTATGAAATTGCTCAGAGAAAGAGGGAAGACGAGCAAAGAATCAGAGGACTGGATACAGTATATCGCACAAGCGCTCTGGATGCCTGAGTCCTGAGAAGCTAAACAACTGAGGGAAGCAGAAGGCGGCCATAGTAAGCCTCCATGAAAACACATCCAACTTCATCAGTGCCGATGTAGCCGAGCAAGTGTCAATACCCCTCATACCGAGATTCTGCTCGAAAAACTCATGAGTGCCAAGGCAAACTCGGTTACCTCCAATAGTGCATCTCAAAAATACTAAACATAATAAACATCCAGCGTAAGGCAACAGCTTGGAACCAGTGGAACTTAAGTTCCACCAAAAGAGCAGAAATAGGAATAAGTAGAAGGTAGCAAGAAACGAAATACTCAGCAAGCAGAGGAAGAAAACAAAATTGAAAACAGGAGAGTGTGAGGGATTCCAGACATACCTTGAAGATGCTTGAAAGGACAACATCGATTAGTATTGCCAGCAAGCAAACCTAACAAATTTTACTTATGATGCAAAATCAAGAATAAGGTAGTAAGACTACACTAGAGAGCGATCAACAAAGAACAACGGAAAACCCGTGAGGAGTGAGTCGGAAATCCCAGGAATGAGCAAAGTTGGTTCAGTGTCAAAAGGACAGCATAAGAGCAGAGAGTAAGGCAGAATGAACAGGCACCAAAGGTGGAACGACCAAGGGAGGAACGAACAATGACCCAAGCGAACAAAGCAGAGGAGAGGGTTTATGAGAGAAGGAATGCCTTGTGTGCTTAAAGAGGCCTCCAGAACTGTGAAGGAGAGGAGCTATAGGGCAAGGAGGGTCCACGTGTCAATAGAAGGGGTAGTAGTAAGTGTGAGCACTTAAAAGGCTGTACAAAGAGTTCCTTTGGAGACTACTTCCTGCAGGGATGCGAGTGTAACTACTGGTGGGTTCTGACTGGAGCTCCCTGCCTAGAGAGAACTGAGTTTCTCAGATCTCTGTAGATGCTAAGGCCATGATAACCATGGATGTCCTTTTCACATTGAAGGACCGAGCGAAACTTACTTTGAATGAGATGAAGAGGGTAGTTTGCCACTAGAAAATTATCAGTAAGTTTCCTGCAAGCCGCAAGGTAAGATTTTTTGTTATTACAAACTCTCCTGTATCTGACGCATTCTGATTTGATTATTCCTAATTTACAAGTAGAGGAAATGTCAGAGAGAACATGAGGTAACGAGATGGTCTTGATGTTAGCAAAATGAGGCAGATCCTTCTTATCATAGACGGATATGAAGATGTTGAAGTGCAGTCAAGGTAATTACAATGGTGCCAAAGTGAGTAGATACTAACTTGCAGGATAGCCTGGGACAGATTCCTCCTCCCCTGGCAGAGTCATCCTTGTTACATGAAATCCTTAAAGTTGGACAGCCCAGAGCCGACAACAACAAGATCATCAACATATCTTCGAGTGTGGGACAGCTTACCCAGTAGGTCAATATCCTATAGATCTGCTAATCTGCAGATGAAATCTAACTCATAGGTGAAGAGGTACAAGTTAGCCACGAAGGCAGCACCAAGGTCTACCACTATCCAGCCCACCCATTATCAGCATGTATATCACAGCATGTCTGTGAGTGCATGATCCAGAAAGTGAACCCTACAAGGAAGTAGTTGTAAGCCTACACGGAAGCACGAACGACTTCATCTATGCCCCACGAACTGCCAAAGTAGCTGGGCAAATACCAGCACCCCTCGTACCAAGCTTCATTTCGAAAACTCAACAGCGCCAAAAGCCACATATACATGAGAAATGGGAGCAGAAGCCGTTCACCAAACGGGGGATCCGAACCCACTTAAGGCCGACCCGAACGAACCGGAAACATGCATGTGGAAGCCATGACATGCATGCATGAACGGACGCAAACCAAAAAGAATGGATCTAAGCAAGGAAATACAGGGCGGAACATAAGTGAAACCGATAAGAGCAGCGGAAAAATGAATACATTCCAAGATCAGCATCTACAGTGAAATGGTAGCATCATGTAAGAGAGGAGCTGAGCCTTTCCGAGCAATAACGGAGGATGCAACTCGAACTGAAGCAGTGGAAAATTCGTCGAGCGAGTAGGAAGATATATTGCAATGCAAAGGGAAACCATGGAGGAAAGCATAGCGTTTGTGGATGATGGCTGGGCTAGAGTGAAGTGTGACAGGACTGAATAGTGTACATCACAGGATGCTCTACGAGTGCATGAGTCTTGGAACACTAAACAATAGGAAGAAGCAGTCAGAGTGTCGAAACGCATCTATATATAGGAAATGAGAGCAGAGTCAGAACGCCAAAGGAACCTATATTGTCCGTTTGTCACCTGACGATCCCTGGCCCTATGGAAACTGGTTCTACAGGAAAACTGATCAAACAGAGAACACCTGTTAAACACATTTTGTACCCAACAGGTGTTGAAATAGAGACAGTGAAAGATCCAAAAGACGTATAACTCACGGATAAAGTTTCCAGATTCGCCAGAGTGGAATGTGAGAGGACAAGATCCCAAAAGTACTCGTTCGGAGGACTATATCAAGTGAACACCGAGCTCCTCATCGGGAGTCTATTTTTCTTCCTTCGGACTATGTTCACAGCGTTAACCTTTTATCTGCACTAATACAGTACAGATTCTCATTGTATCCTCGACTGATATCTGCATCTTCAGGACCAAGTGGAGAACAGCGACGTTCTCTTCACTATTTCAAACAACTACATTTTCATCGTCCTTGAGACCTGAGATGTTGTAAATGCTTTTAAATCTAGGTGTAGTTCTTCATTCGAGTAGAACTAACATATAATACAAGTTGAACTCAGCGAGGATTCAAGGTACATATTAACCTACTACCTAAGTGAAGCCTGTCACGAATCTCCTCAAAACACCATAACTTTGAATAATCTTGAGCCTCAAAATAATTGAGAATATGATCATCCAGAAGTTCAGGTTCAGTACTCACGGCGAGGAGAATCCCTTCTCTCTGGCTTGTCTCCAGCATGATTCACCCTCAAAATTCTTCCATCAAACTCAGCTCCATCAAGAGCAGAAATGGCAGTGTCCACCTCAGTGGGCTTGGACATGGTGGCAAAGGCAAACCCTCTTGATCGTCCAGTTTCTTTGTCATGAATCACCTTCGCCTCAACCACCTGACCATATTCGCTGAATAGCTGGGTCAGAGCTACATCATCAACTCCCCACGAGAGGTTTCCAATAAAAATCTTGTTAGCAGAATCTCTGTTGAAACTTCCACCAGTTCTGGATGCATACCCCTCGCCGTCTCTGCGCTCTCTTGAAGGGGGTCTTTCATTTCTGAACGAGCGAGGACCATCCTTGGAAGTCTGGGGAAAATTCACCTTCAAAGGTCTGCCTTGGAACTCGTAATTGTTCAACAGCTGAATGGCTTTCTCTGCATCCTCACGAGAACCCATGGTAACAAAAGCAAACCCTCTGCTCTTCTGGGTATCTCTATCGTAAATGACTTCCACAAGTTCCACATTTCCATGCTCTTGGAAGAGCTCTGCCAGGCTCTTGCTGTCAGCGCTCCATGGCACGTTGCCAACGTAAAGCTTGCAAGAAGGAGCAGGGGCAGCAGGAGACTCTTCCTCCTGGATTTCTTCGTCAGCGGAAGAAGCACTGTTGGTTTCGTCCAATTCAACAGCCCTGGAGGCAATACCACCTTCCCTCATCCTGACTTTTCCAGACGAGAAGAATCCATATCCGGCAGAAGATTTGCACGAGAAGCTACTAACAGAGGGCGCAGCTGGGCTACGGACAGTCTTGCTAGATCCCACAAATTCCACAGACCTGCAGACCACCAGGGACGCCGCAGTGCTCACTGAGACGCAGATACAGGAGGCAGCCATGTTGAAATCACGGGCCTTTCTGCCTCTACCTCCGAAAACGCACAGGACTCACCTGAAGCGCTGGTTCCTGCAACAACAGACTAATCAGATTGAAAACTAGCACATTTGCACGGTGGATTCGGTCTTATGCCTAGCGAAATAGATAGTACAAAAGTTTCTACAGAATGAAAAAGCTACTGTATTTATCGTCAACAGGTTCTCAGAATTTGTTGATTTACCCCGACTCAGACGAGTTTGATAAGATTTAAGAAGTTTGTAGACAAAACAACGGAATCCGAGATATTGAGTTTGGCACCACCAGATAACGAGATGAAGGGATGGACAGTGGACATCACTACACGATGATCACGGAGCAACACACCACACGAGTCTGCGAAATAATATCCTGACAGTGGCCACCTTATCCACAATTTTCGGATTCTGTTCTGAACATGGTGTGACTGGTCGTCAAGTAATCAATTCACTTCTACCTTAACTCTGCTTATGTAATGTCATAAGCACCACGAGGCTACTCCAGCTGCGCCTTCGAAAACCTTGTGGGTCCAATGGAAGCCAATTGGAATGCACTGAAGATGAGAAGGGATGCTGACTGTCTACTGGGCAACGCACCGAAGCTATGCAACTAGTGTAGTTTAGGTCAGAGGGTGAGGAAAGATCCTAAAGCGACGGTCACAACGGCAAATTTTCAATCAGGTTTTGTAGCAGAATTGACTAAAGTGCTTTCGTAGGTGGGCCCTGATGAAGTAATGACCACAATGATTCAGTAGGTTTGACGGAAGGCTTACATGTAATAAGATCGCAAGCAGATTCGAAATTCACAAAAATCCTCACAAACTCAGGTTCTCTGGAAGTAAATCACTGGTTTCTTTGAAATAGATTGTAGGGTGTAATTTCTGAATTTAAATGAAACATATTGTTCACGGTCATACTCACTGCAGTCGTCTTGCTGCATTTCTTTCACGTGACACGGACGTAAGTACAGGCCTGACCAACCACTCCAAGACGCTAAGATGAGGATGTACCAGTAGGCTCATGGAGATTATGTAAAGTTCCAACTTTTCAGTTACTTGTGAGCAAGGAGTGCAATCCGACCAAAAGCTTGCTTCCACCTGCACCAATCAGAAAAGCCTTTTGCTCGATCCGAAATTAAAATTGATTAAAATTGATTAAAATTGCCCAACTTGAAAATTGATATGGTGCCCACCGACTGTACTGAATATCAACTTCAACTGCATTTTAATTTGGTGCAGCATTCCAGAAAGCCGGCATCTCTTTCTGAATGTACTAGAGTTAAGAAGGGTATTGAGAACCAAACCTCAAATTTTTGAGATCTAACCCGGTCTCTCTCTAGTCGTATCTTCCGAGTTTCTTGATGGGTAGAGACTCACAGATGAGATGGAAAAGTTTGTGCCTACTAGGAATCGATGGCATACTTTGGCCTAAAACTATGTATGTACATACGATTTGTTATGTGAATAAATTTCAGATCAACCCCTGATAAGATGAAGAGTGAAACCGTGAGAGGGATTCACACTAAAGGTTACTTTCAGATTTCAAAGTGATATAAAGAGTGCAGGACTCAGTTCTCAGAGAGATGGTGCAGTGGATGCATTTGAAGTTTTCCACAACTTCGTTTCAAATCCTTACAGATCTAAGTTTCAGTTCCAAGTTTCACAAGAAGGCCTGAAACAACAATGTTATCTAGTCTTTGAACTCGTCTACATACACCAGTTTAAACTGAGAGTAAATTAATAGGATTCCCTGATCAGGTGCCATTTTCTTGTAAAACCGGGGCTTGGTGATTGCGAGGAACAGAACATCGCCCACGTTAGCATCAAAATCCTCGTCGTTTGAAAATCAAGGGCAAATTTATCCCTTTTGTAGTCATGGCGCCACTCTTTTTATTGTTTTCAAGGGTCAACATATGATCCATGACTACAATCATTGAGCTAAGAGCTTTCGCACAATGCTCACGGCTCCACCCTTTGGTACAGCTCTGAAGTCCCTATTCTCCAAGGTGGCCTTATTGTTGTTCCTGAAAAAGGTCAATGTTCTAGGACCTCCGAGCAAAGAACTCGGAACTTGCTATACAACTGAGAAGTCCCCGACATTTGTTCCTGTTTGTTCCTGCACATAAGTGATAAGAGATACAAGAGTGGTGAGAACATTGTAAGCACTTGTCAACTGGACACAGGATATTAAATACCCTTTGTTAAATATGAAACCTTCACAATTTTGCATAAAAAGACTATATTTCTGCTAACTTCAGTTTTATCTAAATGCGTGATTGAAAGCTCCCAGCCTCGATGGTGGGACTTGCTTCTGCTCTACATATAAACTTGATCTCATACATAAAATCATAATTAGTGCCATCTGACCTATTTGTCCTCCAAAGAGAATTTCTCGCGCAATTCAGAATCCGCGACTCAGCTTTACCCGCAAACATGTCCAGATTTAAGTTTCAGCGGGGAAATATGGGTTCTAATCATGCTATCTAATATTCTATCTCCCGTGGATTGCAGCTCTTGACAAGTACGGAAACCATCCAAAGTAAATACAACGGTTTAGCAAATGCTTCAGTTCAGTGACAGAACCGGCTCCGTCTCTTAATATCAATATTCTGTATCGAGTCCTGTGCATTAATGGTTTTCGAGTCCAAGCTAAGATCAAATATTTACAAGATTCATTTCAAGATCCATAAACTGGCATGCCTAACCTTTGAGCGAAAAGATCGCTCATAAAGATCGCCCGTGGTTTCTGGCTATATAGATATAGACTAAATATAGACTGGTAAGTAACTTTCAGATCCTTATTTAAAGTCACATAATCCCACTAGTGGGCTTCGAGGAAACAAGATGCAACTCCAAGCAAGATGTATTTACTACCCACATCCTCAAACAATAGCAGCTGCTTCTCTTGACGAAACCCAAGCTTAGAGAATAATATCCACATGCTTTGGCCGGCAGGAACAACCAGCTATTCACTCCAGATTACTTTAGATGATGCAATCGTCTGAAGAGGCTAGCATACATTTAAGCCCTGCATGGTTTAGCAATATGTGTGCTTCATTTCAAGGTAACTTTGATTACTATGCCCACCTTAAAGACAGTTTTGAAACTGTTCGCCATGGTGGATAATTCTTCAACCCGGCAAGAAGATTTCAACCTAAGTCACGAGCTATGAGTGAGGAGAGATTCTATCTATGAGAGTGGCACGAAGACAACTGAGGCCTACGTCGTGAAAATAAACAAGTACTTCCCTTACCTCGTACATGACACACCATTAGACTGAAGAGCGCCGATCCAAGCGAATACTCTATGAAATGTTGCCAAGCTTCTGTAATAAACATCTCTGACCCACAAGCTCTGAAAGATGAAAAGAACATCATCAGGCTTAGCACTGAACTAGAGACTCTAGAACACGTTTCTAAGGAAAGGAACCATCCTTCCAACCCTTCAGTTCCTACACATTCTTCCCCTGAGGGTGAGCTTTTTTGTCTGCAGCATTAATTCTGTCAGTGAACAATTTCCACTCATATCTGCACCTCTCCCGGACTCCTTCCCATGGCTGCCTTCCACCCACTGCAACTCCCTCGTTTCCAAGAGATGGTACAACCTGATGCTTAATCCACTGTGAGTCCACAACCCCTATTTTCTCATGCGCAGGCTCCACACACCTTCTCATACTCATGTCCAGGCCCCACCCATGAACAAGGTCATTCTGAAGCATATGCCACACACACCTCCAAGCCTTGCGGGAAAACACCGGTGCCATGATCTCCACAAAGCCTGCACAGGGTGGTAAATTAGGATCCTTGCACCAACCAGGCCTCTCCTCTGTTTTCTTATGCACCTCAACATTGCCCCTCCTCTTCGTCATCTGCCATGTTAGTCCACTCTCAGGATCCAAAGCCGGTTGCGATATCTCCAAGCCATGTTTTCTCACCAGCTCAATATACTTCGCTCCATCAAAATGCTCTACCCCTAGATCCTCATCCCAGATGAAAATATAATCATAAGGAGCTACAATATCCGGGTGCAAAAACCTCTTTGCATACCACCATTTGGTCTGTTTCTTAGCGCTGACATGAATGGCAGTCTTCGCCCACTCGAATTCATTCCAGTCATCCGTGTTCCCATCGTAGTGAAACAGCAGAATAGTCCACTCCTTGGGAAATGTCTGCACAGCTTTATCTACAATCTCCTTCTGCTTAATCCCTACCGTAAAGGTCACGAGGTACCTGGACGGATTCTCCGGCAGATCCTCGTTCGGCTTTCCCCAGAGTCTCCGCTGGTATAGATCGGACTGCGGAATGATGATACCCAATGGCAGTCCTTCGGTTCCACGAGGATGGCGAGAAGGTATAGAGGACATGGGGTCATACTTGTGAATATCTTCCGCCAGTAAAAAGCTAGCGCCACCAAATCCTGACGGCAATCCAAACCTCGTGAAAAAGATCCCGACGAAAAAACCCACTACAACCCCGAGAAATGTGGTCACAATTAGCCTCAATGTCTCGTTCCGCTTCTTCGGACCTGGCGCACTGCGGAGCAGACCATCGTGTTCCGCCATTAGAATCTCGCCCGCAATCCAATCCGAAATCTACCAAAATAAGCTCCGCTCTATTCTATTTCTGTTCAATTTCCCCTGTCTCGTGCAGAACGTCATACCATGCACTCACTCACAACCTACTGTATATTCGAATACACTTCATATGCACCAAAAAAATCGTGAATCTCAACCCCCCGAGCTCCGATCTTCATCGCAACGTGCTCAATCCGAGGGGAGTCCACGAGAGACTGACTCCCGTGCCTCTGCTGCTGCCTCCCCTGTTCTGACTACTACCGTACTGTAGAAAATTTCCTGTGCACTCAGACCGAGCTACTGCCGGGACTGCGGCCCCGGGTTCCCGGCCAGTCCTAACAAGCAAAGGGTGTCTAAACCTCCGGTGCGACCCGCTAAATAGGCCTCTATTTGCCGGTCGAATTGCTGAAACCAACAATACCCACCAGCATCGGTAGAAAACCGTGATTCGCCGATAAAACTCTGGACAATTGAAGAATCTACGGCGAAGTTTAAAATTTTCTGTTATCAGAATCTAACGGCCGGTATCTGGAGGCTATCCGGTTGTTTTAACCGAGTCCCGGGAAAGGGTTCCCCGGGCGCTGAAGGGGACTGGTTCCCTTACCCCTAACTCGGGTAACTTACGCACCTAACTGAGGTGACCGACCTACCAAAGGAGATCGGGTAGTGTCGCGCACGTTTAATCTTGTTGGTGTAACCGCGGACTGTATTGTGCGGTTGGATCTTTAACGACAGTACCATGCTTTTATAATTCATGGTTAAGGCCCGTTGAATATCATGATTTTTGATACTAAAGACCTTCTGAAACTTTAGATATAAAGATTGTGCTACAGTAAAAGATATCTAGATATTTTGTGGAACTAGTAGAGAAAGTGAAATGATTATTACGACGGAGTATTTGCTTACATGAAATTAAAGACTCGGTATGTCATCAAGTCTTATAGTACGTTAAGAGAGCACCGATTACCATCATCCTTTGTTTAAGTAAAATAAAACAAGTTATGTGTAATTATTGGATGATTTTAAAGTAAGAAGAAATTGATAAGTAATAAAAATTATTTTCAAAGTGGAATTTGTAGGACAAAAGATTGATTCATAGCTGTTTAGAGGAGGTCTAGATTTAAGATTAGACTGCACCATTAGTTTATACTCTACTCGGTTGATATAGAAAAATAACATGTCTTATTACTTCGATCACTTACTAAACTTGATACATCTTGAATAAAATATTTTTTGATTTCTAGGTCATTAAAATTTTGGTTCCATAAGAAATAATTCAGATATAATAAATAAAAAAATTATCTTTTTTTAAATCTAAATACGTTTTCTAAATCCTAAAATCTGATTTCCACTTTTGTTCATGATTTTGTTAGGAGAAAAAGATAGTATAAAATTAATGATCCTTGAAGTATGAGTATAATCCAATTCATGATTCCTATGTGCATGATATAAATTCTATTCTTATTCTATCATTATCTTCCTACAAGCTTCTCTTAATAAATATGAAGTAAAGTTATAATTCTAAATGCTAATAATTATGGTGGAGAATCTCATTAATGGAAAAGTCAATATTGAGATATATGATAATTTGAGGAGATTGCAAATAATTATTATTTTCAAAAACTGGACTTAAAACCTATTATAAAAAATACTTTTAAATTTAAAATATAGAATTTAAAGAGACTTGCTTATGATTAGAGGAGAAAATAAGACAAGAGATGAAGATGTTATATGCTCTCTGCCAAAAGAAAGGCAACCACGTAGAAAACACGAAGGATGGGAAGACCCCATGAAGCCGTACAAGTGTGAGACAAAAGAGGTAAATGGGGCTAAGCCGCAATAGTAATCTATCCAATCGTACCTAAGATCTCCTAGCAATGCAAATAGTATGGACTACGGTCTACAAACTACATGAGCATCCAAAGAAGCATCACCTAGAGTGATTGCTCTCCTTGGATTGCACCAGTCAATGCTCTCTATGGAGCAATAGACATATGCTATCTAAATACACTACAAAGTATGAGAGTGAGAGTGGTACACTCTACATCTAATATGATAAGCTCTCGTGCACTCCTTAACAAATGTGTCAAGCGTTGTGTCTATTGCTCTATATAACTCCAAGGTTAGAGGAACAAAGAGGTGACCTTGTTGCATATCCTTATACTTGAAGACCTTGCGTGTTGTTGCTCTACTCGCCGCCCATCCAAGGAGATGAGTAATCACTCCCTCTAAAATTGCATCACATGTATGGTCCATTACCACAACATATGCTACTATCACTTGATCATCTCGGACAAAGTATAAGTCTGCATAAACACATGGTGTTTGTGAAGCGTATGAATTCTCCCTCCAAGCAAGGTATCTATTCTCTCGTGCCATAACAAACACTATATCTTGGCATCACGGTAGTTATCCTCTGTCCTCCAAAAGAACATTGTGTCATGTAAACCGCTACTAGATCTAGTGTAGAACCACTTCACAAGTGAGTATGAAGATGTAGATGGTGGATCAAACCTAGGCAGAATCTCATCATTGTAGATAATGTAGTTGGTGTGAGTCAAAATGCCCTTATGCATGGTCAAGCTAAGATCCAAGAGCTTGCACCTTTGCTAGAGCAAGAGCAAAGATGTGCCTTAGTAGCCTAAGGAATGGATGAGTTAACTAAGAGAGAATGTAATGTATGCTGACACGGTCATTTCATCAAGGAAGATTGGAAACCTTAGATCCAGTCTGATGGTAACAAAGCAAAGGATGGAAATTCCTCCCGTGCTCATAAGGATAGACCATCTCTCATTTGCTTCAATAACATCTAGAGAGAAAAAGATTCATCCTCCACCTTGGTCACATATTGGCCTATCAATAACCACAAAATGGGTCCCAAGAGAACCCAACTACCCATAAATGCTATAGGTGTTGTCTCCTCCATAAATAATAGGACTACCTTTTTGCATGAGATTAGAAGAGATGTCTATCTTTGTGCTAAATCCCCTATTACACACTCAAATATCCTTGGTCCAATGATATCACCAAAGACTCCCATAATCCTCCTATTAAAAGCTCTCATACATGATGGAAGATCCAAGAAGGGGGAACATCCAAGAAGAGGGAACCGTGGGAAGAAGGTAAGTCAATCAATGGGCAATACTAGAAGAGAGTAAACATATGTCACTTGTGGATCTCCTTTGAGAGGAAGGTCATCCACATGGAATATATCTTTTGCAAGGATTGTGCCTAAGAAGCATGTTACAAAATCCTCATACCCTATTGGCACTCCAAGGATATGTAGTCTATCCATAGATGTGAGGAGCTCAAGGTGAGGAAGGACATCTGAAGGGGACCAAGCTCTATACTTTGACACCTTGACTCTCAAACCTACAAGATATAGCTTAGTAGTGAAGTGGTCAAAGGCTTGCCTTCTCTTATCTACAAGGCCTACAATGTGTGTATCATTTTCCAAGGAGGGAATTGTAGAAAATCCAAGACCGAGGAGAGAAATAGGAGAACGAAAGATCACATTGGGACACTTGAATGAGGAAAACTCTAAATGCTTGGCATGAGCTTTGGCTCAGGTATTTATAGGGAGCATACAAGGCTCTTGAGAAGCTTCTCAAGAAGCTTCCTTGAGCCACTTTCTTGGAGTGCAAGCAAAGTTACCAAGAAGCTTCTCAAGAAGTTTCCTTCTAGAAATTGCTTACTTGGCATGCAAGCTAAGCTAGTTGGAAGCTTCTAGAAGTTATCTAGTTGGGATGCAAGCTAAGCTAAGCTTCCCAAGAAGCTTCTTAGATATTTTTGGAATATTTTAGGCTAATTTGTCATATTTGCTACTTTGTTAGCCCTAACTAACTTCATCTCTAAACTCCATATAGTTACAAAAGTACACAACAAGGCATGGCCAAAGTAGTAGATAAGAGAGCTTTGAAGTGAGCCATGGCAGATAAAGGTCTCCTTAAAGGATCTCCTTGTTATGTACCAACAACTAACTCCAAGATGGTGACTCCTTCCTTTGAACAACCATGTTAGTAGTAGAGGAAAGTAAGAGAGTCATAGAAAGACCATATAAAAGGAATATGATTTGCCAAGGATCCACCAGCCTCCTTAAGCTTTCTAAAGATGGATGCATGTAAGATGTTATTAAAAGCATTCTCAACAACCCACTCCAAATAGATATCTAAGAGTGCACTAATGCTTAGAGATATAATCTCACAACCTGTAGGTGTAGCTATTCCAAATTGATGTTGATTGAGGTGTGTTGGAAGTGAGAATCATGCTAAAGAAAAATGGTATGGCTAACCAAGTGCAAAAAGATCTCTTCAATAGCAATCTGTCTAATGCTTCTTGTGTCTTTTTCCATAATGAGAAGTCAACTAGTACCTAACACCTAACTAATTGATGTAGGAATATCTCCCCTTTCTATTCTTACAACCACCTAAAATAGTTTAGTAAAACCATTGGAATGATCATCTTCTTGAAAGTAATCTCTAAGATGCTCATATATCATCATTGACAAGCCTCATGAGAAGAGGTAAGGAGCAATTGTAATACTTCGAGGTCAAGAGAACTCTTCAATAGGAAAATCCATATTTCACACTCAATCCTCCGATGCCCCAAAGGAGCACCTTCTCTTTATTATATAGCAAAGAGGATCCCCTCAAAGGAAGCTCCACCCTTGGATCAGATACATGGATTGGTGACCTATCAGCAAGCTCCATCTTTGGATTAGTTGTTTGGATGGGTGACATATCAGTCTTTGTCCTATCTAGTTGGTCAAATGGGTTTGACCAAAGGGAATATTTAGGGAATCTTCTTGTAGGAAGCTTAGAATTGCATGGATAAGGTACCATTGGAAAGATCTCAATGAGAAAAATCATGGGGGGGAGAAGGCCAGTCCTTCTTCCTTCAAAGTGGAGGACCCTTCCCTTTTTTGAGGCCTAATTCATCCGTTTAGGCTTCCAAAAATGGCAAAAAAATTCAGGTTATTTTTGGCTTTTGCCCTATTGGTAGACGTACTCTTTTGGTGATACCTATATCTGATCTACATTCTCCATCATGTGTAACATCCTTCTAGATGTCACCACCCTAATTTTCACCTCTAGATCATATGCGTAGCTATTGAATCTAAAGTTTCCAAACATGTTTTGGTTTCAGGCCTATTAGTAGAAGTACTCTTTTGGTGATACCTCTAGCTTATCTACTTAGTCCCTCTTGTATAAAATCCTTACAGATGCTACCAAACCAAATTTCATCTCTAGATCATATGTCTAGCTATTGGTATTAAAGCAATGCACAACGCTTGTGCAAAAAGTGACCTAACAAGATATAAAAGCTACTCAGTTTCATAATCTAAGACCTCTAATGGTACTCCCTCTCTTGACATAGGATGTAGTAAGTGTAAGGAAGAGATATTCTCATTAGTGGAACTAGCCTTGCACAAAGGATGTAGCGCTCATGTTGCTCTATCAAACTCTCCCGCCTGACCCAATATCCTACATTGTTATAATCGAGTGGACTCTATGGTATCTTGTGGTAGAATATATCTCTTGAAATGTGCATCCCTAGTAGGTTCCCCTTGTAGATCAGCCCAATCCCCTACTCAAAATTGACAAATCTAATAGCCAACTCTCTAGGCCCCACATGTCTTCCTCACACCCACAACTCGCTTGGTATCTCCAAAATGGTCAAAATAGGAATAGAAGAAGCATGCATAATCCCGAGTATCACCGTTGTTGATATGGTTGCACAACTCACACTAGCATCCAAAGTCATCCTAGCATAGTCCTTGTGTGTCCTTCCCACATGGGTCTTTACCCCTTGTGAGGTAAAGCATTGACGACACATTGGGCATAGTGTATCCTGAGCCATTTTGGGTCGCCTACTTGGGGAAGTGTAACCATAGTTAGCACAAGAATAATGATAATAACACACTATACTCCTCTCTATTTCTCCCCATACTTGTAAAACCACAACCCCTCATATCTCATCTCTCATGAGTAAAGCCTATCTCTCAAAACCCTAATCTCTACCAAAGAGGAGAAAAAGTACCAATGATGAACTCAAGTTGGCACCAAAACTACATTGAAAAAGATAGATTATCATCCATAGATCTTTTTAACTATAGTTGAAAAGATAGATTATCTATCCATGACATGTAAACTATACTATCACCTAAAATTACAATAACTGTCAATTTGGAAAGGTTCTAAATGGAAACCATACTAGATTTATTCTATTAGAAATATATATATAGTTTGATGACTTGAAGTAGAATGTTAATATTTCAATAGAACATTTTAATCAATAGGCATAACATGTTAATTCAAAAGTAAAGCAATAAACATTTTTGCACTTACTTACCATGTTTATTTTAGTAAATATGAAGACATTACATTATCTATAATGCAAGATCTCATAAGTTAACCTCCTACCATCAATTGGAATAGAATGTTTGAAAGTTTGAACCAATCAAACAAAAGTTATAAAATTTTAATATCCTCACTTTATAAGAAAGAAGAGTCTCCTTGAGCGTGTACTTAATTGATTACAAAATGATCACATTCAAATTCCATGATCATGTTGATAAAAATCCCCTTGAATTATATTATTTTCTCATTTGAGAGCATACAAAAGAACCAAAAATATATTTTAATTTTTCTTTTAGTTTCTTCAAATATAAAAAGTTGTGTCACAAATATACATATTAGTATACATGTAAAATATACATGAATCTACATCTATCAATTAGAAAAAAACTTGATACCAGGTTAAATACTCTACAATGCTTGAATACCAGGTTAAATACTCTACATGCTTGAATAGAAAATTTCAATGACACCATAACAACAATTCATTTTGGATTCCAAATTTGAAAAGCTTGCAGGAGGCATTCTTCCATCCTTTGCAAATCTACAAGCAATCAAACCAAAGGGATAGCCCGTTGGTGCAAAAAGGCTTCCTAAAAGTTCAACAAAGTGTGAGCCATCAGCCTTTGAACACACAATAAAAGAAAAGAGGCAGTGTGGTGCATGCTTCATTTTTGGCCATAATAAGCACAATTGCAAAACTTGCAATGGTCTTGATAGCCAAAGCTCAATGCACAAAACTCTAGCATTGGTTCACCATCCAAATCTTTGCAAGGTTTACCAGCTCAATCTTGGCTACTACTAGTGCAAAAAATCACCAAAATTGCAGAAATTGCAGCTTCCATGTCATTGAGCATCATTTGAGAATGTTTGGCTTGGCTGCTTACAAATAGAAGATTGTCTAGTAAGATTTGCTCCATTGTGTAATGATACGGCAAGAGTTCTTGATCAATATAATTCTCAAGAATAGCATCATTGGGCATGAGGCTCAACTTGATTGGCAATACAATGTCCTAGCCCCACATTCAGAATGGTTTAACATCCTTGAGTGTGCAATTGTGGCCGCATCTTGCTATAACCGCCCAACGGTGGTCTTTGCAAGGATTTTGCCCAAACACACCTGCCATACACCATTGAGATTGAAGGTGCTTGCATGAATTTGATCCAACTCGATGGCAACTATTGACAAGCTGATCTCCTGTAGCTTGACTGCCCACTACCGTTGGCAGAACCACAATGGCATTATAGAGCAAACTCCAAATGCAATTTGTTTGGATGAGTGCATTGAAGAAAAGACTCAACAATTAGAAGTTTGGTTCTTTGGGACAGAGTGAGTGAAGTGAGATGAAGTAGTATTTGGGGTGTGTGGGTCAAAGTGAGACAATAGGTGGAGGGATCATGGAAATAGTAAAAGATAGGGCCTGGAAATATCATTTCCCTAAATAAAGGAGGATCTTTACACATGAAATTTGGTCAACTAAATGGATGGTCATTTCTTATGTTTATTCTTTATACCGGAGTTCTCAACACATCAAATATCTCCATGAAACTATAAATTGCTTCTATAAATAAAATGTTGATGTTGGCACGAGTAATTATGAGCATACCTAGGTGAATCAAGAGAATTATTGGAACTGGAAATTGCTTTTATAAATAAAACGGTGATTTTGACACGAGTAATTATGAGCATACTTTTATGTCTTGATAGGTCGCTATTTGCACAAGCATTGTGCATTGCCCCTCGCCTTTCCTCAGGAGGCTTGTTAGGGATGGTTCATGAGCACCTTAGAGATTGCTTCCAGGTAGATGATCCTTCTAGTGGTTTTACCAAGTTGTTTCAGGTGGTTGTAGCAATAGCGAGAGGAGCCATTCCTATGTTTGTTAGTCGGGTGTTAGGTGCTAGTCGACTTCTCACAATGGAGAAGGACACGAGAGGCATTAGACCGATTGCTATTGGAGAGATGTTTTTGCGTTTGGTCAGTCGTACCATTGTCCTTCAGCATCGTTCTCACTTTTGACAGCACCTTAGTCCACATCATTTTGGAGTAGCTACACCAGGAGGATATGAGACTATATCTCTAGGCATCATCATTTTGGAGTAGCTACACCAGGAGGATATGAGACTATATCTCTAGGCATTAGAGCACTCTTAGATATCCATCCGGAGTGGGTCGTCCTACAGGTGGATGTTGAGAACGCTTTTAATAGCGTCTCACTTGCATCCATCTTTAGAGAGCTTAGGGAGATTGTTGGATCCTTGGCGAGTCTCATTCCTTTTGTGCAGTCTTTTTATGGCTCTCCGGCTTCCCTGTACTACCAGCATGGTGGTTCACAGGAGGGAGTCACCGTCTTAGAGTCAGCTGTTGGTATACGTTAAGGAGATCCTTTAGGGGGCCCTTATTTGCCATGGCTCACTTTAGAGCTCTCCTATCTACTACTTTGGCCATGCCAGGTTGTGTATTTCCCTCCTTGGCAGATGATACACACATCGTAGGCCCTATAGATCAGATTAGGCAGGCCTTTGACTACTTGACTACCAAGATACATCTAGTAGGCTTGAGAGTCAAGGTGTCAAAGTGTAGGGCATGGTCCCCTTTAGGTATCCCTCCACACCTTGAGCTTCCAGAGGGTTGTATCACATCCACAGATGGACTTCGTGTTCTTGGAGTGCCAATAGGATCAGAGGATTTTGTCACACGCTTCTTAGACGCTGCCCTTGCAGAGGATGTTCTCCATGTGGATGACCTTCCATTACTAGGAGATCCGCAGGTGGCATTTGGTATACTCTCTTCCAGTATTGGTCGTCGACCATCCTACCTCATCTGTACAGTTCCACCCTCATTGTCCTTCCTATCACGTCTGAGAGTATTTGATAGGAGGATTATGGGAGTCTTTGGTGATATTACTGGACCAAGGACTTTTGAGTGTGTGACAAGGGATTTGGCACGTAGACAGAGGGCTCTACCAATCTCATGTGGTGGGGTTGGCTTGCTTTCTATGGAGGAGATGGCACCTATAGCGTTTTTTGGTAGTCGAACTCTCTCGACACCCTTACTTTTCTCTCGTTTTGTGGTTGCTTATAGGCCGGTTTTGGAGACTTATGTGACAGAGGTGGAGGGAGTATCCTTTTCTCTCCAGGTGTTATTGCAGACGAGAGATAGTCTATCTCCACGAGCACGAGAGAATTTTCCACCTTTTGCTTCACTATCGTCAGATTGGACTAGAGGTTTACAATCTTCCTTGATGGAGCGATAGTGTGAGCATACACTACATTCTCTCTTAGTCGACTCGTCCATTCCTCAGGCTACTAGAGCACGTCTTCGCCTTTGCTCCGGCAAGGGTGCAGGCTCTTGGATCCTAGCTCGACCGTGCATTAGGGCTTTCAGACTCGCACCATCTACTTTTTCTACAGCAATGAGGTTCCGCTTAGGTTTGGTCCACCCATTTGCATCTTCATTACTCACTTGTGAGTGTGGTTCTACACTAGATGCAGCAACGGTCCACATGACACGGTGTCCTTTTGGAGGATAGAGGATAGCTACCTATGATGTCATTAGAGACATAGTGTTTGCTATGGCACAAGAGAGTGGATACTTGGCTTGGAAGGAGCATTCGTATGCTTTGCATACGACACATGTCAAGGCAGACTTATACTTGGTCCGAGATGATCAGGTGACAATAGCGGATGTCGTGGTTACGGACCCTACGTAGGATACAGTGTCGGAGGGAGTGATTACCCATCCCCCTGGATGGGTGACGAGTGCAGCAACAGGTCGCAAGGTGTCCAAGTATAGGGGCATGCAACGAGGTCACCTCTTTGTTCCTCTAGCCTTGGAGTTATATGGAACAATGGACACGGCATTTGACACATTTGTCAAGGAGTGCACGAGTGCTCATCATGTTAAGCGTCAGGGGGTACCACTCTCACTCTCATACTTTGTAACATATTTTAGACAACGTGTGTCCATTGCTCTACAATGGGCAATGGCTAGTGCAATCCATAGGAGAGCAATCATTAGGTGATATTTCTTCGGGTGCTCCGGTTGTGTATAGACCATACGACTTGCATAGCTTGGATATCTTAGGTGCAATAGGGCAAATTTCTCATATAGACTCTATTGGTGCTTAGCCCCATGTTACCCTTTTTGTCTCTCCTTTGTACGGCTTGATGGGGTCTTCCCATCCTTCATTCTCTTCGGACGAGGTCGCCTTTCTTCTCTACTCCTCTCTGGATCTTCTCTTTCGGTGAGGACTACAGTGATCGAACAGATTTTAATCATACATTGCCTTACGTGAAATCAGAATCGAGACTGAACGTCATCCATCCCTCGTTCGTAATCTTCCTGTTAAACATTGGCATCTAGCATCGCTTTCGAGTGTTCACTACTTCACGTGTTTTTGGTCCGTGTTTTGATCCTGTTGGATCTTCTCCTTCGTCTCTCTGATCCATTCCCGTTTGGTCTGGTCCTTTAGATTTTGTTAGTGGCTCTGGTGGTCAACTCTTCTCTTGACGGCATGCAAGTGGAACCGTAAAGTAGTCTGCTTCAGGAGGGATAGAAATACTGAAGTAACAGAAAATCTGATTTCTGTTCCATTTGCGAAAATACTCCAAGGTAGGCCTGAATAACTTGAAATCCACGATCAAGGCAAGTCATCTCCAGAGTACTACCCCAATATACCCACTATCCAGGAGGAAACTCTTCGTACATGATCTACAACTGTTTAGATTCCTGGAGGAAAGCCATATCCATCCAAGTTTCACTTCCTCGAGTACTGTAAAACCTTAATTTCACACTAGATACATTCTACTGTGAAATCAAGCTTTATCACACGGTATTTACTCGACACCTCAGAGCTCTGCCTTTCATGCGTTTGTTGACACAGTTGATTAATAACTGACTTTGGGAAATTGTAGCAAACTGGATCACGATAGCTCTTGTTTCCAGATAGTGAAACCTGTGACTAAATCTAAAGCTCAACAATATACACCAACGTTGAAAATTGAATCTCTAATTTGCAGTGCTAGAGCTGGAGGAGATGAATGAGTATCGCATCTACATAAAAATGGATGCAGGGTAGAGATCAATCAAATCCTCGTCTTCCACCTGAGGAAACACCAACAAGTTGGTCCACTGTGTATATACAAGTGATGGACATTTTAAGTCATCCAGCATTATTAGGAATTTACAACAGATGCACAACTTCCATTCCTGTCCAAACTCAGGCCTGTAGAGAAGGGCCACATAGGAAGGACGAATGTTCCATGGCAATCCGTAGACTAAACCTTTGCTACAGTACGTTTGCTGTGTCAAACCTGGTTACTCTGCTAAGGCACAAGGATAACGGTTTTGAGCCATCTTCCTTTACACCACATCCTCTCCAACTCTCAGGCCTCCAGTGTAACAGGTAACTAGGGACTAACATTTTGCATGGTCCTGAGGAAGGGGGAAAATTGAGTTAAGTGTGGTGTATGCTTGCAATGATTCCCGCCGACAAGAACTCTAGAATACACACTTCAACAAGCATTAGAGCGTCAAAACCTACCGTTGGACCACATTCTTTTAGAATCATGGCCTTCGCGTGTTGTTCCGGCTCTCTAACTGTACACGTAAAGGTAGGAACGGCCTCTCCCTGTCATTCCTTGCTGATCAGATGTTTTCATATGAAGGTCTAGAGAGTCCATTTTACCCTACAAAACTTTTTCACAAAGAGAGAAACAGGAAACAGGAAACAGGAAAGACAATTGAGAGCAGAAGATAGAAGGGAAGAGAACTTTACAGACAGCACTAGACACTACTTTACAGCGGTGCCTGCCGTGGCCATATGGGCAGCCACTACTATCTGGCTCGCTGACAATTTCCATCGCCTGTAGGCATGGTAAAAGTAGCTAAGGTGTGGTTTGGATGAATATAAACGTGAGAAATTGCTGAGAGTAAGGTCTGTACCTCAGAAAGCCTTCCTGGTAAGGGAAAGAGATCCGTTTGTTGGACAGGCCCACCATGGTCTGAAGGGAGTAACCACAAGAGTAATCACATGACAGGACAGAATGTAGTTCAGCCCTCCCATGATTGGGCAAGCAAGCTTTGAACTCACCTTTTGGAAAGATGCAGCATGGTGGTCAATAAACAAAGGTCCCAGTGGCGTTCCTCCATAGTGGACGTTTGCCTAGGAGACTTCGGTCCAGTAAAATGGATTGGTTTCTGAGAAGGAAGCTTTTATACACAGAACAAACGACGGACATATCCTCTTGAGGTTCCTCGTACCAGCCTCACGGAGGATGAGCTGTATCAAGCTGCTAATGATGCATGGCAGATTGTGGCATACTGTATGCCATCTGAGGCATTGCCATTACTGGAGGACCTCCCATTCCTGGTCTCATCATGTGCCCTCTAACTCCGTATCCCATCTGACCAGGAGGAGGATACATCGCCGGGGCACCTACAGCTGTCCCGCCAGGACCTACGGGGCCCCCGCCATACATCCCTCCTTGAAATGGAGATTGAGACTTATGGGGAAGAGCCTGGCCTGTCGGCGTGGTTGCAGAAGGTGATTGACCTGTGATAGGACCAGGACTTCCTTGCATTGGCTCGGCACCAGATGAGTTCACGCTCGTAATGTCGTGAATAGAAGACCTGCGTTTGTCTTTGTTGATAGAGTTCAGCCTGATAAAGTACTTCTGGGCGTGACTCGCCACTTGAGTTGGTGTGCGCGAGATGACAAAGTTCCGAGATATGCTCCTCCAATCACCTTTTCCGAACTTATTAAGCCCCAGCAGGAACAATCTGTCCAATTGAGGGGAATGTCAATATTAGTCTCAACCCATTTCAGTAAGAAGGTTTTCAATTTATCCATGCAGCTGGCTACGTGGCTTCATAATTTGCCAAATCTGAATTCGTAACATCATCACAACACAGAAGAATCTGAGCCAGACCCAGACTCGAACCCACTTTAGGAAGTCTTTAAGGACATGGTCTCCTTCCAAGACGAATGGAAAAACGGAAAATGGACGCAATGATTTAAAATTTCCTAGCTAACAATCCTCCGTAGGAACACGGAACTCAAAATGAATCAAGGAAAAGGCTAAAATCCTTGCCGGTTGCGATGGTAGTCGATAACAATGGTCTGTGAAGGCAAGACCATTACCTCGTAGACTTCAATACCCTCATTGATCTTTGATCTCAGATGTTTTGGGGATTTCTCAATCCTTCCGGTCTCACATGTGGTACTAATCTAGTCCAACGACTTAGAATTTTCATAGCTCAGACTCATGAAGGATAAATTGGAATGCAAAAGTGCGTCATGAACTGCAGACATCGTCCATCATGATATGAGGTCGGTTATGCTGCATCAGAGAACAGGGGCGGACCCTGAACAGGCGCCAAAAGCAAACTCCTGCAAGAGCTAATGGCATCAAGCTATACAGCTTACTGTCAGGAACACTTGAGCTCCACTTCTATGGTGGAGCAGACCTTCAGCAGACAGCGACGCTGGCCAAATGCTCCTCTTTTGCCAGCAAAGTAGTATGCATGAAGACATGCATAGCGTCGGGACTTGATTTTTGCACAGGCAGACAGGAACATACTTGACTTCCCGTGAGGAAGTGAAGTTGCAGTTGACACCAAGAAGCATCCAAATGAACAGATATACATCTGAATCAGAAGACGTACGGCTTTTCAACAGTAAAGGCATAGAGTACATTCGAGGGAGAACACAGTAAAGTCCTACTTCAACCAAAGTTGTTCCTCAAAACGGTGTAATTTGGATAAAGATCCAATCACTCAATTCCAAGTTCACTCAAGAGAACAGAGCCATCAACAATCACGAAGGTGGACAGAGGTCCTGTGAGTTAGTCCTGTGAAAACCTACGAACCTGTGTTCCTCCTCCGTCCATGGAATCCCCTTCCGCCTTTCCTGATCGGCCTTGCTGCTGCTTGCCTTCCTTTCGGGAATTCCACTGGAGCCACTCAGAGGAATACCAGGGCTCTGCCCAGCCCCAGCCCAGACTTGCTTCTTGGACACAGAGCTATCAGACTGGTCTCCAGCACCTTCACCTCCCAACACACCTGATAGCGATGAAGAGAGAATGTAGTTTGGAAGCTCAACTCTGCCAGCATCAATCGAGTTGACGTCCTTTAGGAGGAGCTCATAGTGCTTCCTCACCTCCGCCGCGTCCTTCCCAGGAACCATGGAGGCCACATTTTCCCAGCGACCAGGAGATTCTTGGTCGTACAATGCGAGAGCATTCTCGAATAGCTTATCCAGCTCAGCGGTCCAGATGGACACTGCTGCAGCTGCTGCTGGAGCGGCGGCATGAGGAGGAGCTGCTGGAATGGCTGAAATGGTTGAAGCTGCTGTTGTCGTAGTTGTCTTTGTTGTTGGGGTTGCAGCAATCGCACTGGGACTCGTTGTGGTCACCTTGGTTGCTCCACCTCCTGTTGTGCCAGCACTATTATGTGTTTTGTTTACCGCAGTTCCAGGTGAGGTTGGTGAGGTTGGCCCCGGAGAGGGTGCTGCCATCCGCACCACTCAGACAGCAACAACACCTCTCTCTCGGTCTGTCGATGCTATGGAAAGCTATACGAGATTCTGGCTAACAGCGGCAGCATCAGCATGTTTGTAATCCTCACCCCTCGCCCTTTCATCTTCTCTCGTCCACAGCGCTTGCACATCAGTCCATGACCGAGGCCGTGTGTGACAATACCCCAATCGCCTCAGAGTGTATCCTATTACAACCAACACACACACAACTCCAAACACCTCGTGCAACATACTACACCGTTTCCCTTCCCTTCCCGTCTCACTTCTTCCCTTCCATTCACTTCTTTCTTTCTTTCCCAATCAGCCAGCAAGCTCATCCTCCTCTTGCTCACCAAATCTATGCACCACTTGCACTGCATCGCTCTCCCAATACATTTTACTGGTGGTGGTGGTGATAAATGATACTCGCTGTACAACCAGATCCTCTTTTGCCAGCGCCCAACCACCCCACCGTCTCGCTTGTCGTCCACACCACCAACAACAACAACAACAACAATTCTCCGAAGCTTTTCCCTCCCTATATCTCTCTCTCAGTCCTTCTCTCTCCCTCTCAGGCCCGGCCCAGGCGGAGGTTATCCAACACCAAGCGGAGAACACAACACCTTAGAAGAGGGACGGAAACTAACGACCTGTATCTTTATCCTCTCCTAGATAAGAAGGATGCTTATCTATCCCTCTTTTCTCCCTTCGTACAGTACTGTACCGCACCAGCATCATCACTCCCTCCCTCCTCCTGCCATGCCAGCAAGGAGGTTTCCGGGCTTCGAGAAAGTAGACTTCCTTTCTGAAAACGATCAGCCAACCCACCACTCGAATGCTGGGTAAAGTACGGCTCTACTCTCTACTACCTCTCCTCTTTGTTCTTCTTCCTCACCACCACTCTCCTGGAACTGGTCCTACCAGAAGAAAAATTTAATGCTTTGGGCGTGCAGGAGCCCCCGGTCCAGTCCACTCAAGAGCAAATTCTACTGCACTTGAGCATCTTCATTGTCTTCTTTTCCCCGCTCCCATCCCCCTCGTGTGGGTAAAAGTTCCCAGCATTTCACTGAACATGGTTTTTCCCCTCTTCATTTTCACCCCGCCCTTTCTCTGTTCCTCTGGCGGTGCGTTTAGGTTTAGCTCGTGTCTTAGGTCATCCTAGTAGTAAATCTGTTCCGGAAGTGGGAAGTTGGGCCACCAACTGGAGTGAAGAAAGTAAGGAAAGCTGCTGAGATATGTTTGTCTTTTAGCTTAAGAGATTTTGCTGGGTTCATGGGTTTGAGGACATGTCTCTCCATCGCTGCTGTCTGTGTACAGTCTGACGGGGAAAGCTGAAGAAGCATAAAGCAACGGTGTAAGCGATTGTTGATAGCTAAGGAAAATGCCACTGCCGTATGGTACTTCGATGTTGTTGAAGATGAAATTTGGTGAGTTTTATTCCCGGTGTATGTTGTTCAATTGTTTGATCGGTGTCTGTCTGGGGTTTAATCTTCTTCGAGAGGACTGTCTGCTCACGGTTCGGTGCATTGAATCCGCAGATGACGCTGCAAGGATTTTCTTGCGCCGCGGTTCAATCAGTCGAGCAGGTGCTCCTCACGCGGCGATGGAGATTGCGGAAACTGGAATTTCTTCTACCACTGGTTGCTTTTGAAGGTCATCGTTCCTCGAGCGGGATTGATTGAATATGGGCCGTCAGCGTCGTGTCCTCAATATCATCTACAAATCTGGGAGCGCAGCAACGCAGCAACAGCAGAGCAGGTTGTTTCACGCCGATGACTGTTCCACTAGACTGACCTGGAGTAACTTGGGATTGGAGAGGCGGCGGCGGCAGTGGATCGAGGGTCACAGATATTCTGTCACTGGCGCTGAATTCTCACCTCCTTCAGTTGCAGCTGTTCAAGAATGTCATCCACTGGGATTTTACCAGCTGACGGCGGCATGCTGGGAAACGATAGTCGGAAGAAGTCTGTGGGAGAGCCGAGGGTCGAACCTTAAATCTCTGGCATTCAGATCTAAAGTTAGCCCAAGTTTGCTCAGAAATCTGAGCACCGTACCTTCTGAAGCACAGAGTATTTCAACGACTTATGTTGCCCAATCTCTGAGGAATGGTTTCGGGTCAGGATATGGGGAAGTTCAGAGAAAATCAAACTTGCGAAGTGGCCGGCTGAACTTTGGAGCTAAACCCCAGGGGACAATTCAGCATATATGTGACCTGCTGCGCGTCATGGGCTGGGGGCCCCAAACTGCACTGGCCCTGGATGAGCTGAACTTGGAGCTGAATGTGTTCTATGTGTGCGAGGTCATGAAGGACAACGGAGACGTGAATGAGTCTCTAGGATTTTTCAGGTGGGCGCAAAAGCAGTTTGGGTACAAGCACAACTCGTACACTTACACAGCAATGTTGGGGCTGCTTGGAGATGCAGGAAGAATTGATGAAATGAGAGCTTTGCTGAAAGAAATGCGAATGGAGGGCGTGGCGTCGACGTTCGTGACTTACATCGCCCTGATCAAAAGTTATGGGAAGGCCACCCTGATCAAAGAAGCTCTTGATGTGCTTGATGAGATGGAAAGACACGGTTGTCAGCCCAATATACATGTTTACAATTGTCTCATGGACACGTTTGTGAATACTGGGTCCCATGATGCAGCCGAGAAGTTGTGCCAGAGAATGATTCAAAGTGGTTGCCCACCGGATAGACGCACATACAATTCGCTCATCAAAGTTTTGGACAAGGCAGGGAGCAGAAAGTCGGTTTTCAGAGTATTTGAGGGTATGAAAGAGGAGGGTTTTACGCCAAAGGTGCTGACTTGCAACCTTGTAATGTCTTCGCATGGTAAGGCTGGTGAAGTGAACAAAGCTATGAAGCTTTTTGAGGAAATGACTGAAAGAGGCGAAAAGCCTATAATAGCTACTTACGAGATACTGATAAAGAGCTTCGCCAAAGTTGGGGATGTGAATGCGGCCTGCAGACTGTTTGACACCATGGCAGCAAAATATCATCCTAGTGTTCTGACTTACAGTATACTCATCAAGGGGCTTGGAATCAGTGGGGAAGTGGACATGGCTGTGCATTTTTTCCGACAGATGATAAAGGATGGGCACCCTGCTGATGGTGTGGCGTA
The DNA here is from genome assembly GCA_948567375.1 of Lunularia cruciata. Lineage (NCBI taxonomy): Eukaryota > Viridiplantae > Streptophyta > Marchantiopsida > Lunulariales > Lunulariaceae > Lunularia > Lunularia cruciata. The sequence continues at coordinate 15,559,239 of OX419757.1, read as the reverse complement.
TGCAACGCTCATAGATATACTCGGCAAGGCTGGGAGAGTTGATGCTGCTTTGCAGCTGCTGAGAGAAATGAGGGCCGAAGGGTGCACTCCAAATGTCGTTGTATACAATTCTCTTATTGACAACCTAGGGAAGACGGGTAGAATCGACATGGCCTTGCAGATCTTTGACGATATGAGCAGAAGTGGTTGCCCCCCAGATGTCTTCACGTTTTCATCTCTTATCGATGTCATGGGGAAGGCTGGGAGAGTTGTCGAGGCTTACAACTACTTTGAGCGGATGAGAGGCGAAGGATGTGAACCAGACGTTGTGGTTTACACTACACTCATAGACTGTATGGGCAAGGCTGGTGACATTGATAAAGCTTTTAAGCTTTTCGAGGTGATGAAAGCTATGAAGGTTGCTCCCAACGTGGTAACATATAATGTCCTCCTTGACCTTCTTGCCAAAGCCGGTAGAATGGATGAGGCGTTCAAGCTGCTAGAAGAGCTCGAAGAGAGAGGTGGTTGTCCGGATATCTTCACCTACGGTTTGATGATGGATGGGTATGGAAAGCTTGGAAACCTTTGCGCTGCCGATGACCTCTTTTCTGAGTTGAAGGACAGCGGTCTTGAATCAAGCGCAGTCGTGTATAACATTCACATAAAAAACTATGGCAAAGCTGGGAATGTTCAGAAAGTTGGTTCGCTCTTTGAGGAAATGAAAATGTGCGGTCTCAAACCTAACGCTGGTACCTACAACTCGGTGATCAATTGCTTCGCTCAGAATAACCAGAAAGAAGCTGCCATGGGGGTGTTCTATGAAATGGGGAAGGTCGGAATCAAACCGAACATGACCACTTACAAGATTCTTCTAGCGACCAAACTCTTCACCCTCGATACTTTACCAGTGATTATCGATGACGGAGTGATGATGAATCCGGACGGTGGATTCATCATTTGCTGAAGGTGCGCAAGACGTGATGGATTATCATCTTAGTTAGCAGATGCTATGCTAATATACCGCCGCGTTTTCAAAAGAGGGAAAGAGGTAAGACAGGGAGCCAAACTCTTGTTACTGTTATTTCAATCACTTCACCTCAACGCTTCTGCAAGACTGGCCTGCCGTATAACTATCTTTGTCGTTCACGTAGGTTATGAAATTGAAACTGGTTGCTTGTATAGCTTGCCTCTCTCATGACATCGAACAATATGTAAGGAAGATCTAGAGAGCTCGTTTTATCGACCACGGGAATCTAGTCTAACCTTCTCTCATTTGTTTCCACATTTGGATCAGTTGAACCGATTCATAGCCACTCCGAATCATGGGCGTTGCATTTCAGTTCCTCACTCTGGATTTCGTGTAAAGGAGGATGGGCTGGTGTTATCAGCTACAAGTCATGCTGACCTTTCAGCTGGTGAAACAATTTATCAGCTTTTCCCAATGCATCACTCCGAACAGCTGATCAAAATATACTTGGTCAAGGCGAATCCTGCGAACAGCTAATTGGTGGAGTGGGCAGTTGCTACTATATGGAGCTGGCACAATGCTTGTCGTTGGTAATTCATATATCGTTGTCCTACTCTTCTCTCCTCCAGGTTTCATGACTTAATGCACGATGGTATACGCAATGAACCTGAGCTATGTCTGTACGTTGTTGCAGGTAAGTTACAGGATTAAAACCAGGGATTAGTTAGACGCAATTTCAAGAAAAGAACGTAATGTACGTCATGGCACTAAACCAGGGAGCAATAGCGCTCCAGAACTCGATGTCTGTAGTCCTTGGTATAAATGGAAGAAATTTTGATCGGAAGTTTGAGAGGCATACGAGTTCATCGAGCGATAGCTGTCCAAAACTCATTGTGAAGAGACCTATATTTTAGTCCTGAAAGGAAATATGTTCAGCACTCATTGTGAAGATACCTATAGTCTAGTCCTGAAAGGAAATATGTTCAAAGTTTGCTAGTTTAGAAATTGTAGAAAGGTCCTCCGAGTTCCAAATAGAAAGATACTCCCAGCGAATCTGATGAGTGTCCACCGGCATTTACCATTTACATCATATCGTGGCTACAACGGTTCTTAACTGCTTTGTATTCTTTTCAAATGAGCAAAGATTACCGTTCGCTCCAGCCCGGAAGAGTCCAAGTCGGTCATTGTCCGGCCGTTAAAGAGGAAGTATGGGAGCCGGATTCCTCAGGGCTCCCGTGTATTGATTCGTAAGCTTCGGCCTACTTGCTGTAAGGGCCAAGAACATGTAGTGTACCGAAGTCAGGAAGTGGACGAGATTTGAATCATGCAAATCTGGAGGACTCATGTCTTCACATAAGACAACAAAATAATTTGAATTTAGCATATTTCGTGTTATAGGCGAGGTGTGGTGTAACTCTTTGATGGTTTGTCCATTGTAGAAAAGAAAACGGCTACTTCTGCTCCATGTCCCTCTCCCTAAGACAGAACGGAACGTTGTTATGACATACATGTGATGGTTTGAATGAAGCGCACATATCGTTGATGATCGGATGAACGGGGAAGACGGCGAAGTCTTTTGCTTGGCCAAAAACGGTTCGTTGCGAAAGTCGTGCGAGTTGGTGTCATTGGGTCATACGTAGATGATCTACTACACTTGGGAGGCCATTCCTTGAACTCATATAGAAGCCTCTGTCACCGACGACCGACGTGTTTTGTTTTCACTTCCCAGGAAAAGTAAGACATATTTTGCCCTCTCATCTCACTCTCTAACGGCAGACAAACTCCAGCCCTTGTGGCCACAGCCTACCTGCAACGGAGGTACCGGAACTCAGTCAAAGTACGTACAAAGGGTTTAGAATTAAATGTTTGAGGTGCTAAATACATCATCAAATGCCTTTATCAAAAGAAGCCAGTTCTGAAGAGCGAACGTCTCCCCTGCGAGAGAAATACTGACTAATGTATCCACTGCACCAGTAGGGAAATATCCTATACCAATGCAATGACGCTGGTTGTTGTCATTTCGGACTGAACCTCAGTGGACCATGTGCTGAGTGATAGGTCCTCTGTCCCAAGAATCCTCGCTTGGGCAATGGGCTGCACCAGCCCGAAGTTTTAAACCCGTGACCTCGACGATCGTTGCAAGATTTGGAAGGCTCGCGAAGCTGTAGGTATTGTCATCATAACTCCTCGTGAGGATGATGCTTTTAGAGTATGAGGCACTAGCTGGCCAGTTTTGGGCGATGGAGACAACACGTGTGATGTACTGACCCACCCTGCTCTGAGTTACCGGTGAGACTGCAATCCATGCCAAGCTCCAAATCAAAAGCTCCAACCGGTTTCCTTCTTGGAGGTAGATGTGACTCCCTGAAAGTAGTATTGCATCCTCACTCAGAATAGTTTGGCCACAGACTAAGGAAGCCTCAAACCAGCGTCGTATTTTGATCACCGGACACCCAATAGAAGTCACTATATGCCGGATGAGATATGATCTTGCAAAGGTCTTCGTTTGAAAACCGACTAACACTGGATATTGTTCAGCCTGAGCTTTCTCCACGGCCAATGAATTCTGATGGAATGAGAAAATGTAAGGTGCATCTGGATGACAGATCAGGCTTCCAGTGTTACACAACTAAGCACTTCTTCTTCCTCAGCCCCAGACTCCGAGTGAATGGACCTAAAGATATCATCCCCACTAACGAGGTTTGGATCAGTTTCGATCATCAACACGTTCAAACCTCGCCCAACGAGCACGAGTTTGCTCCCTAAACCAGCAACTTTTGGGTTGCTAGTCAAGATTGTTACCCAATCCAACTCTGCAAGACCCTGAACCTTAGCCCAACCTACAGACCTGCACGGGTGATAGGTATATCTCAGTCTCCCTGTAGCCCAATCCACAAGAACTATGTGTTTGTTAACTGTTGCTCCCAAGCTGAACGTCACCAGGGCCTTGGCCTTATCCTTGAAACGGGTAAAAAACCACTCTCCTTTTGTGGGAACATAGAACTTCATCAGTTGTTTGCAAGCTTGCTGAGTATCTACCGACCTGTACGAGAGGTAGTATTCGTCCTTATTGAAGGTATACGACGACCACTGAACTTGCCAGCCCCTTTTATACCGACTCGGACAAATCACCTGAGGAAACCCCTCATTTCCCACACTAAACCACTCCTCTTTCGCGGGGTCATATCGCTCAGCAACTGGTATGCGATTGCCGGAGGAGTCAAACCCACCGGAAATATATATTTGACCCTTGACGAGGAATATCAGAGGACTATGACGAGTCGTTATCATGCTCTTCCCTCTTCTCCATTGATGAGCGAAAGGGGAGTAGATATAGACATCTCTCAATGTGGGCCCAGACTCACCAGCTTGGCCACCGGCGACGTAAAGTTCACCGTTCAGTGTAGTCGATGCTCGCCCAAATACGTCATGGTTCAGACCACTGTCCCTGGGAATAGAAGGTAGGGCTAACCACTTCTCCTCTCTAACATCCAGGGCGTACCAAGACACAGCCTTCGTAGTTGGATGCCAAGTTTCTGTGTATACCCACTCCTCTGTAACTCCCAAATTGACTCTGCATTGGAAGAAAAAAGGATCCTCCACAGTTTGCTTCCAAGCCTTGCAGACGAGTCTCATATGCATCCAACAAGTCCGTGGCAGTCTTGCTAGACAGCCCCGAACAACATCATCTGGTAGACCAGGAATCAACGAGGTCGGGCTTGTGCTCAACCGTTTCCTTTGTGCAAGAGTGTCACAATCGTCAAAAGACCACGTGAGTGAAGATCCTGCGGACATGGTGTGGCAGCAGAACATTCAACTCTCCCACTGTGCTTTGTCCGGCCCAACTCTTCGACAAATGCTTTTGTGCTGCAACAAAAACACATAGCAATCACCATTTCAATGTCAACTGCAACACTTGCAACTTCTGACAAAGAACAGCAGCACTTGCACAATGCGTTTTCGCAAACAACGTGGAGTATTTACAAAGACGGGTTGATTCCTATGTCACTGACTGCTCGGATTCAAGTTCGGAAGGCAATCAGTGAGTCACCTACTCATATGGGGAGCAACAGCTTCTGAACTGACAAATGATTACACACAAGAGGTGACCCTGGAAGATGAGGTCAAGAGGACAAATCGAGTAGGCTTCCATGCACTACTTTGTTGATTGTTGCTAATGTGTTGAGAAATTATGACCTAAGTGCTGTCGTGCTGTCCTTGATAGCATGTTCAAAAACAAGATGGATTTCCGCTTTACCACAATTCATGATATGTCAAACTCTCTGCTGTCTTCAACTGTGGAACCCATCTTTGACGGGTTCGTGAAAACCTCAAGCACACTTCAAATTCCCACCCTTCCCCACCACGGCGCGGGAACATAACCACTGCTTAATAGTCCGCTTCTTGGTATGGTCTGGTAGGTGTATGTGTATCTATGTATGCAATGGTTTAATGGTCCTTTCAAAATGGCTACTAGGACAATAATCTTCATAGTTCACATGCTGATAGTGTCCATCCAGTCAAGGTACCTGTTGTATCCCATAAACTTTTATGGCCCCCATTCTCCACTTCAGCATATGTTAATAGTTTCAGTAACTATTAAAGCGGATAAAGCGGGCTTATGGCTCAACCTCTGGCCTACTGAGACCTTATAAAAAGTTAAACGACTAGAACAAACCTTTAGTATCCGCACTGCTCCTTGGCGTCCAACCGAAGAGACCAAACATCCAGAATCTCCGTTCACTGTCAATTCTCACCACCAAATTCCACTTTCTAGTGATAAGAGAGTTGAAGAAAATGTTAGAACCTCCGTGAAAACAAGCTCTTCACTGGCCTGTACGCGACATAGAGAAGAGCACCTCGGTAACTCTTTCGAGTTTACGCGAAGAAGAGAAAATCAAGAAGTTCTAGTCCTGTAAGATTTCAGGTTTTAGGGACTCTGGGTGACCTGTTACGAAACCCCCGGCAAATCAGGAACTTCCCGAATTCCGTTGTCAAGCAGACACTTGTCAAGGTGTTCAAGAAAGGTAACATCTGCGTTACATATGTAGAAATCCAGGAGTGTTCCAACACGTTCGTACAACAACTTCCCGGTTCCAGAATCTACAATGCCCACTTTGAGAACAAGTGAAAGACTTTACTCTTTCTAGCCTGCAAAGTCCCCGCCGACTGGGTCTACGTGACTCTGAGATCGCAGCCTGAGAAGCGGGCAGAGAGCTCTCAACAGTTGGAAGCTGCTTGATAGCAATAGCCATTTAGTAAGCTGTGAAGGAAAAGCAGTCCAATATCTCGGCTTGACAACCTATTGTCCAGATGCAATGATACATGACTATGGTGAAACATGTGATCTCAAAGGAGGTCAGAGATCCACGAAAGCTCATTGACTCACCTTCATAAGTGCGGACTGTGTATGAAATCTTGAACGTTAATTTAATTTTGACAGAAAGCTTTTAAAGCTTTCCAGAATAAGAAACTCCAGCAGTATTTGGGCAGCATCGGTCATCTTGCTCCGAAACTTTTCAGCTGTCTTGAAGCAAGAATAACGTAAAACCCCACTATCAAAGAGGAATAGTCACACAAGACTTGATAGAGTAAATCAGACTACCAAATTGTTCTCCTTGAATCCCCCACGTTTAAGTCACAAAAATCTTTCTCCAGTTTCGGGTGTCTGTTCAAACGTCGTGGTATCTGTACTGACGTTATGGCTACGATACGACATTCGTGCAAGCAAGCATAACAGATGGGATGGTCCCATCTTCCCGATTGCTCATTCTATGGTTTCCAAAGAGTTCAAATACGAGTTTGCGACTTTGAACAGTTTGAGCTGATGCCGTGCTTCAACAACTCAGTTCAGTAGCTGCAAATTTCAAAATCCTCTGCTGTCAAAACCAGGCGGGCAGAGCAGGGGAAGATGAAGAAGAGAAAAGCCTGAGATAAATTTCCTTAGTTTCTGTTGTTTTCGAGACAGTAAAGGAACCAAGAACAAGGATGTCCTGCCACCCAAAGATGCACTTAAGACACCAATGAAGTGGCAACAGAACTATTTCACCCAATTTATCGGTCCATATCAAACTGCATGACGCAATACCAATCCAGTAACACCTTGACCAGATAATCAAGGCGGCAAATTGAATTCAAATCTGATCCCTGAATGGAAGTAAGAACGGCAAACACACGAAATCAAGAACTCTTTTGAATCGAGACTAGAATTGCTCGATGAACGAAGTTAGCGTGATGGCAATCTGGGTTCAAAGATCAGCTGGCAAACAAGCAGTCGTCAGGCTATACCATATGTTTAACTGCAATCTCCCATGGCTTGCATCTTCTTGTCCTCATCGATCCTTTTCGACAAGTGCTGCCCGGGCAACCACCAGAAAGAATCCATCCTCAACAATGGAGGAGGGACTAATCAGTTCCTGTGAGCTCCTTGCAGTCTCTACTGTTGTCGCTCGGACGTTGTTCACCACTCTCGTGTTTCATCCTCCAAATGTCTTCATCATCACCTACGTGGGCTATCTACCAATCTGTCAACCCACAGAAACGAGTAGAGTACATCATAATCCGCCATCCTGGATGTCTTCTCGACCAGCGTACTTCAAATCCGTTCAATTCTACTTCAAGTTGGATCTGGAAGAGAACGGTGAAAAACGATGAAGTTTCTTTCAGGCGTGAACAGATGGGTCGTTTCTTTCACCCAACCACACACGCAACAGAGTTATTTAAATACCCTGGGCCGGCTACAGTGCAGAGGCCACAGATTGGATGATGCGTGAAAGTAGTGGGGGATGTGGGTCTGTCTGCAGATTGGATGATCCGTGAGAGTAGTGGGGATTGTGGATCTGTCTGTGGCTACAGTACCAAGCAACACGTTACCTTTCAGGCACAGAGATTCCTGTTGGCTCAGGTTGTAGAGAATGCAAGCCTCTAAACAGTACAACATCCTGTGCTACTATCACATCCCCCACTATTTCGTGATATTGTCCCTCGTCTTTTCCTCGGGCTTCCCCCAAGTCCACCATCAAGGACAGACGTGGCGTTGATCTACCTTGGTCCTCCCATACGACTAGTTCAACTCTCATCTCATCCACCCCGGTTCCACCACTTCTCATTCCTAATTCCCAAACCGACAAAGAAATGCAACCCAATCTTCTCCACTTCCTTCTGAGGATAAAAGCTCTCGTGTAACTGACTGCCTACTACAGGTCAAACTCATGTGCCTCTCTGCTGCTGTTCTCGAATCTTGAAAAGAAAGCTGAAGCAACCAAATTTAGCTTCGCCTCAGAGAAGCACATGCACTTTCCTTCTCCTCTCCTGCAACACCTCAACTTCCCCACACACCTGCCCAGCTACGAATATTCTCTTCCTCTCTGCCTTGTCCACTGACTCCAGTCCACCACAGGCCGGTCCAGACCTTTTATGTTTCTCTTTCTTTTCCTTCCTTTCCTTTCCTTACCCTGAGCGAAACCAACCCAGTTCGTTACTCAACTCCACAGAGCAACAATCCCCGAATCAACAGAAAGGGACGCCTGCACTTCCTGCAAACAAAAGCGCAGCCCAATCAGAACGCTGTTTCTCGTGGGACTCATCAAAATCACATCTCTTCTCTGCACGAGTTTCTGACTCTTCTTCCCCTGCATACCACCACTTATTGCCCTCCCCCTCCTCCTCCTCTTTCCTCTGCTTGTCCTGTGCCTTTGCTTTTCATCGATCGTCATCTGATGTCAACATTAACATGCAATATAATCTCCAACTGTTATGTCATCTGGCGATCGGCACCACTTCTACTACACCACCACAGATGACAGATATTTATCACATTTCATTCTTTTACCCTCTTCACATCCATCCCATCACCTGTCACCACCAGAACTACTGTACCGAGTACTCCTACTGCTTTTGCTCTTTCTATCCTATACTGCTTTGCTTTTTCTTCAACTTCTTGTGTAGACATGGCTCCCCTGGGAGTCATATGATCTACGCCACTGCTTTGCTGTTCCTGTCCTGTACTGCTTTGCTTTTTCTCCAACTTCTTGGGTAGACATGGCTCACTGGATCCATAGCTTGAGTGAGCTAGTGACCGGTTGATTTTCTCAACCGCCAAAGTTGAGAACAGAACATTCTTTGAGAGTACACTACGTTGCACCTAAATTTATCGCTTTCTAGATAGGATTGGTTTTCAACTGCCATGGTGCATTTCATGATTGCTGAGAGGCCAAGGTTCCAAAGCTTTTTGTTGTTACCACGTTATGCATATATATTCTTTCGTCTTCGACAAGATTGAGGAATCCACTGAAGTGGAACTTTGAGGATATCCTTTTGTCATAAGAACTAATAATCAATCTAAGAAACTAGCTGATTCTTAAAGCAAGCTTGACCCAAACTAAATATGGTTGGCTATAGGAACTTAATAGTCAATTCAAGACTTAGAACTCCATTAGTATAAGGGTGAAGTACTTATCATGTCTCATCGTTCATGATCACTTTATCATTACAATTAGTCCTGCACTTTTAAATCTTTCTTCCAAACCCAAAGTCAAAGTTTTGCATTTAACATCATTTCTAGGCACACCAAAGCAAAATGCTTTGAGATTCTAAGGACAAAAAGGACTATTCCAACACTATACTCTGTGTAGAAAGCTAATTTGATTATATTCATTTATGCTATAAATCGAGCCGTATATATATTACGGATATTAAACCCAACACAAGGCCATGATGGTCGTTTGATCATTACGTAGTAAGAAAACACCGTAGTGTTTAACTTTTTCACCTAAAACATTAGATACTAATATATAGCATCTAATGTCTAGAGATAACGTTGTGTCTCATCTTGAAGTTACAAGCGCAGTCCCGGAACTCTAAATCGATCTTCAACACTCAGATATGAAAACGGTGCAAAATAAATTATCATCTTTGCTAAACCTGAATGTAGTAATGGTCTGAGAAGTATCGAGAAAATATTCGCATTCTGACAGAGCGAATAAAGAAACAATCTTTTATATCTTTCACATAATTAAAAAAAATCTCACGTTTAAGTGTCCAAATTCTAATAAATTCTTGCATCCATATCCCCTCTGACCCTAAGTTGGCCGTGGGCATTGAGGGAAATTAAATTATACGTGTCTTTGGAAATAAGACTTGATGGTGGTAAAAAGCATTACCATTAACCATTAACTTCGGTTATCTATCCATATCTTTATTTCTATAAGGAAACCAAACGTGGCTTAAAACAATTATCGCACAACCTAACTTTTCACCTGAGATTAATTGGCAGTAAATATCCTGTATTTGCTAGTATCACTCGATTAATATTCTTTCTCCTTGCCAATTTATTTATCAACTTGTTGTGAACTCTTGGGAAGTGTCGGAGGTTAGATCCAAGTAACACCATAATGACGTTATCTATCTTTATCTATCCGCTTTTATATAGGCTGGTTTGTGCCTATGATAGATTAATACTATTTTACTCACTTCGTGCAGAAAGTTCTATTTGACTGACAATTGTGCTTGAAAGGCAGATTTGGGTGAGCTTGAAATGATTGAGGAGATATGCATCTGAAGAATTAAAAGTCAGAGAATGAGTGTGTAAATATCTCGCTTGGAATACTACTGGAGTTTAAGAGATCACACGGACCAATGTGGAAAATGATGAAGATCCCAACGGACTATTATATTAGGAGAATAAAGTCAATCAAGAAATCAGATGATTGAATGAGAAAGGGGGTATGTAAACTTTTCTGCTCATGAGTTTTCCTTCACTTTCAAGAGCAGTAAGTGAATAATTTTATGTATTTCAGTGGTCAATATTTTCTTCATTTCGCTTTAGAAATGGAAATTCAGTAGCCATTGCTGGAAAAATAATAATACAATGTTTCAAATAAGCACAAATATAGCTACAAATCTTTGATATTCTTCTTCTTCTTTTTGGTTGAAATATGGTGCAAAGAGTGTGCTGAAGTTATTACCACACCTTTCTCCACTAGTAAGGAACATATAGCAGTGAAACCCTTAGCTTTTGCTTGTAGTAGGATCTTCATATGTGCTAATGTGTACATATCTCACTAGCTAATATTGAGTAATAGTGCATTTATTTTGAGAAGTTTCATTGTGTTCTTTTCATGCACGTATACACAAAGTCTTCCTTTTCTGAGATAATTTCAGCTTTATCCAACAGCAATCCCATAGATTCTATAGAGTTTAATAAACGATCTGAGGATATATTTTAGTGCAAATGGATTTTTCTTAGAACGGGGAAAAGGAAAGTTTAGAAACAAAAGGTTTTAATGCTTCCTTTAACTTTCCTGAAACTTTGTAGAGATCACAATACTTTTGATCTTCCTATATGCTATATAGATCTTCCTATAGTGGACTAAAGCACCTCTTCTTTAATCATAACAATACTGGAGACGTCGTATAATTGTTGTTCCCCGCAAAGTATTGACTTAAAAAGCTACGACCTCTTACACAATAGCTTGGATACTTGAGTTTTTATTTATTTTATAAACTAAACTGCTATAAAATTGAAATAAAATCCTATAAAATTCGTTTTCTCTATTTTTTTAATATTTTATCATAAAATTGCCCTCAATAGCTTTTCTGCGAGTATCTAGCATGAATCTCATGTTCTTGCATACCTAATCTACAGGGGTATTCTTTCCCCAAAATTTATTACAAAAGTAATTTTATATGATCGATTCTGTTGTGATGTCCAGCATGTAGTACTTATGCATTAATTTAATCATGTAGACTTTAAATATTCAAAATTCTGAAGAGAAAAACAAACCGGTAAATGATTGAGGTATTTGAAAATAATTGACAATAATGATTCATCAACATATATCTGTTTGATGTTCTTGATTTTATAGAGAAATTTTTTGATGAAGTCAATGGTTCATTCTCCGGAATATATAATATAACATTCTAATAACTTTCCTCTCCTTACATTCAGATATTTTTCATTCTCTCTTATATTTTTAAATTCTTAAGAGGATAAGACATGAGGAGACTCCAATCAAAAATCAAGATTTACAAATGAATAATCTTATATAAACCTATAATTTTTTTGTTTTTTTTAATCTAGTTTAGAATAATATATTATTCTAAACTAGATTAAAAAAATATACATTTATTCTAAGCATTAAGAAACTGAAATACATTATGATATTGATGAGAAGTGATGGTCAAGGATTGTATAACAATAACCTGAACCAAGGGTGTGGTTGATGATGAATGACACGCAAGGTAGCAAAAGTCTGCTCAAATAACCTTCCACCATAAAATGGATTAGCTCTCCCAGTCGATATTATAAATGACTCGTCATGCAAATCAATAAAAGGAGTGCCTTTAATAGCACAGATCTAATTATCTACAAGTTGGCACAAGAAGTTTGAATGTCCCCTAAATTTTGGAACGGCTTCAATTTATACTTCTACTTACAAGATAAAACCAAGCATTTGCAAGAATCAATTAAAATTTTGATACTTTTACTTGTGAATTAAAGCCAGATATATATATATATATATATATATATATATATATATATATATATATATATAATGTTGGTTGTGGATATTTATTGAAAGACAAGGATCAGATTCTTGTGCAGATAAAAGATTCTACTAAGCACTCTTTGCAAAGGATACTATTGTTGCATAGAATTTGTAAAATTTGAACCAAATCTTAGCTCTCATTGAACTATGGATTTGACCAAAGATTCAAATGTTCTAAATAAGAAGCAAGGAAGAAAAGAGCTAGATATACTAGTGAAATATATTTTTATAGTATAAGAATTTACCATAATAATTTTGTAAAATTTGGCATTTAAATCACTACAAATTTCAAAAAGATATTCTAAAAAAGCACCTAGGAAATTTTTATAAAAGAATGTTTTAAAGATACCTAGAAACCTTTTATTTCTCATATAGACTCTATTGGGGCTTAGCCCCATGTTACCTTTTTTGTCTCTCCCTTGTATGGCTTGATGGGTCTTCCCATCCTTTGTTTTTCCTACGCGGTCGCCTTTTTTCTATTTGAAACCCTTTATGATGTAAGGCGTTGAGAAATCTTCTTAAGAGTTGAGTAACTTTCTTGGGAAGTTACTTGCTAAACTATTTTAGAAAGCAAGCTTGTACACATTTCAATATACATAACATGGCCTTAGTTCATCTTTAGCATTTGAGTTAATCCTATCAATTCTTAGTCCATTTCTTCTCTTTCATCCTCCCTCCTTGTTCTTTGGGATTTTGGTCTTAAGTGATTATGGTTATTGAAAAATTGATGGGTTTGATGAGATAACTAATAAGTAACTACAAATAATTCTATCTTATATTGATGATTATTATCTCATAATAATCATCAATTTCATTTATGTTCATTTATAAGAATATTGGATTCCTTGGACTAAGGTGAACATTAGCATAAGAAGGAGATAGAAATATTCCAAAAAAGTAGGCACAAATCTGGCTAGTTCTCATGTGTAAGATAATAATTAGCAAGTTCATTGTAAATAGAATGAAAGGATTTTGGTAATTTTGGTGTACTTACAGTCTTCTTATTTCTTATATGTTACAAATAATTAGCAAGTTCATTACAAATAAAGTGAAGGAAAATTTGTTAAGTGTAGTGTGCTAGCAACATATTGGTTTTATACTAGATCAAAGCATATTCAAAAACAAGCATATGTTAGTTTCTTTTCATTAATTAAACTTATTTGTCTTTAATATGGTGTACAATTGGGATGTTGTGTAGCACCAAATTTTTCTAGTCTAATAATCCAAATATTGATTCTAATGCTAAACTAAGCACCCCTTTGAGCACTTGAGAAGAAATATAATGAATCCTGCACCAAAAATATCACTTAAGAAGTCTAAGCGATACAAAAAAAAAATATTTTGGAATTCAAAGGTGTCTCTTGAGCTCCACTAGATCTTCATAATACTTTATTGTCACTTCATGAAAGAATATATATATATGTTAATAGATACAAGGTATAAGATAGGTAAAAAAATGAAATTTGCGAATATCTTGGTGGTACAATCTGATTTTAACTAACTAGAAAGGACAACATTGAGTTTATAGTAAATGAAGCATAAATCTCACTAGGCTCAAGAGATTCTACATTGTTATACTCACATCTTACTTATGTCAACAAGGGTTTGTATAGATCTTTATTGCTCAATTTGAGAAGAGAACTTGAAGATTGGGATATAAGATCTCATATCTCAAACCTACACGTAATTTTGTTACATATATATATATATATATATATATATATATATATATATATATATATATATATATGCAAGGACTTAAATGTTGGAGCATAATGATATTTTATGTAAAATGGAATGGAGTGGAAAGAGTTATATGAGTTTGTGATTAGACCCCAAATTAACTTGACTCATACAACTTAAAATACCTCATATATATAGAGGATCCTACCTACTTACTATAATGCATAAAGTTGGATCTCTTGGTATTATTAGAAAGTCTTTGATAGGAACTTGCAAATAAGATTCAGATTGATCACATTTGATGAAGGTTTGAAATTTTGGTTTTTAATTATGAGATAATTCTTAAACACTAAGTGAGGTGATAAGTGTCATGTAATCTAGAACCACATATGAGTGGATGGTCTCTAAGGTTAGCTTGGATCCAATCATGATCCCAATCACTTTGAGGATTGAGGTAGATTTTGAGACCAATATTATGGCTATCTACCAATATAAAGAATAATGAGGATTTAAGAATGATACTTTAAACTTTGAGCTTATTCTTGGATCTAGTATTGATCTTTTGTACGATCATGACCAATATAAAATCTATGAGACATAAACCTCTAAATATTAGCTAAATTCCACTAGAATCTCCATGGATAATTAAACCATTAGATGAGTGAACCATCATCCAAGAACACTAAACTACACCAATAATCTACCCTAAGTCCTAAGTAAGTACTCACATGAGAAGGTAAGCCAATGGTTCAAGCTTGATTAGAAATCTAAGAATTGTTAAAATTCAATGACAACATGGTTGAAACAAAGTAAAGTTAGCAATAGTTGTTGCTAATTTTATTAACATTAGTATATATAATGTAATGTAATGCTATGATCTTGAACAACTAAATGCAATTTTTTTGTATAGTAAACAAACATGCAAAGAGAAAATTGATTCAAGCAAAGTTGTACCTATGATGTAAAAGACTGAGACCAAGGAGAGAAAAAGGAGAATGGAAGCTCACATAGGGACACTTGAATGTGCAAAAACTCCAAATGCTTAGCATGAGTTTTGGCTTTGGTATTTACATGCAGCATACAAGGCTCTTGAGAAACTTCTCAAGAAACTTCCTTGAGTTGCTTTCTTAGAGAGCAAGCCAAGTTAACCCGGAAGCTTCTCAAGAAGCTTTCTTCTACAAGCCGTTTACTTGGCGTGCAAGCTAAGCTAGTTGGAAGCTTATAGAAGCTTCCTTCTAGAAGCTACCTACTTGGGGTGCAAGTTAAGCTAGTTGGGAAACTTCCCAAGAAGCTTCCTAGATACTTCTAGAATATTCTAGGCTAATTTGGTTTATTCTCTACTTCATTAGCCTTACTAACTACGTTGCTAAACTCCATATTGTTACATATTTCCCCACCGCTAGTTGGTGACGTCCTTGTTGCCATTGAAGCATCAAACTCTTGGATGGCCATTTATGCATTCTAGAGGTGAGAAAGAGGTTCCTATGTGGCATCCTGAAGGGGATACCCTTTCCAAAGGACCTTGTACTCCATATGTTATTGGCGTCCTTATTGAATGTGGCAACGTGTAAGGATACAATCAACTTCATACTCCTCATGATCATAGATAGGGATGGGAGGAGGAGGAGGTTGGACACAAGAGGAAAAAGAAGATGGGTTAGGAACAAAGGGTTTCAACTCGGAAATGTGAAAGATAGGGTGGATGTGCATATGACAAGGTAAGGCAAGGCAATAAGCAACAAGAGAGATGATTTGGTTGACATCAAAGGGTCATATCCAATTAGAGCAAGTTTAAAAACTTGGGTATCAAGTGGGAGGGGTAGGTTACCAGAGGATAGCATGACTTTATCACCAACTTCAAAGGTGAGATCACAACGATGGTGGCCCGCATATTATTTCTGAAAATTCTGAGCAACAAGGAGGTGAGATTTGGCTTGTTAGAGAGATTGGGATATGGTGTTCAAGAAGGTTGAAGTATGAGGGACCTAAGATGGAGGAGGAGCAAGAAGAGAATATGGAACAAGCGGATCTTGGCCAAAATTGAGAAAGAAAGGAGAAAATCCAGTGCTTTCCTGTTTGGAATGATTATAGGCAAATTCTACAACTGGAAGACATTCATCCCAATTAGTATGGTCAACATTGACAAAGGCACACAACATATCCTCCAAGGTACAAATTACACATTTGGTTTTTCTATCAGTCTGAGGATGATAGGCAGTGGACAAAGCAAGCTTGGTGTCGAGTATCTAGAAGAGTGCTTGCCAAAATTTCTTGGTGAAACGAGGATCACAGTTAGAGATGAGTACACGTGGCATCCCATGATGCTTGAAGACATTGTCAAAGTAGATTTGTGCTAAGGTTGGAGCATCTACGGTACCAAAGGTTGGGGCCAAGTGGATTTGCTTACTAACTTTATCTACAAACACCACGATTCCTATGTTTCCTTGCTTTGTGTTGGGCAAGGATGTGATGAGATCCAAGCTCACATGTTCCCATCAAGCAGATGGAATGGGGAGTGGTTGAAGGAGTCCACTCGGCTTTTGGTTGTTGGCCCTGTAACGTTGGTAGCTCTCACACAATCAAAGAAACTCTTGAACATCTCATGTCATGTTGGGCCACCACCATCAGTGTTGGAGGGTACCCAAGGTCTTGTCCACACCCATGTGACCAGCTATAGGTAAATCATGGGCTTCTTGTAGGCATACAAGTTGGAGATCACCTTTGGCTTGAACATAGATCTAGTCCTCATGGAATAGAAGGCCTTTCTTCAAGGAGAAGGTGTTGTACTCCTTTTTGCTATTGTAAGACGACCATGTACTATTTGGAAGAAGGGATCTTGTTATAGAGTTGACCAAAACTTGTTTTGGACCTTGGAGTCAATTGACACCATTGTAATTGCTGCCGTGATGAGAGGAAGAGACTTCAAATCAGGTTGTCGTGATAGAGCATCAAGGATGACATGAAACCAACCTAGTTTGTACTCAAGTTTTATGTCAAAAAATTGGAGTTATTCCTCTTATTGATGATGTTGACTCTTCATGTGCAACACGGCTCCAATTGCAAAGTTAGAAGCATCAAAACCAACCATACATGGTTGGTGAGGATCATATGGTTGAAGAATGGGCCTTGAAGGCATCATATGTTTCAACTTCTTGAATGCTTCTTTGTGCTTGGCGGTCCATTGGAAGCTTGAGTTCTTCCCCAAGAGGTCAGTCAATGGTGCAACCACATGAGCATAATAATGGATGAACCATTGGTAAAAACTAGCCAATCCATTAAATGCCCGTACTTCTATAGCATTCTTTGGAGTAAGCCAATCAATAATGGCCTTGATTTTCTCCTCTTCCATCTTGATCCCCTCCGATGAGATCTTGTGACCCAAGAAGCTAACTTCCTTTTGCTAAAAGGCACACTTTGACTTCTTATAGTAAAATTTCCATTTTTGTAGTCATCTTAGGACTTCTTGTACATGATTCACGTGTTTTGCCTCTATCTTGCTATAGATTAAGATGTCATCCAAGAACACCACCACGTACCAATCCAATAGTCTATCCAGCACCCGATGCATTTGATCATGAAGATTACTGGAGCATTAGTGAGCTCAAAGGGTAGAACTCTCCACTTGAAATGCCCATATCTCATGCAAAAGGTAGTTTTTTGCACATCCTCCTTACCAATGAGGATTTGCCAATAGCCGCTACAAATATCCAACTTGGAAAAGTATCATGCTCTACTCAATTGATCAAGCAAGTTATCAATCCAAGGCAAGGGATATGCATTCTTCATTGTTTGCTTATTTAGCCCATAGTAATAAATACAAAAATGAAGTTCCATCCTTCTTCAAAACAAATAGTACCAATGCTCTCCAAGGAGAGATGTTATGTCGTATGAAGTACTTCTCCAACAACTCCGTAAGTGTTTTTTGCAACTCCTCCAACTCCTTTGGTGAGAGCCAATAGATTGGTCTACTCATTGGAGTACTTCGTAGCAATAAAGAAATCTTGAAGGGCATACCATGATCGGAGGGTAATCCATTTGGCAGATCATCCAGAAACATATCCACAAACTCTTGAATCATCTAATCAACCATTGCTTGATGAAGCTCTTGGCCCTTCTCAGATGATTCTTGTGCAATCAGCTTATCTTCCTCCAAAGCTTACTCTATGGCTGCTTCACTAACAAACTTCCCATCTAAGGACTCATCTTTCTTCAAAGCTTGCTCCATGGCTGCTTTCTTGGTAAACT
This sequence comes from Lunularia cruciata, assembly GCA_948567375.1. Lineage (NCBI taxonomy): Eukaryota > Viridiplantae > Streptophyta > Marchantiopsida > Lunulariales > Lunulariaceae > Lunularia > Lunularia cruciata. The sequence continues at coordinate 15,540,816 of OX419757.1, read as the reverse complement.
TCCCATCTTTGAACTTATTCCCCTTCAAGGCTTGCTCTATGGCTACCATCTCGAGAAACTTTCCATCTTGTGACTGACTATTTTTAGGTGTCTTACTAAGAGGTGCCAGACAACCCAATTGGAAATTCCTACCTTTGTGTTGTACTTGAATTTGTTGTTTGTTCCAATCAAATTGAACTTTATGGCGTTCAAGCTAAGGTAGTACTAGAATGACATTATAGTGTAGAGGTGCCACTACAAACCTCATACACTCCAAATACTCCTTCCCAATCTTGAAGGTAACATGATATGAGGTATGGAATGCAGAACATTTTCTTCCATCCACCATCATCAATCTACTTCTAATTATTGGCTTGATAGGAACACCAATTCCTTTGCTACTTGCATAGACATACAATCCTTTGAACTTCCAATATCAACCAAAATCCTACAACCTTGATTATACCAAACCTTGCAAGTGAAGTAAACTTGCATAGGTCAAGCCTTCAATCCCATTGGAGCTAATCAAGCTCCCAATAGGCGGCTCAAAATCTCCTATTGGGATTCCTCATTTCCTTGAACCTTTTGCTCCACAAACTCCATCTGTGTGACTTGTTGAGGTCGTCCATTCTTGAGTGGATATTTAGTGATACGATGTCCCAATTGAACAACAATAAAAAAACCCCCATTTTGTCATAGTTTCTCTCTATCTGCAACGCCAAGTGGTCTTCTTTGAATGGCATCAATCTCCATTAGTGCTAGCTCCTCCACCCGTGTGTAATGTATTGGTAGGTTTTGTGGAGGTCAAGGTCAAGACCAAGTTGTTGCAACCAAGGAATCAAAAATTTTGGCCAACCACATGGCTTCCTCCAAGTGTTGTGGCTCTTGCATGGTCACCTCTTATTTGGTTCTTGACTTCAAGCCCCTCACAAATCGATCTAGAGCTCCACCTTCTAGTATATTTGGAATTTGCATGATGGTGTTTTGGAATTGTGTGATGTAACTTTTTACAAAGCCAATCTATTTCAACTCTGCAAACCTATCCCGTGTAGCTCATGTGACATTTATAGCTTGGAATCGACTAATTATTGCACTCTTGAATTCTGCATACATCAAGGTTGGTGCAAAAATTTATCATTCAACTCGCTCCACTTGGAATCTCCACCATAGCTTTGCTACTCCACCCAATTGGCTAGAAGCCAAGAGAATCTATTTTTGCTCATCTTGCAAATTGGTAGCTTCAAAGTAACATTCACAGTCAAACACAAAATTCTCCATTGCACTCGAGAGATTCTTGCCTTCAAATACCTTGGGTTTAGGGAATCGGATTCAATCTTCTCCTTCTCAAATTGGTACTCTCTCTACATGCTTCTATCCTCAAAGCTCTCTTTCATCCAACAATCATGTAAGGTGCTTGATTTGTTGCTGCATAGCAAAGATAACCTTGAGCATTGCCGCCATGGTTGCTACTCTATCAAGTCACCCCTAATCTATCTTATTTATTAACAAATAGAAGCAACATGTCCATTGTTCTCCATAAGTTACAACCGGAAGCACCAAGGGTTCCTCAGATATGGTGATCATATGCAAAAAATCTTGTCCAAAGCATGAGATGATAAATTGTGTGAAATGATGTTTGGGTAGTACTTGGACACAAAAATCCCAATGGTTTGGTGGAAGTGGATTTGGTGGTCCATAAATTAAATCCATCCCATTCTTGCTCTAATACCAATGTAAACGACTGAGACTAAGGAGAGAAATAGGAGAATGGAAACTCACATTGGGACACTTGAATGTGGGAAAACTCTGAATGCCTAGCATGAGCTTTGGCTTTGGTATTTATAGGCAATATACAAGGTTCTTGAGAAACTTTTCAAGAAGCTTCCTTGAGCCGCTTTCTTAGAGTGCAAGCCAAGTTAACCTGGAAGCTTCTCAAGAAGCTTCCTTCTAGAAGCTGCTTACTTGCCATGCAAGTTAAATTAGTCAAGAAACTTCCCAAGAAGCTTCCTAGATACTTTTGGAATATTCTAGGCTAATTAAGCTTATTTTTCACTTTGTTAGCCTTACTACCTACATTGCTGAACTCCATATTGTTACATATGAAGCATATTATTTGGTTTATTTGTAGATATATTTTCTTCTATTTGTGTAGAAAAATGAGGCTATAGATTGATACAAGGAGCATCTTTATTATTCTCAAGAGTTACTCACATAAAGGCATGCCTAAGGAATCAATCAAATGTTGATAATCAACTATTAGACTATAATTATAAGGAGATCTAGATGTGAAAAGTTTGAGCAAATAGTAAATCCTATTTATTTCATATACCATGTGTATGTTACTTGGTTACTACCCTTTAAAATTGGTTGGAATGATTAAAAAAACTCAAATTTCTATTCCTCTCACTCAAGGGAGCATAAGTGTAATAAGTTTCATAACAAAGACTTGAGAAATTGATTGCAATAAATAAAATTAGTCTTGGTTTTGTAAAAAATGTGAAAAAATATTCACATTTTGTAGCCTAGTATCATATGGGATAAGATTTACCTTTCTTGTGATTTGAACTATACAATGTGCAATTTTGACAATCAGTCCTTGATGTAAAAGACCGTGGAGAGAAATAGGAAAATGGAAGACCGGAGTGAAAGATCACATTGGGACTCTTGAATAAGGTAAACTCTAAATGCCTAGCATGAGCTTGGGCTTTGGTATTTATAGGGAGCATACAAGGCTCTTGAGAAGCTTCTCAAGAAGCTTCCTAAAACCACCTACTTGGAGTGCAAGCCAAGTTAACCCAAAAGCTTCTCAAGAAACTTTCTTCTAGAAGCCGCCTACTTGGCATGCAAGCTAAACTAGTTAGAAATTTCCCAAGAAACTTCCTCCTAGAAGTTGCAATTTAGCATGCATGTTACCCAATACTTGGAAGGTAGCAAGTAGCTTTCTAGATATTTCTAGAATATTCTAGGCTAATTTGGCCTATTTGCTACTTAGTTAATCTTGACTACTCATCAGTAAACTCCATATTGTTACATGCAAGTGAAGCTAGTCAAGAAGTTTCCCAAGAAGTTTCCTTCTAGAAGTCACTTACTTGGTGTGAGCTAAGCTAGTCGAGAAGTGTCCCAAGAAGTTTCCTTCTAGAAGTCACTTACTTGGTATGAGCTAAGCTAGCCAAGGAGCTTCCCAAGAAGCTTCTTCCTAGAATTTGTTTACTTGACATACACGTTACCCAATACTTACAAGGTACCAAGAAGCTTGCTATATGTTTCTAGAATATTCTTATAATTCTTGGCTAATTTTTCATATTTGTTACTTCATTAGTCTTGACTAAATCTTCTATAAACTCCATATTGTTACACTTGATATTTGAAAGTTGTTTAGACTTATGAAGAAATCAAATGATTTACATTGATGATATGATGAAGAAGTAATTATTTCTTGAGGAAACAAAATTGATATACTAAAAGACATGAAAAACGACTAATAAAAATAGAGGGATTGTGACTTGTCAATATTTTACTAGAGCTACACAAGGTTTTGTTAAATATGAAAGCAAGCAACTCTTTGAAGTGCTATGAATCTTGAAGGCAACAAAGCTAGGATTTTATAAGTTATGAAGTCTATTTGTGAGAAGAAGACAATAATCAATGTACTAGATAATCAGTAGACTAGACATATGAGATAAAGATCATAAAGAATATCATGATAAAGATCATGGAGGATATAAGGACCATAAAGATACCTTTGAATATTGGGGATAAAAAATTAAATAGAAGATTTTGTATCTTAGATATCATACAAATAGTAAATAAATATGCATAAAGGACATTAAATTGAATATAGTACATCCAAGTATCAAATATTGGTTGTGTAGAATCATACACTCTTCTTTTATGTATCTAAAAAGACCAAAAAATAAAGACTTGAAAGAACTTATGATAAATGTACATATACAAAGAAGACTTTATTTCATTCTAGTTTTTGTAGCAATTAATATACAAATCAGCTTACTCAAAACTTACACAAGGAAGCTATGTTCCAATCAAGCTATTGCTTGTTTACATAGAAATCATTGATGTAGAAAATTTCAAGTCCAACTTTGATTATATTCTCCATTGAAATAAGTACTTGATGAGAAGTGCAATATGGAAGAAATATTTTAAGTGTCTATAAAGACAAACATAAGTAAATAGAAATATAATCTTGTCTTTCTTAAACTCTTTATCAAGGCTAGAGTGAACCATTCATATCTCTTGTAGCTCCAAGTTTTTACATATGGTATGTTTGACTACTCATGAAAATGTCACACTTGTCTTATGAAGGTAGGCAAGTTTAACTACTTTGGCTCCTTGTCTTTCTTTATGGTTTTAAATGATCTTATAAAGAAGTTTCTTCTTGGGACCTAGTCCCATTTTACCTCTTTTGTCTCTCCCTTGTATGGCTTGATGGGGTCTTCCTTCATGTGTTATGTGTAGTCATCTTTTCTTTTTGGATTGTTCAATAAGGTTCGATATTACAATTGCCTTTGATAGCATGATAGCATATTAGTATGATTGTTAGTATTTTTCTATTCTTGTTTGAATCAAATATTTTATTATTGTTTCCCAGAAATAAAATAATACTAAAAACTAAAAACTAAAACTAAAATACTATAGACATTTGATAAATACATAAATTAGATAGCTTATACATAATATATGGAGCCTTTATTTCTTGCTTTCTCAACTCTCACATATGGTTATTAAATTCTTCCAAAAAAAATTATGAGCAATGAAATTTATTAAATTAATAAAATAAAATAAAATTCATATGTCTTTATGTATCAAGAACTTACATATGCGCTTAATTATCCAATTAAGATAAAGAGTACAAGAAACATATTTCAAGGTATTTAACCTAATATACAATAAGAGCCGGTGTTCAATGGATAAAATAATCACAACTAAGAACATTTATCCTTATGATACATCCTTTAATTTAAATTATGATTTCTATTTAAAAAATTCTATTAAGATAAGTTTAATATTCAAGCTTCCAAGAATTTATATCAAATTATACATTTATAAAAAAATATTATAGTTCTTACTTATAAAACTTGCAAGAAATATAAATAATAAATATAAATAAATATAAATAAATATAAATAAATATAAATAAATATAAATAAATATAAATAAATATAAATAAATATAAATAAATATAAATAAATATAAATAAATATAAATAAATATAAATAAATATAAATAAATATAAATAAATATAAATAAATATAAATAAATATAAATAAATATAAATAAATATAAATAAATATAAATAAATATAAATAAATATAAATAAATATAAATATAAATAAATATAAATAAATATAAATAAATATAAATAAATATAAATAAATATAAATAAATATAAATAAATATAAATAAATATAAATAAATATAAATAAATATAAATAAATATAAATAAATATAAATAAATATAAATAAATATAAATAAATATAAATAAATATAAATAAATATAAATAAATATAAATAAATATAAATATAAATAAATATAAATAAAAGTTTCAATTTTTTTACTAGTTACTTGCAAGTTTTGTTAAATTAGCTTCTTTATTTCTCTTAATACAAAGACAATTATTGGGTGGTTCTAATTAGTTTACAACAAATTCCTAAATTTTATTGTAACTGGTCTTGAAAAAATGTACAAGACGGGTTCAAAGGTGAAACATATAGCTTTGATATCTATGTTAACTTTATAACTTTAAGAAAATTTAAACATTTATTCATACCTAAATCAATTGGAAACTTATCTATTTATTACATATTCACAAGTCACTTGGTATTTTTAAGTCTCCAACAAGTATATGATTTATTTTGATGTGTGATGTGAATTAAAAATTTTCTTTCTATTTCTTAGCATAACTAACCTAATCCTTCCAATTTTAAACCCAAGAACTTTGTTGAGAATTAAAAATTACTGAATAATATATGGACTCTAGATTTTATTATTATAAATTAATTTTACTTCAAATTATTTATTAAACTTTTTGGATCTTAACTATATGAATTTATGAATATTGGATTCATACCTTAATTCTTATTAGAAAGGAGAACATAATAAGGATTTGAATTCCATAATCCATGGAATTGAAATAACAGTTCTATATTCATCAGCTCTAAATTTTTTCATGAACTAGAAATTATTTGATCATATTTTCATAAATTCAAATTATAGAATTTCAATTATGGTTAGAAATCTTGTTTTCTTTATAAGAATTGGTACATCTGTATTTTCTAAGAAAGAAATGTGGTTACTCAATATTATCCAAATACTAGTAAAGTCTATAAAAAACATTGTTCACTTGTGGATATGATCAAGAATGACTTGAATTGCAAAAAAATATGAATTGTAAATTATTTTTATTACTGATCAAATGACTTTTTTAAGTTGTAATCACTGTAGGAAATATACTTTCTAGTTCATGAAAAAATTAAGAATTGATGAATCAAGAACATATATGTGTAAACTTTGTAAAGAGACCTTCCAACTCTCTATTGCTATTTGTTTGCAAATTAAGTATTGATGAAATGGTTTTGTTGAGTAGTGTTGCAGTTTTTTTTCTTATTATTTGAAATAATAAGACAATTGCAACATTTGATCACCACTACTGAACAAAGTCATTTGATCAATAAGTAATTTGCAAACAAATAGCGATAGAGAGTTGGAATGTCTCTTTACAAATTTCCTAGATTACTAAAAAGTGAACTCAAATCACATTGGTGCAAAGTCCTATTTACATTTTCCTACTTCTCATTGAAGAAATCCAATAGCTTAATAGAATACAAGAAATCTACTATTTATGAGAATTATCTATCACTAATCGTATCTACTTAATTTATTTTATCTAATGTGGTTGAATTAAGCTTCTTTTACATGTCAAGGGAGGTGGATGTTCTTCCCTTGTAAAATATTAGCCTTTGAACTTTGACTGCAAAAATTTCTTACCACCTAAAAGGTATTTATACCCAAAGGGCTTCCTTTATGAGGTATGCTTCACATCCAAGGTGTTTTACATTTAGAATATTTTTGTGTATTTAAGCCTTTGGCTACATGTGTCCTATAGCTCAAAGGTCTTTTTTCTACAACAATCGTTGGCTACCCTACTGCAAAGAAATACCTTCATCTCTATAGATCCTAATCAACACATCTATCTTTCCCTCATAATCTAAAAATTGTAGAATTAATGCACTTGTATACTTCATCAAATTTGGATCAATATGCTCCTTCAATCAATTTGCAACCTTATCCAAAAATGTGGTGCGGTCTTACTTGTACTACTTTCTTTGTAGGGCCTACTAACTAGTCTTTTGTCTGATCTACCCAGAGTATCTTTGTATGCCCCTCTTCTAAGCCGATGCAAATTGCTTGAGTTTCAACCATCAATTCCTCCTTCATTTAGAGGCAATGTGTGCTTCCTTCTCCTCCTTCTCCTTTGCCAACTCTATATACATGCTCTTTAGTTGATCAGCCACTTTGCTATGATACTTGCTGAACTATACATCTACAATAACCAAGCAAATCTTGGCTTTCTCCAACTGCACTTGGATGTTATTGCAGTTCCTTGTTCCTTGCACTAAATTGCCCTTCATACTCTTGTTGCTTACCTTTGGCTTCAAGCTAAAGTGCTCTCAATTCTCCCTCTAGCTTTCAAATGTCTTACTTATATTTGGTCCGTTTTGCAAGGAACAAGGCAATTTGTCTCTTTGCCTTGAAATTTACTGATACAAGATCATTTGACTTCTTTGCTTCTTCCTTGTGAAGATTGCACACCTTCTTTATCTCCTCCTTTGCCCTGGATTGCTTTGCCCTTATTGCATAGGAGTTCTTATAAAGCTTTTGCACAAATGAAGTAGAATTGGTGATTTTCAGGTAGGAAACTTGGAAAATTGGCAAAATCTTCTTGATAAGCTCTAAGACCAACCCCACCAAATATATTACAAACTTTGATCCTTCTATTATTGATCATGTGCACTTTTGAAGTTGGAAGAAGTGCACCTTCACTACTATTAGGTGTCCTTTCAAATGCTCTTCCTCTTTGCCTTTGATGTTGACTCTGTCTTCTTCTTGGCCTTGGGGTTGCTTTTTGTCCCTCATCTTTTTTCTACTCACCTCCTTGATCTTGATCTCCTCTTTGGCTTGATTTTGTCCTTCAACCTTAAGTGTTAGACCCTTGGATTTCCCTTCTCCTTCTTTATCACCCTTTGTACTCAAAGGTCTTGCTTCTTGATCATGTATACCTTTGATGTGAACTTCTTCTTCAAGATGGGAATGTACTTGATACTCCTCTTCCTTGATCAACTTCTCCTTCTCTACCATATACTCTTCTTTGGTGGATAGATTAGACATCTTCATATTATTCATAGTCTTCTTCTTCTTTTTAAGATGAGGACACAAGTTTGAGAGAGTTCTTCCTTTCTTGTTCTACTTCACTTGTATTGTCTTTGGCTTTGGCTTTTTCTTTTGAAGATTCCTCTACCACCTATAGATTTTTCCTCACTTTCTTTGCTTCACTTTTTGTCAAGTAGATATTTTTCTCTTTTTCTTCTTGTTGAAGACAAGGGTGTTCCTTGCTTCTTCTATAAGCACAAATTTTCCTAAGTACATGTACTCTTCATATGCCACTTTGTAAGTCAAGTATATCACCCTCTCCTTCAATTGTGCTGCAAAGTAATCCTTTGCATGAATGACTATGGAACTTCTTCCTCTCTTTCTTGGTTAGAATGTTTAGTCTCATATAAGTAATGAAAATGGAGAGAAATGTGTCATTCTACCATCCTTGTTCATATCTCCATACATGCTCTAGATAAAGGTGTAGAACATGTACACCCAATTTACCATCTACCCTGAGTACATGAACTCATGAAAAAATTGCTAAGCAATTATTGAGATATATTGTTCTTGTTGAGTTTAGTTTCCAACTACAAGAAGACCGGTATCCTTTTTTGATAGATGTGGATTTGTTTGGATATAACTACTAGTTTGATCCAATAACTCCTCAAAACTCATTTTTTTCCACAAACAACAAAACAAATGTATTGGCAATGCCAATTTGTAATGTCAAGGATAGTAGAGAAACAAAAAAGAGAAAAAAAGTTTCACACTCCAACTCCAATGCCCCAAAGGATCACCTTGGCTTTATTATATAGCAAAGCAAAGACTCTCAACATAAGCATAACTCTTTGATCAAAGACATGGATTTGTGACATGGATTTGATCTCCACCCTCAGATTAGATGCATGCATGGGTGATATGTTGGATCTGGTCCTCTCTAGTTGGTCAAACCAGTGGTGGTCGGAGGGAATCTTCTTGAAGGAATCTCCAAATCATATGGGTGAGGTATAGTTGGAAAGTTCTTGATGAGACAAATAAGGGGAGGGAAGGGAAATTAGGGACCAACCTTTTCTCCTTGGAAGAAGGGAGGAAAGATTTGCACATTTTTGAGGCCTAATTCATCCGTTTAGGCTCAAAATTGCCTTAAAAGATTTCATGCATATTTTGATTTCTGCCCTATTAGTAGAAGTATCCTTTTGGTGATATCTCTTTCTGATCTATTTATTCCATCATGTATAAAATCTTTCCAGATGTTACCAAACCAAATTTTACCTCTAGATCATGTGTCTAGCTATTGGTTCTAAGGTTTTCAAGTCTACTTTGGTTTTTGCCTATTAGTAGAAGTACTCTTTTGGTGATACTTCTACCTCATCCATTTAGTCCATCATGTATAACATCCTTTCAAATGTTACCAAACCAAATTTCACCTCTAGATCATGTGTCTAGCTATTGGTTCTAAGGTTTTCAAGTCTACTTTGGTTTTTGCCTATTAGTAGAAGTACTCTTTTGGTGATACTTCTACCTCATCCATTTAGTCCATCATGTATAACATCCTTTCAAATGTTACCAAACCAAATTTCACCTCTAGATCATGTGTCTAGCTATTGGTTCTAAGGTTTTCAAGTCTACTTTGGTTTTTGCCTATTAGTAGAAGTACTCTTTTGGTGATACTTCTACCTCATCCATTTAGTCCATCATGTATAACATCCTTTCAAATGTTACCAAACCAAATTTCACCTCTAGATCATATGTCTAGCTATTGGTATTACACAAGTACTTCCTTATGCATAAATTACACCTTTCACATTCAAGATCTTACACTCCAAAATCTTCCTCAAATTAATCATGGCTTTGATCTCATATTGGAGTTTTTAAGTGGGTAATTTAACTCTTATCTCCTTCCGACTCAGTCAAGATGTTTGCTTAGCTTCTTCTTTAGCCATCTCTTCATCCATGAACGTATCCTTCCCATTGGTTTGTTCTCCCTAAGTTTAGGCTTTGGTGTAGGCCTTTGCTTACTTTTAGGTTCTTGTGTTAGCCTCCACTTTACATCAGATTTTGGTGTAAGCTTCCTTCTAAATTGTGTTTGCCTCTTTGACGGTCTGGCTTCCTCGCTATCTTCCCTTCCTCTCTTCTCTTCTACCAAGATGTCATACTTGGTTTTTTCTATGTAAGCATGAACAAAAGTTAAGTCTATTGGGTCATCCTAACCCAATGGACTTTTTCATGGTATTCCCTATCCCTTGTTGAACATCTTAAGATGCCTTTTGCTTAGGGATAGAATTTGAAGTTGTGCCCACATTGAATCATGAAGCTTCTACTCATCCTCAAATTATATCTGACAAATCATAATGAATACCAATGAGATTGCATGAGAAGTCAAACTATCCTCTTCTGATTTCTTCATCCCTCCTTTGCCAAAAAATTTCTTCAATTGTTCACCTGTCTCTTTCAAATGAATCAGGTTATCCTTGAAAAAGACCACTCTCTTTTGCAAAGCTTCCTTGACTTCTCCACATTAATCTTTGTGATAGGTTGGACTATCATACCACATACATAGCAATTGCAACACTTGACCATAATTGGTTGCAATTCCTTACGGTTTATGTATTATCTCATTACCAACTTGCTTGCTATCAGTCTCAATCTTAGACATTTGAACCTTTAGATCCTTACACATGCTCTTCCATTGACATATCAATTTCCCTAGGAACAATTTGCACCACTTGGGAAACCTTTCCATTCTTATATGCTCTTCACGAGAACCATTACCTACAATAATAGGTATAGCTGCAATTGACAAGAGTTGATCCTTATGCATTTTGTTTTATTAATAATGCTAGAACGTCCTTAACATCTCTCCAATTGGTTGTTAGGACTCTTTCTTCAACCTTGTTCTCCAAGAGAACTTCCAATTTTTCATAGAGCATAGGCTTTGTTGCTTGTAAGAAGAGCTCTATCTTCTCTACATCTGAACTGAGTTTCTCAAGCCTAGAAATTTGTACAAAGTTCCTCTCAAACTCTCTTAAAAGTTCATTAGCAATCATTTGCTTGTTTGGTCCTCCAATCCACTCTAGGAATGAATTTCTTGTCACTCTCTCAAAACCCTCTATATATAATTCATCCTTTCAATGCATATGCAAAAGATGGCCGTTCTCCTTGATTTTTTCTTACAATCTTATCAATTATATCTCTCAACTTAGGAATGGAAGCAAGCACAAAAATAGAGAGACTATCTTGATTTGGAACCTTGTGTACATCCATTTGTAATTTGTAAAATATCATTAACTTTGAAACCTCTTTATCATCAAATTGGCCATTGTTGTTTTCTATAGCTTGCAATATTTTTTGTTTGTGATGACTCTTGCTTCTCATCTGCTTGTTGTTGATGCATATATGCAGTAAGCATTGAAACATGTTCATAATGTCTAGCTCCTCTTGGGACAACGATCTTACTCCTTGATTAATCATTATAATGAAATTATGAACAAAATAACTAGTAGTTATACTTGAGCATAAATTTCAAGTCAAATTCACCAAGATGTCATAGAGTTTAGTTTCTAACTACTTGAAGGCCGGTATCCTTAAAAAATAGACTTGGATCAATTTAGATATAACTACTAGTTAGATCCAATTACTTCTCAAAGCTCATTTATTAATTATGAAGACAATAATTGAGATGTAGCAGAATATAGATAGTTCATAAATTTATTAAATGCAAAGTACTTACTCAAATTTTTACAAAATACTATTCTCCTTGTAAATATATGAAAAAGATGTCTATTTTGTCACTTCTTGATGATCCTTAACTCCTTAAATCTACTCCTCTGAACCTTGGTTTTGAAGAATAGCTTCTATTAGTACCTCCTCTCTCTAAACATCTTGTTTGATCAATTGTATCCTTCTTGTCTCTCAAATCCTTCCCTCTTTCAATCAACTCAAAACAATATTCTACTCCCATACTCCTCAATCACTAACTTTAATCTAAGCAGCCTAATCACCATAATCAAGATCTCCCTAATATCTTCAATCTAAATCCATAATCTCCAATTCCAAAACCTTGATCATCATAACCAAAACTCCCCAATGTCCTTGGTCTTCCACAAGAATAATTCAATTATTGTCAACCAGAATTCTTTCCATAGTAATTTTAGTTCTTGAAAATGCCCCATTGCGTGAGTTCCCAAAGAAAAATAAAGAACTATCAAGAACCTCTAATGCAAGCACACCACTCTTTAAATAAGGACCCAAAGGACCAAAGCAAGTGGACATATAGATGTCAAGTGACATAAATGAAGGCACATAGACTCAAACTAACATGCAAAAAGGCACAAAAGTACAAGAAACCAACAAAATGGGAGATTGGTGAAAATCAAGTACATAGAAACCATAGTTTGAGAAACCATGATATTCAAATAGTTATAACTTCTTCTCTAGACCTTTTGTTGCCACAAATTTGGTGTCAATAGAAAAATCTTGATAAGCCGCTTCCAATGAAATAAAGTACTTTTTTTAGACTAGTATTCACAAAGAAACCATCATTGAAGTGAATTGTGGAACTCCAACTAATGAATTCCCTATGAGATTCACCAAGGAATTTAGTGCAAGGTTCACATCCAAGAAGATATGGAACTTCAAATGGTCATAACTTCTTCTCTAGAACTTCATTTGCCACAATCTTTGTGTTTTCAAGAAGCTCTTGAGATGACATTTCTAACAAGATGAAGCAAATCCCATTTGGACAAGTATCCATGGAGAAAAAAGCTCCCAAAGTGAATTGCAAGATTCTAATTAGGGGATTCCTTACATGATTCATTGAGGAATTCATTGTGAGAATTAAGTATCAAAAGACAAGGAACCTCAAATAGTCACAAATTCTTTCCTAGACCTCTATTTGCCACAATCTTGGTGTTAACAAGAAGCTCTTGACAAGGCATTTCCAACAAAATGAAACATAGCTTATTTGGACTAGTATCCATAGAGAAAAAAGTATCTAAATGAACAAAAAGACTCAAATTAGGGTTTTCTTATAGGATTTCCTAAGGGAATCAAGTCCAAGAAGACAAAGAACTTCAAATAGTCAGAATTTCTTCTCTGAAGCTTTGCATATCATGATCTTTGTGTTTACAAGAAGCTCTTGAAAAGAAATTTCTAACAAAATGAAGCATGCATTTTTTGGACCTATATACATAGAAAAACTAGCCCAAAGTGAACTAAGAGAAATAAACTATGGGGTTCCTTATAGGATTTGTTAGGGAATTCATTATGGGAATCAAGTCCAAGAAGATAAGGAATTTCAAAAGGTCATAACTTTATCTCTATACCTCTATTTGTTGCACTCTTGGTGTATACAGAATGCTCTTGAGAGTACATTTCCAATGAAATAAAGCACACCTTGTTTGGATTAATATCCATGGATAAATCAGCCCTGAAGTTCAAGGTAAGATTCCAACTAGGAGATTTATTATGGGAATCAAGTTTGGGAAGACAAGGAACTTCAAATGGTCATAAGTTCTTCTCCAGACCTTTTTTGCCATGATCTTGGGATCCATGGGAAAATATTGAGAAGGCATTTCCAACAAGATTAAGCATGCCTTTTTTGGACTATTATCCACATAATTAGCATCAAAGTGAAATATCCCAACCTTAGCCAGTAGATGAGCCCATAATAGATCAGCCTATAGTACTCATAATAAATCAGCCCATAATTCAGCTCATGGAGTTAACCTTAATACAACATGCATTATAGAACTTGAAGAAATTATATTGAAACATATTGGAATTTCTGTTTCAATGAGTGAGTAGTCAACTTCACGACATCATTCACTTTGGCTTAAGTAACTTCATGACCACCTTGACATTAGTCCTTCAATCAAGGTCTTGGTAATTGGCTACCCCACCCATTATAAGTCTTTGGTTTGTCAAAGGAGGTCTTCAAGACATTTTCCAAGCCCTCATATGGTTGATGCCATTGGGTCTCTAAGGTCATCATTCTTGGTGGAGAATTCTATATGCAAAGGATATCTCTTCAATGCTCCTTGGTCCAAGCAAAGAGATTTCCTTCGAATTATTGGTATCAAGATCACTATTTTTTTGAATTCCTTGAATCAACATTGCATGATTCAATTCCACATTTCATATCAAGGAGTCCAATTTCTTGCTATGGATTATTTGTGCTCTATAATGAAATATCTACTTAATCACTACTACAGGTCTAAGAATTATCTCAAGCATGTGCTTACCCTACCTTGGTGTGCTCACTATTCTGCCCCTTCTCACCATGTTACCTCTCTCTCTTTTGGATGAAGTCAAATGAGGAGTTTCTATCATAAGAGCTCATGAAAACTTGACACCAAAGGTGGAAGAAAGTAGTCATTGCGTGTGGCTTGTAACTCACTTTGATATGCAAAAGGTAAAGGATTGTTAACTTTGGCCTTAATTTTATAATCCCACCTTACTTATTACACACTCAATGATTGAATTGTGGTTGGATCATCTCAATCTACATATGCAAAGGCTTTGATGTATGATAACAACTCTTGATGGCAATTACTTTTCCAAGTGGCGGTGCATTTTGTAGTACACAAATTCTTTAGTTTTTATAGTTTAGGAGTAAAAGTAGTCAATTAAGAATAGAAAAGAAAGCAATTTATTTAGATGATAAGATTTAGATCCGGAGTGGAAGGTTCAATTCAATCTACTCTAAAGAAATGTACTTTGCCTTAAAAAGGTACTTTGTATATTGAACCGACATAGACAATAGAAGGCCAACCCAATTGGAAGACATTTTTACTTTAACCAGAGTACAATGGATAGTTGGAGTGGTAGGAACTTTGCCTTGGAGCAAGGTGAACCAACCCAAGTCCTTTAATAAAATATTACCTTGGGTTGCACAAATTAAAGGCAAGGTGTAATCAATATGAAAGAAATTTGAGCAATGCAATATTCAAAAGAGATTGTGCAAAACCATGTGGTTTGTATGAATTCCTGACTAAAGATAGACAAACAAATGATAGGAGGTTGGACAGACTATAAAAGTGGACATGGGCAATGTCAATTTTATAGAGTTAAGTCAAAGAACTTCAGAACTTGCAAGAAATTGTAGAAAAATCAAAGAACTAAGCATAAGATTACTTTTTATGAGAGCTTGTGAATGCAAGAGTGACACAATGTAAACCAAGAATAAACATAGAAATATTTTTGCTATCTTGGTTAAGAACCTAGCTATTCGGAGGTTACATATGATAGCCTGATTCAAGGTCTTGACCAAGGTATGAATTACCTTTGTAGCCTAGAACTAGAATCTTAGTTTCATTGAGTTGATGACTCAAATCATAGCCAATAAGTGTGAGAAGGGACCTAAGGAAGTGGGGAAGCACAAAAATCCCACATGATGGATAGAGGATGATTGGATACTTGTGTTGGAATCAGATGAAGGAGACCTGATAGGAATTAACTTTAATCAAGAGTGTGACCTCTTAGACGAAATGGTAGGATTGAAGGTGTCTTTTAGCCAATTGCGGAAGAAGAATGGATGCAAGGTCAAAAATATGTGAACCTAGTGAAATATAGCATTGTCAAGGTGATGATGGCAACAATGAAACCCGATCATATAATATATTTGATGAAGCAACAAGTGATATTTTTCCACATGATGTTTGGAGGTGCTAATGTGAGTTGGATGGCATATTTCCACCAGAGGATGAGGCATATGATTATGCAATGGTGAATGGATTTGCCACCCCATTACTTTGTGCAATTTTCAGCTCACCTCTACTTTGGGTTGAACATAATGATAGCCAATGTAACAATATGGAGTTTAGCGATGAAGTCAGTCAGGCTCACGAAGTAGCACATAAGACAAATTAGCCTAGAATATTCTGGAAGTATCTAGGAAGCTTCTTGGGAAGCTTCCCGGTTAGCTTAGCTTGCACCTTAAGTAAGTAGCTTCTAGAAGCTTCCAACTAGCTTAGCTTGCACGCCAAGTAGGCGGCTTCTAGAAGGAAGCTTCTTGAGAAGCTTCCTAGTTAACTTGGCTTGCACTCTAAGAAAGTGGCTTGAGGAAGCTTCTTGAGAAGCTTCTCAAGGGCCTTGTATGCTACCTATAAATACCAAAGCCAAAGCTCATGCTAGGCATTTGGAGTTTTCCCTCATTCAAGTGTCCCAATGTGAGTTTCCATTCTCCTATTTCTCTCCTCGGTTTCGGTCTTTTACATTGGTATCAGAGCAGGAATGGGATGGATGGAATTTATGGACCACCAAATCCACTTCCGCCAAACCATTGGGACTTTCATGTCCAGATATTACCAAAGCATCATTTCACACAACTCATCACCTCACACTTTGGGCAAGATTTTCTACATATGATCACCGTGTTAGAGGAACCCTTGATACTTCTAGTTGTAACTTATGGAGAACGGTGGATGTGTTGTATCTATGTGTTAATCAACTAGATAAATTGAGGGTAGTGGAATAGAGTAGTAGCGATGGCGGAAATACCGGATGTTATCCTTGCAATGCAACAACAAATCGAGCATCTTACTCGATTGTTGGATGAACGAGACCAGCAACGACGAGAACAAATAGACAGAGCGCCAGTTTGAGATGGAGAAGATTGCATTCGATTTCCGAAACCCAAGGTGTTTGAAGGCAAGAATCTTCCAAGCACAGTGGAGAATTTTGTGTTTGACTGTGAACGTTATTTTGAAGCCACCAATCTTCAAGACGAGCGGAAACAAATTCTCTTGGCTTTTAGCCAATTGGATGGTGTGACAAAACTTTGGTAGCAATTCCGAGTAGAAAGAGCTGAACGACAAATTGTTACACCAATTTTGACATGGGCAAAATTCAAGGATGCAATACTTGGTCGATTTTAGACTATAAATGCCACCTGAGCTGCACGAGATAAATTGGCGGAGTTGAGGCAGATTGGCTCAGTGAGAAGCTACATCACACAATTTTAGAATATCATCATGCAAATTCTAGATATCCAAGAAGGTGAAGTTTTGGATCGATTTGTGAAAGGATTGAAGTCACGAACCAGATTGGAGGTGACCATGCAAGAGCCACAGAACTTAGAAGAAGCCATGCAATTGGCTGAGCATTTTGATTCCTTAGTTGCAACAACTTGGTCTCGACCTTGACCTACACAAAACCTACCAGTACCACGAGTGGAAGAACCGGTACCAATGGAGATTGATGCTATCCAAAAAAGACCACTTGGCACAGCAAATAGAGAAAGATTACGAAAAAATGGAGGTTGCTTTTATTGTCGCCAAGTTGGACATTGCATTGCTGAATGTCCACTTAAGAATGGCCGACCTCGACAAGTTGCCCAGATGGAGTTTGTGGAACAAAATGATCAAGAAAACAAAGAATCCCAATAGGAGATTTTGAGCCGCCTACTGGGAGCTTGATTTTCCCCAATGGGATTGAAGGCTTCACCTATGCAAGTTTGCTTCACTTGCAAGGTACGATATCAAATCGGGGTTGTAGGATTTTGGTTGATTCTAGAAGTTCAGAGAATTGCATATCTATGCAAGTAGCAAAGGAATTGGGTATTCCTATCAAGCCAGTGATTGGAAGTAGTTTGATGATGGCGGATGGTAGAAAAGGTTCTGCATTCCGCACCTCGCATCCTGTTACCGTCAAGATTGGGAAGGAGTATTTGGAGTGTATGAGGTTTGTAGTGGCACCTCTACACTATGATATCATTCTAGGTCTACCTTGGCTTGAACGTCATAAGGTTCAATTCAATTGGACACGACGTCAAATTCAAGTACAACACCAAGGTAGAAATTTCCGATTAGGTTGTCTGGCACCTCTGAGTAAGACACCTAAGAATAGTCAGTCCCAAGATGGGAAGTTTGTTGAGAAGGTAGCCATAGAGCAAATCTGGAAGGGAGATGAGTCCAAGATGGGAAGTTTGCCAAGAAGGCAACCATGGAGCAAGCTTGGAAGAGAGATGAGTCCCTAGAAGGGAAGTTTGTTAATGAAGCTGCCATAGAGCAAGCTTTAGAGGAAGATAAGTCTGTATTCACGGTGTGGATCAAGCCGATTGCACAAGAACAATCTGAGAAGGGCCAGGTGCTGCATCAAGCAACGGTTGATTGGATAGTTCAGGAGTTTGCAGATGTGTTTCCGGATGATCTGCCAAAGGGATTACCCTCTGATTGAGGTATGCCCTTCAAGATTGAGTTATTGCCAGGGAGTACTCCAGTGAGTAGACCAATCTATCGGCTCTCACCAAAGGAGTTGGAGGAGTTACGAACAACACTTACAGAGTTGTTGGAGAAGGATTTCATGCGACATAGTACCTCTTCATGGGGAGCACCGGTATTATTTGTTCCAAAGAAGGATGGAGGAATTTGTTTCTGTATTGATTACCATGGGCTCAATAAGCAAACCATGAAGAATGCATATTCCTTGCCTCGGATCGATGACCTACTTGATCAATTAAGTGGAGCACGCTACTTTTCCAAGCTAGATCTTTGTAGCGGCTATTGGCAAATTCCTATTGAAGGAGAGGACGTGCAAAAGACTACCTTTTGCACAAAATATGGACATTTTGAGTAGAGAGTTCTACCTTTTGGACTCACTAATGCTCTAATAGTCTTCATGGATCAGATGCATTGGGTGTTGGAGGGACTACTGGATCAGTCCGTGGTAGTGTTCTTAGATGATATCTTAATCTATAGTAGGACAAAGGTAGAACACAAGAATCATGTGTGAGAAGTCCTAAGACGACTAGGACAGTGGAAATTTTATTGCAAGAAGTCAAAGTGTGCTTTTTGGCAGAAGGAGGTTACCTTCTTGGGTCATAAGATCTCATTAGAGGGGATCAAGATGGAAGAAGAGAAGATCAAGGCCATTACTGATTGGCCTACCCCAAAGGATACTACCGGAGTACAATCATTCAATGAATTGGCCAGTTTTTACCGACGGTTCATCCACTATTATGCTCACGTGGCTGCACCATTGACTGACTTGTTGGGAAAGAACTCAAGCTTCCAATGGCCACCAAGCATGAAAATCATTCTAGAAGTTAAAGCATATGGTGTCTTCAAGAACCCTTCTTCAACCATATGATCCTCAACTACCTTGTGTGGTTGATTTTGATGCTTCTAACTTTGCAATTGGAGTTGTGTTGCAACAAGAATTTCCAGATGGACTACATCCTATTGCCTTTGTGTCTCGCCGACTAAATACAGCTGAAAGAAATTACTCTGCTCAAGATCAGAACAACTTGCAATGGTATATGCCACCAAGGTATGGAGGCATTATCTCTTGGGGAAACAAGTGATCATGCAAACTGATCACAAGCCATTGTTGCAGACCTTACACCTAGAGCACATGAAGAGTTGGCATCATCGATGGGAAGAGCAACTCCAATTGTTTGACATCAAACTTGAGTACAAACCAGGTTGGTTCCATGTCATCCTTGATGCTCTATCACGACGACCTGATTTGAAGTCTCTTCCTCTCATCGCGGAAGCAATTACGACAATGTCAATTGATCCCAAGATTCATAACGAGTTTTGGTTAGCTCTACAGCAAGATCTCTTCTTCCAAATTGTACATGGTCGGCTAACAACAGGTGACAAGGAGTACAACACCTTCTCCTTGAAGGAAGGCCTTCTATTCCATGCGGACCGGATCTATGTTCCAGCCAAAGGTGATCTTCAACTTGTGCGCCTTCAAGAACCCCATGATTTACCCATCGCTGGTCACATGGGTGTGGACAAGACCTTGGGTACCCTCCAATATCAATGGTGGTGGCCCAACATGACACGGGATGTTCAAGAATTTGTCCAATCGTGTGAGAGCTGCCAACGTAACAAGGCCAGCAACCAAAAGCAAGGTGGACTCCTTCAACTGCTTGTCGTTCCATCGGCTCGTTGGGAGCATGTGAGCTTGGATCTCATCACATCCTTGCCAAAGACAAAACAAGGACACACCACCATTGTGGTGTTTGTGGATAAGCTTAGTAAGCAAATCCACTTGGCACCAACCTGTGATACCGTGGATGCTCTATCGCAAATCTACTTTGACAATGTCTTCAAGCATCATGGAATGCCATGCGTACTCATCTCCGACCGTGATCCTCACTTTACCGGGAAGTTTTGGCAAGCACTCTTTTAGATACTCGGCACCAAGCTTGCTTTGTCCAAGGCCTATCATCCTCAAATTGATGGACAAACCGAACGTGCAAATCATACATTGGAGGATATGTTGCATGCCTTTGTCAATGTCCACCATACCAATTGGAATGAATGTCTTGCCACTGCTGAATTTGCCTACAACAATTCCAAACAGGCAAGCACCGGATTCTCTCCTTTCTTTCTCAATTTTGGCCAAGATCTGCTTGTTCCAGATTCTCTTCTTGCTCCCACTCCATCTCAGGTTCCTCATACTTCCACATTCTTGACCACTATATCCAATCTCTCCAACAAGCCAAGTCTCACCTCCTTGTTGCTCAGAATCGCCAAAAACAATATGCGGACCACCATCGTCAAGATCTCACCTTCGAAGTCGGTGATAAAGTCATGCTATCCTCTAGTAACCTCCCTCTCCCACTTGATACCCCCTAATTGGATATGACCCTTTGATATCACCCAAATTGTCTCTCTTGTTGCTTATCGTCTTGCCTTGCCTTGTCACATGCGTATCCATCTTGTCTTTCATGTTTCCAAGTTGAAACCCTTTGTTCCTAACCCCTCTTCCTTTTCCTCTTGAGTCCAACCTCCCCCTCTTCCTATCCCTATCAATGATCATGAGGAGTACAAAGTTGATTGTATCCTTGCGCGTCGCCTCATTCAACAAGGCCGTCGCCAACATACGGAGTACAAGGTCCTTTGGAAAGGGTATCTCCTTCATGATGCCACTTGGGAACCTCTTTCTCACCTTACAATGCACAGATGGCCATCTAGGAATTCGAAGCTTCACTGGCAACAAGGATGTCACCAACTAGCGGCGGGGGAATATGTAACAATATGGAGTTTAGCGACAAAGTCAATCAGGCTCACAAAGTAGCACATAAGACAAATTAGCCTAGAATATTCCGGAAGTATCTAGGAAGCTTCTTTGGAAGCTTCCCGGTTAGCTTAGCTTGCACCTTAAGTAAGTAGCTTCTAGAAGGAAGCTTCTAGAAGCTTCCAACTAGCTTAGCTTGCATGCCAAGTAGGCGGCTTCTAGAAGGAAGCTTCTTGAGAAGCTTCCTAGTTAACTTGGCTTGCACTCTAAGAAAGTGGCTTGAGGAAGCTTCTTGAGAAGCTTCTCAAGTGCCTTGTATGCTACCTATAAATACCAAAGCCAAAGCTCATGCTAGGCATTCGGAGTTTCCCTCATTCAAGTGTCCCAATGTGAGTTTCCATTCTCCTATTTCTCTCCTTGGTTTTGGTCTTTTACAGCCAAGGAACATCGGTGTTTATTGTCTCATTTCTATTCAAAAGCCATCTGCAAAATGATAGATATTCTAGGTTGAATCTTTGATGGGAAGCCCCTCTCAAGCGGGTTGATTTAGTTGAGGCAAGATACATCAAAGAGATGAAGAAGAACAATCAATACTTGTAAAGACAAGGCGTGAGAAGGTAATAACAACTTGGGTCCCAAAGACAAGGAAGAGGTACCGACCCAAGGATGCCACTTCATCCTCAATGAGAAGAACAAAATGATGAGTGAACCTTCCTCAAGTCACTACTATAGTAGATTTTTCTTCTAGTTTAGAAAAGGAGGAAGCCAAGTCCAATTTGGAGTACAAAGAGGAATAACTAAAGTTGAGGACTTGAGACTCAAAGATAGGGAGCAAGGGTGAACCTAAAGGACAACAAGAGATTATAGATAAAGAAGATGCTCATTTAGATTAGGAATTTTCATGAGGAGATTGCAAGAGTGGACGGTGTGGACACTCCATGTATGGACTTACCCAACAATGAAGAATCGGAAGAAGTGGCACAGGCTTGAGTATTTGTACAACATGCACAATGGTAATAGCATGACCAAAGGACAACCTGAAGTGACCTAGGTGAAGACAAGGCAGTGGACATTGATGAACCTTGTGTTGGAGTAAGATGACAAAGAACCCAACCAAAGATGAATATCATTGAGTCTGAAGTAGAAGAAGCAAGGGAAGATACCATGTTTTAGGGAGTTAATTACAAGTTGAGTATATTGTATCCATTGGTTGTGTATTTGTAGGAGCAATTACCCAAAGTGGAGTGTCTTGATATGAAGATTGAGCTACAATTGGTTAGGAAGTTGCAAGAAGAAAGAAGAGAATTGTAGTTGAGCCTAATGCAAGTACATTACAAAGCCAAAGTACTTTAGGTCAATGCAATGGTACACAAGCAATTGTCAAAAGACTTGTAGGGAAGCTCTGATCAATGAGTAAAGTACCTCAACCAACAAAGGAAAGAACTTCACAAGAAGAAAGAGGAGTTGTTTACAATGGAGGAGGAGCTTGCATGCATGAACAAAGAACTTAGTCAGTAGGCAATACGACTCAAGCAACAAGCCAACATACTATCCAAATTGCAAGAGATGGTGGATCACAAGGATCAAGAGTAGACCTTAGATGTTAGAAAGCAAGTGCTAGAAGAATAGAGGCTTCACCAATTAATATATTAGTCAAAATCCAAGTTGGCAAAATAAGAGGAGTATATCAAGAACTTGGAAGTGCAACACAATGAAGAGGTAAATATTCTTTAGGCTCAACTAAAGGTGGAATGACTTTGGGTTGTTGACCAAACCTGATATAAGGCAAGGCTTGAAGGGAAAGGATTTGACTCCATCCAATTAGCCACTCATCAATTCAAGGTGATGTTGAGTCTAGAGACCAATGGTTAATTACATGAGATGTATCTCCATGAATTGAAGTGGCAAGTGCAAGAGACTTGTTGCAAGTAGGCTCACAATATGGATCTAGATAGGTTGTTGATTAATCTTAGAAAAGATGTAGATAGAAAATTGGGTGAAGTATTAAATACCTTCTACATTAGATTAGACTTAGTGAAACACAAAGTGATAGTATTATTGCTTTATTATCTAGTCCAACATGAACCCAAGTTGAAGTAGTAGACATTGGAGTGCATGTGGATTTGGAGGAGTTACCCAAAGTACTTGAGATAGTTAGAGAGAGAAGTGTAGTAATGGTGGATATAATTATGGTGGAGGTATATACATATGAAGAAGAGACAATAATAGATATAGAGTGACCCAAAATGCCTAAAATTGGAGTAGTTGCCTCAAGTGACAAAGCTAAAGTAGGGGGACAACTCGGATCTTATCTAATTCAATAGCAGTCATAGACCCAAAGTAGCAATTTTGTGAGTAGAGTTGCTTCATATTTGCAACACTAGTGGAAGTAGTTATGACAATTAGATAGTTTTTTGTAACCTCCAAGTGATTTGACTACTTAGTACAAACATTTGAAGTGTTTTGTACTCAATATGAGAAGAAGATGAATAAAGTGAAGTACTTTTTTAGTACTCATCACTTTCTAAATTTTGAGTGTCAACTGAATATGGTTTTCTATGAATGCTTGAGGAAATTTGGATGCAATTGAAGGTGTAGTCAAATGTTAGATTTTGAAGCCCAGATTTCCTTTTGTGTGTTGGATCCTAAGTGAAACACTTACAAAGCAATACCTTGACATATCTTTTTGAATTGTAGTGTTGTTAGTACTCAACATTTGTAGACATGAGCTTGACATTGATGTGGAGTTAGTCTGATTCAGAACTTGTGCCTTGCAAGAGGATGGAATGCTATTTCAAGAAAGAGTGATTTTGTGACAAAGTATTCATTAACTAAATCATCACAATTGATTTTAAGTGGAACAATGTTGAAGAATTGTGA
Source organism: Lunularia cruciata (assembly GCA_948567375.1). Taxonomy (NCBI): domain Eukaryota; kingdom Viridiplantae; phylum Streptophyta; class Marchantiopsida; order Lunulariales; family Lunulariaceae; genus Lunularia; species Lunularia cruciata. Next base: position 15,516,595 of record OX419757.1, on the reverse strand, counting down.
TTTCAAGTGACAATACAAGTACTATAAGACACCAGATTGATGTTTGATGTACTGTTTTGTTTGTTTTTTTCTACCCAAGAGGTTAAAGAAGTGATCAAACAAACTATTTTGTTACTTTTTGTATTCAGTCATTCTTGACCAATATCTCTATGGGAACAAATGATTACTTACATATTACTGCAATTTGATACTTTGTGAGTTGTCACACATTCAAATTGTTGTACTTCCTTTGGGCTGAAGATCTTCCAAGGCAAAGGTTTTTTGTCTTTCATTTCTTTGATGCAAACCTTCCTTTGAATTACCTTTTTTGGTTTCATTTATTCCATGTACACTTCCTCCTTTGTGCTTATTCTTCTCACTAGTGCAATTGCCTTGCACTCCAAAGGCAAGCAATATAAAACTATTTTCTATCCCCGATAAGTCTATAGCTTAGCATAAGCTTAAGAAAAGAACATAAAACTAAAAATACAAAAGTTCACAAAAACAAATCAGTACAAGTAGCTTTAACTAAGGTGATATGATTCTTTACTCGTGACTCTACAATTTTTGCTGTCAATATAGGACATTAATATTCTTATTCTTATTATATAGAATTGCAACCTTAATTATGATTAGTATATCTTTTATAAAATTGGAAGTATAATGATGGTAAACTTAGTCATAAAATCTTGCATGATGAGTATGGTAAATAGACTTTTCATCAAAAAATAATTTCTTCATCCATGTATAAAATCTTATTCTTGAATGAGGTACTAAACTACTATGAAAGAATAATAATACAAAATTTCAAAAACTACACAACCTTCACAAGAAAAAAATACAATACTTCTCAATCAATATATTACTCTACTCTTGTCCTCCCATACAATCATCAATTTTCTTCTTTTGTGCTTTGGATAAGCGATAAAACTATTGTCTTCACTAGCTTTTAGATTGATAAAAAGCCAATAACTTGCAGTAAAAGACCAAGAGATATTTGCATATCATATCATTTCAAAATGTATGCATATTGATACATATACAACACTTTACAGTAACTATAAGAGCACAAGAAGTAGAATATTTTTATAGGAATAAACTCTCTTTATACTTTATACTTCTCTCATAAGTCTTTGTCTAATGAGTAATTAATCAATATGCTCAAACTTGATAAGAACTCTAACTAGTTGTTACCAATAAAAGATGATAACCACAATCATCACCAACGGTAAAAAAAATCATTATATTGAGTAAGAAGAGATACTTGAGAATTGCAGATAAAAATATTAATATATTGAAGAGTAAGGGATACTTAGAAAGAAAGCAACTAGCAACTCTACAATAATGTCAATTGTTTGAAAAATAACAAAGCATTTAAATATTTTGAGGAACTTTTCAAATTTTTTATACTTTGCATAAATCTTTCTAAAATTGTACTCATATTCCAATTTCTATTGATAAATTATTTATTATAAAAATACATGTTTGTAGAAAATTCTCATCTTTCTTTTTTCTTATATATATAAGAAAGTAATGTCAAGTGAGATATTCAGCATAAAGATGCACATCACCAGATCAAATATAATTAGATATGAAAACTACCCATGTCTATAAATCAAAACTACCCACATATAGAATGAATATAAATAAATGAAAAATGAAAATTTCTTGATGTATGCAAAAAAATTTAGCAATATTAAAAATGTAATAGTGTCTCAAAAGGTAGATATTACTGGTTCATAAAAAAACTCAAACTTATATCTTAAAATCACTAGGAAAAAAAAAGAAATAGTATCCATGTTAAGTCATGAAATTTTAAAGCACATCAAACCTTTAGAATCCTTAAGAAAAGTTGCTATATAAAGTGTTTTTATGCTTAGGAAATAATATAAAATTATGAATCTTTCACAAGAAACCCACTATCATTCAAAACTTTAACAACCACTCAATCAAAGTCTATAGCTCAAAGTGACTTCTTGCTCTAAATAATATATTGAATATAATAAAATAAAATAATCTTTTTTTTCCTTATTGTTCTTATAAGAAAAGCATCTTATTTTGATTACTTTCGAGACCTACTACACAATATCGTAGTGAACTAAGAGAGAATTCACCAAATTTACCCCTTTCATACCTCTCATAAAAATAATTAAAATGTAAGTAATGTTTTTTACAAAATTATAAGCAATGTATGATACAAATATGGATTATAAGCAAGTACAACAAACTTGATCCATTAACCAACTATGAATGTATTTGCATGATTAATTGGGAGCATGCAAAATGTGTGCTAATATATGCATCTAAAAAATAACTTGGTAATTCTAGTATCATAGATTTTGATAAAACCTACTCAAACATCTATCATAGCAAATGTATATATCATTTTACTAACTTACTTTATGATGCTATATTTGATCTCCAGAACATATAATCATATTCAATTTAGTAATGTAATATTATTTAAACTAAAAATGATTCATATATTGGAAGATAGAAGTAATAAATTCGAAATAATAAGAAAACTACAAATGAAATTTATTATCTTCCCAAATAATTTCCTTTTCTTATTATTTTAATACAATGAAGAAATAAGCAAATTCATTTTATGTAATCATATCATAAGAAAAATTAGGAATAAATTTTAATGATTTCACTCCATTTGATTTATTTCTATTTTAGAAATCATAGATTGTACTTTCAAAAATACTAATTTTTTGTTAATTACAATCTAGGACTTTATTGAGGATCATGTAAAATAATTCTTGTGTGATTATAGAATATAATATGTTTTTATCAAGGTGAATTTAGGGTTAATTTATTCTCTAGTATCATAAATTATTTTGCACTATGTTTTGAAACATAAATAACAGATATCATCTATCTAAATTAAATATATTTATTAAAATATGAACTTAAAATTTTAAATAACACTTTTATATATGATTCAAAGAATTTATTTCTATTATATAATACAGAATTTTTTATTTAGATTATTTTAAATGATTCATTTAGCTAAATCTAAAGCCCCAAATTGTTTGAGATTATTGCCTTACTTAAGGAGAGAGAGAGAGAGAGAGAGAGAGAGAGATATATATATATATATATATATATATATATATATATATATATATATATATATATATATATATAGATATATAGAGTTATAAAACATAAAACATAATAAATTAATATGATCAATTGTGACAGTGAAATAATATTATTATTATATTAATTGTATATTTTGAAGAGTGTCTACACTATTTGAATCCTTGGTGTATAATCTTAATTATGCTAATGGATTAGAATTTTGAATCTATATACAACTAAATACTCAGATTTTATCTATTGTATTTCTTTCAATGGAAAGTAAGCCAAACATTAACACATGGTCATAGAAATTTACCAGTGTATTGCTTAGTCTCTCCGTTTATCAATTGTGATAGATTATAGTTCTACTCGTATCTTGCCTACTCAACTCCCATCACCTTAGTTCGGTGTTTCTTGCTGATCTAGTAAGCAGTTCACGAAATGTTTCTATTTTATAATTCACATAACAATTATAATTTAAAATTTTACTTCAATATTATTATTATGATAGATTATAGTTCTACTCGTATCTTGCCTACTCAAGTCCCATCACCTTAGTTCGGTGTTTCTTGCTGATCTAGTAAGCAGTTTACGAAATGTTTCTATTTTATAACTCACAAAACAATTATTATTTAAAATTTTACTTCAATATTATTCAAAGCTGTATTAAATCTAAATAATTTTCTATTCAAACTTATAATCTTATTAAGATATATTAGATCTATTATACTTAACCATATAATCTTGTTGACATGAAAACAAATTCAAATAATTTTTTAGTCAATCATGTAATCTGATGACATATATGGTTTACATTGAACTATATAAACTCATATGATATATATTCTTCTATATAGATAAATAGTAAAAAGGCAACTGTGTAGGAAAAACAAAGGATGGGAAGACCCCATCAAGCCGTACAAGGGAGAGACAAAAAAGGTAACATGGGGCTAAGCTCCAATAGAGTCTATATGAGAAATCTGCCCTACCGCACGTAAGGTATTTTACGGTCTACACACAACTGGAGCATCTGAAGAAACATCACCCAATGTGATTGCTCTCCTATGGATTGCACCAGCCACTGCCCTTTGTAGAGCAATGGACATGCGCTGTCTAAAATATGCTACAAAGTATGAGAGTGAGAGTGGTACTCCTTGACGCCTAACATGATAAGCTCTCGCGCACTCACTGAAAAATGTGTCAAATGCTATGTCCATTGCTCCATATAACTCCAAGGCTAGAGGACCAAAGAGGTGACCTTGCTGTATGCCCCTATACTCAGAGACCTTGCGACCTGTTGCCGCCCATCGAGGAGGATGGGTAATCACTCCCTCTGAAACTGTATTCAGTGTAGGGTCCGTAACCACAACATCCGCTACTGTCACCTGATCATCTCGGACCAAGTATAAGTCTACCCTGACATGTGTCGTCTACAAAGCATACGAACGCTCCCTCCAAGCCAAGTATCCACTCTCTCGTGCCATAGCAAACACTATGTCTCTAATGGCATCATGGGTAGCTATCCTCTAACTTCCAAAAGGACACTGTGTCATGCGGACTGCTACTGCATCTAGTGTAGAACCACACTCACAAGTGAGTAATGAAGATGCAGATGGGTGGACTAAACCTAGGTGAAACCTCATCGCTGCAGAGAAAGTAGCTGGTGCGACTTCTATATAGATAAATATAGAAGTATATTTATCTAGCAAGAAAACATATTTATTTTGATATTTATATTCAAAGGTAAAATAAATAAATGATTTTATTATTGTTAAGAAAGAGTATATGTCTTTGACTTTATTATATTCAAAAATTTGATATTATAAATCCATGAAATTTTATTTCATAATATTCATTTCTCAATTGAGTTAAATGACTTGTTATGATTGAAGACGTGGAGTAATTAAGATATAAAAAAAATAAAAATTTATGATTATAATATATAATATATACATGTTATGATAAACTAAAATTAATCATTTTCTTTTATGGACATCTAAAATTTTAAAAATTATGTATGAAATATTTGTAGTCTAATTCAAGATATTAATATAAATAAATTTATCTTACAATATTTTTGTAGTACATTCTGGTAAATGTCATTATAGAGTCATTAAATTTGGTAATTAAGAATAAAAAGGTTGAATAGAAAATTTTGAAATCTAAATAACAAGAAAAGATATAAATTTGTTAGATTTTATTCTACATATATTTTTTGCAAAAACATTTTTATTCTGTACAATCAATGAATCGAATGGGTCAGGTTTTATTTCAAGGCATATGAGGGGATCACACGAGTTGGATGCCCATGCCAAGAATGTATTGAACATGAGTATTTCAATTCAAGTCGCTAAATCCATGCCATACCATGGTCGTATCCATCTGCAGTTTGATCCTATCCATATTTAATCTATTCGATTCGATAGCCTGATAACTGTTTTACTTATGTACGCTTCGATTGATTTACGACGACCTTATCTTCCATAAAAATAGAGACAACAAATTAACAAATAACGAAGCTGGCTATTACCTGCGATATATGGAGCAAGCTAATTCTTGCATGTGATTGCATTTTGACGTCATGACACTCTTCTCGTTTAATTATCTTAAAAGATTTCGATTTCTTTGTGCTTTGTGTGTTCGTCATTAACTCAATTTATCCGATGATTCCATAAGAGAGATGAACGGTGAGATGCATTGGACTCTCTAGAAATGCGATGTTTCGGTTTCGGCCTAGAGAATTCGCTTATCCCAATTTTCATAGTTTGCACTTGTACATAACTGTAATTCTCAACTCTCGAGAGTTAAAAATTTCATAGAGACAAATTACAACAAATCTGATGTAAAAGATGTAAATTTCTAGTTTCTTTTTACACTAAATAAGATCCATATGACATAGTGTCTTGTTAGAGGACAGAGAATAATTTCCATGATACTATCAAAGATATAATGTTTGCTATGTTTGCCATGTCCATTACTCTATAAAGAAGATTGTTAGGGAATAAAGGATAAGTATATAGAGTAAAGAACATTTTTAGGGAATAAAAGATAATTATCTCCGAGTCTATCAAAGTTATCATATTTACCATATCCACTACTCTATAGAGAACACTAACAAGTACAATCTATAGGAGAGCCACAGAAGCATCACCTAGGTGATGCTTCTTCGGATATTCCCATAGCATGTAGATCACAAGATTTGCATAATTTAAATATTTTAGATATAATACGACAAATTTTTTGTACCAATGGTACTAGAATCTAGCCCTTTTTAACGGTTATGTACCGTGTACAGCTCGATGGAGGCTTTTCATCTTTCTCGTTAACCTATGCGGGTCGCATTTTCTCATTTAACAACAGTAAATGCTTTGTATCTATAAAGCAAGAAGAAAGGTAACCCATGTAAGATAACTCATATCGATATTATTGGAGTATAGTCCGTTTTACCTCTTTTGTCCCCTTCTTGAACTGCTTGATGGGTCTTTTTTCACACCGCGCAAAATACACAAGAAGGACAAAAAGACCACAAATAAGGAACAAGGAATATTTCTCATATAAACTCTATTGGGGCTTAGCCCCATGTTACTTTTTTTTTTCTTTTTCTTTCTCTCCCTTGTACGGTTTGATGGGGTCTTCCTATCCTTCGTTTTTCCTACGCGGTCGCTTCTTCTCCAGGAACAAGGAAATAAAAGTGTTCGACACTTACAATTGCGTAGAGGATATGGCTACGAGCGGTTGGAAGATCGTATTCTACCCTGGCCCACAACAACTAAGAGGTGCTGCGACTGCTCGGAACAATCTCATGATTTCATAAGAAGACTTTTAAAATGCTGTACTTACGTACTAATTGGAGTTACTAGTGATCGGTAATGGGAACGTTCTCGAGATTAATCCCACTTCTCTCCTAGCCCACAACAACTAAGAGGTGCTGCGACTGCTTGGAAAAATCTCATGATTTCATAAGAAGACTATTAGAAAATGCTGTACTTAAGTATTAATTGGAGTTACTCGTCATCTGTAATGGGAATGTTCTCGAGGTTAATCGCACTTTTGGACAATGCAATAGATCGCACTAACAATTCTTTTCGTCTCTCGGTCCATCGCACTTATCCATAAGTCGCAACTAAGCAAGTTGCAGTTATCTAGACGCGTGTGGTCGGACACTAATAGAGATGGGAAAGGAGAGACGAACGTTGAGATAGACATGACGGCCGTCGGACTTGCGAAGTCCGTCCGTCATACCACTGCCCGACGGACAGACGACGAGAACAAAGATAGATTCTTAAGTTTTCGGGCACAGGCAATCAAGGGAGGGTTTAGGACCGCAGTTTGATATATTTTTCGTTTTACGGCAGCTACATTCCGTCCAAAAAGTATATCCTAAATAACTGACTCAACTTGAGGAACTGGTCTGGAAAACTAAATAACCGGCGATTAGAGGTTTTCAAAAGTGAATAAACTTGTTGGTGTGGGTCAGAAGGCCAACTACACTCGATTTATAAAAGGTACACACCATGCCACGCAAGATATCAAATTAATGGACATGGACATCATATGGACTCTAAATATACTTAACTTCTTGTTAGAATTTTTTTATGTTCATAAGTATAATTTAGAGTTTTGCTTAGTTTAGATTTTTGAGGGTAAGTGAACCCAATTATGAAAACCGGGAATTTGAAAGAGTATCACCCGGTGAAAAGATTTTCTGGGAATATGGACTAGTTTCACCCTCTGGAAGTAATTTAAGAAATATTGTTTCGTATTTAAAACTCAAACCAACAAGGTAATGGTGTAAAATTTATGATAACAGATATAAATTTAGTTCAAAAATACAAATAAATTTTGAGGGTATCATGGTGTCAAATTTGAACATCTAACTTCTAGGAAAATTTCTTTTTCCCCAAAATAAAAGAAGATACTCTTCGTATAGATAGAAAATTGACCCATGTGAATATCAACTCCGTATTATTATTTACCATAAGTGTCTCAAAATTGGAAGAGTCAATCATAAAAATAGTAAAACAAAATAAATAAATAATATGTAGATTGGTTTGAGCTTATGATTTCCGCACAAATATCAATCTTAATCGTGTACAAGCGCAATCAGGACCGTTGAATTGTGACAGCAGCTCCAAAAACGACTTGCAAAGGAATATGATTTGATTACCCTTGAATTTATAATTTGTATCCCTAGATATTTTACACTAAATACCATTCATAGGCATTTTACGCATTTTAGTTATTTGATTTCCGAGAGTTTAAACTAATACACTAAACTCCTAAATTCGGCCCATGGATGGGCAGCGTGGGGAGCAGCAACTCCAAAGATAGAGGTATGAAACAAAGTCACCTCTTGCCTTGGAATTATATGGAGGAACGGACATGGCATTCTATTCATTTGTGAATTTTTCAAGGAGTACACAATAACTTATCATAACAGTAGCTAGAGAATACCATTTTCACTCTCACATTTTATAGCATACTTTAGACAATGAATGTTTATTATTCTATCTCACATTTTATAGCATACTTTAGACAATGAATGTTTATTATTCTATAGAGAACATTGGTTGATATAATCCGTAGAAAAATAATCACACTAGATGATGCTTCTTCGATTACTCTAGTAGTTGATAGACAGTACAATTTACTATCTTAGGTGCAGTAGTGAAAATCTTAGATGAGATGCGGTAGTGCAGATTTATCATATCGATGCTATTGGAGCCTAGCCCATTTTATCTCTTTTGTCTCTCGCTTCTCCATCCTTCTATGTGGTTGTCTTTTCTTACTATCTTAGGTGCGATCAAGCAAATGTCTCGTATCGTTCCTATTGAGATCTTATACGAGAGAAGAAGGCGACCGCGTAGGAAAAACGAAGGATGGGAAGAAATCTTATTGGGGCTTAGCCACGTGTTACCTTTCTTCTTGTCTTTCCCTTGTACGGCTCGATGGGGTCTTCCCATCCTTCGTTTTTCCTACGCGATCGCCTTCTTCCTATTGGGATCTAGTTGCATTTTATCTCTTCGGTTTCTCCGTTTGTATAACTTGACGGGGTCCTCCCATCCTTCGTGTGTTCCTCGCCGTTGCCTTTCGGGATCGCTTAGAGCTACTTCGAGTTAGTCAGTTACTTCGACGGTTGTACATGAACATTAATTAATACGCGATGATATTATTGTTTGTCTCATTATACTCTTGTCGTTAAGGAGAACCGGTAATCAACGGTTCTATTTCGTTCTCCGTACGTCACCGACTCCGCATTTCCGTCTGCCGGTAAAGAAATCTCGGCAACGGAGGCAAACGGGAACTGCAGAAGAAATGGATGTGCGATGCGGAGAAACGAGAAAGTTGCACGACGGAACGCAGCTTCCAATAGGACGTCTCCTGCTGGCGTCCGTAGTATTCGGGTTTATCCGGAAAGTAATGCTCTTATTTGTCAGTTTTCCTCGAAGCGATGGTCGGGACCCGGTGGCGGAGCAAATGTCGAGGAAAGCTCGTCAATTGAGTTCTTGTAAGCGAAGGAGTCTGACTTACAGTGTGCTGCTGCAAAGCCCTGAGCGACATTTACTCGAGGAAAAGCTCAATGAACTGTCTGAATCAGGCGATTCAAAATTCTCTGTCGATGTGGGATCTAAAACATGACGTTTGCTCCCCTACAAATTTATGCCAATTTGCCGCTGTCATTGTTGTGGAGATGAGGGACATAGCTGTCATGTAAGCGTGTCTCCGGAAGACCTGTCAAAGTCGAGCGAGAATTTTGAAACGGGAGCTACTGGCAACTACCGACTGTGTGAATTTTGAGCGGAGGTGGGAATGATGGTGGAGCCAAAATTGAGGCTGATGAATTTTGTCCCTGAAAGTCAGGTATTACAGCAGTCTTTTCGGCGATTGGGTTTGTCTAGGGTTTAGGGTTTGGGTTGAGCAGTTTAATCCGGCCCTGGCTCTCATCTGTGTCAGATTGATTTTCAGAATAAATTAGCTTTAGCTCGTGCATTGCTGATAGCCAAAATACTTGGCAATCTGACCAGAATTCGTATTTGTGACCCACTTTTGGCAACGGTTTTTCTCTTTGTCTTGAATGTTTTGGCAATTTCTTACCTGCAAATGCAGCTTTTGTGATCCTCTATTCCTCTGTATTATTGAGATGTTCTTGTGGTTTTTCTCCATTTCAAGAAATCATGAGCTCATCAAATCGGGTCAAATCTCAAACTCTGCTCAAAAAGCTCCGAAAGTTTGAGACATGCCTGATCTCCCAGAGAAAAGGCACATGGCTAAACACACAAGTTATTAGAATGGGTATTGCACCAGGCTGCAGTATCAGAGCTAGCTAGGTTTACAAGAGTTCTATTCGTTTTCTTTCTGAATCTTTTGTGTGATTTTCATCTCTTCACAAAGCTGGTGCGAAGGCACAGAGCTAAAGATTTATCTTTAGCTGAAAATTCTAGTCTATATACAGTGAATGCTATGGGTAAACGAGAAATTCTGTGCGTAATTCTTGTAAAACGCAATCCATGAATATCTGTTTTTGCCCCCCTGCAGAAATATTTTGGGTAACATTAATATGGTCACACATCATTTCATTTCATGCCATATAATACGTCGAAGAAATTCGTGTCAGCCTTCTCACTCCATTCTGTGAATTTGTGCAGAGTTCCTACATTACCAGCGCCAGAGTTGTAGGATGGTCATTTATCAATAAGAAACTAACGAGCTGTTCTACTCAGTTGGTTCGTCCTAATGTAGATCTACGTCTGTTTCGCCTGCAGGGGGAGGAGCTTCAAGTCAATGAAGGTACACGAACCGGAGATGGATTCGACAATAGGCCACTTTTTGAGGTCAGTTGAAAATTTGAATTGTTCACAGTGATCTTCAGTAGATGGTATCGTTCGTTGCTTTAGTGTTTTGAACTTTCCCGTCGTGGTTTTCGGCTTCTGTAATGCAGTTAATGGCTGCGGCACTTTCCACAGGTTTCGCTAATTTTGATGATCGATTACAGATATTGAAAGAAAATAAGGACAAGAAAGATGCAGAATTTAACGAGCGTTTCAAGCACCGTACGTGCTCCCGTAACTTCCTCCGTGTCATTGTGATCTCTATGTAGAGACTAATATTGACGGGCAGATAGCAGTCGTTCCCTTTGTAATATAAACGTTCTACGGGGTTCGCCTGTAGCAAAAAGCTCTCAAGCAAGCGATTATCCAAGTCAGTCCTGACTGGTTTTTCAGCTCCGTAAACAGCTTTGTCCAACAGACCATGTACAGGCTCAGGGTCCGTAGTCCTGCAGGACAGGAACTGTGTACGCTGTATTTGAATGATCCATGTTTCCTTTTGCTACTAAATGTCTGCAAGTTTAAGGTTCAGGGTCTCCTAATACTGCATGGTTAGATGTTTTTCTTGTACATTGTCTTCGATTGGTGAGTGGTTGAGAAGTATAGATAGCCCTTGAATGATAGTTAAGGCGAATCTTTCGTGTGTTTGTTATGACACAGTATCTCTTTTGTGATCGCAGGACCACCAAAAGCATTGGATGACGACGAAACTGAGTTTCTGGAGAATGTGGAGATGGTGAGAATGGTTTTCTGGGACAGTTAACTGGCATGGGGTACGAACTAATTTAGATCTAAGAAGAGATATTTGGACGGAATCAGTTAAACGCGTCATCTCTTAGGCTTCTTCTGAGACGTTGTCACTTCACGCTGATGGGGCTGGTTTTCAATGTTTTACCTCCATTATGGTCATGGATTATGGTGGAGATCAGCTGTGGACACATGTTGTGGTTTGCAGATTAAAAGGGAGCAAGAGCGCCAACGAGTAGAGGAGGAGAAACTACAACTTATCAACTTTCAAGTACGTCTTCGTCTATCTTACAGCTGAGAGAGGGTGAGTTTATCTTTAAATCAATTCAGTGTGTATCCTGCTATAAAGCGTATATGTAAGAATCAGGTAAACCTTAAGTGTTGGGGAACTCAGAACTCTGTGTGGGCTGCAGACCGAAATTCTTAGCAGAACTATCCCCGCCGAAGAACCTAAAACCGTCCATACCCAGGAGCAACAGGTACTTTTGCGTTTCGTTCATCAAGTCAAGGTGTTTTTGTGTACTTTTGCTTATTGTGCTTTATATTGTTGACGGGAATAGAATCAACGTGCTTACGTTTGCATTTCAACACGGTTTTCACTGGATTTAGCGCCAGGAAGCACCGTTGAGGAACAAACGAGCTTCTCAAGTACGCGTGATGCCAGTGGCCGTCAAGATTAAGCCTATACCGAAACGGAGAAAGGTCGAATGTGCTCCTGAAGTGAGCAAGAGAGAAGAGTCTGAAGTGGATAACTCACTTGATTTGTCTTCTCCCATTAACAATCAATCAGACCAACTTAGGAAGGAGCTGAACCCACCATTGGTTGCGTCACCGGTGGGACTGCTTGGTTTGGCTTCTTATGGTGATGAATCAGATGAAGACGATGATTAGGAAAGAAAATATACATGGTAGTTGTACAGAACATCATCTCACATCGCTTTTCACGTGTACGAACAACTTCTCAAATTACATGAATCGGATTGTCTGTATTACCTCTGGATAGAAGCACTCAAGCACTCAAGATCAGGAAGAGCGTAACCAGAATCTGCATCACAAAGAAATCTAAACGGGGTCTTGTTTTGTCTTCAAACTGACTGCCATGAGTAGTTCTCCTTTATTTGATACTCAAACACAACAAAATCGTTGTCTTATTACGCAATTTCTCTTATCCATTACTTATCATCACTTGTACCATGTATTTCCGATGTGTTGACCGAGTGCTTGCACGATGGGTACAAAATAACATTGTATGTATTTTTACCAGTAATAGTAATATGCCACCTTCGGACTGAATTTATATACAGGTAGGTGCCATCTCGAAGATCTCCCAACTTTCATGTACATCTTCTCCCTTCTCAATGACGCTGTGCAGAGAGAAAAGGACTAGACTGATTTCTTAACCCCGATGTCAATGGAAACTCACGCGCATGACATGTGCTCTGATCGGTTCGACAATTGATGTAAGGTACACGCATGTTTAGTTTTGGAAGAACGTCTTCGTATTACATCCGTTCTTGCATGCATTTGATTTCTTCCATCTGCATGTCTCCGGCTGGCATGGGTTCGGTCCTAAGTTGGTTTGGACCCCCCATTCTGCGAACGGTTTCTGCTCTCATTACTCATAATCTAAGTTTGGAAGGGAAGACATGATGTTCGTACTCAATATCTGTGGAGAATATGGAGGGAAGAAGAATATGCATTCATTAGATTGCAAAAGGGAACGAGATAGAACGGGTTACAAGTGAGGATTCAAGATGTTCGAATGTTGTTGTGCAGTATGGCGGAAAGAAAAACTACATAAAATTAAAGCAAGAGAAGATATCCCTAAATTTATTTGACAACCACACTTCGAGTAGCACTTCTGCCATATATTCTTTGTAGTCACTTGTCCACAAAAATATGACAAAGATCTGTGCAAAACTTTCGTAAAAGAGGGCAGAAACACAGATTTCCTGGAACTGTTGGCTGTATGCAATCTTGGAACCGCCCGAGCTTGGCGGTACACCTCCACGACTATAAAACCCTTCTCAAATCCATGAAGACATGGAGAAAGGTGTTCTGCACAAAGTCTCTCAGTCCTAGGCATAGCTTTTGCAGAGTATATTACAATGCACTTCCTGCAAACCATATAGCATAAGTTTGAAGAACTGCAGGAGAAAGGGCTCCTAGGACAGGAAGAGGAAAATTGCTGTTGACAGCTTTCAATACTGACTCTGAGTCAGACGGGGTAAGTCGTTAACGCTGCATTATCGTTATATGCATCGTCCTTGAGGTATACGTAAACATGTGGATGGTCTACGTCTAAGAAAACCGCTGTGGTATCCAGTGCTGGGCACACTAGTTTGTCGATGCAAGCATCAGACCCTCCAAAAACGAATGTCAAACCTCCGGCTGTAGCTCCAGCTGTTCGGAATCGAGCTGTTGGAATCATGGCTTTTTCAACCCATGTACTATCAGCACCGTAGTACACCTGCAAATTTGTAGCGACAAGACGTCTAAGTCTTCCATGTTCGTCTTTATACAGCAACCATTAAAGGATAAGTAGAAGATTCATTCACTTGGGACATATCAAAATCCAATGACCAAAACTCATTGACAAAGAAACAATGTAAGTGTTTACATAGATGAACTGCAAACTGTTTATCCCCAACACCAGTATAAGCCTAAGTATATGACCCTTCCACCACGTTTTTTACCCCTGCAAACACTCATCACATGTAGGAGGGAGAACGGACCTCATTAGTGTGTTTAGGGTACTTCAAGTCGGCGTCGTACTTCGAATTGACCTTGTAATGTCCTTCTCCGCCAATCACCAGGAGCTTTCGACCAGGAAGCACTGCAACAGCCTGTGGCAAGAGGAGATAACAGATTTCAGAGAGGAGAGAAGACATGGTTGCATTCATTATTCCTTGTTTGGGTTCATCTTGGCAGTTGACCCTTGCTCATCTGAATTACCGACATCGGAAACAAGAGCATAAACAAGCTGGCAAAAGGACATGGCCCACTGTTTTAGGGAGTATATCCCGATAGATGATAGACAACAGCAGATATGACCAAAAGCAATGATTTCAGATCTCATCCGATCTCATGAGCTGAGATGAGATGAGAGTCAGATGTAGTCTAGGGACAATGCACGATCGAGACCCGAATAATTTTGAAGCAAGCTAAAGACTTGCTCTAACCATCGTGAAACACTACTATAGAAGAAGATATGTAATAAGAATTCTTACCCCATCTCCGCGAGGGGTAAGAAGGTCAGGCTTGGTGGTCCATTTTGTGGAATTGGGACTGAATGATTCCACTTTAGCCGAGAAGGCATCGTTTGTGTCTTCACTTTTCTGAGCGCCAACAAAAACCAGACTTACATTAGGAGAATGTAAAAAGTCTAAAGCATTTAACAATCTTCACATAACTTCCAATTTCAGGATTCAAATATTGAAGTAGATGCGCATAATATCGTCCTTCCACGTTCCTCGTCAATCTAGATAGGTTCTATTAACCAAACTAAGGAACCAATCACGTACAATATATCCCCCGAGTGCATAAATCTCTCCATCAAACGCTGCACACATAAGATCTCCCCGTGGTGTCGGCATTTCCGGACCATAAGACCACTTGTTTGTTGCCGGATCGAAAACCTGAACTTTCTTCAAAAAATCATAATTCTCGTCGTACCCACCAACCATGTAGACCTGTAGGGTATACAAAAGTGATTGCCACTGATTACGATCCTGTGGAAGTCTCGACCTATCCACTGACATCATATCTCAACAAATTCCTTGAGGTGAACAGGATCTTACGAGGAATACCTCGCATAAAGAAGCAATTAGGGCACTACTAAAAGCCTCTGAGACAAGACAGAGGAAGGTCGAAAGCAATGACTGTCGGTTATGCTTGGAAACTGTTTCTTCCTTGTTTCTCTAATCAACAATTCAGTTTTGACATCATTTTGATAACTTGAATCTTACCATGAGATAAAATCATGGATCAGAATGGCATTGAGACACATCGAGGAACCTATATATGTATCATATACCAAGGAGAATCTGATGTTCGTCTAGATCTTCTGAAAATTGTTATAGTGGCTGGAAGCTACCGTAGGTACTCATGCGGCGTCAAATTGAATGACAATTTTAGCTATCTAATTATCAAAACAGTTTCTTCAGCAATTCAAATTTTTTTTGCAATCATGAATTGCTGGAGGATAGTTGCATTGACCTTGCCGTAGATAGCAGCAGCGCACGTATCACCTTGGGGCTCCAAAAGTTCAGGCAACTCGCTCCATGTGTTCGCTGCTATGTCAAAAACGTAAGGGATGGTGGCTAGAGAAGCGGTTGTATCTTCGTCGTCCTTTCTCCCTCCGACCACGTATATTTTATCTGCTTCCATAAGGAAAGAAATTCATCGTATAGGGCTTGGAATATCATGAACAGTCAAAATTGCAAGCACAATTCCAGGAAGAGTCCCGACATTACAAGACAAGTTCATACTATATAGACAAAAGCACGAATAAGATACACGAATTGAAGATCTAGTTAGATGATCTTTCTCATAGGCTGGATCAACTCGCGGTAGGAGCGAGAAAAGATTCGGAAGATTTAAGTCTAACTTAGAAAGTTCAGCAGCACTGTACATGTTCACTCCTTCCTTGATCACTTTGTTAGTTCGTATGAAGTGAATCTTGAAGTAAGCTTGCAACTTGCATGAAGGCCGGGAACTGGTAAAGTTAGTGAGGGAGGGAGGGATATAGGGAGGAGTTTGGAGTCTGGAAATTATGGGGATAAGATGACCCGAAATTAAAGCTTCTCGACAGCGAATTTAAGTATGCGAAAAAATCACACAAGTATGCAATTCGAAGAAGGAGGATCCGAAATCTTACTGTCAAGAAGAGCCGCTCCAAACCGATAGCGGGGCTCTGGCATGCTAGGCTTGACTGTGAAGTTGTGGAAAGTGGGATCAAACAGCAAAAATTGGTCAGTAACTGTCCCGTTGACATCAGCTCCTCCGATAATATACACCTGTTCGCCTACTCCGATTGCAGCATGGTCTGTCAAGGGACCTACAGTGTTCAACACGAAGGTCGTGAGAAACATATCCATACGGGTAGGCACCTTAAACTTGTTGATTACATCGTAAAGAGTGACCAACTTCAAGATCATCGATTTGTTTGCTGACCCGCTGGCAAAATCTTAAGTGATTCTGCTCTGAGTCTGTAAAATCAGACCTGGAAAGTGTTCGAGGTGTCATAGAATTGTCCTCTGTCGGATTAAAACGCAAACTCAGTCCGTTCGGTGTAAATATCCTCGAACGGACCAAAACTACTCTTCGATAAAACCTCATCAAAAGAGGTTACTTTATCAACTTCTTCGTGGGCAAAATCGTGACGCATTTAAAACATGAAAACTTTCTAGTGAAACAACGTCTGGTAATTAAATATTCTGTTTCGGGAGTGTCATCTCCCAGTCGTGGTTTCATGACTTGCTTCGAAGATAAACAGGACTTGAGTTCCACTGAATCTACCCCAAACACAACATTAATTCTGAAACTAGCCTGCTTCATTTGCTCGGTGAACCATCTCACATGGACTGTTGCAGAAAGATCTCGTGAGCCAGATTCGAGGAAAAGACGTGTTCTCAGACAGATGAAAATGCACAAAAACAGTAATAAAATCATGCGAGCGAACTTGCTAGCTCAGCGTTGCATAGCCATGTGAAGGACTGCCATGAATTTAACATTGTAAAGATGTCATGCAATCAGTCGAATTTCTCACTCTGTTGTAACAAGAAACTTGACCCGAGGAAGACACAATGTCCAGACTCTGAAGGTTTGGGTGTCGAGATTACACCTGGGAGCGAAGTTCGAGGAGCCCAGAACCCACTGCCACGGAAGAGACTGCCACCGTAAGTGAGTCCGTTGACCTTTCGGTCTCCTGAGTAGCTGGCGAACGAGACATTTTGATGCGGGAGGAGACCTTGACGATCTTTGAGTCGCCGGATTGTATGAGCCTGTGCTGCCGCGACAATGATCAAAGCTAAAAGTACAAGGGCGAGCAACAAGACCAGGACTCCGATGATTCTGCAATTGCGCTTCTGCGTTCTTCTGATCTGCTGAAGCTCCTGGGAGAAATTCGCCAAGGCTCCATCGCCTGCATCGTTGAAGTATGATTTGTCCCTTCCATGCATTTCCATCGCTGCAGCCCTGCCTGTGCTACCACCACCACCTCCGTCCTCCCCCTTCTCTTCCTCGCTCCTCTCTCCCTCCCTTCTCTCAAAATCCCCCTGCTTATTTCCCCGACTTATGAACAACACCTGCCGTAAGATCCAAATTGGTGTTATTTTCCCCACAGTGTGATCCAAGTGGCCCCGAGTAGGTACTGTTCTCACTACGCTGCCACCCCTATTCGGCCCCACCTACTAAACTCTATGGATTGTAAACCCCGTTGACGTCCTATGGTTTGTTGTTGCGTTGCCTCAAGGCACTCACTCAAATGCCAGGCGCTAGACCGTAAACTCGGTTGCTTTATTCAGCAAAAAGTTCACTTCTCTTTCCTCTGTAGCAAAGATTCATCTCCTCCATCCTCTGGACCCACTTCTTAAATTTGTCTGCTCAATCGGCCACAGCACATGTATATTTTAATTAGCAGTTCAGTAACTCGATCCGATCAAGGGGGCCATCGATACTGAAGTCAAACAGCTCCTCTCTTAATATCATCCACGTAGCTGGCCCACTTTGTATAAGCCACTTTCTTATAAAGTAAATAAAGCCAGTCTCGTCTTTCTCGCGTTGAACTATCTGAGATGACATCACGGTAAGTTGAGCGGATATATAATCTTCATATGACGCCAAAGTAGTGCGCACGCAATAAAATTGCCGAATGCGACCACTACTTTGAGTGGCGCAGCTCGGCTGGGTTTCCATTCTAAGAAGGGTCTTGGACCATTTGCTGAAACCCGGGACGACAAGAAGAGTCAGGGTTCAAGAAGGCGCTGACTCCCCACATTTCCCCATTTCGGCTCTCCATAGTGCTGGGAAAGAGGTTATTTGGAAATTCCGTTCATACACAATTTGGTAACAAATTCAGCCAGATTCAAGCTACCCAGATTTAACGAGAAATTCGTTGGTGGTACACCAAACCTCTGTCCAAAAAGGTTTCCCTCCTGTAATTAGATTTCCTTAATTTAAATTTGATCCAGACGATTTGACGACTCTAGCTGAAGAGTAGTACTGTACTTCTGGAGGCATCCCAGTCGATCCGCTGCGCCATGGAATATATATGGGAGGTGGATTCTTCAGTGGTCATCATACGGATTCCGAAGATGATGGTGAAAATGTTGAATACCAATCATACGTCCTCAGTTGAAAGAACTTGCAACGGCCCAGAATGCGGAAAGGAATCGAGTAGCAGTGTGGCGCCAGATTGCTCGATGATAGCTTTTTACTGTGAATTGCACGGTCATGCTCAAGGGAGATCACGATTGACAGGCCTGGATAGGAACTTGCACCATGAAACGCGGCGGCCCCACCTCCAGGACATCACGACGAAGATTCTCCAAGAATATCCTGTCTTCGTAGTAGATTGCAAGTGATCCGCAGGTACTCAGGGGGTCTTGGAGGTAATTAGAAATTGGTAATTAGAATTAGACAGTTTTAGATTAATAAAAAAGTAAATTAGGATCTGGGCTCTCAAAATGGATTCTCCGGCCACCCTTGCACAACAAGGGTAAAGGCAAAAGCTACATGCCAATATTTTATGAATAATTTTCTCCTTAGATTGCTAGAAAGAAGGACACCATCCAAATTATGGTATAACTTGAACCTATATAATGCATAAAAAATAATAATCAATCTAGACTTATCACTTGGCATTTACTTTAAGATCATTCAAATTGAACAACCAATTGCAATCATCGTCTTCCTTTAAAATTTACAAATGATGTTAATTTTTTAATTCAACCGAACATACTCATCCTATAGAAGAAACACACTCAAAATACCAAAATTACTATGGTAATATATATTCATTCAAAATGTGGTAAATATATTTGGCTAAATATATAGAATCATATAATATGATCCTTTTGGAGTTGTTGCAAGAACAGAGTAATTAAAAGTTGGTAAGCAGTTTAGAAGTAACTTAGAACTACAAAAAATATATGAAAAGTAAACCTACAAACCAAAGGAATCAAAAGGAAGAAAAGAGATTGGTGGAGTAAAATGACTAAAGTAAAGATGGGACAAGAAAAGGAAAATTTAAGAAATATGAAAGAAAATTAGGAAGAGAAAATTGAAGCAAAATGAAAAATTAGTTTTTTTGGTATTTTTTAGGTAGAGAACTCCACAATCATTTCCAAAAAGATGGAATACACTCTTTAGACCATTACCTACTATCTATTATGTAGTCTGGAATCTACTATGTACAAGCAGATCTAGAGTGGCAATAAAGAATACAAACTTATATACAAAAAAAAGAGAATGCTATTTGATTGGAGTTTAGAGATTTCCAAATTAGAAATTATAACCAACCAAAAATAACTCCACTTCTCTTGCATATAAATATGACAATGGTCAAAAGGTGTCAAATGCAAAAGTAGATACTCAAAAAGTTATTTTTATGAAATTTATCTCCTGTCAAAAGGTGGTAAACATACAAATTTTCATTAAGAAATAGTTAAAATGTGTCTTTTATTTAACGTAATAACCATGAAATAAAGTATAACATTATACTAAATTCAGTTTGGAGCTTAACTTGGAAATCATAATCTTATATTCTTTTCTAATTGATATGATGTTTATCATGAAGCTTTAACTTTAACTTCATGATATAACCATGTTTGGAAATATTTAATGATCCCACTTGTCCATCTAGACTTAAATGGTTTCTCAAGGCATTTGAGTTCAATTGATTTTCTCTTTCAAGAGAAGAAGGATATAATGGTCAATCTCATCACATGGAGGATATATAGTGGTCTGAATTTCTAAATAGTAAATTGGTAAACCTACCTCACTTTTTTTCTCATCCAAGCCTTTTATCATAAAAATACCATCCAATAAAATTGTCTAGTTCCATCCGATCAGATTGTCTAATGAACTGTAATGTATTATATTTCTAGAATAAAACCATATCACTTTATTTCTTTTAGTTTTGATTGTGATACAAATTGCAATTATACCAAAGAAGAACCTTGAGATTTAAGAGATGTTAGTGGACTTATCAAGTTGAGTAAGCACAATGCATTTTTGTGACCCATCTTTGCAAGAGTTCAACAGAGTAGTTAGCATACTTTGAACTCATCAATGCGTGAAGACTAATACATGATCTTCTTGAGGAGCTAAAATAGATTGTGTAAAAGATTGAATCCGAGGAGAGAAATAAGAGAATGGAAACTCACATTGGGACACCTCTCAAATAAGAGAAACTCCAAATGCCTAGCATGAGCTTTGGCTTTGGTATTTATAGGTAATATACAAGGCCCTTGAGAAGCTTCTCAAGAAGCTTCGTCAAGCCGCTTTCTTAGAGTGCAAGCCAAGTTAACTAGGAAGCTTCTCCAAAAGCTTCCTTCTAGAAGCCGCCTACTTGGCATGCAAGCTAAGCTAGTTGGAAGCTTCTAGAAGCTACTTACTTGAGGTGCAAGCTAAGTTAGCCGAGAAACTTCCCAAGAAGCTTCCTAGATACTTTTGGAATATTTTAGGCTAATTTGTCTTATGTGCTACTTCGTGAGCCCGACTAACTTCGTCACTAAACTCCATATTGTTACATATTCTCCCGCCGCTAGTTGGTGACGTACTCGTTGCCAGTGAAGCTTCAAATTCCTGGATGGCCATTTGTGCATTCTGGAGGTGAGAAAGAGTTTCCTATGTGGCATCATGATGGGGATAACCTTTCCAAAGGACCTTGTACTCTGTATGTTGGTGACGGCCTTGTTGAATATGGCGACGCACGAGGATACGATCAACTTTGTACTCCTCATGATCATTGATAGGGATAGGAAGAGGGGGAGGTTGGACTCGAGAGGAAAAGGAACAGGGGTTAGAAACAAAGGGTTTCAACTTTGAAACATGAAAGATAGGATGGATACGCATGTGACAAGGCAAGGCAAGTCGATAAGCAATAGGAGAGACAATTTGGGTGATATCAAAGGGTCCTATCCAATTAGGGGCAAGTTTACAAACTTGTGTTTCAATTGGGAGAGGGAGGTTACTAGAGGATAACATGACTTTATCACCAATTTCAAAGGTGAGATCACAACGATGGTGGTCCGCATATTGTTTTTGGGAGTTCTGAGCAACAAGGAGGTGAGACTTGGCTTGTTGGAGAGATTGGGATATAATGGTCAAGAATGTGGAAGTATGAGGAACCTGAGATGGAGGGGGAGCAAGAAGAGAATCTGGAACAAGCGGATCTTGGCCAAAATTGAGAAAGAAAGGAGAAAATCCAGTGCTTGCTTGTTTGGAATTGTTGTAGGTAAATTCTACAACTGCAAGACATTCATCCCAATTGGTATGGTGGACATTGACAAAAACACGCAACATATCCTCCAATGTATGATTTGCACGTTTGGTTTGTCCATCAGTTTGAGGATGATAGACCGCGGAAAAAGCAAGCTTGAAACCGAGTATCTCGAAGAGCTTGGCAAAACTTCTTGATAAATCAAGGATCAAGGTCGGAGAGAAGTACACGTGGTATCCCATGATGCTTGAAGACATTGTTGAAGTAGATTTACGCTAAGGTTGGAGCATCCATAGTATCATAGGTTGGTGCAAAGTAGATTTGCTTACTAAGCTTATCCACAAACACCACGATTGCGGTGTTTCCTTGTTTTGTCTTTGGCAAGGATGTGATGAGATCCAAGCTCACATGCTCCCAACAAGCAGATGGAATGGCAAGTGGTTGAAGGAGTCCACTTGGTTTCTGGTTGTTGGCCTTGTTACGTTGGCAGCTCTCACACAATCGGAAAAATTCTCAAACATCTTGTATCATGTTGGGCCACCACCATTGACATTGGAAGGTACTCAAGGTCTTGTCCACACCCATGTGACCCGCGATGGGTAAATCATGGGCCTCGTGAAGGCACACAAGTTTAAGATCACCTTTAGCTAGAACATAGATCTGGTCCTCATGGAATAAAAGGCTCTCCTTGATGGAGAAGGTGTTGTACTCCTTATCGCATGCTGTAAGGCGACCATGTACCATTTGGATGAAGGGATCTTGGTGTAGAGCTGACTGAAACTTGTTTTGGACCTTGGAGTCAACTGACACCATTGAAATTGCCGCTGTGATGAGAGAAAGAGACTTCAAATCAAGTCATCATGATAAAGCATTAGGGATGACATAGAACCAACCTGGTTTGTACTCAAGTTTGATGTCGTACAGTTGGAGTTGTTCCTCCCATCGATGATATCTACTCTTCATGTGTTCCAAGTATAAGGTCTGCAACAATGGTTTGTGATCAATTTGCATGATCACTTGTTTCCCCAAGAGGTAATGCTTCCATACCTTGGTGGCGTATACCATTGCAAGTTGTTCTTGATCTTGAGTAGAGTAGTTTTGTTAAGCCATATTGAGTCGGTGAGACACAAAAGCAATGGGATGGAGTCCATCTGGGAATTCTTGTTGCAGCACGGCTCCAATTGCAAAGTTAGAAGCATCAAAATCAACCACATAGGGTAGTTGAGGATCATATGGTTGAAGAATGGGTCTTGAAGACACCATATGCTTTAACTTTTGGAATGCTTTTTCATGCTTGGTGGTCCATTGGAAGCTCGAGTTCTTTCCCAAGAGGTCAGTCAATGGTGCAGCTACATGAGCATAATAATGGATGAACCGTTGGTAAAAATTGGCCAATCCATTGAATGCCCATACTTCTATAGCATCCTTCGGGGTAGGCCAATCAATAATGGCCTTGATCTTCTCTTCTTCCATCTTGATCCACTCTGATGAGATCTTATGACCCAAGAAGGTAACCTCCTTCTGCCAAAAAGCACACTTTGACTTCTTGTAGTAAAATTTCCATTGTCGTAGTCGTCTTAGGACTTCTCGCACATGATTCACGTGTTCTACGTTCATCTTATCATAAATTAAGATATCATCCAGGAACACCACCACAGACCAATCCAATAGTTCATCCAACACCCGATGCATCTGATCCATGAAGACTGCAAGAGCATTAGTGAGTCTAAAGGGTAGAAATCTCCATTCAAAATGCACATACCTTGTACAAAAGGGAGTCTTTTGCACATCTCCTCTCTCAATGGGAATTTGCCAATAGCCGCTACGAAGATCCAACTTGGAAAAGAAGCGTGCTCTACTTAGTTGATCAAGCAAGTTATCGATCCGAGGCAAGGATATGCATTCTTCACGGTTTGCTTATTGAGCCTACGATAATCAATACAAAAATGAAGTCCTCAATCCTTCTTTGGAACACATAGTACTAGTGCTCCCCAAGGAGAGGTACTATGTTGTATGAAGTCCTTCTCCAAAAACTCTGTAAGTGTTGTTCGCAACTCCTCCAACTCTTTTGGTGAGAGCCGATAGATCGGTCTACTCACTAGAGTACTCTCTAGCAATAACTCAATCTTGAAGGGCATACCTCGATCAGAGGATAATCCCTTTGGCAGATCATCCAGAAACACGTCCGCAAACTCCTTAACTATCCGATCAACCATTACTTGATGAGGCTCTCGGTCCTCCATAGGTTATTCTTGTGCAATTGGCTTGATCCACACCGTGAATACATACTTATCTTCCTCCAAAGCTTGCTCTATGGCTGCTTTACTAACAAAATTCCCTTCTAGGGACTCATCTCTCTTCCAAGCTTGCTCCATGGTTGCCTTCTTGGCAAACTTCCCATCTTGGGACTCCACTTCCTTCAAGGTTCGTTCTATGGCTACCTTCTTGACAAACTTCCCATCTTGGGACTGACTATTCTTAGGTATCTTACTCAGAGGTGCCAAACAACCTAATTGGAAATTCCTACCTTGGTGTTGTACTTGAATTTGGCGTTGGGTCCAATCAAATTGAATCTTATGACATTCAAGCCAAGGTAGACCCAGAATGATATCATAGTGTAGAAGTTCCACTACAAACCACATACACTCCAAATACTCCTTCCTAATCTTGAAGGTAATAGGATGCGAGGTGCGGAATGCAAAACCCTTTCTACCATCTGCCATCATCAAACTACTTCCAATCACTTGCTTGATAGGAATACCCAATTCTTTTGCTACTTGCATAGACATGCAATTCTCTGAACTTCCAAAATCAACCAAAATCTTACAACCCCAATTAGATATCATACCTTGCAAGTGAAACAAACTTGCATAAGTCAAGCCTTCAATCCCATTGGAACTAATCAAGCTCCCAATAGGCAGCTCAAAATCTCCTATTGGGATTCCTCGTTTCCTTGATCAATTTGCTCCACGACCTCCACTTAAGCAGCTTGTCGAGGTCATCCATTCTTGAGTGGACATTCAGCAATGCGATGCCCCAATTGGCAACAATAAAAACAACCACCATTTTGTCATAGTTTCTCTCTATCTGCTATGCCAAGTGGTCTTTGTTGAATGGCATCAATCTCCATGGGTGCTAGCTCCTCCACTTGTGTGTAGTGTATTGGTAGGCTCTATGGAGGTAAGGTCAAGACCAAGTTGTTGCCACCAAGGAATCAAAATGTTTGGCCAACCGCATGGCTTCCTCCAAGTGTTGTGGCTCTCGCATGGTTACCTCTAATTTGGTTCTCACCTTCAAGCCACTCACAAATTGATCCAGAGCTTCACCTTCCAATATATCTGGAATTTGCATGATGGTGTTTTGGAATTGCGTGATGTAACTTCTTACAGAGCCAATACGTTTCAACTTTGCCAACTTATCCCATGCAGCTTGTGTGGCATTTATACCTTGGAGCCGACTAATTATTGCGCTCTTGAATTTTGCCTATGTCAAGATTGGTGCAACAATTTGTTGTTCCGCTCGCTCCACTTGGAATCTCTACCATAACTTTGCTACTCCATCCAATTGGCTAGAAGCCAAGAGAATCTATTTTTGCTCATCTTGTAGATTGGTAGCTTCAAAATAACATTCACAATCAAACACAAAATTCTCCATTGCACCCGAAAGATTCTTACCTTCAAATACCTTGAGTTTAGGGAATCTGATCCGATCTTCTCCTTCTCAAATTGGTACTCTCTCCACAATGGGTATTGCCGCCATGGTTGCTACTCTATCACACCACTCCCAATCTATCTAATTTATTAACACATAGAAACAACACGTCCACAATTCTCCATAAGTTACAACCGGAAACACCAAGGGTTCTTCAAATATGGTGATCATATGTAGAAAATCTTGTCCAAAGTGCGAGGTGATGAATTGTGTGAAACGAAGCTTGGGTCGTATTTGGACACAAAAATCCCAATGGTTTGGTGGAAGTGGATTTGGTGGTCCATAAATTCCATCCATCCCATTCCTACTCTGATACCAATGTAAAAGATTGAATCCGAGGAGAGAAATAAGAGAGTGGAAACTCACATTGGGACACCTCTCAAATGAGAGAAAAGTCCAAATGCCTAGCATGAGCTTTGGCTTTGGTATTTATAGGTAACATACAAGGCACTTGAGAAGCTTCTCAAGAAGCTTCCTCAAGCCGCTTTCTTAGAGTGCAAGCCAAGTTAACTAGGAAGCTTCTCCAGAAGCTTCCTTCTAGAAGCCGCCTACTTGGCATGCAAGCTAAACTAGTTGGAAGCTTCTAGAAGCTTCCTTCCAGAAGCTACTTACTTGAGGTGCAAGCTAAGCTAACCGGGAAACTTCCCAAGAAGCTTCCTCGATATTTTTGGAATATTCTAGGCTAATTTGTCTTATGTGCTACTTCGTGAGCCCGACTAACTTCGTCACTAAACTCTATATTGTTAAGGATTGATAGATTGAAGAGGCAAGTAATCAAATTCCAACATATATTTAAGATGTAAATTCTCGAGCATGGACTGAAAAACTTAGATAGTTTCATATGGGGATTAAAATCTTGAATAAAAGATGAAGATAATCAAGAAGCTTTCCGTATGGTTGGATTATTTGACTCCTTGTCGCTTCAATGCTTGTATGTCCTTAAAAAATCAAATAATTCTATCATACACAAGAAGAAAATGAAGTGGTTCCTTTGGAGATGGAGACTTGATATAATGGAGCACAAACTACCTACCAATGTCAATATACAAAAACTAAAATAAAATAGAAGATATTTCTATTATTAGTAATTTAGGACATTAGATTCTAAATTGATATAAAACTCCAAGAGCAAGAAGAATGGATTTATAATGATTTTGATTATGAATAAGGATTAAATATCCATATATCACAAACACGTCCTACTACACGGAGCTTTGAAATGTAGGAACATCAAGAATCTAAAGAATCTTACGAAGCTAATAACGAAACCATATGAATAACAAAAAAGCTTATTGAGAAGTTCTTATTTGACTTTGATAACCCATATAGCTCAAAGGAAAAATAAAGATAATTTCGGTCTATGTTATACTATAAATCATAGTTTGCTAAGCATTGAACGAGAAAAAAATAAATCCTTTTGTCGTTCTTCTACATACCATGCTAGTCAAGTGTGTTTTAAAACCATACTTGGGATAGAATCTAACTTTGACATTGAATTTCCGTTGTTACACACTTTATAATCCCATCAATACTAAGAGATTCATTTGAGATCACCGTAGCATATATATATATATATATATATATATGATAATGATGATGATGATCATCAGCGGATCTTTTCTTCAACCACCTTCCAAGAATTTACAAAAGAATAGAGAAAGACATAAATAGTAACACACAATGGAAAGTTACTCATGCCCTTTTGAAATGTAAATATTCTTATTATAAACTACTACATCCTTTTTTGTATTCCTCCCTCAAAATACAATTATACACGACCACCTCAATGACACCAAACGGTGCTCTATTCTATGAGTTAGCCACGGGACTCAAAGAAAAGAAAAAAGACTTAAAATTTTTTAATGTACCTAACTAGAGAGCTTCCTCCCTATTAAGTATATGTGCATTTTGAGAAACTTCTACACTAATCCAACTCTGAACAGGAGATACACGCCCTCAATTCGTCCAATCTGGAATCCGGAATGGAAGCATCGCACTCATCGAGAGTGGGATTGGATTGTAATCCTACTTCTCCGGCATTTGTCATGCAGTGCTTCTGTACCTGCTGCTGGATCTGGTTACAAAGAAAGGATTGGACGTCGAAATTGATGTGTTCCAGTTGGTCCTTCGATGCCATAGAACTGATAGGCCTTTTGGGCTACACTTTAGTTGCTGGCCATGGAGTCAGATAATCAAAACATGCGTAAACCCAGATTGAACAGTTCTACACGTTTGGCCATGGTACCGTAGACTTAACTTTAAAGTGTCGTTTCTCCAATCATGATACGGTACCTCATATCGCAACTGTGTCCATTCGATTCAGTTAACTCTCCTCTTGCTAACCATCGTTTAGCTCGCGGCGTGAAATCCATCAAGCATTTTGTTCTATGCTCGATCTCTGTGCTGTTGATTGCGAAGCTCGAAATTACTGGCAGCAATCTCTTTTCTGCATAAATGTGGGGCGTAGTTTCCTTCTGCGATCACTTGATCTCTGGCATGCGTGAATTCTTGGACGACTACGCAAATTGTGTAATGGCTGATATCACATCGATATTTTATACAGTGACCAGCACGTGTTGAAGCGAAACTGTCTCCTGCTCATCGCAGTTTAAATTGGTGCGTTTCATACCCGGGTTTCGTAGCAATTCCACGTATCTTGACAAGAATTGGTGGAACTTGTACGCGTCACTCGAAAGATAAACTGATCGATGTCCAGTGAAATTTTTATGGCATGTATCAAAAAGTATTTCTAGAAATTCCATCACTCTTTCGATTGATGTGCAATGCCTTTCATGATTGCAGATTTTTTTATTATTTGAGTTCCACTAGATTTCAAATCTGCTCTACGACTTTTATGATTCGTTCGTTCCCAATTGATTTCATGAATGGCCGTACAGCGTATTGTGGGGGCGAGGCCATTTTTGGAACCATTACGACAATAGCATCTATTTCCATACAGAGTGGAAATTGATCCTAATATGGTAACGAGTCCGAATAGATGCCACTATTGGCCCCACAAAGGATTCCATCACAAGTGAAACAGAAATCCTTATCATAAAAGAAGCATCATGACCTTTCACAGTCATGCTATTTGCACTTTTTCCCGTTTCCTCCTCAATTACGTCATACCTAGAATCAATTCGATTCTGATACCACGACAAGTGTATGCGTTTGCGGCCAGACACAAAATGTCGACTTATCGAGACTTTGTCCCCTCTACTTACTGAATGCTGTTGCGCAGCTGTACAAGTCAACCACGCAAGAATCATGTCAAATCAAGCGTGTTAATCCCAAAGATCATCAAGTGCAAACACACATCTGGTCAAGAATCAACAAAGGAATGTGCAGCAGAGAAGTTCCTGTCCCGAATACGATCGAACAGAGAGCTTAGATCATCACCAACACTGTGCGATGTAATTTTCGTACGGGAATCAAATAACCCAGCAACACAGCTGACAGTAGAACTCATGAATCCTCGAACCATAACAGGCGAGATTTCCAGCCATAGAAGCTTGTGAAGACAGATATCCTTTTAGTCCATCTCAATTTTATAGTAGCTTGAGATTATCCCTTACGCTACCAACTTATCAGAATAGTCCCTGTCCAGACATATATCAACTTTCTGCAATTTTCTAATCTGGCTGAAAGTACTTTACAATTATAAGTATGATGAGCTCCATTAGATTAAGCAAGTAGTTTATCATCAGCCCTGATCTAATGTGTGTGTATCAGGTGTATCATCGAGGTGGGAGGTGGGAGGCAGACACTGGGAGAGAACAGTTTTTCTGTCTATTGTTTGTATGGACATCTGCTGCTATTATGATACACGACCAACTTTCGTAGTAGAAGCCTACGATCCAGGCTCGAGAAGAGAACAGCTGATTCTTCAGAAATTGAGCACAATTTGATGCTCTCACGAGAACATCAGGTTTTACTTATCAGTGGATATCTGACTTTGCGGATCTCATCGTTAGACATCAAGATCTCTGCTCAAGTGGAAGCTCCCTCGATTGTAATCCACTCTCTGAAATTGACGAGATTTTTTTGAATCTGATGCAGTTGTTGAGATTCAGCTATGAACGTAATCCCATATTTGAAATGCTAGTGAACGATTAGGGATCATACGACGCACCCTTACGGATGTCTGAAGGATGCTTTGCACAGAAGATTAATCAAACACATGGGGACTTCTTTTGATGGGGACGATTTCGAAGATGACTGCTCTCGCCTTAGGTATGGTTATTATTCTGCTCCGTGGTAGGTCTGCTCTCGGAGTGCTGATATCGATGAATACTGGGTGGAAAAGGTGTTTACGAGAAACAATGGCCCCGCATTTGAGTTCTTTCCAGATCTGTGAGGACTTCGAGAATCTTCACGTTGCATCAAATCCTTGTACCCGCATAGTTCAAACATTCTACTGATCTTTTTTACGAGAATCAGATTGTTGTGGAAAAGTCTTATAATTTCACTAGGCAGATACGGTGATTTGGGCCAAACAAAATTATCGAGAGCGCAGTCAGTACCTTCTCTGAGCAAGCCTTTGCAGATCCAGGAACAGAAAATTCTGGCTACATCTTTTGATCTGAACTCCGAAGAGAATTCCTTACTGACTGTACTGACTCAGGGATGAAGTAAAGGTTCCAGAAACCAATACAGATCCATCTTGAGAGAACTATCTGGCCAGCCCTTGCATAGGGACAAGATTTACCAGGGAAAGTTTCATACTTCTGCCATGCTTCTTTCCTGAGCATAATATGAGTTTCACACCTAGTTGGAGGACAAATGACCCTTCCCTTATTGACACTTGGAAATTTACTATCTAACTTTTACGAGTCTCCAACCAATTTCTAGGTTATGATGATAGAAGGTATCTTAAATCTAGGAATAGTAATGAGTCGAGTTTCCTGGCCCTTCAAAGGAGGCAGAATCATAATTTTTGGAACACAGTCAGGTTATAAATTGTCATATATATACTCATGCTTGATCGTCTTCTGAAGCCTGAAAAGCACAGACTACAATGTGCACAGTATGTGTATTCTAATGTTCTTTCTTGATTTTAAGTCTGATCCTGACGGACACAAAGGACAATTGAACGTGAGCGAGATGATGGCTTACATACCAACGATCGTAATGCCCATACACGACAGGTGATCTGGCTTACTGAGCCAGACTACAATGTGTACAGTATGTGTATTCTAATGTTCTTTCTTGATTTTAAATCTGATTCTGGGGGACGCAAAGGACAATTAAACGTGAAGCGAGATGATGGTTTACATACCAAGGGTCGTCATGCCCATTCACGACAGGTGAACTAGCTTACTGAGCCATTCAGAACTCGTTGCTGGAAACCAATTTTAATAACTTCATGATCAATCTGGCCAGAGTATGATTTCTAAACTCTCAGGTAATAAACGTCTCGTAATCTGTTACTCCCCTGATTTGCTATCACGTGGCCAGTGTCCTTGGAGATTAGTCGATACTCCAGACATTGGTCCCGGGTCACAGTCCATTGTGATCTCTCCTAACTTCATAGGTTACGTTGAAGTACATAAGGGAATCAGACAGGCATAGACATGAATCACTAGGTATAATTCCAGGCTATTTCCAGCATAAAAGATGTTTTGTTTGAAGGGCCCTTCTAAACAGGTCTTCAAATCAATCAAACAGTTGTACTAGACTAAATTTTTAACCCCCAACTTGGAATTGAAAAGAAATAACATGAGCACAATAGATACTCCTGGAGCAAAAGGACCAGGGATACCTCTATAGTGCTGACCAACATCGAGTCAGAAAGTAGATAAGGCTTTATCAAAAGATTGTTAAACGTGTTCAGCAACAACACACCAGAGCTAACGATCCTTGAGACCCACGTCCGAAACCTCGTGTGCTTGATCAAGTGTAATCGATTCGAACATTCAAATCCTTGTGGAGACGAACAACATAGCTTCTTCGTCGAGGGAAGGTAAGACCTCGGAACCAACAGACGTCGATGGCACCTCAAAGGGAACGCATATGTACTTACAGGGCAAAGTGTAGTAAAGATTAGGAAAGATGAAGAGTTTAGCGGATTGTACGAAGTGCGGAAGCAAAAAGCTCTTGGGAGAGGAAATTTTGGGAACGTGTTTAGGTGTAAGGAGAGAGGAATTGAGACTATACGGTGAAAGTGGTCAAGAAAGACGAAGTCTTCGCAGAATCTCCGAACAAACACTTCAAACCATGCATGTTTCTTGAAGCTGCATGCTTTACAACACCGGACCTACTACCAAATCATGCAAATGTTGTTAAAATACTCAAGAGCTTCGAGTCAGCCATGCAGTATACATCGTCGTGGAACTCCTCGCAAAGGGACCCTCGATAAAGTACTTGCAGGTTACGGTCCCGAACAAATCTGTTACGTATTCTTTAAAGCCCAACAGGGGGTGAAACACCTGCATGCCCATGGGATAGTAACGGTGATTTGAAGCTACAGAATATTTGCACGAGAGAAAACCTGTCATGTGAGCCCGTGATAATTGATTTTGGTAATATGGCTATAGCAGAAGGGGCAAAGGAATGCTTTAAAACATTTCGCACTTTTTCAGACAATCAACTTCTCGAGGTCGCCGACACCGATACTGACATGAGGAGTTAAGAGACATTTTGAGATTTGTTCTAACTAGGAAGAAGAATGCCAGGAAACCTGGGGAAGAGCCCTATCCATTCAGGGCAGATATAGAACCTCCCGCTGTGCAAGTCCTGGAGATATTGGAGGACGATGAAAAGAGAGGCATCATCTGTCGAAGGTATTCCTGGGCATTCCTGGTTTCAAAGCGTGGACTAGATAAAGTCTCAAGCTTTAGCTTTAGCTTTCGGTCCACTGCGCATTATTTTTTCATTATTTGTTCAAGTGTGGACCTTCTAACCCACAGAAATGGTACTTTCAAGCTCACATTCAGTGAGGTTTTCCAAGTACTGAACGATCAAAATCATTCCAAACTTTTACTGCATTTCTCACATTCTCGCCTCTTTAAGTTTACTTCATACATTCCTATGAGTGACAGGAATGTAAGTCAGGTTTCTTTCTCTGCGGCGATTGATGCTTTTGAGACTACTCGAATCTATTCTCCTTCATCAGCTTTTCCACACAAGTTATCCCAGCCTTCCCTATGCTCTAGCTTCCGCTGTCTTCTGGCGCCTCGAGCACCATACCAAACAAGGTAAACAAAACTTGCGAATATAGCTAAACATTAACAATCAATATATACGATACTTGCTTAGTAAACTTTGTTCCAGAGCCTGTCAAGAATCCAGTGCGATAGAAAAAGACGTATGTGTTGAAGACTGATCGCAAATAATCATCGGGACGTTGGTGTGTCCGTACAGGGAGCAGTAGTTCCCTTGGACTAGACAATAGATCACGGAATTGCTTGTGAGCACTCTCTTCTGCTGAATGTACTATACAACCACTACTTATTTAAGCTTGCTGACATACGACTCATTCCTCCAACTGAAATAGGAAGGACAGTTAGTGCTGATGACACTGAAGGTAAAGGTGGGTAGGCGATAGAACGAGAAACACAAGATGACCTTGGTTGAATACATGATTCACCTTGCTTCAAACATCCAACTCGCTTCAAGTCATCTTAGGTCCCTAAAACGACCGTCAATCAAGGTCCAAAAACCTCTTGACGGGGAGGGGCCTTTAGAGGTTAACTCGAAATACTAGACAGTGATAATGCATAACCGTTACCTTTCAATTCAAAGATCGGAATTTACACTTTGCAACTCGAACAGAAGGAATGGCCTTTTTCAGCACCACGTAATAGAGGGTATTGATTTCACATGTGAGACAAAGATCTTACGAGTCACTCCCAAGGAAAGCACCTTAGAAGAGACTTTACAAAGAAAGTATGACCGACAGCAACTCAATTCCCTCACTGAACTAGATCCGGGTACCTGAGGCTCTCCAACGTTTGAAATATGGACAGCTACAGGATCTCGAGCCGACTACCTTGACCTACAAAGTTCCTCACCATCAGAGTGATAAGAGGTGATTCGCTGACACGTCGCCTTAAGAGATTCTCTGTACCATAAGACGAATTTTATTCCACACTGCTAGTGATACATTTCACACCTAGTCGATAGACTATGGCGTGCAGTCACCAACCTTCAGACAATTCACCTGATAAGAGGTGCTAAGTGTGATGGGACTTAATTTCAACTTCAACATCATCATATTTTGACCGGGTATTGATAGGCTTAGTGACGTTGGTAGGAGCGATCGGAGTGGTGCCATGACCTACACAAGAGAAGCCCTAAGCTAGAAGCTTTTTTAAAGCTTCCTCAGAGGAAAAAGAGTAAGAACGTAAATCATCCAGAAAGTGATCTGAATCATAACGTTAATCTTGAGAATCAGTCATAACTTGCATTCAGAAACTTGAGTAGCTCGTTCCGATTTGTTTCCGCTAGTTTGTCCTCCTTCGACTTTTCCACCCTCATCTGTATCTGAAGCATAACTCAAAAGCAGGCATGTTTAAGTATTTCCAGTATGATTGATTAAAACAATTTTATATGTAAAATTACAATGTAATATGTAATGTTGATGTAAATATCCGAATAGATGAATAAAAATTGTGATTACCGCAACCTACTGTGTCCCGTGCATACCTTCTTGCCGGAGACGACACTGCGCCGGACGCCGTCATCTTTAGATCTTCCAAGGAACTGAAGAAAAGAAACGACTGAGTCAACTAACAGCCAGAAGATTCTCCTGGGCTACTTATTTTTAAGTATAATCCCTTTAAGCATAGTAAGACATTTCATCATCACTGAGGTTTGGCACAAGGGCTTTGCTTCCTTTTGCAGAAAACCGTACCTTGGAGAGCTGTACAGGGCCACCGCTGTCTTTGCTAGACTTCTACATAAGCTCAGGATGACAGGCACAAGCCACGAGTCAGACATAGCCATCGACGGCAGTCCCAAAGGATGGCCAGCAAGAGCGAGCCAGCCATGCAATAGTTCAGTAACGAGGTTGCAGACCGCAGCTCCAATTCGGAAGGGCCCAATCACATGCAGGCATCAAACACGTATCAGAACCGACTACAGCCTCAGGTCACTTAAACACGCATCTATGCAAGGAAAAGGAGTATGGAACTATGGACGAGGAAAACTTTCAGGGATATGGGAAGAAAGACAGAAAAGCGTTTCACATCGACTTACACAACACATGCGGAATGAAAGATGTTTTAAAATAGGCAGTTCAGACACAGGTTTCGACCAAGCTTACAGATCAAACAAATTTCGGGGTAAAACAAGTCCTGAAATGCTTCAAATCTTACCAGTTATTTATTGCAGATAAAGCTTTGTGCAAATGAAGCTGATGTAAGCGGAGACGCTTACCTCTTTTGACCTCTGCCGTCTTCCCTTATGACGGTGACTCTTCTCTCTACGTTTGTCCTTGTCCTTCTCTTTGTCCTTGTCCTGAAAATGAAATAGAAAATGAGCACAGTTGACAAACATCTGACTTTACTATGGACGACAATGAGTGTTTACCAAATCAAATTACCTTCTTGTGCGTTCGAGATTTTCTTCGGTGCTTCTTGTGGCGTTCATTGTCTACGTCACTGTCATGACTTGAACTTCCGTCCCTGCATCAAATACTTTCACAAATCCTCGTCTCATCAATACATGGAATTGTAGGCATTTCACCACAATTCAATCAACGAGCCTCGGCCAAGGGACCCAAGTCCACGTATCTAACAGCACATGACTCCACCTAAAACCCTAATCTACAGAGGGAGAGTAGAGCAGATGGATAAGATGTGAGATATTTAGCAGGCTAATCACCCCAGTTGAAGATCTTCTGTTTATGTTTCCTTCCATGCACCTAGGTATCCTACATGCCTAGGTGCAAAATTACAGACTCATTCATGAGTGAACACGAGAACTCCGAACAGAGAAAGCTACCAGGAAGTCGCAAGCTCAAGCTCGTTTTTCACACAAAGCTATTTGAGAAGAAGGCACAGCGATAGTCTCTGTACGCAAAAGGACTACTTCTAACGAGACAAGGGAAGGGGAAAGGAAAGAAAAAGAAAAAGAAAAAGAAAAGCAAACCGGAAACAAGAAATGAATGAATTTGCCACTTCACCGTCCATCTGCAACATTCAGAAATTTGAAGGTACGGGCAAGCGGAGACTAATATCACAACAGAACCAGACAGAAGTATTGTGAAAACCACGAGGACTGCAACTAGTCCCCAGATCATAACATACCTACGCTTTCTCTTGACTAGTTTTTTCTTCTCCCTTCTTCCGCCACTACTCAGGCTCTCCGCATCACTTTTATGGTCGCTATCACTGTCGTCCGACGAGCTGCTACTGCGGCCGCTGAAACTAGCCTCGTTCGGTGCCAAATTTTTCTTCTCATGCTTGTCGTGGCGGTCCCTGCGCCTGCGCTTCCCGTGATGCCGAGTTTTGACCCGATGATGCTCATCGTCCGACTTCGAAGACGATGGAGACGACGATTCCCCCATCGCACCACACCTTTTCTTCAATCCAAAATATCCACACCTCTCTTCACGTCTCCTTCACAACACGGCTCACAACCTTAAAGCCCTGTACTGCACGCGTCGCACGAACCCTGTCGAGCAGACACACACCTCGCGCTGAAAGAATTCTTCGAGTGTGTAGAATCTCTTTCGACTCCTCAAAACACTTCAGACAGATATCCCCGTTCCTTTCCTTCCTTCGCTGGTGTTTCGCCCATTGGGAGGGAAAGGCACATTCTTCACATCCACGCAGCTAAGGAAACGCCGTTTACGGTGTCATTCATTCGTTGAGGCGTCCTCTTTCATGTGCTACTACAGTACTTCACAGGAGAAGACTACGCCAGCCAGCTACAAAGCTACTGTGGTTGTAGTTCCTGACACCTTGAGTTCCTACCGTAGCTTGCTCGCGCGGGCCGGCTGGCGGGCTGGGTGTTGGCAGCCCGGCCCGCGCAGGATGCGAACCTCAATCACTTGGCATGTCGAATATATACAGATCTTTTCCGTTCACGGCCGTATATTATACATGTATCTACATTATACAGGTCTACAATGGGGCCTTTACAGAATACATATAGGCGTAAACCCTATGAATTTATCTTGGTCGTCACAATAAACTTAAATTGTAAACTCAAAAAAGGTTGGAAACAATCAAATATATTATTAACATGGTTTCTTTCAAAATATATCAGTGACAAGTCATTGTTACCACTTTGTTCAATTTTCCCGTTCCATATGATTACACGTTGTTGATAGCAATCCTCGAGGTGATTTAGATTCCCCGAGCAACTTCTCCCAATCTATCATCACAAAACTATGTTGGCGAAAAGTATGTACATTTTTTAAATCAAAACTGGTATTTCTGACACCAAAACTATCATGGAAACCGAAATTGTCGCCAAATCTATTTCGCAAAACTATGTTGGCAAAAAATGCTTATATTATTTGTAAGAAAATTGATATCCTCTTCATCAAAAATATCGGATTTCCAAAATTTGACGCTTTAGGAGATGCAATCACGTTATAAGGTGTAATTATGCTATCTGTAAATTAAATTATAAAAAACAGGTCATTTTATTATCAGAATTTTTTTCGAAACAAACATTTAGCTGTGATTACGAGACAATAGAATAAAAATTGTAGATTTGAATCAAAGTGAAAGGAAATGTCTTCATTCCATCTCTCTACATCCAATGTTGAGTGTTTACCATCAGATATTATCAGTAAAGTATCACCCCTTTCTTAAGATATGCTTTTTCTTTCTGAGTTGAATATTATATCTGAAATTGAAACGATCCATTGAACACTCTCACGTATCTTTCATCTTAACAAATTCACATTTATTTATAAGAATATAATAATAATTATGATACTTCATAATTAGCCAATGCATAGCCTGGGCACCCAACTAGTATACCAAATATGACGAGGCCAGACCATTTGGCTTTAGTTCGTTGAACTAACCATATTCTTTTTTGTAAAATTTCAGAAATGCCTTTCTATATATTCAGAAATGCTTTCTATATGTAGTGCGGATATTAGAATCTTGATAAATTTCATACCTATGTAATATTATTCGACATTCGAGTTGGTAAATGAAAAATGAGAGATACTTGAAATATCCAGGCAAAAGTATAACACTACATAATCTAAATTGTGCATGTGAACTTAAGTCTATGCTGTTTGAAGAAAGTTAGAGTTTTCTCTATGATGTCGTAAATAGTTTAGACTCCATTTGACTTGTGAATGTAGAATCATAAGTGATATAGAGGATCGCAGGTAAAACTAAGTTTTATTAATCGGTGAATTTCTTTACAACATAATGAACAAGGTGCTCACCCGACTCAAGCAATGAAATTAATCAATGGTTTAAATAGTTTGGTCAATGAGGAATTAATCTACCTGATATATCCTTATTGAATGGGTTGATGTTTGCATCCAACATATCAAATCTTCAACCTAAGTAAGAAAGAAAGTATTAAGTAAGAAAATGAAATAACAATGCGAACTCTTACTCGATGCTTATTATCCAATAATGGAAAACAGTTGAATTGGTATTTTCAAAGAGCAAGAATTTTGTGAGAAGAATGAATTTATAAGAAACCAAGCTACACATTCAAGATATATGAGCTCACAATTATTATACTTTGTTTTATACATCAACATGCATATTGCATATATCGATTTATTTCAAAATGCCTCATTACGAAAAAATTATTCTATGACTAATTATCTAGGCTTGTCTTAAACACATAGCAATCCGAATTGATCATTACAGGTTCAAATATAAAGACCAAAAATTGTCCAAAGACTGCATGATACATCACATCATCAAACTGCTCAAGTGGTCAGTTTCTCGTGCTTGAAAAGCTATATTTCTTATCCACGTCCAACACTTGAACTTTTCTCTTTTTTTTCTTTCTTTCAAAGTTATTTTTTATTATTTACAAAATATCAAGATATATAAGAATTGAATGACATAAGCTAAAAGGAGAACAGTACACATTTGGTTGACTTTATGTTCAAATGGTGAAAAAGAGTTACACTATCATAAATAGTAAACTTGTGTTATCAAACCATGAAGTTCAAATCATGTCATGTTCAAAAGAATTTAGGTTGATACAAAAGAAGTATATTGTAAAAAAATTATTATTATATTATCAAATGTCCACAAGTCTCAACTTTAGTACGTAGTAAACTGAGTATGTCAGAACTGCGTTACTCAAAGAACTCCGTCTCTACAGTACAGTACAGTGATGATGTGAAGCTGGACCCCGAATGCACTGTACAGTCGCTGCACCTGCAGCCTGAATTGTAAGAACTGGAGTTACATCGAACCTTCAATTCAGGATCGGAGATGGTTAATGACGCTCATGCACTCTGTATTACCTGTAACCGACTGACTGACTTGTAGCATCAGAAAGGCGGCCAAAGAAAGTAAGCAGAAGCTTGCGATGGACGTGTTATAGGAGGACATCACATCAGGAGGAAAGTAGCGCTGATTCTGTCAACGGCGCGGCTTTACTCGCAAATTCTCCTGAGAGTTCGCAAGAACTCTCAGGATGGAACTTATGTAGAGGGAGAGAATCTCAGATCTGGAGGACAGAGCCTTTGCTCACTTTGTTAGTGGAAGTGCCTGGTCAACTTGCATACGAGATGCAGTGGGATAGTCGATGAATCGATGCTTTCGTTATTAAGCGCATAGGTGGAGGAGGTTTATATAGTGGAAATTGAAGTCCAAGCGGCGGAGCACTGTTCAGATTGGAAGACTTTACGCAATTGCGCATTAACAGAGGGAAGTTTATGATCGAAACAAGTGTGAGAGAAGAGTGTGATCTGCTACGCTACGCAATGTTGAGGTGGAGATCGTAACTGAGTGCTTGTGTGAGCTTGAGTGGAGAACTTGAAGCAACGCTGCCGCTCGCCGGAACTTTGTGTCGCGGCAAGGAATCGTGTCTAAGGGTTCATGGCGACAGCACATTTTGCTGGAAGGAGTGATGATGATGATGATGATGAAGGGGGCTCGGCTTCTACCCCGCAGCAGACAAATACGCGGCCACCCCGTCATACTTCATCCAAATATGATTTCGTCAAGGTGAGAGTGAAGGTAGTGTCTAGTGCAGAAATCCACAGTTAATTGGTTGAAAGAATTTGAAGTTTCCCTTCAAACTTTGAAGATCCAAGTTGCTAGTCTGATTTAGAACTTATTTGAGTGAAAAGAGTGTCTGATCTCGTATGTTCTTCCAGGTTCGGGTGTGGCTGGGTGACAATTCCGATCACTACTATGTGCTGTCCAGATTCCTCGTCAGCCGAATGCTTACTGTGACAAAGGTTAGTGACTTGAGAAGAATTTTACGGTTGGCGTATAATATCGGCATTCTTGCTGATATTCCTCCATTACGGCCAAAGCATCTTTCTTCCAGTGGCTAGCTTTAACTCAAGCGGAATGGCAAACGAGTCTGATAAATTCATGTCTGCTTCACTTCATCAGATCCCGAATCACGTGGCCATAAAGATATCTTTGGAGTTGAAGAAGTTGCTCATTGACAACAGTCTCCTGGATGTGTATGCGGACCGTGACTGAAATTTTTTATTGCTTGCAAAGTTGTTGGCTATCCTAGTTTCGAATAAGTATACAAATTGTTGCGTAGTTTTGATATGCTTTACAACACTCGTTCTACTGTGTATTGTCACTAGAAGTTACATAGTGGTTCTAATGCATTTGCAGATCGCAGACAGACCTTGAGGCAAATCTGTTCAAGGTACGCTAGGGTTAGGGACTGTTTTGTTATAATATTCTTAAGTGGCGGTTAGATTCTGCTGAGGAAAACTGGACTGTGATTGTCGCAGCTTATTAATTAGGATCGTTGATTCGATGTGACATCCACACAAAACTTCATTAAGTTCGTCTAGCAAGAGACCAGCATGTAGTAAGTACCGTTGTGTTGCCATGGACTAGCTGGTAGTACGCTCCACACTTGAGGCGTAGGCTAAGATACTTATTTCTTTTGTGTCCTTATTCATGCATATGTACGCCCCATAACAAACTCAATGTCAACAAACCTGCTGTAGCTTATGGACCGACGTGGATATGGAGCTGAATATATCGACCGTTATAAAATGATGACTAGGTGAATGCAATCTCTTGGTCCAAGGGTTTTACGTTCGATATTCAAGAAAAAATATATCTATTGAGGGTCTAAGTAGTTCTATATGTGGATAAGAAATGAATTTTCTGCATCAGAACATCTGCAATCTTTCACTTCTGAAACAAGCAATTGGGGATCCATTGTTATAAGAATGGGTGTTACTTGATGTCGACACCAGCTCGCCTGTATAGGATATAAGGAATAGATTTGGCTCTCTAGTAAGAAGCATACATGGTCATCAACTGGAAACCAGGAAATATCTCAACCACTGGACATTCTGCATATTCATGACTGATTAACTCGCTAAATGTCGACGTCTGTACAGATTTCATCACCAAAGAGTACCTCTTATTATTCTTGTTTGTGGAACCGCGTGTGTGGGGAAATCAACGATTGCGACTCAACTTGCTCAACGCCTGAACCTTCCGAATGTTCTGCAGGTGCACCACTGACGTTTCCTCGTTCCTAGCAATCCCCCGCCACGCATCTAATACTACGGAGAACCAGTACTAAGTACTAGAACACTAACCCATATAATATGTCCCATTTTGCAGACGGACATGGTTTATGAGCTTCTTCGAACCGCAACAGAGTAACCTTACACCCCACTTTGTTGTTACTGTAGTATATAAATTGACATGCTGAAGTCACCAAAAGTGTATTGCTGGCTGTAAACCTTAGGTTATTAATTTGTTGGAATTCTGCATTGAGACGGGAGGGAGCTCTATGAGCTTCATTGTGGTGGCAGAAGTCTTAAATGTGACATCTATCGTTGTTTGATTTATTCTTGTTACCTCTGATCAAAACTGTGCAGCGCTCCTCTTGCTTCCACGCCAATATGGGCCAGAGAGTTCTCATCAACTGACGAGCTTGTTACTGAATTTTGTCGGGAGTGTCGTATTGTTCGCAAAGGTAGGTGTTCCTGCCCATACCTTAGAAGGTTAAGGTAGACTTCTCCTAGTACAAAAGAACAATACATAGAAGTTGGGCAGTTGTGGTTCGCAGTGCCCAGCCCTTTCCTATATTACTGTTCAAAAGTCTGCGACTTAGTCTAGGCAAGTTTTCATTCTTGGCACCTTCGAATTTTTCTAGTCGTTCAAAGTCTTCAGCTAACGACGTCTAAGAATCTCCTGATGATTCAGGACTCGATGGTGACTTGAGGAAGGCCATGAAAGACGGCAAACCTGTCATCATTGAGGTATTGTATTATATAATTTTTTACTTGCTTGATG
Organism: Lunularia cruciata; assembly: GCA_948567375.1. Lineage (NCBI taxonomy): Eukaryota > Viridiplantae > Streptophyta > Marchantiopsida > Lunulariales > Lunulariaceae > Lunularia > Lunularia cruciata. The sequence goes on along the minus strand of OX419757.1, from coordinate 15,474,392 downwards.
AAATTTTCTCTTCTGAGCTTCCATCATGCTGTAGGAGTGCCTCGTATATACTACTGTATAGAGAAGAATGAGTAGCAAACTTCATTCTATCCGTATCCTATCTCATATACTACTCACTCCCAGGGAGTTCACCTAGATCCATCAATCTACTTGATGGATGAAGACAATCGAACATCATCGCAGAAAGAAATTACAGGCGCATCAAATGAAGCAAATTTAACAAACGAGGTCGACCATCCCGCCGTTCTCACTGCTGAGAACAATTCTGTCAAAGCTGGCGATGTTGAAAGTGAAGACGCTTCTTCCTCTGGGTCAGTGCATCAAGATGGCAAGAATCGACGATTTCTGCAGGACGGGGCAGCAGGACCCAGTTATATGATCACGAGATCTCTTTCAGACATGTCCGTGGGCCCACATCTAGGTCAGAGGAATGAAGGTGAGCTTCCAATCGTGCAGAGTTACTAAAGATCATTGTGCATATGTTAGAATTTTGCATACAGTTACTCAATATGAGTGATCTTAACGCAAATGTAAAGTTCTCTTTCTTTACATTGTGTCTGTTAAAGTTTTTATGTTACTGACACATCTTTGTGTTCCCGAGTCGAGTGCTACACGTGATCTCTCTGCCTATGGATCATTACTATCTTTGGTTTGGACACGAGCTGACTTGCGGAGTTTGTCCCCAAGATGTGCCATTGCATGTCTGTGGTCTGTGTTTTCCACGTTGCGTCCAGACCTAACTTCAAACTTTCATTTCTACATTGCTTCTACAGAGGAGTCGTCTAGCAGCATTCAAGAATCCCAAGGAGTAGTAGTACAGCCTAGTCAAGGTCAGCAAGGAGTGGAAACATCACATCCTGTAGTAGAGAAATCTAGCAGCTCCATAGCACCTATTGGACCTAAAACACCCCGTTCTATTGAGGAGATAGGGATGAAACCCCTTACAGCAGCTGAGCAAGTATCTGGGAGCCCCGAATCATCTGCTGGGCTAACAGTAGAACCTAGTCGAGAAAAGGTAGCTGGGAAAAAACCCGTGACAGGTTTAGAGGAACCATCTAGCCGCTCTGGAGGATTGAATGGTGCGAAATCCCTTCCTGCGCGAAATGAAGATAATGGGAAGAAACCACTCGTGAAAACCCCCGTGAAAGCAATTGTGGTGCCAATAGTTCTCAGGATGGCTGATATTGATCACCAGGTAATCACACTTCAAGTTGAAGTCGTCGTCTCAGGTTTACCTGCATGTAGCCCGACAAACACGACTGTTGTTGTACTAGTAACGGTAGTAATTGTTGTTCTGTTGTCTAACCACTTGTATTTTTTCGCTGTATGGACCCTATAGACGTTACTAGAGGAATGGATTGCTTGTAGATCCATGGATGGAACCGGCCCACTTGAGGTAAGCTCTCGCTTCAATGCCTCCACTTCTGATTCCTTTCCCTTATATAAATAACTGGCTGCCTATGCGCGTATTCCTAGTTGGGACACATAACGAAATGCCTTGGATATGCTTAGCGTTTCTTACTAGTTAAGTGGACGAGGCTTTCATGACCAAAGATATTGGTTGTTTGGGTCATCCTTCTCTGCAGGAGAAAGAAGCTCTGGTCAGCAAGTTGCGAACTATTCAGGACTATCTTTGCTCCTTTGAAGAGCAGGTCGGCGGCATACGTCCTTCATGAAACCCGGATAACCTTAAAGCGATTATCATTTCTATGTTTGTCATGGCCATCTGGATGTAGTTTGTAATGTTCCTGAGTGTGGCCCTTTGGTTCTATTTCATCAACTAACCTAACGATGAATGCAGGGAATGAAAGTGGTGAACATCTCGGCCACTACTTTCCCGCAAACACTTGATTGGCTACATGGTTATCTTCTGCAGGTCAGTTGCATGTTTCAATTTACGGGGTTTTAAAGAAAGTATCTGATATTGGTTTACTTGGGTTGTCGGATCGCGCGTATTCATGTCAAATCTCTTGCTGCTGGCATTCAGCAAATCTCCCGGCCCTTTTTAGAGGTGGATTTGTGGAGAGTTCTGTTACGTTGATGTTGTGGAATCTGGTGAGCTTGTATCATAGTTATTGTACAAAACTTATCCGTTGTTTTCCCATGTGCAGTGTATTGAACGTGGATGTTCTCCACCCAGTCCGAAGGCAGGTTCTTGAGGTTCTTTGTAGCAAACTGAGAAGTCCTGGTTTAGTGAAAGAGTATGCAAGCAAGCAGCTTACGCATGAGGAATAGCACTTGAGTTTACCTGTATACATTCAAAATTGTACAGAAATGAGACCCGGTTTTGATGACCAATTTTGAAAAGTGCGCTCAAGCTATAAGTGTACAGTATGTGGCAGAGGAGAGGGTGTCTCGGGATCTGCGATGAAAGTCTATAACCAGTTCAACGCCGGTCTTGAATACATTGACAAGCGACGCTGTTAACGGGACTTTATTCTCGAAGCACGAGTTGGAGGCAACTTATACGGTGGTACTCCTACGGGCCTTCTTAATCTATGGTGGGGACCATAGTATTAGAAACTAAAGTGGGTCGTTTGAGAGCGGAAGCTTGTTGATCTTTGCTCGACAACAATAACCTTTGTTCGTTACTCTGTTATCGCGGGATACAATAAATCCGTGATAGTCTCAGAATCCCGAAGACTTGACCCGTCTATCACTTATTTTCTTTGCTGTGTATCCAATTCTTTACTTAGCTCGCATGTAAAAAGTATGACGTGCAACACTCTTGAGCTTTTAATTTGGGTTTCTATCAGCCAGCTTCTATATCCGACGACCGAAGTTATGGGCACATGGCCTTAAATGAATATAGCTATCTTTTGTATCTCTGGAGCAGTAGTTACCTCTCCCCATTTCTTCGATATTTCCAGGGTCTCGGCATTCCATGTCTCGGCATGCCAATCATGGGCGTGTCACGCGTAACAAGAGGCGTAACAAGGTGATTAAACAAACAGCCCAAGAATTCTTTCCAGGTTCTCCTGAACCGGGTGGGACAAACACATACAGCAGTTTCATCCACTTTAAATAAGACAACTTCTTGGACGTAGTTTGATCCGAGACACCAAAGTCAAGGCAATCTAGTCCGCGCCATAGCATGCAACTTGGCATGTCTTCAGTCGTTAAAAGGGACCCCACCGTAACATCCGATACAGAAGGCGTAACCTGCTAGTTCTGTTCTGAATGATGTGTACAACTTATGATCTCACATAGATGCCTGCTTGTCCGCAGTTAACAAGCGCAGTAGACTGCTGGCGACGCAGTTCTGCTTGATGCTCCTCCCGTTTCTGCTTGATGCTCCTCCCGTTTCTAGACTTGAGAGGATGCGACGATCTTTGTTCCTAAGAGACTGTGTCCAAGGTATCAAACCTCTTGCTGACCCTTCAGATGACTTACGTGATCGTTACTGAGTTCTCTCTGAATAATCTGAACAGTAAGAACCTTTCTTTCTCGAGCAAGATATTCAAGGAATCAAAAGTTTACAAATTGCAGACACCGCAGATGAAGCGTCAAAGCGTCAAAGCGTCAAAGATCTGTACCAAGTACTAGACTACTCATTGAGTTCATCCAGGTTTGGCATCCGCTTCCACCCGTAAAACTTACATCTTCTTGTTTCTTCCTTCTCAGAAGAACTTCCTGCTAGACTTATGTTCGTTGACCGCCCAGATTTCCTCGTCCACTCTAGCATAAGACAGGCGAATAACGTGATGTGAAAAGGCTGAATTCCATGGTTTCAGTCATGAAGAGAACATACAAAATTAATATATCTGAGGGTTTTACGCCTACATGTGGCATCCCCCCGGAGATGCTGGTGAGTCCATCATTTCCACGACGCTTTTATATTATCCAGATTGACTCCTGTCACCGATGATCGCATCTCAAACCATTTAATCACCAATGCCGATCATACAGTATTTTACTACAATAGTTGTAGTAAAAGCCAGCTACTCCAGTTTAGGCCTGGGCCTTTGAGTTATTATTGATTTGTATGCACAGTGCATCCTCCTTGTAGGCTTTAAAGCACCACATGTCTTTTAAAGCAACTATTGCACATCTTTCGAGATATGTGCGTCATTTCTGCAAGTTCTATGTTCAGAAACTAAGAGTCCTTCATCTCTTCTTCCCAGATAACTCGCTTATGAACGGGCAAGTATAGACCGTTTGTAGCCTGTGAACTCCATCTAACTGGATAAAAAAACAAGAGTGGTGGTGTCCTTTATCACTCGTATCTTTTTGGGATTTCAGGGGAAGATTATGTCCCACTCACACCGTAAGCTATCCTAGCATGGTCGCTGTACTGAAGGATAGAGTTTAATCTTCGGTAATCTCCCTCTCTCTAACTTCAGTGGTCGCATGCAACTCACCTCCAAAAAGATACTGGGAAGATCTTTAGATTGTACTCCGCTCCACAAGAGTCAGTAAGATCTAAAATGACGTATACTGCATGTGTCTTCATACGGGCCATTTCATTGAGGGAAGTAAAATGTGTCCCTTGGCATTCATTCACCGATGTGAATCTCTTTTCTGTCTTCTCATTTCGGAATCAAACTATTACAGCCGATCAGCATCCAAGTATAGTAGCCGACCAGCATCCAAAAATATGCTCCGGTTTGACCGTAGTTTAAGAAGGAATTGTAGGGTTAAACACACAAGGACCATAAAATATGAAAAGGCATAGACTCGCTCATCAGAAAACGAAGAAAATGAGTGCCCAGTACGTCATGCTAGTTGGAGGTTACTGAGAGGAGCGATATCAAATCGATAACCCTTTCAAACAGAGAGATGGAACAGTACGACTTCAAGGTACGTGATGGCATAGCGTGGTGTTGATGGGCACGAATGGTATATGAGTCTCCGAGCAAAGCCAAAACATGAGACAGCGAGAGGAGTATGTAGTTGGAACTGTACAAACACTGTTTATATGATCGAAAGTGAGAAGACTTTGTAAAACTTGATGCCCAACACCTCTTTCTTTGTTGGAACGGGGAGGAAAAGGCAGGCACCCAAAGAAACAGCAAGAAGATGTCACTCTTAAAGGACAGAACAGATAGACAAGGAGAAACAAGAGAGTACAAAGAAAGTCTGGACAATGGAAACAGAGACTTACTGGCCAGTTTCATGTACATAAACCTGGTGGAGACTTCTATTTGTTTGAACTCACTTTTTTGAAGACAATCCGGGGGTGTTTGCATGAACTTCCTGACTGTCCTCCTTTGGTTGATGTGATAGAACAAACTTGATGAATCTTCGCGAATCCCCTTCATTAAGAAGGATAAAGTTGTGAGGAAGCATAATTGTGCTGCACATGCATAGACGAACTGCTCCCTGATTCTACGTGCGTACAGATATCACGTGCTCCTCAACGTACAATGAACCGAAGAGTTTCAACGTGAATCTCATCCCATGTGCAGAAGTAGATCAAGAGGCAAGCACAAACGATCCACGATTACCGAAATCCACACCAAAAGAGATTATAAATGAGATCCAGAGATTGCATATCAGAATCTAAAAAACTGCTAATCTGACGTGAACATCATGCAGTCAGTTAATGGATCCCTCGAACTACGAAATCATGCAGACTGTTTGTTTGTTGCATCTCAATGCCGGTTCATTGAGATTTGCACCGAGTCTGCTTGTGGGCAATTCATTCATACTCTCCGGTGGGAGAAAAACATGCAGATTGATCGTGTTCAAGTACATGGTCTTTCTGATGTCATTGTCATGCACTTCCTTACTTTCCTGTGACTCTTGGAGGGCCGCATGTGGAACTTCTCCTCAATTTGAACTCAAAGTGGTATAAAGCAGGTGAAAGTGTGTGTGCTTTGGTTACGTATATTATGGCAGAATAAATGAATTCTTTGGTTATGGAGCGATTTCTTCCATTTCACTTCTTGCATGTTGTATTGCATACCGGTTCCTCTTTTCTGGGTCATACTGCTGTCCTTCTCCCTTTGCCATTAGTTGCCCTTTAATTACCTTGATAGTAGCTAAGATGATGTCCTTCTCTTCCAACTTAGCACTTACTTAATCATAAGCAATATCCGGATTTATCCATCTCCACTCCAAAGAATTCTTGTTGTGATTATTTTGCAAAACCTGGCCACGTTTGAAGAAACTAAATGGCACTAAATTGTGCGAAGTCTTATTCAGATTGTAGAGATAGCAAACGAGATAGAAAAGGCACACAACATGTTAAGTTAAGTAGAGTAGAATGTAATATATAAATATATATTGAATGTGGTTAGGTGTCTAATTAGTGATGATGATTAACATAGGAAATTAAGTTACTACCTTTACAAAAACATTGAGGGCCTGGAATCATACGCGCGGCGCATAGGGCTCCAATACGCGAAGCCATTCAGGTAACGACAAAACATAGCTCAGTGGTGGTGCCCACCATAGTTGCGTCCGGGCCTGGATCCAGACCTGCTCCGGCCATGGACGGCACAGTTGGGGGGAAAGTAATGGCGGTGTAAAAAAGGTACTGGTAACCGTTTGATTCTCTATTTGCGCTGCTACAGTACAGTCGTTTCGCAGTTACCGTGGCTGTAAGCAGTGGCGGTGCCAAGATTTTACAGTACTCGACTGGGCCCGAGTACTATCTCAACCCGCAATCGCACCACGTGTCCCAATATAATTGATTTGTGCTTGCTATTGACCGCCACGCTGGCGGTCAAAAGGTCAAGTACGACCGAATGAATGCAAACAAGATACGGAGAAGGTATTCTAATTGTCGACTTCGAGGAACTTGAGAGAGCATCCCTAACCTTTTCAAACTGATTAATTCTCGATTATCCAAACGCAGGAGAGCAAAACCATCTTAATGAGTAAATTACATAAACACGAGATGCAATGAAGTCTCACAATGTCGTTTAGAAAGTGTTATTTTCCAAGCTCCAAATCTAAAATTGTCTCTCCTCTACAAGCAAGTAACTCACTTGCTTTTCTTCAAAGGCTTTGACAGCACACGAGTAAACAGATAACTGATAAAAATTTTGGTGTTATTTGCCTTGCAGCTGGCGTCATAGCCAGGCCTTATAAACACTTTGGGTAAAGGAATAATGGAGTTGGAAAGAGATTATCAAACAATTCTTTTATTACTCATCGTTTGGGCTAGCGTAGATCATTTTTACAACGGAAAGTGAGCTTAGAAATAGTGGCTGGGACCAGTGTTGCCTTGCAGCTTTTCTTTTGAGTGTCGTGCGATTGTATGGTGATCATGTACTTATGGTCCCCATCGTCATTGCATTGTGACTCCGGACGGATTTCATTTTCTAATTTGTGTAAGAAAAGAAATTTACAACGATTAATTTGTGTTTCAGCAAAAAGAATTTGTCTATGAGAATGTCGTCTCACTCATTCTATGTAAATAATCATATCTATATCTATATCTCTTTACTTCGTTTGTCCCTTTTAATGGAAGATTTTAATATTTGTAGAAGTTAAAATTTCTGGACATTCAGATCAACATATTCATATTTGTAAGCATTAATTTAACGATATCAGAGATGATGCTCGATCGTTTTTACAGAACTGAATAAAAGGGAATGTAGCTGAGGTTAAACATGCATATTAAGGCAAACTCGCCCCAGGATTAGTGTGTGTATTTCTCTTAAAGCGTGGAACTCAAAGGCTAATAATACGCTCCATCGAGGAGTACTGTGCCCATGCTTTATTTTCCACCGAGAAACTCTACAGTATATTTGTGGGTCACTCCAGAAATACGGTAACAAAAAACCCAAAACAGCGTATGTACTCACTCGCTGGCATACTTGTTATGAGTTAGAAAACATCCGAGATCTACCGTAGTAGCCCCTACTGTAGTGATATGAAGTTGACGTCTACTCGAAATCTGCCGTGGTAGCTACTGCTGTAGTGAATGGAAGGTGACGCTTTCTCGAGATCTACCGTAGTAGCTTCTATTGTAGTGAATGGAAGTTGACGTTTACTCGATATCTAACCGCTCTATAAAGGGCCCTACGCTGAATGGATTATCCCCCTTGAGGATATATGACGGTGGCCAAATGGATGTTGTGATAATTCAATTTCTGTGCGACTCCTTCTGTAGGTAGCGTAGTTTATTTCTCTTACTCTCGTTATTACTTTGGGAGGAATAATCAACAGAATTGTAGTCCATGTGTTATGATAATTAACAATGATAAGGAATTTTCCCTAAAATGGAAGTAGCGTTTTATATATATATATATATATATATATATATATATATATATATATATATATATATATATATATATATATCGATAGTGCAATCGTCTTGCTAGACGAATCCTATCAGAAATCGTTACCATGATCCACATTGAAAAATAACCTACATTTAATCGGAGAGCTTAAAATAGATCGTCCTCCCTGTTGTACGGCTCGATGGGGTCTTCCCATCCTTAGTGTTTTATACGCGGTCGCCCTTTTCATTTTAGATTGCACACCTGAAAATCCTAACAAAATAAAGTAGTTTATGATATGTACTGCCGTCACGGGAAGTACTACATCCATTTCAGCATAGCAAACGAGGTCAGTATGAAACCGTGGTACTCAACTAGTTCCACCACAGCGAGAACTGAGTCGCAGTCGGGTGCTCCGCTCATCAAGCGCGTCGCTTAAGTGGCCGTCCTCTCGTTTTCAGGTTTCAGGCGATGGAAACACGGGAAACGGATCGCGGGTGCGGGGCCCGAACCTCCCAGGGTGACTGGGCCATGCGCAGGCGTGTTTGCTCTCCCCTCACACCCGATCTCGGGTGTGGAGACAAGCATGTCGGATCGGGTGCCGCGCTAGAGAACTGACCGCAGACAGTTTAGGGAAGAAGTAAAAGTCGAGAAGAACTGCAGTAGTTTAGGACGGACAAGTTACAAGATCGGGGAGGGGGCGGCGCGGGCGGGAGTAAGCACAGTGTGTGAAGTCTTTTCTATGTTTCCCATCCGATTATGATGTTGGAAAAGGCGCCGCGCCTTGCAGCCTTTGTCCGACTAAAGCCAAGATAACGGTAAGTTTGAAAGAGTCGGATGTATAGAGGAGGAATGCAGTTTTCGGCAGAAGAAGGGATGAAGAATTCAGTGAAGAGCGCGTGAATGAACAGACACATCACCCCACGACGACGACGACGACGGTGTCGCACTTCTCGGTTTGGGGACACGGCGCGGCGCGTCCCCATTAGTCTTCTCAAACTGGATCGAGCTCGTTCAAACACAAGGGAAGAGGAAGTGAAGAGAGGGGAAATGGTAGAAGGAGGAGGAGGAGGAAGAGTTGACGTTGCATTGCAACTGGAAGGCACATAGATGGATAGAAAAGAAAAGACAGGAGGAAGTTGAATTCGATTCGATTTGATCATTCAGGTGGAACGAGGACAAGACCGTTGTAGTTGGAAGAAGTTGTAGGTGGAGGTGTTATAAGATTGGTTGTGATGCGAAAAGAGCAACATCGGCAGCAGGCGGAGAGGTGACTTGAGGGGAAGGGGGAAGGTGGACAATGTTATGTGAAAGGAGAAGAGATGTGAATGGGCTTAACGGGAAGCGAGGGCCTCGAGGGGCGGTCCGGGGTTGCTTCATGCGGTCGCTAGTGCCACTCCTGCTGTTTTGCCTTCTACTCCCGTATGTGTTTCAGTCTATTTCTTATTCACGAGTTCCTCCTCGTCAGTTTTCGCTAGAACCAGCAGCTGAGCCAGTATGCACGCAGCAATTTCCCTCGGTGTCTTTGGACAACAACTCTTTCTGTACGGGCGCCTGCAAAGAAGATTGTTTCCCGCGTGTGAGAGATATCTGCTTCTCCGCTAAAAAGGTACAATGCCAAGACCATATGAGAGCGTTGCCTTGAAACTCGTAGTCAGTCATAGAAGTTACGGCTTCAATTTCACTTCGTGATGCGTCAGGAAATGCTCTTTTTCAGCTTCATTTCTTGTCTTATTGCCGGTTTCTGTGAAAGGTTGTTCAGCATTTTAGTGATTGCGAGAATTCGATCTAATTGAGTGGATTTTTCGGCCGTTGGTGGAAAACATTGCTCACCCCTAGAAATTTGTGGATCCCAGCATCACAGTACGATGCAAGTGATGATGGGTATCTCAACTCTTGAAATGGAACCTGTTGTTCCTGTGCTACTCTACATTTTTCACTGTATAAATCAGGGTTTTCAGTTTATCAACTGCCTGCGATTTTCATCAAATGTGGGGCCTGTTGATCAGGCCTTTCGCTAAACCTAGGTGCATCGGACCTTCCTGAAAATGATCAGCATTCATCGGTAGCTGTCATTGTTGGATTCTTGAAGTGCTTTCCTGATTTGAAGTGTACGCTGAACTTTTCTTTCCTACTCTTCAGGTCAGGCTTTGCAATCGGGGCACCAAGAGTCTGAGGACTGATAAATTCGGAACGCATGCACACCTTGGCGAGCCGCCAGTGCCCCAATTCATGCGGTTTCAGGGGGAGCGACTAACTGTAGGTGTGGAGTATTCAGATTGCGGCGAAGACTGGAACTGGGTGGACGGCCTTACGGCTGTCGCGGATCAACGTTTTTTGCCCTATAATAAACCTAATCCACATCATGAGGCTGAGAAGATCATTCCGGCAGTCCTCTTATTCAAAATGTTCGGAACCACACTTCATTGGTTTTCGCATCAAGCTGAGGTTTCGAAATGGGCCAGAGGTTTTCTGGAAGCGGTTGGAATGGAGGAGTATGTTCGGTACCTGAACCTTCCAGCTAAGCGAGATGTTCCCATTTGTTTTCATGATGCAATTCTTTTGTCTTCGCCTACGAATCTGAGGTATGTTCCAGATGAGAGGACGAACGAGTGGCTGAGAGACCAGGTTTTAGACTACTGTAATCTGCCCCGGCAAAATTCTACGTGGCCAATCAGCAGTGCTGTGATTCTCGACCGATTTGGAGGGCCACGACGACTTGGTAATAAGCAAGACATTGCCAAAGTAGTGTCGGAAGCACTCGATATACCTGTTTCTGATCAAGTAAGCGGAATGGGCACATTCTGCGAGCAGGTGGCTCCTGTTACCAATGCCGACCTCTTTGTGGTACCTCATGGTTCTCAGAACGTGGTATTTCTGTTTGCTCGGCCTGGAGCTTATATCATTGAGGTCTTTCCTTACCTGTTTTACTCTACCGCCTTCAGGAACTACACTCATGCAGCTCAGTTGCATGTTTACTCTCTTCTAGGCTTGCTCCCTCCGGGTGATTGGCAGTTGTGGTTTTTCTCAATTTTTGGTTGGGATTTTTGCTTTGACAAAGTACGGTGGTGTAAAAATCATGCTCGAGGACAGCAAATTTATGCTGACCTAGATGGGTTAGAGAGGGCTCTGTCCATGATCAGGCGTACGAATGGTTCTTTTACCTGACTGGTTAGAGCTAGGCATAGAGCAGATCCATGGGGTCTGAAATTCTTTTGTAGCGAGGAATAAGGCGTTTCCACATCAAAGTCAGGTATTCAGGCTAAAACACTCGGTCTGTGTGAAATGCAGCTATTCTAATTGTATTTAGGTCGGGCCTATTTCGCTCCGTTTAGTGAGACCTTGCGTGTTAAACGTGACCATTCTTTCGACAGCAAGACGCAGTGGTAGACTAGTTTAGCTTAGAACATTCAGTTCACGGAGGGGACTAAAAGAGGCAAAGCTTATTAGGATGTAAATTAGTTCCTCACCATTGTATTTGACGACACCATTTGAAATCAAAATTCATACAGCTCATTCACCCGATTCTGGGTGTTTGAAGCTCAAGTTCTATCATAGTGAGCGCTTTATAACTTCAGAAAGTCTGGCAATGAGCTGTGATTTTGGCTACGCTTGTGTAACTTCCCGGTATTTGTAGGTTGGTTTATCTTGTAAAATGCTCATATAGTAGGTAAATAGGTTTTTGTCGAAGGTTTTCATGTTCCTTCAATTCGTGGGGTTGAGCCATTTCAAGTGTTTGCCTCTTTGAAAGGAGATGTTCTGTGATATGTGGCAACTCTCCCAGGCCCTGTACTTGTCGTGTAAAGTGCTAGATGTATGCAATTGGCCTCTTTTAAGAGATTGTCTCCTGTCGAGTAGGAATAATGCTGATTGTACAGTTCTCCTCTGAGGTCTCTACGTAACTACTTAACATCTCTTACAGGAACCATGGACTCACTGTCAGGAAAGTTATCGGTTTTTGCATGCCTGAATTGCTTATTTAAGGCCTTTGTAAATCTGTTATGGTTTAGTCCTCGGACCAACCTACATGGTTGGTTGCATGTGATCGTGATCAAGGGTTGGCCGTATGAGATGTTCGGTCTACGATCGGGGAGGATGGTAACCGAGTGGTGTGATGGTCGATCACGTCTTTCGGTTTTACAGGCGGAGGACCTTTATTTAACTCAGCCGGAAGAAAATAGTTTTCTCAGCAGGCGCTAGAGCAGTACCGTGTACAACCGTTTTCTCAGTCTTGTTCTGCTCTTTTGAACCCTATTCGATGTAACTTCCCCTTCGTCCTCTTGACGGTCTTCGCGGCCAAACGTAGCTTTGGAAAGAAGACATCTTAGAACAATCTAACGAGTTTTCATTCATTTCTCCTTCACTACTTCCATCCTTCCACATCGAGCCATTAAGCCGGTGGGGTAGCTACCTACGTGGCTGGTACGCAGGGGACAAATAACCCGTCTTCTCAAGCGAGTGACCGGGCTCTCGCTTCCCTCTGTATCTCATTGGAGCTCTCTTTCCAGCATCCCACGAGCATTGTCATGCCCCCAAACGGACTTTATGATAACTCATGTCACCTCGAAATGTCTAGCGTTTCCAGGCGAGGAGCAGCATCATTTCCACGAACCCAACTTGTAGAGTACTCACTCTTTGTTCTGTCATCAACTGACATCTCTTCCCATTGTCCACCTATTCCATCGTTCTCTGCTCCTAATTTTGGTCGATTTCTTTAGGCTAGTGCCTGGAGGATTCCTGTACGATCCTGAGATTATAAGATAATCTACTAGTTGGGAGCTGTATTCTTCGTCTTTAGGCCGGGGCCACTTGATCTTCCCAAGGCGTACTGGTCCGAACTCTCACAGGGGACAGAGAGGAGAGGAGCCGGTGGATCGTAACCGATCCCGGGATCCCTGTTTTCACTGGTGGATATTTGGTGTATCGACCAATTCTTCCGTCCGACGCCTTTTGCTCGCACGGTAAACATTATGACTGTAGGTTCAGCATATCAACTAGCGGGGAATGTGCGGGACCCAGCGTACCGTTCGTGCTTTCCAGGGTTGCACGAGGACCTGTAAGTAGCCACGTTCTGGGCAGAAGTGGCAGCAGGCTATGATTCAGGCTTGTCTATAGGCTGCCATCTGTGAGCTGGCCGCATGAGCTTTCTAACAGAACCGTGCACGTGGCACGAGCAGAGGTATGGGCACAGTGGCAGGGAAACGGACGGTGCTCGACTCGCGCTTATACAGTTGGCAGCGGCTCCCATACCTGTGCACGGACCGGGTTTGCCGAGCCATACGCTGCCTCGGTTGACCCCGTCGATGCCGGTTCGTTACTCGCTTTCCCGGTTCGGACCGTTTCCGCCAGGTTTTCAGTTACTGTGTACGTCGCTGCACTGCGTTGGAACTTGTAAAGTGCCCCGAGTTTTAACTTCGTATCCATTTCGGTCTTTGAGAGGTGTTCAAGGCCAAAATGGCTGAAATTGTCTTGCATTGTTGTGGTAGTTATGTTATTCAATTCTAGGAAACAGTGCTGCCAGAATTACTTTTGCCATGGTGTCTGCCTTCTAGATTGTTGCAAAATTGAATCATGGGACCATATATCGGGTTAAGAACTTCAACAGATGCAGTACTCTTTGAACAACTAAGACCCCCTTCTCACAACACACAATTCTTCAGTATGGGTAGTCTTTTCTCAGGTGAATTCTGTAGTCTTATTCTCCATAACGAAGAAAATGAATATACCTTTCAATATGATATTGTTGGTTAAGATAACTTTCAAGTTCTGTTCAGGTTTTGTAGAACGAAAACTATCATCGTAATTAGAACCGTGGTGATAATACTCTTCATGTTTCTCGTGACAACGAAGTCTTCGTGAGAGAATTCAAATTTCAAAATGTTTACTGTACAAAACCAGATTTTGGATAGATTGTTTGTCAAATAGTCTTTCAAGAAATTACAACTCTTGAAAATACACTCATTCAATCGTGCTAAAATTTATCATGATTATATATACTAACCCATAGTAGTGCCTAGTGAATGAACAAAATCACCCTGGTACTTGCTTGCTTGCTTTTGTCATTATTCTTGTGAAAATACAATAATAAAGGTCATTTTTAAAATAAACATAATTTATTTGATTATTGTATAGTAGTGCAGCATTCTTTTTATTCGTGTCATGTGTAATAAATATATCCTATATATACTAGAAGCTAAGCTTCAAGACATAAAAGCTTATCTAATAAGCATATATTATAAACTATATTAGTAAAATACCATAGCTCGGGGGTTAAAGTTAAATATAATAAGATTATCTGCTAAGTTAGATGGTATTTTGCAAGTTATAGACGACTGTCCACGACAACCAAAACATGCTTTCTCTTCTTTGTTGAAATCTACAAGTTTATGCACTGTAACGGTGTTATATGAATAAATGCTCCCAAAACTCTCTTCTTTGGAATTTATAATTTTAACGAGAGCTTGAAGAATGAAATCTTATAGACAAGATACCAGCTTTTGAACTGAGATTTACTTCTAAAATTTAAATCAAATTAAAGTACAAGGCACCCCAAACATGCCACGTCACCAACATCATTAAACTCAAGAACAACATGGAGGTACAAGAGAGAGTATTAATCTACATTCCCTTGTAAAATCTATATTACATGAAATCATAAGAAATACATACTCTTAAACTAAAACTAAACTAACCATCTGAAGTGTTCATACTAAAAGCTATATATACATAAAATTAAAAACTTACACATTCCTAAGCACTTATGTATGGAAAAATATTCTTATCTTCATCATTACCCCTTGCACATAAACATAGATTACTGATAATCTATTAGAATATATACACTCCGCTGGAGCCTACCCCTCACATGGTAGTTTCAGTGTATACTCCGTAACTGAATCCACCTTTAATCACCACAATATCAAAAAACGGAAGTAAAAGTTTGTTCGTAGATCAGTTCGTTTCCTAGAAGCACACAAAAGCAAGAGATTCATTATATTATTGAAGGTTACAGACTTTAAAGCCTTATTATTACCACCCTACAGGAATCATGCTTCATCCTATCTACAACTTGTCCTCCCATGGAGCATTTAGGAATTGCACTTTAGCTTATTATCAGCTGGAAACAAGTTAAAGTACTTCTGCTCTCCAAGCTGTCTTTGTTTCTGCCCAAACCACCGATGCATTCATTCATTCATTTCTCATCGAGGATATCTTCTTGTTCTCTATGCTTGGATGCCATCTCCTATCACGGAAAAATTTGTCAAAAGCTCCACAATATAGCTTGCTCTGTCACATGAATCTAGAGAAAAGGTGTGGCATGCTAAATGAATCGTAAACAAACAACCCTAGAGGTATTTTGTGTTAATTTTCTATCACTCTTGAAGACTCCAGCGAAACAAAGCCTGCTGTCAATTGATCTCTTCCAGGTGCTTGTACCTATTTAGTTTCGGCGTCTAGCTGCAGCACAACAGCATGGAAGCATCCCAAGTAAATCATCCACAGTTGTGGCACATCTTTCTTCCATAAGGGAAGACTATGTGACAAATTTGGCACATGGGCGTTACGTATCATCGTAAACTGACAACCATACATGAGAAATAGAATTCATACCCAAGAAAAGTAAACACTACAGAAATAGTATATTATGGCTTCTTCACTCGTCCGTCTTGGTGAGTGATTTACTCTAGCTCATACACGTATCATATCTTGTGATGAATATCCTTCTTCAGGTATAGTCATCTGATTACCTTAATTTCTATTTCCTAATGTTCTTTGAAATATATTTACCTCCAGAATCAAAAAGTTATCTACAGTATTGGTATTAAAAAGTTTAGGATTAGAGGATGAGATCATTTTATCTCAGTGAGCTCTAAACGATATTCTCTAATTGGGTTTGCAATAAGTTACTGGAACCGCAGCGTCAAGATACGTGACTCAATCTAATCCAACAAGGCATCCACTATCAAGTTACCCAGTAATCCGTGAATTTCTGCTCTCGGCACGTTTCTCCATTCCCTACCCGACCCCGCCTGTTTCTCAGACACGGAGTGCATGTCCATGTGCTGAATAAACAGGTAATTGTGAGTGTTCGATACAAAATGCAACATTGACATGGCAGATATTTACTGCAATGGAGAAAATGAAATGCATTTAGTACGGTACATGTACGCACACCAGACATGTAGAATGACAGTTCATGTAGAATATGAGTTGCAAGAATCAAGTCTTACAAGAATTCATCTGGTAGACATATATATAGGTATACGAGACATATATTGGTAAATGAGAGCAGAAGCCGTTCGGGAACGGGTTATCCAGAACTCATGAAGTGCACAAGTGCACATATTCGATAAACAACATATACGAGACATATATATTTATATAATCCTAGATTCAATCGTTGATAGATTTCCGCCCACAAACGCGTGCTTTGTGGGCGGAAATTTGATGTGCTTGCTTACCAGCTTGCAAAGCTACTGGATGTTTGAAACGTTGCATGTCTACTGGCATTACAATTTACAAAGCTCGAAAGCTGTCTGTGTACAAAACAATTCTCAGTAGCTCCGCTTGTGCTAGGCGACACGAAAGTGGATACTATTCAATCCAGTTACACAATATCGATTAGTAGTCTTTCTAATCTTTCTAATATCTCGTACGAATCTGTGTCCAGCTTGGTCGATGATGTGTTCGAGGTTCAGTGCACAGTTCTGGATGACACAAACTTACAAGTAGATCGTGGAATTCAGTGTAAGAGATACTAGGGGAACATTCAAATGAAACGTGCATAGTTTATGGAACGAGGTCAAACGAAGACCGACCGTCGGTCCCGGAGATGTCTCCTTGGATACTCGTCTCCGCCAGCTGAATACTTAATTACATGATACAATCTCGTAACCATTTTATATATACACCTGTCATTGCTTGCATGGGATCTTCACCTACATCATTTTACCCAAATAGTTAACAACTTCCATACAACAGCTTTATATTTACAACAACCCTCAATCATTCCTTTCTAGCCTGAAAGATTGCTGCTCTTCATAGCTGCCAACATAACATCAACCAAAGCTTGCTAAAGCTTTGATTGTTGTTATGTACAAGATTGTGACAGTCCAGTCTGGGCTGAATGCATAGACAACACAAAGATTACAATGATAGATTTCATTTAAAAGTCCTGAGGTAAAGGCATACACACACCTGTGTTCCTAGTGTTTGGGCCGGGGGTCCTTGCCAAAACCCATGAGAGTATGTGTAACAAGCATGTTAAATCGGCGCCAAGCTTCAGCTGTTCGGCCCACTAGTGGCACTCTCACGGTGTGTCTATTCCACAAAGGATTCTTATCCCAACTGAAATACATCATAGCGTAGATGAAAGTCAGTTCGAGCACAGTTCATTTTATAATACCTCAATCTCACACTCAACTGCTCATTTTCAAATATGAACTTCGCAATACCATATTGTGAGTATACTATACGAGCAACGATGAAAAGATCCACTTATAAAGTATGACCCACTCCAGGAGAAGAGAATAAAAGACTTACAGATCTTCATGACGGACGACTTTCCCGTCTTTAACCTGTCGCAGAATAAAAATCCATAAATTTTATCCAGGACGCCTACTCTTGATATATTGCATGCTCGCATGGTAGCTCGAGATAATATATAGAATCCAATTCTAAATCTACCCGAAGACAGACCAAATGAAATTTCTCTTCGGTAAAGAAGAGACAAACTGTCCTCGTCGATGATGAGACAGCGAGTAAGCCGCTACAGTCTCTATGCAAACTTTCTAGGACTATTACTTACCGATAGTTTGATGAGAGATCTCATGTCAATAGCTTGTCCCCAGACTCGGTAGTGCTGCATGTTGTCTATACGGATCTGCGAAAGAAACCAAAGTAAGGTGAGGGATTTAGCGCATTACCATATTATCGGTTTCAAACTAGCCTCTTATTCAAACAAGTAATTGGTCAATACTATGTAGATCGCAGTTGAAGACCACGTAAAGAAGTCTCACATGACCTATTTATGCAAGATCCGTGAGTAGAATCACTACATGATGCCGGACGTGATGCACTAAGCTCTAATTACCTCGCCAACACCAGGCACGGTTTCATCCTCTTGCACAAAGTACTCCCCCATTTTACCTTCGCTAAATACCTGGTCATAACAATCAGCCATTCCATCAGCACAGATGGCCAACTGATGAACCCAACACAGCAATCATCACCTTGAATATTACACCAAGTTCGTTCGTATCAGATTCGTACAAGCTCTGCCACGTTGTAATCTGTTGAGGTATTCCACTTGGCCTTGCAACGATGCTACGAAACGACGGCTAATGATTTTTACCACTCCGTGGTAAATAATGCCATCTGTGATCTACAAGCTTCACTTCATACACCCGTGATGCACTCAACCATATGTATTCTAATTTTTAACTCCTATCGCCCAGGACATACGAGAATAGATGTTGAAAAGGCTCGGAAGTATAAGTTGGTAACCACCTTGGGGATTGCATAGAATGCTGACTTGATCTG
Source organism: Lunularia cruciata (assembly GCA_948567375.1). Taxonomy (NCBI): domain Eukaryota; kingdom Viridiplantae; phylum Streptophyta; class Marchantiopsida; order Lunulariales; family Lunulariaceae; genus Lunularia; species Lunularia cruciata. The sequence goes on along the minus strand of OX419757.1, from coordinate 15,455,673 downwards.
CTTCACTCTGCAGCGCAAAAGAAGCTGTTGAAAATCATTTCCTCGGAAACTTAACAAATTTCATACTGATAGCGATAACATTAACAAATTCATCAACAAGTCAATGACTTAAAATGTTCGCTAAGTAGCTTTCCTTATATTCGATATACCACCATACTGCTAACGCATTCCTTTCGTACTTATCCCAAGGATTTACATTGCCTGGAGCATAATAGTATAATTAAACATACTTTATTCAGCTAAACTCATATACTATCAAGGGCTAGTTGTTACTTTTGCAGGTTGTTTTCTAGAAAATGTTCTTAAAGCAATCTACCTACCCTTTAGCACACATAAGAGGATCCTCGAATGTGGCATTTGGAGCATATATCTCGAAATCAAGGGCAGTGGCTTCACAATTGTATCTGCACCAGGGAAGCAAGAATGAGAATACTCTGAACACAGCACATGCATTACACCAAGTTTAATGAAAGGTATCTAATCTAAAAACGTCGAGAGCATCTGCAGGATATTGAAGGTGCACCTTCAAAGTGCACAGCTAGCAAGTTTCCATCTTCAGCAGTGCACCCAAAGAGTTACCTATGCGAAAAAGAGGGAATGATGCTTACAAGTTAAGAATATGGGGCATAATGTTGACCGCTAGCCTTCCTAGCTCTCTGCTGGTATCCACATCCTTCACGCCTGGTTGATCATTTATGCTTTTGGATGATTGTTCGGCGTTATTCTGCTCTATCACAGGAGCATGGGAACCTGATCCTAAAATCGAGAAGTCACATAAAAACGTCAAGAAAATGCACTACAATAAAGTCTGTACTACAAGAGAGTTAGAACCAAAAAGTTAGGATTGAGGATCTAGCCGCGTGTGAGCTGGGCGCGACAGAAAAGAAATGTGATACCATGAATATATCAGATGGTCGGATTGAGCACAATATCTGAATAGCCATCACAAGCGTCACTCACTATATTTCAGTGAGACTATCTAAGCTCGCGTAGGCAGTCGGAGACCAAAATGTATGGCAAGTTTGAACCAGGGATGCTATCAAAAATTAGTCATCTCAAAGTACGATTACAAATACGGAATGATCTCGACTTAGTCACGAAAGAACTTCAAACAGCCTGGTCTATTGACAGTTTCCAGTCTCACTCTCATCATCCCAATAGGTAAACAAATTAAGTAATCAAACTACCAGCACGTTTGACCATCCGCACTGTAGATAGCATTGTCTTTAGACCTTGTCACTCTCAGGAACTATGAAGTTAACAAGCTACATGATCACAAAACCTAAAAGACAGCACCAAGAGCTTGAGTGGCATCAGCTGCTTAGGAACAACAAAAAACTTGACTAGTTAAGACTCATCAGCTCGACCCGCTGTCACGGCAGAAAGGGCCGACTCTGTTTATTGAATACCCTGATTTTACTGTAGAACCCAGAAACTAGTTCTCATGCAACATGTAGTCAGTTTTCCGCGCACAAACGAGCTGACATTGGCTTTCCCGAAAGACTACAGCATACCTGCTAAATCGATACTAAATTGTGCGACTCAGTTCAGAATATAACTTAGCAAGAATCAACAAGTACCTGCCACTTCACTTTCAGACATGGCTGCGGTTGCAACAATCGTGGAAGATATCCCGTAAACACTAACAGCCGCTGGATGAAACAGGTCAAAGACAGCAGGGGAAATTTCGGACGAGAGTTTCAAATATCTGTGGTCAATCAAATGAGTTCTTCCATTCCATGCGCCGATTCAAGAAGATGTCTTATAATGAACCCTCCACTTCCAGCTCCCGATCGAAATCCTCCTGTTCAAGCTTTCCTCGTCGGAATCAATCATCGAATGGCCACCTCCTTCTTCCGGTAGACTGCCAGCAGCGCCCGGTAAACTATAACTTCCGGGAAAGGAGTCCACGCCGGTGTAGCCGGTGTTGTCGTCACCAAGACCCTCTCGATACAAGAGCTTCGGCCATCCACGTAGTATGAATTTAGCAACTAGTACTATTAGTTTTACTAAATTTCTAAACTTTTCATATAGATTGTTACTAAGCGTGGACTAATGGGTGCGGTGTGTGACCGGGAGGTAGAAATGGTAATGTTACGGAGTTGGGGCCAAGTTCGTTATTATTAGCGCACTCCGTATGAGGTGGTTTGTAGAAAATAAGGGAGAAAGAATTTTTTGTTATCACACTTTTTTTTGTCACTCCGTAGTGCATTGATTGCATATTAGGGTTAATTAAATTTTTGTTTAGGGTTAGAGTGAAAGTGACGGCCACCAAAAGGAGCATCCGGGGTATCCGGGGATGTTCAAGAACACCCGTGGAAAGGAAATGACGAGCGGCTACTGGGCAAATTTTTTCCGAGGAAGATTGGAGGGAGCATGAGTGGAAAGATTTGAGGGGATGCGAAAATTGACCACTAATGAAGATTAGAGAGACCATAGCAGATTTGGAGTGGGAAGATTTGAGTGCGAGCACCGTGAGAAGGTTAGAGTGAGGAGTGATTTTGTTTCAAGTGTTACTCTCGATTTCATTGTTTTAAAAAATTGTCTTTTGTACGAGTATGAAATGTATACCTTTCTTCCCCTTGAGTAATGAAGTGAAATTCATGAATTTGTTTTCTTATTACAGAATGGAATTGCACATATTGTTTTTTTTGTGCAAAGAGATGTCCGTTTGCTAAAATATCACATATTGTTTCTTTTGCGCACAAAGATGTCCGTTTGCTAAAATTTCACAGGGAGAGGGAGATGCCCCTTTGCGGAGAAGAGAGATCCCCTTCATGGATAAGGAGTTTTCAGTGGTGATTAAAAATAGAGTTTTGTCATGCCGAGAGGGAGCACTCGTTTAGAACTAACCAGAAATATTAGAAAATGTATTCAATGGATGATTCGGTTAGATTTGGAGATATCGCTACCAAGATTAGAAAATGAAGGTGAGGAATTAGGAGGAGATTTAGATATGCTAGAATGTTTTATTAGTGGATGGGAGTATGCACATACTCATTGTTACTTGGAACCTCGTGTTACTTACCTTCATAGTAGAGAGTTTGTGAAGGATTATTTTAGAAATCTAGATACTAAGGCCTTTCGCCAGCTTACTAGAATGGATGGAGATTCTTTTTCAACATTAGATGATTTGATTAAGACTCACCCGATTTTTTAGAAAGGTACCAAAGAGAGAAAACACCCGTGTGGATCCAAGTTGCCCTAGCTTTGGATAGATTTGGGCATCACGGCAGTGGAGCTTGTGTTGCACAGGGTTTAAATATTTGGGGCATTAGTGCTGGTTCAACAATTGCTTTTATTGATAGAGTTATGACAGCCATATTAGATGTGATGAGGAGTCAAGTTGCTTGGCCCAAACTCGAAGAGAGGAAAAGGATATCCACTGTTTTTGCACAGAAAGGTTTTCCCAGTTGTGTTGGTTTGGTAGATGGCACATTGTTTCCTCTTGCAGCCCGACCAACTATGGACGGGGAAATATATTTCAGCTGCAAGGGTTCATATTCTATAAACGGCCAAGTTAGTTGTGATGATAAAAGGAGAGTTTTACATTTCTCCGGAGGTATGGTTTATGTTATGTGTTATTTTGTTATGTATTTTTGCAATGCATTGGTTATCCTGTTTGTTTAGTTTACTAAAAGTATGGCCTTTTTTTATTTGCAAGAATGCAAGGGTCATGTCATGATATGACTTGTTTGAAAAAATCATCACTATGGAATGATTTGAACCGAAGAGGGAGGTGTCGCACTTTTGAGGCAAAGGAGTACCTTTTAAGTCATTCAGGTTATGTACCCATGCATCACCTAGTACACGCTTTCAAGCAGGCTCGCTCAAAAGACAAGCAGGAGTTCAATAAATATTTAGCAAAGGCAAGAGTGATCAATGAGCATTGTATAGGAGTATTGAAAGCTAGATGGCATTCTCTTTGTGAGCTAAGAGTGCAACTGAAAGACAATAGTAGAAATGCTTATTTGTTAAAGTGGATATCGGTGTGTATTATTTTACATAATTTTTTAATCAATAGGTCTGACCTTTGGTCAGAGGACGATGACGGATTTACAGAGGAGACTCAAATAGTTTCAGAAATGTCATTTCAGTGTATAGAACTTGGTAGAGAAGAAAGTAGATCAAGGGTGATGCAACATTGCCTTGATTATAACAATGATGATATACTCAATTGATTTGATTGAGATTCCATATAATAAAGGGAGCCGCTATTCACCAATCACCTTTCGCTATTCACCACTTACCCCCTAGTTTAAAGAACCCCTATGCATTTTTGTCACGTTCCTATTGGCTGCATGGAAAATGAATGGAAAATGCCATAAAAAATGAAGACTGAAATAAGGCAAGATTTAATGAATTCACACCCGGCGAGAGCTTTTTAAAACCAACTTCGGCGTCTAAAACACTACTTACATCACCATGGATCGTTATCAAGAACTTACCACCACAACCTATACTAGTCTTGAGGTCGCCCACGCTGCTCTAAATTCAATCTTTGCTGACAAAGGCTACATCGTGACTATTTTGCACACCAGGCGCGTCGGGAACAAGAGAAATGGTGACATCAAAGCTGTTGCTTTGCAGTGTTTGTGCGCAACAAAAGCGGTAGCAAACTCCAAATATAATCAACGCAAGCGCGTTTGTGCCCGCCATGGGACAGGTTGCATGTTCAATTGTCTAGTGCGGCATGTTGTTCAACCAAATGGAGATGAAGAAGCTCACTAGGCAGTCGAGGTTGACGTCCACGACCACAATCACGAACCCTTTACAGATCCGGCTGTCCATCCGCAAGGCCACGCGCTGACAGAAGAGCAACGCCAAGAGGTAATCCAAGCGGCTAATGATTGACAGAAACCTATGCAAATAGTGTCTACCCTGTGCTGTCATGGGATTACAATAACCCCCGAGATGTTTACAATGTCAAGCAAGCAGAGCGCTTGCGCATTTTGGCTGGTCGTTCTCCGCTCGTTGCTCTACTTGATGGCCTAGAAGACCGACTTGATGCCTCTTACTTTGCCCAATTTGACGATCAACGACAGCTGTCACATTTACTGATCATTTCTCCTTTTGCCAAAGAAATCTGCTGCCATTTCCACGCTGGAAAGGTATGGTTGATTGACTCAACCTACAAGACCAATCGTTTTGGTTTGCCTTTAATGCACGTTGTCAAAGTCATGGCTACACATCAGACATTTACCTTTGCATACTATTTCATGGCTGCGGAACGCGTAGAAGATTACCTTTGGGCGTTGCGGCACATACAATAGGTTTTTGTTGCCTTTTTGTTGGTACCAAAGACGTTTGTCACTGATCGTGAATTGGCTTTAATGAACGCGTTGTCGACATTGTTTGCTGATGACGGTACCGTCAAGTTCCTTTTGTGTCAGTGGCACATCAGCAAGAACATCTTTGCTCGATAGCGAAAGACCTTTGCAAGCTTCGCAGCATTCAAAGTTCTTGAAGAGCATTGGAACAATTTGGTGCAATCAAAGTCTGTTGTCACCTACGATCAACAGCTTAATAAGATGCGATAATTTTTCCCCACCATGTGATGGTTTATCTTGAAGAGACTTGGCTGCTGTATAAGGACCGATTTGTAGCCGTGTTTATACGCGACACGCTACATTTTGGTCATACGACAACTTCGCACATTGAGAGCGCACATGCAATAGTTAAGTCTTGGATAATAGTGTCCACGGGAGATCTATTGATAGTGGAAACTGCATACCAGCTTGCTTGCGGCAATCAACTTGCAAGTATTAGACTGCAAATGGGACAAGAGTGAGCTTCAACAAGTCTAGGGTATGGATCGGTCTTTTTTGCCGTTACCGGTAAGATCTCTATTGCAGCTTTGAAGATAGCATTCAAAGAGTACAAACTTTGGCTTGGTACATCTTTGGAAAACAATGGGAATAATGATCTGGAATGCCACGGTATGTTCACTTTGAATATGGGGATGCCGTGCAGGCACAAGTTTTGACAAGCAGCGGCAGAAGCAGCAGCAACAACCCCCGCCAGACCGCCAAGGGTACTCAGTCTCGAGGATTTTGATTCGCACTGGTGGCTGGTGCAGCCTCCTTGGCAAGAAGTAGTGTTTGTTGCACCAACATCGATCGAGGAGAGGATGAAGCGCATCCAGGAAGATTTTGAAGAAGGAACCTTGTACCGGAAGCGAGTCATCCTCGACCATCTTAATGTGTTGTCGGCAGCAGAACTTTTGAATCCTTCTGTTCAACACAGTTGCGGCCGCCCTGTTGGTTCTCGAGGACACCAATTGTAGAGCTCTACGCAACGGAATCCATCACAGTTTGAGATCATAGAGAATTCTTTGCGGCCTGCACGTCGATGCACTAAATGCGGGGAAGTGGGACATAACAAAAGAAGCTGTCGTCTACCTCAAGCAGATACAGTAGTGACGGCATCTGCAAATCTAGCGGCAACTGCACCAGCAAATAACTTAGGGAGATATCTCGATGCTCTTGGTACCGAGGACGAGTGGGAGCATTTCGGATACCCACTAGACGTAAATGAGCAGTTTCTTGAGATGGTAGAGCTTGCTGAAGATCAATCTTCTCATCTACAATAATTCAAAATAAAAAAAGAAATTTTAATGTCAATAAGGTTACTTTTTGGCATTTACACGCTGCTTTCCAACGTTTTATTTTTGTAGAATTTTGCCTTCTTATTTCAGTCTTCATTTTTTATGGCGTTTTCCATTCATTTTCCACGCAGCCAATAGGAACGCGACAAAAATGTGCAAGGGTTCTTTAAACTAGGGGGTGAGTGGTGAATAGCAAAAGGTGAGTGGTGAATAGCGGCTCCCATAATAAAATATATATTCTCAATATTCATCTCATTTCTCATAGTCTCATAACTTAGACCAGGAGTCTTTTTCTTAGACCATGAGTGTTTCTTGATGTAATATTATGATAAGAACATCATGCGGATGCAAAAATAATTCTATGAAGCTTAATCTATACATTTGTAAGTCCTTGTTGACACTTACGTGCACTTGGAGAAAAATGAGCAGAGCTTGCATACACCGGGAGATGACGCTAAGTGTTTCTCACAAACTTAAAAAATTAATCAAGAGTGGCGCTCGTGCACGCTGGGTGCCGCTCACAAACTTAAAAAATTAATTGAGAGTGGTGCTCATAGACGCTCAGAGCGCACCACATATTACATGCACTCATAGGCGTTGGTATGCGCTGGTGGTGGGTGCTGGGTGGCGCTGGTAGGCACCGATAGGCACTGTGTGAATAGGGCAATGCTTGGCTGCGCCAATTGGCGACGTGGAGTACCGCATGTTGCCGCTCGGGATTTGGGTTCTTTGGGTATGAAAAATGCAATTTTGCCTCCAAAGTGTACATTTTAGTATGTTCGGGATTGAGTATTTTTCTGTCAGCCTGGGTTATATAAACTTGTGTTCTTTTCCATTCCTGTCATTTGCAAGCTTTATTCTCGAGTGTGTGGGGTGTTTGCAGCAGAAATTTGCGAGTGAGTACTTAAAAGGAGAAAGGGTGATTTCGAGGGTTATTTCGCAAGGCAGAGAATGCTACAAGGTCACTTCGAGAGTCATTCCGCGAGGCAGAGTGTGTGCGGGTGAGGCATTTTGAGACTGGGGAAGGAGAGAGGCAAGGGTCCTGGCTGAAGCACAACTTGAGAAGCAACCAGGAGTGATTGAGAAGAGAGAAAAAAGTTCAAGAGCACATTCCTTTCAAGCATGGCAGAAATTTGGGGATACGAAAAGATAGTTGACGGGCCCGACATGAGAAATACTCAGGAAGGAGATTGGCTCATTGCATTCCATACCATTCAACACCCAACCAATTTTATCAAGTGGTGCTTGCTGGACAAACATCAAGTTCTGGAGGTCGATCTAGATGTAATGGGGCTGAAAATAACTCTTGGACTTCACTATCCATGGCCAGAGGTACTTTTCAAACTTTCCTCATTGTTTTCTTTTCATTCCATCTTGATATGTTCATTTTATTTCTGGAAATTGCTTTCAAATCATTAGCGCCACCCAGCGCCTCCCGTAGTGCCACCCAACGTCCCCCCGTGCCATCCAGCGCCATCCCAAACCCTAAATCCCTGTGCACGAGTGCCTTCCTCGTGTGCCAGCCAGCACCCCTTTGCGGCACCCAATGACCCCGCAAGGCACCCAACGTAGACTTACTTGTGGTGATCCTTGTCCCACAGCGCCGTTGTGCATCAACGAGCATCTTCCAGCGGCATCCCCATCTTGTTAACCCCTCGTGCGGCACCCAGCGCCTCTACGTGGACCTCGTACTATCCCGCAATGCCATCCAGTGGACCTGCGCCTACGAGTAGCATCCGTGGGCACCCCCGTGCGGCCTTGAGCACCCTCTCGGCACTCTGCGGGCGCCACCAGTGGTCGGGAGCGCCACTCCGCATTGTCGAGCGCCTCCCCCCTCCCCCCATCGCCCCAATTGTGGCTCCGAGCGGCACTCCGCTATTTCTCACTTCATTTGGAGTGTGCGTGAGCACCTACTAGTGCCACCTAATGCCACCCCTGAGTTTGAGTCCTTGTGACAGAAGTTTGAGCTGAAAATTTTTGGTGGGTTGTGCAGGTCATTCCATGTACAAAGTTTGTGAGTTCATGGGACAAGGTCTCTTGCACAGGTCTAGTAAGAGGTAGGCAGTTTCAATTGACTACAGATATAGTTAGAGATGCATTTGCCATGCCCAATGGGAGAACACCAAGACGGAGGATAGTTCCTTACACAACTGTCTCAGACTGGTTTCCACAAAGGGACATGGTTGCAAAAAGATATCTTGCAAGGCAATGTGTATATCTTGCATTCACAGCTTTCTTCCAGTTGATGGGTGCACTAGTTGCACCCACTATTAGGCCCAAGATTGTACATGGGCATTTGGTACTCAACACCAAGACCAAGTTGAGGAGATTTGGTGTGGAGGATTATGATTAGGGAGAGTTAGCTTTTAGAGCTATCATTGCGGAGGTGGGGAGTTTGCAAAGCCAAGTGATGAGTCCTAAGGAGCATAGGTTCAGAGTCACCTTCCTTGGATTGGTACTCACGCATCTCTTTGTTGAGAGAGGTTTCATTCCAAAGGAGGACGTGATGTACCTGAGTGATGGAGAGGAGGAGATTATACACGAGGGAGAGCATTGTGATGATCATGAGGATGCAGATAGCTCGGATGAGGACGAGACTACTGATGATGGGGAGGATGAGGATGGTGAGTGATTATTTATTTATTTATTTATTTATTTATTTATTTATTTATTTATTTATTTATTTATTTATTTATTTATTTATTTATTTATTTATTTATTTATTTATTTATTTATTTATTTATTATTTGTATGTTGGAAAATATACAAAGTTCTTTTGTATATACCATTACCGGATTTAATAAATGAGTTCATTTAAGAAGTTTGAATTAAAGAACTTATGAACTTGTATATTTGTATATTCAAATATGAATTTGTACTTGATGGATAACTAAATGTACCACTTGTGAATAGGTGTTCAACAGATTTTTGTTGAGACACAGCCCTTACCCTTTGTTGAGATAGCTCCTTTTCACTCTTCTTCCCCTTCACCACTTCCTCCATCTGTGGAGGGAGTTGGTGATCCCATGCATTTCAGAGTACCTTCACCTCTTTCCTGTTCAATTGACGTCACTTGCATTTTAGATGATTGTGTACGAGTGGCTGAGTGTAAAGAGAGAAATCTCCTTGAGCATGAGAGTAGACTGGAGAGTGTAGAGGAGAGAGAGAGAGATTAGTGCTTGAGTGTGAGAGTAGATTGGAAAGTGTAGAGGAGAGAGAAAGATTAGTGCTAGAGCAAGAGAGACTCCTTTGTGAGCAAGAGGATTTACTTGCTGCAAAGGAGGAGAGGCATCTGAACTTGCTTACTTTTGAGATGGAGAGAGAGCAGAGATTAGGTGACTTGGACATTGACATACTAGGTGTCGCTGCCATGGCGGAGGGTTACAAGCTCCAGTTACATAATCAGGCACAAGAGTTAGCATATGCTATAGAGAGGTGTGAGAGTGCACATGTTCAGGTAGAGGAGAGCAAGAGTAGTCTAGCTCAGATGAGAGCTCATGTAGAGGAGAGTGAGATTAGTCTAGCTCATTTGAGGGCTCGTGTGGCTTATCTTGGACCCAGACTACGTACTATTGCTCACGAGACCCATACTCGTCATGAGATGCAGACCTAGACTGATGCCACTCATGTGTTACCTCATAGTGTGGAGACTCAGGGCACTCAAACTGAGTTTAGAGAGAGGATTCGTCTATCAGGAGAGTATATTCCACGTATCCTCTTCCCCAGCTTCCTACGGAAGAAGATTATTATTGTGGATGTTACTTGTATGTGTTCATTATGGATTCGCGGTGCTATTGGTTTTCGTGCATGGGAGAGCAGGACGACTACGCATGGTTGGTTCCCTCACACACAATCTGGGCCTATAGGGTGGGTGGCCCATCCTGGTGTTTGCCATTTCATCCAGTTCTGTTTGCTACGCTTTGAGGTTATCTTGTGGATAGATCTTACTCCGGATGGAGTGGAGTGGTTGCTATGGAGCATGTGGCAGTGGTCGGAACTCCCTGGGGGAGTTCACACCGGGTCTTGCCTCATGGCATGTTTGTGCTCTAGAGATATATAGCAAGATTCAGAGTTCGGAGGACTTAGAGTTAGATTATATGAGCATCTGACTTCATTAGGTTTACCTCTTCGTGATCTTTTGATCATATATAGTTATGCACTCTCTTATTATAGGAACCATCCACATGGTGCTATCCACCCTACACACTTCCATTCTTATAGGGTACATAGAGCATCATACACTTGGTCATTTGACCCTTTGATGAGTGCTTTGGACAGATTTGTCCATGACGATAGGCCTACTATTAGTTAGGCAGAAGAGGAGTGGACATCAGGTAGATTGAGTTCTTATAGTTGTGACCCTTATCCTCTTCTTGCTAGTGGTATTAGGCATCGAGACTTGGATGAGAGCGAGTGGCTCCTATGGTGGTCATTGAGTCCATTTAGGATTCAACATCATGTATACCGTCATAGACTTGAGGATGCAGTAATAGCACTTAGACACCATAGCGCATCTCCCTCTTCTTCTTCACCTCCTCGACCTCCATAGTCATAGGTTTAGGTTCTATTGGCTCCCCATTTATATACATATTATTTTCATTTCTCCCCATGTATACATTTATGTTTTAGTTTACACTTGTGAACTCTCATATTCATATTGAACTCATATTATCATACTCATATTCATATCTCATATTGAACCCTCATTGTGGTCTAACTCTTGTATTTCCTAAACCCTAAATTTTGAATTGTGCCTTTTGTATCCAACTTGTCACCACCTTACAAATATGGGCACCATTTCCCTTTAAACACTCAACCCTAAACACATCACGAGTGGCCCTCAGCGTCTACGTGTGCCAACGAGCACCTCCAAGCAACTACAAGCAAAAAATTCATGTCTGTCGAGTGCCGACAAGCAGCCACGAGCGTCAACTGGCGCCTACATAGGGGCCACCCAGTGGCACCCAGCAACCACAAGCGCCTACTAGCGCTCAATCCCTTCTACGAGCGCCTACAAGAGCCAAAGAGTGGCTATGAGTGTGCACAAGCACCCTACACAACTTGCTTGCCTTTATTTTTTTCCCGTGTTCCATTGGATTGAGCGGTGACTAGCGGCAAGACAGACTTTTTGGGCGGCTATGAGCATCAACTAGCGGCATCTTGGGCTTATTGTGCAAGAAAGACATGATATGAACGGAGTGGTAAAGACAACATCAAAAACAAAAACTTGTGAGAAACTGAATGGTAACAAGTTGCATCAAGCGGATGCTAGAAGCATTTATCAAGTTTCCATAACTCATCTTTATTATAATCATAATAAAGGTTACATGGTAGTATACTATTCTCTATCAGTAGAGTATGATGGACGTTGAACTTGAGTGAGCACTTTAAAATAGTTACTTATTTCCTCAAGATTTTTCCCTGCTTTTATGAGACTCATTTTGATTTCATGAGTACTCTTTGATTCTAAACTCTTCTCCTTAAATTTGTGTTTGTCTGCCCTAGCTTTCCTTTTATTTGCACTCAATTTTTTCTTTATTTCAATTTTCATCTTCTTTGTCTTTAATCTAATGCGCTCTGCTTCCATTCTCATCATTGTTTTCTCTCTCTTCCTCATGTTGGTGGCTTCTAGTTCAGCTAGTCATAACATCTCTCTGGATTCTATACTATCTACCTTTAACATGGTAATTTTTGCTAAATCATGAGACAATGACATACTAGGTGACAACTTGGGTACCTTACTTGCAGATATTCCACCTTTCCTCCTCTTTGGGTCATGTTCCTATTCTTGGTCTGCACAATCAGATCCATCTCTTGTAGAAATTAAAGGCGGTGGTGGTGTAATGAAAGGGGAGTCCTTGGTCGTTGGAGACTCATCCTCTAGTGATAGGATTCCATTCTCCATGCCACTTGCTAAACTTTCCACCCCTTGAGTGTTTGCAACCAACTCAGGGCCCGAGTCAAGGAGCACCACCTCTAGAGGAGATGAGAATTGGGAGCACTCCTACGCACCTTCATGGACCTCCTCCTTGCCAGCCTTGCAAATCTCGCTCGAATTAGGATTACAATCTCCTAAACTTACCATTGCCGGTGGACTTATGTTTGCTTTGCTCCCAAACATGGCTTCCATTCTTGCAAAATGCGGGCACATTCCATTCAATTTATCTTCTATAGTTCTCCACCCTTTGCCATATTCCTTCTCGGTGAGACCTTCTCCCGTAGCCTTGTTCTTGAGCTCTCGAGTTTCTTTGTACTATTTCATGTACCGCAACCATTTCTTGTAAAGTCTATCACCTGTCATAGAGGTAGGAAATCCGATACCCTCTCTAATCAAAAATGTTGCTATGAAATTAAATGCGGTCGATTTCTGAATGGGCTTTTTGCAATTCCCACCATGAATTTGTGCAAAATGCTCAGGGTCTTCCAAATAATCCATTATTTAGCTGTAATGGTGTGTTGCCATGCGAAATTGTTCATCCTCCTTGGTTTTGCCAGGCACAGAAGAAGCCATCCTCAACAAGTCTCTAAATTTCCCTAATGGCTGTTGAGGTTGCAAATCCAAAGATGACTCGATAAGGGAGTCTCCTACACTAAAACGCGGTATTTGATCTCCCATTGCAAAATTTTTGTTGCACTCCTAGTGTGAGAATCGTTGCACTCTAATCAATTTCTTGGTTGCCGCACGGTGGCGCTAATCATTTCCCACACCAATTCAAAACTACAAAACCATTATTACTTGCCTGACAAGTCGCACATTTGCTCCAGAGGGTGGTGAATTTCAGTTTACAAATTTGAATTGTTGGGTGGGGCCATTTTGGATCTTGAATACAAAACTAGATCATCAATACGTGACTAAATGATTACATGGCCACCCTCTTGAGGAAACACGTCACTCTTTCTGACAATCATTTATTTAGTTACGGCATTCCAAAACATCCATAACATAGGATTTGATTTTTATAAATGAATGAAATTAGCTAAATATATCCCTTAACTGAAGTTACAGAGCGTTCATTTATTACAATCTTGTATCGTTACAGAGTTCACTAAACATTATTACAAAGTTTGTTATTTATCCTGTAGACATCCGTCAAACCTATTTCTGAAACCCCCTATTGATATGTTGTTCTAGTTTCTTCTCTTCTACAATGACTTTTCAAATACTTGTTCTTTACCAAATGTTTTAAACCAAATGGCTTCACACTTTTTGCCAAATACATTGTCAAGAGTCTTGTCTCTTATCTCATCAAAGGTATTGTACCTTCTGGAGTCTTTTTATGGGAATTGATATCTCCACATTCATTTACTATATTTCCACATCCCTGCCAATAATTTTGAGTCTCCCGCCAAGGTGGTGAGTTCCAAATCAGTAGATGGTTTAACTATTTTATCTGATTCCCAAATTCCTCCCAAATTTAGCAAAATTTGGAAACAGCTTGTCATCAAATAGGCCCCAGCAAATAAGGGAATTGTGACAAAAGGGGACAGGGACGAGTATCACCTAGCCAAGAACTTGATAAAGGATCTCATTCATTTTGCCAGCATGGGTTAAAGAGACCATGTCCCAATAATTCTAGACAAAGTATCTGATCAAATACTTTGTCATGATATCAAAACAAACAGGTGGATTGGAGCTTGATGAAAAGTTAAATTAACTGATTAAATACCATTCAAGTTACAAATCAAATGATTTAAAAATTGAGTTAATTTGTTGGTGGCATATGGAGTGGGATCAACGTTCAAATACATTGGAGAAGCACCAAACAACCATACTCTGTCCACATCATTGAGAATTTGCAAGAAGTACTTGATGCATCTCAACACTAATCTTATCTTAGCTATCAATATGGCAACACTTATAAGGCATAAAAATGTATCAGGCCTTGTAAGGATTGGTAATATTTTGTGGTTACCACAAAACATTTTTACAAAAACTATTGCAAGGGTCAATTTGTTATAAATTATCCAACTAAACACATGAATCGACCTGAGATTATGGAGATACGGATGCTAGAACCCTTTGGATAACAAAAAGAAGGGCAAATCATAATCTTCTGCCATTTTTGTGACCTTTGATTGTAGATCCAAAATTCATCATTTTTTCCAAAACTTCAACCATCTTCAATACAATACTTAGCCATCTACTAGATGTAGAAAGCATGTTGCTTGGAATGACTTGCCCTGAAGGCTACCAAACTCATGAGCATCCAAAAATCTTGCCTTCAAATTTTTTGAGATTCCTTGTACTTTGAGCATGTATGGGGAAGGAATGCAATAGAAAATCATTTGCAACAAATGTTCCAATCATGTGTATTTGCCACTTCTTCCTCCATCTTCATGTATTCAATAAAGGGTGTTTTTAAGAAAATGAATCCTACTATCCTAACTCTCAAATGAAGATTTGAGATGCATGCAATTCTCATGAAGGTAGTAGTGAAAATCTATCTCTTACTTGGATACTTTCTATCCAAGTAAGAAATAGATATTCACTATTACCTTCATGAGCTTCTTGAACTTATTAGTAATTATTTGAGGAATGTTTATCATTTGTAAATGAATGATAGGTATCCAACTAAGCTCAAAGTTGTTGAAGCCACACAATAGTAGTTGGAGTTCCCTATTGCTTGGCTTGCCATTGCAACTCTATGAGAAGGGTAGCACACTAGTTAACTTTCCCAATTACCAATGCAGTGAGTTCAACGGATGGATCAATCACGATGGAGTAGCTTCAACCTCAATGTTTGGTGGAGAAATATAACAATATGGAGTTTATAGACAAGTTAGTTGAGACTAATAAAGTAGAAAATAGGCCAAATTAGCCAAGAATTATAAGAATATTCTAGAAGCATCTATGAAATTACTTGGTATCTTCCAAGTATCGGGTAATGTGTATGCAAAGTGGTGACTTCTAGGAAGAGGCTTCTTGGGGAGCTTCATCCCTAGCTTAGCTTAGATGCCAAATAGATGGCTTCTAGAAAGAAGCTTCCCAACTAGCTTAGCTTGCATGCCAAGTAGGAGGCTTCTTGAGAAGCTTCCTGGTTAGCTTAGCTTGCACTTTAAGAAGGTGGCTTTTAAGAAGCTTCCTAAGAAGATTCTCAAAAAAAAAATTGTTTCTTATAAATACCAAAGGCCAAGCTCATGCTAGGCATTTGGAGTTTTAGTCATTCAAATTCCCAATGTGATTTTCCATTCTCTTATTTCTCTCCTCGGTCTTTAATATTGGTATCAGAGCAACAATGGGATGGATGGAATTTATAGACCACCAAATCTATTTCCACCAAACCATTGGGATTTTTGTGTCCATGTACTACCAAAACATCATTTCATGCAATTCATCATCTCATACTTTGGGCAAAATTTTCTGAATGTGATCACCTTGTCCAATGAACCCTTAATTCTTCCAATTGTAACTTATGGAGAATGATGGATATGTTAAATCTACGTGTTAACTTAGATGATTGTAGATAGTTTGATAGAGTAGTAGCCATGGTGGCAATGCATCAAGTTATCATTGTTATGAAACAACAAATCAAGCACCTTACTAAATTTTTAGAAGAAAGAGACCATCAATGATAAGAGCATGTAGAGATAGAACCATTTTGAGAAGAAGAAGAGCAAATCTGATTTCCAAAGCCCAAGGTAGTGGAGAATTTTTTGTTTGATTGTGAAAGTTATTTTGAAGCTACAAATCTTCAATATGAATGGAGGCAAATTCCTTCAAGACAAATGGATGGAGTTGCAAAACTATGGTGGTGATTTTGAGTGGAGCAAGCTAACAATAATTTATTGTGCCAATCTTGACATGTGAAGAATTCAAGAGCACAATAATTGGGAGATTCCAAGCTATAAATGTTGCATGAGCCGTACAAGATAGATTGGTAGAATTGAAGCAAATTGGATTTGTGAGAAGCTACATCACTAAATTTTATAACACCATAATGAAAATTCTAGATATACTAGAAGGGGAAGCTTTGGATTGATTTGTGAGGAGCTTGAAGTCATGCACCAAATGGAAGTGACCATAAAAGAGCCCAAACACTTGGAAGAAGCCATGCAGTTGGCTAAGCACTTTGATTCCTAAGTTGCAACAACTTGGTCTCAACCTTGACCTTCACAAAACCCACCAACACGCTATATACAGGTGGAAGAGTTAGCATTGATGGAGATTGATGCTGTCCAATGAAGACCAATTAGCACTATCCATAAAGAAAGATTGAAAAAATGATGGTTTCTTTTATTGTTGCCATATTGGACATTACATTGTTGAATGTCCACTCAAGAATGAGCAACCCCAACAAATTTCCCAATGAAGTTTGTGGAGTGTGATGATCAAGGAAACAAAGAATCCTAGTATGAGACTTCAAGCCACCTATTGGGAACTTGATTAGTTCCAATGGGATTGAAGGCTTGACCTATGCAAGTTTGTTTCACATGCAAAGTATGATACCTCATTGTGGTTATAGGATTTTGGAAGTTCAAGGAATTGTATGTCTTTGCAATTAACAAAGGAATTGGGTATGCCTATCAAGCCAATAATTAAAAGTAGATTGATGATGGCTTACGATAGAAACGGTTTTGTATTTTGTACCTCACATCCTATTACATGCAAGATTGGGAATGAGTATTTGGACTATATAAGGTTTGTAGTGGCATCTCTATATTAGGATATCATTCTAGGTTTGCTTTGGCTTGAACATCATAAGGTTCAATTAAATTGGACCCGATGACAAATTCAAGTACAACACCAAGGTAAGAATTACCAATTAGATTGTTTGGCACCTTTGAGTAAACACCTAAGAATAATCGATCCCAAGATAAGAAGTTTGTTGGTAAAGCAACCATAGAGCAAGCTTTGGGGGAAGATATTCTTATTTTTACAATGTGGATCAAGCTTATGCACATGAAGAATCTTGATGAAGGCAAAAAACCTCATCAAGCAATGGTTGATCAAATAGTTTAGGAGTTTGTAGATGTGTTTTTCAATGATTTTCCAAAGGGATTACCCTTTGATTGTGGTATGCTCTTCAACATTGAGTTATTGCTAAGAAGAACTTCAATAAGTAGACCAATCTATTGGCTCTCACCAAAGGATTTGGAAGAGCTTTGGACAACAATGATGGAGTTTTTGGAGAAGGATTTCATGTAACATAGTATATCTCCTTGGGAAGCACCGGTACTATTTATCCCAAAGAAGGATGGAGGACTTTGTTTTTGTATTGATCAACATGGCATCAATAAAAAAATAGTGAATAATGCATATCCCTTGTAACAATATGAAGTTTAGCGACAAAGTTAGTCGGGCTTACGAAGTAGCACATAAGACAAAGTAGCCTAGAATATTCTGGAAGTATCTAGGAAGCTTCTTGGGAAGCTTCCCGTTAGCTTAGCTTGCACCTTAAGTAAGTAACTTCTAGAAGGAAGCTTCTAGAAGCTTCCAACTAGCTTAGCTTGCACGCCAAGTAGGCGGCTTCTAGAAGGGAGCTTCTTGAGAAGCTTCTCAAGGACCTTGTATGCTACCTATAAATACCAAAGCCAAAGCTCATGCTAGGCATTCGGAGTTTTCCCTCATTCAAGTGTCTCAATGTGAGGTTCCATTCTCCTATTTCTCTCCTCGGTTTCGGTCTTTTACATTGGTATCAGAGTAGGAATGGGATGGATGGAATTTATGGACCACCAAATCCACTTCTGCCAAACCATTAGGACTTTCATATCCAGATATTACCAAAGCATCATTTCACACAATTCATCACCTCACGCTTTGGGTAGGATTTTCTACATATGATCACCGTGTCAGAGGAACCCTTGATACTTCCAGTTGTAACTTATGGAGAACGGTGTACGTGTTGTATCTATGTGTTAATCACCTAGATGAATTGAGGGTAGGGGAATAAAGTAGTAGCAATGGCGGCAATACTGGATGTTATCCTTGCAATGCAACAACAAATTGAGCATCTTACTCGATTGTTGGATGAACGAGACCAGCAAACGACAAGAACAGATAGACAGAGCGCTAGTTCGAGATGGAGAAGATTGCATTCAATTTCCAAAACCCAAGGTGTTTGAAGGCAAGAATCTTCCAGGCACAGTGGAGAATTTTGTGTTTGACTGTGAACGTTACTTTGAAGCCACCAATCTTCAAGACGAGCGGAAACAAATTCTCTTGGCTTCTAGCCAATTTGGGTGGCGTGGCAAAACTTTGGTGGCAATTCCGAGTAGAAAGAGCTTAATGACAAATTGTTACACCAATTTTGACATGGGCAGAATTCAAGGATGCAATACTTGGTCGATTTCAGACTATAAATGCCACCCAAGCTGCACAAGATAAATTGGTGGAGTTGAGGCAGATTGGCTTGGTGAGAAGCTACATCACACAATTTCAAAATATCATCATGCAAATTCTAGATATCCAAGAAGGTAAAGTTATGGATCAATTTGTGCGAGGATTGAAGTCACGAACCAGATTGGAGGTGACCATGCAAGAGCCACAGAACGTAGAAGAAGCCATGCAATTGGCTGAGCGTTTTGATTCCTTAGTTGCGACAACTTGGTCTCGACCTCGACCTACACAAAACCTACCAGTACCACAAGTGGAAGAACCGGTACCAATGGAGACTGATGCTATCCAATGAAGACCACTTGGCATAGCAGATAGAGAAAGATTATGACAAAATGGAGGTTGCTTTTATTGTCGCCAAGTTGGACATTGTATTGTTGAATGTCCACTTAGGAATGGGCGACCTCGACAAGTTGCCCAGATGGAGTTTGTTGAACAAAATGATCAGGGAAACAAAGAATCCCAGTAGGAGATTTTGAGCCGCCTACTGGGAGCTTGATTAGTTCCAATAGGATTGAAGGCTCGACCTATGCAAGTTTGCTTCAATTGCAAGGTACGATATCTAATTGAGGTTGTAGGATTTTGGTTGATTCTGGAGTTCAAAGAATTGCATATCTATGCAAGTAGCAAAGGAATTGGGTATTCCTATCAAGCCAATGATTGGAAGTAGTTTGATGATGGCGGATGGTAGAAAAAGTTCTGCATTCTGCATCTTGCATCCTGTTACCTTCAAGATTGGGAAGGATTATTTGGAGTGTATGAGGTTTGTAGTGGCACCTCTACACTATGATATCATTTTGGGTCTACCTTGGCTTGAACATCATAAGGTTTAATTTGATTGGACCCGACGTCAAATTCAAGTACAACACCAAGGTAGGAATTTCTGATTAGGTTGTTTGGCACCTCTGAGTAAGACACCTAAGAATAGTCAGTCCCAAGATGGGAAGTTTGTTGAGAAGGTAGCCATAAAGCAAATCTGGAAGGGAAATGAGTCCCAAGATGGGAAGTTTGCCAAGAAGGCAACCATAGAGCAAGCTTGGAAGAGAGATGAGTCCCTAGAAGGGAAGTTTGTTAATGAAGCAGCCATAGAGCAAGCTTTGGAGGAAGATAAGTCTGTATTTGCAATGTGGATCAAGCCAATTGCACAAGAACAATCTAAGGAGGGACAGGTGCCACATCAAGCAACGGTTGATTGGATAGTTCAGGAGTTTGTAGATGTGTTTCCGGATGATCTGCCAAAGGGATTACTCTCTGATCGAGGTATGCCCTTCAAGATCGAGTTATTGCCAGGGAGTACTCCAATGAGTAGACCAATCTATCGGCTCTTACCAAAGGAGTTGGAGGAGTTGCAAACAACACTTACAGAGTTGTTGGAGAAGGATTTCATACGACATAGTACCTCTCCATGGGGAGCACCGGTACTATTTGTTCCAAAGAAGGATGGAGGACTTTGTTTCTGTTTCCGTGGGCTCAATAAGCAAACCATGAAGAATGCATATCCCTTGCCTTGGATCGATGACCTGCTTGATCAGTTAAGTGGAGCACGCTACTTTTCCAAGCTAGATCTTTGTAGCGGCTATTGGCAAATTCCTATTGAAGGAGGGGACGTCCAAAAGACTGCCTTTCGCACAAGGTATGGACATTTTGAGTGGAGAGTTCTACCTTTCAGACTCACTAATGCTCTAGCAATCTTCATGGATCAAATGCATCGGGTGTTGGATGGACTATTGGATTGGTCAGTGGTGGTGTTCTTGGATGATATCTTAATCTATAGCAAGACAGAGGTAGAACACGTGAATCATGTGCAAGAAGTCCTAAGACGACTACGACAATGGAAATTTTACTGCAAGAAGTCGAAGTGTGCTTTTTGCCAGAAGGAGGTTACCTTCTTGGGTCATAAGATCTCATCAGAGGGGATCAAGATGGAGGAAGAGAAGATCAAGGCCATTACTGATTATTGGCCTAACCGAAAGGATGCTACAGAAGTACGGGCATTCAATGGATGGGCCAGTTTTTACCGGCGGTTCATCCACTATTATGCTCATGTGGCTGCACCATTGACTGACCTCTTGGGAAAGAACTTGAGCTTCCAGTGGAACACCAAACATGAAGAAGCATTCCAGAAGTTGAAACATATGGTGTCTTCAAGACCCATTCTTCAACCATGTGATCCTCAACTACCTTGTGTGGTTGATTTTGATGCTTCTAACTTTGCAATTGGAGCTGTGTTGCAACAAGAATTTCCAGATGGACTACATCCCATTGCCTTTGTGTCTCACCAACTAAATACAGCTGAAAGAAATTACTCTACTCAAGATCGGGAACAACTTGCAATGGTATATGCCACCAAGGTATGGAGGCATTATCTCTTGGGGAAACAAGTGATCATGCGAACTGATCACAAGCCATTGTTGCAAACCTTACACCTGGAGCACATGAAGAGTCGACATCATTGATGGGAAGAGCAACTTCAATTGTTCGACATCAAACTTGAGTACAAACCAGGTCGGTTCCATGTCATCCCTGATGATCTATCATGACGACCTGATTTGAAGTCCCTTCCTCTCATCGCGGCAGCAATTACGACGGTGTCAATTGACTCCAAGATCCATAACGAGTTTTGGTTAGCTCTACAACAATATCCCTTCTTCCAAATGGTACATGGTCGTCTAACAATAGGAGACAAGGAGTACAACACCTTCTCCTTCAAGGAAGGCCTTCTATTCCATGCGGATCGGATCTATGTTCCAGCCAAAGGTGATCTTTGACTTGTGCGCCTTCAAGAAGCCCATGATTTACCCATCGCTGGTCACATGGGTGTGGACAAGACCTTGGGTACCCTCTAACGTCAATGGTGGTGGCCCAACATGACACAAGATGTTCAAGAATTTGTCAGATCGTGTGAGAGTTGCCAACGTAACAATGCTAGTAACCAGAAGCCGAGTGGACTCCTTCAACCACTTGCCATTCCATCTGCTCACTGGGAGCATGTGAGCTTGGATCTAATCACATCCTTGCCAAAGACAAAACAAGGACACACCGCAATTGTGGTGTTTGTGGATAAGCTCAGTGAGCAAATCCACTTGGCACCAACCTATGATACCATGGATGCTCCAACCTTAGCGCAAATCTACTTTGACAATGTCTTCAAGCATCATGGGATGCCACATGTACTCATCTCTGACCGTGATCCTTGATTTAC
The DNA here is from genome assembly GCA_948567375.1 of Lunularia cruciata. NCBI lineage: Eukaryota > Viridiplantae > Streptophyta > Marchantiopsida > Lunulariales > Lunulariaceae > Lunularia > Lunularia cruciata. Next base: position 15,433,530 of record OX419757.1, on the reverse strand, counting down.
CGGGAAGTTTTAGCAAGCACTCTTCCAGATACTTGGCATCAAGCTTGCTTTGTCCACGGCCTATCATCCTCAAACTGATGGACAAACCGAACGTGCAAATCGTACATTGGAAGATATGTTGCGGGCCTTTGTCAATGTCCACCATACCAATTGGGATGAATGTCTTGCAATTGCAGAATTTGCCTACAACAATTCCAAACAACCAAGCACCGGATTTTCTCCCTTCTTTCTCAATTTTGGCCAAGATCCGCTTGTTCCAGATTCTCTTCTTGCTCCCCCTCCATCTCAGGTTCCTCATACTTCCACATTCTTGACCACTATATCCCAATCGCTCCAACAGCCAAGTCTCACCTCCTTGTTGCTCAGAATTGCCAAAAAAAATATGCAGACCATCATCGTCGTGATCTCACCTTTGAAGTTGGTGATAAAGTCATGCTATCCTCCAGTAACCTCCCTCTCCCACTTGATACCCAAGTTTGTAAACTTGCCCCTAACTGGATAGGACCCTTTGATATCACCCAAATTGTCTCTCCTGTTGCTTATTGACTTGCCTTACCTTGTCACATGCGTATCCATCCTGTCTTTCATGTTTCCAAGTTGAAACCCTTTGTTCCTAACCCCTCTTCCTTTTCTTCTCGAGTCTAACCTCCCCCTCTTCCTGTCTCTATCAATGATCATGAGGAGTACAAAGTTGATCATATCCTTGCGCGTCGCCATATCCAACGAGACAGTCGCCAACATACAGAGTACAAGGTCCTTTGGAAAGGGTATCCCCTTCATGATGCCACCTGGGAGCCTCTTTCTCACCTCTAGAATGTATAGACGGCCATCCAGGAATTCGAAGCTTCACTGGCAACGAGGACGTCACCAACTAGCGGCGGGGGAATATGTAACAATATGGAGTTTAGCAACGAAGTTAGTCGGGCTTACGAAGTAGCACATAAGACAAAGTAGCCTAGAATATTCTGGAAGTATCTAGGAAGCTTCTTGGGAAGCTTCCCGTTAGCTTAGCTTGCACCTTAAGTAAGTAGCTTCTAGAAGCTTCCAACTAGCTTAGCTTGCACGCCAAGTAGGCGGCTTCTAGAAGGAAGCTTCTTGAGAAGCTTCCTAGTTAACTTGGCTTGCACTCTAAGAAAGCGGCTTGAGGAGGCTTCTTGAGGAAGCTTCTCAAGGACCTTGTATGCTACCTATAAATACCAAATCCAAAGCTCATGCTAGGCATTCGGAGTTTTCCCTCATTCAAGTGTCCCAATGTGAGGTTCCATTCTCCTATTTCTCTCCTTGGTTTTGGTCTTTTACATCCCTTGTCTCAAATTGATGACTTGTCAAATCGATTGAGTGGAGGACTATACTTCCCCAAGTTGGATCTCTAAGGAGGCTATTGGCAGATTCTCCTTGATAGAGAGGATGTGCAAAAGATTATCTTATATACAAGGCATGGGCATTTTGAATAGAAAGTTCTACCTTTTGGGCTCATCAATGCTCTAGTAGTCTTCATGGATCAAATGCATCAAGTGTTGGATGGGCTATTGGATGATATTTTAATCTATAGCAAGATAGAGGCAAAACATACAAATTACATGCAAAAAGTCCTAAAATGACTACGTCAATGGAATTTTTATTACAAGAAGTCAAAGTATACCTTTTGGAAAAAGGAAGTTGCCTTCTTGGGTCATAAGATCTCATCATAGAGAATCCAGATGGAAGAGGAGAAAATCAAGACCATTATTGATTGGATTACTTCAAAAAATATTATAGAAGTGTAGGCATTTAATAGATTAGCAATTTGGTACCTACGGTACATTCATTATTATGTTCATGTGGCTGCACCATTGATCAATCTCTTGGGAAAAACCTCAAGCTTTTAGTGGACCACCAAACACAAAGAAGCATTCTAGAAGTTGAGACATATGGTGTTTTCAAGACCCATGCTTCAACCATATGATACTCAACTACCTTGTGTGGTTGATTTTGATGCTTCTAACTTTGCCATTGGAGTTGTGTTGTAGCAAGAATTTCCAGATGTGTTATATCTCATTGTCTATGTGTCTTGCCAACTAAATACCGCAAAAAAGAATTACTCTATTCAAAATTAATAATAACTACCAATGGTATATGCCACCAAGGTATGTAGGCATTATCCCTTGGGGAAACAAGTGATCATGCAAACTAATCACAAACCCTTGTTGCAAGCATTACATTTGGAGCACATGAAGAGCCAATATCATAAATGGGAGGAACAATTGCAATTGTTTCATCAAACTTGAGTACAAACCCGGTAGGTTCCATGTCATCCTTGATGGCTTATCATAGTGACTTGATTTGAAGACTCTTCCTCTTATCATGGTGACAATTATGACAATACCAATTGACTCAAAAGTCCAAATTGAGTTTAGGATCTCCTTACAACAAGACTCCTTCTATCAAATAATACAAGGTCATTTTGCAACACATGATAAAGAATACAACACCTTCTCTTTCAAGGAAGGCCTTCTATTCTATGAGAACCGGATCTATGTTCCATCCAAGGGTGATCTATGAATTGTATGCCTTCAAAAAGCCCATGATTTACCAATTGTTGGTCATATGAGTGTGGACAAGACCTTTGGTACCCTACAACACCAATGGTGGTGGCCCAACATAGCATGAGAGGTTTGAGAGTTTATTTGATCTTGTGAGAGTTACCAATGCAACAAGGCCAATAACTAGAAACCGAGTGAACTCCTTTAATCACTTCTATCCCACCTTCTTGATAGGAACACATAAGCTTAGATCTCATTGCATCCTTGCCCAAGATAAAGCAAGGTCACATAGCAATTATGGTTGTTGATAAGCTTAGTAAGCAAATCTATTTGGCACCAACCTTTGATATAATGGATGCTCCATATTTGCCTAAATCTCCTTTGACAATATCTTCAAGCATAATGTGATACTTCATGTATTCATCTTTGACAATGATCTTTGATTCACCAAAAAAATTTGGCAAGCACTCTTCCAACCACTTGGCACCAAGCTTGCTTTGTCCACAGCCTATCATCCTCAAATTGATGGACAAATCAAACATACAAATTGCATGTTGGAAGATATGCTTTGTGCCTTTGTCAATGTTTACCATACCAATTAGGATGAAAGTCTTGCAATTATTGAGTTTGCCTACAATAACTCCAAGCAAGTAAGCACCAAATTCTCTCTCTTCTTCCTTAATTTTGGCCAAGATCCGCTTGTTCCAGATTCCCTTCTTTCTCCTCCTCCATCTCATATATTTCATACTTCCACCTTCTTGACGACAATATCCCAATCCCTACAACAAGCCAAATCTCATTTCCTTGTTGCTCAAAATTGTCAAAAACAATATGTGGATCAACATTATCGTGATCTCACCTTTCAACTTGGTGATAAGGTCATGTTTTCTTCTAGTAATCCACTCTCCTTCCCCACTTGATACCCAAGTTTATAAACTTGGTCCTAATTGGATAGGTCTATTTGATGTCATGCAAATCATTTTTATTGTTGTTTATTGACTTGCCTTGCCTTGCCTTGTCATATGTAAATTCACCTTGTCTTTCATATTTCCAAGTTGAAACCCTTTGTTTCTAATCTATCTTCCTTTTCCTCTCATGTCCAACCCCCTCCTCCTCCTATCCCTATCAATGATCATGAGGAATATAAAGTTGATCAGATCCTTGCACATTGTCTCATTCAACATGGCCGCCAATAACATATTGAGTACAAAGGCCTTTGGAAAGTGTATCCTTGTCATGATGCCACTTGGGAGCTTTCTTTCTCATCTATATAATGCACAAACGGCCATCCAAGAGTTTGAAGCTTCCATGGTGACAAGGACATCACCAACTAGCAATAGAGGAATATATAACAATGTGGAGTTTATAGACAAGTTAGTCAAGACTAATGAAGTAGCAAATAGACTAAATTAGCCAAGAATTATAAGATATTCTAGAAGCATCTAGAAATTTATTGGGTATCATCCAAGTATTTGGTAATATATATACCAAGTGATGACTTCTAGGAAGGAACTTCTTAGGAATTTTCCCAACTAGCTTAGCTTGCATGCCAAGTAAGCAGCTTCTAGAAGAAAGTTCCTTAAGAAACTTCTTGGTTAGCTTAGCTTGCACTCTAAAAAAATGGCTTTTAGGAAGCTTCTTGAGAAGCTTCTCAAGAGCCTTGTATGTTTCTTATAAATACCAAAGCCCAAGCCTATGCTAGGCATTTAAAGTTTCCCTCATTCAAGAGTCCAAATGTGATCTTTTGTTCTCTTATTTCTCTCCTTGGTCTTTTACAAGAAGTATAGGGAAGAAGCATTGAGTAGCCCATAGGATCCTCACTCATAATTATAATTGGCCATGAGAGCATTTGTGCAAGAACTATTGTCATTTTTGGTGCAAAAAACCATTTTCCCTAAATGCTAACTCTTGAGTGTGAGAAAGATGACCTATGATTTGTGGATACACTCCCAAAAAAGGATTAGAAAAGGACTTGGTCTGCTAGACTGTGGCTTCAATCTCTTGTTAGATCTAGGACCATCCATCTTCATTGTTTATGAGGGCCAAAGCCACCACCCAAAACCACAATTTCCATCTCTCTTAACATTAATCCAAGACCGCACCCAACAAGCTAATAGACTAGATGTGATGTTGTCAACCTTTGGTAGTAGTTGGCCATTTTTGGGTTCTTTCTCTTTGCACATCCACATGTCATGACCAACATCGTGGCAAATGCCACACTTCCCCTATTTAGTAGGAGGTTCTAAGAGTTCATATGAGGAATTATCTCTTGTTGTAGAAGACTTAGGATATCCAAAAGACCCACAAGGGTAGCCTTTTGTAACCACGACCAATGGATTTGTGATGTCAAGTAGCTCTTCTTGAAGAAGATCCCATAATTGAGTCTCAAATATGCTTGTTTATGATATTGAAGTCTCTCATACTTGAGTTGGATAGCATCAAATGAATTCACCTTGGCTATTAGAACTATAGCGTAGGATAGTAGCTCTAGGAGCCATTGTGGATACACATCAACTAATGAAAATTTTATACCAGATATGAGTTTGGCCTCAATGATGTGGCTGCATGGTAGTCCCATTGTAGTACCAAAAGTCTTTGTATATTTGCTACTTCTATTCATAAAGTCATTGGCTATGTTGTATTGTTCTAAGATCTACACATTGTATATTCATCCATATTAGTATCTACTGCATTGTATCTGCCAAAGAGTAGGAGAAGAGATCTTTGTCTTATTTTTGTACAAGGTTAAATACGAGTTGGACTAATTTTAAGCACTTCTACTCTCCTATAGTCATATACTTATGAGAATTGAGAACAATCACAAGGATGAAAGAATACAAGAGATATAATTCATGAATATAATATATAGGAAAAGCATGCACTTACCTTTCTCAAAGCAAATCATGAGACTTGTACAATCACATCTTTTAGAAAAGGGATTCTTAGAGAATGAGATATCCAAAACACCTCCGATGGGAATGATGCCTTCAATGTGGCTTTTTGATGTTGAATTATCATCCCGATGCATTCAACTACCCAATGTAAATCACCAGTTGATATCTAGAGAAACTTCTTGAGCAATCAATGAGCATCTTCCTCTTTGGATGTGGAATGGCATTCAAGATGGAGGACCTAGTTTTTCCATGCATAAGCAAAGTGTCCTTTAGCAACCATGTTTGCAATAAATACTTCCCTATCTTTGGGTGGTATTGATGGAGCAATCACCACTGCATTCCACCTCTCAAAAACTTGTTGAATCTCTCATTGTCATCAAATTGACTTTTACAATTGGTCAAGATATTCTTTGAAATGTGTTAGAAGCAAATGAGACAGTTTGTGGTTAGTAACACATCTTCTAGTGCATCCACCAATCCTAGCTCTCTATCCATCACCACCATCATTGGAGGTTTCCCAAGGCAAAAAATATACCAAAACGTTGCCAATGCTTAAAGGTAGTCTCCCCCCACTTCCTTTTGCAAGAACACAAATCGACAAGGAAAGTCTCATTTGTTGTCATTTCCACAAGAATGTTCAACAAGAGGAGATTGAATCTATTTGTGTGATATGAGTATTCTATTAGGAACATGTGGCCAAAATTTTGGGCTAGAGTAATAGAATCTTTATGGGCAAAAAGAGATGGGTCATATTATCCACATTGGCAAGCTAGTTTCACCATCTCCACTCTTCTAGGTCCTTTAGTGTAGAGACAAAGGACTAGATTGATATCATCTCACCCAAAGCTTCTTTATAGATACTTGCCTTTTTGTTATAAATATCCCTTTGAGTGACATGCATGGAGATGTACTCTTGTTGAAGAGCTATTGAAATTTGGCGGAGATATATCCTAGCCGTATGTAACACCAAGAGCTAGCCATATGATCTAGATATGAAATTCAGTTTGGTAACATCTGGAATGATGTTATACATGATGGTCAAAATAGATCATATAGAAGTATCACCAAAAGGGTACTTCTACTAATAGGGCAAAAATCAAAATAGACTTGAAAATCTTAGAACCAATAGCTAGACATCTGGTAACATCTGGAAGGATTTTACACATGATGGACTGAATAGATTAGAAAGAGGTATCACCAAAAGGGGACTACTACTAATAGAGGAGGAACCAAAATATGCCTGAAATCTTTGAAGGCAATATCGGAGGCCTAAACGGATGAATTAGGCCTTGAAAATGTACAGATTCCTCCCCCCTCCTCCCAATAAATGATAGGCTGGCCTTCCCTGCCCCTGCTTTGTCTCATCAAGAGCTTTCCAACTGTACCTTACTCACGTGATTTTGAGATTCCTACAAGAAGATTCCCTAAAAGATTCCCTCCGGTCAAAGCTTGTTTGACCAACCAGATAGGACCAGGACCAACATGTCACCCATCCAAGTAAGTAATCCAAGGGTGGAGCTTGTTGACATGTCACCTATCTATGTGCCTTATCCTAGGGTGGAGCTTCCATGGAGGAGATCCTCTTTGTCTATATAATAAAGAGAAAGTGCCCCTTTGGGGCATCGGAGGTTTGAGTGTGAAATCATGTGTTTCTCATGGTGTGTTTCTTCTAAGGTCTCATATCCTTGGAGTATTACACTGTAACTAATGTCCTAACCTTTTTGGCAAATTTTGCACTAAAATATCTATTTTCCGGGTGGCCATATATATTGTGAGAAGGGAGATGATTGTGTTGAGTATTGGTGATCATTAAGTCATGTGCTTTAATCTTTCAATTGATGACAACTTGAAATGAGAATTTTCCAAGCTATGTGTTGGTCTTTTTTTTCAAGTTTCAACTATTAGGCCAAGTCGGTTGCAATAAGTGCACCCATGATCACATTTCAAGTAAATGGCCTTTTTGTTTGACCTACTTTGTGTTATGACATAGCACTTCTCCATAGTGCAGTTCTTGGTTTCTTGAATGAGGAGTTTTACGGATGAATTGAAGCTTGCTAGTGAAGGGAGCATTGTTTGCTCCATAACCCAATCCTTGGTTTCTTGAATGAGGATTTCTAGGGATGCATTGAATCTCACTAGAAAAAGGAGCATTATATGATATTTGGATGAGATTTGGACAAACTTGTTTGTAATGCAAGACTAGATGCACAGACATAAAGTAACTAGAAAGGATTCATGTTAATGGTTCTGTTTTCTAGATCTTTCCTTGTCAAAGCTTTGTATCATCATCTGAGCAATAAAGATTCAAGTTAATGAAGAAACAAGGATATACATAACACAAATCAAACATGTGTAGAAGACAAAGAAAACTAGGAACCATGAAAGTGTAAGAAGGAAGTTGTGACTTTTCATGACTTACCAACTGAATGAGCTCCAAAGCACGTCTTTGAGAGTAGCTTCTGCTTGAGCTCTCACATCTACTTTGAGCTAGATGCCTACTTCCATGGGATGCTTGGGAATCATATTCATATTCTTATGCCCAAATTTATTGCTTCATAATGTCTAAGAGAATACGGATTATTTGTTACCAACAATTTTGTAATATTATCCAAAAACAAGACATGTGCGCAAACCTTTTGGGTGACCTAGTGGGTCTATTGTATAGCAATTTTGAACCAAGTTGTATCACCTCTGCTTCATGTGGCTCTTTAATTTGGTCAATTGTATGCGGTTGAATGACTTAAGGTAATGTCATATCATAAAATGTATGCTCTCATTAGAGTTTGGAGTAATTTCTTTGCAAAAAGGTTTGTCAATCTAAAGAGCAACATTTTACCAATGATTAAAATGACAAGTTTTGTTGCTTCATATAGAGTCATGGAATCTTTTGTTTAAATCCTAAAAGACAGGTATTATTGGAAAGATACATGTTTTCTATTTTGATATAATGTGTACAATGACCAAAGAAAGTTTTGACTTCATAGGCATTCAAAGTCTTGTGGATGTCAACAATAGTAAATGCTCATTTGGGTCCATTCAAACACTTGAGAAAGAGAATATTGTGAACTCTATTGTTATCCATGGACTTGCTACATGCTATACTATGACTAGATTTCAAGACCAATTGTGGGCAATCATATGGAGGTAAATGTACATCCCCTTTGAGTTGTAAGCTGGTATAGCAAACCTTTGAATTCCTACTTCTAACTTCTATTGGGGCTTAGCCCCATGTTACCTTTTTTGTCTCTCCCTTGTACGGCTTGATTGGGTCTTCCCATCCTTTGTTTTTCCTACGCGGTCACCATTCATTCCTTCTAACTTCCTAATTCTCCTACAATTGGACAAGTAGTCCACTACAACATGGATTTCTTTAGAAATCAAGGAAGAAGTGATGATCTGAGCTTGATCTTTATTGAACAGTTTCTATAGGTGAATGATAGAGATAGAGACTTATAGAGACCTCTAAAAAACCACAATTTTTTCAATAGACCTGATAGAACTGAGGTGTTAAAAATAAATAGAGCCGTTTAATTTGTCGGCATGACTGATCGAGCCTTTATCATGCTCAATCAGTGATAAATGTCATTGTTTGAGACCATGAGGAGAATTATCATGTTTACTACAAGGTATTCTAAACCTCCTTATATGCTACCCATGCATTATGCGGTTGGACCTATCATAATATATTGCTTTCTCACTTTTTATTTATGACTACTTCTCTACCAAATATACAGAAAAGCAAGATTAGAGTGTCAAATAGTTGTACTTGATAGGATGAGAATATATCTAGCTATAAAACAGCAAAAATTCTAAAATTGTATTTTTTTTACTTCTTTCGTTCACACTGCCTGGCCAAATAGTCCATTCAACTTGTTCACAGGCTGAATGGAACGAGGAAAAGAGAAATTAAACTTTGTGAAAGTCTACCAAATTGCTTGTAACTGCGCTCCCTAAGGGTACAAAGAAAATTCAGACAAAGAAAATGGTAGGGTGAACGTGATTTACTAACTAAACGAGCTCCAAAACAGTTCCTTCAATCTCCAACACCTGCTTGAGCTCTTGCACTTGCTTCGAGCTGGACACTTGCTTCCGCAGGAAGCCTAGGAATCCACAGCCAAATTTGGAAGGATGTGGAACTATATGCTAATTTAGAACTCTCAAACTTGGTGAGAGATTCAAAATTAGTAGTGGAAATGTAAAAATATAGTAAATGTGTGTGGGGATATCAGTTTCCTATTTAAGTAATTAAAATAGAACAGGTTATTTGGCCCTGATGTTAGCATAAGTTAATAATAATAATAACCGTAATAACAGACGAGAGAGGAACTCAACATACATATATAGAGAGAGTTTGACATTTGCTATTTGGAAAAGAAGATTACCCCAAGACCAAGCAAGATCTCGACGTTGCATTGTGTTTCGCTGTTTAGGACATAAAAGTCAAGTTCTGTCTTGTAATAAACCTTTGTTACTACCGTATTATTATCCACAATAATCATGCGAAATCAAGAGTTTGAGTATTATGCATTCGCTTTTCTCGTAAACTTCCCTAGGAAAGTCTCAATGTTCTCATTATATGGATGTGGTGTTTAAGAACACATTTGCTCTTGTGTCTGTCTTGTGCAAAGCATGTAGAGTTCATGTTCAAGATGGTCGTCGCGTCACAGGAGATATCGACCGGCAATTGTCAGTAGAAGCGCAGAATGTGACCTACTAGCTGTCATGCTACTACGTCACCTTGCCAAGATCCTCGTAGGCACTGTCTGCAGCTTTTGACCAAGACATCATCCAGGTCACAGTATTTCTCATCGACAACGCTTACTTTCGCACATTTATGCCATGTGTCAAGAAGACAGGTGATGGCTTTGACATGCGAGCCCGTACGTGGCAGCCATTTTGGACGCCAACTAGCACCGAGCCACGTGGATCATTAAGTGATGAAGTATACAATGGCCAACGAGCACAGGTTGGGGTTTTAGTATTGGCGTCTGCTGGGTAAAATTGCTGGGTGGAAATTACGAGGATCGTTCTAGCACTTGTTCTCTTCGAAATCGACTCAGCGCTGGAGAAACACTGGAAGATCTCGTTTCAAGGTAGAGTGCCCGTGGAACTTATACCTCTCTACTAAATTGCAGAACGGTCGGCTGCGGTCAGTGATTCTTCTGTGTTCGTTTATATGACCAAATTCTTTTCGGCATTACGTCGACTGATCGGCTGCTGCTCTTTCTCGATCTGCTTCATCCGTATTTGTACTTCAATTGCGTAGAGTCGATCACTTCACATGCGAAACGTAAGGCCTAGTTATCGACTAGACGAACGTCGTCGGACTCGAATAACTGGCGTTCGCTCCGCGCGATAGGGAACGATTCTTGATCTTCTTCTGATGTAACAATTGGGGATGAACGGATGCTCTTTGGAGAATTGGTCTTAGTCTTCGAAATTTTTGCCCGCGTATGTAGAGGTGCGTCACTGTGCAGTGAGTTAGAAGTACAATTTGTCTGTGTATGTAATAGCAGAGTTCGCTGTGAATAGAATAACAGTAGGTCACCCTCCTAGGCACAATTTTCTCTTGGTGCAAGTACCAGTTGCCAGGAAGGGGTTTCGGGAGCCTATTTTATTCCAACGACAAGGTAATTTCGCGTACAGTATAAAAACGTGTGCGGTGTGCACGAAGGTTTCATACGGCTTTCTGGGTATATGCCCCTAAAATCGGAGGGAAGTGAAGTCGTCATCACGCCTCGATCGTCAGCATGGGATGAAGCATAGTACAGCAGGTCAGGATGAGACTTGTAACGGTCAGGTGGAGCGTGAGTCTGCGTGACTCCTCCTTCCCGGTACCATCAAAGCCTTCTTAGCCTTTCCATTAACCCATACTGTACAAGTTTGAGAAGAGGATTGGAGCTTCTCCCACGATGAGGCTGTGTGAGTTGCGAACTTCCGATGATTCCATCGTCACTAAGAACGTCGCAAATGTTGTTACTTTTAGACCGAGATCTTTTGCAGACTCGAAGACAATATGCCGACATCTTGTTGATCGGACCGCCTGATTAGTATTGAGCTGAAGTATTGAATCATCGACCTGTCTATTACATAACCTCTACGAAATACAGACCACAGAGAGATGTACGACACCTTCCCAGGTCTTCGAGTTTAGTCGGCAAAGTTTCAAAGCCTGAGTAACTCTTCAACTATCCTACAAAATCTGTGTAGTTTAGAACTAAGTCGGGGTTGGCAGATTATGGAGATTGGCAGTTCATAAACCACGCTTCTCAATACAACCGAAGGATAAGAAATATGGATCAAATGCAAACCAAGTGCTGCGCGTTTTCCTTATAGCATCCAAGTACTGCACCAAATACTTGGACGGTCGTGCAGAGGCTCCTACTTTGCCAGCTAATTATCCCAATGTCGATTGCAGCAGTGACTACATATCACGCTCCTACGGTAATGTATGAGTATATCAGCAGACGATGCAGTGGAGGACAATGATCATATCCCTTTCTCAGTACTACGGTACTACCGTTCGCTGAGTCCCAACAACGTGAGCAATAAACCCTTGTATCAATTTACCTGATCATATCCCTTTCTCAGCACTACGGTACTACCGTTCGCTGAGTCCCAACAACGTGAGCAATAAACCCTTGTATCAATTTACCAGCGGGCGCACTATGACGTGAATAGATTAAATTTAATTTATTCATTATTATTTTAATCTATTCATGGCTTTAAATTTAATTTCTTCATTATTATTTTAATCTATTCATGTCTTTAGCCATGAATAGATTAAAATTTGTAAGCATTACCCGTGAATGAGGGTAATTCAAAAATGGTCGGTGAAGTGCAGTTACAAGGAGAACAATTTCTGATCTCTCTAAAACTTCTTCGAAAATTGGCCAGACCTGGTGCCCAAAACAGAACCTCTTCGAATCCGGGGGACCATTGAAATGTATATCTTGGAAGACTAAACCTGTATAGTAAACCGGCGCAACGTAGTCTGTTCTCGTACATAGCTTCCAGCACTGGACTGAAAAGCGATTGGTAATTTGGCCACTCATTTCAGAGAAACATTGTTCATGTGCATGTTACTCTGCGGGGTTACATCTATACCGAGGTTCTAACGATAATTTACGGTTGTTCCGCGCTATGCCACAGGGGGAAGATGGGTTTATGTATAATGCGCATCGTAGATGCAGGACCTTTGCATCGATGTAAAATTACCGCAAGTCATTCATACTAAGAGCGTAGATATTCGCTAATGGAGTAGAATAGAGCTGCCTTGACTTGTGGACGCTTTTTAATCTATATTAAGAGCTGTACCGCGAGGAAAGCCAAGAAGTTCAGTGGGCATGTTGAGCTTTACTCCTGAACTGGTCGGCAAGACTGTCAGTCGTCATCCTAGCTTGTGACATCGCGACATTCCCGGCGAAAAGCAAACAGAAAGGAGACCAGCGCCTTCGGTCTGGACACACTGACCCCTGCGAGCACAGGTCAAGTCATCCAAAACTTCAAGGTCTGCTTACAGACATGACCACGTTTTTAGAAGGCCTATAAACCGCTCTACTCAGGAGTATGCCAGTAGTTTCAAGATTAGAGATATTTTATTAGTCCAGACGCGGGAGAAGGAAGGTTTCTTTCAACGAAGTCATCTAGGAAGGGCAAACCTGGTCATGAACAAATGAATATGGAAAAAATGCGATATCCGATGCGACCCAATGATCACCGACAGTGCTTGAGTGGTCTCAAATTCAGTTTAACGTGCCCAGGCAATCATAAAGGAATCACAACAAAAGCCAGCCAATTGGATATATTGAACAAGTAATTTCTTATATGGCAAATGGTTCAAGAGTTGTAAGATCCAAACATATGTTTCTAGTAATGTGGCACCAGTGCCAAGTGATAGGTCCAACAACCATTTCACCCCATACAAAAGTGCGGAACATCATTTGAGCGGACAGGCTGCAGACTTCCGTTCATGATCATACCGTAAGATTTATAGTTGCAAAGCTCAAGTTCCCTCGCCGAAGTAAGGGGGAAATCTCAAATAAGAGCTGCAATGTCTTTGATGACAATCACAGCGCATGAGGCTACTAAAGTATTGTAAGTACTCATCAGCGCTAACCCATCAACAAGTCTTCTCGATAGATTATGGCACAAAATTAATTAAATAAATGGAGATAACGGGCTCGCACAGGAAGGCATCAATCACCCCTCTAGGCTGCAAATCTCACTATGGGTCTGAATTCAGAGCACAGGCTGTCTGTCTAGGACTATATTGGGGTCAATCTCGAATTGATTCCTGAGTAATCAAGAATTGACTAACTTAGGCGCAATTAAGGTTCGACTCCTGAGTGAAGTTAGAGGAGAAAATTTGGACAGCAAGGACTACTCACTGTTATCTGTACATACAACGGCTCTGTATTCTCATTCTGGATTACTTGTCATCAGACCAGAAACAAAATACCCCCGGCAAAGAGAGCGTAAACCAACTACCTGAATTATTTACAGCGACGTTAGGATAAGTAAGCCACTTTGAGAGCGGTGTCATCCAGCAACTTAGTTAGTTGCTCCGACTTCTTCGTCTCCAAGTATGGGAGGATCCACTTCAAAATTTCTGTTTCGTTCTTTCCAAAGTCGGTGCTGTACCTGCGCAGACAACAGAAAAGTATATTAGTTAAGTTTCGAAAGACTGGATTTAGATGAGGGAAAGGACCATACCCGGCATAGCTTTCACAGGATGGAGGCATCTCACACTCACAGGACTCACAAATTTCTGTGTCATTGACGTCTGTGATATAGAGGTCTGAATCTTTACTGGAAGATTCAAACGGGAAGCAAAAAGACTATCGACGCTATAAGAAGAAGAACACTACTTGCAGCTCTTGGCCATGAATGACGACGGAAGAAGATTAGTCACCTATTCTATTGTAGTTCAAGTCGAAACTTTCAAGGCGGGGAAAAAATTAGGCAGGTACCCTAGGTATTCCCCGAAAAACTGGAAGCTCGTTGCAGAACGTTACAGTAAAGCGACACTGGGCGTGTTACCTTGACATAATGAGTAAGTTTGAACCTGATGGAGAGTGGTTAGGAACAGCAAGCACAGGCACATATAGAAAGCCGAGCTTACCATTTGAAAATCCTGTCGAGTGAAACAGTTTTAGCTCCCAAGTCGATTACAATTCCACCGTCAGCAAAAAATTCACTAGCTGCAGATTTCAGCTCTTCGTCAATCCTTCCAGCAGAATAGCATTTAATGGCTGGAGATGACTGGGGTCCGCGAGCCAAGGCAAAATGAACGAGAGGCTCTGACTCTGCCAACGCTACCTGGGAAACCAAAGGGTATGCATGCGCGTTAAAACCGACTGAAAAGATGGTAGACAGAAAGGATCTCAATACGCTACACGCCACTGGCTTGGCGTCAGTTTATCATCGATCTTACCTTTACACGATTGTCTCGAGGACCGAACGGTTTTGTCAGTGTGTAAGGTGGCCGCTGATTTGCACGTAACAATCCATTTTGAATAGCTGATAAGGAGTATGAATAACCACCGATCAGGTACTGGAAATCCCCGAAAAACTTTCTCCTTTCCAAAGCTCCAACGGGGAAGTAACCAAGGTGCACTACTGCATGAATCACCAGTGAGTTATATATGTTTATGAAGAAGGAAAGCTTCTCCTCTCTCGACAACGTAAGGAGATCAATTCGATGGAGTTCCTCAGTCAGTTTGACATATCTGCAGGAGCAAGATACACTCAATTAGTACAAGGGCTTCAGGCTTTTGAGGCTTACAGAGATCACGAGACCTAATTTCCTATCTCAATCTGCTCAATTACTGCAACATTTCCCAGGAGATTGACGATATAACTGAGTATTGTTCGCAAATCATTTTCAATATGAGCAACGGATTTCCAGAGCTACGGATTTCCATAATTGCACCTTCAAATGCCTGCATTAAGTTTCATCTCCAGGACCTAGATTTCATTTCAAGCACTTTGTGGAACCTGGTTCCCAAGTTTCATAATCCATAACTGTCAGTGACACTCACCTCCTGAACTCCTCGCTTTTGGCGAGTCTATGGTGATCCACGTGTTTCCCATCATTTGATAACTTCGATTCTAAGATGGCTAGCATCAACTGCCTCAGCTTGTTCCCGACTTCCACTGCAGGCAAAGGTTCCAAATCATTGGTTGCACCGCTGTAGTTCAAGCATTTGTTCCCTGTCACGCCGGGCTCGTGCTCGAGGAAACGATAGACGTGGTTGCCATCTTCAAATAGATGATCCCTGCAAGAGCCGGCCTGCGTTAACTATCATTCATGGGCACGTTGCGCACAAAGTAACAGTGATGTTGTGCAGAACGTTTCTAAACTCAAGGGGCCCAGGATTGACTTGTTAGATCTACACCATATCTTTTAATCCGCATTCCCGAGGCAGCAAATAAGTCACGAATCAGGCGGGGTGAAAAGCATACTCGTTGACTGCGTGAAGAAAATGCTTGGTTGCGAGACTTCTTCCAAGTTCCACGGCCTGCACAATAGCAAACATAAAGTCAGATGTAGAGATGACAACTTGCCATCCTGCTACTACTGCCGTGAGAAAGATCTGAAGTTGTCGGGATCATTTCGGGAAAAACTCCCCAAGTTTACTAGCAGATTGACGGCTTTATAGGATGATAATTCACTATATTTGTGAGGGCCATGAATGACTTCCGACCTGCTCTAGGTTTTCGCCCCCGAAAAGTCGATAAAGGATAAAGAATTCATGTGCAAATGCTGTCGGTACTAAAGTTTACAAGAGCAAAAGTTCTTTGTCTTCGAAAGCGATGCAGAGGACAGAACCCTAGTCACAAAGCAGCAAATTCAAGACCCTTGACGGCTGTTCCGACCAGATTGAGGATCATATACTCTTCGAATTGTTGGAAGTCTACAAACCAAGAGATATTTCGCTGTTAAAGTTGATCCGGGAAAGTCCTGGTAAGGAAAGGCTTCTTTATCTACCAGATTCAGAGGATGTCGCCAAACTATAGAGCTCCATAAGATAGTAAAGGTTAGTCTCCCTAAATTAAAAACAGTCATAACAGGTGACATCTGAGGACAATTGGCGATAAAGACAAAAGTAAGTGTACACGGAGTAGAGAACCGATCTGGTGCAAGTTGGAAAGAGGGCAGACCTCCTCTCTCTCACAGTATTGGTCCTCGACAAGAAAATCTATGGCTTCAGAACCAATGAAGCAATTGCTGTGCATTCGATACCGTAAAAACCGATCCTTAACGACAACTGCCGCTCTGAGTCTCTTAACTATCTCTGCGAGCTCGTCCAACTTCCTGTTATCTTCGTCTGTAGAATCTTCACCGTATACTGGCGGTGTGGGAGCATCAGCTGGCACCTCCTTTTCACGGACATCCTTGATTAATTCATCCAAATCAGCAGAATTCATAGAGTTCAATTCATCAAATCCTCCAACAAAAGCACTATTAAAAAATATCTGTGGAACAGATGATTTCTCCGTTCTCGCTTCCAGGTCCAGGCGTCTCTCCGGAAATGCATCAAGATTAATTTCCACAAACGGAAGGGCCCTACTTCTGAGGAAATGCTTCGCTGCCCGACAGTTCTGAGACCCTGATATGGTGTACATGGTGATCCTTCCCTTCATTTGCGGACCTGGATCTTCAACCTCTGTGGGCTCTGTAGGTTCGGGAGTTGCCACTTCCTTTTCAATAGGGTGAGGATCCACAACCCCGCCAACTATCTCATTTTTCTTCTGAGCTAGCCATCTTGTTACCTTCTCCTTCAGGTGTCTATCCTTGTGTTCCCCTTCCTTAGCAGGCAGCCCTCTATCCCTCTGCTCCTCTTTCACTGGTTCCAAGGAAACTTTCTCGTCTCCAGTTTCCGGGTGATCGGCAGTATCGAAGTCATCTCTCTTGCCTGACAGTCTACGGACGACCTTTGCCATCGCACTTCCACCATCCAAGACTAGATTTTTCAAGGCGCTAGCTTGAGCGGTAGCCTTTTCGGTCCATTCATCTACAGGGAATCCCATCCTCTTTCCAGATTCAGAAGCTGGATGAAGTTCCGCCGCATCCGCATCATCGGCATTGGAATTCTTTGCAATTCCCTTCGAGTCGACATTAATAGTCTCTACGTGATACGGACCGTCCAAAAGCTCCTCGTTTAAAAAGATGGCCTTCTCCTGTGCTCCCGCTCTTTCTGCTTCTTCAGTAGGTTGGGCTTCTACCAGGTGCTCGGCCTTCTTCTCATCCTTCTTCTCGTCATTTTCCACATCTGCATCCCGGCTGGGAGTGCCTTCTGGAGCTGCTTCAGCATTCATCTCACGCTCAATTGCCGCGGTCGCATCAGCTGGCACTTCTGTAGCACTTACCATAAGTTGAAACTGATGATATCAAACCTCCGCGCTCAAGATTTCCGGATGTCTGCAAGTATGATCAATCCCCCGCGAGTAACTAAGGTCCTCCTACCCGACAATTAGCGCACGAATTTCATCCCACTCGCCTTCTGTTAAGCCAATCTCAAGAAACCAGATGATAAATTGGTCACTTGCCGGCCAGACGCGTCAGAAACCGCCAGTACGTTACGCTTGCGTTACCGAGTCGCTTCAAAGCCTACACTCCTCACTCCTTGAAGCAATCCTGCCGCGTTGATTTGGTCCAACGTATCGAGCTAATAATGCCTGTACAAGCAGTGCTGCAGCAGCGTCAGACCTCGAAATTCCCTCTCACCTGATTCCACAACATCATTCGTTCGCTCACGCAAAACTGCTAATCACTCCACAGATCTGCTACACCAGAACGCAGATCTACGACTAGGACATGGATCCAGTGCAATTAAGATCCAAAGGGTGAGGAAATTGCGAATTTACAACAACAGCGGAAGAGGAGTTCAACTTTCAAGCGGAAAGAGCGAGACCGAGACAGACGGGGAAGTAGACGAGCGTAAAAAAAGAAAGTGCAAAAGAGATAGAAGGCGGGAAGATCCCCTGGGCCAAAACCATCATAAATAACCAAGGGGTAAGAGAATCGCACACAGATCAGCGTCTCTGCTACATCTTGACCGTCCATTTAATCCTCCAACGGCCCGATGTGATCTTCTATTTACCACGATGGTAAACTTACAACAATACGCGCCGGAGGAAATGTTAAAGTAGAAACTAATGGAGGGCCCACTTGCGCTTGCTCTTACGTGGCAGGACATGCTTCGTTGGACCAAGTGCCTCAAGCCCAGACGGGGCTGTTATTGGGCCGGAGTTTAAGCTCGGATCTGAGGAAAAACTAGGGAGTGGCCCTGCTTTACCACAGAGTGTTAAGAACAGACCCATGAGGGCTCCTTAGACTCTTGCCACGTCGGACGATTCCACCTGCGTGGGGTGTGTAAATCGTGGACAGTATAGGTGATCGTGGCTTGCACGACTTCCTTCAGCAAGGCAAGACGAATGCTCAGACCCCATAAGCAGTACAAATTTGACCGGCAAAATTGCCATATGCATTGGGTCTTTCACGTTGGCATTTCAAGAACTTTGGAGATGCATCGAGAATATGTCAATACTGTTTCTTGGACTCTTTCCTTACAGTAATTTATGCAGTTGGATCAATTTGATAACCTCAATCCTCGTTCATCGACACACCGTAGTCGGATCTATCTATGTCTCGTCGCCATGCAGTTTGAAGACAGCCACTGGATTTGTAATTCTTGCTCATGTTTCCTCCTAATGGCCAGTGCACTCCACACTCCTGCGATACAGCGACTTTTCGTAGCTGGCCTGGCAATTGTCATATTCTCAAGAGGCGTTACCCCTTTGACTTCTGGATAGCAGAGTATACACATTTCTTGTTGCGTTATCCGTTAACAAATCATGGGTTCATTTGTCACTTCGAAAGTTAAGATGTTAAATGTAAGAGAAATCTTTTTTAATTCCTGATTTCCAGTTTACTATTCACATATCATCGGAATAGGTTTCTTGAACGGAAATCCCCACCATAGCCTACACTACCAGATCCATGGAATGACAAAATAGAATCTTCCTAGTATCATGTATGAGAATTATGCTTTCTGTAAGCATCTAGACCTTTCTTCGTGCGGAATTTTTTCAAATTTACTGTGCTAATGCCCTATCTCTTGGAGAAAGATCTCGGGATGTATCATGCACCTAAATGCCTCACTTTCCACCATAGAGAACGTACGAAGATTGGCATACTCCATACAAGTTCACTGAAGTAAGTTTGGAGGTGGTACTGCATGCAGTTGACACTAAAGAAATCTCACAGAAGGTAAAGGGATCTCCAACGATGTCCTGTCCTCAGAACACCGCGATGCTCGAATAGGAACTACTGTAATAACATGAGTGATGAAGTCTCCAAATCACACTCCTTTCCCATACCGCTTTAGCCTACTTATGATAGCCGAACCCACCACAAAATAAAAGCTTCAGAACGAGATACTTTCAGGAACATGAATCAATCTATCCTACTGGCGCTGGGTAAAATCTTCGGGCATCAAAAGAGAATGGAGTTGAATGAGAGCACGAAATCCTCTATACATAGTACCTACTAGTCTAGCACTGCACTGTAGGTGTATCCAAACTACTCAAAAGGCGAGGGGACCGTGTATTGGACGAGATTAACCTGTTCCCTTTTCGGCTCACTTGAATACAAACTGAACACAAATTGAACTTTTATATATGTGATACGATACTACGGGATGCTTTTTCTGATGCTCATACGATCATAAGAAGATCATATGAGTTATACATAGCTCAAATACCTTAGGTGCATAGCTCAAATTACGTAGCTCAGATTTCCCCGACAGCTACTTTTAGAGTATAACCCCATTTTATTCTTATGTTTTATCCTTGTGTGATTTGACGGGGTCTTCCGTCCTTCTTGTTATCCTACGCGGTCACCACTCTCTCACCTGAGACTAAATCTTGCACTCTCAAAGATAGTTTTGACCACACCAATGCTTCAAGTAGGTACGTTGTCGTCATATTGTTTCTAACAAATCAAATAGAAGAAAGGGCGACCGCGTACAAAACACTAAGGATGGGAAGACCCATCAAGCCGTATAAGGGTGAGACAAATCAACATTGACGCTATCCTCTTCCTCGTGGATGGCGTAGAAGGAAGAGAACAACGCCGACCGAAAGGGGGAAGGAAGCCCAGTTACTGGGTACAAAGCTCTTCTTTTGACTACAGTAGGTGCGGAGAGAGCCAACTGACCAGTTCCCGGAAGAGCAGACCCAGTCCAATGTTCGAAGGGAACCGGCAACAATAAATCTCGTGCCGGCAGGAATTTGGGATTTTCAGGGTTCTGGGACTCTGCGTCAAGAATAAAGCAGGGAAGTCCACGAGAATCATCTCGTGAATAACCAATCTGTTCGTGAAGGTGGGTCCCATTTTAATCTGGTTCTGTAAGAACTCCCCGAGCACAGTGATCCAATTGGCTCTAGAAGTGGTTAATCTCAACCGTACCATATCCGTGATGGGTCTTCCCATCCTTCGTTTTTCCTACGCGGTCGCCTTTTTCTCTCTCCATATCCGTGATCTTAGCATCAACTACAAATACGTAAGAAGCTACGAAGTCCAGCACCCGAAACGCCCTAAGAGTGAGAAAATAAATTTTCGATTTACGGGTTCGTTCCTTTGAATTGGGGTAGTGCAAAGCAATTTGAATATATCCGCCTCTTTCATACATGTGATGTTAAGGATCATCTGATCATAATCAAAACCAAAGTAAATTTTTCTGAGAAATATATATCGAATTTAAATGTGATATTCAGTTATTTATTTTGTTCTAGATACAGTTTAAACAAATCAAAAGTAAATTTAAATAACCATTAAATTTGGACTTATTTTTATTTTACGGATTTTTATTAAGTTACGAGCAGATTCCCGATTGAAGGTGGTTTTCTGTAGTCTGATACACATATGTGTGTTCTTTTGAGAATATATTCTTAAAATTAAAACTCAAAAGAAGAATCGTAATATTTAATATCCCTCGTCCAAAGAATAAAATAATACCCGAGAGATAAGCATGAGAATCGAGCAAGTTCACACTCATGGTACTGTAACTGAAATAATCTATAGTGTGATGGTAAGCTCCAGTAAAGTGAACGATGTAGACTACGTCAACCACAAATTTTTTTGGTTAACTACCTTATTTGCATAATGCTGGAAAAAAACTTCAGAAAGGTTTTTCAATCAGCACGATAGTATATATGTGATTGGAAAACTGGAAAAGCATGAACTATTATATAAAGCACATAGAGAACATAATGGTGTCCCATACTAAGGCATCCCAACTAAACATAATGGTAACACTAAATTAGTAGTACAGCAATGTGCTGACTTTGAATGGTTTAGCTAAGAATGAAGTAATGAAGTAATGAAGTTAAATTTGGTCCGAAACTTTGTTCCACTTTGTTCTTTCAATTTACAATTTTCTTTTATAGTGGTCATCATGGAGAGTACCTTCATACTTGATGGCCTATGTACCAAAAGACCATACACAAATTTGAATGTGCTACCACCTAGACAAAGAATTGCTGCAAAAAAATATTAGAATTCAAGAAAAATGTTCAAATTTGGCAAAGGCATTAGATGTGTGAGAGTAACCGTTAAAGGAATGTTTTGCATATGTGGAGAAGGACTACTCACCAAGGGCTTGACATTTTTGAATAGAGATTGCTCGCTGTCCACCAAGTACATTTGTAATCTTCCAAAGATGGGAGACCTAAAGGGTTTAGGGAAACACAGAGGAAGAAACACACAATTTCACACTCAACCTCCAATGCCCCAAAGGAGCACCTTGACTATATTATATAGCAAAGGAAACACCACCAAAGGAAGCTCCACCCTTGGATCAAATACATGGATTGGTGACCTGTAAGCGAGCTCTACCCTTAGATTGGTTGCATGCATGGGTGGCATGTAGGTTCTGATCTTATTTGGTTAGTCAAACCATCTTTGACCAGAGGGAATCTTTAGGGAATCTTCCTATATGAATCTCCAAATCATGTGGGTGAGGTATGTTAGAAAGCTCTTGACAAGACAAACTTGGGTTGAGGAGAAAGGCTGGCCTTTTTTACATTTGGGAGGGAGGAGGAGAGAGGGGTAATGTGCACATTTTTGAGGCCTAATTCATCCGTTCAGACCTCCAAAATTGGCTCTAAAGTTTAGGCTATTTTTGGCCCATGCTCTATTAGTAGAAGTCCTCTTTTGGTGACACCTCTATCTGAACTACCTAGCCCTTCATGTATAAAATCCTTCCAAATGTTACCAAACCAATTTCCACCTTTAGATAATATGTCTAGCTTTTGGTATTACAAATTCAAGCTACTTTTGGCCTTTGTCCTATTAGTAGAAGTACTCTTTTGGTGATACTTCTATTGATTTACCTAGCCCATCATATATAACATCCGTCTAGATTGTTACCAAGTCAACTTTCAACTCTAGATGATATGTCTAGTTATTGGTATTATAATGATAGACAACGAATAGTGGATGTGTAAAGGATGAGTGTGTGCAAACCACTCAACCATTAAATGATTGAAGAATGACCAAGAAATTTGACTATAAAACTAGGCATACACTCACCAATTTCACTTTTCACAAAAGCAATTTCATTTTCAAATATGTGTGCAAAACTCCATTAGTCTTAGCAAACATTTGTAGTACTTTTAGTCTTTGGAGTGTCAAGCACTCGGAGTAGTTTTAGCCATTGTATTTGTCCTCTTCCATACCCAATAGACAACATGGGGTTTACTCCAAGAAACTATAAGAAGGTCTCTAAAGCTATTTTTTAGGCTCCAACATTCAACAAATGGGCTATCCATTATAGGAATGAGGTAATCTAGAGCAAGCATTTGAGGTTCATGCTCTAGATTTGGGAGTTGAGTGACTTAATCATCATCCATGAAATGAAGGGGAAGAGGGAGAAGACCTTGGAATACATAAGAGGAAATCCTTTAACTAAACCAAGGAACATTGGAAGATAGTATTCAGACCAGATGCAAGGCCAATTGGAGTGAGGACATTGGAGATTATGTGTTCTATTTGGGATTTACCAATGATATGAAGGTGACTTTCACTAATAATAAATCAAAGAATAATATATGGAGGATGGGAAGTTACAAAGACCTAGCTTGAAGAGAGATTATAAAGTTTTTCAAGTCAAAGCAAACAACTTACCTCACCAACCGTCATGCAATCTTCTTTGATGACATGTACCATGAAAAAGTTTTCAATTGGCACACATGTTCTTGTTTCATGCAAGAACATTGCACATAAATTTTGACTTGGAAGGGCAAAATACTTGGCCCCTTTGCTATACATTTCTACATGGGGATCAATTTGCTAATGAATTAGGAATGCAAGAAGTTCCTTAGTCAATTCCATCCATTTGAGTATTTTTGCATCTTGATTTAAAGACCTATTGTTAATCAAGAAGTATCATGTTGATGGAGAAAGAAGGAACAACCCCAAAGTTCAGAAAGAGGAAGTATGCCACTCCTCATAAACCATAGGAGCCAACAAAGAAGTTGAGATCTAATAACATAAGTGATTGAGTTCTCCTCATCAAAAGGAGAATCCAAATACACCAAGGAGGAGGAAGAAGAAGCATAGAAAGCTTCTTTTACCTTGTAAGCATCCACTTTCAAAATGGAAGAAGAGTAGCAATACAAGGACACATAGTCTATGCCAAATCTAGACCAACAGGAAAAAGAAGAAGATGTGCAAGGAGAAGCCTCACATCATGCCAAAGAACCTCCCAACCCAAATCAAGAAAAGGATGTCAAAGAGGAAGAAGAAGAGCAAGAGCACCCAAAGAACCACAAGAAAAACTACTTTGAGCTAGAGTTAAAAATGAAGGCAAATACCTTTGGCTAAAAGAAGAAATATTAGCAAAAGTAGAAGTGGAAGTATAGGAGGACTAAAGACCATCCACTAGACCACCACAAACTAAAGTCAAAGAAGGATTGGCCCAAGAAACATGAGTGCTTGTCATAGAACAATGCACTTTATCATACACTCAATACGGGCAATATTTCAATTCATGAAGCACTTACTTCTTCAATATCAAGAAGAGTGCACATAGAAAGTAGGTTACACCACCTTAATGCAAAGCATGCACAATGAAGTCTACATTTGATAGGCAAAGGCAGACCAAGCCAAGGAAGAAATAACCAAGGTAAGAAATGTGTATAAAGAAGAGGTAAAAAAAGTGATGCCTTGGTGCATGAGAACTTTGAAGTCAAGAGGCAAAATACTTCTTTTGGAGTAGATCACAACCAAAGCAAGGAAGAAACTAGGAAGCTGCAAGAGGAATTGAAGGCACTTTGACTCAAATAGAAATAGAAGGAACTTGGGTATGGGGACCAACTAGAGGCCAAAGATAACAAAGTGCTAAGTCTTTGTGGTGAGTTGTAGAATTCCAAAGTTTGGGCAGTAACATTAGAGCTACATATATCCAATTATTTCAAGGAGGTGGCCACTCCATGGAAGCACTTGGCCAAAGAGTTGCATAGAGAGAAGGAGAATGAGTGGAATAGAGTCCAAATGTAGGAGAGATAAGGATAAAGACATAGCACTTTGAAGTTGATCCAACAATTTGAGGAAGCAAAGGATCACTTTGTATGTATATTGGACAAAGCAATGCAACTATCAGTGATGAAGGCAAAGATTCATGAGCTCAAGCTGCAAGAGCAAGATTTGGAAGGGAAATCTTACAAGGAGGAAAAGATAGATCAATTGTGCATTTGGCGTAAGGAGCACTGAAGAAGAAGTTCACAAAGACTTGTGATACTTACCTCTACCTATACCTTCTGATAACTACTTAATAACTGGATATAAGGAGCATACTAGCTTCCAATTGAGATATTTTAGAGGCAAAGGAAGTTCTATGCAAAAGGAATTTTAGGTCAAACATATTGCATTGAAAGAAGTTCTTTGTAGTTGTAGGAAATTTGGAGTAGAAAGTTAACTAAAGACCTTTGTAGTTGTAAAGATTTTAAGAGGAATGCCTTTTGAGTTGTATATGTAACTATATGGAGTTTACCAATGAGTTAGTTGGGAAGTTGTATGTAACAATATAGAGTCTACCAATGAGTTACTAATGAAGTAGAAAATAGGCCAAATTAGCCCAAAAATTATGAGAATATTCTAGAAGCATATAGAAAGCGACTTGGTACCTTCCAAGTATTGAGTAATGCGCATGCCAAGTGGTGACTTCTAGGAGGAAGCTTCTTGGGAAGCTTCTTGGCTAGCTTAGCTTACATGCCAAGTACGTGGCTTCTACAATGAAGCTTCTTGGGAAGTTTCCCAACTAGATTAGCTTGCATGTTGAGTATGCAGCCTCTAGAAGGAAGCTTCTTGAGAAGCTTTTTGGTTAGTTTGGCTTGCACTCTAAGAAAGTGTCTTTTAGGAAGCTTCTTGAGAGCCTTGTATGTTTTCCTATAAATACAACAAGCCTAAGTTCATACTACACATTCAGAGTTTCTCCATTCAAGAGTCCCAATGTGATCTTTCACTTTGATCTTCCATACTACTATTTCTCTCCCGGGTCTTTTACAATATAGGACTCATAGTTGTACAACTCTTGAAAGTTGTAAGTCCAAAGAATTGTAAATTCAAATTGACATTGAGGAAGACTTGACACCTTCCTTGATACATGTGAGTTGCTTAATTAACCTATGTGTGATTAAGATAAGATATGATTAGAATCCCAAGTGTATGATCTAGGTAGCTATAGAGGATTTCTAGATAATCCACTTAGTTCATAAACCCTTTTTGGGGCAAAGCCAAAATTTACTTGGCCCAAAGTAATTGGGGTTTATTTATTTTTCCATATCTTTTAAGTTCATTAAAGAATATTGTAAGTTCTTTGCAAATTGTATATCCTCCATTTGGAGTATTGGTGAATATTAATGTTGAGTAGTGATGAGTAAATTTACAATACTAGCATAAGTGTTGGACTATCGAGAGGTATATTCATATTTGATCAAGATGTATGATTTTTGAGGGACCCTAAGGTGTGAACCAATATAGTGAAGAGTCAATTTGGATTTGGAGGATGAAGAGTACCACAAAATTGAAAGGAGAAGGCATTTGGCTAATGCAAAGATGCCTTTAGAGTTGTGCTTCAATGAAGAATAGTACTCACCTTTTTAGTCAAAGGGTTCAAAGTGAAAGAGCATTCAAAGTGAAGTGAGCAATCACCTTCAAGAGTATATTGGAACCTATTTGTAGTGAAAGTGATATTTATGTTTATATTGCAAGATGCTAGACAATTCCAACAAACTTTAGCTAGTAGGACTAAATTTCACAATCACCAAATAAGAATCATGTACGATTCAACTACAATCCAATCCAATAGAGGATATAATAACATCATTGGTTTGATCATGCTTGATAAATATTATTCTAAAATTTCAAAAATCTTAGAATGAGACTTGATGAATATAGCATATCACATAATATACAATAATAAGAAGATTGAACCGAAGAGATCACATAAGGTTAAGCCATAGTAACATCAAATTTGTATTTATTTTCTTTCAACTAATAGATATAATTTTCATTTGACGAGAACATGAAAACACAAGAGATAGTTAGAAAATGAAAAAAACAACTAAAAGTTGCAACAATTTATCTGTGTATTTATGGATAAATTTCCCAGTTTTTTTATTTTATATTTATTACAAATTATAAGAATAATAATTTTATATAACAATATTTGAGTCAATAGCTCTCTAAATTAGGTGCATATAGCCTATTCCAAGAAATATGATGATTTTATGTACAAAAGGATATGCTAATTCTTATGTCCATACAACATGTAAAATGCCTATAGATCTTT
This sequence comes from Lunularia cruciata, assembly GCA_948567375.1. Classification (NCBI taxonomy): domain Eukaryota; kingdom Viridiplantae; phylum Streptophyta; class Marchantiopsida; order Lunulariales; family Lunulariaceae; genus Lunularia; species Lunularia cruciata. The sequence continues at coordinate 15,406,251 of OX419757.1, read as the reverse complement.
ATCTATAATCCTTCTTTATTTTAGAAGTTTGGATTATTTGATAGATGAGGTGAAATAATTTATATGATTCTTTAATATAATTACAATTTAAAAATAGACTACTCTTTCATCATCACAAATTTTATGTTAATGCTCATTGAGAATTTTAAAAATATTTCAATTTTAAATCTTGACTTTACATACTAATAGAGTGAGTGAGACTTGAGATGCAAGAAAATAAAATTCTCCAACTACACCAAAAAATTTCATATATATGTAACCCAAGTGGTCTAAAAGATACAAAATATTTTTGCTCTTATATAAATTCTACCAAATGATACTCTCAATGGTATGATAAATCTCATATTAATTATACTACATAATACTCTATATAGAGCAACAAACATATATTCTTTAAAATGAGTTACAAAAAGAGAAATAAAAATTAAAACATATTGATAAATATTGTAAACTCTTGTATAATCCTTGATAAAAATATCAAATACCTTGCTTTGTAAATATTACCTTTGTTTTGTTGATAAATAAAATGTCAAGATTTTTCTAATTTAAAGATTGTTGATCTTGGAAAAACATCTACTTCTAGATGATACATACATGAAGGTTTGTGAAAAATATTTTAGTTTAGATTGATGAATTCTTTTGGAAAAAAATTTGAAATAATGGAGGATACAATATTTAATGGATGAAGGAGAGATCTTCTTTTAGTTGTTATCCTTGATAGTGCTCAATACTAGGATTATATCTCATTATAGCATATGATACACATACAAATTGTAACTTGAGATATTTTTTGGGTTATAGATAAAATTGACACTCATAATATATCCACTATTTTCATTTATTGCACTAAAGGAGCTTTACTTGCACTAATGATATCCACCATTTCTCATGTTTATTTAGATGGAAATTTTGTATTGAGAACTCACAATCAAAGTAGTTGGCTAAACACAATATCAATTTGGAGGTAAAAAACCAATATTGTGTCATATACTTGCATAAGAGAGAAGAGATATTACTTTGTATATTTATATTTGTAATAAAACACTAACTTACTAAATTTTTATTTGTCAATAAGAAACCAATTGTTCCCTCAAGGATATGGTTAGAAATCAAGATACCAAAATTTTAGTTTGTAGCAGCACTCTAACTCACCCAACTGTGTTTTGTCAATAAGGAAACAATCATTCCCTTAGGGATACTAATAGAAATGAAGATATATAGAGTAGATGTCACAAATTCAGTCCTTTATTATTTCATCTTTCACTTTTTGGGCAAAGACAATTCCACAAAGAAGGTAATGACACAAACTTAGGCACATCTAGAAATGCTCAAGTATAAACTCACTTTCCCTTTGGATAAATCCATTGAACTCCCAAAAGTGATGTTTCAATTAAATTACTCTATCTCTTATAAGTGAATTTCCTTTAATTTCTACTCCAAAGGTTTTAGATTACACCTTGAATATGTCTGTACAAAACTCCACAATGGGTATTTGGTTAGCAAAGTGTTGAAGATTGATCAATTTCCATGTGAAGGTTGCTCTACCATTGGTAGTTCTTGGATACCTCTAAATTTTGTCATTATTGCCTTAATGCTCCAAAGGATTACCTTCACCTTGAGCTTCTTACACAAATCCTTGAGATTCTTGTCTCTATCTTTGGCCTCTTGATGGTCCTTGGTTGGCATCAACTTGTCCAAAAACAATCCATTTGAGCCTAAATCCCCTAAGAGTTGATCTAGTTTTGCATCATTCATCCTTGATGAAGTCCATTTGTTGTGGTTCCTTCAGATATTTAATTACCACTTTGAGAATTGTTGCCAAATGTGGTTGTAGAGGAAACTTCATGGACTTCATCTTGCATGTCATCTTGTCTCTTTATCTTATTAGATCTCTTCTTTGAATGGGACACCACAACCTTTAGAAAACCCATCACCTTTTGCTTCTTTAGACCCTTTCGCTAAGTTGACCACCTCTTCCTTCAACCATGCCTTGTGATTCTCTTTTACAAGCTGAAATTATGCATCTATCTTTTGAATTTTGCTCATGGTTGCTACCCATCATGGCTAACTCTCCAAGTAGCTCTCATCAAGTTCATGTCTTGGGAATTCATCCTTCTCTAATAGTCCCAAGTCTATGTAAAAGTATATTGCAAATGGTACTACATAACAAGGTCCATTTTCTTCTAAGGCTTTGCACATCTCTGTGGTCTGTTGATAAAATATCATTGCACAATCTACTTCTTTGCTTGCAAACACATGTTCAAAGAACAAGACTTGATTCATTGTCACATATATTGTCCAAATTGGTTTGAGAATCTAGAGTAGGTTGAGATCAACCTTGCATCTTACAAGGTGTAACAACATGGAGCTTAGTGATGAGTTAGTCGGGACTAATGAAGTAGAAAATAGGCCAAATTAGCCCAAGAATTATGAAAATATTCTAGAAGCATCTAAGAAGCTACTTGGTACCTTCCAAGTCTTGGGTAATGTACATGCAAAGTGATGACTTCTAGGAGGAAGCTTCTTGGCTAGCTTAGCTTGCACTCCAAGTAGATGGTTTCTAGAAAGAAGCTTCTTGGGAAGCTTCTCAACTAGCTTAGCTTGCATGCCAAGTAGGCAACTTCTAGAAGGAAGCTTCTTGAGAAGCTTGGCTTGCACTCTAAGAAAACAACTTTTAGGAAGTGTAAAAGACCAAGACTGAGGAGAGAAATAAGAGAATGGAAGATCACATTGGGACACTTGAATATGAATGCCTAGCATGAGCTTTAGCTCTTGTATTTATAGGGATCATACAAGGCTCTTGAGAAGCTTCTCAAGAACCCTCCTTGAGCCGTTGTCTTGGAGTGCAAGCCAAGTTAATTGGAAAGCTTCTCAAGGAGCTGCTTACTTGGTGTGCAAACAAGTTAGTTGGAAGCTTCTAGAAGCTACTTACTTGGAATGTAAGCTAAGCTAGCCGAGAGGCTGCACCAAAAGCTTCCTAGATACTTCTAGAATATTCTAGGCTAATTTTTTTGTTGTTGTTTCATTAGTTCTACTACCTTTGTTACTAAACTCCATATTGTTAGATATTCCCCACCGCTAGTTGATGACATCCTCATCGCCAGTGAAGCTTCAAACTATTGGATGGCCAGTTGTGCATTCTGGAGATGAGAAAGAGGTTCCCATGTGGCATCATGAAAGGGATACCCTCTCCAAAGGACCTTGTACTCCGTATCTTGTTGACGGCCTCGTTGAATGTGGCGACACACAAGGATACGATCAACTTCATACTCCTCATGATCATTGATAAGGACAAGAAGAAGGGGAGGTTGGACTCAAGAGGAAAAAGAAGAGGGGTTAAGAACAAAGGGTTTCAACTTAGAAATATGAAAGATAGGATGGATGCACATATGACAAGGCAAGACAAGTTGATAAGCAATAGGAGAGACAAATTGGGTGACATCAAACGGTCCTATCCAATTAGAGGTAAGTTTATGAACTTGAGTATCAAGTAGGAGGGGTAGGTTATTAGAGGATAGCTTGACTTTATCATCGACTTCAAAGGTGAGATCATGAAAATGGTGGTCCGCATATTGTTTTTGACAATTCTGGGCAACAAAGAGGTGAGATTTAGCTTGTTAGAGAGAGTGTGAGATGGTGGTCAAGAAGGTTGAAGTATGAGGAACTTGAGATGGGAGAGGAGCAAGAAGAGAATTTGGAACAAATAGATCATGGCCAAAATTGAGAAAGAAAGGAGAAAATTTGATGCTTGCCTTTTTGAATTGTTGTAGGAAAATTCTGTAGTTGCAAGACATTCATCCCAATTGGTATGGTGAACATTGACGAAAGCACGCAACATATCTTCCAAGGTACAATTTTCACGTTTGGTTTGTCCATCAGTTTGAAGATGATAGGCCGTAGAAAAAGCAAGCTTGGTGCCAAGTATCTTGAAGAGTTCTTGCCAAAACTTCCCAATGAATCAAGGATCACGGTCAAAGATGAGTACACATGGCATCCCATGATGCTTGAAAACATTGTCAAAGTAGATTTGCGCTAAGGTTGGAGCATCCACAATATCAAAGGTTGGTGCCAAGTGGATTTGCTTACTAAGCTTATCCACAAACACCATGATTGTTGTGTCTCCTTGCTTTATCTTGGGCAAGGATGTGATGAGATCTAAGCTCATATGTTCCCATCAAGCAGATGGAATGGGGAGTGGTTGAAGGAGTCCATTGGGATTTTGGTTGCTAATCTTGTTGCATTGGCAGTTTTTACACAATCAAACAAACTATTGAACATCTTGTGTCATGTTGGGCCACCACCATTGGCGTTGGAAGGTACCCAAGTTCTTGTCCATACTCATGTGATCAACTATTGATAAATCATGGGCTTCTTGAAGATGCACAAGTCAGAGATCACCTTTGGTTGGAACATAGATCTAGTCCTCATGGAATAGAAGGCCTTGCTTGAAGGAGAAGGTGTTGTACTCCCTACCACATGCTATAAGAGGACCATGTACCATTTGGAAGGAGGGATCTTATTGTAGAGCTGACCAAAACTTATTTTGGACATTGGAGTCAATTGTCACTGTTATAATTGCCGCCGTGATGAGAGGAAGAAACTTTATATCAGGTCATCATGATAGAGCATTGGGGATAACATAGAACCAACCTAGTTTGTACTAAAGTTTGATGTCAAACAATTGGAGTTGCTCCTCCCATTGATGATGTTGACTCTTCATGTGTTCCAAGTGTAAGGTCTGCAACAATGATTTGTGATTAGTTTGCATGATTACTTGTTTCCCCAAGAGATTAATACCTCCATACCTTGGTGGTATATACCATTGCAAGTTGTTCTTGATCTTGAGCAGAGTAATTTATTTTAGTTGTATTTAGTTGGCAAGATACAAAGGCAATGGGATGTGGTCCATTTGAGAATTCCTATTGCAATACTACTCTAATTGCAAAGTTAGCATCAAAATCAACCACACAAGGTAGTTGAGGATCATATGGTTGAAGGATAGGTCTTGAAGACACCATATGTTTCAGATTCTAGAATACTTCTTCATGCTTGGTAGTCCACTGGAAGATCAAGTTCTTCTCCAAGAGATCAATCAATGGTGCAACCACATGAGCATAATAATGGATAAACCATCGGTAAAAATTAGCCAATCCATTAAATACCCATACTTCTGTAACATCCTTTGGAGTAGGCCAATCAGTAATGGCCTTGATTTTCTCCTCTTCCATCTTGATCCCTTCCAATGAGATCTTGTGATCCAAGAAGGTGACTTCCTTCTACCAAAAGGCACACTTTGACTTCTTGCAATAAAATTTCCATTGTCATAGTTATCTTAGGACTTCTCACATATGATTCACGTGTTCTGCCTCTGTCTTGCTATAGATTAAGATATCATCCAAGAACACCACCATGTACCAATCCAATAGTCCATCCAACACCTGATGCATCAGATCCATAAAGACTACTAGAGCATTAGTGATCGTGAAAGGTATAACTCTCCACTCAAAATGCCCATACATTGTGTGAAAGGTAGTCTTTTGCACATCCTCCTTATCAATGGGGATTTTCCAATAGCCAATGCAAAGATCCAACTTGGAAAAGTATTGTACTCCACTCAATTGATCAAGCAAGTCATCAATCCAAGGTAAGAGATATACATTCTTCACTATTTGCTTATTGAGCCCACGGTAATCAATACAGAAATGAAGTCCTCCATCCTTCATTGGAACAAATAGTACTAGTGCTCCCCAAGGAGAGGTACTATGTCATATGAAGTCCTTCTCCAACAACTCTGTAAGTGTTATTCGCAACTCCTCCAACTCCTTTGGTGAGGGCCAATAGATTGGTCTACTCATTGGAATACTCCCTAGCAATAACTTGATCTTGAAAGGCATACCACAATCAAATGGTAATCCCTTTGGCGGATTATCTAGAAACATGTCCGCAAACTCCTGAACTATCTAATCAACCATTGCTTGATGAGGCTCTTGGCCTTCCTCAGATTGTCCTTGTGCAATTGGCTTGATCCACACCGCAAATATAGACTTATCTTCCTCCAAAGCTTGCCCTATGGCTGCTTCACTAACAAACTTCTCATCTAAGGACTCATCTCTCTACAAAGCTTGCTCCATGGTTGCCTTCTTAGCAAACTTCTCATATTAGGACTCATCTCCCTTCAAGGCTTGCTCTATGGCTACCTTCTCAACAAACTTCCCACTTGGGACTAACTATTCCGAGGTGTCTTACTCAAAGGTACTAGACAACCTAATTGGAAATCCCTTCCTTGGTGTTGTATTTGAATTTGTAGTCGGGTACAATCAAATAGAACCTTATGACATTCAAGCCAAGATAGTCCTAGAATGATATCATAGTGTAGATGTACCACTAAAAACCTCATACACTCCAAGTACTCCTTCCCAATCTTGAAGGTAATAGGATGTAGAACCCTTTCTACCATCCACCATCATCAATTTACTTCCAATTACTGGCTTGATATGAATACTCAATTCCTTCACTACTTGCATAGACATGCAATTCTCTAAACTTCCAAAATCAACCAAAATCTTACAATCTTGATTAGATTTTGTACCTTGCAAGTGAAGCAAACTTACATAGGTCGAGTCTTCAATCCCATGGGAACTAATCAAGCTCCTAATAGGCGGCTCAAAATCTCCTTAGGGATTCCTCGTTTCCCTGATGTTTTGCTCCACAAACTCCATCTAGGAAACTTGTCAAGGTCACCTATTCTTGAGTGGATATTCAGCAATGCAATGTCCCAATTGGCAATAATAAAAAAAACCTCCATTTCGTCACAATTTCTCTCTATTTGTAGTGCCAAGTGGTCTTCATTGAATGACATCAATCTCCATTGGTGCTGGCTCCTCCACCCGTGTGTAGTGTATTGGTAGGTTATGTGGAGGTTGAAGTCAAGACCAAGTTGTTGCAACCAAGGAATCAAAATGTTTGGTCAACCGCATGACTTCCTCCAAGTGTTATGGCTCTTGCATGGTTACCTCTAATTTGGTTCTTGACTTCAAGCCCCTCACAAATTGATCCAGAGTTTCACCTTCAAGTATATCTAGAATTTGCATGATGGTGTTCTGGAATCGCGTGATGTATCTTCTTACATAGCCAATCTATTTCAATTTTTCCAACCTATCTTGTGCAACTTGTGTGGCATTTATTGCTTGGCACCAACAAATTATTGCACTCTTGAATTCTACTCACGTCAAGATTGGTGCAACAATTTGTTGTTCAACTTGCTCCACTCGGAATTTCCACCATAGTTTTGCTACTCCATCCAATTAGCTAGAAACCAAGAGAATTTGTTTTTGCCCATCTTGCAGATTGGTAGCTTCAAAGTAACATTTACAGTCAAACACAAAATTCTCCATTGCACCAAGGAGATTCTTGCCTTCAAATACCTTGGGTTTAGAGAATTGGATTTGATCTTTTTTGTCTTGAACTGATACTCTACGTGCTCCTATCATCGAAGCTCTTGTTCATCCAACAATCAAGTAAAGTGCTCAATTTGTTGTTGCATAGCAAAGATAACCTTGAGCATTGCCGCCATGGTTTTTACTCTATCACGCCACCCCTAATCTATCTAATCTATTAACACATAGAAGTAACACGTACACCATTCTCCATATGTTACAATCTGAAGCACCAAGGGTTCCTCAAATATGATGATTGTATGCAAAAAATCTTGTCCAAAGCATGAAGTGATAAATTGTGTGAAATGATGCTTGGGTAGTACTTGGACATGAAAATCCCAATGGTTTGGTGGAATTGGATTTGGTGGTCCATAAATTCCATCCATCCCATTCCATCCATCCCATTCCTACTCTAATATCAATGTAAAAGACCTAGACCAAGGAGAGGAACAAGAGAATGGAAGATCACATTGAGACACTTGAATGTGGGAAAACTCCAAATGCCTAGCATGAGCTTTGGCTCTTGTATTTATAGGGATCATACAAGGCTCTTGAGAAGCTTCTCAAGAAGCTTTTTTGAGTCACTTTCTTGGAGTGAAAGCCAAGTTAATTGGGAAACTTCTCAAGAAGCTTCCCTCTAGGAGTTGCTTACTTGGTGTGCAAGCTAAGTTAGTTGGAAGCTTCTAGAAGCTTCCTTCTAGAAGCCACCTACTTGGATTGCAAGCTAAGCTAGCCGAGAAGCTTCCCAAGAAGCTTCTAGAATATTCTAGACTAATTTATCTTATTTTCTACTTCATTAGCTCTACTAACTTTGTCACTAAATTCCATATTGTTACAAGAAGCTTCTTGAGAAGTTTCTAAAGAGCCTTGTTTTCTTACCTAAAAACCAAAGCCTAAGCTCATACTAGGCATTTAGCTTTTCCCTTATTCAAGAGTCCCAATGTGATCTTTCACTCTCTTATTTCTCTCCTTGGTCTTTTACATTGGTATCGAAGCAAGGATGAGATGGATAAAATTTATGAACCACCAAATCCATTTCTACCCAAACACCATCTCACTCAATTTATCATCTTACACTACGGGGAGAATTTTTCGAATAAAATCATCTTGTCCAATGAACCATTCGTACTTTTGATTATAACTTATGGAAAATGGTGGACGTGTTGCATCTACTTATTCACCTAGATAAATTGTGGGTAGTTGAATAGAATAATAACCATGGCGGCAATACCAAAGTTATCATTGCTATGTAGCAACAAATTGAGCACCTTACTTGATTGTTGGAGGAACAAGATCATCAACAACAAGAGCAAGTAGAGAGAACACTAGTTTGAGAAGGAGAAGAGCAAATCTGATTTTTGATGTCCAAGGTATTTGAAAGCAAGAACCTCCCAAGCGCAATGGAGAATTGTGTGTTTGATTGTGAATGTTATTTTGAAGCTATAAATCTTCAAGATGAATGATGGTAGATTCTCTTTGCTTCAAGTTAATTGGATGGAGTGAAAAAATTATGGTGGCAATATTGAGTGGAGCAAACTGGATGGCAGTTTGTTGCACCAATCTTGACATGGGAAGAATTCAAGATCACAATAATTGGGCAATTTTGGGCAATAAATGCTACACGAGCCGCATGAGATAGATTGGCAAAATTGAAGCAGATTAGTTTGATAAGAAGATATATCATTCAATTCCAAAATACCATAATGCAAATTTTAGATATATTAGAAAGTAAAACTCTAGATCAATTTGTGAGGAGCTTGAAGTCATGCATCAAATTGGAAGTGATTATGCGGGAGCCCAAGCACTTGGAGGAAGCCATGTAGTTGGCTGAGCACTTTGATTCCTTAGTTGCAACAACTTGGTCTTTACCTCGACCTTCATAGAACTTGCACACACACCACCATCCAACGGAAACCAAACCACTTACACCTAATACAAATAGCTAGACACATGATCTAGAGATGAAATTTGGTTTTGTAACATCTAAGAGGATGTTATATATGATGGGCTTAGTAGATCAGATAGAGGTAATCAAAAGAGCACTTCTATTAATATCACCGAAAGAGTACTTCTACTAATAGGCCAGAAATCAAAACATGCTTGAGACTTTAGAATCAATAGCTAGACATATGATCTAGATGTGAAACTTGGGGTGGTGACATCTGGAAGGACTTTATACATGATGGAGAATGTAGATCAGATAGAGGTATCACCAAAAGAACACTTCTACTAATAGGTTAGAAGCCAAAAAATAGCTTGAAAAGTTTAAAGCCATTTTTGGAGGCCTAAATGGATGAATTAGTCCTTGAAAATGAATTTTTTTATTTCTCTTGAAGAACAAAAGGCTTGCCTTCTCCTCCCATGATGCATCTTGTTGAGAGCTTTCCGATGGTACCTTACCCATGCAATTTTGAGCTTCCTATAAGAAGATAGCCTAAAGATTCGCTTTAGTCAAACCCATTTGACCAGCTAGATAGGACAAGGACTAACATGTCACCCATCCAAACAGCTAATCCAAGGATGGAGCTTGCTAATAGGTCACCAATCCATGTATCTGATCCAAGGGTGGAGCTTCCTTTGAGAGGTTCCTCTTTGCTATATAATAAAGAGAAGGTGCTTCTTTGAGGCATCTAAGGATTGAGTGTAAATTTTTTGTTTTCTCACTTGAAGAGGTGTTTTGTCCTTGAAGTATACACCCTAAAAATAGTGAAAGATTATGACAAAATAGTGATTGCTTTTATAATTGCTAAATTGAGCATCACATTGCTAAATGTCCACTCAAGATAAAATGACTCCACTAAATCATCCAAGTGTAGTTTGTGGAGCATGATGATCAAGGAAATGAGGAATCCTAGATGGAGAATTCAAGTCATCTATTTAGAACTTGATTAATTCTAATGGGATTGAAGGCTCAACCTATGCGAGTTTGCTTCACTTGCAAGGTATGATATTTGATCATGGTTAATTTTGGAAGTTTAAATAATTATTGTAATCTTCCAGGGATAAAAGACCTAAAGAGAAACCTAGAAAAAGAAACATATTGTTTTGCACTCAACCTCCAATGCTCCAAAGGAGCACCTTGATTGTATTATATAGCAAAGGAGACTCCACCATAGGAAGCTCCACCATAGGATTAGGCACACAAATAGGTGACATGTTAGCAAGCTCCACCCTTGGATTACTTACTTGGATGTGTGACATGTTGGTCTACATCCTATCTGGTTGGTCAAACAAGCTTTGACAAGAGGGAATCTTTAAGGGAATCTTCTTGTAGGAGTCTCAGAATCACATGAGTAAGGTACCATTGGAAAGCTCTCAATGCAAAAAACCATGGGGGAGGAAAGGCCAATATTTTTTCCATTGGGAAGAGAATGTGCACATTTTTGAGACTTAATTCATCTCTTCAGCCTCCAAAATTACCTTCAAAGATTTTAGGCATATTTTGGTTCCTACTCTATTAGTAGAAGTCTCCTTTTGGTGATACCTCTTTCTGATCTGTTTAGTCTATCATGTGTAACATCCTTCTAGATGTTACCAAACCAATCCTCACCTTTAACTTATATGTCTAGCTATTGGTTCCAAGGTTCTCAAGTTTATTTTAGTTTTTGCTCTATTAATAAAAGTACTCTTTTGGTGATACTTCTATCTGATATATTTTGACCATCATATATAACATCATTCTAGATGGCATCAAACCAAATTTCACATCTAGATCATATGGCTAGCTCTTGGTTACAGACCTCCCTCCTTTTAAGATGCAACGTCCTCATTGTGCAATTGTTGCTCAAATGCTTGCACCAACACCGGTGCATGTGTCAAATTAGCAGCAGGCTCCCAGGTTGCTTCATAGAGGGGGTAACCTTTCCACTACACTAGATAGTCTACCCGCAGATGGCGAGTACTACACATGCATTTTTGGAGAATACGTTCCATTTCATATTTCTCTATGCCATCAATGAGTGTCGGACAAGGTCAAATGTCTTGGGTGGAATGACCCTGGCCTGAGCAGGGAGCATATCTCCGTAGTAGGGAAACATGGAACACGGGATGGATCTTCATGTGTGGTGGTAGCTCAAGGTGATAGGCCATAGCGTCGACATGACAAAGAATCAAGAAAGGCCCAATAAAATGAGGTCTGAGCTTACGAGGTCCAACTAATGTGAGGTTGGTTATCAATAGCCACACTTGATCCCCAAAATTGAACTCCATGTGCCTACGGTGTGCATCAGCATACTACTTTTGTTGATTTTATGCAATCTATAATCTGTGCTTGGCGCTCTCCACAGCTTGTTGGATTTTAGAAACAAATGTGTTAACTGCATCGACCTTGGTAGTCATTGGACGGATCTTCATCAAGCTAGAAGGTGTGAAGGGATGCTCACCATACATGAGGAAGAATAGAATGACTTGGGTGGATGCATTCACTGAATTGTTGTAAGTGAATTCCACCAACGGGAGTAGGGTGTCCCACCTCTCTTGCTCTTCTAAGGTGAAGCCGCGTAACATGTCCATGTCAAGTGTGCAATTAGACCGCTCTGTTTGGCCATCTATTTGTAGGTTGTAAGCTATGGACATGGCCAACTTGGTTTTGAAGAAACCAAAGAGTGTTGGCCAAAATAAACTGGTGAATTGAGTGCCTCTATTAGTGATAAGTATTCTAGACAAGCCATGGTGAGAGAAGACTACGTCTAAGTATAATTGAGCTAGTTGTGGAGCAGTCACATCCTTGGTGATAGGGTGTACATGAATCATTTTGCTGAGCCAGTCCACAAAGACCATGATGGAGTCAAACCTTGAGGTGGTCTTGGGTAATTCACAGACGTGATCCATACTCACTTGTTCCCAACGTTGGGTAAGCGTGGGGAGAGGTTGAAGCAGCCCTACAGGAGCTTGATTAGAAGCTTTGTTCTGTTGACAAAGTGGGCAGCTACGCACATAGTCCATCATGTCATTGCTCATCTTAGGCCAATAGTAATGGTGTTGGATTGCATCCAATGTCTTGTCCACTCCGACATGACCTGCAATGGCCAAATCATGACATTCCACTAGACAAGTGGTGCGTAATTCTGAGACATTTGGGATCCATAATTTACCATCATGAAAGGTGAGTCCTTGGGTGCTAGTGATGCCTTTCGATGATTGCGCTTCTACAATATGTGGATCAGTTTTTGTAGCAGCCAAAATCTTTGGCCAGAATTCAAGGTTAATCTTAACCTTTACCACCAAGTTGTTTGCCATTAGCATGTGGGTGAATACATCCACAAGTTGCTTCTTACCTTCCATGTAGGTGATTGTCATGTTGAAGCATTTTTTGCCACTCTACCCATTGAATCTGGCAATGAGATAGATCCTTTTGCGTCTCGAGGTAGACTAGAGGTTTATGGTCTGTCTCTACTACAAATGCCTTCTTGCCCAAATAGTGCTTCCAATGCTTGGTTGCCAGAATGATGGCTAGCTCTTCTCATTCTGTGGTGTGGTAGTTGCGCTCTGCCGGTAAAAAATTTCAAGAGAAATATGCAATTGGATGCCATCCGTCATGCCACTCTTGTTGTAGGACTGCTCCTATTGCTATGCCTGATGCATCTGTAACCAACTTGATTGGACGTTTTGGGTCATACGACTTCAAGATTGATGCATGTAGCAAGGCGGATTTCAATTCTTGAAAGGCCAACTCTTGTGCAATTCCACATGTCCACTTCTTCTCCTTGCCAAGTAGTGTTGTTAAAGGTTGTGTAACCTTAGAGAAGTCCTTGAAAAATCTATAGTAGAATCCTATCAACCCCAAGAAGCTCTTGAGTTGAGTCTGATCTTTTGGAGCACTCCATTTTTGAATGACCTCTATTTTATACGTCTATACTTGAATGCCCTCTACACTTACTCTATGCCCCAAGTAGTCTATTTCAGACTTGCCAAACTTGCACTTTGAGATTTTGGCGTACAATCAATTTTGTCTTAGAATCTAGAGGATCTCTTGTAGATGTTGTTTGTGTTCTGTCATCGTGCTACTGTATACTAAGATATCATCCAAGAAGACAATAACAAACTTATCCAAGTATGGACAAAATATGTCACTTATTAGACTCATGAAAGTAGCAGGTTCATTGGTGAGGCCAAAAGGCATCACAAGACACATGAAGTGACCATACTAGGTTCAAAAAGCAGTTTTGTACACATCCTCCTCTCCAATATGGATTTGATTGTAACCACTCCGCAAGTTCAATTTGGTGAAGTATCTCGCTCCATGGAGTTGATCAAGTAGGTCATCCATGCAAGGTAAGGGGTATTTGTTTTTCACTATTTTCTGATTGAGACCTTGAAAGTCAATGCACATGCGCATTGGACCATCCTTCTTCTTCACAAACTAAACAAGAGCCCCATATGGTGATGCGCTAGGTTGGATGAACCTCTTCTGCAGCATCTCCTCAATTTGAGTCTTACACTCCTCCAACTCATGAGGTGATAGGAAATATGGGGCCTTACAAGGAGGTGTCTTCCTTGGGAGTGTATCAATTTTATGATCTAATCTCCTTTTTGGTGGTAATCCTGAGTGTAGATCATCAAGAAAGACATCTTGAAATTCATCCACCACAACCTTCAATTTCTCAAGAATTTATCTATCAAGGTGTGCACTCTGGACTTCTCTTATTAGACCCATGAAACATCTATCGGTCTTATAGATAGTTGCCGTTCCTATAACATATAGAGGCAGATCCTGCCTGGGTGATTTTTCTTTAACCCCAATGATTGCCCATTGGTGGGTTCTCACTACTTTCTTCCTCCAATCTACCATAGGGTTGTAATGCTCCATCCATGGTATGCCTAAGATTGCATCATATCGAGCTAATTGTATCACTCGCCACTCAATTGCTTCCTGATATTCTCCTACAAAGAGTGTGACTCGTCTAGGTAATGATTCAATCCTCTTTGTTTGCCCATTAGGCAACTCTACTTCTTCACTCACATCTCTCTCTAGATCCATTTTCAATCTTATCGCAACAAAGCAAAATAAGAAATTCTTTGTTGCTCCCGGGTCAATTAATACTCTCACTTGATTGCCTTCTAGGACTCCATTCACGACAATCAATTGTGAGGTTGCCTTTTGGGGATCTTTGCACATTAGTCTTCTTCCTTCCCTTGCTTCTCTTCTTCCTTATTGAGCTAGTAAGGCCATGAGGTACATTTATTGGCAATCTTTGTTTTCCAAAGTGTTTTCCACCTCCTCCTCTTCAATGCACCTCTCTATGTTGTTCAAAAATCACCTGTATGAAGGCCGAGGGCCTCTAGGAAAAAAGTGCGACAATTGGTTGATATGTGCCCAATACGGCCACAATTGTAACAATGACATTGTTCTCCTTGAGTTCCTTCTCCATGTGGGACTCCATCTCTTTGTTCTTCTACCCATCCACGCTCCTCTTGAAGCGGTCGTGCTCTTTGATCTCAAAATTAAAGGTTGCTCAATTCCATTGGTACAGGTCCACCCATGTGTGGCATTTCTGCCCAATAATATTGAGGTGGAACTACTCCTTCACCTCCACCCAATGCTCCTACTATTCTCAGTGCATAAGAAATGGCTTCAAATACCGTGCGAGGATTTTGCACCATGACTTCTTGGCAAATCCACTTCTTTAACCCTCATTCAAAATTGTTGAGAGCCTCTACTGAACTCATGTCAATTATTGCAACTTGTAGATCCAGCAATGCCTCCACATACTCTTGTACGTTGTTCTTTTGTCTAAATCCCCATAGTTGGGTTCAAGCCATCTGCACAAAATCCACCAATTGGAAATTCTTCAACAATCCTTCTTGCATTGATGTCCATATGACCTCCCTTCTCTCTACCAACATAGATCGTTTCCAAGCATCATACCATGTGAGGGCTTTATCGGTCAAGTACTCACATGCAAACACGCCTGTAATGTGCTCTGTGATCTCTGTTGAGAACAATCAAAAATATCAATTCATTCTTGAGATCCAATTTTCGACTACTCCCATCATACGTTGCCCCTTGTAAGGCTCAATGTTGCAGGTCTTCTTCATCCGGAGTAGCAATGTGGCTTCATCGTTGATAGGGTTCGTAGGTACAAGTGCCTCTCCAAGTACTTCAGTCATAGGTACTGGGTTTTGAGACGGCTCTTCATCTTGCATGGCTTGATCATTCCTGAGGATCTGCACTTGACTTTGTAATGTCTCCATGGTAATCTTAATCTCTCAAAATTCATTCAACATCCCTTGCATTCCTTGCACCAGCTCTTGCAATTGCAGATCCATGGGCCTTGCAACACTCAATTGCTAATGTCTATTTCAATACAAAGTCAATATGATCACTCTGGAAGGCGCAAAAACTATCAGAACTACCATTGGGACCTTAGAAGCTATCACTCGTTGATAATACTCCTTGCCAAAATTTCTAACCACAAAATCTCTAAACATTGTAGTGAGACCAAAAATTTTGGTCTCACTACATAACGGATTTCTACTTGAGTGTTGAAAGGGAGAGAATTTGGGACATTCACATCCATATCATCATAGTATAATGTAGATTGTCAAATCCCTCTCTCTATCATATATCACCATAGATAGAATCAACGGGTTTGGTGAGTTCATCATCCTATCCATGAATTTTGCGCCAAAGTGATAAACTAGCGATACACTCATTTGCTCACGCTTGATGTACATAACCTTGATGTGGAATGGATTTGGGAATGGAAAGCTAGGTGCAAGAAATTTTCCTCCCGGTGCATCCATCCCGTCCGCTCTCTAAAGTCCTTCCTAAGTCTAGCAATTACTCTATGTTCTCCACCTCAAATTACTCAGTTTCAGTAGTTCATTCGTGCTCTTCCAAGAGAGGTGATCCACTCTCTTGGACTAAGACACTTGCTTTGATATCATTGTAATAATCCAAGGACAAGAGAAGAGAGAGAAACACAAATTACACACTCAACATTCGGTGCCCCAAAGGAGCACCTTCTCTTTATTATATAGACAAAGAGGATCTACTCCAAGGAAGCTCCACCATAGGATTAGGCACACAGATAGGTGACATGTCAGCAAGCTTCACCCTTGGATTACTTACTTGGATGGGTGACATGTTGGTCTACATCCTATCTGGTTGGTCAAACAAGCTTTGACCAAAGGGAATCTTTTAGAGAATCTTCTTGTAGGAGTCTCAAAATCACGTGAGTAAGGTACCGTTGGAAAGCTCTCAATGCAACAAACCAATGGGGAGGGAAGGCCAGCTTTTCTTGTGTTGGGCAGGGAATTTGCACATTTTAAAGACCTAATTCATCCGTTTAAGCCTTCGAAATTGCCTTCAAAGATTTTAGGTATATTTCGGTTCCTACTCTATTAGTAGAAGTCCTCTATTGGTGATACCTCTTTCTGATCTATTTAGTCCATCATATGTACCATCCTTCTTGATGTTACCAAACCAATTCTCACCTTTAAATCATATGTCTAGCTATTGGTTCTAAGGTTCTCAAGTTTATTTTGGTTTCTGCTCTATTAGTAGAAGTACTCTTTTGGTGATACTTCTATCTGATATATTTTGACCATCATGTATATCATCATTCTAGATGTTATCAAACCAAATTTCACATCTAGATCATATGACTAGCTCTTGGTATTACATAAGGGGATGTTGTAAAAGACCGAGGCCAAGGAGAGACATAGGAGAATGGAAGACTAGAATGAAAGATCACATTAGGACACTTGAATGAAAGAAAATTTCAATGTCTAACATGAGCTTAGGCTTTGGTATTTATAGGAAAATATACAAAACTCTTGAGAAGTTTCTCAAGAAGTTTCCTAAAAGGTTCCTACTTGGAGTGCAAGCTGTAATACTCTGAGGACAAGAGAAGAGAGAAAACACAGATTGCACACTCAAACATTCGATGCCCCAAGAAAGCACCTTCTCTTTATTATATAGACAAAGAGGATCTCCTCCAAGGAAGCTCCACCATAGGATTAGGAACATAGATAGGTGACATATCAGCAAGCTCCACCCTTGGATAACTTACTTGGATGGGTGACATGTCTGGTCTAGGTCCTATCTGGTTGGTCAAACAAGCTTTGACCGGAGGGAATCTTTTAGGGAATCTTCTTGTAGGAATCTCAAAATCACGTGAGTAAGGTACCATTGGAAAGCTCTTGACAAGACAAAGCACTGGGGGGGGAAGGCCAGCCTTTCCTTTATTGGAGAGGACTCTACACATTTTCGAGGCCTAATTCATCTGTTTAGGCCTCCAAAATTGCCTTCAAAGATTTCAGGTATATTTTGGTTCCAACTCTATTAGTAGAAGTCCCCTTTTGGTGATACCTCTTTCTGATCTGTTTAGTCCATCATGTGTAACATCCTTCTAGATGTTACCAAACCAATTCTCACCTTTAAATCATATGTCTAGCTATTGGTTCAAAGGTTCTCAAGTCTATTTCGGTTTCTGCCCTATTAGTAGAAGTACTCTTTTGGTGATACTTCTATCTTATTTATTTTTACCATCATGTAAAACATCATTCTAGATGTTACCAAACTGAATTTCACATCTAGATCATGTGGCTAGCTCTTGGTATTACACAAGCCAAGTTAAGCAAGAAGCTTCTTAAGAAATTTCTATCTAGGAGCCACCTACTTGGTGTGCAAGCTAAGCTAGCCAAGAAGCTTCTTTCTAGAAGCTACCTACTTGGCTTGCAAGCTAAGCTAGCTTGTAATTTTCTCAAGAAGTTTCCTCCTTGGCCTGCACATTACCCAATACTTGGAAGGTACCAAGTAGCTTCCTAGATACCTCTAGAATATTCATAGCTAATTTGGCCTATTTGCTATTTTGTTAGTCTTGACTAACTCATTGGTAAGCTCTATATTGTTACATATTCTCCCATTGCTAGTTGATGATATCCTTGTCACCAAGGAAGCTTCAAACTTTTAGATAGTTGTTTGTGCATTCTAGAGATGAGAAAGAGGTTTTCAAGTGGCATCATCAAGATGATACCCTTTCTAGAGGACTTTTTACTTTGTATGTAGTAAGTGGCCTTGTTGAATGTGGCTACGTGCAAAAATATGATCAACTTCATACTCCTCATGATCATTGATAGGGATGTGAGGAGCGGTAAGTTGGACACAAGAAGAAAAAGAAGATGGATGAGGAACAAAGGGTTTCAACTTGGAAATATGAAAAAAAAGGTGGATTTGCATATAAAAAGGCAAAGCAAGGCAAGGCAAGTTGATAAGCAATGGGAGACATGATTTAGGTGATATAAAATGATCCTATTACATTAGGAGCAAGTTTATGGACTTGGTTATCAAGTGGGAGAGGTAGGTTACTAGAGGAGAGCATGACCTTATCATTGAGTTGAAAGGTGAGATCACAACAATGGTGGTCTACATATTGTTTCTAACAATTCTAAGCAACAAGGAGATGAGATTTGGGTTGTTGGAGGGATTGGGATATGGTGGTAAAGAAGTAGAAGTATGAGGGATATGAGATGGAAGAGGAGCAAGAAAGGAATCTGGAACAAGTAGGTCTTGGCCAAAATTCAGGAAAAAAGGAAGGAATCTAATTCTTGCCTATTTGGAATTATTGTAGGCAAACTCAACAACTGCAAGATATTCATCCCAATTGGTATGGTGAATGTTGACAAAGGCACAAATCATATCCTTCAAGGTGTTTGCACATCTGTTTTGTCCATCAGTTTGAGGATGATAGACCACGGAGAAAGCAAGCTTGGTGCCAAGACTCTAGAAGAGTGTTTGCCAAAATTTTCCAATAAGTCAAGGAGCACGATCAAAGATGAGTACTTGAGGCATCCCATGATGCTTGAAGGCAATGCTGAAATAGATCTGGTCCAATGTTGGAGGATCCATAATATCAAAGGTTGGTGCCAAATGGATTTGCTTATTAAGCTATCTATAAACACCATGATTGCTTGTAACCTTGCTTGAACTTGGGCATGGATGTGATGAGATCTAAGCTCATATGTTCTCATTGAGTAGATGGAATGGAGAGTGGTTGAAGGAGTCTAATTGGCTTCTAGTTGCTGCCCTTGTTGCATTGGCAGCTCTCACAAGATTGGACAAACTTGTAAACATCTTGTGCCATGTTGGGCCACCACCATTGGCATTGTAGGTTACTCGTGATCTTGTCCACACCCATATGACCAACGATTGGTAAGTCATGAGCTTCTTGAAAGTGCACAAGTTGAAGATCACCCTTGGTTGGAACATAGATCTAGTTCTCACAAAATAGAGGGCCTTGTTTGAAGAAGAAGGTGTTTTATTCCTTGTCACATGTTGCAAGACAACCTTGTACCATCTAAGACAAAGGATATTGTTGTAAAGCTTTCCTAAACTTGATTTGGGCTTTGGAGTCAATTGATATTGTCATAATTACAATTGTGATGAGAGGAAGTGGTTTCAAATCAGGTCATTGTGATAGGGAATCAACGATAAAATGGAACCAATTGGGTTTATACTCAAGTTTGAGGTCAAAAAATTATATTTCTTGCTCCCATAAATGATATCTACTCTTTCTTGTGCTCCAAATATAATATTTATAACAAGGGTGTGTGATCAGTTTTCATGATCACTTGTTTTCCCAAGAGATAATACCCCCATACCTTGGTGGCATATACCATTGCTAGTTGTTCTTGGTCTCAAGCAAAGTAATTTCTTTCTGTGGTGTTTAGTTGGCATGACACAAAGGCAATGAGATGTAATCCATATGGAAATTCCTATTGCAACACGGCTCCAATTGCAAAGTTAGAAGCATCAAAATCAACCACACGAGGTAGTTAAAGATCATATGGTTTAAGAATTGGTCTTGAAAACACCATATGTTTCAACTTTTGGAATATTTATTTGTGCTTGGTGGTCCACTAAAAGCTTGAGTTCTTCTCCAAGAGGTTGGTTGATGGTGCGGCCATGTGAGCATAGTAGTAGATGAACCGTTATTAAGAGCTTGCCAATCCATTAAATGCTTATACTTTTGTGGTATTTTTTGGAGTTGGCCAATCAATAATGGCCTTGATTTTATACTCTTTCATCTTGATCCATTCCAATTAGATCTTGTGACCCAACAAGGTAACTTGATTTTTCCAAAAGGCACACTTTGACTCCTTGTAGTAGAACTCCAATTGATGTAGTCGTCTTAAGACTTCTTACATGTTCCACGTTTGTCTTGCTATAGATTAAAATACCAACTACGAACACCACCATATACTAATCTAGTACCCTATCCAACACTTGATGCATTTGATCCATGAAGACTACTAGAGCATTAGTGAGCCTTAAAAGTAGAACTCTCCATTCAAAATGTCCATATCTTGTGTGAAAGGCAACATTTTGTTCATTCTCTTTATCAGTGGGAATCTACCAATAGCCGCTTTGAAGATCAACTTGGAAAATCATAGTCCTCCACTTAATTAATCTAGCAAGTCATCAATTTGAAGCAAGGGATATGCATTCTTCACTATTTTTTTATTGAGACCACGATAATCAATATAAAAACAAAGTATTACATCCTTCTTTGGAGTAAATAGTACTTGTGCTCTCCGAGGAGATGTACTATATTGTATGAAATCCTTCTCCAATAACTTCATCAATGTTGTTTTAAGCTCATCTAACTCCATTGGTGAGAGCCAATAGATTGGTCTATTCATTTGAGTACTTTTTGGCAATAACTCAATCTTGAAAGGCATACAATGATTGGAGGATAATCCTTTTGGCAGATCATTTGGAAATACATCTAAAAACTCTTGAACTATTTGATCAACCATTTCTTGATGAGGCTTTTGGCCCTCCTTAGATTCTCCATGCACAATCGTCTTGATCCACATTGCAAGAACAAACTTATCTTCCTCCAAAGCTTGCTCTATGGCTGATTTATTGACAAACTTCTCATCTTGGGACTTATCTTCTTCCAAAGCTTACTTTATGGATACTTTGCTAATAAACTTCTCATCTTGGGACTAACTATTTTTAGGTGTCTTACTCAAAAGTGCCAAACAACCTAATCAAAAATTTCTATCTTAGTGTTATACTTGAATTTATCATCAAGTCCAATCAATTTGAACCTTATGACATTCAAGCTAAGGTAAACATAAATGACATCATAGTCTTGAGGTGTCATTGCAAACCTTATACACTCCAAATACTCCTTCTCAATCCTACATGTAATAAGATGTGAGGTATGGAATGTAGAACTCTTTCTACCATCTGCTATCATCAAATTGATTCCAATTATTGGCTTGATAGGAATAATTAATTCTAATTGCATAGACATGCAATTCTCTAAACTTCTCGAACAACCAAAATCTTACAACCACAATTAGATCTTATACCTTGCAAGTGAAGCAAACTTGCATAAGTTGAGCTTTCAATCCAATTTAAATTAATCAAGTTCACAATAGGTAGCTTGAAATCTCCTTTTGGTGTTCTTCATTTACATAATCATTCTACTCCAAAACTCCATTTGGATGATTTGTCAAGATTGCTTATTCTTGAGTGGACATTCAACAATGCAATGTCCAATTTGGCAATAATAAAATTAATCACCATTTTTCCATAATATTTCCTGACTTGCTATACCAAGTGTTTTCCATTAGATGGCATTAATCTCCATTGGTTTAGACTCCTCCACTGTGTGTAATGTTGGTATGTTTTGTGAAGGTCAAGATCAAGACCAAGTTGTTACAACCAAGGAATCAAAATGCTCAGCCAATTGCATGGCTTCTCCAAGTGTTTTGGCTCTCACATAGTCACTTCCAGTTTAGTTTCTAACTTCAAGCCCTTCATAAATTGATCCAAAGCTTCACCATCCAATATATCTAGAATTTTCATAATGGTGTTTTGGAATTGCATGATATAACTTCTTACAAAACAATTTGCTTCAACTTTGCCGAGTTATCTTGTGTGGCTTGTGTGGCATTTATCACTTGAAATCACCCAATTATTACACTCTTGAATTCTTCCTATGTCAAGATTGGCGTAACAAACTACCATTCAGTGCACTCCTCTTGGAACTGCCACCATACTTTCATTACTCCATCCAATTGAAGCAAAGGGAATATATTTCCGTTCATCTTGAAGATTTGTAACCTCAAAATAACATTCACAATCAAATACAAAATTCTTCACTAAGCTTGGGAGATTCTTGCCTCCAAATATCTTGGGTTTTGGAAATTAAATTTTCTCTTCTCCTTCTCAAAATGGTGCTCTATATGTGCTCTTGTCATTGATGGTCTAGTTCTTCCAACAATTGAGTAAGGTGCTCAATTTGTTATTGCATAGCAACAATAACTTTGTGCATTGCCGCCAAGGTTACTACTATATCACACTACCCACAATTTATCTAAATTAATACATAGATGTAGCACATCCACCATTCTCCATAAGTTACAATTGGACGTACCAAAAGTTCATTGGACAAGGTGAGCATATTAAAAAATTTTACCTAAAGCATGTGGTGATGAACATTAGGACACTTGAATGAAGAAAACTCCTAATGCCTAACATGAGCTTTGGCTTTGGTATTAATATGGAACTATATAAGACTCTTGACAAGCTTCTCAAGAAGCTTCTTAAAAGTTGCCTACTTAGAATACAACCCAAGTTAAGCAAGAAGCTTCTCAAGAAGCTTTCATCTAGAAGCCACCTACTTGGTGTGCAAGCTAAGCTAGCCAGGAAACTCCCCAAGAAGTTTCTCTATAAAAGCCACATACTTGGCATGCAAGCTAAGCTAGCTTGAAAGCTTCTCAAGAAGCTTCCCCCTTGGCATGCACATTTTCCAACACTTGGAAAGTACCAAGTAGCTTCCTAGATGCATGTAGAATATTAATAGCTAATTTGGCCTATTTGCTACTTTGTTAATATTGACTAACTAATTGATAAGCTCCACATTGTTATAGATGTAACCCATCAACAAATTCTTATTGTAACACAACTCCAATGGCAAAGTTAGAAGTATCAAAATCAACCATAGGTAGTTAAGGATCATATGGTTGACAAATAGATCTTGAAGACACCATATATTTTAGCTTCTTGAATGCTTCCTTGTGGTTGTTGGTCCATTGAAAGCTTTAGGTATTCCCCAAGAAATTAGTCAATGGTGTGGCCACATGAGCATAATAATGAATGAACTATTGATAAAAACTTGCCAGTCTATTAAATGCCCACACATCTATGGTATGCTTTGGAGTAGGCCAATCAATAATGACCATGCTTTTCTCCTCCTCCATCTTCCCGTCTTGTGAGACCTTATGACCTTCTCCTTAGAAGGTTACTTCTTTCCTTTTGCCAAAAGGCATACTTGGACTTCTTACAGTCAAACTTCCATTGATGTAGTCATCTTAAGACTTCTCATATGTGATTTGTATGTTTTGCCTCTATTTTACTATAGATTAAAATATCATCCAAGAATACCATCACATACTGATTTAATAGCCATCCAACACTTGATGTATTTGATCCATGAAGATTTCCAAAGCATTAGTGAGCCCAAAAGGTAAAATTCTCCACTCAAAATGCCCATACCTTGTGTGAAATGTAATATTTTGTACAACCTCTTTGTCAATGGGAATTTGCTAATAGTCACTTCAAAGATCCAACTTGGAGAAGTATCATGCTACAATCAATTGATCTAGCAAGTCATCAATTCAAGGTAAAGGATATATGCATGTTTCAATATATGTTTATTGAGGCCGTGATAATCAATACAAAAGCAAATGCCCCTATCCTTCTTTGGGACAAATAGTATTGGTGCTCTCTAAGGAGGTGTATTATGTCATATGAAATCCTTTTTCAACAAATCTGTTAATGTTGCTTGAAGCTCTTCTCATTCTCTTGGTGAGAGTTGATAGATTGGTCTACTCACTAGAGTACTTCTTGGGAATAACTCAATCTTGAAGAGCATACCATGATTGGAGGGTAACCATTTTGGTAGATCATCTGGAATCACATATGCAAACTCTTGAACAATTTGATCAACCATTGCTTGATGAAGCTTCTAAACACTCATCAAATTCTCCATGCACAATTGGCTTGATCTACACTACAAACATAATAATATCTTTCTCTAGGCTTACTTTATGGTTGCTTTACTGACAAAATTTTCATATTGGGATTGATTATTCTTAGATATCTTACTCAAAGGTGCTAGACACCTAATTGGTAATTCTTAGTTTGATATTATACTTGAATTTGTCATCAACTCCAATCAAATTGAAATTTATGACATTCAAGCCAAGGCAAACCTAGAATGACATCATAGTGTAGAAGTGTCATTGCAAACCTCATACACTCTAATACTACTTCCCAATCTTGAATGTAATAAGATGTGATGTAAAAAATGCATAACTCTTCTTACCATACACCATCATCAATCTACTTCAAATTATTGGCTTGATATGAATACCTAATTTCTTTGGTAATTGTATGGACATGCAATTCTTTGAACTTCCAAAATAAACCAAAGTGTTACAACCATGACCCAAATACCATAGCTTGCAAGTTTACTTCACTTTCATAGGTTGAGCTTTCAATCCCATTGGAACTATCTAAAATTGTCTAAATTAACACATAGATTCAACATGTCCATCATTCTCCGTAAGTTATAATTGGGAGTATCAAGGGTCATTGGACAAAGTGATTGTATTCAAAAAAATTTACCCAAAGTATGAGATGATGAACTCCATGAAATGATGCTTGGGTACTATGTGGACACAAAAATCCCAATAGTTTGGGAGAAATGGATTTGGTGGTCTATAAATTCCATCCATCTTATTCTTGCTCTAATACCAATGTAAAAGATTGAGGAGAGAAATAGGACAATGGAAGATTGGAGTGAAAGATCACATTAAGATTCTTGAATGATGGAAACTATGAATGCCTAGTATAAGCTTAGGCTTTGGTATTTATAAAAAACATACAAGGCTCTTGAGAAGCTTCTCAAGAAGCTTCCTAAAAGCCGCCTTCTTAGAATGCAAGCTAAGTTAATAATGAAACTTCTTTAGAAGCTACCTACTTGGCATGCAAACTAAACTAGTGGAGAAACATCTCGAGAAGTTTCCTTTTAGAAGTCACCTACTTGGCATGCAAGCTAAGCTACCGAGAAACTTCCCAAGAAGCTTTTTCCAAGAAGTTGCCACTTACTTTACACATAACTCAATCCTTGGAAGGTACCAAGAAGCTTCCTAGATGCTTCTAGAAATTTTTTTAACTCTTGGCTAATTTAGCCTATTTGTTATTTCATTAGTCTTGTCTAACTCGAGTATAAACTCCATATTGTTACATAGAGATAAGACAAAGTGATAATTATGATGAGTTAAACAAATTCTATGTTTGAATCAATATTAAATCTGATCTGATCAATTTGTTGTTGTTGTTAGAGCATTGGAAATCAAATTGTTGAATAAAAGGTTATGATCAAGAAGTTTTGGTTGCTTCTCAAACTTTGGTTTGAATCAGGCCATGAAACTTTCTGATATTGTTGATAATTAAGTCTTGCACCCCAATGCAAGGGTATCATATGAATTCCTTAAATAGAGAATTAATATGAATTCCTTAAATAGAGAATTAAGTGTCTTGGATCAAATATACTTGGGTCTGTTAGACAAGGTACAACCAACTACTATGTAAAATTTGGTTGGCTTAAAGTTTATTGAGAGTGAGTGCTAATGCAACAAACTATAATGAACATACTATCATAAGCTAAGTGGAGCATTTATACCTCCAATCACAACAGAATGTAAATTCTTACATTTTTTTGACTATGATTGACTATTGAATATTTTTATGACTGTGATTCTTATATTGGTTTACTCTAAATAAAGATAAAATATATTGCAAAATATACTTACAAATCCAAGATCTTTAGCTTAAGATTGATGATAGAATATGTAATATGCTATACATTTACCATATACATAGAATATTTTGGATTTGACAAATGCAAGAACCAAGCTGCACTTTACACTTGTTCTCAATTATAGTTATATTTTACATTAATTTTAAATATTTGATAAATAAATTATCTCCTAATTTAGTTGTTGAGATCATATTTTCTTGATTTCTTATTTATTTTTAGATGTTCTGGAAGATTTCTTCTTAGTTTTTTCTTGTTGTTTAAATAGTAGAGTGCATTCTAATGATGTAGAAATGATGCATCAAATTACTAATTATTTATTACAAAATATCAAACTAATTTTTATCACAAATATTCTGAAATTATGTTTCATGATAATTTGTATATTTCTCATTTTACCCCAAGTCATGTATCTAACGTTCATAATGATACTATTTTAGAAATTTTACATTTGGATTACTACACATCTATGATTGATGATGATTTAGACTTTCCTGTATTTGCTTTAGGTTATATATCAAAAACTGTTAATGCTACTAAATGTATGGCGTATGATTTCAAATTCATAAACGGAGTTTATTTTCTTTAGAGTAGAAACACCTCATTGTATTGTACTAGTTATGAGAGCTAAACCAGTCGATTTTATATTGCTATTTTACTAACAAGATATGTTAGGGATGTCTTTCGCCGAAAGAAATGAAGTAGTTTCTGAAGACGATCAACGTAGGATACGATTTAATAATTACTCCGCTTACTTCTTTTCTTAGAATAGTCATTGGTCTTCTCTTTACTATACTTTGTTCTACTGACGATAATTCTTTTTAGATGAATCGCCATGAGTAAAATGTTTGGGAAAACTCATCTAAACTCAATGAAACTCGGTTCAAAAGAATTTGCCAGATTGAAAAGCCAGAAACGGGGGCAATATTCACAGTTAATCCAAGAATTTCGTAGGAAAAGTTCACCCTCGTGATTCATATTAAAAATGTCCTCAATCACTTAATCCACAGTATGAGATAATTGATAAACTCACTTGATCGCGAGAAGTTTATCACACGAAACGTATAGACTCTACACTAAAGTTTTTTCTTTTTTCTCACCGTACTTGGCAATGTTTATTAATATCAAATAAATAAATAAAAGTTATAATAATCCAACTTACTATATCTAACTCTATAGGTTGAAGTCGAAAGTCAAGATTATTACTTGCCATGTGAACT
The DNA here is from genome assembly GCA_948567375.1 of Lunularia cruciata. Lineage (NCBI taxonomy): Eukaryota > Viridiplantae > Streptophyta > Marchantiopsida > Lunulariales > Lunulariaceae > Lunularia > Lunularia cruciata. The sequence continues at coordinate 15,378,747 of OX419757.1, read as the reverse complement.
GATCGAAGAATCGTAAGTGCCATTTAGGAAATTCAAGCGCGACAGAGGGACGTGACATCGACGGGTACTACCGAACCTTTCAGCCAACTTGGGTTCCAGTACCGTTTAAGTCAAGTTAAAGTCAAGCTTAAGTCAAGTGGGGTGGGTACTTTTCAGTCCAATCACTAGAAATTACTTCTTTGTTCCTAGTAGGTGGGTTCTGTCTTAGCTGCCGTATCCACGTTGTTCTTCTTTCGATCTCATGGGCCTACCTTGAGTGAAAAGATCATTGTCAATTGAGTGACTTGTTATCTTACTCTTTTCAATCCGAACCCACAGGTACCTCAGAACACTGTACCGAAGGTGACCCTGGAGACATTGGCTATGGATGGCTAGAGACTGTCCTGGTGTCATAGAGCGAAGCAATCCTCTGATCAGTTCCGAGATTCTTCCTCGTTTCTCCATCTACAAACAGTATATTACTGAGTGGGGTTGTATGTCTTGAAGCCAAAGGGTGGGGGTCCCGTGAGCAAGTTGTTCCTTCTTGTGGTGTTCAAGCTCCTACAGCGTCTCCCGTCTACGCTGGAAGTAAGCTAATGCAAGCTCTAGGGAGTACCTGACTTCCCCAATTAACAAAGTGGTTTCTCTGTACTTTACCCTTTCGAATAATGACTGGGAAGAGCAGATTATCTTTGCTATGGAAGTCTGTCTACGCATGTGGGAAATGTTCATAATTGTGTCTGGCAGGAGACGTGATGAACGTGTCAACCACTATTGGAGACAAGCTCTAGCGCTGCTGTTTCGCAGTAACTGGAAATTTGTGTCGTCAGACACTCAAATCTTCGCAGTTATGGTAATTGAATTGTTTTTAACCAGGCTTGTGGATAGTTGTGATTAGGGATCCGTGAAGGAATACAGCAAACTGGTTAAGGCGTATCCTTTCGGGATAATCACATCCCCTTTCAAGAAACTGGGCTTTCTCTTGACTAGAACATTGGGGGAGATGTGGGAGAGAGGAGAGGGAGAGACGTGAGACAATTTTGATAATTGCTGAGTGTTCTCTAACATGTAGCAATCGAGTGAATAGTCAATTCTATTTGTTTTTCAATTTTGGTTCCATTGGTACTTAGATTGAAGACTATGGAGAATGGAGTAGAAAATTACGAAGATTTTTAGCTTTTTTTAGGGTTGAAAGTGATCATTATACATTGAGAGTGATCATTATACATTGAGAGTGAAGGGTTGGAAATTTTCATTTCTAATCTCTTGGTTTTCATGATTAAGTTCTATGTGAATTTAATTTGAAAATTTGAAAGATGGAAATTGAAAGTTATGAGAATTTATATATTTTAGGGTTTGGAGAGATTATTTCTTATGTGAATTGGGATGTGAGAGGTTGTGGTTTTGCAGATATAGTGAGATATGGAGAGGAGTATCATGTGTTACTATCATTATTCTTGTGCTAGCCATGGTTACACCTTCCCATGTGGGGTCGCCTAGAGCGGGTCGGGATACACCATGCCCGGTGTATCATCGACGCTTTACCTCGCAAGGGGTAAAGACCCATGTGGGAAGGATGCACAAGGACTATGATTGGACCACTTGGGATGCTCACGTGAGACGAGCGACCACATTGACTGCAATGACACTCGGGATTACGCACGCTTCTTCTATACCTTCGTTGATCGTTCCAGGGATACCGATCGAGTCGTGGGAGTGGTTAGCTTCTCAGGCGGGTTGCATTTTGGGGTTATTTGAGACTAGTTTTCCATGTCCACGTCTATTCCATAGGCTACCCGCGCACTCCATGATGAGGCTAGACAGGCTTTTTGCCTACCACTGGATCGTTTGGCACGTGATCCCTTGGACGAGTTAGCGTGGTTCTTATTCCTCCTACTCCCTCGATGGTGTCTTCGTTATGCTAGAAGGGGACGCACGGGGCATAAAGAGGTGGCGGCTAGATTTTGTTGATTCCGAGCGAGGGATTGGGCAACACTTCAAGAGGAGTCTGTTAGGGCTATACGATTTAGGAGATAGACATTGCCACAGGATACCACAGATTCCACTCGATTATGACGATGTAGGACATTGGGTCAAGCAGGAGAGTTTAGTAGAGCAGCACGAACGCTGCACCCTTTGTCTATAGCGAGTCCTATTGATGAGACCATCACTTCCCTACACTCATTGCATCCTACATCAGTAGAGGGACTACCACTAAAGGTCTTAGATTATCAGCCTGAGCAGCCTTTATGTCTTGATAGGTCGCTATTTGCACAAGCATTGTGCACTACCCCTCGCCTTTCCTCAGGAGGCTTGTTAGGGATGGTTTATGAGCACCTTAGAGATTGCTTCCAAGTAGATGATCCTTCTAGTGGTTTTACCGAGTTGTTTCAAGTGGCTGCAGCAGTAGCGAGAAGAGACATTCCTATGTCTGTTAGTCGGGTCTTAGGTGCAAGTCGACTTCTTGCGATTGAGAAGGACACGGGAGGCATTAGACCGATTGCTATTGGAGAGATCTTTTTGCGTTTGGTCAATCGTACCATTGTCCTTCAGCATCGTTCTCACTTTTGACAGCACCTTAGTACACATCAGTTTGGAGTAGCTACACTTGGAGGATGTGAGGCTATATCTCTAGGCATTAGAGCACTCCTAGATATCCATCCGGAGTGGGTCGTCCTACAGGTGGATGTTGAGAACGCTTTTAATAGCTTCTCACGTGCATCCATCTTTAGAGAGCTTAGGGAGGCTGTGGATCCTTGGTGAGTCTCATTCCTTTTGTGCGGTCTTTTTATGGCTCTCCTGCTTCCCTTTACTACCAGCATGGTGGTTCACAGGAGGGAGTCACCGTCTTGGAGTCAGTTGTTGGTACACGACAGGGAGATCCTTTAGGGAGGCCCTTATTTGCCATGGCTCACTTTAAAGCTCTCCTATCTACTACTTTGGCCATGCCAGGTTGTGTATTTCCCTCCTTGGCAGATGATACACACATCGTAGGCCCTGTAGATCAGATTAGGCAGGCCTTTGACTACTTGACTACCAAGCTACATCTAGTAGGCTTGAGAGTCAAGGTGTCAAAGTGTAGGGCATGGTCCCCTTTAGGTATCCCTTCCCACCTTGAGCTTCTAGAGGGGTGTATCACATCCACAGATGGACTTTGTGTTCTTGGAGTGCCAGTAGGATCGGAGGATTTTGTCACACGCTTCTTGGACGCTGCCCTTGCAGAGGATGTGGATGACCTTCCATTACTAGGAGATCCGCAGGTGGCATTTGGTATACTCTCTTCTAGTATTGCTCGTCTACCATCCTATCTCATTCGTACAATTCCCTCCTCACCGTCTTTCCTATCACGTTTCAGAGCATTTGATAGGAGGATTATGGGAGTCTTTGGTGATATTATTGGACCAGGGACTTTTGAGTGTGTGACAGGGGATTTGGCACGTAGACAGACGGCTCTACCAATCTCATGTGGTGGGGTTGGCTTGCTTTCTATGGAGGAGATGACACCTATAGCATTTTTGGGTAGTTGGGCTCTCTCGGCACCCCTACTTGCCTCTCGTTTTGTGGTTGCTGATAGGCCGGTTTTGGATACTTATGTGATAGAGGTAGAGGGAGGACCCTTTTCTCTCCAGGTGTTATTGCGGCAGACAAGAGATAGTCTATCCCCACGAGCACGAGAGGGTTTTCCATCGTTTGCTTCACTATCATCAGATTGGACTAGAGGTCTACAGTCTTCCTTGATGGAGCGACAGTGTGAGCATATGCTACATTCTCTCTTAGTTGACTCGTCCATTCCTCAGGCTACTAGAGCACGCCTACGCTCTTGCTCCGGCAAGGGTGCAGGCTCGTGGATCCTAGCTCGACCATGCATTAGGGCTTTCTGACTCGCACCGGCTACTTTCTCTACAGCAATGAGGTTTTGCCTAGGTTTGGTCCACCCATCTGCATCTTCACTACTCACTTGTGAGTGTGGTTCTACACTAGATGCAACGGCGGTCCACATGACACGGTGTCCTTTTGGAGGATAGAGGATAGCTACACATGATGCCATTAGAGACATAGTGTTTGCTATGGCACGAGAGAGTGGATACTTAGCTTGGAGAGAGCGTTCGTATGCATTGCAGACGACACATGTCAGGGCAGGCTTATACTTGGTCCGAGATGATCAGATGACAGTAGCGGATGTTGTGGTCACGGACCCTAAGCGGGATACAGTATCGGAGGGAGTGATTACCCATCCCCCTGGATGGGCGGCGAGTGCAGTAGCAGGTCGCAAGGTCTCCAAGTATAGGGGCATGCAGCGAGGTCACCTCTTTGTTCCTCTAGCCTTGGAGTTATATGGAGCGATGGATACGGCATTTGACACATTTGTCAAGGAGTGCACGAGAGCTTATCATGTTAGGCGTCAAGGGATACCACTCTCACTCTCATACTTTGTAGTTTACTTTAGACAGCGTGTGTCCATTGCTCTACAGAGGGTAGTGGCTGGTGCAATCCATAGGAGAGCAATCACATTAGGTGATGTTTCTTCGGATGCTCCAGTTGTGTGTAGACCGTACGACTTGCATAGCTCGGATATCTTAGGTGCGGTAGGGCAGATTTCTCATACAGACTCTATTGGGGCTTAGCCCCATGTTACCTTTTTTGTCTCTCCCTTGTACGGCTTGATGGGGTCTTCCCATCCTTCATTTTTCCTACGCGGTCGCTTTTATCTTTCAAGAAACTACAGTATCGTAGTAAGGATTAATATCACTTGCGACAAATGATGCCTCGTCTTCACAGCCTTTTCGTACATGGACCCTGGAAAATGTCACTCGACGCTAAATATCCTGCACTGCGGTTTTTGCTTTTCATGACTTGGCGGTTTGTTGTTGTCACTACCTGCTTGAGTTGCCAGAAGAGAACGTGTGATGTGATGGAAGATAAGCTAGGTCGAAATTGACTTTTAGAACAAGATACATTGATGTCTGAATTGCGAATACATTAAGACTTGGCTGTCAAGAAATCTGTTTAACTCATTCTTGTTTAACTCATTCTTGTTCGTTTTTTCCTACGCGGTCGCCTTTATTTCCATTCTTGTTGGGGGATTGTATAAACGCTGTATGTCGACAACGCTCTCCGATGTCATATTTTAACGAGGGATCTTTTCTACTTACGCTGGTCCTTTCCCCAATACGGTCTTGAAAGGTAAAATTAAATCTCTGAGACGACTACTATACTTATGCACAAGACAGGGAACTGAGACCGAAGTCCAATCCTTACGGGATACCTACAGTGTCTCACATATAAAAATTTCTACCCTCAATTACTGCTTCACGAGTTCCCCTCGTACGAAGTAGCTGAAAATTCTCGTGTTTCGAACAAAATTGGGCTCGATAGGTCTTCACTTCCTTTCGAAAGAGTGTATGGAAACAGTTCGCTACTGTCAGTGCTCTCGATTAACTGCAACCATCATAGGGACGGTACTTGCAGAATAAACAAAGTGTGACTTGGTTCTGAAGGTAACGTTTGTTGACCGCTGTTGGCCGGGACCTACAATATTCTACAGTGCACATCTGTGCTTCAAGGAGAAGGATCGAAGTAAAGAAATGATTTCGAAGATTCCTGCGCTCCAAATAGTTCCTGTACCACTAGTTTCTCCAGTTGCATGCGGCGACACACCTCCCACTCGATATATGTTTTGACTGACGTCTAGCATTGTGCCTTAATCCTGTCATCAGAATGGTGTGTTTGACTAAGCTTTACATGTCCAAATGTGGTTCAAAGCGAAAGACCTTCGGAGTTGGCTTTCCATTTGGACTGGTGTCTCATTTTGGATGGATTTCTTCCTTTTACACAGCAAAACTGGTCGTAGTCGACTTAACTTGCTCCTCGGATTGAGCGTGACTGGTAGATATAGAGATTCTTGAAACTGTAGAAGCAGATGGGTTGAGTCCGTCCAGAGATTCCTAAGGCATGTCTAATTATACGTTTGAGAATAAATTTGCCTCAAAGATGGTTACAATGGACGCGAACAACAGGTGTCCTCCCTAACTTTTCATTTATCATCGCCCGTTCGCGTAAGTTGACCCCAAGCCGGGTTGCTTCGGAGCTCTAGAAGCAGCTTCTTCCGGCACTACTTACACGTCAGGACAGTGCTGCGTATACATATATTCTCTTCAGCGCGATGTAAATGTAAAAGGGAAGAATGGCATACAAATGTCAGTTGGAGTGATTAGAAGCAGCTCTTTCATCTTTTCCTGGACGTAATGGACTCAATATGTACGATACCGATACCATAATGAACTCCTTTTAAGCTTAGGATCCTTGCCATGGAAATGAAAAGTAATTATAGTTGAGGATTTTCAATATTGAACCCTGTCTTGGACAGATCCACTTGCATATTGCATGTGACAGCTGATCTCCTGCACATTTTGCAGCGAACGCGTTGCTAAGGTGATGATGGTAGCAACTGGGGGCTCCTAGTGGTATTCAGGAGTGAAATTTGAAATTGTCTCGACGGCGGTACGATAGTGAATGGTGCTGTCTCTCCAGACAGTCAAATACCTATGCTCTGGTCAGAACTTGTTACACTTTACTGCAACACCGAGGAACTCGATTCCGCATTTGTACAAGCGTTTTCTCCACAGAGTCCAGGAATTCTTGTTCCTGCATACGCCGAGGAAGTTTGAAGGGATAGGGCTAGGATCAAAAGAGAAGGATAAAAGGAATTGCAAGGAGAAGTATTCTTCCCCAATTTGCGCTGCTCTCGCTTGACGGCTCTGATAAGTCCCTGGTACTGTCGAGGAAGTATTTGCGTTGGTTTGCATGGCTTTTGCGTGCTGGGTCCGATACGTTGCTGATAAGGCTCGACCTTGAGCAACCACTTGGTCTCGGGCGCAAAAGAGTTTGTCAGGTTCATTGTTCAGGAGTAGTTTCTGCCTCGAGAATTTTCCTAGAACAGTTTAACGATCACAAGAACTCAGTAAAGAGAGCTTCCTTGATTTCGAAGCTGAACAACAACGGAGATTGTGCTTACTACAATACGACTGCTCTGTCTACCACGCAGTAGCTGACAGGCACGAGCTCGAAAGGCTTTCATTTGTTACTATGATCAGAAGATCTGAAACGCACAATGTCTTCTGCACTTCCTTGAGTTGACTGTATCTGCTCAGACCGGAATCATAGCGAGCTGATGACTGCATCCGTCACCCCTTCCTGTCTACTCGCCACATTACTGACAACATTGCTCGCAATACTTATTCATTCCCCGTCTATCGAAGTAGATCTCATAACATTGAACTTTGTGCACCTCGTTTCCGCTCCTCGCGTACAACTGCCTGGTCTCGTTCGCTCATTCCAGGTGACGTCTGTGTCTATCCATCTTAAACTGCAATTAGTAAAGTTGGCTTCGCTGGCATTTTCCGAAATACTACGTTTACCAGTACAATACCGTAGAATCGCTCCAGCAACGATTCAAGTCTGAGACACTGCTGCGGGGAGCTCCTACTTGTAACAAGACCCACTCGCATTTAACACACCAATTCGTTATGGCGGCGTTTTTGTTGTTTCTCCTCTGACAAAGCTCAAATATAGTTCGCCTGAAATCTTGGGAGTTAAAGTCTTGGGTTCGCCATCGTTCCCAAATTCCCAGAATTAAGAGTCCTTGGCGGCACTTGGCTCCAGCTTTAATATGCCCTCGGCTCCAGCTTCAATATGCCCTCGGCTCCGCGGGAAGTAAAAGAGGCGCGCTTCGGCAAATGAAGCTGATGGAATTCCTCTGGTTTCGGCGAGGGGTTGTGATTTGTAGGGAAAACAGTGAAGGGAGCGCCACTTGGCCGCAGCCACGAGTAAAGTTACGGAAGCGGAAGAGAGTAGAACTTTTTGACTTGGAGACGTGGAACGTTACGATTACGAGCATGCCAGTGGAAGAAGAGTTTTCTTGAGTTGCGATCGATTCACAAAGGAATTTGTTGATTGAGAACTGTTCTTGTAGGTTATGAAAATCGTTGCTAGTTGAAACTTATACGATTTTGGAAAAGGATAATTGTACAGTATCGCTTGTCCACTCGCGAGTGGCACTGAAATTTTTGTAAACTATAGTCGACAGGCAGTATCAGAGTACGCTGAAGAAAGTGGTCAACAAGATTTCGACTGTTTTTTCAATTATAGGAGCTCAGTATGTGCGGCAGGGCAAGGTGCACACTACGTGTTGAAGATGTGGGACGTGCGGTAGGGTTTCGAGCTCCACTGCGTACCCTAGACGCCGAAAGGTTAGTAGCGCTGAGGCACTCTGCCCTGCAGTTCATCCTCGAACGTTCACCAGCATTCAGGTGTCCTGCAGTTCAACATTGTCTGGCTCGTAAACTCTGAGTCTTCTGGAATTATGCTTTTATAGAAGAAGTACAGCTGAAGCTCTTCTCGATATTGAATTCTGAATAACGTCTATCTGCCTGCTTCCCGAGCCCGCTGGGCCTGATCACTTTGCTACTAGAGCTCCCTTGCTGGTGTGCAGAAACCTTTGATTCGACATGAATGAGATCCCTAGGGCCTTCCCCACTGTTCCGAAGGCTTGAAACTGGAGCTCAATGGCTGATTGCTAAGCTTTCACCTGCTGTGCAGATTTCGACCTTCTTATAATATGCCGCCAGGTCGTTATATGCCCGTAGTGCGTCATGCCCAAGTGGATGATTCAACGGAGCAATGTTCTACCGAGCCTGTTGTCCACTGCATGAAGTGGGGGCTAATTCCCAGTTTTACCAAGAAGAATGAAAAGCCTGACCATTTTCGCATGGTAAGTGTCCACCGTAAAATGATTCGACTGGAATTTCTTGCTAAGTTGTTCCTCCATAATCCCTGTGTGAGGTTTTGTTTACAATGCCCTTCAAGTACATGGTCCTATCTATTTCGTCTTTTTTGATCATATTTACAAACCTCCTGGATATTTCAGGAAGTCCGAACTTATTAGTTCCGAGACCTCGGCAGTAGTCATTGTTGAACATTTGAGTAAATTCTTCGTGTGCCTTGTCGTCAAACAGTTCAACGCACGCTCAGAGTCGGTGCACCTGAAGTCATCCTTCAACAGACTACTAAAGAGAAATCGTTGCGTGACATCTGTAGAAGGGTATGCATCTGTTCCTGTACATTGCTCATGCTAGGCATGCAAACAAATGTAATGGGTAGAAAGTCAAATTGGTGATAGTCAGCTGTATGTCGGCTTGCTGCTGAAATTGCACCATGTTGAGAAAATAATTCAGCTCAAACCTGCGTAGCGCAATTAGTGGGAAAAACGTCCAGTGTAGAAACGAATGTCCTAATTTTTTTTGTGTCGCTGCGAGTCCATCAATGTCCACCAATCGTTGTTACGCCCATCACTGGATATTTTCAATCAATTTGTCTTCTATCACTTCGAACCAACAGAACAGGCAATGCTTAGATAAAGTTACTAATTCTAAGAAGTTCATACATCTCTGATATCGCATCTATCTCACAGATTCTACGAGTGGAAAAAGGATGGTCCGAAGAAGCAGCCTTATTATCTTCACTTTGAAGATGGGCGCCCTCTTGTATTTGCAGCCTTGTACGACAGCTGGAAAGATGATGGAGGTGATATAGAGCGAGCGATTCTTGTCTCTTCAGTTTTGCAGTCTTTAAAGGAGCCAGTCATCAGGAGAAACGTGGTCTTCTGGAAAGAATATGCGAATTTACTAGTTAATTTTCTGCTGCAGGAAATGTCATTCATACCTTCACTATCCTTACAACCCGGGTTTCGAAGGCTCTTGGGTGGCTCCATGGTTAGTTGGCGTCCATGTCGAATCTATTCGTATACCTGCTTACAGCTCAGACCAACATTATACAGATTATGCAATTGTCCTGCATTGCCTTTTCTTTTAGATTCTACCTGGCTCTCTCTTATGGAGGAAATAGTTGTTTGCATATTGAAGTCGTTGATGAGTGCACCCAAGGAACTCGACTATCAGTTTAGTAGACAGAATAATAAGCTTCTCGTGAGATTTCGAGTTGCAGGTATAGTTATCTAAATGGTTTCTTTCTTTATCCAGATAGAATGCCAGTTATTCTTCCAAATGAGGAATCAGTGAGCTCATGGCTCAACGATGAACTTTCGGAGCCCTCAATTCACAAACTTACCCAACCATACGAAGGTTCAGATCTGGTAATTATGATAAACTTGATTCCGAGTTTGTGAAGTATAGACCTGTGAACATGTTTTACATAAGTCATCACATATTATCCTTTTCTAACAAATTCGTTTGGATGCAGTACTGCAATAATAATGTTGTTTCCTTGTACTGACGTCCTTCTAAGAACGGCTTCTCTACCTTTTCACTGATGGAGATTTAGACTATGTTAGTGTCTATGGGCTCGATCGACTGAAACTTTTCTTCGCTAACTGCAGGTTTGGTACCCTGTCACTACGGAGATGGGCAAACCATCTTACGATGTTCCCGAATGTGTACAGGAGGTATGGCTGTCAGCTCCAACTCATGTAGTACGTAAGTGGGTTCACGAATAGATCTAGTTCTCCACCTCTGAGTGTAGAAATTCTTTACAGGCAGATGTTTGGCATTATTTACCTATCACTCTGTATCTATTCATGAGTTCGTGTATGCTGAGACGTTGATGTCGATGATGGCAGATCAAACCCAAAGTGGCTAAAGATAGTCAGATCTTTCAACTTTTTGGCAAGAAGAAAGCTCTTGATTCACGAGCTTCTGAACCTTTCGGCAAGGAAAACCCAAACGCGGACGACAAAGAACAAAGCAGTCAAACCACTGAATTCGAGAGACAGGAAGTGTCAGAGGAAGGGCGAGACAGCCTTCCTCTGGTAGAGCAGGATGATGATATGCAGAACGAAGAGGAGAAAGCTCTTGTGCCAGGCTTGGAACCTGATCAGGATGTCATAGACGCTTTACAGCGGGACGGCATGGATGCCCTGGGCGGATCTCAGGAGGAGAGCAATACTCAACAAAGCAAGCACATCAGTGATGTCACGAGCAGAGACCAGAAGGACGAAGTTAGTGAGTCCAGACTCCACATTTCATTTTCTTCTACTGGAAAGAATGGCACTCACGATCTCCCAGATGCAAAAAGAAGGCATCTGTCCGTCTCTCCAAAGAAATCATCCAGAACTATGGGGAAAGGTGTAAAGAAGGTAACCGTCCCGGAGAAGCAAAGCTCTTTGCTTTCTTTTTTTGGAAGGACATAAGCTCTTCAAAAGTAACTAACCTTATGTAAGAATAGAGGTTAGGCGAAGTCGGGGAACGTCGACATGAGATCAAAGTTGACAAATTTTGCAGCGGTGAAAGGCGCGTCTGATCTGATGGCTCCGCAGTTAGTTTTCTCTCCTGGATTTGTACGGGTTAGAAGTGGTAGAGAGTCAGATCGACCTTGAGATCCCCTGAAACAGAACGAGGACCTCTGTAAAATAAGTTAGTGCGAACCTTACTACTTCTAGCACCTCATACAATCATTTGCTTTAACTCGAAAAAGTTTTCTGTAGGAACGGTGAGCAAGAAGCCAGCCGTATAGCCACAGCATAAGGATAGGTCAGACATCTGGTATGTGAATGTCAGAAGGCCATTCTACTGCAAACAACTACACTGCGCCATTTAGTGTTTTAAATGCTGCTGTCAAGCAGAAAGTGACGTCTTTGTTCAGATTTCATGATTCAAAGATCCGCCCGCCAATCTCTCACTTTCAGCATCTATAAATCATCGACGTTATTGTCCTACTGGATCCTCCAGTCAATGAACATGTAAGAGGCCGAGTGTGCTGTGCTTGGCGTGTACAAAGCTTGAAACAACGGTTGAAAACAATGGATGTTACAAATCAATGTGAACTGCGTCCTTTAATGAGTTCGGCACTAAGCTAACAATTAAGTGTCAATCCTACCCTGTACATGTCAGCTGATATAGTCCACCACCATCGAAGAGGATCGTGTAATATAGACGGAGGTGCGCAATCACGATCACTTGAGTTTCACCCTCAAGGCCCGGAAAGATTGGTGAGTTTGTCAAAACAGGATCGCCTTGTAAAAAATGAAACTACCCGAACGCACAGGTGCATGTCGAAAATTACCGGATGTATACTTCAAGCATATTTTTCATGGCATATCAAACGTTACTTGCAGGAACAGTATAACCAGACTTGAGATTCTCATTACATTACACAGGTTAACAGCAATGTCGTAGACAGACCAGTCCTACGATCACTCCTAAAGATCTACGCGATTTCAGCCCTTAAATGATTCCATATCTCTACATGTCCCGGTGTTGCAGCTCAGGTGAGACTCATTCACTGGTCTAAATTTGAACCAGCTAGCATGTACGGCCAACCCAATTGGAGCTAGACCGGAATGAATACTCTTGCGAGCTAACAATCCCTTACATGGAACGTAACCTACATTGCCGCGCAAGGAAAAGGTGGAGACCAGGAGGTCGAGTAAGATCCATCCCATTTGCAGTGCATAAGACCACTCTTCTCTAAGCAAAGGGGTCCATGGACAATTTTCAAAACTGCTTTACAATTAAACTCTCCCGATCGCCTTAGGGAGCTTCAAGCTCGGCCCCAAATTGCTCTAGTCGGGCTTCATCCTCTGCGGCGTCTCTTACGGTAGCATAGTTGACAAGCCCACTGTCCTCAAAGGCCTCTAGCTGCTTTCCCCCAAACCTGGAAGTCCACAGAAATCGTTAGGGTTCACTGGGAAGAAAGAATTCAGACACTAATCATTGAGTAATGGAATATACAACCCGTCGTAAACAACCCACTTCCATACCCACGTCTAACAGGACTGACTCTAACATTTGACAGTAACAATGTAGAAATCTTCATAACTGTGAGTTACATAGAAAGGTAGGCATACGTCTATCTGCAAACAGGGGTTGGTGTCTTAGATGATTTTGTGGAAGACAGGCTAAAATCGGGTGCTATTATATCATTACTTCATGGATGCAACAAACTATCCTATAATTATGCATCTTTGCCACAAGGAATTAGAGCTCCAATAATGCTCTTGAAAGGAAAAGAGAGGACCAACATACCATCGTCCATTCATGACTTGAATACATTTCAGGCCATGTGCTCTGTCCTTGAACTTCACCATCACCACACCTTCGGGGTGATTCTCGTAAACCTAAACATGTTCATCCGCATGATTAATACACAGAGTGATCAAACAAGAGTACCAAATACAGAAATAGGATGCCCAGTGTCATCTTCAAAGTTGTGAACAACATGAACTCGACATGAAGACCAACCAAACAACGCTATTCTTTACCCTCAGTCTCTCGATAGGGCCAATTTTGGTGCATTCCTCTGCTATATCCGACTCCAGTTCTGGTAGAAGCGTTGGATCAGCCTGCAGGAGAGAAGCAGAAAGCCAAATGGGCTGTGCGTAAGGATCGAGCAACATTCTGCAATTCAGAGAGAAAGAAGCAGCATGTAGTTCTCCTGGTTAGACATGTACAAGCAGTGAAACTCCGTACGGACAGTTATCCTATTACTCCTAGCAGTAAGGCTACTCATAACCACGCTGTATAACTTATAAAGGGTTGGCAGTACAGAACAACAGGGATCCGTCAGCTCATACATGCCACAACTTCCTCTGTTACTAAAAATTCATGCACTGAAACTAACCAGCAGCTCCCCACGTGTAAACATGTGCTTGAATATCACTGACATTGCCTCCGTCTTCTTAACATCATCAAACCCACCTACACCCAAGAAACAGACCAATGTGAGACAAATCTGTGGACCACATGAGAAAGATGGTTTCGCGACCGGCCAGGTATCAATCAAAAGGAGTGAAACCCACACAAACTGGAACACAGATTAGCGAAATGGTAGTTTCAACGACACTTGTGTAGAATTCAGAGTAAACCAACAGTTGCAACCTCCTTAACCCATAAATGCTGCCGTATGGGAATAGAACTAACCCCATCCAAGAGCTCTTTGTTCCATCCGTTGTAGCTTCTGTTTTTTCTTCTTATTTTGTTGTTTCTTCATAAAGACTTCACCTGTCAAGGTAGACAAAATGAGTTAAGCATGTTCTTACTTGATTGTTATCACAAATGACGTCCCATCGCAATGGAACAAGGAACTCCACCTAAAGCAAATTCAGATCACAATACTACATATTCCGATGAGTACCTCGAACTCCTGAGCACATGACATGTTACTGAAGCCCAGGAAAACAAAGATGATGCTAAAACCACAATCAGAGCATCAAATCATATCGATATCCAGAGTGCACAGAGTTCTCTTACCTTTCTGTTCAAATTTCGCAACTGTAACTGTCATGTTGGTCGTTCCATTAGGTCTCAAGGGAGTTCCATCTAATATTTTAATTGCCAGATCTACGGACGGTTCCTGAATCAAAGATATCACATATCAGAAAATTAGACCACCGCAGCCGTTATGAAGTTTAAGCGAGGAAAATTGCATAAAATTAGATATCAGGTTGCAAACGGGGCCGCTCACGTGTTGCAAACAAGACCTGGTGCAAGCCGGCAGAAAAAGACTAGAAAGTCACTACTAGAGAACTCAAGGCCTTTAACATAATGAACTGATACAGATGAAGGAGGAGGGAAGACCTTCAAAAAGGTAATAAGACCATCTCCTTTCTGCAGGCCCGTAGCCTTATCAACGTAAAGCTTAATTCGAGGTTTTCTGGTATCAGGATCCTGTAGATCCAATCTCAGTGTCAGTCCAAGAATCTACCTTACATGAGGAACAGAGTCCTCTCCATCAATATTGTGCTACCCTGCAAGCTCTAATAACAACACTGGCACAAACATGATAGAGCTAGACTTTCCATTCACAAAACGACCAGATGACAGCATGTTACTCGTAGGCGTTTTGGAGACCTTCAGTGCATAGAAAACACAAACCTCTCCATACATCATCGAAACCCAAAGAGAGAAGAGACAAGCCAACACAGTTAGAGAGACCACCTTCGTCTCTCTGCAGCATCAAGAACAAGTCTCAGGAGTTCCTCGTAGAGCAAATTGCCTTTGAAGTAATCCGACCTTTATCGAGGGATCTCCCGTATCGAGTGGAAAAGCTTGTCTACAGGAAAGCCTGAAGGAGGGGGATCTCTTGACGTATTCTCCACGTTATTTCATAGTGTAAGTGACCTCGTCTGAAACCAACTCCTATGGAATTCACGACAGTATGTCGTTCCTGTCTGGATGTGAAGAGGAATGTACGAGTGTGGGACACTGGTGAAATGCAGAAAGAGTCCTTGCCGGGCATTTTGCAAAGCTTTCAGAGGGGTGAGAACGTCCATCCGTCATACCTGCCTGCCAGGTCCCTGTGACCTTAGACCTTAAGATGATCAAGCTTGCTCCCTTGTAGGTTAAGTTATAATTTAGTAGGAATTTATCTAGTCTCTTAGACTTAGAATCCTGCCAAAGCTTCCAGATGAAATCAAAGTCTTCCATTCCAGCACGTCGGAGGTTTGACAATTGTGACGGACAGCACGATGGGGGTCTCAGTAAAGATCAGCTTCCTTTGAGATCCTTAGCCACGAGGGATAATACTCATTTCTCCTTCTTAAGCAAGACATTGGCAGTTCATAAGAGCAAATTTCAAAGGAGTGGACACTAAGTGGGGGGCAGGGCAGTTATCTTCTGGGACAGTTGGGAAAATAGTTGTCTCACAGATGACGACTATCATCACTCGGAAGGATGATGGCAGGACTTGGTCAACATCATCCCCGAGGAGGGGCGGTGCCCTGACCATTGTCTGGAACGCAGCACACAACTCGGAAAGAGAGAAGCATGAGGTGCTGGTGATGGGATCGCATCAGTCAAATAAGTATATTCTACATTGGAGTATACAGGCATAATTTAATTTTCCAGCTCCTTCTTCACTGATCTACCCCTAGAGTCAGGTTTTTCCTGGTTCTTTTACTTCAAACATGTCACAGCTTGCTCCAGTGAGCAGTAACTCTTGGTAAAATGTTCAACGGCAGATGTAAAAGTCAATGTAACTTAAACGGGTTCATTTATAAAAGCGGTAGTCCTGAGCCTTCAGTCACAAAATATATCTCTCTCTGCGTCTCTCAAACCCTTTTCTTTAACTGTGTCACCTACTCTGTGGAGACCCTACCAATTCTCTGACATAAAGTTCGTTTGCCCTCCCCTTTGCTCTTTCCAAAAGGAACATCAGGTGTCACCAATAGTTAATAGTTTTACGTCATAGAACCTCTTGTGACTGTGGAGAACGAGAGCTGTTCTATTAGATGAGCAAGAGTACTTTGCCTTTAGGATCATAGACGACATCTCCCGAAAATCAACTACTCGACCTCTGATTTCACTTTCATGTTTAAACCTTCATGGCAGTAGAGTCATAGAACGTGGCCACCGTGGGCATTTGATCAGATGCAATACAATCAATATAAATAATGCCCAATAGCTAATATCAAGCTAGTATCCAAGAAATTTGCATTTTCCCACCACAGGCTTTGGGCCTTTAAGTGGCTGTAGAGGATGGAAATACGGAATTTAGGAAGTACAATGGTTCCGTTCAGCAACGTCATTCTTACCTCCTTGATAACTCCACACTTCGAGAACACCTTCACCACCTGCAGCAGTACCACGTCACCATTACAGTACCTGAATAACAGCGGTACTTCCTTTCCAAATAAAAGGTTTGTGCTATGTCGCAATAAAGGGTAAAGGATGTGGTAAAGTTCACGCATGTAAAATCCTTATAACTTTGCAATTCTCTGATAATCAATCTCTACATTTCCAGTGTATCCTCATGGACCAACCGAATAGATGGGCATAAGAAAAATCCTACTTCTTCCACTGTTGTATCTTCGGGTAAACCGGTCACGTAGATATGGGTGTTGACCTTCAACTCGAACCAGGACTCGGGTTCCTTTTGTGGCTCCTACAAACTCAATGATGAACGTCGTCAGTATATAAAAAGCTTAACTTCAACCGGAGCATGGACTTTGAAGGCAGTTCCATCTCTGGATATCGACAGGCATATAAGAAATAAGCTGAGTCTTGATTCTACATGTTAGTTGTGATAATCTCGAGTTTAGTGACTAGATACATGACTAGGCTAGATACCTGATTAGACTAGATACATGATTAGACTAGATACATGATTAGGCTAGATACATGATTAGGGTGAAGTGAGGGCGCAGCCTCAATTAGGGCTCTGCAAAGCAACCTGCTAGAGCTTGCTTGTGTATATATATGAATGCTCTCTGCTCATGTTATGGTAAGTTCTCATACAAGGATCATTCCCAGCACCTTGTACCTTGTTTAGGGTGTGTTCTATGCTGCTTCCCACTGGGGTACCTTTCATGCTGCGTGAGTGCTGCTGTGTGCTATCTTTGAAGGCTCTGAGAGAGAGTGAGTTGAATATTGCTGAGTGCAATTAGGAGTGTCTACTCTGGTGAGACTAGGAAAGCTGAGTGCTAGGATGTCTGATACATCAGAAGTCAGAATGACTGAGGATAGACCATCTACTTCAAAGACTAGAAGGAAAGGTTCTCATCAGGTTATGGGCCCACAATCACCATTGGGGTTGATAGGAGAACTCAGAGAACTAGAGAAACTAGGAAACACTAATTACAAAGCCTGGGCTTTGGATGTGAAGTGTATCCTAGACAGTTATGACTGTTTGGACTTGGCATTAGAAGCTCATGATATAGATGAGCTTGAGTCCAACAAGGAGGAGAGAATCAAGCATTCTACTACTAGGAGGTTTCTCCTAAGGGTTATGCAAGAGCAAGTCAGAGACCTAGTAGACACTTATGCTTGGAGTTGGGAGATCTGGCTCAAACTCAAGAATTTTTACTCTGTTGAGAGACTGGAAAGTTCCAGTAGGATCTGGGATGGGATGTGGAACACTAAACTTGCAGATGGTGAAGACTTTACTTTGCACTTGTCAAAGTTACAGAAGGTCTTCAAGAGTGTCAAGGAGGATGGGTGTCCCCTTACAGAGAAATATGAGATTAACCATCTCTTGAGGACTCTCCCTCCAAGCTACCAGCCTATCAAAGTAGCTCTAAAAGTTCTACCTGTTGAAGTTGTCACATGGGATTATGTGATAAACAGATTGCTGGTGTTTAGCAGAGACAGAGAGGACCTAGAGATGAATTTTAATGATTTGAGAGATTCTGCTCTGTTCAGTGCTTCTTCTCAGTCAAGGAGAGTGCCAGATAGAAGAGTGAGCAAACCAGAGCAATCCAGAGTGAGTAAATCTGGTAAAGGGGTTAGAAGTGTTGCTAACATGATCTGTTATTTCTGTCATGAGAAAGGTCATGTTGCACCTATATGTCCCAAGAGAGGAGAAAGGAGAGAACGAGAGCTGAAGAAGGTAGGAAAGGGACCTCAACCAGTAAGAGGTCGAAAATTTCCGAGTTCAGCTTACAACACAGAGGAGTGCAATGAGATAAAAAGCGATGAGGAGGGGTACTCAGCAGAAGAGCTAGATTGTGGAATGTTGGCAGAATCGCAGTTGTCCACAAACAGTTCTGGATGGTTCTTGGATTCTGGAGCCACCTCTCATATCTGTTACCAGAAGGAGCTGTTCTCAACTCTTCAACCTCTGAAGATTCCCAAGAGTGTTCGTTGTGGACCTGGGATTCTAAATCCAGTGTTAGGAACTGGCAAAGTTCCTATTGCCTTCATGGGAAGATCTTACACAAGTTCTTGTAAGAGCTATTTGGAAGATGTGCTCTATGTTCCAGATTACACCAAGAACTTGATATCAGTACATCGCCTCATGGAGCATGGAGTGGATGTTCTGTTTGAAAGCAACAGAAATCAATGCACTTTGAAGAAAGGAGAGCTGGTCCTTGGATATGGCACTGCCAGAGAGAAGCTGTTCAAGTTGATGGAAGCTGATTGTTCTGATTCTGCATTGGTAGCAGAAAACAGAAATGATATCCATCTGTGGCATTTGAGGTTAGGGCACTTGTCAGTGCAAAACCTATATGCTTTAGAGAAGGTAGTGGATGGGTTGAAACTGGATCCCAAAGGAAAACTCGAGTTCTGCATTGGGTGTGCAGAAGGTAAGGCACACAAGGCTCCTATCCCCAAGAAATCTTCATCTAGAGCTTCTGGTCTTCTAGATGTCATACATTCTGATGTATGGGGATACATGACTGAGAAGTCATTGAGTGGAGCAGCCTACTATATTTCCTTTGTGGATGATTACAGTAGAAAGAGCTTTATCTATCTCATGAAAAGCAAGGATGAAGTGCTGCGAAAATTCCAGAAGTTTGTAGCCATGGCTGAGTTGCAGACTGGGAGAAAAGTCAAGCGATTGAGAACAGATGGAGGCAGAGAATACAGGAATGAGGAATTCCTCTCCTTTCTGTCAGAGAAAGGAATCCTTCTTGACTGTACAGCCAGAGACAGTCCTGCACAGAATGGAGTTGCAGAAAGGTTAAATAGGACACTGGTGGACAAAGCATTGGCCATGCTCCAACATGCCAAGCTGGAGAGAAAGTTTTGGGGTGCTGCAATTAGCACTGCAAATTACCTCAGAAATATCAGTGGTACCACAGCATTGCAAGGAAGAACTCCTGAAGAATGCTGGAGTGGTAAGAAACCTAATCTTTCAGCTTTGAAGGTTTTTGGATGTCCTGCCTATGTTCATATTCCCAAGGAGCAAAGGAGGAAGTTCACAAAGAAAGCTGAGAGAATGCTCTTTGTAGGATATGAAGAGGGACTGAAAGGATATCTTCTGTACAATCCTAAGTCTAGACAGATCATCAGAAGTAGAGATGTACTCTTTGATGAATTGAGGACTTGGAGTGAGAACAGTGATGAGTTGCAGAAGCAAGCTGATCAGTATGATCAGCCTGATCTACCTATCTTCCCAAGCTGCAGAGTCAGTTTTTCAGATAAATCATCAGAAGAGCAATCTCTACCTGAAGCTGATGGTTCACCAAAGGAGAGTCTGAAGGTGTACACAAGAAGGCCTAAACAGACGGTGGTATCTGATTCTGATACTACAGAAGAAGACTCCCAGAAGCAGACTGCAGATGCAGAATCTCTGAGTGAGATTCCTGAGATGTCAAAAGATGACATGAAACTTCTCGGCACAGAGCCAAGAAGATCACAGAGAGATAGAAAACCTATTGACAGACTTGGCTTTCTATCAGAAGAGATGTTAGATGAATCTTACATCTGTCATGAAGATTGTGATCCAGACACTTTACAGCAAGCTTTGCTCAGACCAGATTCGAGTCAGTGGGAGTTGGCTATAGCAGAAGAGAAGAAGTCTCTTCAGACTAATGGTACATGGGTACTAGCTGATTTACCACCAGGAAGGAAAGCAATTGGTTGTAAATGGGTTTTCAGGGTCAAACGTGGAGCTGAGAATGAGATCCTGAAGTACAAGGCAAGACTTGTTGCAAAGAGCTTCAATCAGAAAGCATCAATAGATTATTCAAAAACTTTTGCACTAGTTGCCAGGTATGGATCTATTCGCATGCTTCTAGCTCTTGCTGCAGAGAGAGATTGGGAAGTGGAGCAGTTAGATGTGAAAACAGCCTTTCTCAATGGAGATTTGAGAGAGACTATCTACATGGATGTTCCAGATGGATATACTGAAGGCAAAGGAAAAGTATGCTTGCTTAAGAAGGCCTTATATGGTCTTAAGCAAGCTCCTAGAGCCTGGTATGAGAAACTAGACTCATACTTGAGAGAGCAGGATTTCAAACGAGCAGATTCTGACATGAGTGTGTATACTAGAGATGATGTATACATAGCTGTATATGTAGATGATCTACTGCTGTTGGGGAACAGTGAATCTATCAAAGGAGTGATAGATTTCTTGTGTTCTGTTTTTGAGATGACTATTCTTGGTCCTGTAAAACTCGTTTTGGGAATCAAAGTGAGCAGAGATAGAGAAGCAGGATGGATCCGAATTAGTCAACCACAGTATGTGAGATCCATACTAGCTAAGTATCAGATGACAGAGGCGAATCCTGTCTCTACACCTCTTGATCTGGGGTGGAAGCACAGCAGAATCATAGATGGGGAGATGAATCTCTGTGACAAAGTGTTGTATCAGAGTGCTCTTGGTTCTCTAATGTTTATCATGGTCTGTACAAGACCAGATATCTGCTATGCAGTGGGAGCACTAGCTAGATATACTAGCAACCCTGCACAAGTACATTGGAAAGGTATAAAGAGAGTATTCAGGTACTTAAAGGGTACTCAAGATGCATTCTTGGAGTACAGAAAGCAAGGAAACATACTTGCTTCTACACTTGAAGCATATACAGATGCTAGTTGGGGAGATGACACAGATAACAGTAGATCAACTAGTGGATATGTTATCATGCTTAGTGGTGGAGCAATTAGTTGGCGTAGTAAACAGCAAACATCTGTTGCACTGTCTACTACTGAGGCAGAATTTATGGCTGCCTCAAATGCTACTCAAGAAGTCATCTGGAACAGGAGACTTCTTAAGGAGTTGGGTTTTGAGCAGGAGAGTCCTACTACATTGTACTGTGACAATACAGGAAGTATAGCACTCAGCAAAAATCCTGTACATCACCCAAGGACTAAGCATATTGAGATTAGAAGAAGATTTGTAGAGGAGAAAGAGAAGGAGAATGTAGTGAAGTTAGTTTACTGTCCTACACAGGAGATGACAGCTGATGTGTTTACAAAAGCATTACCTAAAGATAAACACATAAAATGTGCTGTAGAAATGGGAATAGTCCTAAACTCTCATTAAGTGGGAGTGTTAGTTGTGATAATCTCGAGTTTAGTGACTAGATACATGACTAGGCTAGATACCTGATTAGACTAGATACATGATTAGACTAGATACATGATTAGGCTAGATACATGATTAGGGTGAAGTGAGGGCGCAGCCTCAATTAGGGCTCTGCAAAGCAACCTGCTAGAGCTTGCTTGTGTATATATATGAATGCTCTCTGCTCATGTTATGGTAAGTTCTCATACAAGGATCATTCCCAGCACCTTGTACCTTGTTTAGGGTGTGTTCTATGCTGCTTCCCACTGGGGTACCTTTCATGCTGCGTGAGTGCTGCTGTGTGCTATCTTTGAAGGCTCTGAGAGAGAGTGAGTTGAATATTGCTGAGTGCAATTAGGAGTGTCTACTCTGGTGAGACTAGGAAAGCTGAGTGCTAGGATGTCTGATACATCAGAAGTCAGAATGACTGAGGATAGACCATCTACTTCAAAGACTAGAAGGAAAGGTTCTCATCACTACGTATGAAAAAAGGTACCTCCAAGAATTTCGGGTCCTCACCTTCTTGCCAGTCGCTACTTCTACTTCTTCTTTGCTGCGCTTTTTGCCAGTCTTTAAGTCTTCTATATCGGGTTCAGGAGCAGTTATCTCTTCTTCGTCTTTGTGCGCAGCTATAGCTGCCTGCAAGGACGGGATGACTTCCTCCTCTTGTACAAATGTCATCTCATCAGCTCCATAAGCCAGACCTCCAGACAAGGCTTGTCCCTGATGTTAAATAAAAGAAAAAGAAACACGTCAGCAAAACATATGTTGCAACACGATATTTTCCGCTAGTGCAGACGACCAGTCAGACCCGTACTTTAGCACAAGAAGGGACCTATCACTACTTACTTGAGGTACCCATGCCCTCAGCTTCTTGTCCCATTTGTAAACGGTGCCATCATCATCGGTAAATTCTTCTTCACCCTCCGGTGGTGTTTGGGGTCTTTCATCATCTGCGGCAGTTCTTACTTCAGGCTCATCTTCCTCTGCTTTCTTAGCTTTTCCTGCTTTCAGTGCTTCTGCCTCCTCCTCTGCTTTCCTGATCTCTTCCTGCCACCTTCTATAATCATCATCCTCATCTCCTGAGGCCTTCACTGGTGCTGCTTCTACTGCTATTATGCGAGGAGCCGAAGCAATTTGACTTCCCGTTCGAGCTCCACTATATCTGGGTTCAGAAACTTCCGCAACTTGTACAGTCGAAGAGCAGAGCTCAGGAATCGATGACAGGGGTATCCAGTCACCCCTACCCTCTCTCCAAATTAAAGTTTCCAACGTCAGGTAACCTGACATGAAATGCTCTGAACAAAACAAGGAGAAGCAATTACTCTCAGGAAAAGCACAAGAGATTGGAGATAAGATTCAAGGCTAATAACTTCATAGTAGAGAACCAGAAAATCCTTCGGCTTCAAAACATTCGAAATTAGGCAGAATAAACAAAGCATGCAACTCACCTTGGACCTGGCCAGAGGAGTAGGGGCCCTGATAATTCTGAGTACCATCAAGAATGTACCATCCAGTGTCCGAGCCACTCTCCTCTAATGAAACAGCTCCTCGATGTTCCCCACCACCTATCGCGTCAACAAGCCAAAATCCTATGAATTTCACTAAAAACCAACGCTAAAACAATACAAGTACTTCCAACAAAAATCTCAAAAAGCATACACAATTCTCTTCTCTTCCTTCCTTCCTCCCTCCCTCCCTCCCTAAGTGACAATACGCACCGTTGTCCATCGGTGATCCTTCCTCTTCCACTTCGCTTCCTCTACACTCGAGAATAAGAACCTGCTTGGACCTGCTTAATGGTCGATTGTTTGGTGTTCACAGCACAGTCGTGAGTGCTGTGATAATTGCCGAGAATTGCCGCCTGATGTGCCAACGCTTCCACGCAGTTTCGTCGACCTTCCCCGCTACCGCCACGACATTCTCACCTCTATAGGAAACAGCAAATCCTCCCTCTTATCCTCAACCCTATGTACATCTACCGTTCTTTCATACCAAGGAAATCGCTGCAACTCTCAAGCCCTCCCGCTCCCAAGTGCTGTTCTTCTTCCTTCACCCGTCAAAAAGAGAAACCACCACAACACTCTTACAAACAAAAATCTCAAACACCGAACTCTATAACTCACAAATGCAAACGGGCACTCTCTTCTGAGCACGACAAGTAAGACGACGACAATCGCGGGTGTTCGGAAACGGGGGATCAAATTTCTGTCTTCTCCTCCCTCCGGAAGCTCTGCTCCGCTGCAGAAAGTACACTGCGCACTACTTTGTCCACAAGAGGAGCAATCTCGTCACAATGAATGAAATGGGAAGACTACGAGACATAATCCAACACTTCTTTACAATGGAGTAGACGATTTCCGCACTCCTCTCGCTGGTGCTCGTCTGATTGAAATTGTAGGTTTTGTCTAGTTGCCCGTAATCATCGTGGGATTGACTTGGAATCGATTTCTCCACCCTCTTCGCAGGAGGAGGCGGTCTCCTTTGCATGGCAATAAGGATCACATAGCAGAGGGGGAGGGTATACTCAGGGCGTGATGGAATAATTAGGAATTTAATCACGTTTTAGTTTCGTTTTATGTCAAGCAGAAGCTTCTAATTATAATTAAAATAAACAAACTTGAATTTTAAGTTTTGAGTATGGTAGGATCGCATTTGTCATAGAAACTTTGGCTCTTTCTGAATAATGGTACTCTGTCTCCATCACATGTTGTAAGTAATTTAGTGCAAGTGTGTTATAGGATAGATGCTTAATAGTTAAACTTATTGCCATAAGGAATAACAAACTTGAGTACTCTTTGATTTTTGAATACGAAGGTATACACATAGCTTAAATGTAATTCATATACGTTAAAAGATATCCAAATATGAATTCAAATTCCAATATCTTAACCCTTAAACGTTAAGCTCTCTTCAATTATCAAATATAAAACGGTTCGCATTCTTAGTCTAGACGGATTATGTAAGATTATATTATCCGACGGCCGTATGCCCATCGCCCGATCGACGCACCATAATCCGATTGACGCTAAATATCACAAAATGGCACAGTTAACGATTAGAATCCCCGTACAGGAATCCATATCTATAATTTTATATATATATATATATATATATATATATATATATATATAAAATATTAAAAATAGAATATTAATTATTTAAATCTCGATGAATATTTATTTTTTTGATGTTAGTTTTTATATCAACTTTTTACAACTGTAATTAAATACTACTTTTAATATACTAATAATTAAAAAAAGTTTCTAACAAATTGATTAACGTCTTATGCAAATTATTTCAGTAAAAGCAAAGTACACGTAGAGAGCTAATTTTATGAAGGTATGGACATCTAACTGCTAACAAATTTGAGGTCAACTTTGACAATCAGATTATAGTAATGATGAGGTATTCATCCAAATATGATGTAGTGGAGCAATTGACTTGTATGCATCTTCTTTAATGGTTCCTAAGGCATTCTCTAACACCCTAATAACACATCTTGTATTTGCAAATGTACCAATGGTACACATCCATTATTGCACACCCATTTTCCATGCATAAAGCTACACACATTTGCACATGACGTTGAGTACAAGACATATGGAGCAGTTTGCATATATAAAGCTATACACCTTTACTTGTAGCTTTATGTATGCAAAATGCTTCAAGCACATAATTGTTCTACAAAGCATCTTGCATGCAAATATTATATTCAAATGTGAGCATTATGGATGGAAAAACTCTACATTCAACCAAATTTGGAAATCAACAAAAACATGAGAAATGCACAAATTTTAACAAAATATTTCCAACTTGGTTCTCCAAGATTGAAAACTTTATATCAAGCTACCATTGGCTCCAAGGAGAAGCTTTTCCATACATAACTTTAGTTGTAGATTACAAACTAAAGTATAGTATACAAGAGCATCATTTGAGATGCACCAAACTTTTAGAAGTACAAAATATACCTTTGTTGTACTCACTATAATACCTTTAACAAGAAGGCCAATCTTGCATATGCTATTGGTCTTCTACACAAATTCCCATAAGAAAAAATAAATTTTTAGTCAAAGTCAATCCCATAACCATACATAATATTACATAACTATCCATTTGGAATCAATAGTACGCAACACTAAACTAAATGACATTATATGCCCCATCTAAAATCAAAGATTTATGTGCACTATTTTTAAAGATCACTATGTAAATATAAATCTATCTAAATGGAATTTAGGGGAAATTGAGATATTTTGAGAACATAATTTCTCAATAAATATAAGGAATTTGATCAAGAAGAACAAAATAGAGAGAAATATGTAAATAAAAAATGAGGATAATTTAGTAATTAATATTTATTCTTACAACCCTAGCAAAATAGAAAGAAAAATAAAGAGAAATAAGGCAAATTATGGATAATATCTTGGGTATCTACACCACTACCTAAAAGGACTTCTTCAAGTTTTCTTAACAATCCTAGATCTTTAGGAGTCAAAATTCACATTTAGGAGTCAAAATTGTAGAAGAAGAAGAAGGATAATAATAGAGTGAAATTACTTTTTTGAAGATATTTCATATTTAAGGTCCAACTACCTCGATCCTTTTGCTATTGTTGATTGTATCAAAAAATCAAGAGGGATTTTAGCTTTCTTGCTAAGTGCTAAGCTTTCTTGCTTAGCATCTTGCTAAGTGTACATGAAAGAAAAAATGTGGTGCTCCTTAAATTAAGTCACCTAGGTTGTGGAGAACTTTGTTCCCTCAATGAAAATAGAGAAATTCTATAGTAAGCCAAATATATTAATGAACCAAAATTTTTTTGGCTCAAAAGTAACACCTAAATTATATCATCTAGAGATGAAAATTTTATAGGAAATACATCCCATTAGTGATCTAAGAGATATAATTTTAGACTTGTAGAAAAAAACCTTGGAGACTTTTTCTTATGAAAATACAAGTTTATTTTTCTTTTGATGGCAAAATGAGTTTGTGCAAAAAACTCTTTAAATCTATCAATTGTACTCCAATGGTTGAAGTGTAGAATGAGATGAAGAAGATAATATTGACTTGCCATCTTTAATATACCAAAATTCCTCCAAAGTTCATTCCTAGAATGATCATGCTATCTTATACTAGTCCTCTAAGGATGACTACTTGTTCCAAAGTCAAACCCTTTAAGAAACATACTATGACACACCAATTATATAACCACAACACACTTAAAAGAGATAGAAGATATTACCTCCAATGCAATCAATGTGCACTAGGAAACATATATTTGGAGGATGATATAAATAATGAGATATAGTTAATCTTGTCATGATATATAGAAAAAATCACTCTCCAAAGAAAGATAGATAAATTAGAGTAATTTGAAGCAAAATGGTTTGTTTTAGAATAGGTGGAATATGTCATGAAGCCTTTATCTTCAAGTTTATTTTCATTGAAACTATCAATAAATTGAAGCATATGTTATATTACAAGTATACTTTCTTGAATACAACACTTGTCAAGCAACTTATCATAATAAGAGAAGCCTACTTTTATCAACCTTTGAAGGCTAGGAACTTGTTATTTTGATAAAGACTTCCAAAATGAGAGGAAAGAAGGGAAATTTTATAGAAAAGCTTACAAAAGAGCATATATATATATATATATATGTGTACAAATATAAAGATAGGCAGATTAATCTTGCTAAAAGTTAAGGATGGTTAGGCTAAGCGTCAACTTATTGTAAGTTGGTACTTCATAAGTGATTTGATGGTCTTTGTTGTGCGTATATACATTGCTACACAATATATATTGCTTTCAACTTCATACATTATAGAAGCACAACTCATACATAAGTCATACATAACCTCTAAAGTGATATAATCACCCCCTAATTGGTGGTTAGATCCCTTTAATTCTAGATAACCATCTACTCCAAGCCCTATGATTGGCTAAGATCAAGAGGCCGGGTGCTATTGAGTCCCATTATTAGTTGCTTATGTGCAATCTATATCACATAAAGGATGAACTAGCTATAGATCAAGTACATTGAGTACATAATCCCTATCCTGGAGGAATCACCATTAGGGTAGGAGTCAAACATGCCATATGCCATCCTCTCAAACAACTATCACACACCAACATAGTAGTAGCTCTACCAAAGAGCCACATAATATACACCACAAGCATGCATGTACAATTGCCAAGCATGGGTCCATAGTGCCATCAATATTTGAGAGGTGGCATGGCACACAATTGCGTACATGGTACATGGTCCTTCCAAACAACACCATCATATCCTTCTAACATGAGGACTCTAGAAGGTAGAACCTCATGCATTCTCAAGATAGTGAGGCATGTAGTCACATTGAGTGTGGTTGGTGTAGTCTATTGTAGATATACATCATCACCTAAATGAAATCCAAGGATCGAGTGTCTATAACCTCAATCTCTAAAGGCTTCTACTTGTTAAGAACATGCACTCATTTATATGTTTGGATCATCCAACTCCAAAACTATAGTAGCATCATGATAAATAACTATAAGTAAATTTGGATCTTGTCCATAAAGTAGAAAGTAAGGAGACTTGTTGACTAAATTGATAGTCCATAGCCAACCAAGATAATTAGAGATCCTAAACTCCCAAGTGGCCTCTCTACAAAACATACTTATCCAATCCTTTCTTCACCATTTCAACCCCTCTCTCTACTAAGCCGTCTACCTCAAAGTGATCTCAAAAGGTAGTACATTGATCAATCAAGGCCTTGTCACACATTGTCTAAAAGTCTCCCATGAACTCTATACCTTGATCAGTCAAAACCTTAATTGGTGCATCAAAATGATTGAGAATATGATCTAAGAATGAGTAAACTATCTGTTCACTAGACTTGTCAAGGAGTGCCATCAACTGAATCTACTTAGAGAAATGTCCCACTATAACCAAAACATACTGATGATGTCTCATCATCAACAATAAAGCTCTAGCAAACTCAAAACTCATGGTAACCTAAATTCACGATAGGTAATGGGTGTAACTATGGTGTGGGAGCATCAAATGATGCTCTAACTTAGTCACAAACCACACATTTAACAACAAACTATTGTGCATTGGTATGTATATTGCACCACCAATAATGACTTTGGAGCAAATTATATGTATACTTTACTCCAAAATGTCCTAGCTCCTCATGAGCATGAGGTACCAATTGTGGTCTTTGAGATGGAAGTGATACTACTTGCACTCTACCATCCTCCCATACTGTAATATCAGAGGACAAGAGAACTCTTCGAGAGAAAAAATATAGATCTCGCACTCAATCCCTTGATGCCCCAAAGGAGCACCTTCTCTTTATTATATAGTAAAGAGGGTCCCCTCAAAGGAAGCTCCACCCTTGGATCAGATACATGGATTGGTGATCTATCAGCAAGCTCCATCCTTGGATTAATTGTTTGGATGGGTGACATGTCAGTCCTTGTCCTATCTAGTTGGTCAAATGGGTTTGACCAAAGGGAATATTTAAGAAATATTCTTGTAGGAAGCTCAAAATAGCATGGGTAAGGTACCATTGGAAAGCTCTCAATGAGAAAAATCATGGGGGAGAAGGAGAGCCTTTTTTCTCCAAAGAAGGTGGAATCTTTCCATTTTTGAGGCCTAATTCATCCATTTAGGCCTCCAAAAATGGCTTTAAAGTTCAAGTTATTTTTGGCTTTTACTCTATTAGTAGAAGTGATCTTTTGGTGATACCTTTATCTGATCTACATTCTCCATCATGTGTAACATTCTTCAAGATGTCATCACCCCAAGTTTCACCTTTAGATCATATGCCTAACTATTGATTCTAAAGTTTCCAAGCATATTTTGGTTTTTGGCCTATTATTAGAAGTACTCTCTTGGTGATACCTCTAGCTTATCTACTAAGTCCATGATGTATAACATCTTTCCAGATATTACCAAACCAAATTTCATCTCTAGATCATCTATCTATCTATTGGTATTACACATACACATAAATGGTATTTGCACTCCAATCTAAACTGTCTAGCTTGCTGAAGGACATAGTCTCTCTCCTGAGCATCAATTGTGCCACCCACAACACTAGTGCAAAGATAATCCATCACTAAGATATCATCATGAATGCCTTGTTGACCTGTACCAATATCTCCACCCTTAGATTTGTGGCTTCAATAACTCCTCCTATTTTTACTTAGGAGATACCATTAAAGCCTCAAAAAATAAACATAGAAAGGTAGATGAATGCCACTTGGCATCATCTCCTCATTTGTCTCACCATGCCAATGTGCTTTGGTCTGACATGGGTCCCATGGCTAGGACATGGATCTCTACTCAATCCATCTGCATCATGATTCACCACTCTAGGTTTGTGAATAACATTGAAATCATACTCTTGTAAAATAAGAGCCCATCATGCAAGCTTCTCTAAAAGCTTATCAAACTTCATCACCTGCTTTAGTGGTTAATGATCAATGATGAGAGTGAAAGGATTAATAAATAGATAATATTAAAAATGTGTTGTTGCCTACATTGCTACCAAGCACTCTCCCTCATATGAATTATACTTCAACTTTGTTGAATTGTTGAAGTGACTAGCATAAGCCACCACAAACTCCTTCTCTCATCATCCTATTGGATGAGTATGACTTTATTCCCCAATGTACTTCAATCAATATGAACCTAAAATGGTTGTCCTATGATTTGTCTCTTGAGAATAAGGGTAGATGTCAACTTCTCCTTGAGCTTTAGAAAACCTCTCTCCTACTCATCTCTCTAACACAATATTGTGTAAGCCTGGTCAGCTTTGTAAAGGCCTTGGCAATGACACTAAATCCTCTAACATATCAGCAATAGAAGTTTGCCAACCCAAAGAATGCTCACACTCTACTCATATCTACAAGCTAAGGAATACATGCAATAGCCTTCACCTTGGTCTACTAAACACCAAGTCCACCATGGTAGATACTTTGACCCAAATCCTTAACCAACTTGTGGGAGAATTTGCACTTCCCAAGATCTAATTTGAGTTGATGAGATCTCAATCTCTCAAACACCTCCAACAGATATCTCTCATGCTCCTCCATAGCAATACTATAAACCAAAATTTTATCAATATAACACCAAGAAAAATCCAATTCTACTAGGATCACGTCCATGACCCTTTGGAACTCAACAAAAGTATTATTTAACCCAAATGATAGGAAACTCCATTGATACAATACATCTTTGCCATGAGGACAATAACTCAAAATGCTATCTTGGACTTTCCTCCTTCTTAATTGGGAATTGATGACATCTTGCTCAAAGATCTAAAGTAATGAAGACCTTTGCATGCCCAATTGTATCAAAGATATCCTTTGGTATAGGCATAACATATTGATCAACCATAATTTATTGATAATCTCTACACATTTGCCTATTTTTGTAGTTGCTATGCATATCCTCACAAACTATTGTAACTATGAGTCCCAAACAAGCTTAAGACCTCCTTCTTGAAAAGCATATATGCCTAAGAAACTCATGAGTGTGGGTAAAGCAACTTTGGGCTACCCTACAAAGTTCACCATTGCCTTAAATGATCTATCAACCACTACCACTATGTGAAACTGGTGCCCAACATCCAAATATCATTGATATAAGGTAGCTAGCCGTTGAATCCTATCATAGGCATGTTATAAAACCTCTATAGGTAAGAGGTTTGTCCACCAAAGATGAAGATAATGAGCTTGTGATCCCACTCTGGCTACATTTAATAACACTACAAGTCCCATCCAAGAATGGACTGGATGTGTACTTGCCACCACCAATGTGTGAGAATCACCTATCAAAGGGACACTATCCAAAATATAGGTTGGAAAAATGGCATGATGAACCTAGAGATATCATAGCATACATAATATCTCCTAAAACACACAAGAATGGGAATCATGTAGACCTTGACCTTGGCCAACATGGGTATGTCCCTTACATGGCCATCCAAAAATCAACAATTGAATGAGACTATTTCTCTCTAGATCTTATGCCCATAGTAAGGAAATGTCTATTGCTAGGATCTTTTGGTAACTCCTAATTGTCATACCCTTTGTAGTGTCGCATCTAGATTGCTTGGACATTGGAGTTGCAGTGATAATAGTTAGAGGTATTTTAGCAATTACTCATAGATTACTTTCTAACTATTAGATTTTGTGTTTGGGGTATTGACTTCATGGTAGGGCCCACCATAACTTTGCACCATTGGGTGTGCTGTCAGTAGGACCATTAGGGTTTTAGACCTAGTTCAAGTCCAAGGGTATACTTTTGAAGTGCAGCTCCAAAGAGCTCACTTCTTTGATGTTGAGCCTTTGAGTTCCTAGCTATGGTGGATAGAGGCCGGCGAGCATCACTTGGATTTTCTTAGCTAGCTTGACTATAATCAGTGCCCAATTGTTGGCAATTTATAGAGTGACAAATCAAGTATTGATCTGAGTTGAGTTGATTTGAGTGGTGTAAACAAACTGATTACATTAGAGAAGTAAATTTAGGGGAAAATTGGGTGCAAGAACTACAAGTGTTGGTGGTATCTCCAAGCTCAGTGGATTGTTGGTAGCTCAATCAAAGTTTAGGTTTTCCTTGGTGTGTAGTGGCTTGTTGATTGATGTAGATTTGGCAATGAGGTAGACGGTGTACGGAAGTGCTTGCTAAATTTTGAGCAAAGAGAAGCAATTTTTGAGTAGTGGTTGTGATTTTGAGCTCAAGAGGTGAAAGTATGACCAATTTGTTATGAGTTGGGCTCAAAAAGTGAAATTGATGGTGGAATTTTGAACCTATCCTTGTGAATTTGTGATTTGGAAAAACCTATTTTTTCAATTTGGCTTGAGTGAAGAGTTAGCGGAGGATTTGGCGGTCAGCCAAATTTTGGGTTTATGTTAGATTTTGGCTAGATTTGGAGGAGTTTTGCTTGCTGGCCAGATTTGGAGAAGTTTCACAAACTTAGAGGAGTTTTGCCAAATTTGGAGAATGTTCAAAGTGGTAAGAAAAAAGGCCTTGTTTGGCTGAATTTTGGCATTTAGAGGCTTCAAGGCATAGGGCTATGAAGGCCTAGAAGTGTCAACAAGCCAACTTGTTGGCATGAGGCTAACTAGTTTAGAGGAGATCTTGGCCATTGTTTGGCAAAATCTGCCCAACTTGCTAGATTGTGCACAATAAGGTTTGATCCCTAGATCTCTGGTTCCTAGACTGGTGCCCAAGCCAAATGGTCCACCCTCACTTGTTGTCATAGTGACTGGCCCACTATTATCTATACACTTATAGCTTTGGCTAGGAGAGGCAGTTTGATCGCATTCTTGGTGATCTTCATAACTTAGGACGTAGATACAAACTCCTATTATGTCAAATGCCAAATGGTGGCAAAGTCAATCCCATGTTGCTTTATGAGATGGAGGGTTTTTGTTTAGATTTCTTTTGATTGAATCCTCTCCATTCTCTACTTCCTATTTGTGCACCATATTTAAGTGAGGTGCCTTGAATTTAGAGTGTTGGTATTCTGGTGTGCTCTTGATGGTGAGGTTAGAGTGATGATCAATTAGACTACCTTTGTTTCTCTCTGGTGAAGCAAAAAGTGATGACTTATAGACCATGAGAGTGAGTGTTGTGATGGCAAGTTACAGGTCACCCTTTCCCTTAGTGTAGTTGTCTCAGTTAAAGTTACATAAGTGGGTAATGTTCCGTTGGTATTGGCACTTGGTGGTGCTCAAGTGGTGTTGGTACTTAGTGGTGTTTGGTTGGTGGTGTTTGTCCTTGGTGGAGTACTTGCAGTTGTGGTTGTGGTTGGTGATTTGTGGTTACTTTGTCATGATGGAGTTCTTTGGGGATTCTAGAGGAGATAGCCCTATAGTACGCAATGGGTTTACTCAGAGTGGCGCTCGGTATCAGCTTGTATCTCAAGTCCTAATGAGGGAGGAGATTGACTCTAAGTTGGAGTTTGACATAAGAGCTGATTAAGTTGAGAGTGCACTTGGCGTGTCTACACTGTTGTTGTGGGATATGGACGAGATTTATGGAGCCTCCAAAGGCCCTAGGCGTTACTCTAGTACAATGGGTATCATTGAGTTGGATGACTTCATCCAAGAGTTTGATAGTTGGTGTGATCTATAGTAGATACGGAACCCAACTTTGTTCACACCTTTCATGGCATGGAAGGGATTATTTCAACACTTGGAGGGTCCACC
Source organism: Lunularia cruciata (assembly GCA_948567375.1). Lineage (NCBI taxonomy): Eukaryota > Viridiplantae > Streptophyta > Marchantiopsida > Lunulariales > Lunulariaceae > Lunularia > Lunularia cruciata. The sequence continues at coordinate 15,344,820 of OX419757.1, read as the reverse complement.
AATGGACGACTACCACAAGTTTAGGAGAATTCATTTGGAGGAGAGTGAGTTATGGAGACAATATTGGTCTCCAAACTATATCTCCATCAGTTCATGCTTGGTTGCTAGGAGTAGATTGGTTGTACCCACAAGTTCTAGCTCAAGTAGCATTGGTGGAGCTAGTGGAGGTGCACTAGCTAGAGATTATGCTACTATAAGTGGAGGTGCCGCTACAAGAGGTAGTGTAGTATCAAGGTTTAACCCCATGGTGGAGTTCTTCTAATGTTTGAGGTAGAACTACCAAGGACTACGGATTGAAAAGCTGAGGAGCTTGCAAGAGTTCCAACAGAAGGCTAGAGAGAGCTTACACAAGGCATACACTTGCATGAGGTGGCTGATCAGTTTCACTCAAGGAGTTATTGAGGCCTAGGTAGTCCAATTTTGGTATGGGATATTGGACAAGGAGTTGCAACATAGAGTTTGTGATGTTATGTTGTTATAGGCTACTTTGCTTACTTTGTTGGCAGTCTTTGGTTTGGCTGAGCGTATTGAGCTCAACATGGTGGAGTAGAGAGTGGTGACATTTGGATTTGGTAGGGAGACCTCATCCACAACTATGACTTCTTCTAAAGTGCAGCAGAGTGCACCATGCCCTATTGGTTCCTGGGGATAGGGTGGATAGCTTAGATCTCATGGAGCGAGTGGAGAGCCTATTGTAATTAGACCCTTGCCTTCATTTTTGGGTCAGCAATAGCCAGTGAGTGGTGGTGTTGCTTGTTGGACTTGTGATGGACCTCACCATAAGAGAAAGTGTACTTAAGGCAAAAAACTTGATACCTCTAGTGCATCACAGCCAACATAGAGACAATGTGAGCATTGCCATAGATTTGGTCACACTAGTGACTGGTGCTTTGACCTACACCCGAAGTTACGGAGTGGTAGGGTTGCTATGGTAGGTGGTAGAGGAGCTCCAGTTCATGGAAGATGAGGTGGTGGTAGACGATCCAAACCTACTAGAGGTGCAATACCTACCCTTACTTCTACTACAGCCATGGCTACTTGCAGCAAGCAGTTGGAGCAAAGATTGGCTAGCATGGCCATTTGCTTAGAGGAGATCAAATTTTGGTGCTAAGGCTTCCACCTCATATGTTGGTGATAGAGATGCTTTGGACTTCATGTGCGGAGCAACACAAGTGGATGCATATGTAGCAGTGACTAGGAGTGCAATACAAGCTCTGGAGCTTAGAGGAGCATCAGTGGAGTTGGACCTACAAAGAGGAAAGGTTGCAAGACAGGTCAAACTTCCCCAATCTTTCATGCTCTCTAATGCATTACAGACAACATCTATGGCTCCTAGATGTCCCAATGCATGTGTGGTAGGTGGTGATGGGTGCATGATAGACTACATGCTAGTCAGCCATATGCTACTACACAAACTGAGTCTAACACAATGTTGGGAGCGGCTCAGTTGATTATGCGTTGCCCTTTGTTTTCAGCCAATGATATGTTTACATTGGAAGTTGACCCACGCTTTGTGTGAGTAGGGATGATGTGGTTCCTACTACTAGAGTAGAGGTGGCTGATAGTGGAGCTGACTTGGTTGAGGAGCATGAGATTTGCTCAATGACCAGTGGTTTGTGGTAGGCAACAATGGCTAGATTGGAGGTTACCAACTAGCCCGGCCTTTGAAAGAGCACGGTTCACACCTAGTGTTGTCCTATTGGATAACTAGAGAGGAATTTTCTATTTGGTGGGACATTTAGGGAAGGTCTATACACCATAGAGGTCTTACTTGACTTTGGTGCACAACCCTTTATGTTGGGACAGGTTGTAGTTGTTGATATGGAGTTATAGAAGATCAATGTGGAGAGGTGTCCATTTCAGATCTTCTTCAATAAGAAGAACACACATGTAGAGGATACTCCAATGCTAGAAGAGATCACTTGGATTTGGAGTACGAGTGGGATTGTCCCATCCACCTTGGATGTTCCATTGTGGAGTTTAGAGGAGGCATTGCAACAACATGCATATATATTGCTTGGTGCAGTAGGCTTGGAGTGGAGACTTTGCACCACTAGGAGATGAGTGCGAGGATGAGCCTCCAGAGTTGATTACCTTGACACCTTGGATACCACACTCATTGCTTGGTAGTATCTAATAGAGGGAGTATGTCTATTGGAGTTGTTTGGTGGGATTAGCATCGGATTAACTGTGGTCCTACAGGCGGGTATACGAGTATAAAGGTACTTGTATGTGGAGAGAGAGGAGATTGCTAGGCGAGTCTTGCTCCATCATGTGGCACACTTGGCCTTTCGGTATCCTCAACTATTACCAATGTCAACAATCATGGGCTACCAAAAGGTCCTACCAACAAACATTTCCTTACTGGGGGTGCATGATCCAAAGAGACATGAGCCTATTCATTTGGTGATTTTTGGATGGCCATGTTAGAGACATACATGTGCTGGCCAAGGTTTGGGTCTTCAAGATCCTCATTCTAGTGTGTTTTGGGAGATGTTATGCATACTTTAACGTCTCTAGGTCCATCAGTCCATTTCTCCAACTTACCTTTTGGAGAACGTTCCTTTGATGGGTGATTCTTGCACTAGGGTGGTGGCAAGTACACATCAGATCCATTCTTGGATATGACTTGCAATACTATTAGATGCAACCAAGGTGGGATCACAAGCTCATTGCTTTGTCTTTGGTGGACGAACCTCTTACCTAGAGAGGTTCTACAATGTGCATATGATGGGATTCAACAACTAGACCACATCCTTGTTGATGACATCTTGGATGTTGGGCGTAAATCTCAGACAATGGTAGTGGCTGATAGGTCACCTATGGTAGTGGTAAACCTAGTTGGACAGCCTAGAGCCACTTTTCCCACACTTATGAGTTCCCTAGGCTCCCATGCTTTTTGAGAAAGAGGTCTTGGACTAGTTTGGGACTCTCAGTTACAGCAATTGGTGGAGCACAACATCAATGAGAGAGAGCAAGCATTGGGTTTTTGCACTGGTATTACCATTGTTCCAACAATATTAGAGGCATGCAAGCATCAAGTGTCAGGTCAAGCTATGGACTTGAATTGTTTGACCTGGATTGTGAGTCTTGGCTTGGCAAAGTAGCATAGGATGTGCTTGATAGGTATCACCACTCTGACATTTGTGAGCCCTGTGCCTATCAAGACAATTCAAGCACATACTTGGGGTGATGGACTGAGTGGACATGGTATTCTTGGGACACACCAATGGCTAATAAGGAGAGTGGTCTACTTGGAGTCCATCTAGATGAGCATGGTCTACTTGGATTACACCCTTGGTCTACTTGGGATGCTGCTAGAGGTCGTGTGGAGCTTGCAACCAGAGTGGGGGTAGTTTTTCATACAAAGGTTGGGATCTCAAGTGGTTGGGAGCATGACACTACTGCTCCCAAGGGTTCAATGTAGTAGCCAATCAATACGTCTTCCACTCCTATGACAATTACAGAAGATACTTGGGAGCCAGATCTTGGACCCAAGCTTACAAGAGAGGAAAGATAAAGAGTTTGGAGATTCTTGAGGAGCTACATGAGTTATTTTGCCTTTAGTATGAAGGAATTGGGTGCTCTAAAAGGACTCGGTATACAAATTGAGCTGACTAGCAATACACAAATTTTCCAATGTCCCTATTGATATGGTGACATGGAGCGAGTATTGATTCAGAGCCGGAGTAGTGACCTTTTTGAGGCTGTTTTGGTGGGGATTTCACATGAAGAGTATGCATCAACAACAGTGATGCTAGCCAAGAAGGATATGCATGGCAATTGCATAGATAGGAGGATGTGTGGAGATTACCATCTTATCAACCAACACACAAGGGTTGACTAGAATGCCATGCATACACTGGAGGAGATCTTTGATATGATTGGGCATGCAAAGGTCTTTAGTACTTTGGATCTTTGAGCAAGATATCATAAGTTGCCAATAAGGGAAAAGGGTAAGTCCAAGACAACTTTTTGGGCTATCGATCCTCATGGTAAGGATGTGTTATATCAGTGGAGGTCTTACCATTTGGGTTAAAAATGCTCTTGTTGAGTTCCAAAGTGTCATGGTTAGGATCTTAACTGGATTGAATTTTGCTTGGTGCTATATTGATGACATTTTGGTCTATAACACTATGGTGGAGGAGCATGAGAGACAATTTTTGGAGATGTTTGAGAGGTTGAGATCTCATGGACTCAAATTACATCCTAGGAAGTGTAGGTTCTTCCATGAGCAGGTTGAGTATTTGGGTCATACTATCTACCCTAGAGGATCTGGTGTTCAACAGACCAAGGCGGAGGCTATTGCATGTATTCCTCGGCCTACGGATGTGAGCAGAGTGCAAACATTCCTTGGGTTGGCAAACTTTTATCATTGGTATGTTAGAGGATTTAGCGCCATTGCCAAAGCTTGACAAAGCTAACCAAGCTTACACAAGAGTGGTGTTGTGGAGATGAGCAGGAGAGAGCTTTTGTAGATCTCAAGGAGAGGTTGACATTTGCTCCTATTTTGAGGAGACCAATCAGAGGATGACCATTTAAGATTCACACTAATTGGAGTATGTTGGAGCTTGGAGCAATGCTATGGTACCCACATTTTTTTTCTCAATTTGGAAGAAGAAGTGTATAGAGAAGTTGAATTGCCCATGTATGGCCAAACAAGCAAAGAAAAGTGTCCTTGGGATGAAACCCGAGGTAACATGACTTTGGGTCATGAGGCGAGGTACTCGGAATTGCCCTATCAGCATACAACCCAAAGTAAGAAGTCTTTGTCTTGGGAGTGCTCAAACCGAGGCAAGGACAATGTAACAACTTTCCTTCTGGGTGAGACATTCAAGAAGGTACTGTTCAAAAATGGCGGTCATACGCGTGAAGGACACTTGACAGTGACAAGAGCATGCAAGAGGTATGATTTCTTGGTAGAAACTTGAATTGAAGAAAGACTGAGAAGGTGTGACTCTATAAAAATCAGGCTAAAGACAAAGCGATGACAAGTAATTTTTCAATTGCCATTAAGAAGTCATCCTACAAGAGATTGTGGGAAGGGAAGTAGAGTCAAAGACGCACTGATGTGTCAAGAGGAAGTCAAGAGAGTTAATCCGGGAATAAGTAGGAAGAATAGTCTCGAGCCTAGAGTGGAAGAGAGAAAAATGGGAGGTAGGAAGAAGAACTTCAAATTTGCAATGAGAAATCATGCAATTTGAAGGTTAGATGTGATCACAAGAATTGAGGTCTTGAGCAAGCTTTGGATCACATTCTTGGCATGGAACTGGAATGTTAGCTTTCCAGGGGTCCATGACTAAGATCATTGAGAGTAAGTATCTCGAAGGCCTTGAGGAAGAAGGGAAGAGAGGAAATTTGGCTCAATGGACAGAGTCGGATTGGAGGTTAGTACTCAGGAGAGAAGCAAACACAAAGCATGGTGCCACGTTCTTAGGGAAGGGGGAAGTAGCTGAAGAAACCCAAGAAGTGAGAGATGCCTTCTCTTCAAAGCGCACAAAGAATAGTTCCAAAGTAGAGAGCTACAAGGATCTTGTCAAGAGAGGGATCATGAGTGCTCTAATGGCAATCTTGAAGCCGGAGAGAACGACTTATGTGATAAAGCACCAAGCGGTGTTCTTCCATAAGATGTTTGCAAGAGAGCCAATTAACTGGGCAAAGTTTCTTCATGGGAGGACGAGACAAATGGTGTGGAATTTGTAGGACAACTCGCCTCCACATTACATTGTGCTATTTGCAACCCATTTCTATCTAGGGCTGAACTTGCTCAATGCGGCGGAGTGAAATAAGATGGTGTCCTATTTCTATCCCAACTTAAGAAGAAATGTCGATGGGGAGGAGCAGCAATACATTCTTTAGATCAGGAGCAATGATGAGTACTACACACAGACGGGGCAGAGTGTGCAGTTGGAAGTGAGCACTCCAAAGTCAAAGAAGAAGAGTCAACAAGGAGAAGAAGAAGTAGAGAAAGTGAGACCTCGGAAGGCTAGAAGGGTAAACCTGAGGAAAGAACTAGTGGTAATCACATTATCAAAAGAAGAATCAGAAGGAGAAGCTGAGTGCAAGTCTAAAAATTTGGAGAGGGAGGAAGAACTAGAGTTCACACTGCAGAGTGGAGACACGAGAAGTGATAGCAACAAGGGAGTGGAGATGAAATCGGTACCCAAAGAAGAGGAAGCCAAGATGGATACAGAGGAGAAAGGTAGCTCAAATTTGGAAGACGAAGTTCTAGAGCAAGAGGAGAAAAGAGTTATAATTCAAAGGGTAGTTTGTTCTAGATGAAAGGCAAAGTATGGAGCGGGGTCAAGTAAGGTAAGAGAAGAGGAGGATGGAAGTTCAAGGAGTGAAGAATCCATTCCTCTAAGGTAACTGTGGCTTAGAAAGCAAGTGTTAAGTGAGGAATAGGTGAAGAAGGAGATAAGTCCGTGAATCAAAAGGAATGTGAGTGAAGGAGTTGAGTATCTATGGGAGATTGTGTGCATGTTGTTGGTGAAGTTAGAGCACTGAAAGAAGGAGATGCAGTCAAAGTGTTCGGAAGTGAAGATTGTATTGCAGGTGTTAGCTTGATTAGAAGAAGAGAACTTGGAATTAAAGAAGAGTATAATCTAAGGTGAGAAGGAAAGGGAAGTACTACGAGTAGATGCAATAGTAAAGAATCAAATGATTGAGAACTTGAAGAGAGAAGCAAGGAATAGAGAGAAAATCATAGAATAGAGTGACATAGCGAGGGAAAGACAAGTAGCTCAGTATGAAATCTTGAAGCAGTAGTTTACTGATTTGAGATTAGAAATTATCCATGCTATGGCAAGAGTAGCCAAGAAAGAGCAAGAGCTTGATAGAGTGATGGAGAGTGTAGAAGAGGAGAAACAACTATGGCAAAGAGAGTTGACAGTGAGATCTAGAGAGGAAGAAAGGTTGAGAGAGTTACTTCGCAATCAGGAGGAGACGATTGTGTAGAAGGAGAAGGAAACTGTAAAAGCCAAGTTTGAAGTGGAATTGGCAATGTACAAAGAAGATTGGCTTGCAAATTGAGAACAAAAGAGAAAAATGAGATTGGAGCCCTTGAAGGAGATTGTGGTCAAGATGAATGCACTGTTGAGTACAGAAGCCATCGTGCAAATTGAAGAAACAAGATTGCACGAGTTGAAGTTGTTGGTGCAGGAGATGAGGAGGAGAAATGCAAAGGATAAGGACTTGAATGCCTTACTCATCAGTCTCAAAACTCTTATAGATAGAAAGATATTGGAAGTAGAAGACAATATCACAATTAGATTAGACTTAGTGAAATTAGAGATAGATAAACTTTGGAAGGATGTAAGAGCAAAACCAGAAGTAGATAACATAGGAGTGCAGATGTCTTTGGAGTTACCATTAAAGATGTTAGAGGAGAGTGGGTTGGGAGATGAAGGTTTAGAAGGGTTACCCACTAGTGGAATTGCAGATCAGGAAAGAGAAGTAGTAGAATTAGTAGAGGAATTAGTAGTTGTGAAATCCAAGGATAGAGTAGTAGTGAGTGAAGTTACTTTGGGATTGAAAGCCAAAGAAGAAGTAGACATCAGATTGGAGTAATAACAGTTTTGAGATTTGAAGAGGCAGATATGAAGAGGTGCATTGTCCTTTTGGATTTGCAAGTTAGAAGAGTTGTTAAGAAACGATATAGTTGTTAGAATTGTCGATTGCTTCATTATTTAAGAGTGGCATTTACAGTCATATGTTGTTCAATGCTTATTATTTCTGAGAATAGATAAAGCGAAGTGCTGTGAAGTAGTGCTTGTCGCTTGAGCATGATTTTGAGTATAGACTCTGTGCTTGTGTTTGTGAGTGTGTGGAGAAATTTGAAGTGCAAGTTAGTGTGTTTGTTGGATGTTGGATTCTGCAACCTTGATCTTTACTCTGTGTGTTTGATCCTTAGTGAAGTGCAATCGTAGCAATGCCATGACAGATCTGAGAGGAATTGTAGTGTTGGTAGTATTCTGCATTTGTGAGTGCAACGTTGAGTTGATGTGAAGCAATTTTGATTGAGGAAGTTGTGCCTTCAATGGAGGGGTGGAACACAATTTTGAGGTAAAGTTGTTTTGTAGTGAAGTGCCATTTTCGAGAGAGCCTGAATCATCACAATCAAGATTGTTTGGAAAGATTTGATGGAGTTGTGATTAAGAAGTGTGAACTTGTGACGAGATTGCAAATCAGTACTTGTTACTCTCTTTTGGGTGTGGTTTCTACTTGAGAGATTAAAGAAGAACTCAAGAAGAACTACATGTTACTGTTTGAGTTAGTTTTTTAACATTTTTGACTAGTATCTCTACGGGAACAAACTTTACTTACCCAATTACCACAAAAGTGATATTTTCCGGGTTGTTACAAGTGCTTACCTAACATGATGATGAGGGGAAGGAGTTTGTGGTAGCCTATGCTAGTTGCTCCAAAAATTTAGCAAAGGCAAATTATAGTTCATATGAGGGAGAGTGCTTGGTAGCAATTTGGGCAGTGACACATTTATGATATCACCTATTTAGTAACTCTTTTACTCTTATCACTAATCATCAACCATGAAAGTGGTTGATGGAATCCGACAAGCTTTCAAGGAAGCTTGCACAATGGGCTCTGATTTTATAGGAGTATGATTTCTTGATTATTCATAGACTTGGAATGGTGAATCGTGTTGCAAATGGGTTGAGTAGAAACCCATGTCCTAGCCAATAGGATCAGACAAGAGCACATTGGCATGGTGAGAGAGATGAGGAGATGGTGCTAGGTTAGCATGCATTTTCCTTTCTTTGTATATTTTCTAAGGCTTTGGTGGTATTTCTCTCAACGCATACAAGAGGAGTTATTGATGTCATAGATCTAGAGAGTGGAGATAGTGGTATAGTTCAACAAGACATTCATGTTGATGTCATAATGATGGACTATCTTTGCACTAGTGTTGTGGGTGGCACAATGGGGCCAAGGAGAGAGACCGTGTTCTTCAGCCAAGCCAGGTGGTTCAAATTGGAGGGCAAACACCTTCTTTGTGTATGGAAGGATGGTAGAGTGAGAGTAGTACCACTTCCAATTAGAGACTACAATTGGCCCCCCATGCTCATGAGGAGCTAGGACATTTTGGAGTAAAGCGTACATACAACTTACTCTTGAGTTGTTATTGGTGGCATGGTATGCAGAACGATGTACAATAGTTTGTTGCTAGATGTGTGGTTTGTGACCAAGTTAGAGCATCATTCAATGCTCTTATGCCATAGTTGCACCCATTACCTATCATGGGATTGGGTTACCATTAGATTTTGGACTTTGTTTGACCTTTACCATTGATTGTGAGACATCATCAATACATTTTGATGATGGTGGAGCACTTCTCTAAGTGTATTGAGTTAGTGGCACTTCCTAACAAGTCTAGCTTATTTGTTCCTAGATCAAGTTCTTAGTCATTTTGGTGCACTAGTTGAGGTTTTGATTGATCAGGGTTTTGATTGATTGATTGGGAGAGTTTTAAGTCTTGTGTGACAAGGCTTTGATTGATCATTACACTACCTCTTGAGATCACCCTGAGGCAGATGGCTTAGCAAAGAAAGTGGTTCAAACGGTGAAGAGAGGATTGCAAAAGTATGGTTTGCAGAGAGACCACTTGGGAGATTGGGATCTCAAGTTACCTTGGTTGGCCATGGACTATCGGTTCAGCCGGCAAGTCTCCTTAACATCCCTCTCTCCTTACTTCCTACTCTATGGACAAGATCTAGATTTACCTGTAGCCATTTGTCAAGATGCTACTGTAGTTTTGGACTTGGATAATCCAGATGTATAGATGAGCGCATGTTTTCAACAAGTAGAGATCTTTTTGAGAGTGATGCCAATGGCCTTTGAGAACTTAGCAATTGCTCAACATAGAGATATCTTATGCTATGCTACTATTTGAGGAAGAGGTTAAAGATCTTCAATCCGTTGATTTTGTCTATGGGATTATGTATATCTATAACAGAGCGCACCAACACTTGATGTTTCTACATGTTGTACAATCTTGAAAGTGCATAAGGTTTTGCCATCTAGAGTCCTTGTGTTGGAAGGATGTGATGGAGTTGTTTGGAAGGATCATGTGCACAATTGTGCGCCATGCTACCTCCCAAACATTGATAGCATTATGGACCCAAGCTTGGCACTTGTATGTGCAGGCTTGAGGTGTATGTTATGTGGCTCTTCAAGTGGAGCTGCTACTATGTTGGTGTGTGATAGATATTTGAGAGGATGGCATGTGGTATGTATGACTCCTCCCCTTACAATGGTTCCTCATGGACAGTGGTGGTGTCATGGATGTACTTGACTTATAGCTAGTTCATCCTTTATATGGTGTAGATTGTAGACATGCGACTAATGATGGAGCTAGATACCACCTGACCTCTTGATCTTTGCCCATCATAGGGTATACAATATACTTGGAGAAGATGGCTATCAGAAGTAAGATGGACCTACCTGCCAACTAGGGGAGTGATTGTGGCACTTTAGAATCTATGTATGACTTTTGTGTGATTTATATGTCTATAGTGTATGATATTGACAATGATGTATGCTGTGTAGCGATGTATATACGCATGACAACTATCATGCCATTTGTAGTGTCACATCTAGATTGCTCTAGCACTAGAGTTACAATGTTAATAGTTAGAGGTATTTTAGCAATCACTCATACTACTTTCCAACGGTCAGATTTTGTGTTTGGGGTACTGACTTCATGGTGGAGCCCACCATCACTTTGCACCATTTGAATTGTTGGGTGTGTCGTCAACAAGACCGTTAGGGCATACATTTAGACCTAGCTCAAGTCCATGGGTATACTTTCAAAGTGCAGCTCCAGAGAGGTCACTTCTCTGATGTTGAGCTTTTGAATCCCTAGCTATGGTGGATAGAGGCAAGTGGCACCTGGATTCTCTTAGCTAGAGTGGGTGTGGCTTGATTATAATCAGTGCCCAGTTGTTGGTAGTTATAGAGTGATAGATCAAGTATTGATTTGAGTTGAGTTGATTCGAGTGGTGTAAACAAATTGATTATTGTGGCACTTTAGAGTCTATATATGACTTATGTGTGAGTTATATGTCTATAGTGTATGATGTTGAGAACAATGTATGTTGTGTAGCAATGTATATATGCACGACATATTTGTGGACATCAATAATAACTCAAGATATTAATAGGCCAAGTGTGCCACATGATATAGAGAGACTCGCCTAGCAATCTCATTTCTCTCTACATATAAGTAGCTTCTAAACTCAGATATTTGCATATAGTATTGTAGTTAGTCCAATGTTGATCCCACCAAATAACTCCAATAGGCATACTCCCTCTAATGGATACTTTCAAGCAATAAGTGTGGTATTCAAAGATGATAAGGTAATAGACTCTCAAGGCTCATCCTCACATTGGTCTCTTGGTGGTATAAAGGCTCCACTCCAAGCTTGCTGCACCAACTAATTTGCATGTTGTTGTAATGCCTCTATAAAACTCCACAATGGAACATCCAAGGTAGATGGAACAACCACACTTGTACTCTAAATCTGAGTGATCTCCTTTGGTACAAGGGTATCCTTTGCATGGGTGCTCCTCTCCGATAAGTCATCATGCCAAGAAATAGAAACATTGAAAGCTAAAATTGATGCCATGTTCCTTGATTGTAGTGAGCCAAGATTGCCACTATAAAGTGCACTGGTAGGAAACACACATATTCTCACATGGTTGCTAACTTGGCCTATAGGAAGTTGTTTCCTCCTAATAATCAATACTAAAACCCATGGGGTATAACATTTCTCCACCAAATAGCATATCATATGACTCTACTATTGTTGCAATGGCCTGAACTCTCACCACAAAGCTATCAAGTTGAGTTTGGACAATGAGCTCCCTTTACACGATATATTGTGTAAAACTACCCCCTAAAGATGTTTGGATCTAAAATAGACACTTCTCTACATTGGTCTTTTATAGCTCAAGACCAACAAATGCAACCTTCTCCAACACAGAGGTTGTGCACCAAAGTCTAATAAGACCCTCTATGGTATATAGAACTTCCTTAAAGGTCCAACCTAATGTAAAATCCCACTCTAGTTGTTCAATAGAGCAACTTCAAGTATGAACCAAGTTGACTCAAATGCAAGTCTAGTTGGTAATTTCTCCAACCAAGCAATTGTTGCTTGCCATAAGCCACTAATAGTTGAACTGAGCCTATTCTCCTCAACCAAGTTGGCTCCATCATCAACCACATCTACTCTAAAATTAAGAACCACATCATCTCTACTCTCACAATGTGTGGTAGCCAACCAGAACATTGGAGTTAGGTTAACTACCAATGTAATGTCATTGGTTGAGAACAAAGGGGAGTGCATAATTAATTGAGCCACCCTCAACATCATACTAGACTCAATTTGTGTAGTATCAAGTGATTGACTAGTATCTACACCACCTACCACACCTACTATAGTATTCCAAGGACAAGAGCACCCCAAGAGACACATAAGAGAAGAAACACAAAGCTTCATCCTTCAATACTCCAATGCTCAAAAGGAGGACCTTGTTCTTATTATATAGCAAAGAGGATCCACTCAATTGGAGCTCTACCCTTGGATCAAATACATGGATTGGTAACCTATTAATGAGCTCCATCCTTAGATTAGTTGCATGGATGGATGACATGTTGATCCTTGTCCTTTCTAGTTGGTCAAACAAGTTTTATTGGAGTGAAATTTTGGAGAATCTTCCTTTAAGAAGCTCAAAATAGCATGGATGAGGTATTGTTAGAAAGCTCTCAATGAGACAAATATGGGAGGAAGTGAGAAGGCAATGCCTTTTCTCCCCACCTATTGCAATAGTACCTCCACTTGTAGTAGCACCACCTCCAACTAATGCACTTGCATGGGATACACCAATGCTATAAGAACTAGAACTTATGGGTATTGTCAATCTACCCCAAGGAACCAAGTAATAGAGATGTAGTTTTGAGATCAATATTTTCTCCATAATTCAATCTCCTCCAAGTGAACTCTCCTAAACTCATGATAGTCATCCATTGGTGGACCTTCCAAGTGCTAGAACAACCCCTTCCATGCCATGAAGGGTGTGAATAAAGTTGGGTTCCACATGTATTGTAGATCACACAAACTATTCGACTCTTGGATAATGTCATCTAATGTAATTGTACCCATTGTACCAAAGTAACACTTAGAGCCTTTGGAGGCTCCATAAATCTTGTCCATGTCCCATACTAATGGTGTAGACACATTAGGTGCACTCTCAACTAAATTAGCTCTTGTATCAAACTTCAAACCAAAAGCAATCTTTTCACTCATTGGGACATGGGATATGGGCAGATATCAAGTGCTACTCTATGTAAGCCCAATATATACTACAACAAAATCTCTTTTGGAATCCCCAAAGAACTCCATCATGATAGTGTACTCCAAACTACAACTATAGCCACCAAGTAACACCACCAAGAACTACCCACTAATGTAACCTTAACTATGGCAACTAACTAGGATGAAGGGTAACATATAACCTATCATCATAACACACATTTCATGGTTTGTAGGCCATCACTTCCTACTTCATAAGATAGAAACACAAGCGGTCTGATTGGAAATCATTCTAGCTTCACTATCAAGAGAGCATACTAGATTGCCAATTCTCTAAATATCAAGGCACCTCACACAAATAAGAAGCATAGAATATAGGAGGTCTAATCACAAGAAGTTGAAACAATAACTCTCCATCCCACAAATCAAAACCAGATTGACTTTATCACCATTTGCCATTGACACAATGGGATGTATATCTACTCTTGCACTACAAGAATCACTAAGGATGAGATCAAGAGTTCTCTCCTAGCCAAAGCTACATGTTAGTCTACCAATCATTAGGACTGTAAGTGAAGATGGACAAATTGGCTAAGGCACTAGTCTAAGAACAAGAGATCTAGGGTTCAAACCCTGTTGCACACAATCTTGAGGATGGATAGATCTTGCCATACAACTACCAAAAACTTAACTAAATTGGCTAGTTTGCTAGCCTCTCTAGCCATAACCCTATGCCTTGAAGCCTCTAAACATCAAAAATTAGCCAAATGAGGCATTTCTTCTTGCCAATTTGAACCCTCTCCAAATCTGGCTAACCTCCACCAACTCAATAACTAACTAAGGCAATTCATGCAAAATTCAAATCCCTAATTTGGGAGATGGGTTCTCAAATCTGCCTTTAAGTTTAAACACTAAAATTCAACCAAATAAGACATTTCTTCTTGCCAATTTGAACCCTCTCCAAATTTGGTTAACCTCCACCAACTTGAGCACTAGTTAGGGTAATTCAAGAAGACCCAAGCAACGTCCAAATCCCTAATTCAAGTAGATGGGTTCTCAAATTTTTCACATTGGGCTTGATTTTCATAAAATCTACCTTGATTCACCTCCTTGGACTCAAATCGAAACATTCTTTGTCTCAAAGTGATTCAATATTGAGAAATTTGGCTAGTACTTTTGCACATGTAATACCAAGATCTAGCCATATGATCTAGATGTGAAATTCGGTTTGGTAACATCTAGAATGATGTTATACATGATGGTCAAAATAGATCAGATAGAAGTATCACCAAAAGAGTACTTCTACTAATAGAGCAGAAACCAAAATAGACTTGAGAACCTTAGAACCAATAGCTAGACATAGAATTGGTTTGATAACATCTAGAAGGATGTTACACATGATGGACTAAACAGATCAGAAGGGTATCACCAAAAGGGGACTTCTACTAATAGAGTAGGAACCAAAATATGCCTAAAATCTTTGAAGGCAATTTTGAAGGCCTAAACGGATGAATTAGGCCTTGAAAATATAAAGATTCCCCCCAATTGAGGAAAGGCTTGCCTTTCTTCCCCCTTGGTTTTTTTCATGGAGAGCTTTCTAATGGTACCTTACGTGATTCTGAGACTCCTACATGAAGATTCTCTAAAAGATTTCCTCCGTTGAAAGCTTGCTTGACCAACTAGATAGGACCTAGACTGACATGTCATCCATCCAAGTAAGTAATCCAAGGGTGGAGCTTGCTGACATGTCACCTATCTATGTGCCTAATCCTATGGTGGAGCTTCCTTGGAAGAGATCCTCTTTGTCTATATAATAAAGAGAAGGTGCTCCTTTGGGGCACCAAATGTTGAGTGTGTAATCTTGTTTTCTCTCTTCTCTTGTCCTCGGAGTATTACAACACATCATCTATCTTGTTGTCAAATTTGCAACAAATCAAGCATGGCTTTTTCACCCAATCCACACAACTAAAAGAAAACTTGAGACCATAGATACCAACAATCTCACCAAGCTTGGAGATACCACCAATGCCTTCAATTCTTGCACCCAATTTCTCCTTGACCTTAGTTCTCCGATGTTATCAATTCAATTCACACTCAACTCGGATTAGAACTCAATCTACAATAGGAATTGATTACAATTATGCTACAATCACTCTAGCTAAGAGACTCTAGGTGATGCTTGCTGGCCTTTGTCCACCATAGTCAAGAACTCAAAGGCTAAATATCAAAGAAGTGAGCTCATTGGAGCTACATTTTGAAGGTAAACTTTTCTATTCAACTTGGGTCTCTAGCCCTAAATGTGTTGATGATGGCCCATTTGACAATACAAATGATGCAAGTGATGGTAGGTCCAATGATGTGATCAATAGTCCTAACACAATACCTGGCCACCACTAAGTAGTCTTTGAGCAACTACTAATATAACTCTAACTGCCAAAACTATCACTCCAACGTATGAACAAACTAGCTTCGTCGTTGTAAATGTAGTAACATCTTTTCAAAGGGCATTATAAGCAAATACCAAATATTGAATTGTATAATCTTCCAAATAGCTCTATTATGCAAGAAGCATATGATTACTACAAATCAAATGTTGAAGCTAAGGATCCTTGTGGTACATATTTGATTAGATAATAAAATGTAGATCAGATTGTTTAAACATATGAAGATTCCTTACAAACATTGATTTGTTATGTACAATGATTATTTTTAGCTTAAAGTTGGAATTAGATTATGTAGTTGGAGTGCCAAGAAAGGTTATATCATGTTTATAAAACTTAATTATTATCTTCTAAAGTAGTAACTTTTATGATTTGGTTGGTTTTAATTGAATGTTAACTTGTTAATTTAGTTGAAATAGGAACCTAAAAGGTTTAATATGCATAATGAATTTTAGATATAAATCATCATGCATATTAAACCTTTTAGGTTCCTATTTCAACTAGGATTTCATTTCTTTACTCACCTTGATAAATGGTGATAAGACATCATACAATCCCAAACTAAAAGTTACAATACTCACAAAACTTGGGATTTCAACTTATTATTGCAATATACAACTTTACTTGAAAATCTTTTTGATTACATCACATTCAACCAAAAATTCATAGATTCAAATGTGTAAGACATAGATAACAAATTAATGAATCATCATTCCATCTTTTTGGCAACCTCTATGAAACTACTTCTATAATTCTTTGAGAGAAAAGGATAACTTAACTCAAATTTTGTTAGCTTGAAAGCTTACTTTGAAGTCAAGCACTCAAAAGAAGGAAGATCAAACTATTCAATTTATTTTGGATCTAAAGAAGAGCATATTATACTTGTGTAAATATTTTTAGGCATTCTATGTTTCTTAAAACATTTGGCAGAAGTAATCTCTATAAAACATTGGATACTACTATTTATCCTCCTGATTCTTCTAGCTCTATTATATGAGTGGTTAATACTATGGTTCATATTTAGCCCAATGTTTAATCAATGAGTCTTTATATTGCTAAAGAGTATGTTTTTGGAGAAAGAAAAGATCTCTACTCAAACTTGATTTTGGTTGATGGCCACAAAGCCATTAAGATTTAGTCATTATATTTATACTTGTGGTTTACATGCTTGGTTGGAATAATCTAGCTTTAAGGCCATGAAAGATTACAAAATTTATGGAAATCAAATCCTATATTTACACATATATTTAGAAAAGAGTTCATAAAATATGTTAATTCAATGTTGTATAATAGAATCTACAAATTTTTGGACTAGTTGGTGTTTTCTTGAAACTTTTTCTAGTAGTTGAAGAAAGAGATACATGGAAAAAATGTTAAATAAAGCAATTTATTAAGAAATTATTATTCCCTCTTATATTTTTGGCAACGAATGCCTATTGATTACTTTAATTTAAGGTAATATTTCTTAAATAAAAGACTCTTGCAAAGGAACTCGTTATAAATTTTCCTTTCTGAGGAGGTAATTCTTATTACGAAGTGCAAATTGAAGCATCATTTAAAATTTATTA
Organism: Lunularia cruciata; assembly: GCA_948567375.1. NCBI lineage: Eukaryota > Viridiplantae > Streptophyta > Marchantiopsida > Lunulariales > Lunulariaceae > Lunularia > Lunularia cruciata. The sequence goes on along the minus strand of OX419757.1, from coordinate 15,327,480 downwards.
TTTTGAATAATAAAATTAAAAATATTAAAAATATAATTAGTAATACAATATGATTGTCACTTTTACTAATCTGTTATATACTAAACGAACGTTAACCCTTGGCCGATAACAACCCTGAGGGTTACATGAAACCTCTTTACTGCTTTCGCGACTTGCATAGCTCTGAAATCTTAGATGTCTCATATCGATATTATTGGAGATGTCCCATATCGATACTTCGACCCATTTTAATTATTTTGTCTCACCAGTTGGAAGAAAGGCTTGATGAGGTCTTCCCATCCTTCCATCCTTCGTGTTTTCTAGGCGGTCGCCTTTCTCACTTTCGCATTCGTAAAACGGAAAATCAAATAGCACTACGCATTGGTCAGGGATTATGCCAGACAGTTGATTTTCGTCCAGGAGGGATTGTTGTTGTACCTACGAATGATTTTCGAGGGACTCAGGAATTGAGCTGGAGAATTGTTTGACACTAAATCAGGGTCCTTACAACAACCGAAGCTGCTCAGAGCTACCTGGTATCTGTCCTTGAATTCTGTTGCCTGCGATGTCAAGAAGATAAAGATGTGACAGGTTGCCCATACATGTTGCACATCTCCTTCGAGTTGATTACCACCCAAATAAAGCGTTTTTGTCTTTGAGCATCTGCACACGCTCTCGGGAGTGTTGCCTGTGAAGTTGTTCTCTCGCGTACCAGGAATCGTCCACCTGTGGCGGTGTACTTCCAGTGAAGTGGTTGCCAGAGAAGTCCACAGTCTCTAGCCGGGAGCAGTTTCCCAGTGAATCAGGAATGGTGCCTGTAAATGTATTCTGGTTCACACAAAAAGACCCAGCTGTGACGTAATCTGGCGTACGAAGTTGTTTTTAGAAAGGTCAAGCTTCTGCAGCTTGGTGCATCTTCCCAGTAAGCAGGAAAATTGCCTGCAAGTGAATTCCCCACAACAATAGCACAATCGAACTCCTTACATTTCCAAGCTATGGTGTCACCTGCCCTGTAAAGCTCTTATTGGCGAAATTCAGTTCCTCTAACCTGGAGCTGTTTCCGAATGGATTGAGGAATTCTATCTGATAGGTTGCTTCAGGACACCAACAAGGACGGCAACTTCTCCGCATTGCCAAGTTGCTCAGCCGATGGTCGTGTCAAATCGTTGTTGCTAGTAATACACAAAGATGTCAGTTGTTCTACACTACCAAGTTCAGGGTGCATGTGTCCTTAAGATCAATCAAAGTGATCTAAGTGTGGGGAGTTTATCAATTACAATGAAGAAGGAATGTTACCAGAAACTGTAAGAGTATTTTCTTTCACCGAATCCTTCAGACTGCAGCTTGGTGCACTTCCCCAATGGAGAAGGAATCCTCCCTGCTAGTGAATCATTATACACCGACGCTGCATCAACCTCTTCAAATTTCCAAGCTCTGAAGGCAAGTGCTGTAAGTCTGTTGTGGGAGAAGTCAAGCGTCTCTAAATTGGTGCAGTTCACCAAGGACTCAGGAATGCTGCCTGTAAGTAAATTAGTATAGACTGACAGCAGCATCAACTCCTTCAAAGTTCCAGTGCTGATGGCATGTTCCTGTAAATTTGTTGTGGGCGAAGTTGAGGATCTCTAACTTTGTAAAGTTCCCCAATTAGTCAGGAATGCTGCCTGGCAGACCATTCACAGACACCAACAAAGACATTAACCCCTTTGGCTTGCCAGGTTATGACGGCAATGCTCCTGCCAACAACGGACAAGTCGATCAATTTCTCCAATTTACAAAGTTCAGATGGTAGGGGTTCTGTGAATTTGTTATGAGACAAATCAAGGCGCTCCAAACTTTGAATAGTTTCCTAGTAAAGCACGAATGCTCCCTTGAAGTATATTTTCCAAGGATAAGCACGTCAGCTCCTTCAAACTGACACTGTGCTGTGCTGTGCTGGTCCGTGGCCGATCTTGTTCTTCGACAGATCAAGCAGATTCAACTGGGAGCAATTTTCCAACGCTATCAGAATGTTGCTTATAAGAGTATTTCGTCACAATGACAAGGCTAAAACTCTTTTCAAATATCCTAGATGGGATGGAATGTGTTCCATGAAGCTGTAGTTGGCTAAGATAATCGTCCCCAACTGGAGCAGCTCCCGTGTGAGACGGAAATTTACCTGTAAGTTTATTAAGTTACCTCCAAAGAGATGAATCTCAAATACTTCAGAAGTGCCCAGTTCTGATGGTGCGTGGACTATGAAGTTGTTTCTAGACAGGCCTACTTTCTGCAACCTCGAGCAGTTCACTAATGAGATAGGAATGCTTCCGGTGAAACTGTTCCCGGCAAATACCAGAATCTTGTTATGTTTCCTCTTGAGTTGAAAGTATTGGTAGTCCATGGCAGTCCATGTGTATTGATATAGCGTGTATCTATACTATACATGTGTATTGATATAGCATGTATCTATACTATAGGTGTTAGGGTTTGTATATTGCACCTAGCACCACAGCAGCATTAATGTTAAAGTATTTAGGTCTTATCTTTGAGAGAGCAAGTAGTTCATTCCATCAAGATGCTACCAACATAGTTAAATAGCTTTTGTGGTAGGATGTGTGAGTAGCAGTTTGGAGAAGCAAGGCCAGACAACACAAGTTTTCATTAGCTTAAAGTCTACATACGAGGGTGTAGGTATTCCATTCTTCATTTCATGCGGTTACATTTGCAATAACATAAAATCTGCAGAAATGCTTTGTATACCTTTTTGAGTTCCTTGTCTGTTATAAATGCTGTATAGATTTGCATCGATGTTTATGATGATTTTCAACAAGTTATGGGTACAAGTTTCCCAAGTATATCAAGAGTGATAGAAGATTACTCTTGTCATAAGATTTCAAAGACATTGAGAAACTAGAAGAGACCTTTTAGATAGGAGAGTAGATTGGGACACATTGTGAACAAGGAGTGATGTGAGAGATATAGCACACATTAATCAATTCAATGGAAAGAATTTCTTGATTTGGAAATTCTAGATGATGATCATCTTCAATTTAAAGAGACTTAAAGGGATCGTTGACGGGATAGTAACTACAAAACAATCTATAGCAAATGGAGAAGAGACCAATTGGCATAGAAAGAATGATGTTGCATAAATGTACTTATGTGTAGCCATAGAAGAGAAGTATTTACATAGACTGTTCAATTGTAAAATTACAAACAAGATGTGTAGTATATTGATTGCGTTACACAAGCAATATGCTTTAGAGAACAAGGACTTTCTCTAACAGAGATTCTTTCAAATTTCAAATGTAAATGAAATTGGGAGAAGAAATAAAGGGTCTTATTAGCCAAGTATAAACTCTCTCTAGTCAATTAAGTAACCTTGGTGTTAGAATAGATGATTCCTCTATCATCACCAGGATTATTCATAGTTTACCATAAACTTATCACCATAAAATAACTGCATGGGATACTATACTTGAGGAGAAGCTGTGAGCCGGCCTGTCTCTCACTCAGGATGAACCTCTGATGGCTATTATGGTAGCGCACCATGGACTAAGAAGGCAAGGAACCCGAACTCCATCATACTCCTCCAAGGCTAACACTCCAAGACTCAAGACATTGCTCACTAGAGAACTCAATGAGAGAGAGATAGTTGCAAATGAAAGGATGATGAGTACCTCCTCACCCCTTGTTTATATACTTGTGAAATAGTTACGTACCAAAGTTACTAATTATCATAGTAACTCAAGTTACTAGACTAAAAGTCAAGAAAAGTCAAAAAGTAGAAAGGAATATCCATTCATATAGGCATATTACCCTAAGCATGTGGTCTTATCTTGACCCAACCACTAAGTCAAGGATTCCTTCACATGGGCTATCCTTGGACTAAAGAAGAATCCAAAACAAAAAGGCTTGCGGGCCCAAGAGTTCTCAACTCTTTCCTCCAAGCCAAACACCTAGGAATAATACCAAGTCAACACACTAAAATCCAAAATAGTGGTGCTCATCTTTTCTACTTCCTCTAAAGTAAGGTCCCCTCTATCTTAGCTATGATTAACTTTAGCTAACCATGACTAATATAGAACCATCCTTTATCTCTATATAAATAATATCTCTTAAGTACTTATAATAACAAGCTAAATATCACAATACCACACACATGCACAAATGGGTGTTACAAAGCAAATTATCAAGAGACTCACTAGAAGACTGCTCAAGGAAGAAACTTGAACACATGTGGAGAAGAGAGTTCAATTGAGAGAGCATTTCCTACTATCTATAGAAGAAGCATTAGAGGTAGTAACAATCATGGGACTCAAAAGAAGATCGGCATCTTTGAATTAAAGAAGAGAACAAGCTATAAAAAATGTGGAAAGAAGGTGCATTGGGCAAGAGAATGCAAAGGTAAGCAAAACCAAGAAGAAAGCCATATAATATAGCTAATCCTAGAAGTAAATCCAATGCTCTAACAACACCAAGTATTGCATTTATTGCTAGTTTAAGCACTACTACAAGTATCAATCATCTAGACAATGATGTTTGGTATGCTAAGAGAGGAGCTATCACTCCATTTCTAGCTTTGCATCTAGATTGCTTGGACACTAGAGTAGTAGTGAGTAGTAGTGATAGTAGTTAGAGGTATTTTGGCAATTACTCATAGATTACTTTCAATTAGTCAGATTTTGTGTTTTGGGTACTGATTACATGGTGTCCTATTATCACTTGCACCGTTTGTATCGTTAGGTGTGCCATCAGTGGGACCATTGGTGTGAGACGTAGGTCAAAATCAGGAGTATACCTTGGGAGTGCAACTCCAGAGAGCTCACTTCTTTATTGTTGAGCCTTTGAGTTCTTGGCTAGAATGGACAGAAAGCCGGTGAGCGTCACTTCAAGTCTCTTAGCTAGAGTGGGTGTGGCTTGACTGTAATTAGTGCCCAATTTTTGGCAGATCATTGAGTGACAGACCAAGTACTGATCTAATTGAGTGTGATTTGAGTTGATTACAATAGAGAAGTGAGAGTTAGGCAAAAATTGGATGCAAGAACTAAGGGTGGTGATTGCATCTCCAAGCTTGGTGGATAGTGGTACCTTGATCGTAGTTCTGATTTCCTTGGAAGTGATTGTGTGCGGAAGCGCTGGCCAAATTTGGAGCTAGAGAGAGTTGATTTCAAGCATTAGTTGTGATTTTGAGCTCAGGATTTGAACACAAGATCAATTTAGCGTCAATTGAGCTCCAAAAGTGAAATTGAGGTGGAGTTGGGAACCCACTCTCATGAATTAGAGATTGGACTAAACCAAATTTTCCAATTTAGCTCGAGTCAAGAGTTAGTAGAAGATTTAGTGGTCAGACAAATTTAGGGATTTATGTCTAATTTTGCAAAGGGTTTATGTCAGATTTTGGCAAAGAGAACTTTGATCCCATTCTTTGGTGATCCTCATAACTCAAGAAGTAGATAAGTACTCCGATTATATCAAATGCCAAATGGTGGTATAGTCAATCCGGTGTTGCTTTATGAGAAGGAAAGATTTTATTTAGCCTTCTTGTGATTGGACCCTCTCCATTCTCTACTTCCTATTTGTGCACCGTGTTTGTGTGAGGTGCCCTGAATTTAGAGCATTGGTGCTTTGGTGTGCTCTTGATAGTAAGGCTGGAGTGATGACCAATCAAACTATCTATGTTTCTCTTTGGTGAAGCAAGAAGTGATGACATGCAGACCGTGAGAGTGCATGTTGTGATGGTAGGTTACAGGTCACCCATTCCCCTAGTGCAGTTACCTCAACTAGAGTTACATTAAAGGGAAGTGTTCTATTAGGGTTGGCACTTGGTGGTGCTTGGTTGGTGGTGTTGCCACTTGGTGGGGTACTTGCAGTTTGTTGTTGGCGGTTGGCGGTGTCATCGGGAAAATAGCCCACGTGTACCCTTGAGGCTTTTGGTGTGATAAATTTTCTTTTTCTCTTCTAGTTGTTGTAAGGAACATGGATTTATGTCAATATGTCTCACGTATAGTTTTATGCTACCTTGCTACAGAAGATAATTCCTATATTATTGTGAAGCCAACAAAATTTATGGTGTTATTAGCTCAAGGAGTCTTTTAATGTGGCTTGAGCCAAGAAATAATGTGGGGTTACACTAGCTCAGGTTCTGTTTTATGTTATTGGAATGAAAGAGTATTTGCCTTAGAGGAGGAGCAAAAAGGAGTCTTAGAGTTGGAAATACTTGGGAGGCTTTAGAGGAGTTGTGACAATGAAAGGCTTGGGGGAAGAGAAAATTTTAGCATGGACTGTTAGTGCTTGAGAGTGCAAGGGAGAAAAAGGTTTTTCTCTCAAAGGAATGAACAATGTGCAGGAGAGGAAATGCTTGGACAGTAGAGTGCAATTTTTGCAAGGACTGTTAGTGCTTGAGAGTGCAGGGGAGAGAAAGGGTTTTCTCTTGAAGGAATGAACAATGTGCTAGAGAGGAAGTGCTTGGACAAGAGAGTGCAATTTTTGCAGGGACTGTTAGGGCTTGAGAGTGCAAGGGAGAGAAAGGTTTTCTCTCGAAGGAATGAACAATGTGCAGGAGAGGAAGTGTTGGGACAGAAGAGCAATTTTCACAGGGACTGTTAGTGCTTGAGAGTGCAGGGGAGAAAAAGGGTTTTCTCTTGAAGGAATGAACAATGTGCAGGAGAGGAAGTGCTGGGACAGGAGAGTGCAATTTTTGCAGGGACTATTAGTGCTTGAGAGTGCAGGGGAGAAAAAGGGTTTTCTCTCAAAGGAATGAACAATGTGCAAGAGAGGAAGTGCTTGGACAGGAGAGTGCAATTTTCGCATGGACTGTTAGTGCTTGAGAGTGTAGGGGAGAGAAAGGTTTTTCTCTCAAAGGAATGAACAATGTGCAGGAGAGGAAGTGCTTGGACAGGAGAGTGCAATTTTTGCAAGGACTGTTAGTGCTTGAGAGTGCAGGGGAGAGAAAGGGTTTTCTCTCAAAGGAATGAACAATGTGCAGGAGAGGAAGTGCTTGGACAAGAGAGTGCAATTTTTGCAGGGATTGTTAGGGCTTGAGAGTGCAGGGGAGAGAAAGGTTTTCTCTCAAAGGAATGAACAATGTGCAAGAGAGGAAGTGCTGGGACAGAAGAGCAATTTTCGTAGGGACTATTAGTGCTTGAGAGTGCAGGGGAGAAAAAGGGTTTTCTCTTGAAGGAATGAGCAATGTGCAGGAGAGGAAGTGTTGGGACAGGAGAGTGCAATTTTCGCAGGGACTATTAGTGCTTGAGAGTGCAGGGGAGAAAAAGGGTTTTCTCTCAAAGGAATGAACAATGTGCAGGAGAAGAAGTGCTTGGACAGGAGAGTGCAATTTTTGCAGGGACTGTTAGTGCTTGAGAGTGCAGGGGAGAGAAAGGTTTACCTTTCGAAGGAATGAACAATGTGCAGGAGAGGAAGTGCTTGGACAGGAGAGTGCAATTTTTGCAAGGACTGTTAGGGCTTGAGAGTGCAAGAGAGAGAAAGGTTTTCTTCTTGAAGGAATGAACAATGTGTTGGAAAGGAAGTGCTTGGGGAGAAGAGAAATTTTTTGCAAGGATTGTTAGTGCTTGAGAGTGCAGGGGAGAGAAAGTGTTTCTTCTCAAAGGAATGAACAATATGCTAGAAAGGAAGTGCTTGGGGAGAAGAGAAAGTTTTCACAGGGACTGTTGGGGCTTGAGAGTGCAGGGGAGAGAAAGTGTTTCTTCTCAAAGGAATGAAAAATGTGCAAGAAAGGAAGTGCTTGGGGAGCAGAGAAAGTTTTCGCAAGGACTGTTAGGGCTTGAGAGTGCAGGGGAGAGAAGTGTTTCTTCTTGAAGGAATGAACAATGTGCAGGAGAAGAAGTGCTTGGGAGAAGAGAAATTTTTGCAGGTCTGAAGTGCAGGCTGCAGGAGTAGCAAAAGGAAACTCTCACAAATGTGAGAACAGGACTGGAGAAGAGAGATTTCTGTGTAAAAATGTTGATAGAGTGTTGAAGGACAGAATTGGAAAGGGAATTTTTGCAGGTCTAAAGGGTAGGCTGCAGGAGTTGCAAAAGGAAACTCTCACGAAGGAAACAAAGGGGAAGGAGTTCATGGTTCAGGAGTTTTGCCCCGTAGAGAAGTGACCAGCATGGGATGAAGAGAAGACAACTCAGAGTTGCATTTGGCTGGGCAGAGAGGTAAGAGAAGGAGAAATCCCTAAAGCAGGTTTGGTCTGGCCTGAGCGGAGATCTGGGTACGTCAGGAGCTTGGACTTTGCTGTGACAAAAGCTTATGCATTGTCTCCAATCTGAGCTATAGACATTGACTGCGACAAGACCCTTAGACCTTGATGTGGTAGAGGAATAGAGAAATTGTTCACAGTTGGACTGCTTTGAATTAACATGCAAGTGAGAGAGAACATGTTGGAGACCAACTTTGAATTTGGCTGTTATTGTTCCTTCCTTTTGCTTATTTGACAGTCATAGGTGACTTAGGTGAGTTTAGTGTGTTACTTGGAACTGATTATTTCCCAAGTGGATTTGTAAATAGTGAGATGAGGGTGTGTTGAAAGCTGTGCGATTCTCATGGATGAATGTTGTATTTGAGAATTATGAATAGGGCCATGAAGAAGGACTTCATTCTCGGCTTCTAGTTCGGTATGTGTAGCCAGCTCAAAGCATTGATCTATTTGCCTGGATTGGGTCTAGCCATACCTTGTGACCTGCCAAACAGACCCCACCAGAGCCATAAACCTCAACCCAAAGCTTAACAAACATGAACACGCTGTAGTGATACATTAGGTTCAGCGTTAACCCAAGAAATCCTACCAAACAGTCCTAAGAAGAGCATGCAGATAGGAGCAACTATAGGCAGCTGCTCTATTACATGGAGGAAACTGCAATCATATGAAAGAACAAAGCCTGCGATAAACTGCAAGGGAACTTCTAACTCTTCAGTGAATAGGATAACCTAAGCATGAGCAGCTAGGTGCCCGGCGCACTCTTGAGACCATCCGATCCCCTCGACAGCGATTACTTGTCACAATGGAGTTATTTTAGGATTCTAGAGGAGATAACTTTATAGTACATGGTGGGTTTAATTGGAGTGGTGCTCGGTATGAGCTTGTATCTCATGTCCCAATGAGGGAGGAGATTGACTCTGAGTTAGAGTTTGACCCAAGAGCTGATTCAATTGAGAGTGCACTTGGTGTGTCATGTGAGTCGGCCTGTCTCTCATTCAAGATGAACCTTTGATGGCTATTATGGTAATGCACCATGGACTAAGAAGGCAAAGAACCCCAACTCCATCATACTCCTCGAAGGCTAACACTCCAAGACTCAAGACATTGCTCACTAGAGAACTCAATGAGAGAGAGATAGTTGCAAATGAAAAGATGATGAGTATCTCCTCATCCCTTGTTTATATACTTGTGAAGTAGTTGCACTAAAGCTACTATTTACCAAAGTAACTCAAGTTACTAGGCTAAAAGTCAAGTAAAGTCAAAATGTATAAAGGAATATTCATCCACATGGGCATATTCCACTAAGTATGTGATCTTATCTTGACCCAAAAACTAAGTCAAGGATTCCTTCACATGGGCTATCCTTGGACTATAGAAGAATCCAAAACAAAAAGGCTTGCAAGCCCAAGAGTTCTTAATTCTTTCCTCAAAGACAAACACCTAGGAATAATACCAAGTTAACACATTAGAATCCAAAATAGTGGTGCTCATCTTTTCCACTTTCTCTAAAGTAAGGTCCCTTCTATCTTAGCTATGATTAACTTCAACTAATCATGAAAAATGTAGAACCATCCTTTATCTATATAAATAATACCTCTCAAGTACTTGTTATACCAATCTAAATATTACAATACCACACACATGCACAAATGGGTGTTATAGTCCGCACTATTGTTGTGGGACATAGACAAGATTTATGGGGCCTCCAAAGGCCCTAGGCATTACTCTAATATAATGAGTACCATTGAGTTGGATAACTTCATCCAATAGTTTGATAATTAGTGTGATCTGTGGTAGATGCAGAACCCAACTTTGTATACATTCTTCATGGCATGGAAGGACTTGTTTCAACGTTTGGACGGTCCACTAATCTACAATTACCATGAGTTCAAGAGAGCTCATATGGAGGAGATTGAGTTATGAAGACAATATTGGTCTTTGAACTATATCTCTATCACTTCAAGCGTAGTTGCCAAGAGTAGATCGGCAGTATCAGACAAGTTCTAGCTCAAGTAGCATTGGTGGAGCTAGTGGAGCTAGTGGAGGTGCACTAGCTGGAGATTTTGCTACTACGAGTGGAGGTACCACTATAGGAGGTGGTGTGGTACCAAGGGTTAACCCTATGGTGGAGTTCTTCTAGTGTTTGAGGCATAATTACTAGAGAGTGCATACTGACAAGTTGAGGAGCTTGTAGGAGTTCTAGCGTTGGAAAGAGCGTACGCAATTCATACACTCACATGAGGCGGATGATCAGTTTCACTCAAGGAGTTATTGAGGCCCAAGCAGTCCAATTTTGGTACAAAATATTGGAAAGGGAGTTATGAAGTAGAGTTTGTGATGCTACGTTGTTATAGGCTACTTCACCCACTTTGGCAGTGGTCTTTGGTTTGGTTGAGCATGTTGAGCTCAATATGGTGGAAGAGAGAGTGGTGACATTTGGATTTGGTAGGAAGACCTCATCCACAACTGTGACTTCTTCTAGAGTGCAGCAAAGTGCACCACATCTAGTTGGCTTTTGAGGATAGGGTGGACAGCCTAGGTCCTATGGAGTGAGTGGAGGGCCTATTGTAGTTAGACCCTTACCTTCATTTTTGGGTCAACGACAGCTAGTGAGTAGTGTTGTTGCTTGTTGGACTTGTGGTGGACCTCATCACAAGAGAGAGTGCACTTAGGGCAATGGACCTTATACCTCTAGTGCATCACAGCCAGCATAGAGATAGTGTGAGCGTTGTCATAGATATGGTCACTCTAGTGACCGATGCTTTGACCTACACTCGGAGTTATGGAGTTGTAAGGCTACTATGGCAGGTAGTAAAGGAGCCCTAGTTCATGGAGGACGAAGTGGTAGAGGATCCACACCTGGTAGAGGTGCAGTACATGCCCTTACTTTTGATATAGCCATGACTACTCCAATTGAGCAGTTGGAGTAAAGCTTGGCTAGTATGGCCATTGCTTAGAGGAGATTAGATTCGAGTGCTGAGGCTTCCACCTCATATGCTGGTGATAGAGATGTTTTGGACTTTATGCACGGAGTAGCACAAGTAGATGCATCTATAGCAATGACTAGGAGTGCAATACATGCTATAGAGCCTAGAGGAGCATCAGTGGAGTTGGACCCATAGAGAGGAGAGGTTGGAAGATAGGTCAGACTTCCCTAGCCTTTCACTCTCTTTGAGGCTCCACAGGCATCATCTATGGCTCCTAAATGTCCTAGTGCAGGTGTGGTAGGTGGTGATGGGGTGCATGATGGACTGCATGATGGACTACCTACTAGTCAGCTACTTGCTACCACACAGATTGAGTCTAGCACAATGTTGGGAGCGGCTTAGTTGACTATGCACTATCTTTTATTTTCAGCCAATGACATGTGCACATTGGGAGTTGACCCAGCCCTAATGTTCAGATTGGCTACCATGCTTTGTGAGAGTTGTGATGATGTGGTTCCTACTATTGGAGCAAAGGTGGTTGATAGTGGAGCTGACTTGGTTGAGGAACATGGGATCCGCTTAACAACCAATGGTTTATGGCATGTAGTAGCGGCTAGATTGGAGGAGTTGCCAGCTAGACCGGCCTTTGAGAGAGTGCGGTTCACACTTGGTGTTGTTTTATTGGATAACCAAAGGGGGATTTTTTGTTTGGTAGGACCTTCAGGGAAAGTCTATACACCATAGAGAGTCTTATTAGACTTTAGTGCACAATCGCTTATGTTGGGAAAGGCTGCAATTGTTGGTCTAGAGTTATGGAAGACCAATGTAGAGAGGTGTCCGTTTCAGATCTGGAAATCTCTAGGTGGTGGTTCATCACAATACATCACACAAGGGGAGCTTGTTGTCCATGTTCAGCCTGGTCACTTGACTGATAGCTCAATGGTGAGAGCTCAGGCTATTGCAACAATAGTTGAGTTATATGATGTGCTAGTTGAGAGAGCAGTATTATTATACCCCATTGGTTTTAATATCGACTGTTGGGAGGAGACATCCTCTTATAGATCAGGTTGGCAGTCTGGTGAGGGACGAGTATGTTGCCTGCTAGTATGCTTCAGTAGTAGCAGTCTTGGCTCACTATAGTCCGTGACCATGGCGGCTTTAGTTTCAACTTTTAGTGATTCTATTACTTGGCTTGGTGAGTTATTGGAGGGGAACACCCATGCAAAGGATACTCCAATACCAAAGGAGATCACTTGGATTTGGAGTACAAGTGGGATTGTTCCATCCACCTTGGATATTTCTTTGTAGAGTTCAGAGGAGGCATTGTAGTAGCAAGCAGATCAATTGGTGTAGTAGGCTTAGAGTGGAGCCTTTATACCACCATGAGACCAATGTGAGGATGAGCCTCTAGATTTGATTACCTTGACACCTCTAGATACCACATTCATTGCTTGGCAATATCTAATAGAGGGAGTATATCTATTGGAGTTGTTTGGTGGGATTAGCACTGGACTAGTTGCGGTATTACAAGTAGGTATATGAGTATAGAGGTACTGGTATATGGAGAGAGATGAGACTGCTAGGCGAGTCTTGATCCATCATATGGCACACTTGGACTATTGGTATCTTGAGTTATTATCGATGTCAGCAATCAGGGGTTACCCAAAGGCCCTACTAGTAAACATTTCCTTACTAGGAGCACATGATCTAGAGCGACATGGACTTGTTCATTTGGTGATTTCTGGATGGTCATGTTAGAGACATACATGTGTTGGCCAAGGTTTGGGTCTTTAGGATCCTTGTTTTGGTGTGTTTTGGGAGATGTTATGGATACCATAACATCTCTAGGTTCATCAGTCCATTTCTCCCACTTACATTTTGGAGAATGTTCCATTGATAGGTGATTCTCATACCAGAGTGGTGGTGAGTACACATCAGGTCCATTCTTGGATAGGACCTGCTATATTGATAGATCCAGCCATAGTGGGATCACGGGTTCATCGTCTTTGTCTTTGGTAGATGAACCTCTTACCTAGAGAGGTTCTATAGTGTGCTTACAACGGGATTCAGCGACTAGACCACATCATTGTTGATGACATCTTGGATGTTGGGCGTCAGTCTCAAACAGTGGTAGTGGCTGATAGGTCACCTATGGTAGTGGTGAACTTAGTTGGGCAGCCTAGAGCCGCTTCTCCTACACTTATGAGTTTCCCAAGTTCTCATGCTTTTTGAGAGGGAGGTCTTGGACTTGTTTGGGACTCATAGTTACAATAGTTGGTGGAGCCTAGTGCGGATGAAAAAGAGTGGGCAATGGGTTTTTGCACTAGTATTACCATTGTTCCAACAATGTCAAAAGTATCCAGGCGTCAAGTGTTAGATTAGGCTATGGACCTGAACTGTTTGAGCTTTGGCTTGGCAAAGTAGTGTAGGATGCGCTTGATAGGCATCACCACTCAAACACTTGTGAGCCTTGTACCTATTGAGACAATTTAGGCACATGTTGGAGGTGATGGACCAAGTGAACATAGTATTCTTGGGACACAACAATTAGCTACTAGGGAGAGTGGTCTACTGAGAGTCCATCCAAGTGAGCATGGGCTACTTGGATTACACCCTTGGTTTGCTTAGGATGCTACTAGAGGACGTGTGGTCTAGCTTGTAGCCAAAGTGGAGGGAGCTTTTCACACAAAGGTTGGGAACTCTAGTATTCGGGGGCATGACATTAGATCTTTGATGCAATCGGGCATGCATAGGTCTTTAGTACTTTGGATCTTTAAGCAAGATATCATTAGTTGCCGATCATAGAGGAGGATAAGTCCAAGACATCATTCTGGGCTATTGATCTTCACGACAAGGATGTGTTACGTCAGTAGAGGTTCTTACCATTTGGGTTAAAGAATGGTCTTGTTGAGTTCCAAAGGGTCATGAATAGGATCCTAGCTGGATTGGATTTTGCTTGGTGCTATATTGATGGTATTTTGGTCTTTAGCACTACTATGGAGGAGCATGAGAGATAGTTGTTGGAGGTGTTTGAGAGATTGAGATCTCATGGACTCAAATTACATATGGGAAGTGTAAGTTCTTCCATGAGCAAGTTGAATATTTGGGTCACACTATCTACCTTGGAGGACTTGGTGTTCAACAGACCAAGGTGGAGGTTATTGCACATATTCCTTGACCTATGGATGTGAGCATAGTGCAAGCATTCCTTGGGTTAGCAAACTTCTATCTCCACTATGTTAGAGGATTTAGTGCCATTGCTAGGGCCTTGATGAAGCTGACCAAGATTACACAAAAGTGGTGTTGGGAAGATGAGTAGAGAGAGCTTTTGTAGAGCTCAAGGAGAAGTTGACATCTACTCCTATTTTGAGGAGATCAATCAAAGGATGACCATTTCAAGTTCACACTGATTGGAGTATGTTGGAGCTTGGAGTAGTGCTTACCCAACATGATGATGAGGAGAAGGAGTTTGTGGTAGCCTATGCTAGTCGCTCCAATAATTCAGCAGAGGCAAAGTATAGTTCATATGAGGGGGAGTGCTTTGTAGTAGTTTGGGCAGTAGCACATTTCCAATGTTACCTATTTGGTAACCACTTTACTCTCATCATTGATCATCAGCCACTAAAGTAGTTGATGGAGTCCAACAATCTTTTAGGGAAGCTTGGACGATGGGCTTTGATTTTATAGGGGTATGATTTCACAATTATTCATAGACTTAGAGTGGTAAATCGTGACACAGATGGGTTGAGTAGAAACCCATGTCCCAACTAGCAAGATCAGACTAGAGTATGTTGGCATGGTGAAACAGATGAGGAGATGATGCCAGGTTGGCATGCATCTGCCTTTCTCTGTATATTTTCTAAGGCTTTGGTGGTATCTCTCTTAGTGCATACAAGAGGAGTTATTGAGGTCACAAATCTAGAGAGAGAGAGGAGATAGTGGTATAGTTCAGCAAGATATTCATGATGATGTCTTAGTGGTGGACTATCTTTGCATTGGTGTTGTGGGTGGCACAATTGGGGCCAAGGAGAGAGGTTGTGTCCTTCAGCAAGCTAGGCAGTTCAGATTGGAGAGTAGACACCTTTTGCATGTATGTGAGGATGGTAGAGTGAGAGTTTTAGCACTTCCATCTTAGAGACTATAGTTGGTATGTCATGCTCATGAGGAGCTAGGACCTTTTGGAGTAAAGCATACATATAGCTTACTCTAGATTCATTATTGGTGGTGCGGTATGTAGACCGATGTACAATAGTTTGTTGCCATATGTGTGGTTTGTGATCAAGCTAGAGCATCATTCAATGCTCCTACACCATAGTTACACCCATTACCTATCATGGGATTGGATTACCATTGGAGTTTGGACTTTGTTGGACCTTTACCTTTGATTATGAGACATCATTGATATGTTTTAGTGATGGTGGAGCCCTTCTCCAAGTGGACTGAGTTAGTGGCACATCTTGACAAGTCTTGTGAAGGGACGGCTTATTTGTTCTGGGATTGGGTTCTCAGTCATTTTGGTGCACCAATTGAGGTTTTGACTGATCAGGGTACAAAGTTCTTGAGGGAGTTTCAAGTCTTGTGTGACAAGGCTTTGATTGATCATTGTACTACCTCTCAAGATCACCTTGGTAGATGGCTTAGCAAAGAGAGTGGTTCAAACAGTGAAGAGAGGATTGCAAAAGTATGGTTTGTAGAGAGGCCACTTGGGAGATTGGGATCTCTAATTACCTTGATTGGGCTATCAGTTCAAGCGGCAAGCATCCTTAGCATCCTTCTCTCCTTACTTTCTACTCTCTGGACAAGATCCAGATTTACCTACAACCATTCATCAAGATGCTACTATAGTCTTGGACTTGGATGATCCAGATATATGAGTGAGCGCATGTTTTCAATGGGCAGAGATCTTTTGAAGAGTTATGCCAATGGCTTTTGAGAACTTGGCAATTGCTCAACATAGGGATACCTTACTTTATGCTACCATTTGATGAGGAGGAGGTTATAGATCCTTGATCCGTCAATTTCATCCATGTGACTATGTATATCTATAGTAGATAGCACCAACAACACTTGATGTTTCTACATGCCACACTATCTTGAGAGTGGGCAAGGTTTTGCCATCTAGAGTCCTTATGTTGGAAGGACATGATGGTATTGTTTGGAAGGATCATATGCGCAATTGTACGCCATGCCACCTCCCAAACATTGATGGTATTATGGACCCAAGCTTGGCACTTGTAAGTGCAGGCTTGAGGTGTATGTTATGTGGCTCTTCTGGTGGAGTTGCTACTAAGTATGTGATAGTTGTTTGAAGGGATGGCATGTGGTATGTATGACTCCTCCCCTCATGATGGTTCTTCAAGGACAATGGTTATGTCCTAAATGTATTTGACCTATAGCTAGTTCATCCTTCATATGGTATACATTGTAGATAGGCAACTAACAATGGGGCTCGATAGCACCTGGCCTCTTGATCTTTTGCCCACCATAGGGTATACCATATACTTAGAGTAGATGGCTATCTGGAGCTAGAGGGACCTAACCGCTAGCTAGAGGGGCAATTGTGGCACTTTAGAGTCCATGTATGACTTATATGCGAGTTGTGCTTCTATAGAGTGTGATGTTGACAATGATGTATGTCGTGTAGCGAGGTATATACGCACAAAAATTGTCACACCATTTGTAGCTTTGCATCTAGATTGCTCAAACACTAGAGTAGTAATGATAGTAGTCAGAGGTATTTTGGCAGTTACTTAGAGACTACTTTTTGTAAATCAGATTTTGTGTTTTGGGTATTGACTACATGGTGGCGCTCACTATCACTTGCACCGTTTGCATCATTGGGTGTCCCATTAGAGGGACTGTTGGTGTGAGACCTAGGTCAATCAGAAGTATACCCTGGGAGTGCAGCTCTAGAGAGCTCACCTCTCTATTGTTGAGCCTTCAAGTTCTTGGCTAGAGTGGACAGAAAGCCGGCGGGCATCACCATAGTCTCTTAGCTAGAGTGGGTGTGGCTTGACTGTAATAAGTGCTCAATTGTTGGCAGATCATTGAGTGACAGATCAAATACTGATCTGATTGAGTGTGATTTGAGTTGTGTAACCAAACTGCTTATTGTGGCACTTTAGAGTCCATGTATGACTTATGTGTGAGTTGTGCTTCTACAGTGTGTGATGTTGACAATGGTGTATGTTGTGTAGTGATGTATATATGCACAATAGAGCTTTAGAGAAGATGATAGACAAGAGGGATTCCAAGATTTCAAGAAGATTGAAGAAGGAACCTAATCCATGTATGTTGTTGAGAATCAAAAAGTTTGGATTTTTGGAGTGGGAAACATTTCTTGTAAGCTTGGTGCAAGAAGACAAGAAGGAGCCATCAAATGAGTTCTTTATAGTTTGGAATTGAAGTGCAACTTATTAAGCATTGGTCAAACAATGGAAAAAGGTATTCAAACCACCTACACCAAAGTGGGTTGGTACATAGAAAAAGATAGAGTAGTGGTGATGGAGGGTGTACGCAACTCAAAGCTCTACAAACTTTAGATCAGATTTACCAAGATAGGTAACATTTTCCAAGCAAAATCTATTCTTACAAGTGATGAGGAGAATGAGAAGCTAAAAAAAAGCAAAAAAAAAAAATTAAAAGTGAGATATTGAACTTTTACACCAAAGACTTTGTCATCTCAATCTTGTATACATTAGGAAGATGGAGAGAGAAGGACTAGTAGAGGGTCTCTATTTGAAACTAGAAGAGCATGGTAGACAAAATTCCTTCTTGTATGCTTTAGGAAAGCAATATATATATTACCCTTTGAAAAGCTTAATGATAGCAAAAGCAAGTACAAGGTTGGAGAGTTCTTTCATAAAAATATTTGTGGTCCTATGAGTGTGAGCTCAATAGGAGGATCAAGATATTAAGGATGATACTAATGGTTTCAGCTTTGTATTTTTTTTGAAAGTGAGTTTAGAAACTCTCTCTTGCTTCAAACAACTTAACACATATGTAGAAACTCAATATGGAGTGAAGATCAAGAAAAGAAAATATCATAGAGGAGGTGAATACACTAGAAAATATTTTGTTGTTTTTTTTACATAGTGTTAGATATTCCATGAACTTACAACACCTTACTCTCATGATCAAAAGCATATCTTAAAGAGATATCATAGAATACTGTTTGAAGCAACAAGAAGCATGTTGCTTCCCAACAAGCTACCTAGAGAGTTGTGTGCAAAAGTAGTGGAAGCTGCTACACATGTCTTGAATAGAGTTTTTAGTAGATTTTTAGGAAACTCCTTACAAACTTTGGCATGGAACAAAGCTAACAATTGCACATGTGAGAACTTTTGGTTGCTCAATTTTGTGTACACACCAAAAGGTCAAAGAAAGAAGTTTTGGTTCAAACAGACAAGAGATGCTTTTTGTTGGATATAGTTCAAAATCCAAAGCCTTTAGATTGTGGGATCAAAAGAAGAATAAGATATATGAGAGTAAGAATGTCATGTTTAGAGAGGAGTAACCTGATCATTGTTAGTTTCAAATGTTGAACTTAGATATATATTATCTTCTAGAGGAAGATTGAAAGCAAGCCATGGCTAGAATGAGTATTGATAAGATAGAAGTTGATGGAGAGTTCTCACAAGCTTCTATTGAGTAGGAAACAAAGCAATCAACAAGTGAGACTAACATCTATGTACTTCAAGATAAAGTCAGTGAAATTAAGAACTCAATTTGTAAATGAGCTCAACTTCAACCAATCAATTTGGAGCAAATCATAGAAGTGTGAGAATGAGAAGACCAGTACAAAGACTTGGTGAATAGGATTACAATAAGAAATCTTATACTTGCATTGTTGCAACTAAGATTGAGGGAAGAAATGTTGATTGAGCTCCTATTCATTTCCAAGATGTAGCGCAATCACATTAGTGGGTGAAGGTTATGGATGAGGAATTCAAGTCATTGAAGTAGAACAAGACTTGGAAATTAACAACTTGCCTAAAGGGAGAAAAGAAATAAAATTTAAGTGGGTTTATAAGACCAAGCTTGATGCTATGGGTAACATCTCAAGGCACAAGGCTAGACTTGTAGCCAAGGGATATTCATAGCTTGCAAGAATAGACTATGAGGAGACCTTTTTCCCAATAGTCAAGTTTGATTCCATCATATCTATTCTTTCACTAGCTGCAGCAGAAGACATGGAGATAGCTCAATTTGACATCAAGACAACTTGTCTTAAAGGAGATTTGCATGAGAAAATTTACATGGAGCAACTACAAGGATACATAGAAGCTAAAAAGGACAAGAGTATTTGCAGATTTCTGAAGAGTCTTTATGGCTTGAAGCAAGCCTTAAGGAATTGGAACAGAAATTTTGATGCCTTCCTAGTGATGTATGTGTTGCAATCATCACTTTCTAATCCTTGTATGTATTATAGATTTGGAGTAAAATTATCACTAGATTTGTAGGTAATGGATTAATTTGTGGGACAAGATAAATCCACATTGCTACCATCACCTTGGTAGAGATTTTGAAGTTACATATGTAGAAGTATTGTGCTATATAGGACATTATACTTTTCATGATAGAGAAAATCTCAGAATTTGATTGACTCAAGAAGGATATGTAAAACTAATTATCAAAAGGTTCAATCTTGGAGATGTATATCCACTTGCTACTCATGCAAATCCAAATATTAGATTACAACTAGAAGATCTAGAACCAATTAGAGCATCATACAAAGAAGCAATAGGATGTCAAATGTGTGCTATGATAGGTACAAGATATGACATAGCTTATGATTTTAGCATAATAGCAAGGTTCAATTCTAATGCTTCATCTCAACTCTAGGAAGCAAGAAAGAAATTTCAAGTATCTCAAAGGTACATTGGATCATGGTGTAGAATTTAATGGAGGTTATGGTATTGCTAAAACATTAGCTGGATATTGTGATGCTGATTTTGCAGGTGACTTAAATAAGAGAAAATTACATAGTGGTTTCACATTCATGATGAATGGTAGACCACTATCTTGGAGCAACCAACAATAACAGTGAATTGTCACTTCTAACACAAAGGCATGGTACATAACATGTTCAGCTGGCAAAGAAGCAATATGCTCTACAAGTCACTTAAGGTATTAAAATTTGGTTCAACTTGGGTTTACAACAACAACAATCATAGTGTTATCAAGCTAGTGTATGACCCAAAGTTTCACAAGAGAACCAACCATATAGAGATCCAATATCATTATGTGCAAGAGCAATGAGAGAAACATGAAATCTGTTTTAGCTACATCAACACAAACAACAAATTTTAGATATTTTCTCAAAAGCTTTACAAGGAGTTAAGTTTCATATGTTTACAATTTGATCGGAGTACTACCATTTCTTCAATGGGTGAGAGATTTGAAAGTAGATTTCAGATGGTAGTACATTGATATAGTATGTACCTAAACTATATGTATTAGATTTTGTACATAACACTTAAGACCCAATAGCAATATTAGTGTTAAAGTATTTAGGTTTTACCTTTGAGAGAGTAGGTAATTCATTCCATCAAAATGTGAATAGCATAGTCAAGAAGCTTGAGCAATAGGATGTGTGAGCAACAGTTTAGAGAAGCAAGGCCAAGCAACACAACCAAGGTTTTCACTAACTTAGAACATGCATACTAGCCTTCAAGTTTTCCATTCCTCACTTCATGTGACTAGATTTGCAATATGGGGAAACAAACAAAAGTGCTTTGTATAACTTTTTGCATTCCTTGTATGTTGTAAATGCTTCATAGATTTGCATCAATATTTACTACAATTTTGATAGAAGTCAAAGTACATATATTCTAACACAACTCCTTAAGGACTTCTAATTGAATTGTTCAAAGATCTAGTACTTGGAAGGACAATAATGAGCAAAGTGAAGTGCAACACACTTAGTACAAAAAGAAGTCACAACTTATTTCCTTCCAGTCAGGGACTCATGTCACTCAGTTTTTAGTTGAGGAGGTGAACTCCCAAATCTCCAATCAAAATCTTGACCTACATCAATACTTTGATTTAAGTTTTGTTTGAATATGTTTTTGAGGTAGGACCATCTTGAGTCCAAAAAGCATGACATGTTTGTGCAGTTTTAGAATTACAATTTGGAGTCCAAGATACAAAAGTCCAAGTAACTTTACTCTTTGATTCTCTCAATAACTCTTGCAAGAACAAACGTTCTTGTTTCCTAGGTTTTGACTAATATCAAGATTAATATATGAAGTTTTTCCACATTCTTATTGGCCATGGTGAGTTTCAACTACAATGTTATTAAGATTGAAATGAGTAAAATATATGGTTTATAGACCATTCCCTCAAGAATTGTCATTTTTGTGCTTGAGGTTCTATATAAAGCTTTGTCAAGAAATATCCAATTTGAGTTGATGTAACATTCATATTTCTTGTTAAAGCTCCACATGGAACCTCACAACTTCTCTTTGTCATGAGATCTTAAAAGATTTGAACCTTTTTCCATGTTTATTGTATCACAACCTACAAATTGAATGGCATCCCATTGCGTGTTGGATGTCTTATCTTCTAATGTGCCCTTTGTTATCTCTTCAACTCTTAAATATCTCAACAAATTGATGTAGGTTCTATCTCCATGACCAAGTCCACAACCATGTGGTATGAGACTTCTAGTTAGAAATTCACAAAGTAGATTGGAATTGGTGCAGTTTATATCTAGGCTTAAACACAATTGTTGTATTGACAACTATAGAAATAAACCCATAAGTAGAGCTCCTCTACATGGGAATCTAAGCATTACTTATGCTAGTGCATATTAACCTATAAGTGCAGCATATATGGATAGATAAAAAATAGTATATCATACAAGTCTATTCCTCCTTGGACAAGCCATGAGCCAAAATATCAAGGGTACAATAAAAAGGTAAGAGGACTTGCAATCTTGAGTGATAATCCACAACCAAATAGAAAATAAATATAAGCCTTATCTTGAATTTGCAACATGATATTAGAGTGTTGTGACAACATTTGATCAATTTTTGTGACAAAGTAGTCGTGATTGTTTTCCATGATCAAGCAACAAGCTTGCTAGAAGGTTTTTGGTGAATTGGGATTAGGGTATACTCTTTGTTATATCTGTAAGGGTTCACATTTTACTAGGTGTAGACTTCCTCTTTGTAGAGTTTCCTCTTCTTAAGAATTGAGTGACCACATTAGGTCAAAGGCTTCCTTTGCAAGGGTGATTTTGCTGGATTCATTAGAGTATTTTACACCTTATTGTGGTGCAATTATCTATTCCTTGTTAAAGTCCAATTCTAAAAATGATTGCTTCAACTTCATCATCCAACAATCAATGCATTGATCATCTCAATGAGAAGAACTACATGACCTAGAGTTTTATGATGCATTATTTTTGAGTTCTTGGTAATTATACTAATATTTAGATAGGTCATCACAATGTTTAGATACTAGTAAGCTAGTGAGAAAGGGAGAGAGAAATGGGAGGTAGAGGAATTGGAAGCTTGCATGAAAATTGTCCTTAATGTTAGAGCTTTGTAGCGTATCCAAATACACAAATGTGACACAATGATGGAAATGTGGGACAAATTAGCTAAGATACATAAACCTATATGTGTCATGATTGAGCTTTTCTTGCAAAAAAGCTCTACAATAGCCATAACATAGATGGTGAGTCAATGGAAGGGTTCCTTTGCCAAATCTTTGACTTTAGAGATCAGTATCTGAAGCCGGAGGGAAGATAAGCAAGCAAAGTATGGCCTTCTTTGTATTGAATGCACTATTAGAATCCTAGGATTCCTTGATATAGTCATTAGGGTCTAGAAAGTGAGATGAGATTATAGAAGATGTAGTATGCTTGATACTCCTTGAGGAATAGACACCAAAGAAGGAGAGAATAATCACTCCAATCTTAGCTCTTTCCAAATCATGTGAAGCAAAACCCCAAGATTGACAAGTCCAAGAGTACTTGTAGAATTTGTGGAAAAAAAGAGCATTGGAATATAGATCCAAAATGCTCTATGTCAAACAAAAACAAGGCAAGCGCTATTGTTACTAACGTGTTATCAACTCAAGAAGTTGGGCATGAATCTTAACGTAGATTGCATTGTTTAATCAAACATCAGAGTATGTTTGCATTGATTGTGCAACCAATGTACACATCCAAGGAGATAAAAGAAAATGCCACAACTTCAAGAATGCAATAGGCCAACTTCAAGGTTATAATGAAAATGTAAGTGAATCCAGAGGCTCAATTGAGATCCATCTTAGGATCTTGGATCTCAAGGGTGAATATTTTTTTGTCATCATCAAGGATGTACATTGGGTTCTTAGAGCATGTGATACACTTCTATCTATAACAACATTATGTAGAAGGATTGCAGGTTCAACTTAGATGGAATTGGAGTTGATTGGATATTATTGTTAGAAGATACCTTCATATGCAATAAACTGAATGGTAAAGCCTACCTTTTGCCTTGTAAGATTAAGGAGATTATGATTATAGAAAATACAAGTAATTTTGGTCATATACTTATAGAATGGCATTGAGTATTAGCACATCCATCAATGCATGCAATATGTGAAGCCAAATATTTAGGGGTAGTTGATAAATTGACCATCAAAGGAGAGAAGGGTAACATACCTACTTGTGAGTTGTGCATTGTTGGTAAGGCACACCAACAACCTTTCCAAATAAACATAAGCATGAAAATGGCATTCTTGATGTAGTAGTGTCAGATCTTGGATACTTTAATACCACTAGCTTTGGTGGCACCAAATGGTTAGTTGCATGGATAGATGAATATTTTGGATATACTAGTTTAGCCATTTTGCGGTTTAAGGATCAACTTCCAGTTGCCTACAAGATCTAGGAGGCAAAATTTCAGATAAGAATAGGTAGAAAGGTGATGGCTTTTCTCATAGATCAAGGCACATAATTTTTGAACCAAAAGCTTCATGTACATTTCAAAGCCAAAGGCATTCAACATATGATGACTCCAACTTACACACATGAGATTGTCTAGATGAGAACATGCACACAATCTTTGAAAAGTATGCACACTCCTTGAAGCTGCAAAATTGAGTTGCTATTATTGGGCTTTTGCAACTAAGTTTGTGACATGGACTTGCAACTAGTTGCCACTAGTTGCCACTAGTAAGATTTGGTGGTACATTGCATGAAGCCTTCAATGGTAAAAGAACTCATGCTCTCTTATGCTCACTAATTGGTTGTCTATCTTGGTTTCATATTCCAAAGGAAAAGTGTTGATCAAAAGCTTGACGCAAAGCTTTGATCAATGCTTTTGTTGGATATTGAGAAGTAGCCAAGAGGTATGAAGTCTTTGAACTTGAAACCAAGCAAGTCCTTATAAGTAGAGAAATGGTTTTTCTTGATGTTTATGCATATATGATGTTTGCTAAATCTCCATGAAAAGATGGAGAAATGGAGGGTAAATTGGATAATGTTGCAGATTATTTATTCCAACATTCAAGGTTGGAGAACAAGATATAGAGTTTGGAACCACAAGTTCATGAAGAATCAAGAATTGAAGAACTTGTCACAAATCTATCAACAAGAGATGAAACTGGAGAACCTATCTAGCAAAATAAAGTAGAAGCACCATGATTACAATCCCATAACATAGGTGGTGTTGATCCAACAAACATCATAAAAGAGGTTAGATGTTCTTTTTGATACAAGGGGAAAGTATTCCAGCTATTAACTAGATTGTATAGTCTAAAGTAAGCCGACAGCAAGTAGGATAGAACAATAATTGGATTCAATCACTTCCTTGATAGAAGACAATGTCATACACTATGGGAAGGAGACAATGAGTTTATGCAAGGAGACACTAATCTTCCAATTGAGGTTGTAGATGTCATCCATGTTGTTGATATTGAATCCGATCCAAAGACTATCCAATAAGTTATGAGCTCATCATGTAGCAAGGAGTGAGAACTTTCCATGAAGGAAGAGCTTAATTCTTTGAAGGAGCATGGCATGGTGGGAATTTGGAAATCTACCCAATGATCAAAGAGTGATAGATTGCAAATGAGTATTTCATAAGAAGTTTGCAAGTGATGGTATGTTTGATCAATTCAAAGCATTCCTACTAGCAAATTCTTTGAAGGAGCATGGCATGGTGGGAATTTGGAAATCTACCCAATGATCAAAGAGTGATAGATTGCAAATGAGTATTTCATAAGAAGTTTGCAAGTGATGGTACATTTGATCAATTCAAAGCATGCCTATTAGCAAATGGTTACTCTTAAGTAGAAGGTATTGACTATCAAAAACCATTTGCACCTTTAGCTTGTCTTATGAAAATTTTTCATATTTGTTGCAATTATGGCTACACTTAGATGGAATGCATTGCAACTTGATGTTGTTACAACCTACTTGAATGGAGAGAAAAGAGGAGAACATCTACATGAGAATCCTAGAGGGTTTAGATGCTCCATCTAAACACAAGGGTAAAGTATTGTGACTATTGAAGCCATTGTATGGTTTGAAGCAAGCCAACAAAGGATGGAACTAGGATTTGGATTCATTGCTCTTAGATCTTGGTTGGCAACATTCACAATCAAACCTTTGCTTGCACTTGATTTATGTGGGTGATTTAGCATTAGTTTTCATTGTCTATATCACTAATTCTCATTGTCTATATGGATGATGTGCTAATTGAAGGTAAGAATTTTGAAATTCTCACTACATACAAAGAAGAGTTACATGAACATTATCAAATGAAAGATCTTGGCAAACTCAATCACTTCCTTGGCATCAACTTCCTATGAAATAAGGTAGTTGGTCCCATATTGCTTAGCCAAGGCAAGTATCTTTCTCAAAAGTTGAAGGAGTTTGGGATGCAAATGCAAAGGTAGTCACATCATTGATCAAGAAAGGTCACCTCAATGAGCATCAAAATGACAAGTTGCTTGACATTGTCATGAAGTGGATTGCCTACTCATTAAAAGATAACTTCAAATATGTTTCAATATAATTTCTCTCAAGTTCTAAAATTTTGTGTTGTATTAAGGTTGAACTAAGGATTGAACAAAGGGCTTACTACATGCTACTATAGGCTGATCTACTAGCTAATACGGGCTACTAAGGACTACTCTACTACGGGCTGATCTATTGGCTAACATAAGAGCAGTTCATGTTGAGGCAATTTTCTTTCTAAACAAGGTGTGCTTAATCGATTCAAAAGTGGCTTCTTGAGAGCTTTCCATAGTCACCAAAAATCATGGCAAATAGAGGTGTAGAGGAGAAGTTATAACCAATTGAATGTTCTTGTCTTCATGGAGTTAATTCCTATAAAAGATGTCCCACAAAGCGCCTAGCAATTAGTTCTTGCAAGGCTAAGTGATTCACATGAAAGCTGATCTCTCCATGAATTTTGGTCTAAACAAGGCGTGCTTCATCTCCTTAGAAGCATATTCTTGAGTGCTTTTCAAAGTCACCAAATTCATGGAAAATAGAGATGTAGAGAAGAAATTATGACCAGTTGGAATTTTTTGTCTTCTCAAAGTTAATTCCCTTAGAAGGAGTCCCACAATAGCATCCCACAAGGTGATGGTAATCAATTCATGCAAGGCTAAGGCAAGGTATCCCCTTAACTTAATTTTATGACAACATAGATGGAGTGAAACTTTACCAAAAGGTCATTGGTTCTTTATTGTAATGAGCAAACGGTACAAGGTATGATATTTCATTTTCTTGTTATAATTTTGCTCAATACATGATTCATCTATGTATTTTGCATTGGAAGAGACTGAAGCAAGTATTCTATTACTTGCAAGGGATGAAGGACTTGGTTGGTGGCACTTCCTGACAAGTCTAGTGAAGGGATAGCTTACTCGTTCCTGGATCGAGTTCTTAGTCATTTTGGTGCACCAGCTGAGGTTTTGACTGATCAGGGTACAGAGTTCTTGGGAGAGTTTCAGGTCTTGTGTGACAAGGCTTTGATTGATCATCGTACTACATCCCGAGATCACCCTGAGGCAGATGGCTTAGCAGAGAGAGTGGTTCAGACGGTGAAGAGAGGATTGCAAAAGTATGGTTTGCAAAGAGGCTACTTGGGAGATTGGGATCTCTAGTTACCTTGGTTGGCCATGGGCTATCGGTTCAGCCGGCAAGCCTCCTTAGCATCCTTCTCTCCATACTTTCTACTCTATGGACGAGATCCAGATTTACCTGCAGCCATTCGTCGAGATGTTACTATAGTTTTGGACTTGGATGACCCCAATGTATAGATGAGCGCATGTTCTCAGCGGGCAGAGATCTTTTGGAGAGTGATGTCGATGGCCTTTGAGAACTTGGCAATTGCTTAGCATAGAGATACTTTACGCTATGCTACCATTCAAGGAGGAGGTTATAGACCCTCAATCCGTTGATTTCATCCAGGTGACTATGTATATCTACAGCAGACAGCACCGACGACACTTGATGTTTCTACAGGCCGCACTATCTTGAGAGTGCGCGAGGTTTTGCCATCTGGAGTCCTTGTGTTAGAAGGACGTGATGGTGTTGTTTGGAAGGATCATGTGCGCATTTGTTCGCCATGCCACCTCCCAAACATTGATGGTACTATGGACCCAAGCTTGGCACTTGTACGTGCAGGCTTGAGGTGTATGTTATGTGGCTCTTCTGGTGGAGCTGCTACTATGTTAGTGTGTGATAGCTGTTCGAGAGGATGGCATATGGCATGTATGACTCCTCCCCTAACGGTGGTTCCTCAGGGACAGTGGTTATGTCCTAGATGTACTTGACCTATAGCTAGTTCATTCTTTATATGGTATAAATTGCAGAAAGGCGACTAACGATGGGGCTCCATAGCACCCGGCCTCTTGATCTTTGCCCATTAGAGGGTATACCATATACTTAGAGTAGATGGCTATCTGGAGTTAGAGGGACCTAACCGCCAGCTAGGGGGGCGATTGTGGCACTTTAGAGTCTATGTATGACTTATGTGTGAGTTGTGCTTCTATAGTGTATGATGTTGACAGCAATGTATGTTGTGTAGCGATGTATATACGCACGACAGTTGTCACGCCATTTGTAGTTCCGCATCTAGCTGCTCGGACACTAGAGTTCCAATGATAGTAGTTAGAGTTATTCTAGTAGTTTCTCAGGGACTACTTTCCGATAGTCTGATTTGGTGTTTGGGGTATTGACTTCACGGTGGGGCCCACCGTCACTTTGCACCGTTTGCACCGTTGAGTGTGCTGTCAGCGGGACCGTTAGGGTTGCAGTGCTAGCTCAAGTCCAAGGGGGTATAGTTTTGAAGTGAGCTCCAGAGAGCTCACTTCTCTGATGTTGAGCCTTCGAGTTCTTGGCTATGGTGGACAGAGGCCGGCGAGTATCACCTGGATTCTCTATGCTTGAGTGGGTGTGGCTTGACTGTAATCAGTGCCCAGTTGTTGGCAGTTTATAGAGTGATAGATCAAGTACTGATCTGAGTTGAGTTGAGTTGAAAGTGTTAAGCAATCTGATTACATCAGAGAAGTGAAGTCAAGGGGAAATCGGGTGCAGGAACGTTGAGTGTTGGTGGTATCTCCAAGCTCAGTGGATCGTGGTAGCTTGATTCAAGTTTTGTGTTTCCCTAGTGTGCAAAAGCTTGTTCAGTTGATGCAGATTTGGCAGTTAGGCGGATGGTGTGCGGAAGTGCTGGCCAAATTTTGAGCAAAGAAGGAGAAATTTTTGAGCAGTGTTGTGATTTTGAGCTCAGGAGGTGAAGGCAGGACCAGAGTGAAGGTGAAGGCAGGACTACTTTCCGATAGTCTGATTTGGTGTTCGGGGTACTGACTTCACGGTGGGGCCCACTGTCACTTTGCACCGTTTGCACCGTCGAGTGTGCCGTCAGTGGGACCGTTAGGGTTCCAGTGCTAGCTCGAGTCCAGGGGGGTATAGTTTCAAAGTGAGCTCTAGAGAGCTCACTTCTCTGATGTTGAGCCTTTGAGTTCCTGGCTATGGTGGACAGAGGCTGGCGAGTGTCACCTGGATTCTCTATGCTTGAGTGGGTGTGGCTTGACTGCAATCAGTGCCCAATTGTTGGCAATTTATAGAGTGATAGATCAAGTACTGATTTGAGTTGAGTTGAGTTGAAAGTGTTAAGCAATCTGATTATTGTGGCACTTTAGAGTCTATGTATGACTTATGTGTGAGTTGTGCTTCTATAGTGTATGATGTTGACAGTGATGTATGTTGTGTAGTGATGTATATACGCACGACAGGTAGTCTCACAGTGGCCTGAAGCATCCCCATGGGCTAGAAGGAGTAACACAGTGGCCTGAAGCATCCCCATGGGCTAGAAGGAGTAATGTCCATTAGGGAAAAGGGCAAATAACGTCCAAGTGAAGACATCTCTCCTCTAGTCAACAACCTAAATAGCATGTAGTAGGAGGGAGCATGTGAGAATTGCCTATTTGCAACCACCACAGATCTCCCTTTACATCCAAAGTCCCATCCTCAAGTAGGTGCAACCATTCATCCTTGGTAGTAGTGTATGAATGCCCAAACCCATACACATGCTAATGAAGTCTGTGATGGTGGATCTAGGAAGCGGTTCGAATAGACTCCTTGTAGTGTGGTTTCTTTGGTTATATGTGCTATCAATGCTTGATCTTGATCCCAACTACCCTCTTCCTATAAAATAAACATTGGATAGAAGAATCATCTAGTTCTAGGACACTATAGTACAAGAACTTACTAACACCAAAATTCTCCCAATGCTAGTTCCTTACTAACATTGAACCAATATCTATGCACAAGCCAACAAATGACTCGTGATATATTGAAAGTGTAATCCCTATGCTAATTGAGCATGAACTTGTGATATATTGAAAGTTCACTCCCTATGCTAATTGAGCATGAACTTGTGATATATTGAAAGTGAACTCTCAAAGCTCATTGAGCATGAACTATATAGTAGAAATTGATGCCTTTACACTCATGAGCCCAAGCTATTGAGCTAATTGCCCTATTTTTGGCAATTGCACCACTATTTGTTAGATCTATTAGATTCACTTAATGCCTTTTTAACACGGTAATCAAGCATCAATGTCTCCAAATCACATCTTGTCTCAATACTTGCCTAACTGTATTTGTACTCTATATCATAATCATCTTGGGCTTTCTCCCAAGCTGGTCCCATCTTGATTACTGATTGACCTTATTGTCTTTGTTGTCTCTTTACTCTGATATCAATGATGGCCATGGCTATCTTTCAAGCAGTTTGTGTCTCAATTATTGTTCTTTGATTCAACACATCAAACAAAAGCAACTAAATACTCCTTTGTAGACCAAAGTGCTAGAGAAGTCCTGCAAAACACAAATTCCATCATTAAAGTCCACTTAAAGAGTATATAATAGCTCCAAGGAAATTGTCATAACAATATAGTAATTGCAAAGTAGTGTGGC
Source organism: Lunularia cruciata (assembly GCA_948567375.1). Taxonomy (NCBI): domain Eukaryota; kingdom Viridiplantae; phylum Streptophyta; class Marchantiopsida; order Lunulariales; family Lunulariaceae; genus Lunularia; species Lunularia cruciata. Next base: position 15,296,954 of record OX419757.1, on the reverse strand, counting down.
CAAATTAATGTGTGTGCAACTCTTGTTCATAATCTTTAATACTCTTGTTCATACTCTTTAATGTATGTGAAACTCTTGTTCATACCTTAATGTTATTTTGGTAACAAGAGAAGATGTGGAGGTGTTTCTTGATCAATTGTGCAAGGTCCTAGAAGCATCTTTCCAAGCACTCAACACCTTAAAAGGTAGGAACTACAAGACATATGATTGAGCAAAAGCTACCTTGAATTGAGTTGAGAGTTTGAACTAGTCTTGATGAGGATCATGATGGTAGTTGTGAAGAAATTGTGCTTATAGTCTTGCAAATAAAATTTCTACAACCAGTACAGTTCCACGTGGTAAGAGAAAAGGGGAATATTCTTATAGCTAGTTATAATAGAAGCTAGTTGGAAGATTGATAGTACCACTTTTGGGCTTCCACGGCATGTGAGAACTTTACATGGTCATATGGACCTTTCTTATATAAGGGATCTTCATTATTTTTTCATGAAAGTAATTTTAAATCATACAATATAACATACCAAGATGAGACATAAGAGGTAAAATAGGGCCAAACCTTGAATATTATGGATATTATTATTGAATTATTATTATCCAAATCTGCACTCCTTCCCTTGGTAAGTGTAAAAAAAAAATCTTAAGTCTATAGCGTCTTCTTCCAATACACAAAAATCCATTCTAAGCTTGCTCAACATTTTCCATCTACAATAGATGTTTTAGTACTTTTTCTTGAATATCATTTGACTTGACAACAGAAATATTAGAATATAGAAGTTTGACTTGAAGTGCTTTGTCTTTTTCTGTTTCCTATCTTGAGTCCTTTGAGTCCTATGCTTTGATTTTTGAGTTTGGAGTTCTTTCCTATTATCTTTGATAACACACACTTAAAACAATAAATTATATATATATATATATATATATATATATATATATATATATATATATATATATATATATATATGTATGTCAGTATATTATCCAAATAATTTTTTTTGTGTACAAATGTAAATCTATTCCATCATGTTTTAGTTGACACTATTTCTTCTTAGACCTGGTGTCTCACAAAATTCTATCAAGATCATGGGATCAAGTGGAACTTTTTCATATGGATTCAAGTAAAAATGTCTATTTGCTCTAGAGCTAGGTAAGGAGGAACAAGATTACTCAGCTCCAAAATTATTTTGAATCTTATGAAATACCAGTATATCTATAAACATAATAGACCAAAGCGGCTAAACCAAGGATATGCTTCTTGAACAAGATAAACCCTCATTTGTATATATTTCTATGAAGATGAAAAAATATCAATCCATGTTATTATTGAACTATCTAAGCAATAGTAGTATATGTATGGATGTTGAACAAGGTCATAGTCTAATTTCTCTTGAAGTGAGTTATAATGTCAAAATAATACATTAGAACTTTAGGACATCAATATTTAACTTCCAAGTAGAGGTATCATTCTTCTTCATGGTATATGTGTGCAAAATGGATCATATAAGATGTATGTTCATTGTATAGTATCTAAGTTGTGAAATAATCTATCATTAAGATAAGTGATTTACCTACCTTGAAGATACAATGCTTCTGAAGGTGAAACATCACAATCTCTTCAAATTTCAAATCCTTGTGTTTAATAAAATATTTCCATCTAGCACTCAATTCACTCCTATTCACCCAAACTTGACATAGAATAATCTTCTTTCTTTAGTTTTGAGCTTCATCCAAGTATCTATAGCCGGAAATGGGTGTGTCTTTACGTACCTCTTGAGTAGCCTATGTTTCATAAAACAAAAGCAATAAAATAAAGTTTAATATACAAAGATATAGAAATAACACATTCAAATGACATAAATTTGAATACTAAGCAAAATTATTTATGATATAAAGAAGTAATTGTGACTTCCATATTGTTGTGTTTCATTGCAAACTAAAAATTGGTTGGAGGAAGTTTAGTTTTAATGTTATCCAATAACTGATGTTTCTATATTGATTTTTTGATTAGTTTTCCTAGATTATTCATCCATTTATACTCTATACTTGAATAAGTATCAATCCTCAAGTCTCATATTTACTTGAAAATATCAATTCTTGAGGTTCAAGTTCTCTTTGGTCGTGATCAAAATTTATGTGTGTATCTTTCAAGGGAGAGGGTACTCAAAGCTAGTGAAAAAATTAAGATAAATTGTTAGAGGTTGACATATGTTTAGACTCATTTGTCAAGTAAAAAATGATTGGGATAAGAGTGGGAGTTAAAATCCCATATAAAATGTCTAGGTGTATACCATTCAGATTGTGTGATCTTCACTCTTGGCCACTAATAGCTACAAATACCAATAGTAGAGAACAGAAAAAGAACTAACCTTCTTGCAAAGCCACTTGGGGAAGGTACATAGTGTGTGCCTTGAGTTGGTTGAATTGATAAACTCTTGTATTATTCCATGCTTGAGGATAAGAGAGGTCAAAGGTAAGGTCCAACCTATAAGGTGTACAATTTACTCTTGGCCTTGGATGTAGAGGGAGAATTATTCTTTTTGATTCCTTGAGAAACTTCACCTTGTATTGTAAGTTTTTGGTTTTATCAATTTAGCAAAGACAATTCCAAGAAATATCCTAGTGTGGATTATTTCAATTTCAAGTCCACAAACCTATTGTGTATTTATAGACTTCATTATAGTCCCAACATTAGGCTAAGTCCTAGTCATAGAGAAGCAATAAAAGTTTGACTACTTTTTTGCTACAAATATTGCAAAGCATGTCCACGTAAAGTATAGTGTTGGATGACTAACCTATTAGTGCTGCTTAGTTGAAGAGTTCAATTGAGTCAAGGTGTTTCAATTTTGAGTGGCAAAACCACATGTGTAATCTTGAAACCAATTAATTGAGATGTCCACATGCACAAATATGGTCAGTTCATCTAAATACTTCAAACATATAAAAGTGGTTAGCTTCCTTACTCTCAAATATAAGATGAGAACAATATAACATCCGCATGTCATCAAGATATTTCAAATACAAACAAACTAGGTCAGCTTATCTAAAAACATCAAGCATAGAAAAGTTATATGCTTCCTCACTCTCAAATATAAGGTGAGAACACAACAACATTTGCATGGCAGTTGAATACTTTAAACACAAAGAATAGTCAGTTGTATGCATGAATAATTAAGTCAGAGAAAGATAAAATCTCATTCTCAAATATCCTCTCCTCACTCTTAAATATTGTAAACCCACTCTAAATTCTAAATGTCAACAATTCTGTCTTTTTTGGCCCTAGTATCCTTGCCAAGATCATCTCTTGTGTATCATTCCCATGTGTTCAATATTTGTGGATTTTCAATCATGATTTTGGAAGAAACTATAGAAAAATGTATAATTCTTTCTTTTGGACATCCTTCAAGACCTCATTCTCAATTATAAGATGAAAACACTATAGCATCTACATGACATTTAAATACTTCAAACATTGAAAAATTTTCACTTGTATGCATGAATACTTAAGTCAAAGAAATTGTATGCATGAAATTTCAACTATATATACACATTTATATGTCTGATCACTAGCTTGAAAGAAAGAGCTAGATGGAAAAGTGTGTCTACATGTAGGAGACAAAGTAACTTACAAATCTATCCTCACAGATGTATGTAGAACATCAAAGTATCTGTATAAACATGCTTAGAAATCACAATTAAACTCTTTGTCCTCATATTAAATTGCACATTAGTAGTATATCCTCCATCATTGACTTGATCTTTATTACTTGATAACATTAAGCTATCTTTTTGCTTTGTCTCACTACTTTTCTATCACCTTTTATCTTTAGATTTCATATCTTCTACTTTTTTTTCTCATAGAATCCTATGGAGCATGATAATTTATAGAGTTGAACACCAATAAGGACATATATGAAAAAAATAAATTTTTAGTGCGGGGAGTATATACAGGATTCAACCAACATAAGGACATCTATAAAAGTACTATAGTTTCATGGCAACAAGTATTGTATTTCATAAAACTCATCTCCAATCACCATTGCTTGCATGATGACAAATAAGTTGTACACAATGTCTAATAGTTTGAAATGTTTTCACCAAGAATATTCTATTAAGAACTACTTGGTAACAATTGACTCATGACCCAAGAGATTGATATTTTTAACTCATATAAAGAGAGCTAGTTAGAGCCATATATCTCCAAATTAGCACTTGCAATACTTTTGTGTTAAATAGCCTCCTTATGAGCATGGATTCCTATTTTGAGAGGAGGGCTCATTTTCTCCCATAACACCACCTAGGTAAACATATCAGATGGAGGAATGAAGAGAAGATATAGGAAAATGGGATTAGAGTGCAAGAATAGATTACATACATATTGAGCTAGATTGCCACCTTAGCAAGAAGACCAAAGAGGATATACTACTATAAAATACATTAAAGTCTAGATTATCATCCTTGATCCAAATTGCTATACAATAACCTAATGGAACATTTCAAAGGCTAGTTTTCAACATAACTAGTAAGGAGATATGCTCTTCTCCATCATCATCACTCCCACCACCTCTATCATCACCACTACCATCATCTACACCATTCCAAGAATGCTAGAACATTTTGACCAAGCTGAACACTAAATCTCATCCCCTAATAATTTTTCCCCTTTAGCATATTAAATCACAAAGCCCACACTTAACTTCCTAAACTATTTCTAATAGGCTTCATATTCTTTCTCTTGCTTATGAATTTTTCACAAAATTTTTGCACTACTTTTTGTCTTTTCTTTCCTCCTTCTAGATAAGTTGATTAATGTGATGCCTTAAAAATGCTTCCAAAACATGAGCATTTCTTGCAGAAAATATTAGGGCTAGAAACCCTAAGAAAATTGTGTATTGGAGAACCTAAAATATCAAAAAGACCAAACATGATCAAATCAATGTGGAAAAAATGAAAGTCCAAATTCTCATCCTTGATCCAAATTGCTATACTATGCTATACCTAAATGGAACATTGCAAAGGTCAATGTCAACACAAGTAATAAGAAGATATGCTCTACTCCATTATCATCACCATTGACATCATTTGCACCATTCAAAGAATGCTAGAAATGCTAGAATGTTTTTCTAAAGATAGACATTAAATATCATCCCTTTAGTAATTCACCTATAGCATATTGAACCACAAAGCCAGCCCTTAACTTTTGACTATTTCCAATGGGTTTCATAAGTGCCTTAGAACAACAAAATTGACAAAGCTCCTCCCCATTATACCTTAAATTACCTCCAATCTTAGACATAGCCTAACATCAGCACCTTTTGTGAAATCTTCAAAATATAACCATGAAATTGAGCAACACTACAAAATGCACATCGCCCATCCACAAAAATTAAGCAAAATTGAGCAACACTACCATATGCCCAATGCTTGTTTATATTGCTCCAAAATAGCTACATGTATGCCAAACGCATATCTGTTTATTTGTTGGTAACATCAAAATCCAACTACTACTAATGCTCAGGATCACATTGGAAACCAAGTCTATTATAGATATAAATATTGCAAGACCATGTGAGATAAAATATGAGTGAGACATCTTCGACTCCCAATTGTAGTCCCAATTGTGCACCATTTTTGGCAAGTGAGGAATTTCACACATCATATGTACCTTCAAGCTAGTCTAACATTATTAGGATCATAATGGGATGATAGGATTCTAGAGATGAACTTAGATCAAACTAGAGAGAAAGCATCATGCTTGTAGAAAGGTATAGGTTGTGATTTACTTTTGGATCACATTTGAATGTCATCTTAAGTAGTATACAAGGTGGTATATACTCCTTGGTTTGCTCTCAATTTTCACCTTAATACCTCAATCTTCCAAAAAATATACTTCAAAGTTTAATTTTGAAGTGTATTTAAGCTATTGTTGAATAAGAATACTCAATTTGTCTCATAACTACTATACAAGAAATGATATTTTTCAACTTAAGTAGTTTGCAATAGTTGAGGGTCTTGTCTTTGTGGAAATAAAACTACATTCACCATTCCTATCTTGGTGGAAAAGTGCTCCATGTGAAGTTTATAGACCTGCCAAATTACAAACTCATAGGCACATTACCACCATAGTTGGGCACTTTGGCAGATTTAGAACATTTTTTTGTGGAGCAAAATACACTTATAGGTAGTATTTTTGTTCCATCCAAAATTTGCTAAAGGTTGGAGATTATAAGGCTATCTACAAAACACCTTCACAAGATGGATGCAACCATAATTAGGCAGCTTGGAAAACCACATGATCTTCTCTTTAAGGGGCAAAACGTTAATTGACAACATTCCTGTTGCATTCACAAATTGCTCCAGGTTGCAATAGCTTGATATGTATCTAAGGACAAGTTCATGGGTCGCATACCACCACAATTGGGCAGTTTAGAAGAGTTAGATGTTCTTAAGCATGACGGAAATATGCACAAAGCACTCTTGCTACTTTGGACAACTATAGAAAATTAGAGCACCTTGATCTTTATATAACAATGGGATGCTAAATCTATGCACTAGTGAGTATTAATAAATTGAGAATTACATTACATATGATAATGTTTCAAGCTTCTAATTACAATCAATAAGCTTGACAAAATGGACTATGAGGAGGCGCTTGGCTGCACAATTAGGTTGTATAAGGATTATGGGTATTGTGGAGGTTGCCTATAACTTTTCCCTAAGTTACCTAGAATTACTCTATGAGATTTACACTAATAGAGATTTGAAGATAAACTAGCAAGCAAAATATAACTTGATCCTTGCAAAACACATAGACAAATTGAAGAATACTATTCAAGCTTTTGGGCATCCTTGGTAGCTACATATGTAGTGGCATACTTTGCATCCATTAATGAAATGGAAAAAATAAATTATTTCTTGCTTGACCAGGTCCTTGTAGCTCTACTCATTGTGAATGCAAAACCACCAATTGAACAACATTTTTCTTTACAACCTCCTCAATCTGCATTGGAATAACCTAGAAGTTGCAAACCTACATATTTTCCACCATATTGTAACACTCAATCCACTTGGAGAATTGCTCCACCATCACCAAAACATACCAATGATGTCTCACAGTCAACGATAAAGGTCCGGCAAAGTCCAAACTCTAACGGTAACCCAATCCCATGATAGGTAATGGGTGTAATTGTGGTGTAGGAGCATTGAATGATGCTCTAACTCGGTCACAAACTATACATCTGGCAACACACTACTGTACCTTGGTCTGCATACCGCGCCACCAATAATGACTCTGAAGTAAGCTATATGTACGCTTTACTCCAAAATGTCCTAGCTCCTCATGAGCATGACGGACCAACTGTGGTCTCTGTGATGGAAGTGGTACTACTCGCACTCTACCATCCTCCCATACACGCAAAAGGTGTCTACCCTCCAATCTGAACCGTCAGGCTCGCTGAAGAACACGGTCTCTCTCCTTGGCCCCAACTGTGCCACCCACAACACCAGTGCAAAGATAGTCCATCACTAAGACATCATCATGAATGTCTCGCTGAACTGTACCAATATCTTCACTCTTTGGATCTATGACCTCAATAACTCCTCCTGTATGCGCTGAGAGAGATACCACCAAAGTCTCTGCAAATATACACAGAAAGGCCGATGCATGCCAACTTGGCACCATCTCCTCATCTATCTCACCATGCCAACATGCTCCGGTCTGATCCTGCTGGCTGGGACCTGGGTTTCTACTCAACCCATCTGCATCACGGTTCACCACTCCAGGTCTGTGAACAACCGTGAAATCATACTGTTGTAAAATCAGAGCCCATCGTGCAAGCTTCCCTGAAAGCTTGTCGGACTCCATCAACCACTTCAGCGGCTGATGATCAGTGATGAGAGTGAAGGGGTTACCAAATAGGTAACATCGGAAATGTGCTACTGCCCAAACTGCTGCCAAGCACTCTCTCTCATATGAACTATACTTTGCCTTCACTGAATTGTTGGAGCGACTAGCATAGGCCACCACAAACTCCTTCTCCTCATCATCATGCTAGGTGAGCACCGCTCCAAGCCCCAACATACTCCAATCAGTGTGAACCTGAAATGGTCATCCCTTGATCGGTCTCCTCAAAATAGGAGCAGATGTCAACCTCTCCTTGAGCTCTACAAAAGCTATCTCTTGCTCATCTCCCCAACACCACTCTTGTGTAAGCTTGGTCAGCTTCGTCAAGGCCTTGGCAATGGCACTAAATCCTCTAACATAGCGGCGATAGAAGTTTGCCAACCCAAGGAATGCTTGCACTCTGCTCACATCCGTAGGCCAAGGAATACGTGCAATAGCCTCCACCTTGGTCTGCTAGACACCAAGTCCTCCGGGGTAGATAATGTGACCCAAATACTCAACCTGCTCGTGGAAGAACCTACACTTCCCAGGATGTAGTTTGAGTCCATGAGATCTCAACCTCTCAAACACCTCCAACAACTGTCTCTCATGCTCCTCCACAGTAGTGCTATAAACCAAAATGTCATCAATATAGCTCCGAGCAAAATCCAATCCAGCTAGGATCTTATCCATGACCCTCTGGAACTCAGCGGGAGCGTTCTTCAACCCAAATGGTAAGAACCTCCACTGATATAACACATCCTTGCCGTGAGGATCAATAGCCCAAAATGTTGTCTTGGACTTATCCTCCTCCCTGATCGGCAACTGATGATATCCCGCTCAAAGATCCAAAGTACTGAAGACCTTTGCATGCCCAATCGCATCAAAAATCTCCTCCGGTGTAGGCATGGCATACCGATCAGCCCTGGTTTGTCGGTTGATAGGACGGTAATCTCCACACATCCGCCTATCTGTATAGTTGCCATGCATATCCTTCTTGGCTGGCATCACTATCGCTGATGCATACTCTCCATGTGAAATCTCCACCAAACCAGCCTCAAAAAGATCACTACTCCGGCTCTAAATCAATGTCCTCTCCATATCACTATATCAATAAGGATGTCAGAAAACTGGTGTGTTGCTAGTCAGCTCAATCCATATACCAAGTCCCTTTAGAGCACCCAAATCCTTCATACTGAAGGCAAAACAACTTGTGTGACTCCTCAAGAACCTCCAAACCCTCCGTCTTTCCTCTCCAGTAAGCTTGGGTCCAAGATCTGGCTCCCAAGTATCCTCTGCAACTGTAGTAGGAGTGGAAGACGTACTGACTGGCTGCTACACTGGGCCCTTGGGAGCAATAGTGTCATGCTCCCAACCACTAGAGGTCCCAACCTCTGTGTGAAAAACTCCCTCCACTCTGGCTGCAAGCTCCACACGTCCTCTAGCTGCATCCCATGTGGACCAAGGGTGTAATCCAAGTAGCCCATGCTCACCTGGATGGACTCCAAGTAGACCACTCTCCCTAGTAGCTACTGGATGTGTCCCAAGAATACCATTTCCCTCGGTCCATCGCCCCCAGCATGTGCCTGAATTGTCTCGATAGGCACAGGGCTCACAAGTGTCCGAGTGGTGATGCCTATCAAGCGCATCCTATGCTGCTCTGCCAAGCCAAGGCTCACAATCCAGGTCAAACAGTTCAGGTCCATAGCCTGACCTAACACCTGACATCTGGATGCCTTTGACACTACTGGAACAGCGGTAATACCGGTGCGAAAACCCATCGCCCGCTCTCTCTCATCAGCATTGGGCTCCACCAACTGCTGTAACTGTGAGTCCAAACAAGTCCAGGTCCTCCCTCTCAAAAAGCATGAGAGCCTGGGAAACTCATGAGTGTGGGAAATGCAGCTCTAAGCTATCCAACTAGGTTCACCACTGCCATAGGTGACCTATCAGCCACTACCACTGTTTGAGATTGATGTCTAGCATCCAAGATATCATCAACAAGAATGTGGTCTAGTCGCTGAATCCCATCATAACTACGCTGTAGAACCTCTCTGGGTAAGAGGTTCGTCCACCAAAGACAAAGACGATGAGCCCGTGATCCCACTCTAGCTGCATCTAACAATACATCAGGTCCCATCCAAGAATGGACCTGATGTGTACTCGCCACCACTCTAGTGCGAGAATCACCCAACAAAGGAACGTTCTCCAAAAGGTAAGCTGGAGAAATAGACTGATGAACCTAGAGATGTCGTAATATCCGTAACATCTCCCAAAACACACCAGAACGAGGATCCTGAAGACCCAAACCACGGCCCCCACGTGTATGTCCCTGACATGGCCATCCAGAAATCACCAAGTGAACAGGCCCATGTCTCTCTAGGTCATGCGCCCCCAGTAAGGAAATGTCTCTTGGTAAGACCTTCTGGTAACCTCTGACTGTTGACATTGGTAATCACTCTGGATACCGATAGGCCAAGTGTGCCACATGATGTAGAGAGACTCGCCTAGCAGTCTCATCTCTCTCTACGTACAAGTACCTCTGTACTCGTATACCCGCTTGTAACACCGCAGCTAGTCCGGTGCTAATCCCACCAAACAACTCCAATAGACATATCCCCTCTACTGGATACTGCCAAGCAATGAGTGTGGTATCCAGAGATGTCAAAGCAATTGCCTCTGGAGGCTCATCCTCACACTCATCCCCTGATGGTACGAAGGCTCCACTCCAAGCCTGCTGCACCAACTGATCTGCATGTTGCTGCAATGCCTCCTCTGAACTCCACAATGGAACATCCAAGGTGGATGGAACAATCCCACTCATACTCCAAAGTCAACTGATCTCCTTTGGTACTGGAGTATCCTCTGCATGGGCGTTCCCCTCCAACAAGTCACCAGGCCAAGTAACTGCACCGCTGAAAGCTAAAACTGATGCTGCCATGGTCCCGGACTGTAGTGAGCCAAGACTGCCACTTTTGAAGCGTACTGGTAGGCGACATACCCGTCCCTCACCAGACTGCCAACCAGGTCTATAAGAGGTTGTCTCCTCCCAATAGTCAATGCTGAAACCCATAGGGTATAACACTGCTCCCCCAACTAGCACATCATATGACTCAGCTATCGTCGCAATAGCCTGAGATCTCACCACCGAGCTATCAGTCGGATGACCAGGCTGAACCTGGACAACGAGCTCTCCACGTGTGATGTACTGTGTCGAACCACCACCAAGAGATGTCTGGATCTAAAATGGACACCTCTCTACATCGGTCTTCCGTAACTCCAGACTGACAACTACAGCCTTCCCCAACATAAGGGGCTCGCACCAGAGTCTAACAAGACTCTTTGTGGTGTATAGACCTTCCCTGAAGGTCCCACCAAACAAAAATCCCCCTCTGGTTATCCAATAGGACAACACCAGGTGTAAACCGCGCTCTTTGAAAGGCCGGTCTAGCTGGCAACTCCTCCAGTCTAGCCGCTGCTGCCTGCCATAAACCACTGGTCGCTGAACGGATCCTATGCTCCTCAACCAAGTCAGCTCCACTACCAACCACCTCTGCTCTAGTAGTAGAAACTGCACCATCCCTACTCTCACACAACGTGGCAGTCAACCGGAACATTGGGGCTGGGTCAACTCCCAATGTAAACATGTCACTAGCTGAAAACAAAGGATGCCGCATAATCAGCTGAGCCGCCCCCAACATCATGCTAGACTCAGTCTGTGTAGTAGCAGGTGGCTGACTAGCAGGTACTCCATCAGGTACTCCATCACAACCTACCACACCTGCACTGGGACGTCTAGGAACCATGGATGTTGTCTATAATGCCTCAGATAGCGTGAAAGACTAGGGAAGTCTGACCTGTTTCCCAACCTCTCCTCTCTGTGGGTCCAACTGCACTGATGCTCCTCTAGGCTCTACAGCACGTACTGCAGTCCTAGTCACTGCTGCAGATGCATCCACTTGTGCTGCTCCGCACATGAAGTCCAAAGCATCTCTATCACCAGCATATGAGGTGGAAGCCTCAGCACCCGAATCTGATCTCCTCTGAGCAATAGCCATACTAGCCAATCTCTGCTCCAACTGCTCAATCCAAGTAACCATAGCTGTGTCAGAAGTAAGGGTAGGTACTGCACCCCTACTAGGTGTAGATCCTCTACCACCACCTCTACCACCTCGTCCTCCATGAACTGGAGCTCCTCTACTACCTGCCATAGCAGCCCTACCACTCCGTAACTCCGGGTGTAGGTCAAAGCACCGGTCACTAGTGTGACCAAATTTGTGGCAATGCTCACACTGCCTCTATGCTGGATGTGATGCACCAGAGGTATCAGGTCCGCTGCCCTGAGTACACTCTCTCCTATGGTGAGGTCCACCACAAGTCCAACAAGCAACACCACCACTCAATGGCTGCTGCTGACCCAAAAATGAGGGTAAGGGTCTAACTCCACTAGGCCCTCCACTCGCTCCATAGGATCTGGGCTGTCCACCCTGTCCTCAAAAACCAACTGGGCGTGGTGCACTCTGCTGCACTCTAGAAGAAGTCACAACCGTGGATGAGGTCTCTCTACCAAATCCAGCTGTCACCACTCTCTCCTCCACCATGTTGAGCTCAATACGCTCAACCAAACCAAAGACTACTGCCAAAGTGGGCGAAGTAGCCTGCAACGACGTAGCATCACGAACTCTATGTCGCAACTCCCTGTCCAGTATCCCATACCAAAACTGGACTGCCTGGGCCTCAGTAACTCCCTGAGTGAAACTGATCAGCCGCCTCATGCAAGTATATGCCTCACGTAGGCTCTTTCTAGCCTTCTGCTAGAACTCCTGCAAGCTCCTCAGCTTGTCAGTCCGCACTCCTTGGTAGCTCTGCCTCAAACATAGAAAGAACTCCACCATGGGGTTAAACCCCGGTACCACACCACCTCCTGTAGCAGTACCTCCACTCGTAGTAGCACTATCTCCAGCTAGTGCACCTCCACTAGCTCCACCCACACTACTTGAGCTAGAACTCGTAGGTACAGCCGATCTACTCCTGGCCACCGAGCCTAAAGTGATGGAGACATAGTGTGGAGACCAATACTATCTCCATAACTCAATCTCCTCCAAATGAGCTCTCCTGAACTCATGGTAGTCATCCATCGGCGGACCCTCCAGATGCTGAAACAACCCCTTCCATGCCATGAAGGGTGCGAACAAAGTCGGGTTCCGCATCTACTGCAGATCACACCAACTATCAAACTCCTGGATGAAGTCATCCAACTCAATGGTACCCACTGTACCAGAGTAACGCCTAGGGCCTTTGGAGGCCCCATAAATCTCGTCCATGTCTCACAACAATGGTGCGGACACACCAAGTGCGCTCTCAATTGAATCAACTCCTGTGTCAAACTCCAACTCAGAGTCAATCTCCTCCCTCACTGGGACCTGAGATACAGGCTGATACCGAGCACCACTCCGAGTAAACCCACTGCGTACTGTAGGGCTTACTCCTCTGGAATCTCCAAAGAACTCCGTCATGACCACGTAACTGCAACAGCAAACCCGAACCACCAACTGCAACCGCAAGTCACAACCGCAAGTGCCCCACCAAGTGCCAACACCAACTAGACACCACCCACTAATGTAACTCTAACCGAGATAACTACACTAGGGGAAAGGCAACATGTAACCTGCCATCATAACACACACTCTCACGGTCTGTAGGTCATCACTTCCTGCCTCACCGGAGAGAAACAAAGGTAGTCTGACTGGTCATCACTCCAGCCTCACCACCAAGAGCACACCAGAGCACCAACACTCAAAAGTCAGGGCACCTCACACAAACATGGTGCACAAACATGAAGTAGAGAATGGAGGGGATCCAATCACAAGAAATCTAAACGAAAACCCTCCATCTCATAACACAACACGGGACTGACTCTGCCACCATTTGGCATTTGACATAAGAGCAGTTCGTATCTAAGTCCTAAGCTACCAAGATCACCAAGAATGGGATCAAACTGCCTCTCCTAGCCAAAGCTACATGTGTATAGATAATAGTGGCACAGTCACTAGGACAACAAGTGAGGATGGACCAGTTGGCTAGGGCACCAGTCTAGTAACAAGAGATCTAGGGGTCAAACCCTATTGCGCACAATCTAGCAAGAAAGGCAAATTTTGCCAACCAATGACCAAGATCTACCCTAAACTAGCTAGCCTCACGCCAGCAAGCTGGCTTGCTGGCCCTTTGTAGCCTCTCATAGCCCACAGCCCTATGCCTCGAAGCCTCTAAACACCGAAATTCAGCCAAATGAGGCCTTTCTTGTTGCCACTTCAAACCTCCTCCAAAATTGGCGAAACTTCTCCAAATCTGCGAAACTCCTCCAAACTAGCGAAACTTCTCCAAATCTGGCCAAACAGCAAAACTCCTCCAATTTTGGCCCAAAATCTGACGTGAGTCTGATGTAAAATCTGACATAAACCCTAAAGATAGATGTTCGCAAAATCCCCTGCTAACTTTCCACTCGAGCCAAATTGACAAAACGGGTTTTTCCAAATCACAATTTCATGAGAAGAGCTTCCCAACTCCACCTTCAATTTGACTTTCTGAGCCCAACTCGTAGCAAATTGGTCCTGCCTTCACCTTTTGAGCTCAAAATCACAACACTGCTCAAAAATTGCTCCTTCTTTGCTCAAAATTTGGCCAGCGCTTCCGCACACCATCCGCCTAACTACCAAATTTGCATCAACTGAACGAGCTTCTACACACTAGGGAAACACAAAACTTGAATCGAGCTACCACGATCCACCGAGCTTGGAGATACCACCAACACTCAACGTTCCTGCACCCGATTTCCCCCTGACTTCACTTCTCTGATGTAATCAGATTGCTTAACACTTTCAACTCAACTCAACTCAGATCAGTACTTGATCTGTCACTCTATAAACTGCCAACAACTGGGCACTGATTACAGTCAAGCCACACCCACTCAAGCATAGAGAATCCAGGTGACGCTCGCTGGCCTCTGTCCACCATAGCCAGGAACTTGAAGGCTCAACATCAGAGAAGTGAGCTCTCTGGAGCTCACTTCAAAACTATACTCCCCTGGACTCGAGCTAGCATTGGAACCCTAACGGTCCCGCTGACGGCACACTTGACGGTGCAAACGGTGCAAAGTGACGGTGGGCCCCACCATGAAGTCAGTACCCCAAACACCAAATCAGACTATCGGAAAGTAGTCCCTAAGAAACTACTAGAATAACTCTAACTACTATCACTGGAACTCCAGTGTCCGAGCAGCTAGATGCGGAACTACAAATGGCGTGACATACCTCTTGGATTCATAGTTTCTTGAGAGGAGATTGAGTAGGAATCCATGAGGAGTACACCATTAAGGCCCAAGTCGCAACCAGGTGGATTGTAGAGTCTTCACATCCCCATACCCTACCTCCAAAGCATTATTACCCCCATTAATCCTTGATGTTAGGTCAAGTAGAGGAGTACAAGCATGCAACCCAAGTGCTCTCATCCTACCGGCCAACACTCTTCTCCCTTAAGACTCTATCAGCCCTAAAAACCCTACATCTACCTTCCTTTATTCCTCCATGATTATCAACAAGATGAGGAGTTATAGTTGATAGAGTCTTGCTTTGCACATGCTCTCCTCCACTCTCCATGTGTCTCAATAGGTGTGCCATTTGGGCTGGTTTTTGAGCACCAATAGGATTGCCTATCCCTTGATGCTCTAGATTCAACTTTTCCTCTTCTTTTTGTATTTTGTATGCCCTTTGGTCATATGCCCCTTGGAGCAACTCATCTGTTTGGAGCCGCTTATCTCCTTGCTCTTGCAAAGGAGACCTCAAGAGTGTGCCCCATTGCTATGGAGATGTGTTTTTTGCATTTAGTATTTCACATTATCTACTTACAGTTACACCAATCTTTTTCTTCCTTCTTGTCTCCTCATTAGTTTATTGTGGCTACTCCAAGGGTTGTGAGATAGTGATTGCAGGCATTTGGGAATCCTAGGACATTCAACCAGATTGGATAGTGGTCCAAGTTGATGCATCCAATGCCTTTAATATCATCTCTTGGCCAACATTATTATGTTCTCTTTGCTCAGCTATAGATAAGATCCACTCCTTGATCCCATTTTTCTGTACATTCTATGGTGTCAAGACTCCTCTATTGTACAGCCACTATGCCACCACAAGTTGTCAAAGTTGCTCTTCTGTCCTGTTGCACTTGTTTGTGCCTTGTATTCTTATCCCCTTTCTTTTGGAGTACTATTTTGTACATTGGCTCCATTACATGTTGCAAAGTTCTCAATGAACAAAGCTCTCACGGCAGTTTATTTATATTGTGTCCGGAGGATACAAAGTTTTCAATGTACGAAGCTCTCAAAGCAGTTTATTTATATTGTGGCCAGAGGATGCCGGTCCTACTAGGATATTATATAATACAAAGGAATAACTTGTTGGCATAATCCTTAGTGGTAGTCTGATTCCCTTAGCAACTGACGGTTCAGGTGTTACAGCAGATGGACTACATTGACCTTACCTTACGGTCTTGTGTCACCTTCCCGAATGTTATTGAGAGTATTCAAGAAAGAATCTTGGAGACAAGTCAAAAGATGGAAGAATTGAGTGGAGAATCAAAGTTATGTTATGTGAACCGGGAGAACTTGGGATCGCACTATAAGGCACACACGAGGAATTTAGCGGGAAATCAAAGTGATGTTGTCTGAACATTGAGAACTTTTCCCTGCTTGGTTCGCTTTGATTTCTCCTTGTTCTCTTTGTGCACCTGTATATCACATTGCACTTGGGTGATCTTAAAGCATTACCAATTTACTAATGCCCTAATTTGCAATGAAGAATTTACAAAACGTCTCACCAAGTTGGATTCAATTTGTGTCGGTCTTCTTATCCTTAATCCTTTTCCTCTTTGTCCATCCGGTATACAGAAATGATAGGGAATATCTCTCGTGTATGGATTTTCCTTGGAAGGTTGACTCGAGGTCTGGAATTTAATTTTTGAGGATAGTGCAGATATATATATATATATAGTCCTGCTTCCGTTCACTTCTTGACATGTTATAACATGTCATATCTGCATTAAAATCTGCAGTTGGTCTCTAGTAGCTAATAACACGAGGTATAAACAAAGCGAGACCACGTTAATTTCTATTTAAAACTGAAGTGTACGTTGTGAAGTCTCTCCTATATGGATCAGATTTAGTGGTAGTTTAGGGCTGAGTTAAGTAGCAGGCATGCAAGTAATGCGAAGTAGCCTGTATCTCTTCTTGACCTACTCTATCATTTTCAATAAACAATGGAGGTTAAAGTTATTTTACGTTGGCTATACCTTCAATTAGAACTATTTAAGTACGACATAAGATCCAAAAATCTTCTAGATCCTGAATCGAATAACTTCAAATTTTGTTAATAAGACTAGGAACTTAGATAAATGTGACCGGATTCGTCTACCTATATTTAGGCAGATCCTCATAAGGAATTACAACTTCACAGGTTATGTCTCATCTAGGCTCGACTTGGGGAGTTTGTAGCTAGTTTGATGTCGGGCCTTCAGGAACGACTCCGGACTCAAAAAGCTTCAATTTGTAGCACCTTGACATGACTTGGACGAAGAATCGGTCGACATCTTGAAAGTTCAACGGTCGAGGAAAGTACAGCACATCATCTCTTAACTTGCTTCGAGGGACTTTAGACTCCAATGTTTTGGGAATGTTAGGAGTTCAAGTAGATTGTCGTACTCTTAATTAGTTTGAGTAAGGAAAAAGGCGGCGCGTAGTATGACAATAAGGATGGGAAGACCCCATCAGACCATATAAGGATAAAACATAAGAGGTAAAAGTAGTAACTTGCAACATCCTCAAAACTACTGTAATTTGTACAGCACATCCCTGACTGACAGCGTTGTCGACTTCGGTTTCATTTGGTCATGCATTTCGATTGAAACTAGCGTTTACATTTGTAAGACTGGCAAGAAATATACATGAGTTGCAAATGCCAGAGCATGAAATGGCACCATGGGTAGTTAATGTCAGCACAGGTAGGGAAGTTAAGAGCGTAGACAGATCTGGATGTGCCTTAAAATCCGTTGACATCCAAATCCCTATTCCCTAGGAAAGGCACTCAAAACTATGTATGGTTAGAAATCAGAATGTGGAGGGAAATTGACAGAATAGTTGCCATCGTTTGCAGGTTGGTGATCTGGCACAGAGAAGTAATAGAAATTTTGGGGCACCATTTCTGAGGTAAAAGAATGAGAATTGTTACATGTTTAATTCAAACGTGAATATCAGAATTCCTAGCTGCCACAGCCGCAATGTGGAGCCTAATAGTTCGTTGATGATTTAAGACAGATGAGATGGATGAGTGATTTAAGACTCACGCGGCTCGAGCTCATGTCCGTTACCTGTATTTACTGGTGATACTGGCCAGCAATGGCAATACTTGCACTGGATGAGTCTCTTCATTGGACCAATCGATCAATTTCACCTTCTCTCAGCAATTTGAGATGCGGTTTAGCCAATAGTACTGAGTTACTCGATAGATGCTCTATGATAAACTAGTTTCCTGTGTAAACGAATACAAATCGGAAAATAGGTACTTACACAAATACTTCTGTAAGTAAATGTCTGGCCTATGAATAACTTAACATTACATATTTCTCCTCAACTGGGTAGGTCAGAAGGTGACCTTATCTCATGAGTCGAGGTATTTGGACTCAATTATGGGAGTCCGACATGAAGAGCGTGAATTTGCTTGACTGTCTCTGGAATATATACCGATTTGACCGTACTTGAGGTCGCAACTCCAAGTTACTTAAAATAGCAGCTTCATTTCAGTTTTCCTAATCTAGGAATAGTCTTCTTCAATGTAGGAACAATTTTACACACACTAATTTGATAGTGATTATTTGATGCTCCAGACCCGATGGTTGTGAAAAACACTACTATGTTATCCTTGAAGATAACCTGGAAGAGGATGACAATGCAATTGCAACATTGTATTCTAATTCATGAATAATTATTAGCCCATCTCCTATGAGATTGACAACCTAGGTCTTCAAAAAGATTTTTCGATATAACTTGCAATTGATCGGATAGACCATTTTCCAAATCAAAAGACGATGTCAGTCTCGACTAAGTTGTGCAATAGTAAAATATGGATCACCTTTGATGTCCACATATATGAGAATTCACTTACCTTACCTGCTTGTAAGGTACGATTGAAGATCAATGTACCAACCATGTGCATTAAAACATAAAAAGTTTTATTAGGTTTTTTAGAGATGATGGAAAATACAGGATGGAAATTTTAGCTTTGTCATACAATCTATAGCTATTCCAAGATATTTCTTAGCATTTGCATAATATTTTCCTACAAAGATATTTCATCTTGTCGTTTCTCCTAATTCATGTTTTGTTTACCATTTACAATCCTTACAAAGAAACCATACAAATTTAAAACTTATAGGTGGGACATGGTACCTCAAAGGGGACAAGTCATAGTCATATTCCTCATCTTCACTCTCCACTTTAGCCACAAGGGTAGAACTGCCAAATGTATACAAATTTATCTTACCAATAGAAGCAAAAGCTACCTTGTACTTCTCACATGGCAAAATGTGCTCTAACTACTCTGTCCCTATCTCATCTACAGATCTGCTATTGGATCCCTTAGATTTGCTCTTTGAATGGTTATTCTCCAAAACATCCATATCCATGTAAGATTATTGAGGTGTTGTGGTGGCATTGGAATTTATTTGTGTTGGGTATATGGTTGGTTCACGGCCAGTCTCTCTATATCTATAGAAGGAATCATATTCAACCCAACCCTAGTGATTGAATTTTGGAGTTTGGCCTACTCACTCAAATCCAGATGGCAAGATGCCAAAGCCAAAGACTTCTTAATCTCTCTACTCAAAAGCAACAACACAACTAGAATCAAACCTTATATATGGAAAACCCTCAAAATAGGTTAACCTAACTTTCTTCTTATGGATTGTGCTTTTGAGTCCCCAAAAATTCTAGCACCTAAAAGAGACTTAGAACTTCAAGAACTGAACGTTAGCATTGAAGAGTGAAGCACCAACAAGTGAAGTGAAAATCTAAGAAATTAGAGTACATAGTATTACATTAGAGCTGATTTCACCATGGCATGCAATGGTGGAGGAGTGACTTCCTACTTCTTCCTAGTCCGATCCTACCCCCTACCATAGTGACATGGAAAAAAGCTAATGGCTTTGGTGGTGAACCATGATAGAGAAGTGCTTTAATCGGATTCCAACTGCACAAAGGATTGATTTGATTTGATTTCTATGAGGGTTGAATAACTTTTAGCACCTAAAAGGCCATAGATGTTCAGACTGAAAAGTCACATACAAAGAATTGGAGCTGATTTGACTTATCTGACTTCCCAACCTCACAAGACCATAAGTTTTAGCAAAGTCTCTAAGTCTTCTATTCTACATCTAAAAGCAAAATCCTTCACTCTCAAAAGTTTAGAATACAAAGAATTAGAGCTGATTTATCTATGAGTTGATTAAAGTTGATTTGACTTCCCAATCACATGAGATCATCTATTCTAGAGAAGTCTCCAAGTTCCTTTGTTCCACAACCAAAGGTGAAATCCTTCATTCATTCACAACCTTTGCTTGTACTATTTAGAGTGATGGTTTCTAAGGATAGATCTCCTACTCCTAGCATGAATGACCAGTCTCCATATTCAAATATATCAAAACAAGAGCTATTCACAAAGAGTATTTCACCTGCACTTGAGCACATAGTTGATGCAATTCACTATATGGTACAAGGACAAGAAGCTTGGATTGAAGACATGATCTTGTTGGTGAAATAGGCCTAGCAAGATTTGAATTGAACCTAGACAAGATTACTTCCAATGTTATGTTCTATTGAGGTGACATATGTCTTTTTTGGTGTGCTCAATATGAGTTACATGAGGTACTTCCTATTTTATCAAGAAGCTTCTTAGACACTTATAGAACATTCTTATAGTTCCTAGCTATATATGGCTTATTCTACTAAATTGTTAGCCTTTGCTAACTATATATTATTACATATTTCCTCACTACTAGTTGGTGATATCAATGTTACCATGGAACATTTAAACTCTTGTATGGCCATTTATGCATTTTGGGGATGAGAAAGAGTCTATCTTATGGAATTGTGAAGAGAAATATCCTTATTAGAGGACCTTATGTTCAATGTGTTGTTGGTGGCCATGTTGGATATCATGACATGCAAGTTTATGATCAAATTCATATTTATTATGATTGTTGATAAGGATGGAATGAGGAGGGAGTTGGACATGCATGGAAAAGGAAGAGGGGTTAGAAACAAATGGTTTGACCTTTGAAACATGAAAGAAATGATGGATTTGCATATTACTAGAAAGTGCATTGCAGAAGATCATGATGTAAAATTCATTAGCCTCTACTAACTTATCTTCTAACTCCATATTACTATATTGTCCTTGATCTTGGCTAGTGTTGGAGCATCCGTGATATCTATGGTGAATGCTATGGAATCTACTTGTTAAATGTATTAAAAAACATCACAATGGCAGCATGGCCTTGATCTGTCTTGGGCAAGGATGTGATGAGGTCAGGACTAACATTTTCCCATTGGGAAATTGGAACGGGAAGTGGTTAAAATAGTCCACTTGGTTTTGAGTTGCTAGTCTTGTTACATAAGCAACTCTCACAAGATCAAATAAACTCTGAAATCTCTTCATGCCTTGTTTGGCTACCACCATTGACATTTGAGAGTACTCAAGGTTTTGTCCACACTTAGGTGACCAGTGATTGGTAAGACATGGGCCTATTAAAACCACACATGTTGGAGGTGACCCATAGTTGGACCATAGATCCAATTCTAACAAAAGAGAAAAGCCTCCTTGAAAGAAAAAGTGTTATATTCATTGTTATGTGCTGCAAGATGACTTTGCACCATTCAAAAGAAGGAGTTGTGTTGTAAAGATTATATGTATCTTTGAGTTGGTTGAAACCATGGTTATAACTACTATTAATGGATATTCACAAAGAGTCTTCAAATTAGGTCATTGTGATAGACCATCAAGAATGACAACGAACTTGTCAAGTTTGTACTCAAGCTTGATGTCAAAAAATTGTAATTTTCCTTCCCATCAATGATGCTATTCTTTATGTACTCCAGATATAAGGTCTACAAACAAAGAATTCTCATCGATTTGCATGATCACTTGTTTCCTCCAAAAGATAATGTCTCAATACCTTTGTGGCATAAACTATTGCTAGTTGCTCTCAATCCAAGGAGAGTAATTCTTTTTTTTGTGTTATTTGGCAAGACACAAAGGCAATAGAATGTTATTCATTTAGAATCTCTTTGCAATATAGTTCCAATGGTAAAGTTAGAAGCATCAAAATCAACCATACAATGTAGTTGAGGATCATATGGTTGGAAGATGGGTTTAAAAGACACCATATGATTAAATGTCTTGAATTCTTCTTTGTTCTTGGTGATCCATTTGAAGATTCATGTCTTTCCCAAGAGATTTGTCAATTTTGTGGCCATATGAACATAATAGTGGGTGAAAAAGTAGTAAAAACTTGCCAATCCATTAAATGCCCAAACTTCTATTGCATTCTTAGGAGTAGAAAACAAATAATGGCCTTGATTTCCTCCTCTTTCATCTTGATCTCTTCTTATGTGACATTATGACCCAAGAGGGTTATCTCTTTCTACCAAAAAGCACACTATGACTTCTTGTAATAGAACTTCCACTAGCGTGGTCATCTTAAGAGTCCTCATATATGATTCTTGTGTTCTACCTCCATCTTATTGTAGATTAAAATATCATCCAAGTACACCATCATGTATCAATCCAATAGTCTTTCCAACACTTGATGTATTGCCAGAGCAATAGGGAATCCAAAAGGTGAAACTCTCCATTAAAATACCCATACCTTGTGCAAAAGATAGTCTTTTGCAGATCTTCCCTATCAATGTGAATATGCCAATAGTTGCTTCAAAGATCTAACTTTGAGAAGTATTATTCTCCATGTAATTGATCCAACAAGTCATTAATTAGAGGCAAGAGATATGCATTATTCAGGGCTTGTTATTAAGGCTATGGTAGTCAATATGGAATCAAAGTCCTCCATCCTTTTTTGGTACAAAGAGTATTGTTGCTCTCCAAGGAGATGTATTATGTTGTATTAAGTCCTTCTCCAACAACTTTGTTAGTGTTGTTCAAAGTACCTCTAGCTACTTTGGAAAGAGTTTATTGATTGGTCTTCTCACTAGAGTTTTACCAAGAAATAGCTTGATCAAGGGGTAATTCTTTTAGAAGATCATATGGAAACACATCTATAAACTCTTGAACTATCTAATCAATCATTAGTTTTTGATCATCACTCTAGTCCCATTGTAAAAAAAGTTTGATCCATGCCACAAAAACACAAATATTTTCCTCCAAAGCTAATTTTACAATTATACTAATATGAAATTAGCAAATGAGTTAGTAAAGGCTAATGAGTCAATAAAATAAGTCCAAAAAATGACTAGGAATTCTACAAATATTTTAGGTATGACCAATAATCACCAATGAAGCTTCTTTATGGGAAGCTTGTAGGTACCTTCCAAGGATTGGATACCTTGTTCGCCAAGTTAATAGCTAGCTTAGCTTGTATGCCAAGTAGATGACTTCTAAAAGGAGCTTCCATAGAAGATTCTTGTGTAGCTTGGTTGGCAATCCAAGAAGATAGCTTTGAGAAGAAAGCTCCTCAAGAGCATTGTATAAGTACAAGTACCAAAGCCCAAACTCATTATCGTGCGTGTATTCATTGCTACACAACATACATTGTTGTCAATATCATACACTATAGAAGCACAACTCACACATAAGTCATACATAGACTCTAAAGTGCCACAATGAATCAGATTGTTTACAACTCTCAACTCAACTCAACTTAGATCATGTAACAATATGGAGTTTAGCGACGTAGTTAGTAAGGCTACCAAAGTAGAGATTAAGCCAAATTAGCCTAAAATATTCTAAAAGCATCTAGGAAGCTTCTTAGGAAGCTTCCTAACTATTTAACTTGCACCCCAAGCAAGTAACTTCTAGAAGGAAGCTTCTAGAAGCTTCTAACTAGCTTAGCTTTCACACCAAGTAGGCAACTTCTAGAAGGAAGCTTCTTGAGAAGCTTCCTAGTTAACTTGGCTTGCACTCTAAGAAAACAGCTCAAGGAAGCTTCTTGAGAAGCTTCTCAAGGGCTTTGTATGCTACCTACAAATACTAAAGCCAAAGCTCATGCTAGGCATTTGGAGATTTCCCTCATTCAAGCATTCCAATGTGAGTTTCCATTCTCCTATTTCTCTCCTCAATCTTGGTCTTTTACATTGGTATCAGAGTAAGAATGGGATGGATGGAATTAATGGACCACCAAATCCACTTCTGCCAAACCATTGGGATTTTCATGTCCAGATAGTACCCAAGCATTGTTTCACACAATTCATCACCTTGCGCTTTGGGTAGGATTTTTTGCATATGATCACCGTGTTTGAGGAACCCTTGATACTTCCGGTTGTAACTTATGGAGAACTGTGGATGTGTTGTATCTATGTGTTAATCAATTAGATAAATTGAGTGTAGTGGAATGGAGTAGTAGCTATGGCGGTAATACCGGATGTTATCCTTGCAATGCAACAACAAATTGAGCATCTTACTCGATTGTTGGACCAACAACAATAAGAACATATAGAGAGAGTGCCAGTTTGAGATGGAGAAGATCACATTTGATTTCTGAAACCCAAGGTGTTTGAAAGCAAGAATCTTTCGGGCACGATGGAGAATTTTGTGTTTGACTACGAATGTTACTTTGAAGCCACCAATCTTCAAGATGAGCAGAAACAAATTCTCTTGGCTTTTAGCTAATTGGATGGTGTGACAAAACTTTGGTGGCGATTCAGAGTGGAACAAGCTAAATGACAAATTGTTACACCAATTTTGACATGGGCAGAATTCAAGGATGCAATACTTGGTTGATTTCAAACTATAAATGCCACCCAAGCCGCACAAGATAAATTGGTGGAATTAAAGCAAATTGGCTCAGTAAGAAGCTACATCACATAATTTTGGAACATCATCATGTAAATTCCAAATATCTAAGAAGATGAAGTTTTGGATCGATTTGTGCGAGGATTGAAGTCACAAACCAAATTGGAGGTGACCATGCAAGAGCCACAAAACATAAAAGAATCCATGCAATTGGTTGAGCATTTTGATTCCTTGGTTGCGACAACTTGGTCTTGACCTCAACCTACACAAAGCCTATCAGTACATTACGCACGAGTGGAAGAACCGGTACCAATGGAGATTGATACTGTCCAACGAAGACCACTTGGTACAGCGGATAAAGAAATATTGCAATAAAATAGAGGTTCCTTTTATTGTTGCCAAGTTGGACATCGCATTGCTGAATGTCCACTTAGGAATGGGCGACCTCAACAAGTTGCCCGGATGGAGTTTGTGGAATAGAATGATCAGGGAAATGAAGAATCTGAGTAGGAGATTTTGAGCCGCCTACTAGGAGCTTGATTAGTTCTAATGGGATTGAAGGCTCGACCTATGCAAGTTTGCTTCACTTGCAAGGTATGATATCTAATGGGGGTTGTAGGATTTTGGTTGATTTTGGAAGTTTGAAGAATTGCATATCTATGCAAGTAGCAAAGGAATTGGGTATTCCTATCAAGCCAATGATTGGAAGTAGTTTGATGATGGCGGATGGTGGAAAGAGTTTTGCATTCCACACCTTGCATCTTGTTACCCTCAAGATTGGGAAGGAGTATTTGGAGTGTATGAGGTTTGTGGTGGCACCTCTACACTATGATATCGTTTTGGGTCTACCTTGGCTTGAACGTCATAAGGTTCAATTGGATTGGACCTGATGACAAATTCAAGTACAATACCAAGGTAGGAATTTCCGATTAGGTTGTCTGGCACCTCTGAGTAAGACACCTAAGAATAGTCAGTCTTGTGAGCCGGCATGTCTCTCACTCAGGATGAACCTCTGATGGCTATTATGGTAGCGCACCATGGACTAAGAAGGCAAGGAACCCCAACTCCATCATACTCCTCCAAGGCTAACACTCCAAGACTCAAGACATTGCTCACTAGAGAACTTAATGAGAGAGAGATAGTTGCAAACTAAAGGATGATGAGTACCTCCTCACCCCTTGTTTATATACTTGTGAAATAGTTACGTACCAAAGTTACTAATTACCATAGTAACTCAAGTTACTAGACTAAAAGTCAAGTAAAGTCAAAAAGTAGAAAGGAATATCCATTCACATGGGCATATTCCCCTAAGCATGTGGTCTTATCTTGACCCAACCACTAAGTCAAGGATTCCTTCACATGGGCTATCCTTGGACTAAAGAAGAATCCAAAACAAAAAGGCTTGCGGGCCCAAGAGTTCTCAACTCTTTCCTCAAAGCCAAACACCTAGGAATAATACCAAGTCAACACACTAAAATCCAAAATAGTAGTGCTTATCTTTTCTACTTCCTCTAAAGTAAGGTCCCATCTATCTTAGCTATGACTAACTTTAGCTAACCATGACTAATATAGAACCATCCTTTATCTCTATATAAATAATATCTCTTAAGTACTTGTAATACCAAGCTAAATATCACAATACCACACACATGCACAAATGGGTGTTATAGTCCCAAGATGGGAAGTTTGTTGGGAAGGTAACCATAGAGTAAACCTGGAAGGAAGATGAGTCCCAAGATGGGAAGTTTGCTAGGAAGGCAACCATAGAGCAAGCTTGGAAGAGAGATGAGTCCTTAGAAGGGAAGTTTTTTAGTAAAGAAACCATAGAGCAAGCTTTGGAGGAAGATAAGTATGTATTCACGGTGTGGATCAAGCCAATTGCACAAGATCAATCTGAGGAGGGCCAAGAGCCTCATCAAGCAATGGTTGATTGGATAGTTCAAGAGTTTGTGGACGTGTTTCCGGATGATCTGCCAAAGGAATTACCCTCCGATCGAGGTATGCCTTTCAAGATCAAGTTATTGCCAAGGAGTACTCCAGTGAGTAGACTGATCTATCGGCTCTCACCAAAGGAGTTGGAGGAGTTTCAAACAACACTTACAGAGTTGTTGGAGAAGGACTTCATACGACATAGTACCTCTTCTTGGGG
This sequence comes from Lunularia cruciata, assembly GCA_948567375.1. NCBI lineage: Eukaryota > Viridiplantae > Streptophyta > Marchantiopsida > Lunulariales > Lunulariaceae > Lunularia > Lunularia cruciata. The sequence continues at coordinate 15,269,863 of OX419757.1, read as the reverse complement.
AGCACCGGTACTATTTGTTCCAAAGAAGGATGGAGGACTTCATTTTTGTATTGATTACCATGGGCTCAATAAGCAAACCATGAAGAATGCATATCCCTTGCCTCCAATTGATGACTTGCTTGATCAACTAAGTGGAGCATGCTACTTTTCCAAGTTGGATCTTTGTAGCGGCTATTGGCAAATTCCTATGGATAGAGAGAATGTGCAAAAGATTGCCTTTCGCACAAGGTATGGGCATTTTGAGTGGAGAGTTCTACCCTTTGGACTCATTAATGCTCCAATAGTCTTCATGGATGCATCGGGTGTTGGATGAACTATTGGATCGGTCCATAGTAGTGTTCTTGGATGATATCTTAATCTATAGTAAGACAAAGGCACAACACATAAATCATGTGCGAGAAGTCCTAAGACAACTACAATAATGGAAATTTTACTATAAGAAGTAGAAGTGTGCCTTTTGGCAAAAGGAGGTTACCTTCTTGGGTCATAAGATCTCCTTAGAGGGGATCAAGATGGAACAAGAGAAAATCAAGGTCATTACTGATTGGCCTACCCCAAAGGATGCTACAAAAGTACAAGCATTCAATGGATTGGCCACTTTTTACCGATGATTCATCCACTATTATGCTCATGTTGCTGCACCATTGATTGACCTCTTGGGAAGGAACTCGAGCTTCCAATGGACCACAAGCATGAAGAAGCATTCCAGAAGTTAAAGCATATGGTGTCTTCAAGACCCATTCTTCAACCATATGATCCTCAACTACCTTGTGTGGTTGATTTTGATGCTTCTAATTTTGCAATTGGAGTTGTGTTGCAATAGGAATTCCCAGATGGACCACATCTCATTGCCTTTGTGTCTTGCTAACTCAATACAGCTGAAAGAAATTACTCTACTTGAGATCAAGAACAACTTGCAATGGTATATGCCACCAAGGTATGGAGACATTATCTCTTGGAGAAACAAGTGATCATGCAAACTGATCAAAAGCCATTATTGCAGACCTTACACTTGGAACACATGAAGAGTCAACATCATCAATGGGAAGAGCAACTCCATTTTTTTGACATCAAACTTGAGTACAAACCAGGTCACTTCCATGTCATCCTTGATGCTCTATCATGACGACCTGATTTGAAGTCTCTTCCTCTCATCACGGCAGCAATTACAATAGTGTCACTTGATCCAAGGTCCATAACAAGTTTCGGTCAGCTCTACAACAAGATCCCTTCTTCCAAATGGTACATGGTCGTTTGACAGTAGGCGACAAGGAGTACAACATCTTCTCTTGCAGGGAAGGCCTTTTATTCCATACGGACCGGATCTATCTTCCAACCAAAGGTGATACTGACTTGTGTGCCTTCAAGAAGCCCATGATCTAACAATAGCTGGTCACATGGGAGTGGACAAGACCTTGGGTACCCTCCAACACCAATGGTGGTGGCCCAACATGACACAAGATGTTTGGGAGTTTGTTCAATCGTGTGAGAGTTGTCAAAACAACAAGGCCTATAACCAGAAGCCAAGTGGACTCCTTCAACCACTTCTTATTCCAACTACTTGTTGGGAACATGTGAGCTTAGATCTCATTACCTCCTTGCCCAAGACACAACAAGGTCACACATCAATTGTGGTGTTTGTGGATAAGCTTAGTAAGCAAATCCATTTGGCACCAACGGTTGATATTGTAAATGCTCCAACCTTAGCACAACTCTACTTTGATAATGTATTCAAGCATCATGGGATGCCACATGTACTCATCTCCAACCGTGATCCTTGCTTCACCAGAAAGTTTTGGCAAGCCCTCTTCTAGATACTTGGCACCAAACTTGCTTTGTCCACAACCTATCATCCTCAAACTGATGAAAAAACTGAACATGCAAATCACACCTTGGAAGATATGCTTTGTGCCTTTGTCACCATTCACCATACCAATTGGGATGAATGTCTTGCAGCTGCGGAGTTTGCATACAACAATTCTAAATAGACAAGTACCAAATTCTCTCCTTTCTTTCTAAATTTTGGCCAAGATCCACTTGTCCCAAATTCTCTTCTTACTCCTCCCCCATCTCAGGTCCCTCATACTTCAAACTTCTTGACCACCATATCTAAATCTCTCCAACAAGCCAAATCTCACCTCCTTGTTGCTCAAAATTGTCAAAAACAATATGCGGACCACCATCGTCGTGATCTCACCTTTGAAGTTGGTAATAAAGTTATGCTATCCTCTAGTAATCTACCCTTCCCACTTGATACCCAAGTTCGTAAACTTGCCCCTAATTGGATAGGACCTTTTGATGTCACCAAGTTGTCTCTCTTGTTGCTTATCAACTTGCCTTCCCTTCTCATATGCGCATCCATCTTGTCTTTCATGTTTCCAAGTTGAAACCCTTTGTTCCTAAACCCTCTTCTTTTCCTCTTGAGTCCAACCTCCTCCTCCTCCTATCCCTATCAATGATCATGAGGAGTATGAAGTTGATCGTATCCTTGCCCGTCGCCACATCCAACAAGGATGCCGACAACATACAGAGTACAAGGTCGCTTGGAAAGGGTATCCCCTTCATGATGCCACATGAGAACCTCTTTCTCACCTCCAAAATGCACAAACAGCCATCCAAGAGTTTGAAACTTCAATGGCAATGAGGACGTCACCAACTAGCGGTGGGGGAATATGTAACAATATGGAGTTTAGCGACGTAGTTAGTAAGGCTACCAAATTAGAGAATAAGCCAAATTAGCCTAGAATGTTCTAAAAGCATCTAGGAAACTTCTTGGGAAGCTTCCTAACTAGTTAACTTACGCTCCAAGCAGGTAACTTCTAGAAGCTTCTAACTAGCTTAGCTTGCATGCCAAGTAGGCGGCTTCTAGAAGGAAGCTTCTTGAGAAGCTTCCTAGTTAACTTGGCTTGCACTCTAAGAAAGTGGCTCGAGGAAGCTTCTTGAGAAGCTTCTCAAGGGCTTTGTATGCTACCTATAAATACCAAAGCCAAAGCTCATGCTAGGCATTTGGAGTTTTCCCTCATTCAAGCGTCCCAATGTGAGCTTCTATTCTCCTATTTCTCTCCTTGATCTTAGTCTTTTATAGATTAGTACTTCGTCTTTTATAGATTAGTACTATAAACTGCCAACTATTGGGCATTGATTATAATCAAACCACATCCACTCTAGCTAAGAGAATCCAGGTGATACTCGCCAGCCTCTTTCCACCATAACGAGGAACTTGAAGGCTCAACATCAAAGAAGTAAGCTTTTTGGAGCAGCTCTTTGAAAGTATACCCAAGACTCGAGCTAGGTCTGCAACCCTAATGGTCCCACTGATGGGACACTTGATGATGCAAATGGTGAAAAGTGATAGTGGGCCACACTATGAAGTCAATACCTCAAACACAAAATCTGACCATCAAAAAGTAGTCTATGGGAAACTATTGAAATACCTCTAACTACTATCACTGCAACTCCAGTGTCCGAGCAATCTAGATGCAACACTAAAAATGGCATGATAGCTGTCGTGCGTATATACATCACTACACAACATACATTGTTGTCAATATCATACACTATAGAAGCACAACTCACACATAAGTCATACATAGACTCTAAAGTGCCACAATCGTTCCCCTAGCTGGTGATTAGGTCCTTCTAACTCCAGATAGCCATCTACTCCAAGTATATGTTATGATGGGCAAAGATCAGAAGGCTGGGTGCTATGGAGCTCCACCGTTAGTCACCTGTCTACCATATAAAGAACTAGCTAAACTAGCTATAGGTCAAGTACATCTAGGATATAACCATTGTCCCTGAGGAACCACCATGAGGGAAGGAGTCATACATACCATATGCCATCCTCTCAAATAACTATTACATACTAACATAGTAGTAGCTCCACCAGATGAGCCACATAACATACACCTCAAGCCTACACGTATAAGTGCCAAGCTTGGGTCTATAGTACCATCAATGTTTGGAGGTGGCATGGCACACAATTGCACACATGATCCTTCAAAACAACACCATCACGTCCTTCCAACATAAGGACTCCAGATGGCAAAACCTCATGCACTCTCAAGATAGTGCGGCCTATCAAAACATCAAGTGTCATCGGTGTTGTCTGGTGTAGATATACATAGTCACTTGGATGAAATTGATAAATTGAGGGTCTATAACCTCCTCCTTGTATGGTAGCATAACGTAAGGTATCTCTATGCTGAGCAATTGCTAAGTTCTCAAAGGCCATCGGCATCACTCTCTAAAACATCTCTGCTTGCTGAGAACATGCATTCATCCATATATCTTGATCACCCAAGTCCAAAACTACAGTAACATCCCAACAAATGGCCATAAGTAAATCTGGATCTCGTCCATAGAGTGGAAAGTAAGGAGAGAAGGATGCTAAGGATGCTTGCTGGCTGAACCAATAGTCCATGGCCAACCAAGGTAACTAGAGATCCCAATCTCACAAGTGGCCTCTTTGCAAACCATACTTCTGCAATCCTCTCTTCACCGTTTGAACCACTCTCTTTGCTAAGCCATCTGCCTCAGGGTGATCTTAGGATGTAGTACAATGATCAATCAAAGCCTTGTCACACAAGACCTGAAACTCTCCCAAGAACTCTATACCTTGATCAGTCAAAACCTTAGCTGGTGCACCAAAATGACTAAGAACACCAAAATGACAAAATGATCCAGGAATGAGTAAGCTGTCCCTTCACTAGACTTGTCAGGAAGTGCCACCAACTCAATCCACTTGGAAAAGTGCTCCACCATCACCAAAACATACCAATGATATCTCACTGTCAGTGGTAAAGGTCTAGCAAAGTCCAAACTCCAACGATAACCCAATCCCATGATAGGTAATGGGTGTAACTATGGTGTAGGAGCATTGAATGATGCTCTAACTTGGTCACAAACCACACATTTAGCAAAAAACTACTGTACCTTGGTCTACATACCCCGCCACCAATAATGACTCTAGAGTAAGCTATATATATGCTTTACTCTAAAATGTCCTAGCTCCTCATGAGCATGCAGACCAATTGTGGTCTCTATGATGGAAGTGGTACTACTCGCACTCTACCATCCTTCCATACCCAAAGAAGATGTCTACCCTCCAATCTGAACTGCATGGCTTGCTAAAAGACATGGTCTCTTTCCTTGGCCCCAAATATGCCACCCACAACACCAGTGCAAAGATAGTCCATCACTAAGACATCATCATGAATGTCTCGTTGAACTGTACTAATATCTTCACTCTCTAGATCTATGACCTCAATAACTCCTCTTGTATGTGTTGAGAGAGATACCACCAAAGCCTCAGAAAATATATAGAGAAAGGCCAATCCATACCAACCTAGCACCATCTCCTCATCTGTCTCACCATGCTAATGTGCTCCGGTCTGATCCTGCTGGTTGTGACATAGGTTTCTACTCAACCCATCTGCATCATGGTTCACCACTCTAGGTCTATGAACAAATGTGAAATCATACTCTTGTAAAATCAGAGCCCATTGTGCAAGCTTCCCTGAAAGCTTGTTGGACTCCATCAACCACTTCAGTGGCTGATGATCAGTGATGAGAGTGAAGGGGTTGCCAAATAGGTGACATTAGAAATGTGCTATTGCCCAAACTGCTACCAAGCACTCTCCCTCATATGAACTATACTTCACCTCTGCTGAATTGTTGGAGCAACTAGCATAGGACACCACAAACTCCTTCCCCTCATCATCATGTTGGGTGAGCACCACTCCAAGCCCCAATATACTCCAATCAGTATGAACCTAAAATGGTCGTCCTTTGATCGGTCTCCTCAAAGTAGAAGCAGATGTCAACCTCTCCTTGAGCTCTACAAAAGCTCTCTTTTGCTCATCTCCCCAACACCACTCTTGTGTAAGCTTAGTCAGCTTTGTCAAGGCCTTGGCAATGGCACTAAATCCTCTAACATAACAACAATAGAAGTTCACCAACCCAAGGAATGCTTGCACTCTGCTCACATCCGTAGGCCAAGGAATACGTGCAATAGCCTCCACCTTGGTCTGCTGAACACCAAGTCTTCCAAGGTAGATAGTGTGACCCAAATACTCAACCTGCTCATGGAAGAACCTACACTTCCCACGATGTAATTTGAGTCCATGAGATCTCAACCTCTCAAACACTTCCAACAATTGTCTCTCATCCTCCTCCATAGTAGTGCTATAGACTAAAATTTCATCAATATAGCACCAAGCAAAATCCAATCCAGCTAGGATCCTATCCATGACCCTGTGAAACTTAGCAATAGTATTCTTTAATCCAAATGGTAAGACCCTCTATTGATATAACACATCCTTTTGGTGAGGATCAATAGCCCAAAATGTTGTCTTGGACTTATCTTCCTCCTTGATTGGCAAAATTGATGATATCCCGCTTGAAGATCCAAAGTACTAAAGAACTTTGCATGCCCAATTGCATCAAGAATCTCCTCTGGTGTAGGCATGGCATACCAATCAACCCTAGTCTATTGGTTGATAGGACGATAATCTCCATACATCCACCTATATGTATAGTTTCCATACATATCCTTCTTGGTTGCATCACTGTAGCTGATGCATAGTGATAAGGACATCAAAAAATTGGTGTATTGCTAGTCAATTCAATTTGTTTACCAGGTCCCTTCAGAGTACCCAAATCCTTCATACTGAAGGCAAAACAACTTGTATAGCTCCTCAAGAACCTCCACACTCTCTGTCTTTCCTCTCCAATAAGCTTGGGTCCACGATTTGGCTCCCAAGTATCCTCTATAACTGTTGCAAGAGTGGAAGACGTACTGATTGGTTGCTACACTGGGCCCTTGGGAGCAATAGTGTCATGCCTTCAATCACTAGAAGTCCTAACCTCTATGTGAAAAACTCCCTCCACTCTGGCTGCAAGCTTCACATGTCCTCTAGTTGCATCCCAAGTGGACCAAGGGTGTAATCCAAGTAGCCCATGCTCACCTAGATGGACTTCAAGTAGACCACTTTCTCTAGTAGCTACTAGTTGTGTCCCAAGAATACCATGTCCACTCGGTCCACGGCCCCAGCATGTGCCTGAATTGTCTTGATAGGCACAAGGCTCACAAGTGTCCGAGTGGTGATGCTTATCAAGCACATCCTATGCTGCTCTGCCAAACCAAGGCTCACAATCTAGGTTAAACAGTTCAGGTCCATAGCGTGACCTAACACCTAATGCTTGGATGCCTCTAATACTACTGGAATAGCGGTAATACCAATGCAAAAACCCATTGCCCACTCTCTCTTATCAGCATTGAGCTACACCAATTGCTATAATTGGGAGTCCCAAACAAGTCCAGGTCCTCCCTCTTGAAAAGCATGAGAGCCAAGATAACTCATAAGTGTGAGAAAAGCGGCTCTAGGATGTCCAACTAGGTTCACCATTGCCATAAGTGCCTAAATCCAACTCCATCATACTCCTCTAAGGCTACCACTCCAAGATTCAAGACATTGCTCACTAAAGAACTTAATGAGAGAGAGATAGTTGCAAATGAAAGGATGATGAGTACTTCCTCACCCCTTGTTTATATACTTGTGAAATAGTTATGCACCAAATTTACTAATTATTGGAGTAACTCAAGTTACTAGGCTAAAAGTCAAGTAAAGTCAAAAAGTATAAAGGAATATCTATCCATATGGGCATATTCCACTAAGCATGTGATCTTATCTTGACCCAACCACAAAGTCAAGGATTCCTTCACATGGGCTATCCTTGGACTATAGAAGAATCCAAAACAAAAAGACTTGCGGGCCCAAGAGTTCTCAACTCTTTCCTCAAAGCCAAACATCTAGAAATAATACCAAGTCAACACACTAGAATCCAAAATATTGGTGCTCATCTTTTCCACTTCCTCTAAAGTAAGGTCCTCTTTATCTTAGCTATGACTAACTTTAGCTAGTCATGACTAATGTAGAACCATCTTTTATCTCTATATAAATAATATCTCTCAAGTACTAGTAATACCAAACTAAATATCACAATACTACATGCATGAACAAATGGGTGTTACAGAACAACAAGCTCTCCGCGTGTGACATATTATGTTGAACCACCACCTAGAGATGTATGGATCTAAGATGGACACCTCTGTACATTGGTCTTCTATAACTCTAAAGCGACTATTGCAGCCTTCCCCAATATAAGGGGTTGTGCACTGGAGTCTAACAAGAGTCTCTGTGGTGTATAGACCTTCCCTAAAGGTCCCACCAAATAGAAAATCCCCCTCTAGTTATCCAATAGGAAAACACTAGGTGTGAACCATGCTCTCTCAAAGGCCGGTCTAGTTGGCAACTCCTCCAGTCTAGCCGTTGCTGCCTACCATAAACCATTGGTCGTTGAACTGATCCCATGCTCCTTAACCAAGTCAGCTCCACTATCAATCACCTCTACTCTAGTAGTAGGAAATGCATCATCCCTACTCTCACAAAGCATGGCAACCAACCAGAACATTGGGGTTGGGTCAACTCCCAATGTAAACATGTTACTGGCTAGAAACAAAGGGCACTGCATAATCAGCTAAGCCGCCCCCAACATCATGCTTGACTCAACTTGTGTAGTAGCATGTGGTTGACTAGTAGGTAGTCCATCATGAACCTTATCACCACCTACCACACCTGCATTGGGACACCTAGGAGCCATGGATGTCATTTGCAATGCCTCAAATAGTGTGAAAGACTTGGGAAGTCTGACTTGTCTCCCAATCTCTCCTCTTTGTGGGTCCAGCTCCATTAAGGCTCCTCTAGGCTCTGGAGCATGTATTGCACCCTTAGTCATTGCTATAGATGCATCCACCTATGCTTCTCTGCACATGAAGTCAAAAGCATCTCTATCACCAGCATATGAGGTGGAAGCCTCAACACCCAAATCTGATCTCCTTTGAGCAATGGCTATACTAGCCAATCTCTGCTCCAACTACTCAATCCAAATAGCCATAGCTATATCATAAGTAAGGGCAGGTACCACACCTCTACTAGGTGTTGACCCTCTACCACCACCTCTACCACCTCGTCCTCCATGAATTGGAGCTCCTCTACCACCTGCCATAGCAGCCCTACCACTCCGTTACTACAGGTGTAGGTCCAAGCACCGGTCACTAGTGTGACCAAACTAGGGCAATGCTCACACTGCCTCTATGCTGGCTATGATGCAACAAAGGTATCAGGTCCGCTGCCCTGAATATGCTCTCTCTTATGATGAGGTCCACCACAAGTCCAACAAGCAACACTACCACTCATTGGTTGCTGTTGACCCAAAAATGAAGATAAGGGTCTAACTACAATAGGCCCTCCACTTGCTCCATAGGATCTGGGCTGTCCACTCTATCCTCAAAAACCAACTGGGCATGGTGCACTTTGCTGCATTCTAGAAGAAGTCATGGCTGTGGATGAGATCTCCCTACCAAATCCAAATGTCACCACTCTCTCCTCCACCATGTTGAGCTCAATACGCTCAACCAAACCAAAGACCACCGCCAAAGTGGGCAAAGTAGCCTGGAACAATGAAGCATCATGAACTCTATGTTGCAACTCCTTGTCCAATATCCCATACAAAAACTAGACTACTTGGGCCTCAATAACTCCTTGAGTGAAATAGATCAGCCACCTCATGCAAGTGTATGCCTCACGTAAGCTCTCTCCAACCTTTTGTTGAAAATCCTGCAAGCTCTTCAGCTTGTCAGTCCGCACTCCTTGGTAGAATATTGGAAGAATTCCACCATGGGGTTAAACCCTAGTACCATACCACCTCCAATCTTCTCCTGGTATAGCCAATCTACTCCTAGCAATGGAGCCTAAAGTGATGGGGACATAGTTTGGAGACCAATATTTTATTCCATAAGTCAATCTCCTTCAAATAAGCTCTCTTGAACTCATGGTAGTCATCCATTGGTGGATCTTCCAAACCTTGAAACAACCCCTTCCATGCCATGAAGGGTGTAAACAAAGTTGAGTTCCGCATCTACTATAGATCACACCAACTATCAAACTCCTAGATGAAGTCATCCAAGTCAATGGTACCCATTTCACTAGAGTAATGCCTAAGGCTTTTGGAAGCTCCATAAATCTCATCCATGTCCCACAACAATAGTGCGAACATGCCAAGTGCACTCTCAACTAAATCAACTTTTGTGTCAAACTCCAACTTAGAGTCAATCTCCTCCCTCACTGGGACCTGAGATACATGCTGATATTGAGCACCACTCCAAGTAAACCACTGCATACTACATGGCTAACTCCTTTGGAATCCCCAAAGAACTCCATAGTGACAAAGTAACCGCAACCACAACCGCAAACTAGAACCACCAAATGGAACCACAAATTACAACTGCAAATCGCAACCGCAAGTACTCCACCAAGTGCCAACACCACTAAGTGCCAAAACCAACTAAGCACCACCAAGTGCCAATACCCATAGAACACCACCCACTAATGTAACTTGAACTAAGATAACTACACTAGGAGAAAATGTGACCTGTAACCTACCATCACAACATGCACTCTCACGGTCTGTAGGTCATCACTTCCTGCCTCACCGGAGAGAAACAAAGGTAGTCTGATTGGTCATCACTCCAGCCTCACTACCAAGAGCACACAAGAACACCCATGCTCTAAATTTAGGGCACCTCACACAAACGTGGAGCACAAATAGGAAGCAAAGAATGGAAGGGGTCCAATCACAAGAAATCTAAATAAAAACCCTCCATCTCATAAAGCGACACGGGACCAACTTTGCCACCATTTGGCATCTAACATAAGAGAAGTTTGTATCTACGTCCTAAGCTAATGGGATCACCAAGAATGGGATCAAACTGCCTCTCTTAGCCAAAGCTACAAGTGTATAAATAATAGTGGCACAATTACTAGAACAACAATTGAGGGTGGACTAGTTGCTAAGGCACTAGTCTAGGAACAAGAGATCTAGGGGTCAAACCCTATTGCTTTCATAAAAGGTTTCTTTTTCTTCTTCTTGAGGGTGGTTGTCATTATTATCTCCTTCACTTCCAAAAATTCTCTTGTTGAGAGGAACTTTGCATCTTCTTCTTGATGGTTCTTGATCATGGAAGGTTCTTTTGGTTGAGCCAAGAAGTTTTCCTCTGTTATGAAGTCAGGGCCAAATCTCTTCTCATCTTTGCTTAGAAATTTGAGCCTTATGTAGAAATGAATTGCAAATTGCTAAGTAAGTGGCCCCATTGTCCTTCTCAAGTTGCACAATCTAGCAAGATGGGCAGATTTTGCCAAACAATGACCAAGATCTACTCTAAACTAGCTAGCCTCACGCCAACAAGCTGGCCCTTCTAGGCCTTTGTAGCCTCTCATAGCCCACAACCCTATGCCTCAAAGCCTCTAAATGCCCAAATGAGGTCTTTCTTCTTGCCACTTTGAACCTTCTCCAAACTGGCAAAACTCATCCAAATGTGGCCAAAATTTGACATAAACTCTAGCAAAATCTTGACATAAAATCTGACATTAACCTTAAAGTTGGCTGACCGCCAAATCTTCTGCTAACTCTTCACTCAAGCCAAATTGAAAAAACAGGTTTCTCCAAATCACAAATTCACAAGGATAGCTTCTCAACTCCACCTTCAATTTTACTTTCAAAGCCCAACCTGCAACAAATAGGTCTTGCTTTCACCTCTTGAGCTCAAAATCACAACCACTACTCAAAAATTTGCTTCTTCTTTGCTTGAAAATTGGCCAACGCTTCCGCACATTGTCTATCTCATTGCCAAATTTGCATCAATTGAACGAGCTTCTTCACACTAGGGAAAACCTGAGCTCCAATTGAGCTACCAACAATCAGCAAGTCTTGGAGATACCACCAACACTCTCAATTCTTGCACTCGATTTCCCCCTGACTTGACTTCTCTGATGTAATCAAATTTTTTACAACTCTAGACTCAACTCAACTCAGATCAATACTTAATCTATCACTCTATAAACTGCCAACAATTGAGCACTGATTACAAACAAGCCACACCCACTCCAGCTAAGAGAGTCCAAGTGGCACTTGCCGGCCTCTTTCCACCATAACCAAGAACTCAAAGGCTCAACATCAAAGAAGTGAGCTCTCTGAAGCTGCACTTTGAAAGTATACCCCTAGACTCGAGCCAGGTTTGGAACTCTAATGGTCCCACTAACGGCACACTTGATGGTGCAAATGGTGCATAGTGACGGTGGGTCCTACCGTGAAGTCAATACCCCAAACATAAAATATGACCGTCGGAAAGTCTATGGGAAACTACTAAAATACCTCTAACTTCTATCAATGTGACTCCAGTGTCCAAGCAATCAAAATGTGATAGTATAAATGGCATGACATCATGCTAGGCATTTGGAATTTTACTCACTTGAGGGTCTCAAAATGATCTTCCATCCTTGTCTTTTATTCTACTATTTCTCTCCTTAGAATTTTACATTATTTTCAAAGCAAGAATGGAATGTATAGAATCTATTGACTACCAAATCCAATTCTCCCAAACCATTGGAATTTTTGTGTATTATCAAAGCATCATTTCACACTTTAGATATAAATTCTTGAATATAATCACTTTGTATGATAAACCATTGATCCTTTCTATTGTAACTTATAGGAAGCAATGGATGTATTTCATCCTTGTACTAACTTAGATAATTAAAAGTAGATAGTTTGGTAAAGTATTAATCGTAGCAGCAATGCCCAAATTTATTATTGTAATGCAACAATAAATTGAGCACCTGACTTGATTGTTTGAAGAGAGGAAGTGTGATATTCAAGTACAAGAGCACATAGAGAGTAATGTTTCAAGAACAAGAAGAGCAAGTTCATTTTCCAAAGCCAAAGGTATTTGATAATAATAATCTATTGGATGGAATGAAGAATTTTTTGTTTTACTGTGAATATTATTTTGAAACCACAAATCTTCTCAATGAACAAAGATATAGTTTCTTTACTTTGGGCAAATAAGATGGAGTGGCCAAGCTATGGTGGCAATTTTGGGTGGAGCAAGCTCAACAATAGGTTTTTGCTCCAATCTCAACACAAGAAGAATTCAAGAGAGCAAAAAAAAAAGATTCTAAGCATTGAATGTTGCACGGGATAGATTAGCAAAATTGAAGCAAATTAGATGTGAGGAGCTACATCACATAATTCCAAAACACCATAATATAAATTCTAAAGATATCAAAAGTTGAAGCTTTGGATTGATTTGTGAGTGGCTTGAAATCACATACCAAATTGGAAGTAGCTATACACAAGCACAAACATTTAGAAGAAGTTAGAAGCAATTGGCTGAGTGCTTTGATTCTTTGGTTGCAACAACTTGGTCTCAACTTAGACCTTCATAAAACTTGCAAACATATCACACACAAGTGGAATAATAAAAGTGGCATCAATGGAAATTGAGGCCATCCACTAGATAATTCTTTGCACTATAGACAAAATAAGATTATGATAAAATGGTAATTGCTTTTATTATTGCCAAATTGGACATTGCATTGCCAAATGTTCAACTAGGAATGAATAACATCAACCAATTACCCAAATGAAATTTATGGAGTGGGATGATCAAGGAAACAAAGAGTCCCAATAGGAGATTGAGCCACTTACTAAAAACTTGATTTGTTCTAATGGGATTGAAGGTTTGACCTATGCAAGTTTGATTCACTTGCAAGGTATGATATCTGATCATAGTTGCAAGATTTTGGCTGATTATAAGAGTTTGGAGAATTGCATGTCCATACAATTAGCAACGGAATTATATACTCTTATCAAACTAGTATATGCTACTCTTATTATTGAGTAGCATATTGATGATGGTAGATAGTAAAAGGAGTTCTACATTCCATACTTCACATCCTATTGTATTCAAGATTAAGATGAAGTATTCAAAGTATATGAGATTTATAGTGGTCATCTACACTATGATATCATTCTAGGTCTTCCTTGGCTTGAATATCATAATTTTTAAGTTGATTGAGCACAATGAAAAATTCAAGTATAAGACCAATATAAAAATTACCCATTAGGTTGTCTGGCACCTTTGAGCAAAACACCTAAGAATAGTCCATCCCAAAATAAGAAGTTTTTCAATATAGTAATTGTAGAGCAAGCTTTGGAGGAAGATATTCACATTTTTGTAATGTGTATCAAACCTATTGTGCAAAGGAACTCTAGTGAGGATCAAAAACCAATGGTTGATTAAATAGTTCATCAATTTATGGACATGCTTTTGGATGACCTTCCAAAGGAGTTACCCTTTGATCAATATATGTATTTCATGATCAAGCTATTGCTAGGTAGTATTCCAATGAGCACACTAAACTCATCAAAGGAGTTATAGAAACTTCAAAGAACATTGACAGAGTTGTTGGAGAAAGATTTTATATAGTATTGTACATCTTCATGTGGAGCACTAGTACTATTTGTACCAAAGAAGGATGGAAGGCTTTGTTTCTATATTGACTACCATGGCCTTACTAAAAAAATTGTGAAGAATGTATTTTGTTTGTCTTGAATTGATGACTTGTTGGATCAATTAAGTGGAGCATGATATGTCTCAAAGTTAGATTTGTAAAATGGCTATTGGTAGATTCACATTGATTGGGAGGATATGCAAAAGATCACCTTTTGCATATGGTATGGGCATTTTGAATGAAGATTTTTGCCTTTTGGGCTCACTAATCCTCCGGTAATTATCATGGATCAAATGCATTGGGTGTTGGAAGTGCTATTGAATCTATACATGGGGCTCTTCTTAGATGATATTTTAATTTAAAATAACAGAAAACCAAGACACAAGAACCATATATGAAAATTCTTACAATGACTAAGTGGAAGTTTTACTACAAGAAATCAACGTGTTTTTTTTTTGCAAAAGGAGGTAATTTTCTTGGGTCATAAGGTCTAAACAAAGAGAATCAAGATGTAAGATTATAAAATCAAGGTCATTACCAATTAGCCTACTCTTAAGGATGCTACAAAAGGTTGGGTAATTAATGGATGGTGAGACTTTATTGACAATTCATCCACTATTATGCTCATATGACCACACCATTGACCAATCTTTTGGAGAAGACATCAAGCTTTGCATGGATTACAAAGTGCAAATAACCATTCAAGAAATTGAAGCATATGGTATCCACATGACCAATTTTCCAACCTTATGATTATCAACTACCTTGTGTGGTTGATTTTGATGCTTCTAACTTTATCATTAGAGCATTGTTGCAACAAAAGTTTCCATGTGGATTACATCCCCTTGACAATTAAACAATGCAAAAAGGAATTATTCTCCCTAAGATAGGCAAAAATTGGCAATGGTATATGCCAAAAAGTATGGAGACATTATCTCTTAGGGAAACAAGTGATCATATAAAACTATCACAAACCTTTGTCGCAAACCTTAAACTTGAAGCACATGAAGAGTAAGCATTATTGATAGGAAGAACAACTAGAATTTTTTAACATCAAGCTTGAGTACAAACCTGTTAGGTTTTATATCATTCCCAATGCCCTATCAAAATGACCTGATTTGAACACTTTTCTTAATCTCTTATGATAGTAGTAATCACCATAATATCAACTGACTCAAGATACACTTAGAGTTCAAGATTGCTTTATAATAGGGCCCTTTTCTTAGCTAGTGCAAAGTCATCTTGTAGCACATGACAAGGAGTACAACACTTTTTCCTTCAAGGAAGACCTTCTATTTTTTGAGAATTGGATGTATGTTCTAACTATAGGTAACCTCCAACTTATATGGCTTCAAGATGCCTATGACTTACTAGTCATTAGTAATCTAGGTTTGGACAAAACCTTAAGTACACTCCAATGTTAATGGTGGTGGCTAAAATTGACACAAGAAGTTTAAGAGTTTGTTCACTCTTGTGAGAATTGCCAATGCAACAAGATCAACAATTAGAAACCAAGTAGACTACTTCAACCACTTCCCATTCCAATTGCTGAATGAGAACATATAAGTGTTGACCTCATTACATCCTTGCCCAAGATTGATCAAGGCCATACCACCATGGCAATGTTTTTTGAAAAACTTAGCAAGTGGATTCACTTGGCACCTATCATAGATACCATAGATGCCTAACACTAGTCACAATCTACTTTAACACTATCTTCAAGCACCTGTGGATGCCAAGGGTCTCATCTCCAACCATAATCCTTGATTCATTGACAAATTTTGGCAAGTGCTCTTCATGCTACTTGGCACCAAGCTTGCTTTGTCTATGGCCTATCATCCTCAAACTTATAGGCAAATTGAACATACAAATTACACCTTGAAAGATATGCTTTGTATCTTTATTAATGTTCACCATATTAATTAGGTTATTTGTTTCAGTGGTTGGAGAGTTTACCTACAATAATTCCAAGCAAGAAAGCACCTATTTCTTTCCCTTCTTCCTTAATTTTGAGCAAGATCTACTTGTTCCATATTCACTTCTTGCTCCTCACCATCTCATGTTCCTCATACTTCCACTTTCTTGTCCATGTTATCTAAATCCTTACCCAAGCCAAGTCTCATCTTCTCATTGCTCAAAGTCAGCTACGATAATATGTTGATAAGCAATGTCATACCCTTGCCTTTCAACTAGGTGATAGGGCCATGCTTTCCTCCAATAACCTTCTTCTCCTGCTTGATACTTAAGTTTGTAAACTTGCTCCTAATTGGATTAATCCATTTGATAGTTTTCAAATCATTTCTCTTGATGCTTAACAACTTGCACTTCTTAGTCATATGCATATCCATCCTATCTTCCATATTTTAAAGTTAAAACCTTTTGTTACTAACCCATATTCCTTTTTCACTTGTGTCCAACCTCCTCCTCCTCCATCCATATCAATGATCATGAAGAATATGCATTGAATGGATACTTGCACATCTTAACATCCAACATGGCCACCAATGACACATTGAATATAGTCCTCTAGAAAGAGTATGCTCTTCACAATGCCATTTGGGAGTCTTTTTCTCATCTCCACAATGCACAAAGGCCATATAGGAATCCAAATATTCCATGGCAACAAGAATATCACCAACTAGCAATAGGAGAATATATAATAGTGTGGAATCATCATACAAGTTAGTAGAGGCTAATGAGTTAGTAAAATAAAGCAGAACTAGCTAGGAATTTTGAAAATGTTCCATATGCATCTAAGAAGCTTTGAGGTCAAATTTTCTAGAAGCATCTAGGAAGCTTTTAGTACCTTCCAAGGATTGAGTTACTTGCACATGAAGTTAATAGTTAGCTTAGCTTGTACACCAAGTAGGTGACTTCTAGAAGGAAGTTTGCTTGGAAACTTTGAAAGAGTGTATTGCTTCACTATAAATACCAAAGCTCAAGCTTATGCTAGGCATTTGGAATTTCTCTCACTAGAGAGTCTCAATGTGATCTTCTATTCCAATCTTCCATTCTCTTATTTCTCTCTTGAGTCACTTACAATAGTTCCCATAGAGATATTGGTCAAAAATGTCCAAATACAAAGTCAAATGTCACAAATGTGGTTCTCCTTGATTTCTTCTTTATACTCTCAGGAAGAAACCACACCCAAAAGAGAGTAACAAGCATTGACGTGCAATCTTGTCATAAATTAACACTCCTAATCCCAAATCCATCAACTCTTTCCAAACAATTTTGATTGTGATGATTCAATCTCTCCCAAAAATGGCTACTTCATTGCAAAACACCTCCACCTCAAAATTGTGTTCCATCTCTCCATTGAAGGCACAACTTCCTCAATCAAAATTGTTTCACATCAACATTATGTTGCACTCACAACTGTAGAATACTACTAGCACTACAATTCCTTTGAGATCTGTCAAGGCATTGCTCCGAATGCATTTCACTCAAGATCAAATACACAAAGTAAAGATCACGGCTATGGAATCCAACATCCAACAAAGACATTGACTTGCACTTTGAAATTCTCCCAACACTCACAAACACAACCATAGAGTTGATACTTGGAATTAAGCTCAAGCAACAAGCATTGCCTCATAGCACTTTGCATTATCTATTCTCAGAATTATGAGCAATAAAAAACAACATACTGCAAATGCCTCCTTTAAATAGGTAGAGCTCTTCAAAAGTTATCTAACTTCCTAAACTACTTCCTAACTACCTCTAACAACCTACGGATCCAAAATGACAATGCACATCTTCATATCTGCCCTTCAAAAGCTTGAATTTGTTTCTTAATTTGATCCAATGTCTACCTCTACTTCAACTTCCAAACCCAAGGAAAACCCCTTCATCTCCTATACTTTGGTCTATTTAATTGTACTAAGTCTTTTGCTATTTCTACTACCTCTTCACTACAAACTACAATTGCACTAGTGGGCAACTTATCTAACTCATTTTCTCCCAACCTACTCTTCTCTAAAGTGTCAAGTGTCAAATCCAAAGACACCTGCACTCCTACTTCTGCCGCCTTGGACTTTGTTTCTAACCTCATCGATCTATGAAGTCTCTCCAATTTTGAATGTACTAAGTCCAATCTAAGACACACATTGTTTTTTGCTTCTAATATCTTCCTATCTACTCAATCTCTTAAGCAAATCAACAACTGGTTGATTCAAATGTCCTTCACCTTCTTCTTCCTTGTTTCTTGCACTAACAACTTTAATTTTTGCAGTCTTGCTTCCTCCAATTGGACTTCAAACATTGTCCCTAACATTACTTTCATTCTTACAACAATATCTTTGCTTGCATCTTATCTTGGCATCTGCAGGTTCTCCCTCTTTGCTAACAATTCTTCAAGATACATCTTCACCTCATCTTCCAACTCAGCCTTCAACACTTCTTTCTCCTTCACACTCTGCCTAAGCTGTTCTTCCATTCCTCTAACCCACCTTGCAACCATTCTTCTTCTCTATCACATGTGGCCAACTCTCGTTGCCAAGCCCAATCTTTCTTTGTTGCTCTGGCCTTCAAACTTTCCAACTCTTGATCCATAACAACAACCATTGCTTTCAAATATATCACTTCTACGTGTGTATCATGCACTTCTGCCCGCAAGGCTTCAGACTTCACTAACTGCTCCTTTAGATCTTCTTCTTGCTTTGCCATGGCTTTGCCTCTCTTTGCAAAGTCCTTTGTTAGACTCTCAATCTCCTTTCTCCTCAGCTCTACATCATTATGAAGCTTGACTAACTCACGATCTACTTGACTCAACTTCCTTTTCAACTCCAAATTTTCATTACTCATATATCGTACTACTGCCAAATCATCCTTCACTCTTGAGTGATCTTGCTTCTTTTGTGACTGTACTAGGACAAACCACCCGTGACAAGTACTCTACTCCATCCAAGACTTTGGATTTCTCAACTTGCTTTGGCTCTTTTCTTCTATATGCTTCTACTAGAGCTTTATCCCAAAGTCGTAATCTTCTAATTCTTAGAGGTTCTTCATCTGAACTGGCTCCTTCTTCTTCTACCGGACTCACATTACTTACTTCTGCTATTGCAGTAGCAACACTTCTTCCCCCTCTCCTGCTTTGCTGAACTTCCACCATTGGCTCAATCTCCAGAGTTTCTTCTATTTCAGCTATATGGAACTCCTATTCTTCTTTCTCAGCATTGTCTCTACCTCGTTGCTAAACTTCTACCTCACCTTTGCTTCCACTGCTTGACTCTTCACTTTGCAGCATCAACTCTGGTTCTTCTTCTGAGTCTTCTTCCTTGTACTTCCTCGTACTTGGCTTCACCTTTTGACTCTTCTGCTCCTGATGACTCATCAAGCACTACAACTTCTTGTCTTGGGTTTACTTTCCGCACCTTCTTTAGCTTGATTGGCTACAAAATTTCCTCCGGATGACTTTGCTTCCTTGTCTTTGGAATGGCCATTGCTACTCGTAGATATTGCCTTGTGCCCGCATAGTGCTCATCACTACTTTGGATCTGTCAAATATATTGCTAGTCCTTGCCATCTGCAATCTTTTGTAAGTTGGGGTGGAAATGCGATACCATCTTTCTTTGCTCAGACTCTTTCATCAAGTTCAATCTGAAGTAGAAATGTGCAGCAAATGGCACCAAATAGTGAAGCACATCTTGCTTTCTCAACATCACACCATTTGCCATGTTCTTTGTTGAAAACACTTTGCCCAGTTTACTGGCGTACCTGCAAACATCTAGTGGAAGAAGACCACCTGATGCTTCATCACATAAGTCATGTGATTGGGCTTGAAAAGTGCCATCATTGCACCAATGATGCCTTGCCTGACTGGATCTCAATAGGTATTCACCTTATACCCATTCTTTGTGCATGGCAATGTAAAGGAATTTTTGATCTCATCCATCTCCTCCGTAGACTCTCCTTTTCCAAGAAATGTGGCCCCAGTTTCCTCAATGGCCTCTCTCCCCAACACCAATCTCCAATCCACCTCTGTCCATCGAGCTAGATTGCCTCTCTTTCCTTCACCCTCAGGTCCCTCCTCACAATCACTTGAGGCTACATCAGCCATGAACCTTGGAAAGCTTAAATTCAAGTTCCATGTCAGAAAAGTGATCTGAAGTCTACTCAAGATTTCAATTCAAGCTATCATATCTAATCTTCAAATCACTAAATTTTGTACTGTGAGCGATGGACTCTTCTTCTCACCCTTCTGCGGCATTGTGCAATCTCTAATGCATGGTAAATGAAAAATGATTCTACTGTCCCCTGGTCTCAAAATCCTCACTCATGCAGCCTTTCTAAACATCAAACACTCAACTGACTTCTCTATAGGCATTCCTTTGGATTGACTACTCAATGGTGTAGGATACTTGCGGAATATTTCACAATCTTCTTGACAAAGTCCTGATTTTATAGTTCCTTGTTGATCAGCCATTCCTCTATTGCTTGTCACTGGACCGCACCCTTTCTGCATGCCTTCCTCATAGCATTATATAGGTTTAGTGGTTCACGCATTGTCTGCCATTTCTTTGCTTGTACTTTCTTGATTCGCCCCTACAAAGAGAAGTTATTACGCCATCTTTGCATCGGGTTGATCACCCCAAGACAAAGTCCACTTACTTTGGGTATCTCTTGGCCAATGCTGACCCTAAGTACTTTATTTTGGACTCAGAGTTACATTACCTTGGGTTTCAACCCGAAGTCACTCTTCTTTGCATTCTAATGCCGTTTGGGTTCAATACCACTTTGTATATACACTTCTTCTTCAAAACCGCACAAAAACTAAAAAATGTGGATACCACACCTTTGATAGCTATTATGGTAGCGCACCATGGACAAAGAAGGCAAAGAACCCCAACTCCATCATACTCCTCCAAGGCTAACACTCCAAGACTTCAGACATTGTTCACTAGAGAACTCAATAAGAGAGAGATAGTTGCAAATGAAAGGATAATGAGTACTTCCTGACCCCTAGTTTATATACTTGTGAAATAGTTACGTATCAAAGTTACAATTTACCATAGTCACTCAAGTAACTAGGCCAAAAGTCAAGTCAAGTCAAAAAGTATAAAGGAATATCCATCCACATGGGCATATTCCACTAAGCATGTGATCTTATCTTGACCCAATTACTAAGTCAAGGATTCCTTCACATGGGCTATCCTTGGACTATAGAAGAATTCAAAACAAAAAGGCTTATGGACCCAAGAGTTCTCAACTCATTCCTCAAAGCCAAACACCTAGAAATAATATCAAGTCAACACACTAGAATCCAAAATAGTGGTGCTCATCTTTTCCACTTCCTCTAAAGTAAGGTCCTCACTATGTTAGCTATGACTAATTTTAGCTAATCATGACTAATGTAGAACCATCCTTGATCTCTATATAAATAATATCTCTCAAGTATTTGTAATACCAAGCTAATTATCACAATACCACACACATGCACAAATGAGTGTTACATTTACCCTAAGACTAAGTTTTCACTTTCTCCTCAAAGTGCAAGTCTCTCTACCTTCTATGATACATCTTCAACTTATCATGGTTAATCCTATCAAAGTGTCTTCCTCCCAACTCTTTGAGATCATAGGTGTAATTGCCCCACACCTTCTCTACTATGAAAGGTCCAAAGTACTTAGGCAAAAATTTCTTTTGTACTCTCTTGAATCAAATGGAATCAAACAATATTACCCAATCACCTTCTTTGAAAGGCTCCACCTTCTTCTTGCCTTGCCTCTTGTCATAGCTCTCCTTCTTTTTCTTTTGGGTCTGCTCCATTGGAACCATAGCAATTGCTCTTGCCTCTTCCAATTCCATGAGTTGATCCTTCCTTGACTTCTATGCATCACCTCCTTGTGCTTTCTTCAATCTCCCATGAATGCTTTGGAAGCTAGGAAGATCAAAGTGAATAAGTAAGGTAGACTCAATACCATATACCAATTGAAATGGAGAATATCTGGTGGAAGTCTTCATGGTTGTCCTATACTCACACAAAACTGCATGAATCCTCTTATCCCAATGATGTTTAACACCCTCTATTTCTGCATCTTTGGCTAATATCATGCACGAGGTCTGATTGGTTCTCTCTGCCAAGCCATTAGAATTTGGCTTATAGGATGTAGTTACTCTATGTGTGGTAGAGAAGTGTTGTAGTATGGCTATAGTGATGCTTCCTATAAACTCTCCTCCTCTATCAAAAACCAACTCTAAAGTGCATCCAAACCTAGTGATAATGTGTTCATAAAGAAATCTACTAACTTCATCTTCATTCTTGTCCCTCAATGGTCTAGCCTCAACCCACTTGGTAAGATAATTAATAACTACCACAATATACTGATTGTTCCTTGGGGTTCTATTGAGAGGACCTACAAAATCAATTCCCCACTTCTCCAAAAGGTCCTAGCAATGGAATTGATCTAAGTGGTGGAGTGGAAGTAGACTTTCTAGCAAAAGCTTGACAAACATGACAAGTTTTGCAATAATCAAGACAATCCTTGAAAATCCCTCTCTAATGATAACCTACATTAGAATCTTGAAAGCAGTCACCTTTCCTGCAAAGTGTCCTCCACACACTAAACCTTCATGAAACTCCTTTATGAGTAGGATAGACTCTTCCTTACCCACTTCTCTTCAAAGTAGACCATTTGCTCCTTGGTGAAAAAGAATATCCTCCACCATTGTGTAAGGTCTAGATCTTGCTACAAGGGCTTTCCTCTCCCTAGCATGCATCCCTTCTGGATAGTTACCTCTTGTCACAAAATCCACAATCTCCTTGTACTCCATTGAAACCTCTTGAGTGATTGAGATTGTCATGAGCTCCTCATTCAGGAAGGAATCATCCATTAGCTCATCTCTAACATGATCATAGGCCCTAGATAACAAATCACTATTTGCATGTTTCTTTCTTTGCCTATCCTCAATGGTGCAGTCATACTCAAACAAGAGTATCATCCACCTTGCTAGCCTCCCTTCCACATAAAGCTTGTTGAAG
Organism: Lunularia cruciata; assembly: GCA_948567375.1. NCBI lineage: Eukaryota > Viridiplantae > Streptophyta > Marchantiopsida > Lunulariales > Lunulariaceae > Lunularia > Lunularia cruciata. The sequence continues at coordinate 15,246,466 of OX419757.1, read as the reverse complement.
ATATACTTCAAAGCCTTGTGATCTTTGAAAATGGTGGTTTTCCATCCAATCAAATAGTGTCTAAACTTCTTGAGACAAAGATCACTACCAACACTTCTCTCTTTGTGACAAAGTAGTTCTTTTCTATTGAAACCATTTGCCTACTAGCATAAGCTATTCGATTATCATGCCCATCTTGGTCTAGTTGACTAAGAGTGCATCCTATAGCAACATTGGAAGCATCAGTGTAGAGGATGAAAGGCTTACTCCAATCAGGTTTAGCAAGAATTAGAGCTACAACAAGGGATTGCTTGAGCTCCTCAAAGCTTTGAAAGTCTCCTTGTCTTCTAAAATCACCATGTAATCTACAACCTTCTTCATGTAGATGGTCAATGCATAAGCCTTGTTGGAAAATGAGAAGATGAAACTCCTATAGTACCCAACCATCCCCAAAAATTAGCATAACTTTGTCAAGCTTGAAAGGAATGGAAGGTTTGAGATTTTCCTCACCTGCTTAGGATCAACTGCTATTCCATCCTTGGAGATGATGTGGCCCAAAACTAGATCTTCTTCACATCCAAAAATGCACTTCTTTGCATTGAGTGATGCATTTGCCTCATCCAAGCATTGCAAGACTTTAATTAGGTGCTCAAAATGCTCCTCCTTGCTCCCATAGACACAAAAGTCATCAATGAAGTCTCTCACAAATTTCCCAATGAAAGGTTCAAATACCTTGTTCATGAACCATTGGAATGTGGCTGGAGCATTGCAAAGCCCAAAAGGCATGACCTTGAAGCATAAGTTCCCCAAGGTGTGGTGAATGTGGTGAGTTTTTGATGCTCTGGTGCAATCTTGATTTTATTATATCCATTATAACTATCTCTAAAACTATACCTCTCATGACCTACAGCCTTTTCCAAGATCTCATCAATGAATGGTAATGGGTAGTAGTCTTTCTTGGTAACAGCATTGAGCTTCTTGTAATCCACACATACTAGAAGCTTGCCATTCTTTTTCTTCACAATCACAATTGGAGACACCCATTCTAAGTTCTCCATCTCAAAGATAAATCCAACCTCCTTGAGCTTATCTCCTCCTTCACCACCAAAGATATTGGTGGGCTAATGCGACATTGCTTTTGGCTGACTAGTCTTGCATGTGACTCCACCTCAATCTTGTGCTCCTCCAAAGTGACTTACTTCAAATCCTTGTTACTAAAAGCAACACATGGATGAACTTGTAGAAAATCTCTTCAAATCTTACCTTCTCCTCCTTGGTAACATTTGGACCATACTTGAGAGTAGATAACCTCCTCTCTATATTCTCTATCACAGTATTTGTAGTGTCGCATCTAGATTGCTCAGACATTGGAGTTCCAATGATAGTAGTTAGAGGCATTTTGGTAGTTACTCATAGACTACTTTTCGACGATCAGATTTTGTGTTTAGAGTACTGACTTCATGGTGGGGCCCACCGTCACTTGCACTATCCACACCGTCGGGTGTGCCATCAGCGGGACCGTTGGGATGAGACCTAGGTCAAAATTAGGAGTGTACCCTGGAAGTGCAGCTCCTAAGAGCTCACTTCTTTGATGTTGAGCCTTCGAGTTCCTGGCTAGAGTGGATAGAAAGCCGGCGAGCGTCACATGGAGTCTCTTAGCTAGAGTGAGTGTGGCTTGATTGTAATCAATGCCTTGTTATTAGTAAGTTGTTGAGGATCAAATCAAGTATTGATCCAAGTTCAATTGATTTGATTTGAGTTTTAAATGATCTGATTACATCAAAGAAGTGAGTCAAGGAGAAATTGGGTGCATAAACTACGAGAGTTGCTGGTATTTCCAAGCTCGGTAGATCGTGGTGTCTTGATTGAGTAGTTCAGATTTCCTTGAGAGAATTGTGTGCGGAAGTGTTGGCAAAATTTTGAGCCAAGGAGAAGCAATTTTCAAGCGGTAGTTGTAATTTTGAGCTCTAGACCAATTTGTTGCAAATTGAGCTCAAAAATTGAAATTGAAGGTGGAGTTGGGAGTAGATCCTTACAAATTAGAGATTGGACAAAACCTATTTTTCCAATTTGGCTGAAGTGAAGAGTTAGCAAAGGATTTAGTGATCAGCCATTTTTAGGGATTTATGTCAAATTTACATCAGATTTTGTGAAGGAGTTACGTCAGATTTTGTGAAGGAGTTATGTTAGATTTTATGAAGGGGTTATGTCAGATTTTGGTGAGAAGAACTTTAATTTGATCTTTGGTGATCCTTGTAGCTAAGGAAGTAGATAGATACTCCAATTATATCAAATGCTAAATGGTGGCAGAGTCAGTCTTATGTTGATTTATGAGATGGAGTGTTTTCATTTAGCATTCTTGTGATTTGATTCCCTCCATTCTATGCTTCATGTTTATGCACTATATTTGTGTGAGGTGCCTTGAATTTTGAGCATTGGTGCTCCGATGTGCTCTTGGTAGTGAGGCTAGAGTGATGACCAGTCAGACTATCTTTGTTTCTCTCTGGTGAGGTAGAAAGTGATGACCTACAAACCATGAGAATGCGTGTTGTGATGGCATGTTACAGGTTGCCCTTGCCCCTAGTGTAGTTGTCTCAGTTAGAGTTACATTAGTGGGTAGTGTTCCGTTAGTTTTGGCACTTGGTTGGTGTTGGCACTTAGTGGGGTACTTGCGGTTGTGGTTTATGGGGTACTTGCGGTTGTGGTTTACGGTTACATTTTGTGGTTCTTATTGGTGGTTGCAATTATGGTTACTTTGTCACAACAGAGTTCTTTGGGGATTCTGGAGGAGTTAGCCCTATAGTACGCAATGAGTTTACTTGGAGTGGCACTCGGTATTTACCTGTATCTCAGGTCCCAGTGAGGGAGGAGATTGACTCTAAATTGGAGTTTTACACATGAGCTTATTCAATTGAGAGTGCACTTGGTGTGTCCGCATTGTTGTTGTAGGACATGGACTAGATTTATGGTGCTTCCAAAGGCCCTAAGCGTTACTTTGGTACAGTGGGTACCATTGAATTGGATGACTTCATCTAGGAGTTTGATTGTTGGTATGACTTGCAGTAGATGCGGAACCCGACTTTGTTTATGCCTTTCATGGCATGGAAGGGGTTGTCTTAGCACTTAGAGGGTCCACCAATGGAGACTACCATGAGTTTAAGAGAACTCATTTGGAGGAGATTGAGTTATGGAGACAATATTGGTCTCCAAACTATGTGTCTATCACTTCAGGCTCTGTTGCCAAGAGTAGATCAGTTGTACCCGCTAGTTCTAGCTCAAGTGGTGTTAGTGGAGCTAGTGGAGGTGCACTAGTTGGAGATAGTGTTACCACGAGTGGAGGTACCGCTGCAGCAGGTGGTGTGGTACTAGGGTTTAACCATATGGTGGAGTTCTTCCCGTGTTTGAGGCAAAACTACTAGGGAGTACGGATTGACAAGCTGAGGAGCTTGCAAGAGTTCCAATAGAAGGCTTGAGAGAGCCTACGCGAGGCATACACTCGCATGAGGCGGCTGATCAGTTTCACTCAAGGAGTTACTGAGGCCCAGGTAGTCCAATTTTGATATGGGATATTGGACAAGGAGTTGCAACATAGAGTTTGTGATGCTACATTGTTATAGGCTACTTTGCCCACTTTGGTAGTGGTCTTTGGTTTGGTTGAGTGTATTGAGCTCAACATGGTGGAGGAGACGGTGGTGACATCTGGATTTGGTAGGGAGACCTCATCCATAGTTGTGACTTCTTCTAGAGTGCAGCAGAGTGCACCACACCCAGTTGTTTTTGAGGATAGGGTGGACAGCCTAGATCCTATAGAGCGAGTGGAGAGCTTATTGTAGTTAGACCCTTACTTTCATTTTTGGGTCAGCAGCAGCCAATGAGTGGCAGTGTTGCTGGTTGGACTTGTGGTGGACCTCACCATAGGAGAGAGTGTACTCAGGGCAACGGACCTAAAAATTTTTGTGCATCACAACCAACACAGAGGCATTGTGAGCATTGTCACAGATTTGGTCACACTAGTGACCGGTGCTTTGACCTACACCCGGAGTTACGGAGTGGTAGGGCTACTATGGCAGGTTGTAGAGGAGCTTCAGTTCATAGAGGACTAGGTGGTAGAGGATCTACACCTAATAGAGGTGCAATACCTGCCCTTACTTCTAATACAACTATGGCTACTTGGATTGAGTAGTTGGAGTAGAGATTGGCTAGTATGGCCATTGCTTAGAGGATATCAAATTTGGGTGCTGAGGCTTCCACCTCATATGTTGGTGATAGAGATGCTTTGGACTTCATGTGCGGAGCACTTCAAGTGGATGCATCTGTAGTAGTGACTAAGAGTGAAGTATGTGCTCTAGAGCCTAGAGGAGCATCCATGGAGTTGGACCCATAGAGAGGAGAGGTTGGAAGATAGGTCATACTTCCCTAATCTTTCATGCTATTTGAGGCATTGCAGACAACATCCATGGCTCCTAGACGTCCCAGTGCAGGTGTGGTAGGTGGTGATGGAGTGCATGATGGACTACGTACTAGTCAGCCACCTGCTATTACATAGACTGAGTCTAGCACGATGTTGGAGGTGGCTCAGCTGATTATGCAGTGCCCTCTGTTTTTAGCCAATGACATGTTTACATTGGGAGTTGACCTAGCCCTAGTGTTCCGTTTAGATGCCATGCTTTATGAGAGTAGGGATGATGCGGTCCCTACTACTAGAGCAGAGGTAGTTGGTAGTGGAGATTACTTGGTTGAGGAGCATGGGATCTGTTCAACGACCAGTGGTTTATGGCAGGCAGCAATGGCTAGACTAGAGGAGTTGCTAGCTAGATCGGCCTTTGAGAGAGCGCGGTTCACACTTGGTGTTGTCATATTGGATAACCAAAAGGGGATTTTTCATTTGGAGGGACCTTCAAGGAAGGTTTATACACCATAGAGAGTCTTGTTAGACTCTGGTGCACAACCTCTTATGTTGGAGAAGGCTGCAGTTGTCGATTTGGAGTTACGGAAGATCGATATGGAGAGGTGTCCATTTCAGATCTAGACATCTCTGGGTGGTGGTTCAACATAGTACATCACATATGTGGAGCTTATTATTCAGGTTCAACTTGGTCATCCAACTAATAGCTCAGTGGTGAGAGCTAAGGCTATTGCGACAATAGTTGAGTCATATGATGTGCTAGTTGGGGGAGCAGTGTTATACCTCATGGGTATTGACTATTGGGAGGAGACTACCTCTTATAGACCAGGTTGGCAGTTTGGTGAAGGAAGGGTATGTCGCCTACTAGTATGCTTCAGTAGTGGCAGTCTTGGCTCACTACAGTTTGTGACCATGGCAGCATTAGTTTTAGCTTTCAATAGTGCAATTACTTGACCTCATGATTTATTGGAGGGGAACGCCCATGTAGAGGATACTCTAGTACCAGTGTGACAACTTGGCAAATATCACTTTTGCGGTAATCAGGTAAGTAAAGTTTGTTCCCACAAAGATACGAGTCAGAAATGTCCAAATACAAAGCAAATAGTAACAATGTAGTTCTTCTTGAGTTCTTCTTTAGTCTCTCAGGTAGAAACCACACCCATAAGAGAGTAACAAGCACTAACTTGCAGTCTTGTCACAAATTCACACTCTTTAATCACAACTCCATCAATTCTTTCCAAACAATCTTGATTGTGATGATTCAGGCTCTCCCAAAAATGGCACTTCACTGCAAAACAACTTCTCCTTAGAATTGTGTTCCACCCCTCCACTGAAGGCACAACTTCCTCAATCAAAATTGCTTCACATCAACTTTGCACTGCACTCACAAATGCAGAATACTACCAACACTACAATTCCTCTCATATCTGTCAAGGCATTGCTTAGATTGCACTTCACTCAGGATCAAACACACATAATGAAGATCAAGGCTACAAAATCCAACATCCAACAAGCACACTAACTTGCACGTCAAATTTCTTCACACACTCACAAACACAATCACAAAGTTAATACTCAAAATCAAGCTCAAGCGACAAGCACTGCCTCAGAGCACTTTGCTTTATCTATTCTCAAAAATAATGAGCACCAAACAACATAAGATTGCGAATGCCACTCTTAAATAGTGAAGCAATAGACAATTATCTTCCTATTGTACCTCTTCCTAACAACTCTACAAACCTGTAAATCCAAAATGACAATGCACCTCTGCATATCTGTATATTCATATCTCAAATTTGTTACTAATCCGATCCGATGTCTACTTCTTCTTCGGCTTTCAAACCCAAACTTGAAGTAACTTCACTTCCTACTACTCTATCCTTGGGTTTCATAACTCCTACATCTTCTACCAAATCTAACAATTCTCTTTCCTGATCTGAAATTCCACTAGTGGGTAATCTATCTAACTCCTTATCTCTCGACCCTCTCTTCTCTAATGTCTCCAATGGTAACTCCAAAGACATCTGCACTCCTACTTCATCTACTTTGGGTTTTGCTCTAACATCTTTTTGAAGTTTATCTATCTCTAATTTCATTAAGTCTAATCTAATTTGATATTGTCTTCTACTTCCAATATCTTCCTATCTACACGAGTTCTGAGACTGATCAACAATGCATTCAAGTATGTGTCCTTTGCATGTCTCTTTCTCGTCTCTTGCACCAACAACTTCAACTTGTGCAGCCTCATCTCTTCAATACGCACACTGGACTTTGTACTATGCATCGCATTCATCCTAATTACAATCTCCTTCAATGGCTCCAATCTCATTTTCCTTTCCAGTTCCCGATCTGCAAGCCAATCTTCTTGGTACATCGCCAACTCCGCCTCAAACTCGGCTTTCACAACCTCCTTCTCCTTCTCCTTCTGTACAATCTTCTCCTCTTGATTGTGAAGTAATTCTCTCAACCTTTCTTCTTCTCTATATCGCATTGTCAACTCTTGTTGCCACAACTGCTTCTTCTCTCCTACACTCTCCATCACCCTATCAAGCTCTTGTTCCTTCTCGGCTACTCTTGCCATAGCATGGATAATCTCTCATCTTGAATCAGCAAACTGCTGCTTCAAGATCTTATTCTCAGCTACTTGTCTCTCCCTTGCTATGTCACTCTACTTTACAAGTTCTCCTTGATTCCTTGCTTCTCTCCTCAAGTTCTCAATCACTTGATTTTGTACTACTGCCTCTACTCGTAGAACTTCCCTTTCCTCCTCTCCTCGGATTATACTCTTCTTTAATTCTGAGCTCTCTTCTTCCAATCAAGCTAACATCTGCAACACAGTCTTCACCTCCGGACACGTCGATTGCATTTCCTTCTTCCTGTGTTCCAACTTCACCAACAAAGGACACACAATTTCCCGTAGGTACTCCACTTCATCACTTGTGGCTACTTTGACTTGCGGAGTGATCTCCTTCTTCACCTCTTCTTCTCTTGATACTCGCCTTCTTTGCTACAATTGTCGTATTGGAATAGACGCTTCACTTCCCGAACTTACATTCTCCTCTTCTCTTACCTTGCTCGGACCTACTTCACACTTCGCCTTTCACCTAGAACGAACTCCTCTTTCAATGGTAACTTTTCTCTCCTCCTGCTCTAGCACTTTGTCTTCTAACTTCACATTACATTCCTCCTTTGTCTCCATCTTGGCTTCTTCTTCTTCTGCGGGTACCGACGTCATCTCTTTGCCTTAGTCGTTGTCATTACTTGTGTCTCCACTTTGTAGTGTGAGCTCGGGTTCTTCTTCTCGTTTTGAGTCTTTGGACTTGCACTTGGCTTTGCCTTCTGATTCTTCTTCCAATGACGCAATTACTACCATACCTTTCCTTGGGTTTACCCTCTTGGTCTTCTAAGGTCTTGTTCTTTCAACGTCTTCTCCTTCTCCTTGTCCACTCCTCTTCTTCAACTTTGGAGTACTCACGTCCACCTGCACACTCATTGCTGCTTCTGATTTGAAGAATGTACTGCTGCTCCTCCGCATCAACCTCCTTTCTTAAGTCAGGATGGAAATGCAACACCATTCTGTTGTGCTCCGCCACATTGAGCAAATTGAGCGCCAGATACAAATATGTTGCAAACGGCATAATGTAATGCGGAGGCGATTTATCTCACAAATTCCACACCATCTGTCGTGTTTGCCCATGGAAGCACCTCGCCTAGTTAATCGGCTCTCTTGTAAACATCTTATGGAAGAACACCGCTTGGTGCTTCATCACATAAGTCATTCTCACCGGCTTCAAGATTGTCATGAGAGCACTCACGATCCCTTGCTTGACAGGATCCTTGTAACTCTCTACTTTGTACCCATTCTTTGTATGCTTCAAAGAGAATGCATCCCTCACTTCTTGAGTTTCTTTTGCTACCTCTCCCTTCCCCAAGAACATGGCACCCTGCTCCGTGCCTGCTTCTCTCCCGAGTACTAATCTCCAATCCGACTCTGTCCAGCGAGCCGGATTTCCTCTCTTTCCCTCTTCCTCGGGGCCATCAAGACATCTACTCGTAATTATCTCAATCATGAATCTTGGAAAGCTTACATTCTAGTTCTATGCCAAGAATGTGATCTGAAGTCGTCTCAAGACTTCAATTCTTGCAATCACATCTAGCCTCCAAATCGCATGATTTCTCATTGTGAATTCGGAGCTCTTCTTCTCTCCCATCTTCCTTTCTTCCTCTTGGATTAGCTCTCTCGAATTCTCCTCTACACACCAATGCATCTTTGACTCTACTTTCCTTCCCATGATCTCCTGCAAGACGACTTCTCAATGGCAAAGGAAAATTGCTTTTTATTGCTTCATCTTTAGCCCAATTTTTATAGAGTAGTGCCTTCTTTGTCTCTCTTCAATTTGAGTTTCTACCAAGAAATCACACCTCTTGCATGCTCCTGTCATTGTCAAGTGTCCTTCACACATATGACCGCCGGTTTTTGAATGGTCCCTTCTTGAATTTTTCACCCCAAAGGAAAGTTGTTACACTGTCCTCACCTCAGGTTGAGCACCCCCAATACAAAGACTTCTTACTTTGGGTTGTATGCTGACAAGGCAATTCCGAGTACTTTGCCTTATGACCCAAAGCCATGTTACCTTAGGTTTCATCCCGAAGACTCTTTTCTTCGCCTTCCTTGGCCATACAGGCGCAATCCAACTTCTCTATACACTTCTTCTTCTCTATTTTAAAAACAAAAAACAAAAAATGTGGGTACCACAACCATAAGAGATCACTCAGATTTGGAGTACAAGTAGGATTGTTCTATCTACCTTGGATATTCCATTGTGGAGTTCAGAGGAGGCATTGTAGCAGCATGCAAATTAGTTGGTGCAACAGGCTTGGAGTGGAGCCTTTGTACCACCAGGAGATGAGTGTGAGGGTGAGCCTCCAGAGTCAATTACCTTGACACCTCTAGATACCACACTCATTGCTTGGCAGTATCCAATAGAAGGAGTATGTCTATTGGAGTTGTTTGGTAGGATTAGCACCGAACTAGATGCGGTATTATAGGCGGGTATACAAGTACAAAGGTACTTGTATGTGGAGAGAGATGAGACTACTAGGCAAGTCTCTCTACATCATGTGGTACACTTGGCCTATCGGTATCCAAAGTTATTATCAATATCAGCAGTCAGAGGTTAATAGAGGGCCTTACCATCAGACATTTCCTTACTGGGGGCGCATGATCTAGAGTGACATGGGCCTACTCACTTGGTGATTTTTGGATGGCCATGTCAAGGACATACACGTGTTGGCTGAGGTTTGGGTCTTTAGGATCATCATTTTGGTGTGTTTTGGGAGATGTTACGGATACTACAACATCTCTAGGTTCATTAGTCTATTTCTCTAGCTTACCTTTTGGAGAACGTTCCTTTGATGGGTGATTCTTGCACCAGAGTGGTGGCGATAACACATCACGTCCATTCTAGGATAGGACCTATTGTATTGTTGGATGCAGCCAGAGTGGGATCACATGCTCATTGTCTTCGTCTTTGGTGGACAAACCTCTTACCCAAAGAGGTTTTATAGCATGCATATGATAAGATTTAGCAACTTGACCACATCCTTGTTAATGACATCTTGGATGTTGAGCGTCAGTCTCAGACAGTGGTAGTGGCTGGTAGGTCACCTATGGTAGTGGTGAACCTAGTTGGACAGCCAAGAGCTACTTTTTCCACACTTATGAGTTTTGCAGGCTCTCATGCTTTTCAAGAAGGAGGACCTGGACTTGTTTGGGACTCATAGGTACAACAATTAGTGGAGCCCAACGCCGATGAGAGAGAGTGGGCAATGGGTTTTGCACTAGTATTACCGCTATTCCAATAGTATCAAAGGCATCCAAGCATCAGGTGTTAAGTCAGGCTATGGACCTCAATTGTTTGACTTGGATTGTGAGCCTTTGCTTGGTAGAGCAACGTAAGATGCACTTGATAGGCATCACCACTTGGACACTTGTGAGCCCTATGCCTATCAAGACAATTCTAGCACATGCTAGGGGTGATGGACCAAGTGGACATGGTATTCTTGGGACACAGCCAGTAGCTACTAGGGAGAGTGGTTTACTTGGAGTCCATCCAGGTGAGCGTGGGCTACTTGGATTACACTCTTGGTCCACTTGGGATGCAGCTAGAGGACATGTGGAGCTTGCAGCTAGAATGGAGGGAGTTTTTTACACAGAGGTTAAGACCACTAGTGGTTGGAAGCATGACACTATTGCTCCCAAGGGCCCAGTGTAGTAGCCAATCAATACGTCTTCCACTCCTACGATAGATATAGAGGATACTTGGGAGCCAGATCTTGGACCCAAGCTTACTAGGGAGGAAAGACGGAGAGTTTGGAGGTTCTTGAGGAGCTACAAAAGTTGTTTTGTCTTCAGTATGAAGGATTTAGGTACTCTGAAGGGACCTGGTATACAGATCAAGCTGACTAGCGATACACCAATTTTTTGACGTCCTGATTACTATAGTGACATGGAGAGGACATTGTTTTAGATCCAGAGTAGAGATCTTTTTGAGGTTGGTTTGGTGGAGATCTCACATGGAGAGTATGCATCAATTACAATTATGCTAGCCAAGAAGAATATGCATGGCAACTATACAAATAGGCAGATGTGTAGAGATTACCGTCCTATCAACCAATAGGCTAGGGCTGATTGGTATGCCATGCCTACACCGGAGGAGATTTTTGATACGATTGGGCATGCAAAGGTCTTTAGTACTTTGGATCTTTGAGCGGGATATCATCAGTTGCCGATCAGGGAGGAGGATAAGTCCAAGATAGCATTTTGGGCTATTAGTCCTCATGGCAAGGATGTGTTATATTAGTGGAAGTTCTTACCATTCAAGTTAAAGAATGCTCCTATTGAATTCTAGAGGGTCATGGATAGGATCCTAGCTACATTGGATTTTACTTGGTGCTATATTGATGATATTTTTGTCTATAGCACTATTGTGAGGAGCATGAGAGACAATTGTTGGAGGTGTTTGAGAGGTTGAGATCTCATAGACTCAAATTACATCTTGGGAAGTGTAGGTTCTTCCTCGAGCAGGTTGATTATTTGGGTCACATTATCTACCCGGATGACATGGTGTTCAGCAAACCAAGGTGGAGGCTAATGCACGTATTCCTTGGCATATGGATGTAAGCAGAGTGTGATCATTCCTTGGGTTGGTGAACTTCTATCGCCGCTATGTTAGAGGATTTAGTGTCATTGCCAAGGCCTTGATGAAGCTAACCAAGCTTACAAAGGAGTGGTGTTGGGGAGATGAGCAAGAGAGAACTTTTGTAGAGCTCAAGAAGAAGTTGACATCTTCTCCTATTTTGAGGAGACCAATTAGAGGACGACCATTTCAGGTTCATACTGATTGGAGTATGTTGGGGCTTGGAGTAGTGCTCACCCATCATGGTGATGAGGGGAAGAAGTTTGTGGTTGCCTATGCTAGTTGCTCCAACAATTCACCAGAGGCAAAGTATAGTTCATATGAGGGAGAGTGCTTGGTAGCAATTTGGGCAGTAGCACATTTCCGATGTTACCTATTTGGTAATCCCTTCACTCTCATCATTGATCATCAGCCACTGAAGTGGTTGATGGAGCCCAACAAGCTTTTAGGGAAGCTTGCCCAATGGGTTTTGATTTTACAAGAGTATGATTTCATGGTCGTTCATAGACCTGGAGTGGTGAACCATGATGCAAATGGGTTGAGTAGAAACCCATGTCCCAACCAGCAAGATCAGACCGGAGCACGTTGGCATGGTGAGACAAATGACGAGATGGTGCCAAGGTGGCATGCATCGGCCTTTCTATGTATATTTTTAGAGGCTTTGGTGGTATCTCTCTCAGCGCATATAGGAGTTATTGAGGTCACAGATCCAAAGAGTGAAGACATTGATATAGTTCAACGAGACATTCATGGGGACGTCTTAGTGATGGACTATCTTTGCACTAGTCTTGTGGGTGGCATAGTTGGGGCCAAGGAGAGAGATTGTGTTCTTCAGCAAGCCAGACAATTCAGATTGGAGGGCAAACACCTTTTGAGTATATGGGAGGATGGTAGAGGGAGAGTAGTACCACTTCCATCTCAGAGACTACAATTGGTCCGTCATGCTCATGAGGAGCTAGGACATTTTGGAGTCAAGTATACATATAGCTTACTCCAAAGTCATTATTGGTGGCACGGTATGCAGACCAAGGTATAGCAATTTGTTGCCAGATGTGTGGTTTGTGACCAAGTTAGAGCATCATTCAATGCTCCTGTGCCATAGTAACACCCAATATCTATCATGGGATTGAGTTATTGTTGGATTTTGGACTAGGCTGGACCTTTACCGCTGACTGTGAGACATCATCGGTATGTTTTGGTGATGGTGGAGCATTTCTCCAAGTGGATTGAGTTGGTGGTAATTTTTGACAAGTCTAGTGAAGGGACAACTTACTTGTTCCTAGATCAAGTTCTTAGTCATTTTGGTGCACCAGCTGAGGTTTTGACTGATCAGTACAGAGTTCTTGGGAGAGTTTCAGGTCTTGTGTGACAAGGGTTTAATTGAGCATCGTACTACATCCCGAGAACACCCTGAGGTAGATGGCTTAGCAGAAGGTTCAGACGGTGAAGAGAAGATTGCAAAAGTATGGTTTGCAAAGAAACCACTTGGGAGAATGGGATCTCCAATTACCTTGGTTGGCCATGGGCTATCAATTCAGCCGGCAGGCCTCCTTAGCATACTTCTTTCCTTACTTCCTACTCTATGGATGAGATCCAGATTAAGGTGCAGCCATTCATCAAGATGTTACTGTAGTTTTGGACTTGGATCACCTAGATGTATGGATGAGCGCATGTTCTCAGTGGGCAGAGATCTTTGGAGAGTGATGCATGTGGCCTTTGAGAACTTGGCAATTGCTCAACATAGAGATACTTTATGCTATGCTACCATTCGAGGAGGAGGTTATGGATCCTCGATCCGTAAATTTCATCCAGGAGACTATGTATATCTATAGTAGATAGCACCGACGACACTTGATGTTTCGATAGGCCGCACTATCTTGAAAGTGCATGAGGTTTTGTCATCTAGAGTCCTTGTGTTAGAAGGGCATGATGGTGTTCTTTGGAAGGATCATGTGCACAATTGTGTGCCATGGCACCTCCCAAACATTGATGGTACTATAGATCCAAGCTTAGCACTTGTACCTACAGGCTTGAGGTGTATGTTATGTGGCTCTTTTGGTGGAGCTACTACTATGTTAGTGTGTGATAGTTATTCAAGAGGATGGCATATGGCATGTATGACTCCTCCCCTCATGGTGGTTCCTCAAGGACAGTGGTTATATCCTAGATGTACTTGACTTATAGCTAGTTCATTCTTTATATAGTATAGATTGTAGACAGGCGACTAACAATGGGGCTCCATAGCACCTGGCCTTTTGATCTTTGCTCATCATAAGGTATACCATATACTTAGAGTAGATGGCTATCTAGAGTTAGAGGGACCTAACCGCCAGCTAGAGGGCCAATTGTGACACTTTAGAGTTTATGTATGACTTATGTGTGAGTTGTGCTTCTATAGTGTATGATGTTGACAGCAATGTATGTTGTGTAGCAATGTATATATGCATGACAACTATCACGCCATTTGTAGTGTCACATCTAGGTTGCTTGGACACTAGAGTTCTAGTGATAGTAGTTAGAGGTATTTTGGCAATTACTCATAGACTACTTTCCAACGGTCAGATTTTGTGTTTAGGGTACTGACTTCATGGTAGGGCCCACCGTCACTTGCATTGTGGTACCCACATTTTTTGTTTTTCTCTATTTATTAGTGTTTAAGAGAAGAAGTAAGCACTGGAAATCAAATTGCGGATGAAGAATGGATAGAAGTAACTTCGGAGGACATCCAAAGAAGACGACATCAGATCCGATGATGGAGGTACTCGGAAGAAGAGTACGATGGAAAAAGTCCGAAGAGCACTGTCTTTGGGTCAGAAGGCGTAGAAGATACGAAGACCGTTTAACAAACTTGGTACGTGGCAAGAAAGTACACTTCAAGAAATAGTGGAGGCAGAAGAAGCATGTCTTGACAGTGACCGGGATCAACACGCAGAAGAGAGAAGGTCAAATTTGAAATTGACTAAAGAATGTTTGCAATTCGGGGTAATATAAGATTGTGACTGCATAGGGACAAGTTGAATATGCCAAGTAAATTTCCAATCCCTTTGACTAGTCGGCCTACAGTAATGCGTGTCCAGAAACCCATCGAGAGTGAAATTTTCCGCAATCCCGAGGGAGTTAGAGTGTCTTATCCAAGAGAGGGCATCATCTTTCAACATCATAGAACGAGAGAGCAGATTATGGCAAAGAAGGTGGCCAATGCGCTGGCGGTGCAAAGTTTTGCAATTCAAAGATTAGATGTAGCAGCTAGAATTGAAGTCTTGACTAGACTTTGTATTACCTTCTTAGCATAGAATTGGAATTTCTGTTTCCCGGGAGTGATGGCAGAAATAGCTACCAGTAATTGTGAGGAGGGTCTGAAGGTGGAAGGGAAGAGAGGAAATCCGGCTTGATGGACTGAGTTGGATTGGAGGTTAGTATTGGGAAGAGAAGCATAAGAGCCAATGGGGATCACCTTCTATCGGAAGTCTGATGCTGCAAAAGAGACGGCAGAAATTCGCAACTCGTTTTTTGCTTTGAGAACTACAAATGGCTACAAGGTGGAGTCCTATTGGGAGCCAATTTGGAGAAGTATCGTGGGGGCAATGATGGCCATGTTCAAGCCAGAATGAACAACATATGTGAACATGCAGCAAGCTGTTTTCTTCCACCAAATGTTTGCATGAGTTCAGGTGAATTGGGCGAAGTGCTTTCACCACCGAACGAGGCAAATGGTGATCAATTGGCAAACAGGTTCTCCGCTGCATTATTTTGCACCATTCATAGCACACTTTTACTTTAGGTTGAACCTGCTGACAGTAGAGGAGCATCATCACATGGTGTCTCATGTTCATCTTGACTTACGACGAGAAGCGGACAAAGAAGAGCAAAAATATATGCTACATCTGCGAGCCAACGATGAGTATTTCTTGAAGACCGGACAATGGAAGGTCGAAGAAGTCACCAGTCCAAAGACAAAGAAACACGGTAAACCTGAAGAAGCAAAGTTGCCTCCCACTCAAAGAAAGACTCGAAGACTGGTTATGAAGAATACAAAGATGGTGAGAGACGCATCATTGAGATTAGAGTCTGAGGAAGAAACCAAGTCGCAAGAGGAGGAATCCAAAGAAGAAGAGCTCACCTTAAAAAGTGAGGAGTCTGGAAGTGATAGCAAGGGAGAACCTGAAGTTCAGCAATTGGTGGCGGTTAGTGAAGCTTGTCAAGCGATGGTGGACAGAGAACCCGGAACAGCAAGTCATTGCATAACTATGGTGGTGAACAAGCCGAGACCAGAGGAGAAGGAGGAGTATCCAGTGGGGCCAAGTTCAAAAGGTAAAGAAGAAGAAAGTACAGAAACAATGTCTCTGAAGATACGAAGATCGCAACTTCAGATGAAGGAGCCGATGAAGGAGGTGAAGACTCAAGATGAAGATGGTGACAAAGATGAAGAAAACCTCGGTGGGATATCTTATTTGACAAAAGTGGTCACACCGTTGCTAGAGCTACTAAAGGAGCATCGGAAAGCAATTCCCCAAGATTGTAGGAAGGGGATGAATGAGTTGCAGGTGGTGATGCATTTGCTAAGTGAAGTGAAGGGGTTGCAGGAGCAACAAGTCTGAAGAAGTGAAGAAATGGAAGAACTTTGGAGGGAGGAAGTCTTGAAGAAGAAGACTTTCACAATGTTACAAGAGAGTTGTGAGGTTAAAGAGAAAGAACTGCAGAGGCAAGCCAGAGAATTAAAGGAACATGGGATGTGGCTGAGCAAAATGAAGGAGGAAGTGAGTGATGTGCACATCAAGAATGTTCATTTGAAGGGGATGACCATTGTAATGGAGCAAGAGTTGGACAGCTTGAAGAGAAGTGCAGCGGGGAAGGATCAAGCATGGCAGAGGGAGTTATCAGCCATGCAGGAAAAAGAGGAACTATTATGAGAGCTAGTCAGAAGTGCGGAATTGCAGAGCACGCAGTATGCAAAAGAGAAGAAGATGCTCGCTGCGGAATACAAAGACAAGCTGAAATGTATCGAGAAGAATTGAAGGTAGAGCGCTCTTGAGGATATGCATCGGAATTAGTGGGAGAAGTTGCAGGGAAGTTGAGAGCAATTCTAAGCACCGAGGCTAAAGGGAGATTGGAAGAAGCCTGCCTACATGAGTTGAAGTTGCTTGTGCAAGAAACTCAGAAGAGAAAAGCCAAGGATGTGGACATGAACACGTTGCTGATTTGATTGAGAGAGCGTGTAGACCGGAAGATGTTAGAAGTAGAAGACAATGTTAGTCTTAGATTAGATTTAGTCAATTCGGAGTTAGAGAGAATTCGGAATAACGTGATAGCGGAGAAGAAACCCGATGTTGCAGAAGTAGGAATTCAGGTGTCATTGGACTTGGTATTTGACACATTAGAGAAGAATGGGTTAGGAGATAAAGAGTTAGATAAGCCTCTCCTTAGTACAATTGTAGTTCCTAGTGTAGAAGTGATAGAATTAGTGAAGGAATTAGTAGAATTAGCTATACTCAAAGCAGGAGAAGTAGTAGGAAGATCATCGGGTTTGGAAGCCGATGATGAGGTAGACATCGGATCGAGATAAGTGTCAATTTTGAGATAGGAAGAGGCAGATATGAAGCGATAGATTGTCCATTGGGATCTGCAAGTAGGAAGAGATGTTAGGAAGTGGTGCATAGATAAGAAGAACTGTCATTTGCTTCAGTATTTAAGGGGAGCATTCATAGTACAATATTGTTTAGTATTCATATTTCTGAAGATAGATAAAGCAAAGTGTTGTTCTTAGTGCTCATTGCCTTGAGCTTAATTCCAATTGTCAAGTCTATGTTTGTATTTGTGAGTGTGTAGAGAATTCCAAAGAGCAAGTCAATGTGTCTGTGGATGTTGGATTCTGCAGCCTTGATCTTCATCCTGTGTGTTTGATCTTGAGTGAAGTGCATGGGAGCAATGCCTTGACAAATCTGAGAAGAATTGTAGTGTTGGTAGTATTCTGCATTTGTGAGTGCAGCACAAAGTTGATGTGAAGCAATTTCAATCGAGGAAGTTGTGCCTTTAGTGGAGGGGTGGAACACAATTCTGAGGTGAAATTGTTCTTTGTAGTGAAGTGCCGTCTTCGGGAGAATCTGAATCATCACAATCAAGAGTTGTTTGGACAGAATTTGCTATGATGTAATTATATGTGTGTGTATTCATGACAAGTTGTCAAGATTGTGAGCTTGTTACTCTCTTCTAGGTGTAGTTTCTACCTGAGAGATTAAAGAAGAAATCAAGAAGAACTACATTGTGACTTTTGACTTTGTATTTGACCAATTCTGAATTGTATCTCTGCGGGAACAAACTTTACTTACCCGATTACCGCAAAAGTGATCTTTGCCGTGTTGTCACATGCACCGTTTGCACCATTGGGTGTGCCTTTAGTGGGACCGTTGGGATGAGACCTAGGTCAAAATCAAGAGTATAACTTGGAAGTGCAGCTCCAGAGAGCTCACTTCTTTGATGTTGAGCCTTTGAGTTCAGGGCTAGAGTGGAAAGAAAGCCAGTGAGCATCACTTGGAGTCTCTTAGCTAGAGTGGGTGTGGCTTGATTGTAATCAGTGCTCTATTGTTGGCAAGTTGTTGAGGATCAGATTAAGTATTGATCTGAGTTTGGTTGATTTGAGTTGTAAATGATCTGATTATTGTGGCACTTTAGAGTTTATGTATATGACTTATGTGTGAGTTGTGCTTCTATAATGTATGATGTTGACAATGATGTATGTTGTGTAGCAATATATGTTGTGTAGCACCTCAAGTGTCAATGGTGATTTATTTGGGTCCTTCAAAACCTCTAGCTTAGGTGCAAAATCCATAGCACACAAGGGATACACATCTAAATCAGATTCAGATTCATCCTCCTCCATGGAATTCTCCTCTTCCATGCTTGTGTCCAGACTTGAAGCTCCTTCTTTTGAATTTGGTTCCCAATAATAAGATGGTGTATCCAAATGTGAAGTGTTAGTGGTGTTAGTCACAGGAATTGTGACTCTATGGTTTGATGGTCCAATCCTCAAGTACCCTTTGTCACATTGATAAGTTGTGTGTGTGACTCTCAACCATGGCCTCCCAATAAGTAATTCATAGCTTGAATCCTTCAAGATTTGGAAAGTCATGAGATTTTGAACTCTCATAACTAAAACTATCACCTTATCTATCACCCCTACTGGTCGAACTTGTTGCTTGTTTGTCATGCTCATGACAAATGTTGAAGGTCTAGAGGGTATCATCCCAATTTCTTCATCAACCTTTTTGATATGGCATTCACTACTGATCCTCCATCAACCAATGTATCCTTGATGTTGTTACCATTCACTCTCACATCAATCTTGGAGGCATATTCACAAGCCTCCCATGGTGTTGGTTTGGCATCCACCATCCCCATTGATACTGGAGCTTTAGTCTTCTTCTTCTTCTTGCTCCTTGTAGAACTCAAACCACCTCTAAGCTCCTTTTTCAAGATAGGGTTCAAAGCAATCAATTGGCCCACTATGATGTTAGCCTTGTGACTACCAACATCCTCCAAGACATTGTAGTTCCATTGTTGCTTTGAGATCAAGAAGTCCTCCATCCCCAACTTCTTCCTTGGAGTCTTTGTTGTTGATGGTGTTAAAGTGCTTGTGCGAGTGCTCCTAGTAAGCATAGGAGTATCTTGGCTAGGAGTAAATCTTTGAGAAAAGTGTATATCCTCTGCAAAACAAGCTCTCTTCTTCTTTTGTGCCAAAAGATCCAAATGAAGACCTTTGGAGTTTGAGCACTCCCCCTTCTCATACTTGCTCTCAACCACATCTATGGATGCTATCCCCTTACCTTTTTTTGGATAAGGAGGCATTTGGGTTTCACTTCCTCCCTCTTTCCCTCTATTGGCTCCCTCATGACCCCTTCCTCCATGGTAAGTGGAATTTGGGCAATTCCTGTGGATATGGCCTCTTCTTCCACAACCAAAGAAATTTATATCATTAAAATTAGTGGTTGGTTGGCTTCCTCTATATGGATAGTTTCCATAACTCCTAGGCCCTCTCCCTACATTCTGATCCACCTCTCTCTTCTCCCATAGTGCACCACATTGATCTTGAGATCTGCAAGTTGTTCTGTGATGGTTTGAAGTGGATCCTTTGATAGGGTGCAAGAACTAGAGCAACTACTACTTGTGGTGCAACCCTTGTCACCAAAATATCAGAAGTTCCACCATACTTATAACCTTGAGGAGAATGCAAAACCTCCTTCACCACCAAATCACTCTCATCTCCTTCCAAACTCTCCTCCATACGAATTGCAATCTTGATAGCTTCAACCTTAGAAGAAGGTTTCTCATATCTCACCTTGCTTCTAATTTGTGTTCTCAATCCTCCCACAAAATTCTTGGTGAGAATGGCCCCTATGCCAATCATAGTAGTCTCCATATCATCTCCACCCTTCCTCAACACTGTAAAATCTGAACTCTAGCTTTTCCACTCTATCCACATAGACTCTTAGTTTCTCTCCGTCTCCTTGCTTGAGAAAGGTAACCACACTCATCAATCTCTCATAACTCTTGTCTGGAAGAAAGTTCTCAATGAGCGTTTAAGAAAGGTAACTTCACTCATCAATCTCTCATAAATCTCATCTAGAAGAAATTTCTCAATGAGTGCTAAAGTCAAACTCTCCCAAAACTCTTCTTCTCCATCTCTCCTCTCTCTCTTTTGGTATTTTGACGCATACCATGTAAGTGTTGCATCCTCAAAGAAATCTGGTAATAGTGAGGCCCACTCATTCTTACTCCTCTTGTTGTTTCCTATGCAATCTCTCTTGAATTCTATCACAAAGGCCTCCACATCTTCTCCATCATTGCCAAAGAAAACCAGAAGTTTCTCCATCTTAACCCCTCACTATCTTTCTTTTCTCTCAATTTTTCTTTTTATCTTTTCTTTTCTCTCAATCTATTACTAATAGAGTATGTACATGACTAACACCATTTGAGAGTAATCCACCCTAGAGAACACAAAAGTTTTAGGTTGCTCCAAGATTTCTATAGCAACATCAAATCCTAGAGTGCATATTAATCAAACCCTCATGGATAGTTTATCCATAAGTTGAAAGGTTATCTCCATCACTAATCTTGAGAACTAGCTAATGAAGGTGGTAGTATTTTTGTAGCTGTACTAAGACTCTCTCCAAGATCCTTTATCAAGGTCTCCAAAGTGGTTTTACTTCACTACACTCATGTCCTTTTGGAAGTCCTTCAACTACACAAACCTCACACAACTCCTTGGTCTTAGGTCTTCTCCCTCCTAATCTTGGTGAAGAAGGTCCAACATGCAAACCCAAGTCAAGTAATCCTCTCGTCTCCCTCAATCTCTTGCTCTCAAAGGTCAATGGACATGAGCTTGCCTTATTTCCATTCTCTCTACATAGAAAGCACTTAGACTCACTCTTTCCTCCAAGTGGTGTAGGTCTTTGGATCCTCTCAACACTCTCTTCAAATTCTATTCTAAACTCTCTTTTCCTCAAATCCACCCTTACAATCATCTCAAACCCTTGGGGAACCTTGCATAGTCTGAATTTCCACTCTTGATGACCCTCCATGTTCTCAAGATGAATCTAAACACTCAAACATGGTTTTGTTGCTCTCAAACTCCTCATGCATGAGATCTCAACTTTGTAGAATTGCCCCTTCCTCACAATGTCACTCAAATGTCTCAACTCGTATGTCACAGTCCTCTTAAATATTTTACACTTAACCATAGCTCTAGGGTGTCCCTCCTTGATAAATTTCAAATCTTTTCATTGAGCCATTTGGCCTAAGCATCTTTCCATTCAGTACACATATTTCAGATTTGGTCTGAAAACAACCTTCCTCACTTAAAAAACTCATAACTATCTGAGCAAGAATGATCTCTCTCTAATGTTTGTATCATCAAGTAGGATACAATGCTCTAAATTTTCTTGGAAATTTTTATAATAATCCACTAAAAATTGAAGAAATTGCAAACTTTGTACAATCTTCTAGAGAGCATGCAGTTGCGGGAGCAGTTTACCCTATCAATTGTCAAAAAGTTTAGCCCAGTGCGCATAGTAGCTCTCATAATAATTTCACAAGTGCGCTAACTGAAGGATAACCTAAGGTATGATGTGTAGAAATTTCATGTCCAGATCTCAAACTTGAGATTCTGCCCAAAATCACCTTAATCCCCAAAATCTGCAATTCACCTCACACAATCTTTCCAAATCCTCTCCATGTGTACAAGATATACAAAATCAACTCAAAGATATCATAATGAACTCCAAGGTATACAAATGGGTCCAAGTTCTCTAACATAATTTCAGCCCTCTCCTCCCCTAATGTTCTCTCCAAGTGAGCTCTCATAGCCTCCTTCTGTCTAATATAGAATTGTACAAGAAACATTATCTTACCTTTTAGAGAGGTCCCAACAACAGAACCAAAAATGTGAGCTGGCCTATCTCTCACTCAAAATGAAACTCTGATGGCTATTATGGTAGCACAACATGGACTAAGAAGGCAAAGAACCCCAACTCCATCATACTCCTCCAAGGCTAACACTCCAAGACTCAAGGCATTGCTCATTAGAGAACTCAATGAGAGAGAGATTTTTGCAAATGAAAGGATGATGAGTACCTCCTAACCCCTAGTTTATATACTTGTGAAATAGTTATGCACCAAAGTTACTATTTACCATAGTAACTCAAGTAAATAGGCTAAAAGTCAAGTCAAGTCAAAAAGTATAAAGGAATATCCATCCACATGGACATATTCCACTTAGCATGTGATCTTATCTTGACCCAACTACTAAGTCAAGGATTCCTTCACATGGGTTATCCTTGGACTAGAGAAGAATCCAAAACAAAAAGGCTTGTGGGCCAAAGAGTTCTCAACTCTTTCCTCAAAGCCAAACACCTAGGAATAATACCAAGTCAACACATTAGAATCCAAAATAGTGGCGCTCATCTTTTCCACTTCCTCTAAAGTAAGGTCCTCACTATCTTAGCTATGACTAACTTTAGCTAATCATGACTAATGTAGAACCATCCTTTATCTCTACATAAATAAAATCTCTCAAGTATTTGTAGTACCAAGCTAAATATCACAATACCACACATGCACAAATGTGTATTACAAGACAAGTTGGTTAGGTCACTAGTCTAGGAACCAGAGATCTAGAGTTCAAACCTTGTTATGCATAATCTAGCAAGGTGGACAGATTTTACTAGACAATGACCAAAAACTACTCTAACTTAGCTAGCCTCATGCCAACAAGCTTACCTTTCTAGGCCTTCATAGCCTCTCATAGCCCACAACCGTATACCTCAAAGCCTTTAAATGCCAAAATTCAACCAAATGAGGCATTTTTTCTTACCGCTTCAAACCCTATACAATTCTGGTGAACATGCTCAAAATCTGGCCAAGCTTCTCCAATCTAACGTAAAATTGGATGTAAATCTCTAGAGTTAGCTGACCACCAAATCCTATGCTAAATCTCCACTCAAGCCAAATTGAAAAGATGGGGGATCTTGAAAGCTCTAATTCATGGGAATGGGTCCCAACCTCACCTTCAATTTTACCCTTGGAGCTCAATTTGTACCAAATTGGTCTTGCTTTTTCTTCTTGAGCTCAAAATGAACACCATTGCTTGAAATTGACTCTATTCTTAGGCAAATGTGGCCAGCGCTTCTACACACCATCTACCTCACCGCCAAATATGCATCTATTTGAAAGAGCTTCTGCATACAATCACTCTAAAGGAAATATGAACCACGATTGAGCTACCAACGATCAACAAGGCTTGGAGATACCACC
Organism: Lunularia cruciata; assembly: GCA_948567375.1. NCBI lineage: Eukaryota > Viridiplantae > Streptophyta > Marchantiopsida > Lunulariales > Lunulariaceae > Lunularia > Lunularia cruciata. The sequence continues at coordinate 15,223,078 of OX419757.1, read as the reverse complement.
AACACCTTTAGTTCTTGTACCCAATTTCCGCTTGACTTCACTTCTTTGATGTAATCAATTTGTTCTCAACTTGAATCACACTCACTCAGATCAATACTTGATCTATCACTCAATAATCTGCCAACAATTGGGCATTGATTACAATCAAGCCACACCCACTCTAGCTCAGAAACTCCAAGTGATGCTCCTAGACCTCTATCCATCGTAGCCAAGAACTCGAAGATTCAACATCAAAGAAGTGAGCTCTCTGGAGTTACTCTTCAAAAGTATATCCCTTGATCTTGACCTAAGTCTCCAACCCTAATGGTCCTGTTGATGGCACACCCAACGGTGTGAATGGTACAAGTGACGGTTAGCCTCACCATGTAGTTAGTACCCAAACATGAAATCTGACCGTCAACAAATAGTCTATGAGTAACTTAACAAAATACTTTTGACTACCAACACTACTACTCCAACATTTGAGCAATCTAGGTGCAACACTACAAATGGCATGAAAAGTTAGTTTAACCTTTGATTCTCCTCAAATATTTCAGAAATAATATGACAAATTATATTTGTGATATTGAGACTTGATAATCTTGACCTTAGAACTTGAATGCATAAGATAATTGGCAAACAAGACAAAATAATATTTATATATAATTCAATATTTCCTTAAATTATTTAAACTTAAATTATAATTTTAAATACAATCTATTGTACTTGGTTCATATAGTGTAACTTGGGAGCAAAAAAAGAGTATAAAAATGGAATCCAAAGGTAAAATACATCTACAAGTCACTCTCCCAATCAGCATCCATCATCCACATTGATGGTATGGTATATAAGACAAACATAATTAATGCATTGGTTAAAGACATTACAAGGAAGCCTTGACTAACTATGTTTGACATTACTTATAAGTTACTCTTTGCTTCATTTAGAAGACTATGCTACTTCCACCTACAAGTTTTTCCCAACTACTTTACTAGCTAATACCCATAATCCAATGAGTCTTTTAGTTTTATTTTTGACTAACCAAAGATGCTTATAAATCTCTCCCATTTAAGTCACAACATCCTCCTTGTATAATTCTTTTAAAATCTACAACTATCAATCACACATATGCTAGCTATATGAGTTGAATCTCACACATCCCTTTATATTATTTCTACTAGATCAAGTACTCAATCTTTTGATGATGATTATCACATGTTTGGTTTTTTAAGATTCATCCAACCTCAAATTCCTCTTTTTGATCTTCCTTCAATTGAGGTAAGAATGGTGGTTGATGCACTTGTAATTTGTAATGGATGAGGTTCATACTTCCTCCATAGCAATATATGAAACATAATATATTGTTATATACAACTCTAAATAATAAGCCACTATTCTAAGTTATGCTATGATGGTGAATGGACCAATGTACCATAGGCTAAACTTGTATGTATCCACATAAGGTAAATTGGTAGTGGATAACCATACTTGATCTCTTAACTTGAACACCACATCATTTCTATTAGTATTAACAAATTGCATTTGCCAATCTTTTGGAATGAACAACTGCTCTCTTATGTATTGAACCCTTTGATGAATCCAAATCATAAACATCCAATTATTTTAATTTTGGTAGTAGTGTCATATTCTTCATCTATATCACTATATATCAAGTAAAATTGCATGATCTTAATTTATACATTCACAGAATTGATAGTTGATACATGTGGCTTTGCCATTGGGTTTGAATAAATCATGTGTCACACTAAATGTAAAGATTATCCAATAGATATAGGACTGTTGATAAAAATAAAGTGAAGAAGCATATAAGAAGTTAAGAATCTGCTTGTACTAATTGATGATACTACTGTACCATGTCACACCAAGAAATGATGAAAGGGAAAATACCAAGTAGATTGCCAAAGAACTAGGAAGAATAAACCAAGAATAAAGAATTTAAGGATACTTACACAACATGAACAATCCATAAGGAGTTTGAAAGAAACAATGTCAATGTCTGACCATTATAGTGTGTCTGAAAGCATTGAACAATCATTGAAAGCAAAGTATTTTAGTAAACAACTTGCAAAGAATGAACTCAACAAATCCTATTTGTGATGTTGATTGGATGAACACATTGTAAAGGATGAAAGGCCTCCAATCTACTTTGAACTTTTAAAAAAAAATTGATAGAAACCATGCTTTAATCATCAAGGATATAAGAATCAAACAAATAAAACTAGTTTGCATATATAGTGCTTCATATTTATGATTCAAGAAGTTAAGAATCTACATTTCCTAATTGACATTGCAATTTCACTACCTCACAAAAGAAAAGATGGAAAGGGAAATATCAAGTAGATGGCCAAAAGAACAAAGCAAGAATCAACCGAGGAGAAAGAATTTAAGGAGATATACACTAGCATGAACAATCTATAAAGAATTTGAAAGGAGTAATGTTAGTGTTTGACCATGGTTTTGTGTTTGGAAGCATTGAAGTTTAGTGAACACCCTCTAGGAATGATCTCACCAAACCTTATACGCAATGTTGGTTAATCATAAAGGATATAGGAATCAAACAAATAAAACCAATTTATATATGTAGAGCTTAAGCCTATCATTTGAGAAGTCTTGAGACTATTTTTTCTATTCAAGAAGTTAAAAGTCTACCTATAGTGATTGATGTTTCTGTCATTGTACCACCTTAAAATGTGAAAAGATGGAAAGAGAAAATACCAAGTAGATTTCAAAAAGAATTAGGCAAGAATCAACCAAAGAGAAATAATTTAAGGAGATATATAATGTCAATAACCCTTCTTCAATCATGTGTGGATCCCTACTTCTTGTCAATCTTCACTGATGCTAACCAATCTCTCAACAATCTTGCTCATTGGAGGCTTCTTCCTTAAATCCCAAAATAAGGCATAAATGACATCGATGTGTAGAGAAAATCCTGAAAGTGCTACAAAAACACAATACACATAACCCATAATCAACTATACCTTGATAGCTTGTATTGTATTACAAAGGCTCCCAACACCAACTGCAAATGAAATGATTAAAGGACCTCCTTATAAACCGCATTCTTGGTGGTGAACTTCTCATTGGTCAAGATTGATTGATCATTGCTAGGTTCAATGAAGACTTCCACTCCTTCAAATGATTGGGAATGGTTGGGTGCTACATAAAGTTGATCGTGCACAAAGACAAGCTTGGGCAAGTGACAAAAACCTTATCTAGAAACTGACCTCGGCTTTTGTTAATAGTCATAGCAAACACCAAGTTGAGAGGGAACTACTTCCTTTGAATTGTCACCCAGATGATATTATAACTTATTGATAGCTTGGGATGTAGGATAAGCACCCACTCTCCCTTTCTAGCTCTAATGAAAATCTCACAATCAATAGTGTTCTTGAACATAAACTTGACTCGCATTCTAGTTTTGCTGATTAGACCCTTTGTAGTGTTGAGATATCTCATTAGCATAATGATAACATCACATTTGATGATCAACTTGTGGTAAAGAAGACCATTGATTTCCATGGAGTTGGGGTACTCAATTGGGAAAAAAAACTGATACTCAATTTTTTTGGATACAATCTATTCAATACTTAGATAGGTTGCAAAGATCCCAAGAATCTAGTCTAGAATAGTTGCATTAACCTTAATATAATCTTCATTGCATGGGGCAAGAATGGTGACCTCTTAAATCATTGAAAAAGAGATGAGTTGGGGCAAATCTATAAAAATAATGTACAAGGATGAAGGATGAAGGATTGACCTCCTTGAAAGAGGAACTTTGGAAATTTTGTCATTTGACAACTCTAGCAAATATCACACAAATTAATCCTCTCCTTTGCTGCACTCTCATGTTTTTTGTGAGTTTGAAGCATTTGATATGGGCCAAAGGCTATTTCTCTTGAGGCTTGCCTCTATAGCTATTAGATGGCCACCATGAGGAACAACAAGAAAGCATTGGCAAAAATTGCCATAAAAGGGAACAAGCTTGCCTCCAAAGGAACATCGTGTTTGAATAGGTGCAAGCTCTTATAAAAAATGATCAACAATAATCAAGATGTTAGATGGCATTATGGAATCCTCATCTATGATGATAAGTGATACAAAGCAACACTTTTGAGCATGTGCAAATTGTGTCTTCACATCAACAACGAATTTGCCTGCAAAACTGTTGGTTGTCTTGAAGGTATTATATAGAGTGCATCCACCAATCTACCAAACTTGCCATAATTCTTGTGAAAGCTGTTGGCAAGGCAACATGGTTCATGCTTCTGACTTTGGTAAGGAGAACATGATGAACTAATAACTTGCCATAACCAACAGGTGCAACAAGGTAGAATTTTTTTGGAGTTGGAGTATCATCATCTAGATTTGCAACTATAGCTACCAATTATTGTCAAAATAAGGATTACAATGAGGATTTTTTGTGGCATAAATTTCTAGAAAGATATATTATTGCTCCAAAAGATCAAGTTTTTGGGTAGAAGCAATACTAATTTGAGTTTTTGGAAGTTGAAGTTACTTACAAGAAGTACAATGTGTGAGGAAAATCTTGTTGATCTCAATCAACACATGATATTCTTACATTGGCAATGAACATGCCATTGAGAAGGACATCTTCAATCATAATAGTAAAAACTTCTTGCCAAAGTGTGTCAACTATGTCATGTGCATTTAGGTTTGGCAAAAATTCAAACATTTAACATGAAAATTGACACAATACCACTTCTTGAAGAGTCTTCCAATGTTCTTCAATCAATGAGACAATTTTGTAGAGCAACTATAGCAGCAAAATATGTAGAATAAGTCACTCCTTCAATCATCTTGAGGTCCAAGAAACTTGTGGCACCGTAGACATGAAGGAGTAAAAGTTGAAGATGAAGGTCCTCAAAGTTCTTAGGATTGACAATGCAAAGCCAAGTCACAATCTTTTCACCTTCTTGAGCTCGTGGCTCCTAATATTTTCCTTTCCAAGTGTCATGTTTTGGTATCTTTGTATACAAGAACTGCAAGGCTGCTTCATTGGATGTGTTAAGTTGAACCACACCAAGAGCTTGGAGTTTGGGTGAGCTATAACTACCACCACTTATCCTAGATGGACCCAAACTTTCTATTAGCCCTCATGATAATCCAATGAAATAACAATGTGTGAGTTGTGATCCATAAAAAAGAGCTAAGCCATCATACAACCTCAATAGATCCTACCCATTGTGCATTTAGAAAGTTTTCAATCTTGTCATACTCCAATGTGGTACCCAACTTGCCAAACATCTTAACACTACACTTATCTTCACCTTTCATAACATGATGTATTTTCTACCTTTTATAGTAGTGAAAACCTCAATGTTGATATGAGGTAGTGGACCACAAACCAATTGTCAACATTGTAACACCCAACTTATATCAAGTTTCTTGTGTTGCAACAATGGTAAATGATTTCTATTATAATCTATTCTTCTTAGGTTGCTCAACAAATTTTTGTTTCAAAAGGTCTCAAATGCAATATTTGAAGGTTTAGATGTGAAAACTAGTTTAATTTTTTTGATTCTAGTATAGTGATTCTTACTTACCCTAGACCAAAAAAATATAACCCTAAACTAAGTCCTTAAACCTACTAATATGCCAAACAATTTCTATTATAAGGAATTACTCCTAGGTTTCTCAAAAGATTTTGTCTCCCAAGGTATATACTACATTAGTTATTTTCTTGATGAGAGACATGATTCTAAAAGTTAGACATAACATGGACGTGGTTGTACCTCATTTCTAGCCAATACTATGGAGATGGATGTGGTTGCACCTCAACTCTAGCTCCCACTATAGAGATGGATGTAATACATTACCAAGCTATCAAGGTGCAATTATGACAATACTTATTTTCTTGATGAGAGATATGATTTCAAAAGTAGGACATAACCTACACATAGTTGTACCTCAACTCTAGCTCTTGCAAATTGCAAACAAGGTGTAAGAATATGGAGTTTATAGATGAGTTAGTCAAGACTAACAAAGAAGAAAATATGCCAAATTAGCCAAGAATTATAAGAATATTCTAGAAGCATCTAGGAAACTACTTGGTACCTTCCAAGGATAGAGTAATCTGCATGCCAAATGGGGACTTATTGGAGGAAGCTTCTTGGCTAGCTTAGTTTGAATGCCAAGTAGATGGCTTCTAGAAAGAAGCTTCTTAGGAAGCTTGTCGACTAGCTTAACTTGCATGCCAAGTAGGTGGCTTCTAGAAAGAAGCTTCTTGAGAAGTTTCTTTGTTAATTGTGCTTGCACTCAAAGAAGACAACTTTTAGGAAGCTTCTTGAGAAACTTCTCAAGAGCCTTGTATGTTCCCTATAAATACTGTAGCACAAGCTCATGCTAGGCATTTGGATTTTCTCCCATTCAAGAGTCCCAATGTGATCTTTCACTCCAATCTTCTATTCTCCTATTTCTCTCCTTGGTCTTTTACATTGGTATCAGAGCATGAATGGGATGGATGGAATTTATAGGCCACTAAATTTATTTCCACCAAACCATTAAGATTTTTGTGTCCATGCACTACCCAAGCATCATTTCACGTAGTTCATCATCTAATGCTTTGGGTAGAATTTTTGGAATGCAATCACCTTGTTTGATGAACCCTTGGTGCTTTCTCTTGTAACTTATGGAGAATGGTAGATGTGTTACATCTATGTGTTACCTTAGAAAAATTGTAGGTAGTTTGATAAACTAGTAGCTATGGCGGTGTGGTACCTACATTTTTTGTTTTGTATGGTTAGTAGTGTTTAAGAGATGAAGTAAGCACAAAAAATTCAAATTGCGGACAAAGAAGAGGCAAAAGTAACTTTGGAGGAAAGCCGAAGAAGCTGACATCGGATCCGATGATGGAGGTACTTGGAAGAGGCGTACGCCGGAAACAAGCCGAAGATCATCATCTTCGGGTTGGAAAATGCAGGAACAATGAAGACTATTTAACAACCTCTGTACGTGGCAAGAAAGTACATTTCAAGAAACGGCGGGGGCAGAATAAGCATGTCTTGACAGTGACCGGGAGTGCACGCAGAAGAGAGAAATTCATAGACAAAATTGACTGAAGAATGACTACAATTTAGGGCAATATAAAATTGCGACTGCGCAGGGGGAAGTTGAATTTGCTGAGTAAATTTCCAATTCCTTTGAGTAGTTGTCCTGCAATAATGTGTGTCCGGAAGCCCGTCGAGAGTGAAATTTTCCGAAACCCTGAGGGAGTTAGAGTGTCTTGTCCAGGAGAGGGACTGATCCTCCAACAGCGTAGAACAAGAGAACAAATCATGGCAAAAAAGGTGGCCAATGCGCTGGCAGTGAGAGGTTTTGCAATTCAAAGAGTAGATGTAGTAGCCAGAATCAAAGTCTTGGTTAGACTTTGTATTACCTTTTTAGCATGGAACTGAAATTTCAGTTTCCCGGGAGTGATGGCAGAGATTGCTGCCAGTAATTGTGAGGAGGGTCTCAAAGTGGAGGGGAAGAGAGGCAATCCGGCTCGATGGACTGAGTTGGATTGGAAATTAGTACTGGGGAGAGAAACAGGAGAGCCGACAAGGATTACCTTCTATCGGAAGTGTGATGCGGTAGAGGAGACGGCAGAGATTTGCAATTCGTTTTTTGCTCCAAGAACTACTAATAGTTACAAGGTGGAATCCTATCGGGACCCGATCCAAAGAAGTATCGTGGGGGCGATGATGGCCATGTTCAAGCCGGAGCGAACAACGTACGTAACCATGTAGTAGGCAGTCTTCTTCCATCAGATGTTTGCAGGTGTACCAGTGAATTGGGCAAAGTGCTTCCATCACCGAACAAGGCAGATGGTGGTGAATTGGCAAATGGACTCACCATTGCATTATTTTGCACCATTTGCAACACATTTCTACTTTGGCCTGAACTTGCTCTCTGAAGACGAGCGTCATTGTATAGTCTCCCACATGCACCCTGATTTGAGACAAGAAGCCGACAAAGAGGAGCAACAGTATATGCTTCATCTGCGAGCGAATGACGAGTACTTTGCAAGGACGGGACAGTGGAAGCTCAAAGATATTGCCAGTCCAAAGACAAAGAAGCAAAGTAAACCCGAAGAAGCCAAATCATTGCCCATCCAACGCAAGACTTGGAGGCTGATGTTGATGACTACTAACATTGTAAGAAGGGCATCATTGGGATTGGAGTCGGATGAAGAAATTGAGTCGCAAGAAGATGACTCGGAAGAAGAAGAGCTCATGTTGAAAAGTGAGGAGTTTGGGAGCGAAAGTGAGGGAGAGCCAGAAGTCCAACAATCGGTGGTAGTAAGTGAGGCTAGCAAAGCGATGATGGAGAACAAGCCAAGACCCGAAGCAAAGAAGGAGTATCCCGCGGGGCCAAGTTCAAGAGGCCAAGACAAAGATAGTGCCGACACTATGAAGATACAAAGATCGCGACTTCGGATGAAGGAGCCGATGACATAGGAAAAGACTCCAGACGAAGGTGGCAATGATGATGAAGAAAACTTTGGCGGGATAGCATATTTGACAAAGGTGGTCACACCATTGCTTGAGCTATTGAAAGAATATCGGATGGGAATTGCCCAAGATCAAAGGAAAGGGATGAATGAGCTGCAGGTGGTGAAGCATCTGTTGAATGAAGTGCAGGAGCTCAAGTGTGAGCATCATGTCCGAAGACATGAAGAAATTGAAGAACTTTGGAAGGAGGAAGACTCGAGGAAGAAAACACTAAGCATGCTACAAGGAAGTTGCACAGAGAAGGAGAAGGAATTGCAAAAGCTAGCCAGAGAATTAAAGGAGCAGGCAATGTGGCTGAGCAAGATGAAGGAGGAAGTGAGTGATGTGTGCATCGAGAATGTTCATCTGAAGGCGATGACCATCGTGATGGAGCAAGAGTTGGACAGCTTGAAGAAGAGTGCCGCAGCAAAAGATCAAGCATGGCAGAGAGAATTGGCGTCCAGGCAAGAAGAAGAAGAGCGTTTGCAAGAACTTGTCAAGAGTGCGGAACAGCAAAAGATGCAGTATGCAGAGGAGAAGAAGATGCTTGCTATAGAATACGAAGACGAGTTGCAGATGTATCAGGAGGAGTTGAAGGTAGAATGTTCTCAGAGATATGCATCGGAATCAGTAGGAGACATTGCAGGGAAATTACGAGCACTCTTAAGCATGGAGGCTGAAGGAAGATTGGAAGAAGCTCGTCTGCATGAGCTGAAGTTACTTGTGCAAAAGACTCGGAAGCAAAGAGCCAAGGACGTGGACATGAATACCTTGCTAATTCGGTTGAGAGAACGCGTAGATAGGAAAATGTTGGAGGTAGAAAATAATGTTAGTCTTAGGCTAGATTTAGTCAATTTGGAGTTAGAGAAAATTTGGACTAGTGTGATAGTGGATAAGAAACCCGATGTCGTAGATGTAGGAACTCAAGTGTCATCGGACTTGCTAAGTGACGCTTTAGAGCAGAATGGGTCAGGAGATAAAGCAGTAGATGGAGTAACCCGAAGCTCAATTGCAGATTGTAGTGAAAAAGTTGTAGAATTAGTGAAGAAATTAGTAGAATCAGTCGTACCCGAAGAAGGTGAAATAGTAAGAAGATCATTGGGTTTGGAAGCCGATGATGAGGTAGACATCGAATCGGGATAAAAGTCAATTTTGAGATAGGAAAGGGCAGATATGAAGAGATAGATTGTCCCTTGGGATCTATAGGTAGGAAAGGATGCTAGGAAGCGGTGCCTAAGTAGGCGAGTCTGTCGTTTGCTTCAGTATTTAAGTGAAGCATTTGCAGTACGATATTATTCAGTATTCATATTTCTAAAGATAGATAAAGCAAAGTGCTATTCTTAGTGCTCATCGCTTAAGCTTAATTCCGATTGTCAATTTTGTGTTTGTGTTTGGGAGTGTGTGAAGAATTCCAAAGAGCAAGTCAATGTGTCTGTGGATGTTGAAATCTACAACCTTGATCTTCATTCTGTGTGTTTGATCCTGAGTGAAGTGCATCGGAGCAATGCCTTGATAGGTCTAAGAGGAATTGTAGTGTTGTTAGTATTCTACATTGGTGAGTGCAGCACGAAGTTGATGTGAAGCAATTTTGATCGAGCAAGTTGTGCCTTCAGTGGAGGGGTGGAACACAATTCTGAGGCAAAATTGGTCTTTGCAGTGAAGTGCCGTCTTCGGGAGAATCTGAATCATCACAATCAAGAGTTGTTTGGATAGAATTTACTATGATGTGATTATATGTGCGTATTTGTGACAAGTTGTCAAGATTGTGAGCTTGTTACTCTCTTCTGGGTGTAGTTTCTACCTAAGAGATTAAAGAAGCCATCAAGAAGAACTGCCATTGTGACTTTTGACTTTGTATTTGACCAATTCGGGATAGTATCTCTGCGAGAACAAACTTTACTTACCAGATTACCGCAAAAGTGATATTTGCCGGGTTGTCACAGGCAGCAATGCTGAAAGTTATCATTACCATGTACCAAAAAATCAACTACCTTACTTGATTGTTGGAAGAACAAGATCATCAATGACAAAAGCATGTAGAGATAGCACCATTTTGAGAAAGAGAAGAGCAAATCTGATTTTTGAAGCCCAAGGCATTTGAAGGTAAGAATTTCTTGGGCATAATGGAGAATTTTGTATTTGATTGTGAATGATATTTTGAAGCTACAAATCTTCAAGATGAATGGAGATAAATTTTCCTAGCTTCAAGCCAATTGGATGGAGTGGCAAAATTATGGTGGTGATTCTAAGTGAAACAAGTTGAGTGGTAATTTGTTGTGTTAATCTCAACATGGAAAAAATTCAAGAGTGCAATAATTGGGCAATTCTAAGCTATAAATGCCACATGAAGTAGGTGAATTGAAGTAGATTAGGTCTGTAAGAAGCTACATCACTCAATTCTAGAACACCATAATGCAAATTTTATATATATTAGAAGGTGAAGCTCTGGATCAATTTGTAAGGAGCTTGAAATCATGCACCAAATTGGAAGTGACCGTGTGGGAGCCCAAACACTTGGAGGAAGCCATGTAGTTGGCTAAGCGCTTTGATTCCTAGGTTTTGACAACTTGGTCTTTACCTTGACCTTCACAAAACTTGCCCACACACTACACATGGGTGGAGGAGCCAACGCCAATTGAGATTGATGCCACTCAAAATAAACACTTGGCCCTACAAATAGAGAAAGGTTGCAAAAAAATGATTGGTGCTTTTATTGTTGTCAAAATGTGCATCGCATTGCACTCAAGAATGGATGACCCAAACAAAATCACCCAAATGGTGTTTGTGGAGCATGATGATCAAAGAAATGAAGAATCCTAGTAGGAGACTCAAACCATATATTAGGAACTTGATTAGTTTAAATGGGATTGAAGGCTCAACCTATGCATGTTTACTTCACTTGCAAGGTATGATATCAAATCATGGTTGTAAGATTTTGGTTGTTTATGGAAGTTCAAAATTGCATATCCATGCAATTAGCAAAAGAATTATATATTTCTATCAAGCTCGTAATTGAAAGTGGATTGATGATGGCAGATGGTAGGAAAGGTTTTTCATTCCATACCTCACATCCTATTACATTCAAGATTAGGAAAGAGTATTTGGAGTATATAAGGTTTATAATGGCACCTCTATACTATGATGTCATTTTAGGTTGGCCTTGGCTTGAATTTCATAAGATTCAATTTAATTGGACCCAATGACAAATTCAAGTATAACACCGAGGTAAGAATTATCAATTAAGTTTTTTGGCACTTTTGAGTAAAACACCTAAGAATAGTCAATCTCAAGATGGGAAGCTTTTCAATAAAGCAACCATAGAGTAAGCATTTGGAGGAAGATAAACCTATTTTTGCAGTGTGGATCAAGCCACTTGTGCATGGAAAATTGGATGAGGGCCAAAAGCCTCATCAAGTAATTTTTGATCAAATATTTCAGGAATTTGTATATGATATTCTAGATGATTTGCCAAAGGGATTACCCTTCAATAGTGATATGCCCTTCAAGATTGAGTTATTTCCAAGAAGTACTCTAATGAGTAGACCAATCTATTGGCTCTCACCAAAAGAGTTTAATGAGCTTCAAACAACACTGATTGAGTTGTTGGAGAACGATTTCATATGACATAGTACATCTCCTTGGGGAGCACCATTACTACTTGTTCCAAAGAAGGATGGAGTACTTTGCTTTTGTATTGATTATTATGGCCTCAATAAAAAATAGTGAAAACTGCATATCCCTTACTTCTAATTGATACCTTGCTTGATCAATTGAGTGGAGTGCAATAGTTCCCCAAGTTAGATCTCCTAAGCAGCTATTGCAAAATTCTCATTCATAGAGAGGATATGAAAAAGACTACCTTTCACACAAGGTATGGATATTGTGAATGGAGAGTTCTACCTTTTGGGCTCACTAATGCTCTAATAGTCTTCATGGATCAAATGCATCGAATGTTGGATGGGCTTTTGAATTGGTACATGGTGGTGTTCTTGGATGATATTTGAATTTTTAGCAAGACAAAGGCAAAACATGCAAATCACATGCAAGAAGTCAAAATATACCTTTTGGTAGAAGAAAGCTACCTTCTTGGATCATAAGATCTCATTAAAGGAGATCAAGATAGAAGAAGAGAAAATCAAGGCCATTATTGATTGGCTTACTCTAAAAGATCCCATAGAAGTGCAAGTATTAAATGGATTGGAAATTTTTATTGATGATTTATCCACTACTATACTCATGTTGCCATACCATTGACCAACCTCTTGGGGAAGACCTCAAGCTTTTGGTGGACCACCAAGCACAAAGAAGTATTCCAAAAGTTGAAACATATGGTGTCTTCAAGACCTATTCTTCAATCATAAGATCCTCAACTACCTTGTGTGGTTGACTTGGATGCTTCTAACTTTACTATTGGAATTGTGTTGCAATAGGAATTTCCAGATGGGTTACATCCCATTGCCTTTGCTTTGTCAACTAAATACCACAGAAAGAAATTACTCTACTTGAGATCAAGAACAACTATCAATGTTATATGCCACCAAGGTATGGAGACATTATCTCTTAGAGAAACAAAGTGATCATGCAAACCAATCACAAATCCTTGTTGTAGACATTAGATTTGGAGAACATGAAGAGTAAGCATCATTGATAGGAGGAAAAACTATAGTTATTTGATGTCAAACTTGACTACAAACCAATAGGTTCCATGTCATCCCTAAAGTCCTATCATGATGACTTGATTTGAAGACTTTTCCTCTCATCACAACAATAATTACAATCATATCAATTGACTCAAAAGTCCAAATCAAATTTAGGACCGCTGTACAACAAGACTCCTTCTTTCAGATGGTATAAGCTCATCTTGAAGCATGTAATAAGGAAAACAACACCTTCTCCTTCAAAGAAGGACTTTTATTTTATGAGAACCGGATTTATGTTCTAGCCAAAGGTGATCTATGACTTGTACACCTTCAAGAAGCCCATGATCTAACAATTGTTGGTCCCTTGGGTGTGGACAAGACCTTGGGTACCCTACAATGCCAATGGTGGTGGCTTAACATGGCATGTGATTTTTGAGAATTTGTCCAATCTTGTGAGAGTTGCCAATGCAACAAGATCAAGAACCAAAAAGCAAGTGACCTCCTTCAACCACTTCCTATACCATTTTCTCAATGGAAACATGTGAGCTAAGATCTCATCACTTCCTTGCCCAAGACAAAACAAGGTCACACAACACTTGTGGTGTTTGTGGATAAGCTTAGTAAGCAAATCCATTTGGCACCAACCTTTGATACAATGGATGCTCCAACATTGGCCCAGATCTACTTCAACAATATCTTCAAGCATCATGGGATGCTCTATGTACTCATCTCTAACTGTGATCCTTGATTCACCACAATTTTTTGGCAAGCACTCTTCCAAATACTTGGCACTAAGCTTGCTTTGTCCACAACTTATCATTCTCAAAATATGGACAAACCAAACGAGAAAGTCATACCTTGGAGGATATAATTAATGCCTTTATCAATGCTCACCATACCAACTAAGATGAATGACTTGTAGCTATTGAGTTTGCCTACAATAATTCCAAATAGGCAAGCATCCCACTTCCTACTTGCTTCTTTAATTTTAGCCAAGACCCACTTGTTCCAGATTCCCTTCTTGCTCCTCCTCCATCTCATGTCCTCATACTTCCACCTTCTTGACCACAATATCCCAATCATTACAACAAGCCAAATCTGATCTCCTTGTTGCTCAAAATAGTCAGAAAAAATATGCGTACCAACATCATCATGATCTCACCTTTCAACTTGGTGATAAGGTCGTGCTTTCTTCTAATAACCTACCCTCCCACTTGATAACCAAGTTTGTAAACTTGCCTTTTAATTAGATAGGTCCATTTGATGTCACCCAAATCATTTCTCCACTTGTTTATCTACTTGCCTTGCCTTATCATATACAAATCTACCCTTGTCTTTCATGTTTCCAAGTTGAAACTCTTTGTTTCTAATCCATATTCCTTTTACTCTCATGTCCAACCTCCTCCTCTTTGCATCCCTATCAATGATCATGAGGAGTGTAAAGTTGATTGTATCCTTGCACATCACCACATTCAACATGACCACAAACAACATATTGAATACAAAGTCCTTTGGAAAGAGTATCCCATTCTTGATGCCACTTGGGAACTTCTTTCACATCTCCAAAATGTATAAATGGCTATCCAAGAGTTTGAAGCTTCCATGATATGAGGATGTCACAAACTAGCAGTTGGAGAATATATAATGATATGGAGTCTACAGATGAATTAGTCAAGACTAAAAAGAAGCAAATAGGCCAAATTAGCCAAGAATTATAAGAATGTTCTAGAAACATCTAAGTAGCTACTTGGTACCTTCAAAGTATTGGGCAACATGCATGCCAAGTGGCAACTTCTATGATGAAGCTTTTTAGGAAGCTTCTTGGCTAGCTTAGCATGCATGCCATGTAGATAGTTTCTAGAAGGAAGTTTATTGGGAAGCTTCCCAAATAGCTTAGCTTGCATGCCAAGTAGATGGCTTTTAGAAGGAAGCTTCTCGATTAACTTGGCTTGCACTCAAAGAAGGTGGCTTTTAGGAAGCTTCCTAAAAAGCTTCTCAATGTGATCTTCACTCCAATCTTCCATTCTCTTATTTCTCTCCTTGGCCTTTTACACCACCAACTTGGAATGCAAGCTAAGCTAGTCGGGAAGCTTCCCAAGAAGCTTCCTCTTAGAAGTCACCACTTGGTATTCATATTACTCAATACTTGGAAGGTACTAAGTAGCTTCCTAGATGCTTTTAGAATATTCTTATAATTCTTGGCTAATTTAGCCTATTTTCTACTTCATTAGTTTTGACTAACTTGTCTATAAACTCCATATTATTACAAAAATCATTGCAAATAGAGGTCTTCAAAGAAAGTTATAACTATTTAAATTTTATTGTTTCCCATACTATGGGTTTCTTTCACTTTGGTTCCCTCGGCTTCCCATTTGGTTGGTTTCCCGTGCTTGGTTTTCATGTAGCTTGTCACTTGGTATCTACATGCCTTCTTGCATGTCACTTGGCTTCTACTTGTCCACTTGTATTAGTTCTTGGTATTTAAAGGTGTGGCATGGCTTGCAATAAGAGTTCTTTTTGGAAGGATGGAGTTGTTGTTGGTGGTGGTTCATTATTTTTCTCTTTGAGCGCATCTCAAGCAACAAGCCGATTTTGAGCAATATAGCTACTACAAAAGGAATTTGACACTACAATTGTTGAAGTACTATGAGAATTCATAGTGGAGTAGGTTTTGGTTATGGTGATCAGATTGTCTAAGATTAAAGATATTGGGAAGTTTTGAGTTATGGTGATCAGGATTCTTGGATTGGAGTATAGATTGAGATAGAGTCCATTGGATAGAAAGGAGATTGAAGATAGAGAGAGTGGATTGCAAATTAAGGAATTGAGAGAAGGTTTTGAGGTTTAAGTTACTTGATTGTGTTAATTCAACATGAAGATCAAGATTTCAAGTTTCTTTTAAGAAGTAGAAGAAGAACACATTTGGCAATTCTTATAGTTAGGAAGGAGTTTAAGATTGTTAGGATTTACAAAATTTCAAAGTTGCTTTCATTTTCATGTGACATGTATCATAATTTTTAAATTCTTTGATTATATTGCAAGTATAATAAATCTATGAATTATGGCTATTCCAATGCTTTTCAAACATTCTATTTGGAATACTGAGTGTAAAGAAGTAATTGGACCAAATCAGCAGTTATATCCAAATATACCCAAGTTTATTCAACAAGGATTCTTGTCTTTTGGTAGTTGGAAACCAAACTCCATGATAGCAGATTCTACACCGCTATTGGTACATTTTACAAAAACTTATCTAAGACGTGAACCTCATTTTGGATTGCTTAAGTTTTAGACATTGGAAACCAAACTCCATGATAGCAAATTCTACACCGCTATTGGTACATTTCACAAAACCTTACCCAAGGCATGCACCTCATTTTGGGTTGCTTAAGTTTTAGACTTCCATAGCATATTCTTAAGATTTCACTTCCAACTTTCAACAACATGCCTCTTTGATGGCAACTCAATGTGACTGCACAACATGCTCACATAACCAATAGAAATAGCTTTCAAATTGAAGTCAATATTCTGAAACAACTCCAAAATGATCCACTACCACTTACTCTCTAGGACAGCCTAGTGGAGGATAATTTAGTTGGAACAATGGATACATAATGCACCTATTGTGGAGCTCTACACTCTGCTTTTGAGAACACAAGAGTTGACCTTGGCTTTCCTTCTTGCTGCCAAAAGGAAAAGGTTGTCCTCCCTCCTTACAAGATCACTACACTACTCCATGACTAATTTTTTAGTGACAATTTCAAGCCAACCAACTTCAAAGACAACATCCACCAATTCAATTTGGACGTTGCTATGGTGAACTCCAAGGCAAACATTAAGACCAAAAAGACATTGGCCAATGGCTATATTATTCCAAGATTCATGGTCAAATATGTTATGGAATTGGAACATTAGAATAGGATCTTGGAACCATTCCTTCCTATGCTCAAGTTTTATTTTATGACATTGATCATGCCAACAAGACTAGAATGAGATGAGTTGAAAACTCCTCATGTGACTCTCAAGTCATTGTAGAGCTTATAGACCATGTCCTCAAATTTTACCCTTATGTCAAGTCTTACAAGCTTGTAGTTGAGGAAATATGCTTATTTTACACTTTGAGCCATAAAGAGGTTTGCATGCTCATCTACACTGACCTATGCTAGGATAAGCATCAATATAATGATGCCACCACTATTGACATTGTTGTTATCTTTACTGTTAACTCATGTCACAAGAAAGAGGAATTTGACTTCATTGTTTATTTTCATGGACATGGAATTTAAAGCATTGATAACTTGCATCCAGCCCTAGACCCATTGACCTATCCTTTGCTATTCCTTCTTGGTGACACAAGGTAGATCTTAAACATGAAAAAAACCCTTCCCATGCAACAAAGATCTGAAATAATTTAGCATCAAAATAGTACATTGCCTATTGCATGGCCATTTTTCTTTGCTTTAGTGTCATTCACTTTGTTGGTAAGCTTTCTCTCTCGTGTGAAATGGTATAACTTCCTTTATGTTGAGGTGGAAAGGAGTCAATATTAACACTTCACCAAGATGATCTTTGTGATAATGCCTATAAAAATATCATTAAATACGTCCATAACCATGACAAGGTGAACAACCAAAATGGTAGTAAGATTGTCATAAAGGAATCCCCAAGAACATGCACACCAAGTATCAAGATGTTATGGCCATTATCCAATCCTTTAAGGAGACAGACTTGTTCATTACATTTACTTGCAACCCAAACTAGAGAAAAATCACATCTAATCTTGGATCAAGATAAATACTTGTATTGTGGCCTGATTTGGTGGCTAAAATTTTCAATGCCAAGTTCTCTGCTCTAATGAATGATATTGTATGTGAAATTTTTTTTGGCCAGGTCACTACCATAATTTACAAGATTGAATTTCAAAAGTGTGTGCTCTTTCACTATTACATGCTAATCACACTTGGGCATGAGTCAAAGCTAAACAATTGCAAGCTCATTGACAAGGTCATTTTGGCAAAGATTCTAGACTGAACTTTAGAACTTGTGCTCTATAAGCCTATAGTGCCATATGATTCACAACCCATGAGCCTATAGCGCCATATGATTCACAACCCATGGGAGCATTCAACTCCAACTCATAGTGCATGACTTACAAGCATAAAGAAGGCAACACTATTTGTGCAAAGAAGTTCCCTAAGCATTTTGAGCCCTTCACCAAAGAAAACATGGATGGCTATCCCATTTACTATCATCATAACACTAGAAACTTGGTATAAGTTAGGCATTCCAATGCTAAGAATTGGTTTGTGGTCTCACAAAATTGCTACTTCTTCCTCAAGTACAATGCACATATCAATGTTGAGGTTTGCATTATTATGAAAGGCATAAATAAGTATGTCATGAAAGGTGAAGATAAGTGCAATATCAAGATGTTTGGTAAGTTGGATCCCATATTGGATTATCGTAAGATTAAAAACTTTCCAAATGCATGATGGGTAGAATCTATTGAGGTTGTATGGTGGCTTACCTCTTTTCAGATGGATCACAACTCACACATTGTAATCTTGTTGGATTGGCATCTTGAAGCCAAATAGATAATTTGGGTCTATCTAGGAGAAGGGGTAGTGGTTGTGGTTCACCCAAACTCCAAGCTTTTGATGTGGTTTGACGTAACACATTCAATGAAGTAGCTTAGTACTTCTTGTACAAAAAGATACCACAATATTACACTTAGAAAGGCAAGCATTGGGAGCTATGCAAGCAAGGAAGTGTAAAAACTATGTCTCATCTATCTTAGCAATCCCAAGAATATTGAGCACTCTCATCTTCAACTTTTACTCCTTCATTTTATGATGCCATAAGTTTATTAGACCTCAAGACAATAGAAGGAATGACTTAGTCTACATTCCAAGCCACTATAGTTGCTTGGAAAATTGTCTCCTCAATTGAAGAGCATTGGGAGACTCTTTGAGAAGAGGTATGGTGTCAATTTGCATATCAAAATTTGTAAATTTTTTACCATCAATTGTGCACTATATGCACTCAAAAAAGCTAACACAATTTGGTAAGAATTTTCAAGTGCTATCATTGAGGATTTCCTTCTTGATAACATGTTAATTGCTGATG
This sequence comes from Lunularia cruciata, assembly GCA_948567375.1. Lineage (NCBI taxonomy): Eukaryota > Viridiplantae > Streptophyta > Marchantiopsida > Lunulariales > Lunulariaceae > Lunularia > Lunularia cruciata. The sequence continues at coordinate 15,203,817 of OX419757.1, read as the reverse complement.
AAGAAAACCATCCTTTTATTGAGATCAACAAGATTTTCCTCACACATTACACGTATTGTAAGGACCTTCAACTTCTAGAACCTCACATTAGTATTGCTAGCACTAATATGCTTGACCTTTTGGAGTAAGAACATATATTGCTTGAACTTTATGGCATGGCAAATGAGGAGTAATGGTTGTTGATTGATTTTGTACTTGCAACTCTAGATGATGATATGCTAACTCCAAAAAAATTCTACCTTGATGCGCTTGCTAGCTATGGCAAGGTTTTTACCCAATGCATCCTCCTTGCTAAAGTCAAAACCACGAACCATGTAACTTTGCAAACAACTTTCACAAGCATTGTGGTGAGTTTGGTAGATGGTGGAAAAAATCTTCACAATACCTTCAAGATACCCATTAGTTTTACAAGCAAATTGGTTGTAGATATGAATGGAAAATTTGCCAATGCTCAAAGCTTCACTTTACATCACTCATCATCATAGATGAGGCTTCCATGATCTCATCCAACATCTTGACTATTGTTAATTTTCTTTTCTAAGACCTTGCACCTATTGGCAAATGTGATGTTCCCTTTGGAGGCAAGCTTGTTCTCTTTTGTGGTGACCTATGTGTAATACCAAGACCTAGCCATATGATCTAGATGTGAAATTCGGTTTGCTAACATTTGGAATGATTTTATACATGATGGTCAAAATAGATCAGATAGAAGTATCACCAAAAGGGTACTTCTACTAATAGGGTAGAAAACCAAAATAGATTTGAAAACCTTAGAACCAATAGCTAGACATATGATTTGAAGGTGAGAATTGGGTTAGTAACATCTGGAAGGATGTTACACAGGATGGACTTAATAGATCAAAAAGAGGTATCACCAAAAGGGGACTTCTATTAATAGAGTTGGAACCAAAATATGCCTGAAATCTTTGAAGGCAATTTTGGAGACCTAAACGCATGAATTAGGCCTCAAAAATGTGCATATTCCTCCCCCCTCCTCCCCAACTGGAGAAAGGCTGGCCTTCCCTCCCCCTTGCTTTGTCTCGTCGAGATCTTTCCAATGGTACCTCACCCATGTGATTCTGAGATTCCTACATGAAGATTCCCTAAAAGGTTCCCTCTGGTCAAAGCTTGTTTGACCAACCAGATAGGACCAAGACCAACATATCACCCATCCAAGTAAGTAATCCAAGGGTGGAGCTTGCTGACATGTCACCTATATATGTACCTAATCCTATGGTGGAGCTTCATTGGAGGAGATCTACTTTGCCTATATAATAAAGAGAAGGTGCTCCTTTGTGGCATCAGAGTTTGAGTGTGAAAGGGTGTGTTCTCAGGATGTGTTTCTCTTCAGGTCTCCTATCCTTGGAGTATTACAATGGTATCAGAGCAGGTGTTGTCCAAGAGAGCGGATCACCCCTCTTGGAAGAACATGGGCTACTGAGACTGAGTAATTTTGAGGAGAGATATTCTGGTGTAATTGGTAGATTAGGATAGAATGGATGCTCCGGAAGGACAATATCCAATGCCTTGCTTTCCATTCTTGAATCCATTCAACATCAAGTTTATGTACATTTAGTGCGAGCAAGTGAGAGTGTTTTTGGTTTTTCACTTTGGAGCAAAGTTCATGGATATAGTAATGAATTTGCCAAACCCAGTGATTTTGCCTGTAGTGATTTATGATAGAGTGGGATTTGACAATTTACATTTTGTTGTGATGGATTTGAATGTCCCAAATCCTTTCCCTTTTAACACTCAAGTAGAAATTCATTATGTAGGGAGACCAAAAGTGATGTTAGGGATTTTGTGGTCAGGAATTTTGGTGAGGAATATTACCAACGAGTGGTAGCTTCTGAGGTCCCAATGGTAGTTCCAATAGTTTGTGCGCCCTCCTGAGTGATCATATTAACTCTCTATTGAAGTTTAGGGTATAGCAATTGAGTGTTACAGGAACCATGGATCCGTAGTTGCAGGAGTTGGTGCAAGGAATGTAGGGGATGTTGAACAAATTTTGAGAAATTAAGATGACCATGGAGGCATTACAAAGTCAAGTGCAGACCCTCAGGAATGATCAAGCAATGCAAGAAGAAGAGCCGTCTCAAAATCCAATACCTGCGACTGAAGTACTTGGAGAGACACCCGTGCCTACAAACCCTATCAATGATGAAGCTACATTACTACTCAAGGTGAAGAAGACCTGCAACATCGAGCCTTACAAGGGGCAGCGTATGATGGGAGTAGTGGAGAATTGGATCTTGAGAATGAATCAATATTTTTGGTTGTTCTCAACAGAGATCACCAAGCATGCTGCAGGCATGTTTTCATGTGGGTACTTGATCGATAAAGCCCTCACATGGTATGACACTTGGGAACGATCCATGTTGGCCAAGAGAAGGGAGGTCACATGGACAGCAATGCAAGAAGGATTGCTAAAGAATTTCCAATCGGTGGATTCTGTGCAGATGGCCCGGATCCGACTATGGAGATTGAAACAAAAGAACAACATACAAGAGTATGTGGAGGCATTTTTGGATCTACAAGTTGCAATAACCAACATGAGTCCATTAGAGGCTCTCAACAATTTCAAACAAGGGTTGAAGGAGCGGATTCGCCAAGAAGTCATGGTACAAAATCCTCGCACGGTGTTTGAAGCCATTGCTTGTGTGCAAAGAATAGCAGGAGCATTAGGTGGAAGTGAAAGAGTAGTTTCACCTCAACATTATTGGGCAGAAATTTCACTCATGGGAGGACCCGATAGAACTGGGCAACCTTTGGTTTCAAGACCGAGGAGCACAACCGTTTCAAGGAGAATAGGGACGAGTAGAAGAACGGAGAGATGGAGTCCCGCAAGGAGAAGGACCTTGAGGAGAACAACGCCATTGTTACAATTGTGGTCGTATTGGGCATATATCTAGCAACTGTCATGCTCGACTTCCCAGAGGCCCTTGACCTTCATACATGCAATCTTTGAACAACATGGAGAGATGCATTGAAGAGGAGGAGGTAGAAATCACTTTGGAAAATGAAGATTGCCAATAAATGTAACTTGCGGCCTCGCTGGCTCAATAAGGAAGCAAAAAAGCAAGGGGAGGAAGAAGATGAGTGCACAAAGGTACCGAAAGGCAACCTCACAATTGATTGTAGTAAATGGGGTCCTAGAAGGCAATCTAGTGAGAGTGTTAATAGATCTGAGAGCCATAGAGAATTTTTTGTCTTGCTCTATTGCAATAAGATTGGGAATGGATCTAGAGAGAGATGAGAGTGAAGAAGTAGAGTTACCTAATGGACAAACAGAGAGGATTGAATCATTACCCAGGCGGATAACACTCTCTGTAGGAAAATATCAAGAAGCAATTGAGTGGCGAGTGATACAATTAGCTCGTTATGATGCAATCTTAGGTATGACATGGATGGAGCATTACAACCCTATGGTAGATTGGAGGAAGAAAGTAGTGAGAACCCACCAATGGTCAATCATTGGGGTTAAAGAAAAATCACATAGGCAAGAATTGCCTCTCTATGTCATAGGGACAACAACTATCTGTAAGACTGATAGGTGTTTCATGGGTCTAATAAGAGAAGTCCAGAGTGCACAACTCAAGGGACAAATTCTTGAGAAATTGAAGGATGTGGTAAATGAGTTTCAAGATGTCTTTCCTGATGATCTACCCTCAGGATTACCACCAAAAAGGAGAGTAGATCATAAAATTGAGACACTCCCGGGGAAGACACCGCCCTATAAGGCCCCATATTGCCTATCACCTCATGAGTTGGAGGAGTGCAAGAATCAAATTGAGGATATGCTACAGAAAGGGTTCATCCAACCCAACATATCACCATATGGGGCTTCGGTCTTGTTTGTGAAGAAGAAAGACTGTACAATGCGCATGTGCATTGATTATCAGGGTCTCAATTAGCAAACAATGAAGAATAAATACCCCTTACCTCACATGGATGATCTATTCGATCAACTCAATGGAGCAAGACACTTCACCAAACTAGATTTGCAGAGCGGTTACAATCAAATCCAAATTGCAGAGAAGGATGTGTACAAGACTGCCTTTCAAACCAAGTATGGCCACTTTGAGTATCTCGTGATGCCTTTTGGTCTCACCAACGCACCTGCCACTTTCATGAGTCTAATGAATGACATATTTTGTCCATATTTGGATAAGTCTGTCATCATCTTCCTAGATGACATCTTAGTATACAGTAGCATGATGACGGAACACAAACAACAGCTACAAGAAGTCCTCCAGATTCTAAGACAGAATTGATTGTATCCCAAAATCTCAAAGTGTGAGTTTGGCAAGTTAGAAGTAGACTACTTGGGGCATAGAGTAAGTGCAAAGGGTATTCAAGTATTGACAAATAAAAAAGAGGTCATTCAAAAGTAGAGTGCCCCAGAAGATCAGACTCAACACAAGAGCTTCTTGGGTTTGACGGGATTCTATTGTTGATTTGTCAAGGACTTCTTGAAGGTTGCACAGCCTTTAATAGCACTGCTTGGCAAGGGGAAGAAGTGGACATGGGGAACCACACAAGAGTTGGCCTTTCAAGAATTGAAAGCTGCCTTGCTACATGCACCAATCTTGAAGTGGTATGACCCAAAACGTCCAATCAAGTTGGCTATAGATGCATCAAGCATAGCAATCAGAGCAGTCCTACAACAAGAGTGGCATGACGGATGGTATCCCATTGCATATTTCTCTCAAAAGTTGTTACCGGCAGAGCGCAACTACCACACCACAGAACAAGAAGAGTTGGCCATCGTCCTGGCAACCAAGCATTGGAAGCACTATTTGGGCAAGAAGGCATTTGTGGTAGAGACAAACCACAAACCACTAGTCTACCTCGAGACGCAGAAGGATCTATCTCGTCGCCAGATTTGATGGGCAGAGTGACGACAACACTTCAACATGACAATTACCTAAGTTGAAGTTAAGAAGCAACTTGCAGCTGCATTCACTCGCATGCCAATGGCAAACAATTTGGTGGCAGAGGTTTAGATTAACCCTAAATTCTGGCTAGAGATTCTGGCGGGTACAAAAATTGATCCACAGATTGTAGAAGGGCAATCATCCAAAGGCGTCACCAACACCCAAGGACTAACCTTTCGTGATGGTAGATTATAGATTCCAAATGTCCCAGAATTGCGTACCATCATTCTAGCAGAATGTCATGATTCGGCCATTGTAGGTCATGTTGGAGTAGACAAGACCTTGGATGCAGTCCAATGCCATTACTATTGGCCCAAGATGAGCAACGATGTGATGGACTACGTGCATAGTTGCTTACTTTGTCAACAGAATAAAGCTTCTAATCAAGCTCTTGTAGGGCTCCTACAACCTCTCCCCACTCCTAATAACGTTGGGAACAAGTGTGTATGGATCTCGTCTGTGAATTACCCAAGACCACATTAGGATTCGACTCTATCGTGGTCTTTGTGGACCGGCTCAGCAAAATGATTCATGTACGCCCTACCACCAAGGATGTGACCGCTCCACAACTTGCTCAATTATACTTAGATATAGTCTTCTCTCACCATGGCTTGTCTCGAGTACTCATCACCGATAGGGGTACTCAATTCACCAGTTTGTTTTGGCACACCCTCTTTGGTTCCTTCAACACCAAGTTGACCATGTCCACAGCTTACCATCCACAAACCAATGGACAAACTGAGCGGGCTAATTGCACTATTGAAGATATGTTACAGAGCTTCACCTTAGAAGAGCAAGAGAGGTGGGACACCCTACTCCCATTGGTGGAATTTGCATATAACAATTTTGTGAATGCATCTACCTAGGTCACTCCATTCTTCCTCATGTATGGTGGGCATCACTTCATACCTTCCAGCTTGATGTAGATCCGTCCGGTGGCTACCAAGGTCGATACAATCAACACATTTGTTTCTAGAATCCAACAAGGGGTGGAGAACGCTAAGCACAAATTACAAATTGCACAAAATTGCCAGAAGCAGTATGTTGATGCACACCATATGCACATGGAGTTCAATGTTGGGGATCAGGTGTGGCTATTGACAACCAACCTCAGATTAGTGGGACCTTGTAAGCTCAAACCTCGTTTTATTGGGCCTTTCTCAATTCTCCGTCGAGTTGGCGTTGTGGCCTATCACCTTGCGCTACCACCACACATGAAGATCCATCCAGTGTTCTATGTTTCCCTACTACGCAAATATGCTTCCCGATCAGGCTTGGGTCATTCCACACAAGACATTCAACCTTGTCCAACACTCATTGATGGCAACAAGGAATATGAAGTGGAGCATATTCTTAAAAAACGCATGTGTGGTACTCATCATCCACAGGTGGATTATCTTGTCTAGTAGAAAGGTTACCCCCTCTATGAAGTAACCTGAGAACCCGCTGCCAATTTGACACATGCACCGGTGTTGGTGCAAGCATTTGAGCAACCGTTGCACAACAAGGACGTTGTGTCTTAAAAGGAGGGAGGTTTGTAATACCAAGAGCTAGCCATATGATCTAGATGTGAAATTTGGTTTGCTAACATTTGGAATGATTTTATACATGATGGTCAAAATAGATCAGATAGAAGTATCACCAAAAGGGTACTTCTACTAATAGGGCAGAAAATCGAAATAGATTTGAAAACCTTAGAACCAATAGCTAGACATATGATTTGAAGGTGAGAATTGGGTTGGTAACATCTGGAAGGATGTTACACATGATGGACTGAATAGATCAAAAAGAGGTATCAACAAAAGGTGACTTCTACTAATAGAGTTGGAACCGAAATATGCCTGAAATCTTTGAAGGATGAATTAGGCCTCAAAAATGTGATGGATGAAGTAGGATGAATTAGGGATGAATTAGGGTGAACACGGATGAATTAGGCCTTGAAAATGTGCAGATTCCTCCCCCCCCCCCCAAACAGAGGCAAGTCTGGCCTTCCCTCCCCCCTACTTTGTCTCGTCGAGAGCTTTCCAATGGTACCTCACCCATGTGATTCTAAGATTCCCTAAAAGATTCCCTCTAGTCAAAGCTTGTTTGACCAACCAGATAGGACTAGGACCAACATGTCACCCATCCAAGTAAGTAATCCAAGGGTGGAGCTTGCTGACATGTCACCTATCTATGTACCTAATCCTATGATGGAGCTTCATTGGAGGAGATCTGCTTTGCCTATATAATAAAGAGAAGGTGCTCCTTTGTGGCATCGGAGTTTGAGTGTGAAAGGGTGTGTTCTCACAATGTGTTTCTCTTCAGGTCTCCTATCCTTGGAGTATTACACTATGCCAATGTCTTCATGTTGTTCCTCATGGTTTTCATCCAAGAGCTATGGAGGCAAGTCTCAAGAGCAAGAGCCTTTGGGCCCATGTCAAATGCTGCAAACTCACGACCAACATGAGAGTGCAACAAAGAGAGGACAAATTTGCTTTCTATTTGCTACAATTTTGCAATGAAAAACTTCCCAAGGTTCCTCTTTCAAAGCAGTCAATCTTTCACTCTCATCTTTTGGGAATGTGCTCTCTTATGGACTTTAATTTTTAAGATACATCCCAACTTATCTCTTCCTCATAATTTTCAGAAGTCACCACTCTTGCCTCATGCAATGAAGATTCTTCCAAGGTTGATGAAACCATTGTAGACCAGATTCTTGGGATCTTGGCAACCTATCTAAGTATTGACCACATTTTATCTTAAAACATTGGAGTAGCTTGCTTTCCCAACTGAGTACCTCAATTCTATGGAAATCAATGGTCTTCCTTGCTACAAGTTGAATATCAAGCGTAATGTTATCATTGTGCTCATAAGAAAACTCAACATTGCAAAGGGTTTGATCAACAAAACTAGAATGCAAGTCAAGTTTATGTTCAAGAACACTATTGACTAAGAGATTCTCATTTGAGCTAAGTAGGGAGAGAGGGTGCTAATCCCACATCTTAAGTTACCACTAGTTGACAATATCATTCCAATGACTATTCAAAGTAAGTAGTTCCTTCTCAACTTGGCATTTGATGTAACCATTAACATGAGAACAGGTCAATCTCTAGACAAGGTTTACACCTACTTGCCCAAGCTTGTCTTTATGCACAATAAAATTTATATGGTGCTCAGCAGTTTCCAAACATTTAAAGGAGTGCGGTCTTCACTAAGCCTAACAATGATCAATCAATCTTGGCCAATAGGATGTTCACCACCATGATGTGGTTTATAAGGAGGTCCTTTAATTGCTTCATTGGAATTGGTGTTGGGAGCCTTTATAATAGAGTACTAGGCTATCAAGATGTAGTTGATTATAGGTTATCGTTGTAGTGTTTTTGTGTCATTTTTAGGGATTTTCTCTATACATCAATGTCATTTGTGTCTTATTTTAGGCTTTGAGTAGGAAGCTTACAAGGACCAAAGCAATTGGAGATTGAGAGATTGGTTACAATTGATGAGGATTGACAAGGAGTAGGGATCTATAGATGATTGAAGTAGAATTATTGATGATGTATATCTCCTTAAATTCTTTTTCCTTGGTTGATTCTTGCTTAATTCTTTTGGCAATCTACATGGTATTTTCTCTTTCCATCTTTTCTCATTGTGAGGTGGTACAATGGTAGCATCAATTACTAGAAGTAGATTCTTAACTTCCAAAATAGCAAGAATAGTCTCAAGACTTCTCAAATGATAGCGTGGAGCTCTAGATGTGCAAATTGGTTTTATTTGTTTGATTAAGATATCTTTGATGATTGATTATCCAATCAATATTGCAAATAGGGTCTGGTGAGTTTATTCTTGGAGGTAGTTCAGTAAATTTCAATGCTTCCAAACACACAATAATGGTCAACCACTAATATTGATTCTTCATGTTAATGTATATTTCTTTCTTCCTAGTTGATTCTTACTTAATTTTTTTTGCAATCTACTTGGTATTTTGATTCTTTGTCTTTTCTTAGTGTGAGGTCATATAGTGGCAACGTCAATTAGTATAAGTAGATTCTTAACTTCCAAAATAGCAAGAATAGTTCCAAGACTTCTCAACTGATAGCGTGAAGCTCTAGATGTGCAAATTGGTCTTATTTGTTTGATTCTTATATCCTTGATGATTGAAGCGGGGCTTTTCTCATTATTATGTTCAAACTGGTGTGTTGAAAGATAAAGGGGACGGGCAGATTAGAGGCCTTTCATTCTTGAAGATGGGAGTATCCAATCAATATTGCAGATAAAGTCTGGTGAGTTTATTCCCATAAGTCATTCACTACAATTTAATGCTTCCAAACACAAGACGATGGTGAGACGGTAACTTTGCTCTTTCAAAAGCCTTTTAGATAGTTCGTGCCGATGTATATTTCTTAAATTCTTTCCTCTCGGTTGATTTCTCCACCATTCTTTCAACAATCTATTTGGTATTTTCCCTTGCGGTCTTGTCATAGTGGGACATGGTACTCTAGAAGCATCAATTACTACATGCAGATTCTTATCTTATTCTATACTGTACTTCTTCACATTTGATTTTTCGTCAATACTGTATCTATTGGATAACCTTTACATTGAGTATGACGATACAGAGTTTTTCAATCCGAGTGGCAAAGCCATGGGCGTAAGCTAGTTGATACTTATTGCTAATTGTAACCAATAAAGATTCTTTCCTATGCGATCGTTAAAATAGAAATCGTAAAGTAGTAAAACAATTTCCCTCTTGATACCAAAGGCATGTCCCATCTCTGCATATCTAAATAGTGAAATAGATTCTCAAAGAATCTATGTAACTTTAGTATGGTATGTCAGATTTTGGAAATTTTATATTCTTTCAAAATCTTTGACGACAAGCGGTGGTATAAGGGAGGAAGAATGCAAGATCTTCAACAATTCATATTACGTCCAGGATACATCGAGCATATAATTGAATAAGAGCTGAATATAGCATGAAACCCATGCCTTGATTAAATCAATATCAGCTTCCTTCTGGTAACATCAAACGAAGCTTAGTGGTGTAGTCTCTTCAGATCAAGACTAATTCAAATTTCCATCATCATCAAGATAAGTATAATTAGGGAGTTCATACGTCTCCACGTCCAGCGGCTACCACCGCAAAATAAGAGATACTCTTAACTTTAACAGATTCGGCTTCTATCTAGCAGATTCTCTTAACTTTAGCAGATTCAGCCTTCTATCGTAGCGGTTCCGTCTTCTTATCCTCCTCGGTGGGGAAGAGAAGCGGAAGCTGGCACCAATTATATTCAAGTGATCGAGACTCCTCTCTTGTCTGTGTCAGCAGCTAGAGAGAATACACAAATTCAGCAAAAATGCAGGCCATTTCTAGTCCCCACTATTATCAATTTGGTGAGTACAGTTGTAATCCTGTAGCAAGTGCTGTGAGCTATCGAGAATTCAAACAAGTTTGTTGTCGATCTGATTCTAGCGCCATCAGTGAGAAAAATCAGTACAGGAAGGTGCGGAGAACAAGAGATTTGAGCGATGGCAGGCGAGAATTTCTCGCTGTGGCTTCAGGGACTGTGTTGTTCACCCTACTGGAGAAGAATTCAGCAGCGTTAGCAGTAGAGCAGGAAATCGCATCCGAAGTTGCAGACGTGACTGAAGCCGAAGCAGCTCCTGTAAATCCCTTGATCAAAAGTACGTTGTCAAACTCTATTCCTCTATGAATTCGTTTCCGGAGGAAACCTCCTCAACATGGTAGAGAAATCTACTAAGTGAAGTGTATTTTGTGACGGTTTAGAACACAGGGAAACGGCTAACGAATTCAAACATCTGACATCTGTCAGAGCCATGAATTGCAACACCGAGCACTTCTGATCAGCAGGCACGGCAAGGAGGTTATTGTCCTTCAGAAGATCAAAGACATAGAACCAATGTGGAAATTACGTTATATCAGGTCGCACTTTGTGCGCCGTGTGAAATGTTAAAGAAAGTTTGCAGTGATGGTTCGCCTTGGATAGCTGCCCAGGGTGGAATACAAAAGCTGTGAGAGACACTGACATAAAATACCTACAGCTTAAAATTCAGTGAGAATATAGAGAAACAGAGTTTGCAAGAAGAGATATGTTCAATGGTATGGGGGAGTTTTTAGGAGAACGGAGGATCCACAGACAGAGTTTGCAAGTAGATATTGCGTAGGTTTCAGGCGGTAAGCTCGAAGTCATCTGCAATGCTCAGATCTAGTGGTCGAGTTAAGAGTCGTTGGGTGTGGAATTTGAATCAATGAATCAATGTCCGCTTTAATTAGTGACCATAATGATAAGGTGAATAATCTGTCTTGTGTGGTATCTGTGTGGACCAGGACTTCTCGAACGAACTAAGGCCAACAAGGAGAAAAACGATAAAGCGGTATGAACACCTTCTCTTCGTTATTCTCTCTCTCTTATCGGGCAGGTCCGTGTATCCTCAAACAGTTTTCCGAAACGTTGTGAGCTCCGCACACTCATCACGTTGTAATTCGAGCACTCTCAAAGTGAAGGAAAATAGACAATTGAGGCGAGTGACAACGTAAGGTGGGATGTACGGTCAATGGTCACATTGCAGATCGACTAGAATCTCTGCCTCTCATCAGGAGCTCCTATCCTCATCTGAAAGAGACTGTTAAGTTTTGCTACAGAGTGGACATTAGGGAAACAACCTACATTATCTTTCGCCTATTACTTCCTGTGGATGGTTGCGGGGGTAGTTATATGGACGTAGTTATCATACTTTCCTGCAATAGCTGAAAGGAAAGGTCAGCGGTTGAACCTCCATTGCATCACGTCTCAAACTGCAACTCACTCTAGCAACTACCTTGCCTCCAAATTTCTCCAGAAATTTTTGTCACAGTAGGGGATCTTTTGTAGTCATTGAATTTCATGGATGGACTCAAATCTTAGGCTTTAATTATTGTGAGTGATATCTGATGCTCATTTGAACAGCGGCTGGATGACTACTATAAGCGCAACTTTAAGGAATATTTCGAATTTGTGAAGGTAAGAACTACAAGCTACCCGCGTCGAGATTCTCTTCAAGTGTTTCCAGTCTTACTTATTTGGTGGTATTTGCTTTTGTGAAATACTGGAGGGGGTGTCTGAATCAAGCTAGTCGTTCCAAACGTCCAAGCTATCCAGTTAAATCACGAAACCATGAATCATCTTTCAGTCTATAAACAATATACAGCTCAAAATTCTTCACTTGATACGCTTGTCTTACAGGGTTGAGATCAGAGTGGCTCTCGTTGCTGATTCTGATCCTGATTACACAGACTCTGATGACTACTGTGAAATTTAATCCTCAATTCCTAAAGATCAATCTAGTCAGAGGAACGCAGATGCCAATAGCAGTGTCATGGTGTATTCACGCGAGAAGCCCATATATAGCTATTAGGTTGATTTCACAAGTTTTATGCTTCACACACAAGAAGCTCGTGGTTCATATTGACCAAAGGAGCTGTACATGTAAGATGACTCGTTCGTGAGGTGGAAGTCTTGTTAGAACTAACTTCTCAATTTCCTTGAGCGAGGCCATGGCTTGATGGACGTTTAAATTGTCTGGAAGATGGAAATTTGTCTCCTATCTTAATGTGAACGCTCGATTTGTGCAGGGGACGATCAGAAATAAGGACAAAGATCAACTCACAGAAGCAGAGAAGGGGATTATAGAGTGGCTAGAGCAGAACAAGTGACTAAAACTTATTTAACAACAAAGGCAGGTGAAGTCAAAGCTGGTGGACGTTGTACGTACCAGGAGAACTTCTCAAGATACAGTATATAGTGAATGAAGTTTATTTTCTCCCATCTAAAGTTTGGTCATGGAATGTTTCAATGCCGTCAGTGAAGGACCACACTGTATCATAGCGTAGCTGATTGTGACGTGCTCTCCTCTATTTCCGACCATTAATCATCTCATGACGCTCTCGAGAATGTATCGTCCTGCTCAAACGTACGGTAATCTCCTCATCAGCAGCTGGAAGCAGATATCTGAAATCAGTTAATTTACTGCATTTCATGGGCATGAATCATTACGTGTATAGTACTGAAGAGAATGCTAGTCTCGTGGTCCATCTTTTTAGGATGGCAGGTTCATCCTACAACCCTGGCCCACCAGCGAGAGACCGGTTTCACCTACTTATGCGGGAAACTTCTTTCTACACGTTCGATTTCTAGGATGCTGGAGCAATTGACTTGCAAAAGAGTATGAACCAGACCTTGACGGTTAAAGGTCTTGCAACTTCGTAAGTTTGACGAAATGGGTTCTGCCGGTGTGATGTGAATGAAGAGAATCGACCTCCCTACGTTGAACGGGCAGCATCCCAATCCCAAGCATCTTTGCTTGCCTGCTATCTAGGCGCTTGTTCAGCATCTTTATAGCATACTTCCAGATAACGAAGCTAACTCTTAACCAAGGCTCGCGATGAGGTACCTTGATACTTTGATCGTCAGATCATGCACGTTGTGTGGTTCCCAGAGCTGGACTCTCGTATTCGAGTTGCACTTTCCATATTTCAAGTCCTAATAACGTGCTTATTGTCTCAATGAATGAGAATGAGTCAACTCGGGTGATTGAGTGATTCGAGTCTCTTTGGTTATTCGATCTCACTGTGGATCGATTATTACAGGATGGAGACGACCTAAACTCAAAGAGACTACCAAAGTTACCAAGAGACAATCATCTCAGCCGTGGTCAACAGGAGGACTATTCACCACGAAATGTGAAAGTTAACTGACACAAAGATGTCGGGGGCACGTTTTCTTGTCTTGAAGATAATGCATTCACCACCACGTGTAAGGCAGCCCTTGGATACGGTTAGCTACTGACGGTCCTGGAATCTCACAAGGTCCAAACTCCGAGGTGCTGTACATGTTTACTGAGAGTAGCTTGAATCATGGTGTGACTTGGATCTGGCAATTTCGTCCACCAGCTTGGATTCGACCTCGAGGTTCTTTTTGTTCGCGTTCTGTCCAGTCATGATGTGCTTTACTAAGTGCGTGATTTATACCTGGGGTTATTTATGGTTCATCTTATCTTAATTTCCTGCATAGATCTGAGGCAGATCGTTGTGGTGTGAGCAAAACGCAGTTTCGTCCGAGCGGTTCTAAGACGGGTGGGGTTTGGGATCCAAATTTCCTACCCCTGTGCACTGCGTAACCTCATAGTTTTTCAGACATGAAAGGGATTTAGAGAACAGACGCTGAACTACACAACGTCCACATATACATTAAAGTCCTGCAGAAATCAGAGACGTCGATGAAGTGATGAGAAGAAGTGACTCACACAGCCTTACATGAAATGACTAATTTATCTTACAGCGTAACACTGTACAATTCTTGAGGGATCGAAACAGATATGGCGGCAGGTGATCAGTTGTCCTACGATGGTCCGCGAGAACGGGGAGAAAATGGTGCCGTGCCACATAAAGATGCGTGCCCGCCCGCAGATGCCTGCAGCCAAACCCACATCAAGAAGCTGACCACCGCCAGATTTGGTAGAAATTTGCTGCGTCCATGAAAAGCATCTTCTATCCAGCCTATCTTGTTGACCTCCCTCAGTGACCCCACCGTACATAAGCCTTTTGGATTCTCCTCCTATTACTACCCCTGGAAAAGTGTATGCAGCTTTGCAGATTGAGATAATATGTACACAAATCATCAACCATGCCTGCGATAAAGCTCTCACTCACTTAGCCCCTGCCTGATCTACTTAAGTTTATCATTTCCAAGTGACTTCAAAACTTCCCTACTTCAAAGTTGCTACGGTGACAAAACACTTTCTAGCCGATAAGATCACTGGGGACATACATGGATAAGTAGCAGCATGAATGAAGAACCGTATGTATGCGCTGCTCAGGAAGACAGATCAGTTCCTGCTCTGCATAAATCATGCGTCTCGATCCGTAAGCACGCCTCGAACACACTAGCGAAGATTAGGATTGCAAACCAGCATAGTTGGAATAAAGCAGTCTCAAGAGAAGTTAGAAGTAAGGGAACACCACAAGCCATACACTGACCGTGTATGGGACAGATGATTGCCCTTGCAGTCGTCTCAAGAAGCGAGCTTTATGACCTGCAATCACGCCTTAGCTGCTGCAACAGGCGTATGTGGAGGGAGGCCACTAGGTTTGGTGAAAGTGCACAGAAGGCAGTGAGCATACATGTCCATGGGGATTACCGAGCGCATGGCCAGCAGCAGCAGTAGCATGATTATGGCTATGGATTACGCAGCACAAGAACCATCCCCAAGACTCTCGTCAGTAACCACTAATAATTCTGATCCTCCACTCCTGTCGTTCCGAAGTCGCCTTTGAAGCTCTGTTAACTCTTGTTGAATAGCCCATAGCTGGTGGTGCAAGGACAAATTCACTTCCTCCAGATAGTTAATGTGATTTTCCTGTTCTTCCATCTTCGCGTACAGACTTTGATTACTGAAGTTGAGTCGAGTGCAATTGTTATTGCTGCTCAGAAGCTCGAACCGCTGCAGACAATGATCAATCCGTTCCTCCACTTGCTGCACACTACTTGCTGGTTGAAAACCACTGCTGCCATGATCTGTATCACTCTCAGTGCAAGATGACGACCCAGGGTCTCCTCCTCCTCTTTCACCCTCTAAACCAAACTCCTCTGCGTCAGCTTTAAGCCGTATGCACCCGTTCATCGAGCCGTAAGCATTGACGCCCAGGTCGCTTGCTACCTGCCCATCTCCGAGAGATTCCTTAGGCCAGGGTGCCGGGGAAATTACGGGAGTTCCTGCCACTGTCGGACACAGCGGAGTACAAAACGGGGCTTTGATTCCGAATTTGTTTGCTCTCATGATGAAAGACGTGGTATTTCTCGGAGCACACGGCATTCTTCTCTTGGGAAAAAATCGTTTTCTGAATTTATGGTGTCTGCCTCGTGCTTTGTTTCTACGTGAGGGAGGAGGAGGCAAGGACTTCAAAAGCTGTGATACTGCTGCACGAGGAGCTTTAAAGTCGTCACTACTAACTTGCGCCATTGACATTGACACACCATACATCTGTCTCCATGGCTTCTTGCTACTAAATTGTTCTTCAATGCTTGCAGCATCGGTGCAAGAAGGCGGCATGGGCTGGGACAGCCAGCCATCTCTCTTGTCAGAATAGCCCATCCAAACTACGTACTACTGACGATTCACCCGTTTTCGAATTCTTGTATGCCACAACACCTTCCGCGGTACAGACTAACATGAACCAGATATATAAGAAGGCTGGTATAATCCAGCTCGAAATTAGAGCTGGCCGGAAACAGATACCGAAACGGAGATAGATTGGGACGCGACGTTGAACGGCTACAAGACCCTCGACATCAACAACAACGGCGGAACTTCCGACGAAGACAACCTCTCAGTTATACACCAATTGCTCCCTGTCAACACCTGAACGACTTGACCAACGGAAAGGACCCACAAACAACAAATCCTACTCTTGAATCAGTCACTCTACCACAACCACCACCTCTTCAAATCAACCTTCTTTCTAACACTCTAAAGGCCCAGCCTCAAAAGTACTCCAAGACTTCTTCAGAAACTCTTAAATCAACCAACGACGGGGCGGAGCGCTAAATCTCTTCTTCGTATCGATAAATGCGTGCGGTGAACTTTGTTGCCCAAGTCTTGATACACGAAGCGAGAAGGAAATCCTTCTTCTTCTTCTTCTGGTATGGGTGTGGGGAAGGAAGGAGCAACGGTGGCACCGCGCGGCAGAAGTGGAGCTCTTCTTCTTCTTCTTCCTGAAGATGAAGTTGGGGAAAGAGAGATTGGAGTTTAAGAGCAGAGAGAAAGAGAGAGACGCAAGGAGGTGCGATGGACGGCGACTCACACCTGTCTTGCACTCGCCCATTCAGAAACTTTCTATCCCCTTTCTTACCTGCCTGCTGCCCCTCTGAGGCCCTTCAGTCCAAACGTCGTCCTCAAGTTTGAAGCTTGCATACCAACATCACCGTCAGGCAGCCACTCTCTGTGTTTCTTTGGCGTCTCTTTCACTAAAATTATCCGTTATTCTTGGTATCGTTAAAAAGTTGGATAATCATTCTGAACCACATAATAAACAAGAGATAAAAACGATAGTATCGGTACGTACTAAACATATAATTGTTAGTCATAGAGAACGAGACTAATTTCAATGAATAGAAAGTCATAGTATTTCGATCAAACTACGTTTTACACTTATTAAATTTTGCTTTTTAGAGAGATAATCATCACACTTAAAATATTTGATCCTCGCTAAACATTGTATTATCTGATATAATAATCAATCTTTGCTAAATCTTTTCATGACCCAATATGGACTTCAAAAGTTTCGATGAAACTATATTGACGGTATTGATCTTAATGAAAATAGGGATATATTAAGTTCGTCATGTATTTCACCTCGAGACACGGTGATCAAGAAGACCATTAAAGCTAGATATTACCATCTTTAACCTCTTGAAATTTTGCGATATCTATCATCATCGTCGTCATAAATCCCATTATATCTCCTTCAATAGATTCCGAAGCCATTTCTACGATCTTGAGTTGTGTGTCAAAAGTTGACTCGTTCTGGAATCATATTATTTCATAGAAAGTATCCGAAGCAAATCTACTACATACATGACCCCTTACTTCAGCAAATAAGCTGCGCGTTCATGGATGAGATCCAAGTCAGCCAACGATCTATCTATGGTATGTAAGAGGTCACATGATCCTAGCTCTAAACTAAAGAGATAAAAGAAAAGAAAAATCCAAAAGGAATAAAACGAGATCCATAACCAATAGAGACTTTCTACAAAGGGTTGGTGTGGAATAAGTTCTTTTCCCAACCGTACATTGAAGTACAAACATTTAATGCAGGATAAGTTCAGCACACGTTGTTTTAAAATTTTGAGTATAACACACATCTGCCTCTGTATGTAGAAAATCATTACATATGGTGGGAACTTCGAATCAAACTTGATTTTTGAATATCCACTATTTGAACAAATAGATATCCACAATTTATAAGGTGATGGGGTCTTCCCATCCTTCTTGTGTTCTATGTGGTCGTCTTCTCTCTATTATAAAAAGCATCGTAATATTTGAAAAATGGTTTCTCAAGTCAAACTACTTGCACACATACTATCATTATTGGCACGTGCTTAATTATAGATGAAATGCGACCAACCTTCACTACACCACATCTTCTTTCTAGTCATTATATTACACGATTGCTCACGTGATATACAAGTATGTGTACCGTCAAAAGCGTATGGAATGTGGTTTATAATTAAAGGAAGAATATCCTAACTTGAAGGACCCTTTATGTTTATATATGCCTTGAAAATACACTGAGATTTATATCATCTTATGATTTGAAATCTGATCGTCATCGCTTATCAATATTTGCTGCTTTTAGAGCTTCCACACCTTTAGAAATCTTAGAAAGTATAGTTTCAGGTATTCACCTGATCGTAAGATTTCTGTAAAAGCATTGACGTCTCCTTCAAAGTTTCAAGGAAGCATTTCACATGGAATCCTGTAATATACATTACATGATGAATCACCATGGAAGCAATTAGAATTACACCATCCTTTTCAATTTGACAGTTTAGACGGTACGCAATCCCCGTCTAAAAGTTATCCATTCCCGGTAAAGTAAACCTTACACGAGCAACACGCTAACGGACCGGTCTATGCCAATACTAATGAGTAAACTGAATATTCTCATATACCGCTGTGTAAACTCAAACTGAATGACATCATCAATCACCAAAAGCTAAACTCTAGGGGAGCTCCAGTGAGCCCATTATGTGCTCATCACGAAGGTTTCTCTAGAAGAACGTACTCTCATTACAAGGATGGATCTGCTCGTCTAACGGTGTATTCATGGTCGCTCTTCTATGAATAGCCTAGTAGGAAGTTGGCCGACAATCACTTGGATGGGTGGGATTAGGTGGAGGGTCATATCCACCGGATATATTCTATTGTTACGAAAGTGATTAGAAACCGATGGACTCAAAGATCGTGAATGAATTATTGCTAATTAACCGCCGGGAGTTCATCTGTTACTCACTGGATTATCGAAGACGAGAATCCCACTGTTGTATTGTACGGGAACTTTCTAGAATACGGTGATCTGTAGTAGATGGTAGAAGTTCATCAGAGTTCTAGTTACACTAGTGTATCCACATACACTATTTACCATAACTTTAAGTAAAACATCTGCTTTTATAAATTTAATCTGACTAGGATGCAGCTCGAACTTTATCCTCAAAGATTCCTATGGTAGCTGTCAAGAAATGATCTAGTGTTAACCAAGTTTAGCATCTATGCTACTCACAGGAAATGAGAATTACGCCAAGTTAGTAAGTGTTACTTCCATATAGTTACAAAAATCCTCAAAAATCGTTGCATATAAATTTCAGTACTAAATAATAAGTTTAAAATTGTGAGTATTCATAGTAAGTGTTCACCAAGTATGTTCTATGACCTTATTATGTTTTGACCATAACCTACAAAATAATAAGTTTAAATTTGTGGGTATTCATAGTAAGTATTCACCAAGTATGTTTTATGACCTTATTATGTTTTGACCATAACCTACACGGTATGGACTGAGAAGAATGAAACCAATAAGAAGTTCACACAGTAGAAAAAGAAGAAAGAATTCCGTGTAGAAAAAATGAAGGATGGGAAGACCCCATCAAGCCGTACAAGGGAGAGATGAAAAAGGTAAAATGGAGCTAAGCCCCAAAAAGTAGGAAAAGACAAGAAAGGCAATGCCTAGCAATAACAATAAAGAGGACAATCCCATCAAGCTGATATATCAGATATTTGAGCTATACAAATCATATGGTCTATTTCAATAGAAAAATAAAGAAGAAGATTTCCTCAAATATACTTAGATGATAACTTAATTTCACATACACAAGTTCAAATTGAGTGATGGTTGGATCTATTTAGACATTTATCTATAGGGTGTGAACGGGTATTGTTACTTTCATGGATGGCCATTGCACATTGCATGACTTGGTGGTGGTAAACTTTTTCTGAGTAGAGTCATTGGCACAAACAGACATACAGTTGGGAGTGGCAGGGACCATTGCCTCTTGGAGCAAGGAGGATCATTATGTATCCCAATTATCCTCATATACCCTTGTCCTTCTATAGATTGAAATTTTTGGGCATCTATATCACCATTTTGATAGTATCCTCAGGATGCAACAAGGGGTTCTTTGTAGAGCATAGGGGCATTGGTTGTCTTTCCTACGATACTCACATCCTATTACCGACAACATGTACCAATCACTCAGCAACACACTCATGCTTTGTGTCTTCATCAATGAGAAGTTGCACTAGGCACAACACAAATTGTGTACTCCTTCTCCACTTATAAAATATACCATTGAAGTACTTCTAACACACACTTGAGGAGTAGACTTTCCTTTTCTTGGTTGATTGGTGTGCTTTTTCCCTATGATACCTTCGAGCTTTGCCTCTTCTTCTTTTCTTGCTACTTGGACTATTCGGCCTTGCACTCTATTTACCTTTTGCATTTTTTCCTTACAAATATATAAATATATTTTTATATTTGGAGGCTCAATGAGTTAGTATAGAATTTTATTTTTTTTGATTGGAGTTTGTAAATTTTTACTTATTAGTACTACTTTAACATGTTATCCACTTGACTTTTTCAATATCCAATTTTGCTAAAGTTTTTAAATCATGAGGAAGATTTTATGATTGACTTACTTCAATTGAGTTAATTTATTCATCTCGGTGATCCTTTCTCTATCAAAGTCAATCCATGTGATCATTATAAGAAAGAATAGCACATATACTTGCTCTATATGGTGTCCATCTTTTTTTTTTTCTAGTTCTAGACTTTCTTGTTTTTCTTCATGTAGCATGAAGAAAAATAAGAAATTTCATAAAGTTCCATGTCAAGATAATTTTAGTATTATATAAAAAATTTCCAAATATAAAATTTCTACAAGGACAAATATATATACTCCTTGTATATTTTCTTTGCAATTTCATTTCATGGAGATTTGTAATACTTTCTGTTATCCTTTATATACTTATATATCCTATGTACATTTAAAAGTATTCACAAACAAGAAATGAGAATAAATTCTTTGAGTATAATATAATGAATTAAATAAGTTATTGGAATTTTGTGTCTGTATGAATTAAATTATTTTCAATGAAGGATTTAGCTCAATCTCTTGCCAAAAACTTAATAAATAATTTTGGTTGATCTATTCTGTTAGATTGATGTGACTTTAAATTGGAATAAAAATACTCTTAAATGTATTTTGATTAGTGGTCTTGTAAACTATAAATATTTTACACGCACATTTCTTGTAAATAATATAAAAGAGGAAAATAATATAATTAAATCATGATTATATCTCTCTAAGAAATTATAAAATTATAATCATGGAAGAATTGATATATAAATAAATTTTGATAAAAATTTTAGTTGAATGATAAATCTAACATAGGGAAATGATAATAATCTCTACTTAGAGACCAAGTTGACACATAAATTTTCTTTTTATAAAATAAAATCATTAATATATATGCTAAATTTCATTTGAGAAGGTTAGAAAATATTTATAAAATATAATAATATGATTTAAATATATTAACTAAATAAAAAATAGTTATAAAATAAAAATTGAACAATGAAATCCATATGTATAATCATATTTTGATAGTTTTAATTACATGGAGAAACATGAATTTATTTATAATTCTTCATCAAGATTTATTTTAAAATTTTAAAATTAATTTTAAAATATTTTTATTTTTCAGTTATTATAATATCTATAATTATAATAAAATGATAGCAATTTATTACCACATATTTATAAGAAAACCTTTTTAAATTAACATTTCAATATATATTTTGTGCATATAATACTACTATTTGAATATATGTTGTGCATATAATTCCATTATATATCGAATATATCAAATAGTAGTATTATATGTACAAAACCTTCACCAAGGTTAGAACTTAATTTAGCCGCTCTCTCTAAAAGGCGAGAATGCAAACAGAAAATTGAAAACATTTCCTGGTTAAGCTTCTCTACCAGGTGGTCTTCCTAATAGAAAGAAAAAGGCGAAGAACACATGAAGGATGGGAAATGCCCTATCCAGAGACATTTGTCGGTAAGCTTGAGCTTGTTTAGAAAGCCCATCATAAACAATACGAGTATGTTGCTGTTTACGACCTATAGCAACATCAAATCCCGGATTATTCTCGGCATAAGCATCAAACGGTTCCATGAAACGTGGCGGAAACTGAGGGATTATTTTCTAAAACCATGTATTCAGCCAAAATATATAAATAGTTAATTTATATCATCCATGTTAGAGTTCTCATTCATAAAAGAAAGAGCTCTTGGGAGCCCAATATTGATTTAATTTAATCCATCATGAAAAGCATTTGGCATGGAACATTCATGTCTAAAATAATATCATCAATATCAAAGTATCGAAAGAGATATACTGTTTGGAGCCATGTAGTACTTTTGTGATAACTTGACTAGGATGAGTTGGAATTAAATTAATTTGCACCGTATCTTCTGAAATTACAGAACTTATATTTGATAAATTTTACAAGTGAATGTTCTGAGCTATTCTTTACCAATACTTAAAAGATAAAAAGCTAATAATGATGTAAAGATATCCATGACTTCTTGCATGGATGCTCAAATCTGACTTGTATTTGAAAAGAGGTATAATTTTGGGAAGTATCTTCTTACATATCATCTCCACTGCAAAACCTTTTTTGGAAAGATTTTCTTATTCCAAATTTGAGTTTTATCATCTTAGTTATCCAGATTTGCCTTCATTCAAGATTAATTTTAGCTAATTTCATTTGATAAATACTCATTTCTATAAATAATAGCGTGCAAAACTGAATCATGATCTTTACCATCCACGCGAGATCTTTTATACCAATTAACTCCAAGTTACATACTTCACCTAGGGTTATTTAAGATGACCTTCTCCTAATTTATCTTGATGATGTCTCTCTTACAGAATTCACATAAGAATAACTTCATAAAATGATCATCTTAAAACGCCATCCTCATACACTAATACAATTTATGATCTAGAGAAAGAGTCTATAAACTAACTGATACAAGAAATGTCGGATGCTTTACAACGTTATCATCATGTCTTCAAAGTTTACGATCCTATATACCTCCTACTTTACTTTACTATTTCTTTTATGAAAAAATTAAATTATATTAATGATCACATTCTATAAAGAAATCAATTTCATTTGTTTTGAAAATATGAGTATGAAATTATTTATAATATGACATCGATTGAGTTTATATACTACAGAATTGAAAGAGATTGTACGTAGACACTCATATCAATATTGACCTTAAATTTTCAGTATTCTGTGGTAGAACAAGGATTTCATAAAGTAAGGACAATTTTATGAGGTATGTTGATTCTTGAAAGTTTATGGGATTTTTCGTATTCTTTTAAATCTTCTTATATTTTGTTAATTAATCTATTCTTCTATTTTGAAAATTTTCTCAAACACAAGTTAAAGAGCGTTCCATCCTACTTGAATGGCATCCAAAACATGTAATATTGTAATATTTCATGTCTTGGAATAAAAATGCAGTTTTAAAATGTCAATTTCTTACCAACAGGTGAGGATGAAATTCTCTTTCCTCGTGGCTATTCACGGTTTACATGTGGGAAGAATCTGCAGAAAGATTTGATTTTGCCTCTGAACTTTACATCATTTTTATCTTGCTAAATTTTGATGGTCAGCACATGAGTTTATTTTGTTATTGACAAACCATAGTACGATATAGCTACGTTTTCTCTTATTGACACTTTTATTCACTTACATATTTTACATCTATTAAAGTAAAAGAGTACAAATCAATTTGGTTCGACACAGGAGCGTGTTCATTCCAAGCAGCTAATAATTATAACTTTCATTAAAATGCATATAAGAACTTTCCAGACCGAAATCAGAAATAAGATTGAACTTATATTGATATTTCTATGTTACTTTTTGTACATTTCACGAGCTATCTAATGCTAAAATGATACCTTCCTTCGCCAGAGAATTTGACCCCTTTACCCTACGTAGTCCAAGAATGGCGATTACCAGACCCGTACGTGGGTCGACCCTTACCGTAGTAGCTTCTTCTTGCAGTCATCAGAACAACAGCCGATGGCACACAGAGAGATCTAACAATGAGGTGAGCCTGCCGAAAGAATCAAATTTCCGCTCAGGTTTTCATCCTTCGTTCCCCTTCCGTTGCTTGCTTACGTGAAATTTTTGCGAAACGTGCACCGTTTGATACGCGTGAAAAAATTCACAGAAAGTTCGATGATCTTACCGAATTCATTGCCCAGCTAAGGGACGCGGATCAGCGAATCATCGTAGAAGATTGACTTCGATTGAATGGCGATGGGGGGCCGAAGAAGCGTGTGGCAGCAATGTGTGAGGCATGTTGCAAGGGTGGCACACGCAGGAGGTTCCCCAGGAGGTGCAGTGGAACGCTTTGAGGCTGTGGGAAAATGCATTGGGAGAATTAGGGAGGGACTGATCGTTCATGAAGCGGGCTTGAGATCATTTCATTCTTCTCCGAGTGCTTTTGGGATTATTACACAATGGAGATCTGCTCAAATGAAGCATGTGATCGGAGGATCAGATTTCGCAGCTGCAGGTTTTGGGTCTCGAAAATTTTTGCACAGTGGGTGTTCACCCTTGGTGAGGAGTCAGGTTCAGAGATCCCTCGGTTCACCCACTAAGCAGGTATATTTAACCTCAAGGAGGAATTTCAGCAGCTCAGAGTCCCCAACTTGGGCGGAGAGGTGGAAGGAGACGACTCAGAAGCTCAAGGATGCAGTGAATTTGAAGCCTAAAACCAGCAAATCTGGGAGTGGAGCGAGTGTGGGTTTGAAGTCTGCTGGTGCTATTCCAAACCGAGCTAAAGAGGTCTTGTCTGAAGCATCTAGGCCTGTGCAGAAGACTCTTTCTCATTACAGAGAAGCTGTGCTGCTGCAGGTCGAAGCATTTTGGAAGAGGAATTACATGGTTGTAGTGGGGGTTGTTGGATTGGGTGTGTGCTTGCTCCTCTGGCGGCTCATGTTTGGAATTGCCAGCACTTTTATTTCAATGTCTGAAGGCTTAGCGAAGTTTGGGTTTCTCGCCCTTGCAGCTTCAATGGTTATTGTTGGGGTAAGTTGCCATATTCGTTACCTGGCTTCACTTTTGCTACTGAATTCAAAAGCTAGTAGGCTTTCCCAGAAGCTGTTGCTCATCCCTATAGCCCAACCTACCCACGACCGGCCTCCCCAACCACCAGTTTCTCAACCCCATTGAGTATGTACATTTTATTCCGTGGAAATGCGAGCGGCCTGTGCTTGATGGGATCTCGTTCATATTACTGCAATGTATATTATCTTTTCCCAATTCGATGTGCTTTCTGATAAATGTCGACGAGGATATTATGGGTTTTCGTTTCAGCTTCAGTCCATGTGCTTAGAAGCGGTTTAAGAAGCATGCCTGTGACTTCCAAATGCGAGTTCAGCGAATATGCTCACTAATTCAAGAATAACTTCAGAGACTAACTTGAGGATTGAGCAGGGCTTCTGTCCCCATTTTGGATTCCATGTCTGATTCCTAGGTTAGCCGATGAACTTCTGTCCACCTAAGTACATCTTATTGGACGTTGAATGCTTAGTTGTATCTTGCAATGTAGCATTTGGATATAGTCTTGTACTATGTAACTTGTTCACAATACGTAACTTAGTGGTTCTGGATTTCCCGTTCTTCGAACGACTTCTGCTCCCATTTCTCAAATATGTAACTTGTTTACAACGGGTTCTATATTTCATTACTCAATCTAACTTGCATTTCCTGGACTTCCGAACTTTCTTAGGATTCTAAAAAGTCATTATTTAACGCTAGGCAGCAACAGCTGCATTCAGGTCATAACTAGCTACATCGTAGACTCTACGTCTACTTTAATGATTGGTATACTACGATCCCACGTCCTCACCCGGGATCTTGGCAACTGCAAACCTTGTATAGAGGTACACCTCAACGTATAGACAAGGATCTTGTTGTGTACTGCGGAAGTCTAACTTTGATGTAATGTCTCTGATGCTTTTCAGGGTGTGGTTTTGAGAGCAAAACTTACCATCAACCCCGACTCAGTGTACAGAATTGCCATGCGCAAGCTCAACACTTCAGCTGCAGTCTTGGAGGTGATGGGGGCTCCATTGTCTGGCACAGACTTACGAGCATACATCATGTCAGGGGGGGGCTTGCGGTTCAAAGGGTTTAGACCGAGACTAGCTGGCAAGCGTTGTTTTATCATATTTCCCATCCGTGGTTCAGAACGAAGGGGACTTGTGAGCCTCGAGGTGAAGAAGAAGAAAGGAAAGGTAAGATATAGTATTTGTCAATCCACAAAGTTTCTATAAGTGGAGATAAGTGGGCTAGTGTTCGCTGCGTGTAAGGTTCTGTGTGATAAGTGCGTTTGACGCTGTGATTTACATTCCTTACGCCGTTGTGGGCCTTCGTAACTTGTAGTTCATTCAGGCTACGTAGTCATGATCTTACCAAGGGTTCAGAGGTCATGATTGTTGCAGCAGTCGATTTGTTGGTGAAGCAGAGATAAGCCCAGGTCTGCCTAGAAGATTATCCAAATGGTAGCTAATGGTTACCCTTTCCATTGTCATGCAGTACAACTTCAAGTTACTTGCTGTTGATGTGCCAACGGCTGGAGCAGATCAACGCTTGTTTCTGATTGGTGATGACAACGAGTACAAGGTTGGTGGTGGTCTGATTTCTGAGATGAGAGATCCAATTGTGAAAGCAATGGCTGCTCAGAAGGAATTCGAAGAGCAGGATATCAGGGAAGAAGAAGAAGATGAGAGAAATGCAATGGAAGCCGAACAAAAGCGGGTGCAGGAAGAGCTAGAAAAACTGGAAAAAGAAAGAGAAGATGCCTTCCGTGAGTTGGAAGCACATGAAGCTAAGACCAAAGAAGAGGAGAAAAAGGAGAGAGTTCTTGCTTAGATTGTTGTCACACGGCAGAGTAGAGCAAGGTCCCTAACTGGGAAATACGAGCGATTTTGGATAGGTAGATCGAAAGTTTGATTAGGCCCTCCCATTTAAAGGGGTAAGGTGCACAAATAAGAAAACACACTATTCTTCTATAGCAAGCCGGTAAAGAGGGTCTATACGGTAGGAATAGATCCAGGGAAGATCTTCAAAATAAAATTCCTGATATCTCGTATAGATTTCACTGCATGTTCCTGTTCGCTTCCCTGGTTGGTACGCATATTGGAGTACGAGGCGCTGCTTCATATGTGATAGATGATTCACAAGTTGCAAAACATGTTACATGTCACTTTGTGCAGTCCAGGAGAACGTTCGGTGCAGTACCCTTTGCCACCATAAGGCATTACAGAAAGATGTTCTAGCGGATATTCCTGGATGCTTGGATTCACCTACTCCTCCAACGATCCAGGAAATTCTCTGCAAAAGTTCAGTCAGTTTATTAGAAGAGTTTAGGGCACATTTGAATACATGTCTTCAAGTTAAGTCAGGTCAAGAAACTTACAGCTAAACAATGACAGCGTTAGTGTTATGAAGCGTTGTTTTGTCTCCAGTGCTGTCCCCCTTCCGTCTGTGATGCCTTTGTCATGGAGTGGTTTCGATTTCCATTCAACCTGATGAACAACTTTCATTTGGCTGATTTTTCTGGCCATGAAATCGCACTGGGCGAACCCAAACTTTGCGCTTCTTTTCTGCTGGACCAAAACTCACTCTGACTGTTTGGGGGTTTTCTCTCTGAATCCTCATGAGTCAGGATACCGTTAAAACCGCAACGAGCAGTGCAAGTGTATGCAGCATGAACCGGCCAGCCTGAGATTCAGGCAAATAACACTCCTAGATTCACAAATTCACAAAAATGTGCTATCATAGCCCTCAGTCTCCAGGTGGTGCCGACACACCTTATACTGTAAGTCTAGGTTCTCAGTTAAAGCGATGGTGTTATACTCGAGAGTTTGCGGAACTGTTGAAAGCTAGGAAAAGATAGTCTTGTTAAGCAGTTGACTTATGATGTTCATTAGCACAATTTGCACTCTTCTGATTACTTACACCAGGGTTTTCAATTGTCTAATGATATACTTCGATGGGAACAACTGCGTATATTTGAAATTTATTGGCTATACATTCAAGTGATTACTTTCATGAGAGTTATGAATCCACATTCAGCCTTGAGCGTGCAAGTTTTGCATGTGGATACAATATGGTCCACCACACTTCAAGTACAAAGCTTCAGGCGGTATGTGCATATCATGCCAAATTCGAAGGCCTGCAATTGGTATCATCCTGCCACGATCCGTCGAAGCAACATCATATTTGAAGATAAATGCGACCAAAGCTATTGTAAACATCACACTCAAATTCACTGAAGTTAATAAGTTTAATTAGCGAAAATGAAAATTTTAAGCCGGAGATGGATACATCTATGATAATGACCATTTAGGAATCATTCTCTAAATGAGTTCAAAAGCCATCATAAGTAAACAAACGGCTGTGAATTTTAGTGTAATTTTGAAAATATGATTCTGAACTACATTGAACTTCGAACAGAAGTTTTGAATAGACCTACGGGTCAAATCCCTTAATTTCGATACGAATTCTCAAGGGTTTATTAAAGATCCAGTTGTATGAAATTTGGGTGATGCACTTCAATCAGAACTTTTCAAGGAATTAGTGACCTCCACGTGACAATAGAACCAGAACGGGTGATAATCTTCTTCATCTACTCTCTGTGAAAATTCGATGAAAAGGATGATCAGCCATTGGAATTCACAACAGAACAGCAGTTATGGATCAACCGGGTAGCAACGGGTGGAACGCAGTTGTCCCATCTACTGCGGTTCAAAGAACGACATCCACTCTTACTATAGTACTGCGGTTGAGGCGTGTTCACACGAGAGACACCCAATACTCCCTCGTCTGTAGAACAAGAGAGAGGAGAGATGGACAATGCTCTCTGGGCCGACAGACAGAGTAGTGGATTTGTGTAGTGGGAGGGAAGAACAAATATACGAAGTTTGGCTACATCTGAGAGTGAGTGAACGAATGGATGAGTGAGAAGCACTGAGCTCAGATTTGGCGCAGGTTGGACTTCGAAGCACTGGCAGCAGGGAGTCAGGATGGGCAGGAGAACAATTCGAGGGAATATCAGCTCTTTTGTGGGGAATGCGTTGGGCGGTGTGAGAGGACGTCAAAATGTAGCAGCATGGGTAGTTGCCGGTACTGCTGCATACTTCCTATGGATCAAACCAGAACGTGATGCAATGAGGGAGGAAGAGGTTTGTTCTCTCTCACCTGCCCAAATAATGGTTGTCAGCCAGCCAATTCAGGTTATTTTGACCTACTGAGATTACAGAAGCTGATCTGGATCTGGTGTTCAAAACTCACGCAGTACTCTGTGCACATTAGGATCTCAATTTTCTGTTCAGTTAGGAAACCAAGAGAGGTAAATCAGATTGGAAAGGTAAATATCTCTTTCTGGAAATTATGAAGATTATATTTCGGTGACTAAGGAAACCATGAGAAGTAGATTGAATTGAGTCAAAGGTGTCATGTTTGCGACTCTTCTTTGCCAGGTTAGATTGAAGAAGGTAAATTTGCAGTATGTCTCGAACGCCTTTAGTCAGATTCAAGCTGAAAAGGTTTCCAGATGATTGAATTGCGCAACTTAAGCACAGACAGAATTGCCAGATAGAACGGCATAATTTTCTAGAACCTGAACCATCTGTCTCTCTTTCCACGAGTTCGTTACTACCACCTGAAGTGACCTTTCCGTCTTGTGGTCCAAAGCTGATTGTGCCCAACATCAGAATACTTTTTAACAACTGAAGGTGTTCCAAATTTGCGGGTGCCTCTGTGCAGGCTAAAGCAATACTTCGGAGAGAAGCCGATTTACATCGGTACGTGGACAGAACCAGACCTGTGGCTGATCCCCAGGTAAGCATGGAACATACTGCCACGATTCAGAGACCTTCTCTCTGGCCGGAAACTGAAGTATATGTGGTTTTGATTTGGTTTTAATTAACGGGACTAGAGTGTGCAGAAGAGGCAAGTTGAACTGTCTCCTTCGACTGATCAAAGTTTCAACCTTTCTAATGCCTCGCTTTGGACTAAATGAAATACTTTCTCACCACGGAGCTTGTGTCACATCTAATGTCAAATCCTGTTTTCCTTCTCTCCATCCATATCACAGAGATGATCAGGTTTACAGCCGAAATGGTATCTCGCTCCATCTTAATTACTACATTGATTCACGGAGTATACTCACCGTTCTATTTTACCTCTCTTTCCTGCACTGTCAAATCAAGGTTCGAGAGACTGCCGTGCGGTTGCAACTGACGTACAGATAGCCACCTTGTTTATATCTTCCCTCTTTATTTAATAGTTATTAAGAGTAAACGCTGCTCGCTTCATATAGTGAGGTCTATTGAATAGTACCAAATTCTGATCAGACCTGAATATTAAGGTAACCTCAATCGAGTCAATTATTTATCAGGGAATAGGACTAACCGTGTCATGTCATTCATGCATCTGATTTGTGCCATCTTACTCCAGGAAAGAGGCCTTATCCGTGGGAAACGGAAGGAGGTTGCCAAGGATAGCTAACCTAAAGCGTTTCTGCTTGATTCAGAGACCTCTATATCAGCCTGCTTACTGCCTGGAACTTTGTTGAGCTTCCCACGATAACCAGGTTTTATCTGGAGCGAGGTTCTAAGGTAGAAGTTCTCGTTCCGAAAGGCTTCACCCAAGAGACAGTGTACATAGTATTTTTCGTGGACAGAATGAACTGCTGTCTGGCCTACGTTCTTGTCCTTTATACTCGACGACACTTTTGAGGCAGTCAGCTAGAAGTGATTAGGGATTGGGAATTTCACCCAAACCCTAAACCTGATGACCTGGAAGAGAA
Source organism: Lunularia cruciata (assembly GCA_948567375.1). Taxonomy (NCBI): domain Eukaryota; kingdom Viridiplantae; phylum Streptophyta; class Marchantiopsida; order Lunulariales; family Lunulariaceae; genus Lunularia; species Lunularia cruciata. The sequence goes on along the minus strand of OX419757.1, from coordinate 15,172,874 downwards.
GACGTGATTGTACAAACTCAGCCAGGCTGGGAATGAACAGAATGCCCCTTGGGAATTCCGGAGAGACAATCAGATGGCCAAATTCACATGACGTTGGGGAGGAAAGTAGGAAAGTCTCAAAAATTTTAGATAGAGTGGATAACCTGAGTTATCCTTATAACGCGACAACCACGTATTCGGTGTCATTTCAAGGGCTTCAGTATCTGGAATACCAATTTACCTTGTCTGATGGATCTGTAGTCACTGTAGTAAGGAACTGGTATGTCATAAATGGATCTGACTGCTTTCCTGCTAGTGGATTGATGTATACTCTGCAAAACTTGTCAAGCTCGCATGATTCCGCAATTTTTAGTCGTGATGTACGGCATGTCTTCTTGGTATATTTTTGACAGTCTAATGTGTGTAAATGTGTTACGTGCTTGATTTACTGGAATAGGCTGACCTGTGTTCTACTCATACTTGAAAGGAAAGGTGTTTTTGAAGTGGGATTGCTGAACTGCGAGCCCAATGCAATCAACGACATATCTGAGAGAGGTGACGAAGTAACAAAGCTGGCCACCATCAACGTGTAACTCCGTCGAGATTCGGAAGAACTCAGATTGGAAAACACTCTGCGGGGCCGACACTGACGCACAAACGAAAGCTAGGGAGCAAATTGGATAAAATACTGCATAGTCCATCAGCTGTAAAAGGAATGGCCTAGCGTTTGTGACCTCTCCTGTCACGAGCTTGCCCACAGAATTGACCCACAGAACCTGGGCCCCTCCGGAGGTTATTGACTAGTCATGCTCCAACCTCTAGTTGAAAGCCGATACCATCCTTTCAGAGCTGGAATACAGCTCAAAGAACGAGACAAGCCAAACATGAGACCTCACAAAATTTACAAGTTGCATCACTTCGTGAAGTCTTAGCACTAAAGATCGATCTACTTTCATGACATTTTGAGGAAATGCTATTGCTACCTGAGCATATTAGTGAGTGTAGAACGAATATGCTTTGGATGGTGATTTGTACTTGCGAAAGCGGCCTTTGTGGTTCCGAGCCTGAACTGGAATCACCGTACTGTACCCTCTCCTTTTCAATACTTCGCTGGTTCTTAGGAACAGATATTGCTTCACTTGCAAGAGTAACTTCATGGATCTAGTAACACTTCCAAAAATGCTGTAAATTTACACGTCAAAGCAGTGTCCCTTCTTCATGCGCTTCAGCAGTATAGTAGAGGTGCAAGGGAGTTTGAAAGTATTTTAATATTCACGTATCAATCCAAACCGACGACCCTAACTGTCAGTTCAGAATGGTCTATATCTGAATCTGGATCCTGTGAGAACCTCAAACGATTCTAAAGTTATCACGTCGTAGTGATTACCAACCTAGTCAACTGATTACCCGTCACGTGATCCAGAAGAAAACTACTTGTGAGTCATGAGTGCAGTTGGTCTCTACGTTCCATATGCACGACAATCGCAGTAAAAAATCACTAATTACCGAGTACCCTGCCTCAGAGACTGACTAGTACTCCACGCGACTGTGTTTCGATACTTGATCCTTGAGCGAGGGATGTAGCCTCCTCAGTCGCTTGCACAGTATTCTACTAGGTCTCTTAACGCCAGTTTGGCTGTACGATTTCAAGTTGTCCCTCACACTGTAGCATGCCTGAAGCATGACACTGCACCAGGTGGTACAGTGTTTGTTTCCGGATCCACTTTCAAGTCAAGCTTTGACGAGAGTTGACCACGATTCTAACATTGAAGTGTCCATCATGTTCTTTTCCGAAAAATATTGTTTGACATGAGGACTTGGAATTTGTCATCTTCGAAGTTCGAGACTCTCCGTTCTCCCGATTCGAAGAGTGCGATTTTATATTCACAGCTGAATCAACAATATCCAGTGTGGGCCTAGTCGTAGTGCAAGGGGTCTACGGCAATATGAATGGACTATCTTCCCACTGCCAAGTTCCAACTGTAGGTCGTTTACGGAAGATCGTATCAGATAATAAAGGTTGAAACTGCAAGTGAAACAACTACGAGACTCAGATCCTATACACACAAGTTACCACCTGTAACCAGACGCACCCATGTTTCAGCGCGTACCCCCGTAATTCCATTCATGGAGGTTCCTATTCTCCAGGTCTTCCCCATGGTGGATCATACACTCGAAACACTCGCCCTAATCGAACAATATGCAGCTGATCTAGTACAGTACAAACTCAAGATGCTGAGTGATGAGGCTTGTTTGAAACCCCCTTTATTGGACGTAGCTGCTTCTCGTCTAGGGACATCAAAACCCAATTGAGTCCAGGTGCAAATAAACCAATCAAAGAGTGGAACTCGACGTTGAGGTGACGGTGTTCTCCTGGAAGACGACCCAGAGAGGACAGGTGTTTCCTCAAACGGGAAAGACGAGAAGAAGAAAAGGAAGGAAGGAGAAAGAGTTCACTATAATGTTTCTACAAGGTCTACCAGCATCAAGTTTTCTCTGCGAGTATGTATGAGTGTGAAATTGTGTCACATAATAATGGGACATGGTTGGATTTTAGTGGCTGGCTAAAAACCACAAGAATGAACTGAAGGTCTCCACTGAACTTGGAAGACACTGACTTTCTAACACTAAAGAACAAGAGCAATGTTCTGAGTGCCAGCAGAAAGACACCAGGACCCCTTTACAGCAACTCGACAGCTAGTTGTAAGAGCATGTAACAACCACTCCAGCTGATCCACATCAACATAAATCTTCTGATTCTTCGCATAATTCATGCACTGTCTGAACGAAAAGCAGTAGCTCCAGCCCACGAACATAGCGTAGATTCGCATTCGCAAAGGCATTCCCCCTTGATCAGAAGGCCAGGTCCCATACAGCTCGTGGTGATTCACTCTCGATGCATGGACGTAATTGTGGAACCAGTCTATGTAATAAAGAAGTGGAAATGCCTCCAAAATTATGGAGTCCGGCCGTGCAAATAGGAAGTTGATGTTGTGAGAACCGTGAGGGGTAATAAAAAAATCTGCCTCTGCAACCAACTTGGCCTGATCACAAAAATTGCCAAGCCCACTGGTCGTATGTTTCACAGGGACACGCAGCTCCCTTTCCAGCACTCGCTCAACTTCCTCCACATTAGCTATCGTTCTGGAAGAGTTGTTCCTCTGGATGACAAGTACATCTTTCACTGGCCTCCGAGCATTCACCTCCGGAATCTTACAATGAGCGAGAACTCTCGTCCGGAGCCAGTCATTTGCCGCTACACTAGGCATGTACCCTGCATTGGTGACCCCCGAGAAGAGTATAGCATCCTCAAAACAAATTTCCGGCTGCCCAAGGTCTGGCACATCCATGAATTTGACGTCTAAACCTCCAGCAAACGCATCAATCATACCCAAAGACCATCTGGACGTAATGCTGGGTACAGGATCGGTGAACCAGTACAAGGATGATTTGTTCAGCCCATACAAATGAGACAGAAGAATGGCCGGTATGATCTTCTCCGCTTCGTGGTGCGGGTTCGGCCCCACATGAGGCCCAGCCGGCATCATTTTCATATCTGCAACCATCTGGGTTCCCTTCACCCATCTCGATTTCCTGAACCCATCTCCACTGCATTTTTCCCATTTTACCGGCACTCTCCTGCGCCTAAATGGATCTGCTCCAGCAAAGCGTAAATGCGAAGGAACAAGACTCTGTCCCGCAGCTGCTTTGCGCCCCCGTGCCCCCAATTTGTCTCCTTCGCTACAGATGGTCACCACGGAATGCGAAATGCACATGTTCCGAACCCTGGGAAAACATTGATCGCCACAGGCCCGGGAGCAGACGGCATTGGGCTGCAGAACGTAAGGGGTGTCCTGACCGCTGGTGGTTGAGCAGGCATTGGTAGGGGGTCGTTTGTGCAGAGGGGGAGGGAATGAGAGGAACCACTGTATGATGCTGATGCAGAACACCACAGAGAAAAAGACCAAAAGCCAAGTCTTAGGCATTAGGAATCCGAGAACCCTTCCTCCTCCTCTTCTTCTTGCTGAACGTTGCTGTTGTCTTGTTGTAGTCTCCAATCCGTAGGCTGCCGTGGTCATTGCGCCGCAGACCTCCAGGCTGACGAGCCCAACCCCTCCTCCACCACCAGTTCCCTCTCCTCCTCCTGCTGAGGCCGACGACGCCTCCCGTTGCAGTTCTCTCTCTTGCCTCCTACGCACGTCCATCCGCGTCTCCTCTCCATCATCCCCTTCCTTCTCTCCAAGAATTTCTCGTCTCCACAAACGAATCCTCCTTCTCCCCAACTCACTCAATGTCTTCTCCCTTTCTTCATCTTCTTACAATCTTTCCTTTCAAAGTCAAAAACTTCCTCTCCTCCTCTGCAGCACCTCTTCTCCTTGCCCTCTCCACCACATTCTTCTTCACCTCACAAATATTCAATCCTCTCCTTTTGTCCACTACTCTGAATCCCTTCCCCTCGTTTCCCCTCAGCTGTGCCATAAAGCACCACCTCCTTTACCGCCCAATCTCCACCTCTTCTCCACATCTAAATCTTTCTTTCTTTCTGCTGCAGCAACAGCAAGAACAACAACAACTGAACAACCACTAGCGGCTCCCGTCCGTCCCCTCCCCTCCCCTCCGCTCCGCTCTAAGGCAATCCTCCTGATCGGAGAGGAACCCAAAACGTAAGGGAAAATGCAAGGGTCCGAAGGATCTCTTCCACAAAATGAAACCGGCTGATCTCTTCTGTTGTGCTGCAGACAGAACAGAACAGACGAGACGAGGAGGATCGCAACTGTTATAGACTGTAGCTGCTGCAGCAGCCAGTGTACAAAGTGACAATCCCATTGTCTCTGCACTCCACTCCACTCCACTTCTGTGCTCTCTGTTCCTTCTCCTTCCAGGTACTACTGCTCCTTTTTCGGCCGTCAGAACAACGGACGAGCGTTAGTATCGGAATCACAGCTATGAAGTGGTTTATCTCCGGGCGACCGCTTAGTAAACACGAAGGATGGGAAGACCCCATCAAGTAGTACACGAACATCAAGTAGTACACGAAGGATGAGACAAAATAGGTAAAATGAGGCTAAGTCCCGATAGAGTCGTTACGGAAACTGCCCCTATTTCACTTAAAAATAGCCTAGCTACACAAGTCATTTGGTCTTTTCTGCTTAAAATATCCAAGTTGCACAAGTTATTTGGTCTTCGAGTAACTAACTAGAGCATCTGAATAAACATCACCTAGTGTGATTGTTCTAGAGTGTATTGCATCCACCATTACACACAAAAAAAGCATCATCTAGGGTGATTGTTCTATGTTGGATTGCACCTGCAATTACACTCCTTGTAACAATGGATCCGAAGAAACATCACCTAGTGATTGTTCCAATAATTAACTAGAGCATCCGAAGAAACATCACCTAGTGTGATTGTTTTAGAGTGTATTGCATCCACCATTACACCCAAAAAAAAGCATCATCTAGTGTGATTGTTCTATGTTGGATTGCACCTCCAATTACACTCCTTGTAACAATGGATACACTGCAATTACACTCCTCTCCTCATAACAATGGATACACTTGATCTAAAATATACTACAAAGTGTGAAAATGAGAGTGTTACTTGGACCCCTAATATGATAAACTATTATGATAAACTATTATGATAAACTATTGTACACTCGAGGACAACTATATCAAATTCCATGGACATTGTTTTGGATAAATCAAAGGTTAAAGAAACAAAGAAGTGACATCATTGCATATCCATGTATTTGGCGACCTTGCGAGTTGTTGTACTCGTTGCACCTCCAAGAGGACGGTAATAATTCACTCCACTCCAAAATTGTATCGAACATAGAGTCCATTTATCTCTAATTTGTATTATAATTAATTATAATTAAATTATTGTTTATATGCTCTGTGGACATTTAATGTCGCAAGTGTATCGAACATAGAGTCCATTTATCTCCAATTTGTATTATAATTAATTATGATTAAATTATTGTTGATTTGGAACATAGAGTCCATTTATCTCCAATTTGTATTATAATTAATTATGATTAAATTACTGTTGATATGCTCCTTGGACATTAGTCTCGCAATTGGATCGAGCATAGAATCCAATTATTTCCAATTTGTATTATAATTAATTATGATTAAATTACTGTTGATATGCTCCTTGGACATTCAATCTCGCAAGACGTTATATTAAAGCATCCCGTATTTCTTACGATCCGAACGGATCAGATTGAAAGAAGTCCGAAAGCTGTATCACTTCTCGGTGCCGGAAACTTCTCTCAAGCCAAGCAAATTGCACTTACGGACTGTTGATGGAAATTTGATCATGGAAAATATGATTAATATGTGTTTAATTAATTGGGTTCTAGCTTTTAACGGTATCGTTCAATTAAAGTCGGCTATGAAGTAGATTACGTACTTCAAGAGATTTTCTTGTGTTCCATCTCGGTGATAATATCCCCATACGCTGAATTAAAACCTGAATATCGTAATAATAAACAATATAAATTTATTTATATCTTGTGGTGAGTGTGTGGGTCCTTGTGGTATTCTATTTTTTTTCTTTTCCCATCACATTTTTTTAAATGAAAGAGTAACGAACATGAAAAGTATTCGTCGAGACATACTTTGTTATCAACATTATGCATTAGGTTAACCAAAAAGAGCTAGTTTAAGCTCCACATATCAGCGAGTTAATATCATATGATATCTTGGATTCCAATAGCTGTTTTGAGCTACATATGATAGGAGATAGCATTTATTAAATGATATATAGGTTGGAGTCAATGCTGATTGGGTAGGACCTTAAGTCAAGTTGTGAAGTTTGACATGAGCCTCACATCTTTTATGCATAGCTTGTCACACCTTTTGTGCATAATAACATTATTCTTCTTTATGTTTATTAAATATTCATGTTAGAGAAAGAGTATTATTAGAGGCTTTTTTTGTATTCATATTATTTATAGAATGACTTGAAAGATAGTGTATGTGTAGAGTTTACTAAGCTTCTAAATTAGCTATGATTAGCTAGAGTTAGTCATACCCAAGAAAGAGATTGTCTATTTTAGAGTACTTTGAAAGAATTGGATCCACTCATTTGGAATTTGGTGTATTTACTTTATATTATTCTTAGATATTTGGCTCCAAGGAAAGAGATGAGAACTCTTAGATTCACAAGCCTTTTTGTACAATTTGTCTCATAGTCCAAAGATACTACATGCGAATGAATTAGTGACCTAGTTGTTGAGTCAAGATAAAATCATGTGCTTATGTGTGTTATTCTTATGAGTTTCAATACTCTATCAAAATTTTGAATTTAGATGACCTTTTGCCTAATACCTTTAGTTACTCCAATAATTATTAACTTTTAGATGTAGAATTTTCAAAAGTATATAAATAAAGGATGAGTAGTTGATGATGATCTTTTCATTTATAACTATCTTCTTACTAAATTTTGTACTAAATAATATCTTAAATCTTGGAGGTAGAGTTTTAGCCTTAGAGGAATGTCATTGACCTTCATCCATGATGTGATATCTTAATAACAAGCAAAGGTTCATCTTGAGTGAAAGTTTGACATGTAGACTATATATATGTGCATGAAACATGTGCTAAAACAAAGAGCAAAGTTGATATTGAAAGGAAATCTACTATACATTCTCTTATGTCATAGCTCTTCCAAAATGGCCCATAAAAGAAATGTTCACAAATCTCAACATAAAGTATCCTTCTTTAACTTTCACAAAAGATCCTTTCAGGTTAGATCCTAAAGTTAGAGGTTCCTCCACTATCAACAACCATAATAGTGAGACTCTCAAGTAAAGATTTTACTTTTTACTTCTCATATATAGGTAGTATTTCCAAAGCTTCATTCTCCTTATCCACTCTATGCTCCAAGCTCACTAAGGAATAAATGCCTTTCTTGTCTTAAGCTCTCCCTTATATACCCACAAAAATTTAGAACAATAATTGTATATAGAATTGAGTAAAGTTTCTACTTTACCTAAATTTCCTTAGGTCAATAGACCTTCACATGGGGTTTTGGTCCCACATGGCTATCACAACATTTGTAGTGCCAAAACTAGGTTGCTTGGACATTGGAACTGTAACAATATGGAGTTTAGAGACAAAGTTAGTCGGGCTTACGAAGTAAAGAATACGACAAAATAGCCTAGAATATTCTAGAAGCATCTAAGAAGCTTCTTGGGAAGCTTCCCAACTAGTTAACTTGCGCCCTAAGCAGGTAGCTTCTAGAAGGAAGCTTCTTGAGAAGCTTCCTAGTTAACTTGGCTTGCACTCCAAGAAAGCGGCTCAAGGAAGCTTCTTGAGAAGCTTCAAGAGTCTTGTATGCTACCTATAAATACCAAGGCCGAAGCTCATGCTAGTGTGGTGCCCACATTTTTTGTTTTTTTCAAAATTAAGGAGAAGAAGTGTATAGAGAAGTCGGATCGCGCGTGTATGGTCAAAGAAGGCAAAGAAAAGAGTCTTTGGGATGAAACCCGAGGTAACATGACTTCGGGTCATAAGGCGAAGTACTCAAAAATGCCCTATCAGCATACAACCCAAAGTAAATTGTCTTCATATCGGGGGAGGGAGCTCAACCCGAGGCGAAGACAGTCTAACCACCTTTCGTCGGGGCGAGAAATTCAAGAAGGGACCGTTCAAAACCGGCGGCCCATACGCGCGAAGGTGATTGACAGTGACAGGTGCATGCAGGAGGTGTGATTTCTTGGTAGAAACTCGGAGTGATGGAAGACGAAGAAGCACAACTCTATAAAAATTGAACTTGCAACGACAAAATGTTGAGTAATTTTCCTTTGCCGTTGCGAAGTCGTCTTGCAGGTGATTGTGGGAAGAGAAATAGAGTTTGAATCATGTTAGTGCACAAGGGAGAAGTCGCGAGAGTGAAATTGAGAGAGAGAGAGTGAGAAAGTAGAAGAGATGGGAGGAGGAAAGAAGAACTCCAAATTTTTAGTGAGAAATCATGCGATTCGGAGGTTAGACGTAATAGCAAGGATCAAAGTCTTGAGCCGACTTTGGATCATATTTCTGGCATGGAATTGGAATGTAAGCTTTCTAGGGTTCATGAAAAAAAATCATCGAGAGTAAGTGTCTCGATGGACCCGAGGAAGAAGGGAAGAGAGGAAATCCGACTCGCTGGATAGAGTCGGATTGGAGACTCGTACTCGAGAAGGAGGCAAGCTCAGAGCAAGGAGCCACGTTCTTGGGGAAGGGAGAGATAGCTCAGGAGACTCAGGAGGTGAGAGATGCTTTCTCTTCGAGGAGAACAAAGAATGGATATAAGGTTGAGAGTTACAAGGATCAAGTGAAGAGAGGGATCGTGAGTGCTCTCATAGCAATCTTGAAGCCGGAGAGAACAACTTATGTGATGAAACACCAAGCGGTGTTCTTCCATAAGTTGTTTGCAGGAAAACCTATTAATTGGGCGAGGTGCTTCCATGGGAGGACGAGACAGATGGTGTGGAATTTGCGGGATAAGTCACCTCCACACTACATCGTGCCGTTTGTAGCACATTTCTACCTTGGGTTGAATTTGCTCAATTCAGCGGAGCAAAACAGAATGGTGTCTCACTTCCATCCCGACTTGAGAAGAGAAGTCGACATGGAGGAACATCAGTACATTCTTCAAATCCAGAGCACGTATGAGTACTACATGAAGACAGGTAAGAGCGTGGAGATAGAAGCGAGTACTCCAAAGTCAAAGAAGAGAGGCCGGCAAGGTGAATCCGACAACATCAAGAAACCTTGGAAGACGCAGAGAGGCAACCCGAGGCGAGGTATGGTGGTAATCGAGTCGGAGGACGAAGACTCAGAAGAAGATGCCGAGCTAAAAACTGAAGACTCGGAACACAAGGAGGAGCCTGAGCTAACGCTACAGAGTGGAGATACAAGTAGCAATAGTGATGAAGGGAGAGACATGACATCGGCACTAACAGCTGACAACTACAAAGAAGCAATGCAAGCCGAGATGGAAGCCAAAGACAACACACAGTTGGAAGATGAAGTAACTGTGCCTGAAGAAAAGAAGATCGTAGTATAGCAAGGAGTTCGCTCAAGACATGAGGCAAAGTGTGAAGCGGGGCCGAGTAAAGCAAAGGAAGAGGTAGGAGAAAGCTCGAGAAGTGAGGCTTCGATTCCGATACAAAGACTGTAGAGGAGAAGGCGAGTATCGGGTGAAGAAGAGGTAAGGAAGGAGATTTCTATGCAGGAAGAAGTAGTTGCGAGAGATGGAGTGGAGTACCTGCGGGAGGTGGTGTGCCCATTGTTGGTGAAATTGGAGCACATGAAGAAGGAGATGCAGTCAACTTGTCCAGAGGTAAAGACTATATTGCAGGTATTAGCGCGATTAGAAGAAGAGAACTCGGAGTTGAAGAAGAGTATAACCCAAGGTGAGGAGGAAAGAGAAGTACTTCAAGTGGAGGCAGTAGAGAGAAGTCAGGTAATCAAAGACCTGAAGAGAGAAGTAAGTTATCGAGAGGATCTTGTGAAGAAGAGTGACATAGCAAGGGAGAGACAAGTAGCGGAGTATGAAATCTTGAAGCAGCAGTTTGCTGATTCAAGAGTAGAAGTAATCCATGCTATGGCGAGAGTAGCAGCAAAGGATCAAGAGCTTGATAGGGTGATGGAGAGTGTTGAGGAGAAGAAGCAACTCTGGCAAAGAGAGTTGGCGGCACGATACAGAGAAGAAGATTGATTACGAGAGTTACTTTGTAGTCAGGAGGAGAAGGTTGTTTAGAAGGAGCAGGAGAAGGAGACGGTGAAAGCCAAGTTTGAAGAGGAGTTGGCGATGTACAGGGAGGACTGGCTTGCAGATCAAGAGCGAGAGAGAAAGATGAGATTGGAGCCAATGAAGGAGATAGTCCTCAGGATGAACGCAATGTTGAGTACAGAGGCCAATGTTTCAATTGAAGAGATGAGACTGCACGAGTTGAAGTTGTTAGTGCAGGAGACGCGGCAAAGATAGGCAAAAGACACTGATTTGAATGCCTTATTGATTAAGTTAAGAACACGTGTAGACAGGAAGATATTAGAAGTAGAAGACACCATTTCAATTAGATTAGACTTAGTGAAAATAGAGATAGAAAAGCTTTGGAAGGATGTTAGAGCAAAACCCGAAGTAGATAACATAGGAGTACAAATGTCTTTGGAGTTACCAGTGGAGACATTAGAGAAGAGTGGGTCGGGAGATGAGGAGTTAGATAGATTACCCACTAGTGGAATTTCAGATCAGGAAAAAGAATTGATGGATCTGGTAGCAGAAGTAGAAGATATGAAACCCAAGGATAGAGTAGTAAGAAGTAAATTTACTTTGGGTTTGGGTTTGAAAGCCGAGGAAGAAGTAGACATCAGATCGGAGTAGTAACAGATTTGAGATTTGAAAAGGCAGATATGAAGAGGTGCATTGTCATTTTGGATCTACAGGTTAGAACAATTGTTGTAGAACGGTATAGTTGTTAGAACTGCCAATTGTTTCACTATTTAAGAGTGACATTTGCAGTATCATGTTGTTCAGTGCTCATTATTTCTGAGAATAGATAAAGCAAAGTGCTGTGAAGTAGTGCTCGTTGCTTGAGCTTGATTCTGAGTATCAACTTTGTGATTGTGTTTTTGAGTGTTTGGAGAAAGTTGAAGTGCAAGTCAATGTGCTTGTTGGATGTTGGATTCCATAGCCTTGATCTTCATTCTGTGTGTTTGATCCTGAGTGAAGTGCAATCGAAGCAATGCCTTGACAGATCTGAGAGGAATTGTAGTGTTGGTAGTATTTTGCATTTGTGAGTGCAGTGTGAAGTTGATGTGAAGCAATTTCAATTGAGGAAGTTGTGCCTTCAGTGGAGGGGTGGAATACAATTCTGAGGTGAAGTCGTTTTGCAGTGAAGTGCTATTTTTGGGAGAGCCTGAATCATCACAGTCAAGATTGTTTGGAAAGATTTGATAGAGTTGTGATTAAGGAGTGTTAATTTGTGATAAGACTGCAAATCAGTGCTTGTTTCTCTCTTTTGGGTGTAGTTTCTACCTGAGAGATTAAAGAAGAACTCAAGAAGAACTACATTGTTACTGTTTGACTTCGTATTTGGACATTCCTGACTCGTATCTCTGTGGGAACAAACTTTACTTACCCGATTACTGCAAAAGTGATATTTGCCGGGTTGTCACAGCTAGGCATTCAAAGTTTTCCCTCATTCAAGTGTCCCAATGTGAGTTTCCATTCTCCTATTTCTCTCCTCGGTTTTGGTCTTTTACAGGAATAGTAGTGTTGGTAGTCATAGGTATTTTGGTAGTTACTCATGGACTACTTGTTGGCCGTCCAATTTTAAGTTAGGAGTATTGATCACATGTTGGGACTTATTGTCACTTGCACCGTTAGATGTGCCGTCAATGGTGTTGTTAGGGCTAGAGACCTAAATTGAGCAAAGGGGTATACCTTCAAAGTGCAGCTCCAAAGAGCTTACTTCTCTAATGTTGAGCCTTCAAGTTTTTGGTTATGGTGGATAGAGGCCGATGAGCATCACATGGAGTCTCTTAGCTAGAGTGAGTGTGCCTTGACTATAATTAATTTGCAATTATTGATAGATTGTTGAGTGAAGGATCAAGTACAAACCTGATTTGAGTGTGATTCAAGTGGAAGAACAAACTGATTACATTAGAGAAGTGAGAGTCAGGGGAAAATTGGGTGCAAGAACTCAAGGTATTGGTGGTATCTCCAAGTCTGGCTGATAATTGATACTTTGATCATCATTCAGATTTCCTTGAGAGTGATCATGTGCAAAAGCTTTATGTGATTTGATGTAGATTTGGCAATGGTGCATACAATATGTGGAAGTGTTGGCCAAATTTTGAGAATGGAGTCAATTTGAGATAGTTTTGGGTGTTCAATTTGACCCCTAAAAGTGAAATCAAGGTCAATTTGGTGCAAAATGAGCTCAAAGTGCAAAATTGAAGGTAGAGTTGAGAATCCATCTCCTTGAATTAGGGATTTAGAGATCCATATCCTTCCAATTTGGCTCAAGTTGAGATTTAGTGGAGGATTTGGCAGCCATTGTAGAGAAGGTGCCCTAGCTAGTGCTAAAGTTGGCTAAAGTTGGGTTGAAGCTTGGCCAGATTTGGAGAGGTTTTGCCAAATTTAGAGAGGGTTTGCCAAATTTGGAGAGAAGGTTTAAATTGGCAAGAAGAAATGGCCCAAAAGTTGGCTAGAGTGGCCTCAAGAAGCTTGGCCAGATTTGGAGAAAATGGAGAAGAAAGGACTCATTTGGCTAAATTTTAGCATTTAGAGGCTTTGAGGCATATGACTATAGGCTAAGAGAAGCTATGAAGACCTAAAAGGACTTTCATAGCCCTTTTAGCAAAAATTTAGTTTAAATGAGTTTTTGGTCATTTTTTGGCAAAATCTATCCACCCTCTTAGATTGTGCGCAATATGGTTTAGATTACCACCCAAAGATTGAGATTTAGAACTCTAAATCTTTGGTTCCTAGATTGGTGCCCTAGCCAATTGATCTACCTTTATTTGTTGTCTTATTGATTGTTCCATTGATATCTATACACATGTAGCTTTGGCTAGGAGAGGCAATTTGATCCCATTTTTGGTGATCCTAGTAGCTAGGCAAGTAGGTAGATATTTCTTTTATGACAAATGGTGGCAAAGTCAGTCTGGTGTTAATTTATGAGATGGAATGTTTAATTAAGACTTCTAGTGATTGGAACCACTCCATTCTTCACTTCTTGTTTGTGCAAGGTGCCTTGATGTTAGAGTGTTGGTGCTCTAGTGTGCTCTTGATAGCGAGGTTGGAGTGATCACCACTTAGACTATCTATGTTTCTCTTTGGTGAAGCAAGAAGTGATAATCTACAAATTGTGAGAGTGTGTGTTGCAATGGTAGGTTACAAGTTGCACTTTTCCCTAGTGTAGTTGTTGTAGTTAAACCTACATTAGTGGGTGGTGTTTAGTTGGTGTTTGCACTTGGGGATGATCCTTGGTAGGGTACCTATGGTAGTTATGGTTATAGTTTGAGTTATATTGTCATGACTAAATTCTTTGGAAAATCCAAGGGAGATAGCATTGTAGTACATAGTTGGTTTACCAAGAGTGGCACTTGGTATTAGCATGTATCTCAGGTCCTAATGAGAGAGGAGATTGACACTTATTTGGAGTTTGATATAGGATTTGATTCAATTGAGAGTGCACTTGGTATGTTTGCACCGTTGTTGTGGGACATGGATGAGATTTATGGGGCCTCCAAAGGTCCCGATGTTACTATAGTATAGTGGGTACCATTGAGTTAGATGACTTCATCCAAGAGTTTGATAGTTGGTATGATCTCTAGTAGATGCAAAACCCAACTTGTTCACATGTTTCATGGCATAGAAGAGGTTGTTTCAATAGTTGGAGGGTCCACTGATGGATGACTTTCATGAGTTCAGAAAAGCTCACTTGGAGGAGATCAAACAATGGAGATAATATTGGTCTCTGAACTACATCTCCATCACTTCATCAATTGCTAAGGGTAGATTGACAATACCTACAAGTTCTAGCTCGTAATATTGGTGGATCTAATGGAGGTGCACTAGTTGGAGATGGTGCTACTATGAGTGGGGGTACCATTATAGGAAGTGGTGTAGTACCAAATTTTAACCCCATGGTGGAGTTTTTCCAATGCTTGAGGTAGAACTACCAGGGGAGTACAAACTAACAAGTTGAAGAGCTTGTAGGAGTTCTAGCAAAAGGCTAGAGAGAGCCTAAGCAAGGCATACACTTGCATAAGATGGTCGATCCATTTTACTCAAGGAAATATTGAGGTCCAAGTAGTCCAATTTTGGTATGGGATCTTGGACAAAGAGTTGCAAAAATAGAGTATGTGATGCTACGTTGTTACATGCTACTTCACCTACTTGGGTAGTGGTCTTTAGTTTGGTTGAGCACATTGAGCTAAACATGGTGGAGGTGAGAGTGGTGGCATTTGGATTTAGTAGAGAGATCTCATCCACAACTATTACTTCTTCTAGAGTGCAATAGAGTACACCATGTCATGTTGGCTTTTGAGGACAAAGTGGGCAGCCCAGATCTTATGGAGCTAGTGGAAGGCCTAGTGTAGCTAGACCCTTACCTTCATTTTTAGGTCAACAACAGCCAGTGAGTGGTAGGTCAAACTTCCCCAATCTTTCAACTCTTTGAGGTGCTATATACAACATATATGGCTCCTAGACGTCTTAATGTAGGTGTAGTAGGTGGTGATAGAATGCATGATAGCTAGTTAGCCACCAACAACAACTACACAAATTGAGTCTAGCATGATGTTAAGGGCGGCTCAGTTGATTATGCACTTTTATTGGTTCTTAGTTAGTGACATGTTTACAATGGGAGTTGAACTAGCTCTAATGTTTTTGTTGGTTGCTACACTTTGTGAGAGTAGAGATGAGGTGGTTCTTGCTTCTAGAGTAGAGGTGGTTGATAGTGGAGCTGACTTGGTTGAGGAGCATAGGATCTGCTCAACAACCAATGGTTTATGGCAGGCAATAATAGCTAAATTGGAGCAATTACCAACTAGACCTGCCTTTGAGCAAGCATGATTTACACTTAGAGTTGTCCTATTGGATAACCGAAGGGGGATTTTCCATTTGGTGGTACCTTTAGAGAAGTCTATACACCAAAAAAGGTCTTATTAGACTCTGTTGCATAGCCTCTTATGTTGGGGAAGGCTGCAATTTTTGGTATGGAGCTATAAAAGACCAATGCGGAGAGGTGTCCATTTTAGATCCAGACATCTTTAGGGGATGGTTCTACATAGTACATCACATGTGGAGAGCTCATTGTCTAGATTCAGCCTGGTCATTTGACTAATAGTTTTGTGGTGAGAGCTCAAGCCATTGCAACAATAGCATAGTCATATGATGTGCTAGTTGGTGGAGCAATCTTATACTCCATGGGTTTCAATATTGACTATTGGGAGGAGACAACCTCCTATAGACCAGATTGGCAGGCAAGTGTGAAATGGGTATATCATCTACTAGTACAGTTTAGTGGTGGTAGTCTTGGCTCACTATAATCATGGACCATAACATCAATTTCAACTTTTTAGTGGTTCCGTTACTTGGCCTGGTGACTTATTGGAGGGGAACACCTATGTAGAGGATACTTTGATACCAAAGGAGATCACTTGGATTTGGAGTACAAGTGGAATCATTCCATCCACCTTGGATATTCCATTGTGGAGTTTTGAGGAGGCATTGTAGCAACCTACAGATTAATTGGTGCAATAGGCTTAGAGTGGAGCCTTTGTACTACTAGGAACCCAATGTGAGGATGAGCCTCCAAAATCTATTACCTTTTCACCTTTGGATACCACACTCATTGCTTGGCAATATCTAGTAGAGGAAGTATCTAGTTTATTGGAGTTGTTTGGTGAGATTAGCACTCAACTAGTTATGGTATTACATGCAAGTATACAAGTACAAAGGTACTTGTATGTAGAGAGAAAAAATTGCTAGGCAAGCTTCTTGATATCATGTGGCACACTTGGCCTATTGGTACGTTGAGTTATTACCAATGTCACTAATTAGGGGTTACCAAAAGACCCTACTAGTAGACATTTCCTTGTTGGAGGTGCATGATTTGGAAAGACATGGTCCCATTCATTTGGTGATTTTTGGCTGGCCATGTTAAGGACATGTTGGCCAAGGTTAAGGTCTCCAATATCCATATTTTGGTTTGTTTTAGGAGATATTATATATACTATGACATCTTTAATTTCATCAATCCATTTCTCCAACTTACATTTTGGAGAACATCTCTTTGATGGGTGATTCTTGTACTCGGGTGGTGGTGAGTACACATTAGGTCCATTCTTGGATAGGACCTACCACGTTGTTGGATGCATCCAAAGTGGGATCCCAGGCTCATTGTCTTTGTCTTTGGTGGATGAACGTCTTACATAGAAAGGTTCTACAACATGCTTACAATAAGATTCAACAACTAGACCACCTTATTATTGATGACATTTGGATGTTGGGTGCCAATCTCAAACAGTGGTAATGATTGATAGGTCATCTATGGTAGTGGTGAAACTTTTTGGATAGCCCAAAGCCGCTTTACCCAAACTTATGATTTCCCCAAGCTCCCATGCTTTTTGGGAGGGAGGTCTTGGACTTGTTTGGGATTCATAGTTATAGCAGTTGGTGGAGCCCAATACCAATGAGAGGGAGTGAGCAATGGGTTTTTTAACCAATATTACCGTTTTATAGTAGTGTAAGAGGCATCTAAGCATAAGGTGTTAGGTTAGGCTACGGACATGAATTGTTTGACCTAGATTGTCAACCTTGGCTTGGCAAAGTAGCATAGGATGCACTTGATAGGCATTACCACTCAGACACTTGTGAGATCTGTGCCTACCAAGATGATTTAAGCACATGTTGGGGTGATGGACCAAGTGAGTAAGGCATACTTGGGACACAATGGCTACTGGCTACTAGTGAGAGTGGTCTACTTGGGGTCCATCCAAGAAGTGTGGTCTACTTGGGTTACACCTTGGTCTACTTGGGATGCAACTAGAGGACGTATGGAGCTTATAGCTAGATTGGAGGGATTTTTCCACATTGAGGTTGGGCACTCTAATAGTTGGAGGCATGATATTATTACTCCCAAGGGCCCAATGTAGTAGCCAATTAGTACATCTTCCACCCCTACATTAGTTACAAAGGATACTTGGGAGCCAAATATTGGACCCAAGCTTACAAGAGAGGAAAGACAAAGAGTTTGGAGGTTCTTGAGGAGCTACACAAGTTGTTTTGCCTTCAATATGAAGGATTTGGGTCCTCTAAAAGGATCTAGTATTATGGATTGATCTTACTAGTGATACACCAATTTTTTGATATCCCTATAGATATAGTGACATGGGAGAGAGCATTGATTTAGAGTTGGAATAGCAAAATTTTTTAGGCTGGTTTGGTGGAGATTTCACATGGAGAGTATACTTCAACTACAATGATGCTTGCCAAGAAAGATGGACATCATCAATTACCAATCAAGAAGGACAATAACTCTAAGACAACATTTTGGACTACTGATCTCCATGGTAAGGATGTATTATATTAGTGGAGGTTCTCACCATTTGGATTAAAGAATTCTCTTGTTGACTTCCATAGGGTCATGGATAGGATCTTAATTGGATTAGATTTTTCTTGGTGCTATTTTGATGATGTTTTGGTCTATAACACTACTATGGAGGAGCATGAAACACATTTTCTCGAGGTGTTTGAGAGATTGAGATCACACAAACTCAAATTACATCTTGGGAAGTGTAGGTTCTTCCATGAGTATGTTGAAGATTTGGGTCAAACTATTGATCCTAAAGGACTTGGTTTTCAACAAACCAAGGTGAAGGCTATTGCATGTATTCCTTGGCCTATGGATGTGAGCAAAATGCAAGCATTCCTTGGGTTTGTAAAATTCTATTGTTGATATGTTAGAGGATTTAGTGCCATTGCCAAGGCCTTGATGAAGCTTAGCATGCTTACACAAGAATAGTGTGTGGAAGATAAGTGAAAGAGAGAGCTTTTATACAAGTCAAGGAGAGGTTGACATTTGCCTCTATTCTAAGGAGACCAATTAAAGGATGACCACTCCAAGTTCATCTTGATTGGAGTACATTGGAGCTTGGAGCAATGCTCATCCAACATGATGATGAGGAGAAGGAGTTTGTGGTGGTCTATGGTAGTCATTTCAACG
Source organism: Lunularia cruciata (assembly GCA_948567375.1). NCBI lineage: Eukaryota > Viridiplantae > Streptophyta > Marchantiopsida > Lunulariales > Lunulariaceae > Lunularia > Lunularia cruciata. The sequence goes on along the minus strand of OX419757.1, from coordinate 15,154,159 downwards.
ATTTAGCAAAGGCAAAGTTTAGTTCAAATGAGAGAGAGTGCTTGGCAATAGTATGGGAAATAGCACATTTTTTATGTTACCTATTTGTTAACCCTTTCAGTCTCATCAACCATTGAAGTGGTTGGTAGAGTCTAACAAGCTTTCAATAAAGATTGCATGATGGGCTCTGATTTTATAGGAGTATGATTTCACGATTATTCATAGATATGGAGTGATGAAAGGTAGATGGGTTGAGTAGAAATCCATGTCCTAGCCATTAGGATTAGACCAAAGCACATTGGCATGTTGAGATATATGAAGAGATGGTGCCAAGTTGGCATGCACCTACCTTTCTATGTATATGTTTTGCGGCTTTGATGATATCTCTCTCAATGCATATAGGAGGAGCTAGAGGTCATAGATCCAAAGGGTGGAGATATTAGTACAGTTCAGCAAGACATTCATGATGATGTCTTTGTGATGGATTATCTTCATATTGGTGTTATTGATGGCATAGTTGGTGCCAAGGAGAGACACCGTGTTCTACAAGATCAGACCAGAGCACGTTGGCATGGTGAGACAAATGAGGAGATGGTGCCAGGTTGGTGCATTGGCCTTTTTGTGTATATTTTTAGAGGCTTTGGTGGTATCTCTCTCAGTGCATACAGGAGGAGTTATTGAGGTCATAGATCCAAAGAGTGAAGATATTGGTACAGTTCAGCGAGACATTCATGATGGTGTCTTAGTGATGGACTATCTTCACACTGGTGTTATGGGTGGCATAGTTGGGGACAAGGAGAGAGACCGTGTTCTTCAGTGAGCCAGATGGTTCAGATTGGAGGGCAGACACCTTTTGTGTATATGGGAGGATGGTAGAGTACGAGTAGTACCACTTCCATCTCAAAGACCACATTTGGAGTAAAACGTACATATAGCTTACTCTAGAGTCATTATTGGTGGCACTGTATGCAGACCGAGGAACAATAGTTTGTTGCCAGATGTGTGGTTTGTGACCAAGTTAGAGCATCATTGAATGCTCCTACGCCACAGTTACCCCCATTACCTACCATGGGATTGGGTTACCATTGGAGTTTGGATTATAACACCCATTTGTGCATGTATGTGGTATTGTGATATTTAGCTTGGTATTACAAGTACTTAAGAGATATTATTTATATAGAGATAAAGGATGGTTCTATATTAGTCATGGTTAGCTAAAGTTAGTCATATCTAAGATAGAGGGGACCTTACTTTAGAGGAAGTAGAAAAGATGAGCACCACTATTTTGGATTTTAGTGTGTTGATTTGGTATTATTCCTAGGTGTTTGGCTTTGAGGAAAGAGTTGAGAACTCTTGGGCCCGCAAGCCTTTTTGTTTTGGATTCTTCTTTAGTCCAAGGATAGCCCATGTGAAGGAATCCTTGACTTAGTGGTTGGGTCAAGATAAGACCACATGCTTAGGGGAATATGCCCATGTGAATGGATATTCCTTTCTACTTTTTGACTTTACTTGACTTTTAGTCTGAGTTACTACGGTAATTAGTAACTTTGGTACGTAACTATTTCACAAGTATATAAACAAGGGGTGAGGAGGTACTCATAATCCTTTCATTTGCAACTATCTCTCTCTTATTGAGTTCTCTAGTGAGCAATGTCTTGAATCTTGGAGTGTTAGCCTTGAAGGAGTATGATGGAGTTGGGGTTCCTTGCCTTCTTAGTCCATGGTGCGCTACCATAATAGCCATTAGAGGTTCATCCTGAGTGAGAGACAGGCCGGCTCACAGGATTTTGTTGGACCTTTACTACTGACTATGAGACACCATCATGGTGGAGCACTTCTCCAAGTGGATTGAGTTGGTGGCACTTCCTGACAAGTCTAGTGAAGGGACAACTTACTTGTTCTTGGATCAAGTTCTTCGTCAGTTTGGTGCACCAGCTGAGGTTTTGACTGATCAGGGTATAGAGTTCTTGGGGGAGTTTTAGGTCTTGTGTGACAAGGCTTTGATTGATCATCGTACTACATCTCGAGATCACCCTAAGGCAGATGGCTTAGCAGAGAGAGTGGTTTAGATGGTGAAGAGAGGATTGCAAAAGTATGGTTTGCAGAGAGGCCACTTGGGAGATTGGGATCTCCAGTTACCTTGGTTGACCATGGGCTATTGGTTCAGCCGGCAAGCCTCCTTAGCATCCTTCTCGCCGTACTTTCTACTCTATGGACAAGATCTAGATTTACCTGCAACCATTCATCAAGATACTATTGTAGTTTTGGACTTGGATGACCCTAATGTATGGATGAGCACATGTTTTCAATGGGCAAAGATCTTTTAGAGAGTGATGGCGATGACCTTTGAGAACTTGGCATAGAGATACTTTATGCTATGCTACCATTCAAGGAGGAGGTTATAGATCCTCAATCCGTCGATTTCATCCAAGAGACTATGTATATCTACAGCAAATAGCACCAATGACACTTGGTATTTTGATAGGCCGCACTATCTTGAGAGTGCATGAGGGTTTGCCATCTAGAGTCCTTGTGTTAGAAGAACATGATGGTTTTGTTTGGAAGGATCATGTGTGCAATTGTGCGCCATGGCACCTCCCAAACATTGATGGTACTATGGACCCAAGCTTAGCACTTGTACGTATAGACTTGAGGTGTATGTTATGTGGCTCTTATGGTGGAACTACTACTATGTTAGTGTGTGATAGTTGTTCAAGAGGATGGCATATGGCATGTATGACTCCTCCCCTCATGGTGGTTCCTCAGGGATAGTGGTTATGCACTAGATGTACTTGACTTATAGCTAGTTCATTCTTTGTATGGTATAGATTGCAAACAGGCAACTAACAATGGAGCTCCATAGCACCCGGCCTCCTGATCTTTGCCCATCATAGGGTATACTATATACTTGGAGTAGATGGCTATCTGGAGTTAGCGGGACCTAACCGCCATCTAGGGGGGTGATTGTGGCACTTTAGAGCCTATGTATGACTTATGTGTGAGTTGTGCTTCTATAGTGTATGATGTTGACAACGATGTATGTTGTGTAGCAATGTATATAAGCACGACAGCTATCACACCATTTGTAGTGTCGCATCTAGATTGCTCGGACACTAGAGTTGCAATGATAGTAGTTAGAGTTATTTCAGTAGTTTCTCAAAGACTACTTTTTGATGGTCAGATTTTGTGTTTGGGGTACTGACTTCACGGTGGGGCCCATCATCACTTTGCACCATTTGCACCGTCAAGTGTGCCATCAGCAGGACCGTTAGGGTTTCAGACCTAGCTCGAGTCTAGGGGTATACTTTTGAAGTTTGGCTCCAAAGAGCTCACTTCTCTGATGTTGAGCCTTTGAGTTCTTGGCTATGGTGGACAAAGGCCGGTGAGTGTCACAAAGATTCTCTTAGCTAGAGTGGGTGTGGCTTGACTATAATCAATGCCTAGTTGTTGGCAGTTTATAGAGTGATAGATCAAGTATTGATCTGAGTTGAGTGGATTCAAGAGTTGTAAACAATCTGATTATTGTGGCACTTTAGAGCCTATGTATCACTTATGTGTGAGTTGTGCTTCTATAGTGTATGATATTGACAGCAATGTATGTTGTGTTGCAATGTAAATACGCATGATAGAATGAGTGGGTGCCATTATTACCAAATTTCTTTGAGGATGCAGTACTTACATGGTATGAGTTAGAATACCAAAAGAGAGAGAGAGGAGAGATGGGCAAGAAGAGTCTTGGGAGAGTTTGACTTCAACACTTATTGAGAACTTTCTTCCAGATGAGAGTTATGAGAGATTGATGAGTGAGGTTACCTTCCTCAAACAAGGAGATGGAGAGAAAGTGAAAGTTTATGTAGAAAGAATGGAGAAGTTGGAGTCAAGATTTTGTATACTGTTAAGGAAGGGTGGAGATGATGTGGACACTACTATGATTGGCATAGGGATTATGCTCACCAAGAATTTTGTGGGAGGGTTGAGACCATAGATTAGAAGTAAGGTGAGATATGAGAAACCTTCTTCCAAGGTTGAAGCTATCAAGATTGCAATTTGTATGAAGGAGAGTTTAGTTTGGAAGGAGATGAGAGTGATTTGGTGGCAAAGAAGGTTGTGTATCCTCCTCAAGGCTACAAGTATGGTGAAAATTTTGATACTTTGGTGACAAGGGTTGCACCACAAGTAGTAGGTACTCTAGTTCTTGCACCTCAACCAAAAGATCCACTTCAAACCATCATAGAACAACTTGTAGATCTCAATCAAAATGTGGAGAGAGGGCCTAGGACTTATGGAAGCTATCCATATAGAGGAGGCCAACCAACCAACCAACATTTTCAATGATAGACATTGTTTTGGTTGAAGAGAAAGATACCACATCCAAAGGAATTGCCCAAATTTCACTTACCATGGAGGAAGGGGTTATGAGGGAGCTAGTAGAGGAAAAGAGGGAGGTACTGAAACCCAAGTGGCTCCTAATCCAAACAAAGGTAAGGGGATAACATCTATAGATGTGAAGGAAGTCACCAGTCCGCCAAAAGCAACATTGCATTAGCCCACCAATATCCTTTGGTGGTGAAGGAGGAGATTGATAAGCTCAAGAAGGCCAAATTTATGCTTACAATGGAGAACTTAGAATATGTGTCTCCCATTGTGATTGTGAAGAAAAATAATGGCAAGCTTTAGGTATGTGTGGATTACAAGAAGCTCAATCCTTGTGGTGCCCACATTTTGTGTTTTTTTCAGAATAAAGGAGAAGAAGTGTATAAAGAAGTCGGATTGCGCCTGTATGGCCGAAGAAGGCAAAGAAAAGAGTCTTCGGGTTGAAACCCAAAGTAAAGTGACTTCGGGTCATAAGGTGAAGTACTCAGAAATGCCATGTCAACATACAATACGAAGTAAATTGTCTTCGGATTGGGGGGAGCTCAACCTGAGGCGAAGACAGTCTAACAACCTTTTGCCGGGGTGAGAAATTCAAGAAGGGGCCGTTTCAAAACTGGCAGCTCATACGCACGAAGGTTGATTGATAGTGATAGGTGCATGCCAGAGGTGTGATTTCTTGGTAGAAACTCGAAGTGACGGAAGACAAAGAAGCACAACTCTATAAAAATCAAAACTGCAACAACAAAATGTCGAGCAATTTTCCTTTGCCGTTGAGGAGTCGTCTTGCAGGTGATCGGGGAAAGAGAAATAGAGTTGGGCTCATGTTAGTGCGTAAGGAAGAAGTCGCGAGAGTGAAATTGAGAGAAAGTGAGAAAGCAGAAGAGATGGGAGGAGGGAAGAAGAACTCCAAATTCACAATGAGAAATCATGCGATTCGGCGATTAGATGTAGTAGCAAGGATCGAAGTCTTGAGCCGACTTCAGATCACCTTTCTGGCATGGAACTGGAACGTAAGTTTTCCAGGATTCATGACAGAGATCATTGAGAGTAAGTGTCTCAATGGACCCGAGGAGGAAGGGAGGAGAGGAGATCCGGCTTGCTGGACAGAGTCGGATTGGAGACTCGTACTCAAGAAGGAGGCGGGCTCTGAGCAGGGAGCCACGTTCTTGGGGAAAGGAGAGATAGCCCAAGAAACTCAGGAAGTGAGAGATGCCTTCTCATTGAAGAGAACGAAGAATGTGTACAAGGTAGAAAGTTATAAAGACCTTGTCAAGAGAGGAATTGTGAGTGCTTTGATGGCAATCCTGAAGCCGGAAAGAACAACATATGTGATGAAACACCAAGCGGTGTTCTTTCACAAATTGTTTGCAGGAGAACCAATTAATTGGGCAAGATGTTTTCACGGGAGAACAAGGTAGATGGTGTGGAATCCACGGGATAAGTTGCCTCCACATTACATTGTGCCATTTGCAGCGCACTTCTACCTCGGGCTCAATTTGTTGAACTCGCGGAGCGGAATCGGATGGTGTTGCACTTCCATCCTGATGTGCGAAAGGAGGTCGATGTCAAGGAGCAGCAATACATTCTCCAAATCTGGAGCACGGACGACTTCTATGTAAAAACAGGGAAAAATGTGGAGGTTGTAGTGAGTACCCCGACGAAGAAGAGGACTCGGCAAGTAGAAGCCAAAGAAAACAAGAAACCTCAGAAGATGCAGAAAAGTAACCCGAGGCGAGGAATGGTGGTAATTGAGTCAAAAGACGAAGACTCAAAAGGCGAGGCCGAGCTCAAGACGGAGGACTCGGAGCATGAGGAGGAACTTGAGCTGACACTGCAAAGCGGAGATACGAGCAATGATATTGAGGACGGTGGAGAGATGACCTCGGCGCCAGTGGCTAAAGAATACGAAGAAGAAGTGCAAGCCGAGGTAGAAGCCGAAGACAATACAACACTGGAAGACAAAGTACCGGTGCCAGAGGAGAAGAAGATTGTAGTGCAGCAAGGAGTTCACTTGCGACGTAAGGTGAAGTGTGAGGCGGGACCGAGTCGAGTGAAGGCAGAGGTAGAAGAGAGCTCGGGTAGTGAAGCATCAATCCCGATATGAAGACTCCAAAGAAGAAGGCGAGTATTAGGAGAACACGAGGAGAAAAGAGAGACCACTCCGCGGGAGGAAGAAGTTGCTAATGATGGAGTGGAGTACCTGCGAGAAGTAGTGTGCCCGGTGTTGGTGAAGTTGGAGCAGAAGAAGAAGGAGATGCAGTCAACTTGTCCCGAGGTAAAGACTATATTGCAGGTGGTAGCAAGATTAGAAGAAGAGAACTTGGAGTTGAAGAGGAGTGTAACCCGAGGTGAGGAGGAGAGAGAAGTACTGCGAGCAGAGGCAGTAGAGAGAAGTCAGGTAATTGAAGACCTGAAGAGGGAAGTGAGCTATCAAGAGGATCTTGCGAGGAAGAGTGATATCGCAAGAGAGAGACAAGTAGCTGAATAGGAAATCTTGAAGCAGCAGTTTGCTGATTCAAGGGTAGAGCTTATTCATGCTATGGCAAGGGTAGCAGCAAAGGATCAAGAGCTTGATAGAGTGATGGAGAGTATGGAGGAGAAGAAGCAACTCTAGCAACGAGAGTTGGCTGCAAGATATAGAGAAGAAGAGAGATTACGAGAGTTACTTTGTAATTAGGAAGAGAAGGTTGTCCAGAAAGAGAAGGAGAAGGAGTTGGTGAAAGCCAAATTCGAGGAAGAATTGGCGATGTACAGAGAGGAATGGCTTGCAGATCGTGAACAAGAAAGGAAGACAAGATTGGAGCCATTGCAGGAGATAGTCCTTAGAGTAAAAGCGATGTTAAGTACAAAGGCCAGCGTTTGAATTGAAGAAGCGTGACTACACGAGTTGAAGTTGTTGGTGCAGGAGATGAGGCGATGACAAGCGAAGGACACTGATTTGAATGCCTTGTTGATTAAGTTAAGAACTCGTGTAGACAGGAAGATATTAGAAGTAGAAGACAACATTTCCATTAGATTAGACTTAGTGAAAGTAGAGCTAGAAAAACTTTGGAGAGATATTAAAGCAAAACCCGAAGTAGATAACATAGGAGTGCAAATGTCTTTGGAGTTGCCATTAGAGAAGAGTGGGTCAGGAGATAAGGAATTAGATAGATTACCCACTAGCGGAATTTCAGATCAGGAAAGAGAATTGCTTGCTTTGGTAGAAGAAGTAGAAGATGTGAAACCCGAGGACAAAGTAGTAGGAAGTAAGATTACTTTGGGTTTGGGTTTGACAGCCAAAGAAGAAGTAGACATCGGATTGGATTAGTAACAGATTTGAGATTTGAAGAGACAGATATGAAGAGGTGCATTGTCATTTCGGATCTGTAGGTTAGAATAGTTTTTGTAGAATGGTATAGTTGTTAGAACTGTCGATTGCTTCACTACTTAAGAGTGGCATTCGTAGGAAAATGTTGTTCAGTGCTCATAATTTCTGAGAATAGATAAAGTGAAGTGCTATGAAGCAGTGCTCGTCGCTTGAGCTTGATTCCAAGTATCAACGTTGCAATTGTGTTTGTGAGTGTTTGGAGAAATTTGAAATGCAAGTCAGAGTGCTTGTTGGATGTTGGATTCCACAGCCTTGATCTTCATTCTGTGTGTTTGATCTTGAGTGAAGTGCAATCGAAGCAATGCCTTGACAGATCTGAGAGGAATTGTAGTGTTGGTAGTATTCTGCATTTGTGGGTGCAGTGCAAAGTTGATGTGAAGCAATTTTGATCGAGGAAGTTGTGCCTTCAGTGGAGGGGTGGAACACAATTCTGAGGCGAAGTCGTTTTGCAGTGAAGTGCCGTTTTCGGGAGAGCCTGGATCATCACAATCAAGATTTTTTGGAAAGATTTGATAGAGTTGTGATTAAGGAGTGTTAATTCGTGACAAGACTGCGAGTTTGTGCTTGTTACTCTCTTCTAGGTGTGGTTTCTAGCTAAGAGATTAAAGACGCAACCAAGAAGAACTAAATAGTTACTTTGCTTTGTATTTGACCAATTCTGACTCGTATCTCTGCGGGAACAAACTTTACTTACCCAATTACCGCAAAAGTGATATTTGCCGGGTTGTCACATGATTATTGGTGCCGCTGCCAGGGATACAAATCTTGGAAGTGGAAGAATACGAAGCCAAATAGGAAACTGGGTAGCAATGTAATATGAATGTCTGCATTGAGAGAACAACGAGAAGAGAGAGCTCGAAGACGAGCACTTCAGTGTGAAGAAGAGGAACGTCTGAATGTCCCATCCATCGTTGACGAAACTGAACGAGAGGCGTTGGAGTTTCAACTCCTTCACGAAGTGCAAGAAGCCCTGTGAGAACTTGACCACAAGAAACGTGAAGGTGGTTGGCAAGGCTACTTCGTATCTCCCTCTTCTTCCAAGAAGAAGAAAGAATCGAGCGGGCAAACATATGCATTGCGGCCTAGTACACCAACTTCTCCTAGAGCTGTTAAGGAAGTTGTTTCCTTGAAGACCTTTGTTCGAGAAAAGACAGCAATAACACTTACTGAAGACGAGTGTCAACATCTTCTACGAACGATTCCTCGGTTGTCCCAAAGGAATTTTGAAGAACCAATTGAAGGTGTTGATTGTGAAGTCAACACCCTCATAGCAGAAATTGTCAAAGAAGAACCCACCTTGAACTTGACAAATTGGAATCCCTGGGCTGACAACACGGCGTCAATTCCAGCCAATCCTTTAGTTCCGTCAAGTTCCACATTACCTCAGCCAATCCCAGTGCATCGAACGATGACTTCACTTCCTGTCACCCGACACGCCTATCCGAAGTACAAGGGGACAGAACAAGACAAAGACCCCAATGAATTCATCAAAGAATTCAAAGTCATCTCCTTCGCTAACAAGGAGCATGACTCGGCGGATCGATTGAGAATTTTCCCAAGTCTACTCTGCAAGAAAGCTCGGAGCTGGTACACCCATGTGACCCAAAAGGGGTTTGTACCAGCGGACTGGGCAGACTTGAGAAACAACTTCCTGGAACGATTCCAAGAAGTTGACTACGATACAAGTGTCTTTGCGGCACTCAACGATTTGGACCGTGGCAAGAAGGAGAAGTTGAGAGACTACTCTGAGCGGTTCATGGCACTATTGAACCAAGTTCCCAAGCAATCGGGGGTGGTGGGTTACTCTGATGCCCAAGCCATTACCTGGTTCCTTGGGGGCCTTTCACCAGAGATACGAATCTTTGCCAAGGATAGGAATGTAACTTCCTTGGACAAAGTACTCAAACATGTCGCTCGTTATGAAGCGGCCCACTCTCACTCTGCCGGAAACCGGAGAAACCGGGAGAAGAAAGGCAAGAAGCCCAGAAGAAGAGCTTCACGCAGTACCTCCCCTTCTTCGGACAAATCATCCATGACTTTGAGCTCTTCTTCGGACAAATCCTCCACGACTTCGAGCTCTTCTTCGGAATCCGAAGAAGAATCCAAGCCAAGACGAGTCCGAAGACGTGGAGGCAAGAAACCTGTGACTCCTCCAGCCAAGAGTGTACATAAGGCGGATACCAAGTTGGATGACCTCATCAAGGAGTTTTTGGATTTCAAGATCCAGATGATTGGGACCAAGGACCGAAAGAAGGCCCCAGCATTTGGACGATCTAATGTGTGGTGCACCGCATGTGGCAAATCCGGCCACGCCAACACAGAATGCAATACTCGTAATGCATTCCCGGTGCAGCAAATTGATTGGGTTTTGGGATGGAACCAAGATGAGGACGAGGAAGCTGTGTACCAAACTCAGGAGGTATAGCCTCAAGTGAGCACATTGTATCAAGGTCCGAGGTTTGGACCCAGGGAGTATAACCCCAATGTTCCTCCACGAAGACCACCAATGAGCAACCAAAATTGGCCTCAAAATGTTGCACCCGGAGCCTATTATAATTGTGGCTCGATGAGACATTGGTCCCCAAACTGTCCTGAGCCAAGAAGGCAAATTAGGTACGTTCTCCTGTGCGGAAATTGTAAAGGATCAAGGCATACGGGCAACCAATGCCCTCACCCACCGAACCCGAAGCAGCCTGTAAAGTATGTACAGACCCCCGCTGAGCGTGCAGCACTTCAGCCAAAGGGGGATACGAATGTAAATTGTATTACTCTTGAGGAAGAAAGACCTCAAGAAGGGAGTCCGGCCTCAAAAGGGGAATGGCCGGACCTTGAAATTTTGAAGGTTGAGACACCCTCTAGTAAGAAGAAGCGTGATCCCAAAGAACTGAGTACAACTTTGTCGTCCTCCCAAAAGGCAAAGAGACTTCGCCCAAAAGCCATTCTTACGGCCAAGGAGGAAAAGATCCTCGCCAAAGCCAAAGCTAAAGCCTTGCAGAAAGAATTAAAGGAGGCATTACTCAAGACTCGGGAACTGAGTTTGGAAGAGGAGACGAAGATAAAATCTCCAATTTTTCCGGCGGACATCCGATCCGAAGTAAAGGGTCTGATCCAAGCTGAGGTGGGCCAACTCAAGGAACCTCGGGTTAAGGCCATCAGCAAGCCCGTCACCATTTTGAAGCGTCCCAAAGTCAAGAGGGAACATGGAGAGACTTCGGACCCAAAGCCAAAGACAAAGACGGTCAAATTGGGAGGAGTTCCCCAATATGATATTGTAGCCGATCTGGCCACCACAAATGCCAACGTTACATTCAAGCAATTGTGGGAAGATAACAAGCTGTACAAGAGACAACTGAATTTGGCCCTCAAGAAGGTAAGGTCGATGTCAAAGAAGGATCTGCATGCTATTTATCGTATTGAACAAAAAGATTTGGGATCTCCCGAGGTAGACGCTGAGATTGCAGGGTGCATGATCACGTCAATACCCATTGACTCTGGGTCCGGTGTGAATGTCATGATCGAAGATACTGCAAATCGACTCGGGTTTCATACGTTTGAACCCACACCCCGAGTCTTGAAGTTTGCAGACCAAACTAAGAGATGGCCATTGGGCATGCTGTCAAACATTACCCATCATTGGAGGGGTACCCTTCAAGTTGAATTACATCGTTTTGCGACCAGTGATAAAAACTAGTTACCCTCTATTGATCGGCAGACCCTGGTTGTACAGTGCCCAAGTTGTAGTGGATTGGCATCAGCAGAAGTTAAGATTCAAGGACATTTCATCCAAAGATTAGAAGCTGGTGATTGTGAGTTGGACGAAGGTTCCCTATATCGGGGAAACAAGTTTTTCGGAAGAGGAGGACGAATCCAAAGACTCATCGTCTTCATCCTCAGACGAATCCTCAGACGAAGTCCAAGTTAATTACTTGGAATGCTACGAGGTGGATGTTGAAGACGAAGATCCATATGACCTTGCCTTGGGTGAACGTGACTTGGAGGAAGGGGTTTTGATGGCCGCTCGCCTTGGGTTAAGCCAAGTAAGCCACGTTGAAGGAGTCATCAACCCCGATGACTGTCAAGATGTCTTATTAACTGAAGGAAAAATTTTAAAAATCTCGAAGATAGTTACTTCGGAGGAGTTGGCAAGATACACTACCCTGTTTATAGAATTCCAGGATGTATTTGCCTGGTCGATTGATCAAATGCCGGGTATTCCACAAGAATTCGGAGAACACCGGATTGATTCGGTTGAAGGTGCAGTTCCGGTTCGGCAGCGACAATACCGCCTGAACCCGAAGTACTCGCTTTTGCTAAAAGATGAAATCGACAAGTAATTAGGGGCCGGAATTATCTTCCCTATCTTAAGCAGTGAATGGGTCTCCCCCATTGTCATTGTCCCAAAGAAGAAAATAGGGAAGATTCGAGTGTGCCAAGATTTCCGAAAGTTGAACGCAATTACAAGGAAAGATCATCATCCCTTGCCTTTTATTGATACAATCTTAGATCAGGTAGCTGGGCATCCTTGTTATAGTTTTCTCAATGGATTTTCAGGGTACAATCAAGTATCCATTCGAGAAGAAGACAAGGATAAAACTACATTCATGACTGATTGGGGAACTTTCGCTTACAATCAAATGCCCTTTGGGTTGTGTAATGCTCCCGCTACTTTCCAGCGGATGATGAATTCAATCTTCAAAGATTTCTTGCGCAAATTTGTGGAAGTTTTTATTGATGACTTCTGTGTGTTTGGGCAAAGTGATGTACATTTAGATAACCTTCGCCAAATGTTTGAAAGGTGTTGTTTTGCCGGCTTGTCATTACACTCAGAGAAACGCTTCTTTGCAATGAAGGAGGGAATTCTTCTGGGGCATCGGGTGTCAAGCCGAGGTATTGAAGTCGATGTTGAGAAGGTTAAGATAATCGCAGCTTTGGAATCCCCGAAGAACATCCGGGAGCTGAGAGCCTTCTTGGGACATGTCAGATATTACAGACGCTTCGTGTCCAACTATGCAGTGCTTGCTGCACCACTTACAAAGCTTCTGAAGAAATCCGAAGACTATATGTGGGAAGCAAATCAAGAAGAAGCTTTCCAGGTGTTGAAGAAGAAACTGGTTGAAGCACCAGTCATGAGGGCCCCCAATTGGGACGTCCCTTTTCATGTATATGTGGACACTTTGTCCATGGCCATCGGAGTCGTATTAAGTCAAAACGACGACAAGAAGAAGGACTACCCGGTGTATTATGCCAGCCAACAACTTTCAGTTTCTGAAAGAGAAGCACTCGGGATGGTGTATGCCTGCAAGAAATTTTGTCATTATTTGTTGGGGTATGAGTTTGTCTTCTATGTTGACCATTACGCATTGCAACATTTGGTCAAGAAGGCAGATTTATCGAGACGAATTGCAAGATGGATCTTGTTATTACAAGAGTTCACATATACTATACAAGTAAGGAAGGGGTCTTTGCATTCAAATGCGGACTTCCTGTCCAGGTTAGAGACTCAAGACCAGGAGTGGGAAATTGACGATCGGTTCCCTGACGAAGAGTTGTATCACTTATCAGCAATGCAAAGTACAAGGTATGCAGCTGAATATAATTATCTGAATACTCTTCATTGTCCTGAGGGGATGGACCCGGAACAGAGGGCAGTCTTTCTCAGGAAGATGGGGCCATACCAGCTTAAACACATCATTTTATTTAAGATGGGTGAAGACGAAGTACTTTGGCGATGCTTGGAGTCATACAAAGTAGGAGGAGTAATTGAATCTTTACACTCCGAGGCATCGGGAGGACACTATGCTCTGAAGAATACTGTAAAGAAAATTCTTTCGGCAGGGTATTGGTGGCCTACAATGTACAAAGATGTACATGCTCATATCCGAAGCTGTGATGCTTGTCAGAGAATGGGAAAGCCGACGGCTACTTCTCAATGGCCTTTGAGACCAATTTTGCCTTTGGCCCTATTTGAGAAATGGGGGATTGATTTTGTGGGCCCCATTCAACCAGTGACTCGAGTCACAAGAAAGCACTACATTTTGGTTTGCACTGACTATGCTACCAAGATGGTCGAAGCGGAAGCAACTCGCAGAGATGATGCAGAAATTGTGGCGGAATTTTTCTTTCGAAACATCATCTCCCAATATGGGTGTCCTCTGGAATTGGTCAATGACCGGGGCACACATTTTTGAACTCAATAATGGAGGCGTTAACCAAGTACTTTCAGATTAAACATCGGAAGACGACTCCTTACAACCCAAAAGCAAATGGCTTAACGGAAAAAGCGAATGGGTTACTTTGTAAAATTTTGAATAAGGTGATTGTCAATTATGCCTATGATTGGGATACGAAATTACCAGCCGTGTTGTGGGCATATCAAACAATAGAGAAGATTACAACCAAACAAACTCCATACTTCTTGACATATGGCTTGCATCCCATATTGCTTGTTGAATTTGAAGTTCCGACATATCGGGTTCTGTGCGAAGAATGAATGTTGGAGGAAGAAAGTCAGGATCTTTGGATTCATCAACTAATGTGGTTAGAAGAGAAAAGAGACAATGCAATGAAAACCACAAAAGAAGTACAAGCACAGAGGAAAGTCAGGCACGATAAGAGAATCAAGCCTGTGACTGTACGAGAAGGAGATTTGGTTTTGATATATGACAATCGCCACATATTTTTTCCAGGCAAGTTGCATTTGAGATGGATGGGTCCCTATCGAGTTCTTCATCTTTACGAAAATGGATCCATGCAGCTCGACTTGGAAGGTAATCCTTTTGCCACTCGAGTAAACGGGTGGAGAATTCGGAGATATTGGACCATAGACTCGGAAGTTTCTAAGACACCCGAGATCTATGTTTGCGGGGATGCTCACATTTGAGGGAAGGGGTATGTGGTGCCCACATTTTGTGTTTTTTTCAGAATAAAGGAGAAGAAGTGTATAGAGAAGTCGGATTGTGCCTGTATGGCCGAAGAAGGCGAAGAAAAGAGTCTTTGGGTTGAAACCCGAAGTAAAGTGACTTTGGGTCATAAGGCGAAGTACTCGGAAATGCCTTGTCAGCATACTATACGAAGTAAATTGTCTTTGGATCGGGGGGAGCTCAACCCGAGGCGAAGACAGTCTAACAACCTTTTGTCGGGGCGAGAAATTCAAGAAGGGGCCGTTTCAAAACTGGCAGCTCATACGCACGAAGGTTGATTGATAGTGACAGGTGCATGCCAGAGGTGTGATTTCTTGGTAGAAACTCGAAGTGATGGAAGACAAAGAAGCACAACTCTATAAAAGTCAAAACTGCAATGACGAAATGTCAAGCAATTTTCCTTTTCCGTTGAGGAGTCGTCTTGTAGGTGATCGGGGAAAGAGAAATAAAGTTGGGCTCGTGTTAGTGCGTAAGGAAGAAGTCGCAAGAGTGAAATTGAGAGAAAGTGAGAAAGCAGAAGAGATGGGAAGAGGGAAGAAGAACTCCAAATTTGCAGTGAGAAATCATGCGATTCGGAGATTAGATGTAGTAGCAAGGATCAAAGTCTTGAGCCGACTTCGGATCACCTTTCTGGCATGGAACTAGAATGTAAGTTTTCCAAGATTCATGACAGAGATCATTGAGAGTAAGTGTCTCGATGGACCCAAGGAGGAAGGGAGGAGAGGAAATCCGGCTCGTTGGACAGAGTCGGATTGGAGACTTGTACTCGGGAAGGAGGCGGGCTTGGAGCAGGGAGCCACATTCTTGGGGAAAGGAGAGATAGCCCAAGAAACTCAGGAGGTGAGAGATGCCTTCTCGTCAAAGAGAACGAAGAATGGGTACAAGGTAGAAAGTTATAAAGACCTTGTCAAGAGAGGAATTGTGAGTGCTTTGATGGCAATCCTGAAGCCGGAGAGAACAACAAATGTGATGAAACACCAAGCGGTGTTCTTTCACAAATTGTTTGCAGGAGAACCAATTAATTGGGCGAGATGTTTTCACGGGAGAACGAGGCAGATGGTGTGGAATCTGTGGGATAAGTCGCCTCCACATTACATTATGCCATTTGCAGTGCACTTCTAGCTTGGGCTCAATTTGCTGAACTCGGCGGAGCGGAATCGGATGGTGTTGCACTTCCATCCTGATGTGCGAAAGGAGGTTGATGTCGAGGAGCAGCAATACATTCTCCAAATCCGGAGCACGGACGACTTCTATGCAAAAATAGGGAAAAATTTGGAGGTCGTAGTGAGTACCCCGACAAAGAAGAGGACTTGGCAAGCAAAAGCCGAAGAAAACAAGAAACCTCGGAAGATGCAGAAAAGTAACCCGAGGCGAGGAATGGTGGTAATTGAGTCAGAAGACAAAGACTCAGAAGGCAAGGCCGAGCTCAAGACGGAGGACTCGAAGCATGAGGAGGAACCTGAGCTGACACTGTAGAGCGGAGATACGAGCAGTGATAGTGAGGACAGTGGAGAGATGACCTCGACGCAAGTGGCTGAAGAATACGAAGAAGGAGTGCAAGCCGAGGTAGAAGCCGAAGACAATACAGCGCTGGAAGACAAAGTATCGGTGCCAGAGGAGAAGAAGATTGCAGTGCAGTGAGGAGTTTGCTTGCAACGTAAGGCAAAGTGTGAGGCGGGACCGAGTCAAGTGAAGGTAGAGGTAGAAGAGAGCTCGGGTAGTGAAGCATCAATTCCAATACGAAGACTCTAAAGAAGAAGGCGAGTATTAGGAGAACACGAGGAGAAAAGAGAGACCACTCCGCAGGAGGAAGAAGTTGCCAGTGATGGAGTGGAGTACTTGCGAGAAGTAGTGTGCCCGCTGTTGGTGAAGTTGGAGCAGAAGAAGAAGGAGATGCAGTCGACTTGTCCCGAGGTAAAGACTATATTGCAGGTGGTAGCAAGATTAGAAGAAGAGAACTTGGAGTTGAAGAGGAGTGCAACCCGAGGTGAGGAGGAGAGAGAAGTATTGCGAGCGGAGGCAGTAGAGAGAAGTCAGGTAATTGAAGACCTGAAGAGGGAAGTGAGCTATCAAGAGGATCTTGCGAGGAAGAGTGATATCACAAGAGAGAGACAGGTAGCTGAATAGGAAATCTTGAAGCAGTAGTTTGCTGATTCAAGGGTAGAGCTTATTCATGCTATGGCGAGGGTAGCAGCAAAGGATCAAGAGCTTGATAGAGTGATGGAGAGTATGGAGGAGAAGAAGCAACTCTGGCAACGAGAGTTGGCTGCGAGATATAGAGAAGAAGAGAGATTACAAGAGTTACTTCGTAATCAGGAAGAGAAGGTTGTCCAGAAAGAGGAGGAGTTGGTTAAAGCTGAATTCGAGGAAGAATTGGCAATGTACAGAGAGGAATGGCTTGCAGATTGTGAACAAGAAAGGAAGACAAGATTGGAGCCATTGCAGGAGATAGTCCTTAGAGTAAACGTGATGTTAAGTACAGAGGCCAGCATTTGAATTGAAGAAGCGTGACTACACGAGTTGAAGTTGTTGGTGCAGGAGACGAGGCGAAGACAAGCAAAGGACATTGATTTGAATGCCTTGTTGATTAAGTTAAGAACTCGTGTAGACAGGAAGATATTAGAAGTAGAAGACAACATTTCCATTAGATTAGACTTAGTGAAAGTAGAGCTAGAAAAACTTCGGAGGGATATTAAAGCAAAACCCGAAGTAGATAACATAGGAGTGCAAATGTCTTCGGAGTTGCCATCAGAGATATTAGAGAAGAGTGTGTCAAGAGATAAGGAATTAGATAGATTACCCACTAGCGGAATTTCAGATCAAGAAAGAGAATTGCTTGCTCTGGTAGAAGAAGTAGAAGATGTGAAACCCGAGGACAGAGTAGTAGGAAGTAAGATTACTTCGGGTTTGGGTTTGAAAGCCAAAGAAGAAGTAGACATCAGATCGGATTAGTAACGGATTTGAGATTTGAAGAGACAGATATGAAGAGGTGCATTGTCATTTTGGATCTGCAGGTTAGAATAGTTTTTTTAGAACGGTATAGTTGTTAGAACTGTCGATTGCTTCACTACTTAAGAGTGGCATTCATAGGAAAATGTTGTTCAGTGCTCATAATTTCTGAGAATAGATAAAGCGAAGTGCTATGAAGCAGTGCTCGTTGCTTGAGCTTGATTCCAAGTATCAACGTTGCAATTGTGTTTGTGAGTGTTTGGAGAAATTTGAAATGCAAGTCAGAGTGCTTGTTGGATGTTGGATTCCACAGCCTTGATCTTCATTCTGTGTGTTTGATCTTGAGTGAAGTGCAATCAAAGCAATGCCTTGACAGATCTGAGAGGAAGTGTAGTGTTGGTAGTATTCTGCATTTGTGGGTGCAGTGCAAAGTTGATGTGAAGCAATTTTGATCAAGGAAGTTGTGCCTTCAGTGGAGGGGTGGAACACAATTCTGAGGTGAAGTCGTTTTGCAGTGAAGTGCCATTTTTGGGAGAGCCTAGATCATCACAATCAAGATTGTTTGGAAAGATTTGATGGAGTTGTGATTAAGGAGTGTTAATTCGTGACAAGACTGCAAGTCAGTGCTTGTTACTCTCTTCTAGGTGTGGTTTCTACCTGAGAGATTAAAGATGCAACCAAGAAGAACTAAATAGTTACTTTGCTTTGTATTTGACCAATTCTGACTCGTATCTCTGCGGGAACGAACTTTACTTACCCGATTACCGCAAAAGTGATATTTGCCGGGTTGTCACAATCCTATTACTAAGAAGGACTATTACCCTTTGCCATTCATTGATGAGATCTTGGAGGAGGTTGTAGGTCATGAGAGGTATAGTTTTTTTTGGACATGGTTATTATGGGTATAACCAAATTAAGATTTCACCACAGCATTAACAACCCACTGCATTCACCACACCTTGGGGGACTTATGTTTCAAAATCATACCTTTTGAGCTTTGTAATGCTCCTGCTACATTCCAATGATTTATGAACAAGATGTTTGAACCTTTTATTGGGAAATTTGTGAGAGACTTCTTTGATCACTTTTGTGTCTATGGGAGCATGGAGGAGCACTTTGAGCACCTAATCAAAGTCTTGCAATGCTTGGATTAAGCAAATACATCACTCAATCTAAAGAACTATATTTTTTGGATTGAAGAAGGTCTACTTTTTAGGCACATCATCTCCAAGGATGGAATAGTTGTTGAAGAAAGTGAGGAAAATCTCGGACCTTCCATTCCTTCCAAGCTTGACAAAGTTATACCAATTCTTGGGAATAGTTGGGTTCTACAAGAGGTTCATCTTCTCATTTTCCAACAAGGCTTATGCATTGACCATCAACATGAACAAGGGTGTAGAGTACGTGGTGATTTTGGAGGACAAGGAGGCTCTCAAAGCTTTTGAGGAGCTCAAGCAATCCCTTGTTGTAGCTCCAATTCTTGCTCAACCTATGGAGTAAGCCATTCATCCTCTACACTAATGCTTCCAATGTAGCTATAGGGTGACCTTTTAGTCAATAAGACCTGTAACACCCATTTGTGCATATGTGTGGTATTGTGATAGTTAGCTTGGTATTACAGATACTTAAGAGATATTATTTATATAGAGATAAAGGATGGTTCTACATTAGTCATGATTAGTCATAACTAAGTTAGTGAGGATTTTACTTTAGAGGAAGTGGAAAAGGTAAGCACCATTATTTTGGATTCTAGAGTGTTGACTTGGTATTATTCCTAGGTGTTTGGCTTTGAGGAAAGAGTTGAGAACTCTTGGGCCTGCAAGCCTTTTATTTTGGATGCTTCTACAGTCCAAGGATAGCCCATGTGAAGGAATCCTTGACTTAGTGGTTGGGTCAAGATAAGATCACATGCTTAGTCAAATATGCCCATGTAAATAGATATTCCTTTATATTTTTTTGACTTTATTTGACTTTTAGCTTAGTAACTTGAATTACTATGGTAAATAGTAACTTTAGTGCGTAACTATTTCACAAGTATATAAACAAGGGGTGAGGATGTACTCATCATCATTTCATTTGCAACTATCTATCTCTCATTGAGTTCTCTAGTGAGCAATGTCTTGAGTCTTGGAGTGTTAGCCTTAGAGGAGTATGACGGAGTTGTGATTCCTTGCATTCTTAGTCCATGGTGCACTACCATAATAGCCATCAGAGGTTCATCCTAAGTGAGAGATAGGCCAGCTCAGATCTTTTCATCATCTTCTGTTGTCGAGACCTCTCTAAAAGACAAGATAATGTTCCGCATACAATTCTATATTAGACAAAAGTAGGCTATGAGAGCTCACTTAGAGAGAAATTTAGGGGAGGAGAGAGCTAAAATCTTGTCAAATAACTTTAACTTATTTGTATACCTTGCAGTTCATTATGATGTCTTTGAGGTGATTTTATACATCTTGTACACATGAGAGGATTTAGAGAGATTGTATGAGGTGGATTGCAGATTTTGGGGATTAAGGTGATTTCGGGCAAAATCTCAAGTTTGAGATCTAGACTTGAAACTTCTGCACATGATAGCTTGTGTTATCCTTCAGTTAGCACATTTGAGAGTATTGTGAGAGCTATTATACGCATTGGGCTAGAGTTTTTGAAAGTTGATAGGGTAAACTACTCGCGCAATTGCATGCTCTATGGAAAATTGTAAAGAGTTTGCCATTTCTTCAATTTTCAGTCAATTTTTGTGAAACTTAAAAAATAATTTTAGTGCATTTTATCCTACCTATTGACATAATAATAAAGAGAGATCATTCTTGAATAGGGAGTTATAAATTTTTGAAGTGAGGGGGGTGGTTTCTAGACCAAATCTGAAATATGTGCTGAATAGAAAGGTGCCTAGGCCAAATGGCTCAATGAAAAGATCTTAAATTTTGCAAGAAGAGAATTCCTAGAGTTGTGATGAAATCTGCAAAATTTTAGATGACTTTGATGTATCAATTGAGAGATTTGAGTGACATTGTAAGGAGGGGTCAATTCTCTAGAGTTGAGATCTCATGCATGAGGAGTGTGAGAGCAACAAAAAGCATCTTTGGGTGTTTAGATTCATCTTGGGAACATAGAGGCTTTGCAAGGTTCCCCAAGGGTTTGAGGTGATTGTAGGGGTGGATTTGAGGAAAAGAGAGTTTAGACCAAAATATGAAGAGAGTGTTGAGAGAATCCAAAAACTTACACCACTTGGAAGAAAGAGTGAGTCTAAGTGCTTTTTATGTGTAAAGAAGATACATAAGGCAAGCTCATGTCCATTGACTTTTGAGAGCAAGAGATTGAGAGGAAGGAGAGGCTTACTTGATGGGTTTACATGTTGACCTTCTTCATCAAGATTGGGAGGGAGGAGATCTAAGACCAAGGAGTTGTGTGAGGTTTGTGGAGTGGAAGGACTTCCAAAAGGACATGAGTGAAGTAGAGTGAAAGCAATTTTGAAGACTTTGGTGAAGGATCTTGGAGAAAGTCTTAGTATAAATATAGAAATACTACCACCTTCATCAGCTAGTTTTCAAGATTAGTGATGTAGATCATCTTTCAACTTATGGATAAACTATCCATGAGAGTTCAATTAATATGCATTCTAGAATTTGATGTTGCTATAGAAATCCTGGAGCAACCTGAACCTTTTATGTTACCTAGGGTGGATTATTCTCAAATGGTGTTAGTCATGTATATACTCTATTAGTTATAGAGTGAGAGAAAAGAAAAGAGAAAAAGAAAAATTGAGAGAAAAGAAAGATAATGAGGGGTTAAGATGGAGAAACTTCCGGTTTTCTTTGGCAAGGATAGAGAAGATGTGGAGGCCTTTGTGAGAAACTTCAAGAAAGCTTGGATAGGAAACAATGAGAGGAAGAAGAATGAGTGGGCATCATTATCACCAAATTTCTTTGAGGATGTAGTACTTACATGGTATGAGTTAGAATACCAAAAGAGAGAGAGAGGAAAGATGGGCAAGAAGAGTCTTGGGAGAGTTTGACTTCAACACTTATTGATAAATTTCTTCTAGATGAGAGTTATGAGAGATTGATGAGTGAGGTTACCTTCCTCAAACAAGGATTGGAAAGAAAGTGAAAGTTTATGTAGGAAGAATGGAGAAGTTGGAGTTGAGATTTTGTATAGTGTTAAGGAAGGGTAGGAATGATGTGGACACTACTATGATTGGCATAGGGGTTATGCTCACCAAGAATTTTATGGAAGGGTTGAGACCATAGATTAGAAGTAAGGTGAGATATGAGAAACCTTCTTCCAAGGTTGAAGCTATCAAGATCACAATTCGTGTGGAGGAGAGTTTGGAAGGAGTTGAGAGCAATTTGGTGGTGAAAGAGGTTGTGCATCCTCCTCAAGGTTACAAGTATGGTGGAACTTTTGATACTTTGGTGACAAGGGTTGCACCACAAGTAGTTGTTGCTCTAGTTCTTGCACCCCTACCAAAGGATCCACTTCAAATCATCACTTAACAACTTGCAGATCTCAAGATCAATATAGTGCAACAATGGGAGAAGAGAGAAATGGATTAAAACATGGGGAGAGGGCCTAGACTTTATGGAAGTTATCCATATAGAGGAGGCCAACCAACCAACAATTTCAATGAGATAAATTGTTTTGGTTATGGAGGAAGAGACCATATCTAAAGGATTGCCCAAATTTCACTTACCATGGAGGAATGGGTTATGAGGGAGCCAATAGAGAGAAAGAGGAAGATAGCGAAAACCAAGTGGCTCCTAATCCAAACAAAGGTAAGGAGATAGCATCTATAGATGTGGTTGAGAGCATGTATGAGAAGAGAGAGTGCTAAAACTCCATGAGTCTTAATTTGGAACTTTTGGCACAAGAGAAGGAGAGAGCTCGTTTTGCAGAAGATGTGCACTCACTTTGAATAAATCTCACCTTCTCCTCCTTGGAGATTTTTGGCAAGTTCATCCATGTGTTTGCTTTCAATTACAAGGATTTGAAGGAAGTCACCTTGAAGAAGAATATAATAGAGGTGGAGTCACATGTAAGACCAATCCACTAAAAGCAATGTTGCATTAGCACACTAATAACTTTGGTTGTGAAGGAGGAGATTGATAAGCTCAAGGAGGCCAGATTTATCTTTGAGGTAGAAGATTAAAAATAGGTGTTTTCAATTGTGATTGTGAAGAAAAAGAATGGCAAGTTTTGGGTATGTGTGGATTACAAGAAGCTCAATGTTGTTACTAAGAAGGAATACTACCCTCTGCCATTGATTGAGGAGATCTTGCAAGAGGTTGCAGGTCATGAGAAGTACAATTTTGGAGATGGTTATAGTGGGTATAACCAAATCAAGATTGCATCAAAGCATCAACAACTCACCACCTTCACCACACCTTGGAGGACTTATGCTTTCAAGGTCATGCCTTTTGGGCTTTGCAATGCTCCAACCACATGCCAATGGTTCATGACCAAGGTGTTTGAACCTTTTATTGGGAAATTTGTGGGAGACTTCATTGATGACTTTGGTGTCTATGGGAGCAAAGAGGAGCACTTTGAGCACCTAATCAAGGTCTTGCAGTGCTTGGATGAAGCAAATTCATCATTCAACCCAAAGAAGTGCAGTTTTAGTTATGAAGAAGATCTACTTTTTAGGTACATCATCTCCAAGGATAGAATAGCAATTAATCTTGAAAAGGTGAGGAAAATCTCAAACCTTCCATTCCTTTCAAGCTTAAAAAAGTTATGCCAATTCTTGGGGATGG
The DNA here is from genome assembly GCA_948567375.1 of Lunularia cruciata. Taxonomy (NCBI): domain Eukaryota; kingdom Viridiplantae; phylum Streptophyta; class Marchantiopsida; order Lunulariales; family Lunulariaceae; genus Lunularia; species Lunularia cruciata. The sequence goes on along the minus strand of OX419757.1, from coordinate 15,130,814 downwards.
TTTGAAATTATAGGAGGTTCATCATTTCATTTTCCAACAAGGCTTATGCATTGATCATCTACATGAAGAACAATGTAGAATACATGGTGATTTTGGAAGACAAAGAGGCTCTCAAAGCTTTTGAGGAGCTCAAGCAATCCCTTGTTGTAGCTCCAATTCTTGCTAAACTTGATTGGAGTAAGCCTTTCATCCTCTACATTAATGGTTCCAATATAGCTATTGGATGCACTCTTAGTCAATTAGACCAAGATAGGCACAATCATCCAATAGCTTATGTTAGTAGACAGATGGTTTCAATAGAAAAGAACTATTCAATCACCGAGAGAGAAGGGTTCACAATGATCTTTGGTCTTAAAAAGTTTAGACACTATTTGATTGGAAGGAAAGCCACCATTTTCATGGATCACAAGACTTTAAAGTACATCTTCAAAACGCTTAATGTTAAAGGGAGGCTAACAAGGTGGATGATACTCTTGTTTTAGTATCACTACACCATTGAGAATAGACCAAGGAAGAAACATGCAAATGCTGATTTGTTATCTAGAGCCTGTGATAATGATGGAGATGAGCTAGTGGATGATTCCTTCTTTGATGAGGAGCTCATGATAATTTCAATCACTCAAGAGGTTCCAATGGAGTACAAAGAGATTGTGGACCTTGTTACAAGGGGTAACTATCTAGAAGGGATGCATGCTAGGGAGAGGAAGACCCTCGTAGCAAGATCTAAACCTTACATGATGGTAGAGGATATTCTTTTTCACAAAGGAGCAGGTGGTCTACTTTAAAGAGCAATGGGTAAGGAGGAGTTTCATGAAGGTTTTGTGTATGGGGGACACTTTGCAAGAAATGTGATTTCTTTCAAGATTCTAAATGCAAGTTACCATTGGAGAGTGATTTTCAAGGATTGTCTTGATTATTGAAAAATTGTCATTGTTGTCAAGCTTTTTCTAGAAAGTCTACTTCCACTCCTCTTCTTAGATCAATTCCATTGCTAAGACCTTTGAGAAGTGGAGAATTGACTTTGTAGGTCCTCTCAATAGAACCCCAACGCATAATTGGTACATTGTGGTAGTTACTAATAACCTGACCATTAGACCACTGAGCAACAAGAATAAAGATGAAGTTGGTAGATTTCTTTATGAACATGTTATCACTAGATTTGGATGCACTTTGGAGTTGGTTTTTGATAGAGGAGGAGATTTTACTAAGAGTATGTAATGTTGTTTGATTCCATTTGATTCAAGAGTGTGCAAAAGAAGTTTTTGGACCTTTCATATTGGAGAAGGTGTGTGGCAATTACACCAAATGATCTCAAGGAGTTGGGAGGAAGACACTTTGATAGGATTAACCATGATAAGTTGAAGATGTATCATAGAAGGTAGAGAGATCACTTTGAGGACAAAGTGAAATCTTAGTCGGGGGGTAAATGTAACACCCATTTGGGCATATATGTGTTATTGAAATATCTAATTTGGTATTATAAGTACTTGAGAGATATTATTTATATAGAGGTAAAGGATGGGTTAACATTAGTCATAATTATCTAACATTAGTCATATTTAAGGTAAAGAGGACCTTACTTTAGAAGGAATGGAAAAGATGAGCACCATTATTTTGGATTCTCCTATACTAACTTGGTATTATTCTTAGGTGTTTGGCTTGAGGAAAGAGTTGAGAACTTTTAGACACACAAGCTATTTTGGTTTTGGATTCTTCTATAGTCCAAGGAAAGCCCATGTGAAGGAATTCTTGATTTAGTAGTTGGACCAAGATAAGACCATATGATTAGGAGAATATTCCCATGAGTATGGATATTCTTTTAGACTTTTAGACTTTATTTGACTTTTAGTTTAGTAACTTGAGTTACTCAATCAATTAGTAACTTTGGTACATAACTTTTTCACAAGTATATAAACTAGGGGTGAAGAGGTACTCATCATCCTTTAATTTGTAACTATTTCTTTGTCATTGATTTCTCTAGTGAGCAATGGTTTGAGTCTTGGAGTGTTAGCCTTGGAGAAGTATGATGGAATTGGGGTTCTTTGCCTTCTTAGTCCATGGTGCATTACCATATGGCCATTAGAGGTTCATCTTGAGTAAGATATAGGCCAGCTAATAAACTTGCCATCATAAAATGCACTCTCAAGATCTATAGGTCATCACTTCCTACTCATCAGAGAAAAACACAAGTAGTTTGACTGGTCATCACTCCAGCCTCACTACGGATGTGCACACCAAAGCACGAATGTTCTTAATTCATAGCACCTCACACAAACATGGTACATAAACAAGAAGTAGAGAATAGAGGAGGTCCAATCACAAGAAGTCTAAAAAAAATCTCCATCTCATTAATCAATACCAGATTGACTCTGCCACCATTTGGTATTTGATATAATTGCAGTGTCTACATACATCCTAATCTACCAAGATCACAAAGAATGGGATCAAATTTCCTCTCCTAGTCAAGGCTAAATGTGTATAGGTATTAATGGAACAATCATTAGGACAACAAGTGAAGGTGGACCCATTGGCAAGTGCACCAATCTAGGAACCAAAGATTTGGGGTTCAAACCCTTGCGCACAATCTAGAAGAGTGGGTATATTTTGCCAAACAATGACTAACAAAAATCATCTAAACTAGCTAGCCTCACCAACAAGATGCCTTGTTGGCCATTCTAAATGCCACATGAGGCCTTTCTTCTTGCCAATTTGAACCCTCTCCAAATCTGGCCAAGCTTAATCCAACTCAAGGGTGGGCAGATTTTTCCAAACAATGACTAACAAAAATCATCTAAACTAGCTAGCCTCACACCAACAAGCTACCTTGTTGGCCATTCTAAATGCCAAATGACGCCTTTCTTCTTGCCAATTTGAACCCTTTCCAAATCTGGCCAAGCTTCATCCAACTCAAGCTAAATCTAACAAAACTCCTCCACCAAATCTAATATAAATCTAACATAACTCCTCTACAATTGGGTGACCACCAAATCTTCCACTAAATCTCCACTCAAGCCAAATTGGATAGACAGGGATACTAGGTTGTCCACCATAGCCAAGAATTTGAAGGCTCAACATCAAAGAAGTGAGCTCTCTTGAGCTACACTTTGAAGGTATACCCCATCTTGAGACATACATTTCTTAGTGGAGAGCCAAGTTGAAAGGATGGGGATACTAGGCACTAATTATAATCAAACCACACCAACTCTAGCTAAGAGATTCCAAGTCACTCTAGCCAGCCTTTGTCCACCATAGCCAAGAATTTGAAGGCTCAACATCAGAGAAGTGAGCTCTCTTGAGCTGCACTTTGAAGGTATACCTCTTCTTGAGATTGATAATTCTTAGATATCTTGTGAAGGTTGATGTCAAGACCAAGTTGTTGCAAGCAAGGAATCAAAGCGCTTGGTCAAATTAATCGCTTCCTCCAAGTGTTTGGGCTCTTGCTATCATGGGGATTGTATGGTGTCAAGAATGCACCAAGCACTTGGCTGCTTGCGCTTAAATTGCCATAGTTGTTAGTGACTCAAAAGCTTCCCTACAATCTGATTTTTTCTCTACTCTTTGCCTGGATGGAAGTTCCCTTTTTGCTGGAGCAACTTGTTTGTGGTTGCTTCTGGCTGTAGACTCTTCTTAAGCGGCTTTTTGTGTTGGGTTTTCTTGGGATAATGTTGACCTTCACGTATCACCAAGGCCTATTCATGTTCTGTTATTATTGGGGTTTGTATTACAGGTCACAAGTTATACAGCCAGATTCAATCAGTGCAATCAGATTAGTGACTTGACCCGTTTGCATAAACTGGACTGGAAGCTCCAAGAATGGAGTCCCATTTCTTTGACACTCTTTAAAAAATAAAGTGAGTGCAATCACTCACAAAGCCACATAGCATTCACCACAATCAAGTCTTGCAATTTATAAACCCACTTGGGGGGAAGCCAAACAACTCCAAAATAATGACCACACCTAAAGTTCTCCAATGGCTCAAGCAAGAAAAGGAATGAATGGCATTCCTTTCTTCTCATTCCTTTTCTTCTTCATTCCTTTTCTATTACAACCAAGTTTTAATCCTACAACACAACAATTTAACTCTTTGTTCTGCCAAAGCTTCCCTTCAAGCTTCCTTCCTGCACAGGTCAACTATGCAACCCCTTCGAGAGTTCTCTTCTTGCTAAGACACCAAACCCTTTGATATTCTTCCTATTTCTCTCCTCAATGATCTGTCCTGCAAAAATCTCTTGACCCTTTGATGTCCAAAAAAAGCTCTCCTTTGATCCTCCATCCTTTCTCTTCTCTATGAACAACCCTTCTGCCCTTTGAGAAATTCTTCATGTCCAACCAATTCTCCTTCCCAATTCTCTTCCCAACTCTTTTTTCTCTACTATCAAAACCCCCCTTCAAGATCTCTTCCTTTTTGCAAAGACACTTTATCACTAACCTATTATGTCCAAACCTTACTTTGGTACTTCACTCCTGCAAAATTCCAAGATTCCTTTGTCCTACAGCCCTTTGGGACCTTTTTCTGTCTTTGCAAGACTCTCTAGGACTTTTATCATTAGTTTTTTGCTCTGCCAAGCTCTTGGGAAATTCCCTTTCTTTCTTCTATCCTGTCTAGCAACTTCTTCAATGTTCTTCCCAATTCCTCCCTCTCTTCTATCCTATCAAGCGACTTTTGATACCCTTCTCAATTTCTCCCTCTCTTTTGTCCTATCAAGCAACTCTTCTGATGCTCTTCTCAATTTCTCCCTCTCTTCTATCATGTCAAGCAACTCTTTGAATACTCTTCCCAATTCCTTCCTCTCTTCTGTCCTGTCAAATCCTTCTTCTAAGGGTTCTTTCTTTCTTATGTCTCACTATCCTGCAGAACTCTCATGGATCTCTCTGACCTGAATATTTTCTAGATCCCTCTATCTTAGCATAAGTCTCTCTTCTTTGATGCCTTTGCTTGCAAATGTGACTCCTAAAAAATATCTCACTGATATAGCAAAACCCTCAATCCTTTGATATTTCTCACTATCCAGATCCCAAAAGCTCTCGATACTTTTTTGTCCTGCCTAAGCTCTCATTCGAGAGTTCATTTTGTCTTGCAGAAACTCTCAAAAAGCTTCTCCTTATTCCATTATCTCCTTTGATTATACACTATCCTTTCAAAATTCACTCTTTCTACCAAAGATTTCCTAAACTTTCTTCTTGCAAACCTTCATGTCTAAACTCTTCCAAATTCTCTTCTGCCAAACCCTCGGTATCTTACTATTCTAGAAAAATCCTCAATATCTCATTGTTCTAGAAAACCCTCAAGCCTATCCCAAGTGTTATGTCCTACCAACTTCTTTGAAAGTTCACACCTCCTGCCAGAGTTCTCCTTTGAGAGTTCACTCTCCTACAAACTCTTCAATAGTTCTTCTTCCTCTATCAAGCCCTTTTTGAGAGTTCATTTCCTGTTGAATTCTTTCTCAAGACTTCCTTCAAATGCAGGCCAACACTTCCTTGACAATTCACTTCCTGCCAAAATCCTCTCTTCTGCCCCTTTGATTCTGCACTTTCTCTCCTTGTCTCCAAAACCTTCATCAAGAGTTCACTCATATTGTCAAAGCACTCCCTTTTGTCCATTGATTAGGCACCTTTTTCCTCTTCCTTTGTCAAAATGCCTTCTTTGGGATTCCAGCTTCCCAGCAAACTTTCTTCCTTTGATTCATTCCTCTCCTCCCGTTACCTCTCTGTCCAGGCCAAGCCCTATCTTGATGCTCTGCCCTTCCTATCACAAAAGGTCACAAACCCTTCACCTTCAAATGTCTCTTTCTCTATCCCTCTATCCAAAACACAAAACCTCTCCTCTCAAGAAATCTCTCTTACAGCCAAGACAAAATTCTCTCTCAATATTTCCTGCCCTGTCCTCTATCCAACCCTTCCTGTCAAAAATCTCCTCCTTTGTCCAAACCCTTCTTCTGAAAAAATTATCTTTGTCCAGCAAATACTTCTCCTTCTCTCAAAAATTCTTCCTTCCTGGCTGACCTCTATCCTTCGATATTTTCTCTCCTACCTTCTTGTCACAGAACCTCACTCTCTCATTTGATATTTCACTCTCTTTGTTTCTAGTTGATTTCTTCCTTCCTGCATAACAAACTCTACCCTTTGATCCCTTCCCGTCCAACCAAGGACCCTTGATCCTTCCTCTCTTCTTTGTCAAAAACTCCATTTGAACTTCTCTCTTCTTGATTAGTCTCTTGCTGTCCAGCCCAATTTTTTCTTCCCCAATTTCCTCCTGTCCAAACCCCAACTCCTTCAAGAAACTCTTCTCTGTCCTTTTCTCTCTTCAAGAATTCTATGTTCCTCCCCAGATTCCTTTGGGCTCTCACTCCTACCACTGTCCAAAATACCAAACTTGATATTATGCCAACTCACTCCCATTTTCTCGGCTTCAGCTGACCCATATTGCCCTGTCCCCAACTGCTCACATCAACCTCTTGAAGGCCCTATTCCTATAGTTGCTAAAATTTTGGTTCCTTATTTCCTTGCTTTTGGGTTCTTTTCTTTCTCCTTCCTTACAATAACATAACAAACTCCCCAAGTTTGAAGAAACATTACATCTCTTGCCTCAAATTCTCTCCAAGCTTCAGACCCAAATCCACTGCTCTTCTATCAACTCTCAAAATTCTTGCTATAGTAGAAGCGGCCCCACTATTTTGGCAATTATCAAGTTTCTACTTGGGAAGTTTATACTGCTTGCAACTAGCACTTTTAAGTACATTTACACACTATTCTCCCAATTTCTCTATTACACCAAATAGGACTAAAGCAACCCATAGATTATTTTTCCGACAACATTCACCTCCACCAATCCTTTGTAGCCTCTGATTTGCACCATCAAGGTTTTAGGTGATCTAGTGCAAATCTTCCTCCAAAATATCATTAGGTACCTCTTCCAAGTTGCCTCTTTGGTTATCTCCTTCTGTAACTCCAATCTCATACTTAAACATATCTCTCCTAGATTTACAACCATGATATCTCCATTTTCTCTTACATAGTTGACAATGCTCAGTGTTTTGGCATGAGCACCTTCCATGGGGTTTACCTAACAAAAGACATGGATATCACCCTTCATATCTTGCAATTCATTGTAGAACTTACGGTTCTCCACAAGTTACTCCATATATCTTCCTATTGCTGCTTTGGTAGATTCTTGGATTTGGATGCCAACGTCCTCAACAAAGTCTTGCCATTCATTATGGAGCCCACAACCAAAAGCCTACTTCTTTCCTATGCAACTCAAAGATCCTTTATCTCCTCAAGAAAACTTTGCATGCAATTCTTGAAGGACTCTTGCTTCCCTTGCAAAATCCTGGCAATTGCCTTTGAACTTGTCTCCAAAGCACGATATTATTTCTTGGACTCCTTGAGCTGAAGCTCAATGCTCATCACCCTTTGTCTCATTTCTAGCTCCAACTCTTCTTTTTACACCTTGTACATCTGCACATGCTCTTCACTCAATCACTTTAGTGCATTGATATCTATAGTAAACTTATCAGCTTTCAAGAGAAGCTCATCCCTTCCTAAAGAAAGTTGTCTTTGCTCCTGAACTCCCTCTTGGTTCAACTGCATGAGTGTCTCTATGTCTTCAGTAAGGACATTAACATATGACAAGAGCTTCTATTTATCATGAACAAGTTGTACTTGCTCTTGATCCAACACCTTAAGAGTATTGATCTTATCAGTCAAAGTAGTGACTTTATCCAAGAACTGCATCTTCTCTTCAGCAATTAGTACTTGCTCATGATCTGACCCTTTGAGAGTGTTGATATCCTCCATGAGTAGACTAATTGTTGATAGAAACTCCTTCCTTTTGTTGGCAAGTTCTACTCTTTCTTGATACAACAGCTTGAATGTACTAGCCTCTTCAGTCAACATTTCCATTTCCCCCAAAACATTATCTTGTACATCCTCCAATTTGCCTTTTCTTCTTTTCCATCTTCTTTGACAAATCCTTTTGCGGCTTTGATTTGGTCTGGCTAGTTTGCACCATATCGGCATCCATAAGCACCAACTCAAGCTCTGCCTTCCTCTTCTCCTCTTCCTTCTTTTTCTTCTTCTCTTGTATTTGATCTGAAACTTTGAGTCTATTTTTGTGCTCCCTTTTAACTCCTTTCCCTCCTTCACTTTGATTGGTGCAATACCATAATCACCTTGGAAGAAATGATCATCAGAAGGGTTCTCTCCATCATGACTGAAAAAGGGATCATCCTTGGTCTGAGCTCCAGCATCACTCATACTCCCATCCTCATCAAAGAAATCAGAGTCATCATCATCCTTGTTTGACTTATTCTTTCATGCCTTCTTCTCTTCTTTCTTCTTGTGCAGGTAAGCTTTCCATACTGTTTCATCACTCTTGGTGTTCCTCTTCTTCTCCATAAGTTTCTCACTAAGCTCATCTAGACCTATGTGAAACTTAATCTCAATGTTTCCTTTCTCTGAGTTCTTGTCCACCACATTTCCCTCGTCCATTCCTCCTATGTCAAACAGCAAGGAAAGATACCTCACTCACAACTTCTCTTTCTCCTTACTAGTAGCCTTCTTGACATTGCTATCTCCATTCTCCTTGCCTCCATCACCTTCTTGTTCAGAGTTAGAACTTGATGGCACGTAAGAATGCTCTTGCACAATTCTAAAGAATCATATACAAGATCATAATTGAATTGGATTTTTATTGATGCTATATTGATGATGTTTTGGTCTATAGCACTCTCATGGAGGAGCATGACTGATATTCTTTGGAGGTGTTTGAGAGATTGAGAGCTCATGGATTCAAATTATATCCAAGGAAGTGCAAATTCTTCCAAGAGCAAGGTGAGTATTTGGGTCACACTATCTACCATGGAAGACTTGGTATTTAGTAGACCAAGGTAAAGCTATTGCACATATTCCTTGACCTACAAATTTACAAAAAATCAAGGAGAGAAATAGAAGAATGGAAGGTCACATTGGAACTCTCAAATAAAAAGACTCCAAATGCCTAGCCTGAGCTCAATTTTAGTATTTATAGGCAACTTGGGTACAAGGCTCCCAAGAAGATCTCAAGAAAGTTACCTTCTAGAAGGTAACTTTCTTGGAGGGACAGTAGACATGTATAGGTAATAAGAGAAATTATTTAAATAATATCAAAGAGACCTACCAAATTGGAAGCAAGTTTACAAACTTGAGTGTCAAGAGTGACAAGAAAGTTACTAAAAGAAAGCATAACCTTGTAACCAATTTGAAATGTAAGATCATGATGATGATTATCAACATATTGCTTTTGCTAATTTTGAGCAATAAGAAGAGAGACTTGGCTTGGTATGAGGACACAAATAGCTAAGATAAAAAGGTGGAAGTATGAGGGATATGAGATGATGGAAGAGCAAAAAGAGAATCTAGAATGAATGGATCTTACCCATAATTAAGGAAAAATAGAGAGAAGCATGTAGTTGCTTGCTTGGAATTATTGTAGGTAAACTTGATAAGCACAAGACAAGTTTCCCTATTAATGTGGTGAACATTGACAAAGACACATATCATATCTTCCAAAATTGCAATTTGCTTCTTTTTTTCTTTGTCCATCAATTTGAGGATGATAGGTTGTAGATAAGGCAAACTTGGTGTCAAGAAGTTTGAAAAGCACTTGCCAAAATTTACCAATGAATTGAGCATCACAATCAAAGATCACAAAGCATCCTATGTTGTTTTAAGTCTGTATTGAAGTAGATCTAGCCCAATGTTGGAGCATCCATAATTTCCACAATAGATTTGGGTGGATTTGCTTGCTAAACTTATTAGCTAACAATGCAACTATTATATGGCTTGGATTTGTTATTAGCAAGGATGCGATAAGGTCTAGACTTACATGTTCCCATTGTGCAAATAGAATTGGAAGAAGGTGGAGTAGTCTATTTGGTTTCTAGTTATTAGCCTTGTTGCATTGGTAGTTCTCACAAGATTAGACAAAATCTCAAATGTCTTGTACCATGTTTGGTTACCAACATTGATGTTGTAGTGTACTCAATGTCTTGTCCACTCCCATTTGACTAGTTTTGGAAAGTTATGTGCCTTTTGAAGTTGCACAATTCATAGATCTCCTATAGTTAAAATACAGATTTAGTTCTTGCAAAAGAGAAGATCATTTATGAGTAAAAAGGTGTTGTATTCCTTATCATGTGTTACAAGATGACTTTGCACAACATTAAAGTAGTCTTGTTGTAAAGCACTCTTGAACTTTGTTTGTACCTTTGAGTCAATCTATAGTGTGGTAATGGCTACTACTATAAGAGGTTTAAGAAGAATCTTCAAATCAAGTTATTATGATAATGCATTGAGAATGACATGGAACTTTCTTAATTTTTACCCAAGCTTAGTATCAAAAAAATTATAATTGTTCCTCAAATCAATGATGAAAACTCTTCATGTGTTCCAAATGTAAAATCTATAACAAAGGTTTGTGATTGGTTTGCATTACCACTTGTTCCTCAAGAATAATACTTACACACCTTTATGGCATATACCATTACAAGTTGTTCTTGATCTCAAGTGGAATAAAATTTTCTACTACATTGAGTCATCAAGCTAGCATTATGCTACACTTTGCACTATCTCCTAGGGCCACCTTAGGCTTCTTACCAATAACAAAGGCAATGGGATGCAATTTATCAAGGAATTCTTGTTGCAACACAACTTTAATTGCAAATTTATTAGCATTGAAAACCATACAAGGTAGTTGAGGATTGTGACAACCCGGCAAATATCACTTTTGCAGTAATTGGGCAAGTAAAGTTTGATCCCGTAGAGATACAATTCAGAATTGGTCAAATACAAAGTCAAATGTTACAAATGTGGTTCTTTTTAATTTCTTCTTTAGTCTCTCAAGTAGAAACCACACCCAAAAAAGAGTAACAAGCACTGACTCATAGTCTCATCACACAAAAATGTCACACATAACCACAACTCCAAATCTTTCCAAACAATCTTGATTGTGATGATTCAATTTCTCCCAAAAATAGCACTTCACTTCAAAATGACTTTTCCTCAGAATTGTATTCCACCCCTCCACTAAAGGCACAACTTCCTTGATCAAAATTGCTTCACATCAACACTACACTGCACTCACAAATGAAAAATACTACCAACACTACAATTCTTCTCAAATCTATCAAGGCATTGCCCCGATTGCACTTCACTCAAGATCAAACACTCAAAATGAAGATCAAGACTATGGAGTCTAACATCCAACAATCACATTGACTGGTACTTCAGAATTCTCCAAACACTCACAAACACACAAATAGAGTTGATACTCGGAATTAAGCTCAAGCAACGAGCACTACTTCAGGAAAATCAATACTGAATAACAAAACACTACAAATGCCACCTTTAAATAGGCAAAGCACTTCAGTAGTTAACTAACTTCCTAAATTGCTTCCTAACAACTCTAACAACCTATAGATCCAAAATGACAATGCACTCCTTCTTATCTACCTCTTCAAATCTCAAAATTTTTACTACTCCAATCCAATGTCAACTTCTACTTTAGCTTCCAAACTCGATGTTCTTTGAAGAATTTCCCTATCTTTGGGTCTACTCAATTCTACTCCTAACTCTTCTATTTCTACAATTTCTTCACTACAAATTACAATTGCACTAGTGGGTACCTTATCAAATTCTTTATCTTCCACCCCACTCTCCTTTAATATCTCAAAGACTAACTCTGAAGATGTTTGTACTCCTACCTCTACTACTTTGGGTCTTCTAACATCTTGTACTTCACTACAAAGTTTATCTAACTCAGACCTAACAAGATCTAATCTGAGACACACATTGTCTCCTACTTCTAACATTTTTCTATCTACTTGTTCTCATAGACAAATTAATCAATTGTTCAACTCCCTATCCTTTGCCTTCCTCTTTTGTGTCTCTTGCACCAACAATTTCAACTCATGAAATCTTGGTTCTTCCAATTTACTCTCAACCTTTTGTGCTCAGCATCACCTTGATCTCATTTACCCCCTAGCTACATCATTGGCTTCCCCGAAAAATCTTGAGCTTCACCTTCTCCCTTTCTTCCTCCAATTCATTGCAATGCATCTAGAGCTCATCCTCAAATTCAGCAGTCATTGCCTCCTTCTCTTGTCAATTTATAGCAATTTGCTCTTTTGCCACCCTCAACAATCCTTGCAATTGATCTTCTTTGCTACCACACTCTACTAACTCGTGCTGCTAGGCTTGATCTTTCTTAGTGGCCTTCTTCTTGAGACTCTCCAACTCCTGCTCCATTATTGCTACACTTGCCTTTGTGTGAATTAACTCTCCTCGTGCATCATCAATTTCTCCCTTCAGCACTACGACCAATGCTGTCATCTCCTTAGCTTCCTCACAATGCTTCACCAAATCCTCCCTCATTGCTTCAAAGTGCTTACTCCAAAGAATCTTCTCCAACCAAAGTTCTTTGGCTTCCATCTCTACTCTTGTTAGCTTGCTTCTCAACAACAAGGTTTCCGCAGTCCACTTCTCCACTACTGCCAACTCATCTTGCACATCAAGGTTAGCACTCACCATCTCTACTTTCTTCTACTACAAGAACACCAACAATGGACATATGACCTTTGACAAATACTCCACTCCGTCACACTTCTTGTCATTGGCTTGGACTTCATCTTCCTCTTAAGGCAACACTCCTACTTGCACCTTACCCCAAAGTTGTGATCTTTTTTGTGACAACCCGGCAAATATAACTTTTGTGGTAATCGGGTAAGTAAAGTTCGTTCTCACAGAGATACGAGTCAAAAATGTCCAAATACAAAGTCAAAGTAACAATTTAGTTCTTCTTGGTTGCGTCTTTAATCTCTCAGGTAGAAACCACACCCAGAAGAGAGTAACAAGCACTGATTCACAGTCTCGTCACAAATTAACACTCCATAATCACAACTCCTTCAATTCTCTCCAAACAATCTTGATTGTGATGATTCAGGCTCTCCCAAAAACAGCACATCACTGCAAAATGAATTCGCCTCAAAATTGTGTTCCACCCCTCCACTGAAGGCACAACTTCCTTGATCAAAAATTGCTTCACATCAACTTTGCACTGCACTCACAAATGCAGAATACTACCAACACTACAATTCCTCTCAGATCTGTCAAGGCATTGCTTTGATTGCACTTCACTCAAGATCAAACACATAGAATGAAGATCAAGGCTGTGGAATCCAACATCCAACAAACACTCTAACTTGCACTTTGAATTTCTCCAAACACTCACAAACACAATTACAAAGCTGATACTTGGAATCAAGCTCAAGTGACGAGCACTGCTTCACAGCACTTTGCTTTATCTATTCTCAGAAATAACGAGCTCTAAACAACATTTGACTGCAAATGCCACTCTTAAATAGTGAATCAATCGACAGTCTAACAACTATACCATTCTACAACAACTGTTCTAACCTGTAGATCCAAAATGATAATGCACCTCTTCATATCTGCCTTTTCAAATCTCAAATCTGTTACTAATCCGATCCGATGTCTACTTCTTCCTTGGCTTTCAAACCCGAACCCGAACCCGAAGTAATCTTACTTCCTACTACTGTGTCCTCGGGTTTCAAATCTTCTACTTCTTCTACCAGATCCAGCAATTCTCTTTCCTGATCTGAAATTCCACTAGTGGGTAACCTATCTAACTCCTTATCTCCCGACCCACTCTTCTCTAATGTCTCTGATGGCAACTTCAAAGACATTTGGACTCCTATGTTATCTACTTTGGGTTTTGCTCTAACATCCTTCCGAAGTTTTTCTAGCTCTACTTTCACTAAGTCTAATCTAATTGAAATGTTATCCTCTACCTCTAAAACCTTTCTGTCTACACGAGTTCTTAATTTGATCAACAAGGCATTCATCTCGGTGTCTTTTGCTTGTCTTCGCCTCGTCTCCTGCACCAATAACTTCAACTCGTGCAGGCGTGCTTCTTCAATTCGAACGTTGGCTTCTGTACTTAACATTGCGTTCATCCTGAGGACTATCTCCTTCAATGGCTCCAATCTTGTCTTCCTTTCTCATTCTCGATCTACAAGCCATTCCTCTTGGTACATTGCCAACCTTGCCTCAAACTCGGCTTTCACCGTTTCCTTCTCCTTCTCCTTCTGTTCAATCTTCTCTTCTTTGACTGGTTGTGCAGAATAAGAAGATGGTGAGAGAAGCATCATCGGAATCAGAGTCTAAAGAAGAAACCGAGTCGGAAGAAGAGGAATCAGAAGAGGATGAACTCACCTTAAAAATTGAGGAGTTTGGAAGTGATAGTGAGGGGGAACCTGAGGTTCAGCAATCGGTGGCGGTCAATGAAGCTTGTCATGCAATGATTGACAGAGTACCCAGAGCAACAAATCATTGCGTAGCCATGGTGGTGAATAAGCAGAGACCAGAGAAAAAGGAAGAGTATCCTACGGGGCCGAGTTCAATCGGTAAAGGAGAAGAAAGTTCAGATGCGGTGTCTTTGAAAATACAAAGATCATGACTTTGGCAGAAGGAGCCAAAGAATGAAGACAAAGATGGCAACAAAGATAAAGATAACTTTGGTGGGATACTGTATCTAACAAAGGTTGTCACACCGTTGCTGGAGCTACTAAAGGAGCATCGGAATGTAATTCCCCAAGATCGTAGCAAGGGGATGAATGAAATGCAGGTGGTGAAGCATCTGTTGAGTGAAGTGAAGGGGTTGTAGGAGCAACAAGTCCAAGGAAATGAAGAAATTGGAGAGAGGAAGTCTTGAAGAAGAAGGCTTTCAAAATGTTACAAGAGAGCTGTGAGTCAAGAGGGAAAGAATTGCAGAAACAAGCAGGAGAATTGAAGGAGCAGGCAATGTGGCTGAGCAAACTGAAGGAGGAAGTGAGTGATATGCGTATCAAGAATATTCATTTGAAGGCGATGGCAGCAATAATGGAGCAAGAGTTAGACAGCTTGAAGAAGAGTGCAGTTGAGAAGGATCAAGCATGGCAAAGGGAGTAAGCAGTCAGGCATGAAGAAGAAGGACAATTACAAGAGCTGGTACAAAGTGCTGAGTTACAGAGTACACAATATGCAGAGGAGAAGAAGATGCTTGCTGCTGAGTACAAAGATGAGTTGAAGATGTACCGTGAAGAGTTGAAGGCAGAGCACTCTCAAGGATATGAGTCGGAATCAGTAGGAGAAGTTGTAGGGAAGTTGAGAGCAATCTTGAGCACGAAAGCTAAAGGAAGATTGGAAGAAGTACGTCTACATGAGTTGAAGTTGCTTGTGCAGGAAACTCAAAAGAGAAAAGCCAAAGATGTGGATATGAACACGTTGCTTCTCCGATTGAGGGAGCAAGTAGACCAGAAGATGTTAGAAGTAGAAGACAATGTTAGTCTCAGATTAGAGTAAGTCAATCTAGAGTTAGAGAAAATTAGGAATAGTGTGACAGCGGAGAGGAAGTCCGATGTTGTAGAAGTAGGAATTCAGGTATCATCGGACTTATCATTAGAAACATTAGAGAGGAGTGGGTTAGGAGAAAAAGAGTTAGATAAGTCACTCCTTAGTGCAATTGTAGTTCCTAGTATAGAAGTAGTAGAAATAGTGCAGGAATTGGTAGAATTAACTATACCCAAAGAAGGAGAAGTAGTAGGAAAATCATCGGGTTTGGAAGCCGATGATGAGGTGGACATCCGATCGGTGTAAGTATCAATTTTGAGATAGGAAGAGGTAGATATGAAGAGATAGATTGTCAGTTTGGATCTGCAGGTAGGAAGAGATGTTAGGAAGCGGTACATTAGTAGGAAGACCTGCAGTTTGCTTCAATATTTGAGGGGAGCATTCACAGTACTATGTTGTTCAGTATTCATATTTTTGAAGATAGATAAAGCGAAGTGCTCTTTCCAGTGCTTGTCGCTTGAGCTTAATTCCGATTGTCAATTTTGTGTTTGTGTTTGTGAGTGTGTGGAGAATTCCAAAGTGCAAGTTTGTGTGTCTATGGATGTTGGATTCTGTAGCCTTGATTTTCATTCTATGTGTTTGATCCTGAGTGAAGTGCATCGGAGCAATGCCTTGACAGGTCAAAGAGGAATTGTAGTGTTGGTAGTATTCTGCATTTGTGAGTGCAGCACAAAGTTGATGTGAAGCAATTTTGATCGAGGAAGTTGTGCCTTCAGTGGAGGGGTGGAACACAATTTTGAGGCAAAATTGTTCTTTGCAATGAAGTGCCGTCTTTGGGAGAATCTGAATCATCATAATCAAGAGTTGTTTGGACAGAATTTGGTATGTTGTGATTATGTGTGTGTGTATTTGTGACAAGTTGTCAAGATTGTGAGCTTGTTACTCTCTTTTGGGTGTAGTTTCTACCTGAGAGATTAAAGAAGAAATCAAGAAGAACTACAAAGTTACTGTTTGACTTTGTATTTGACCAATTCTAAATTGTATCTCTATGGGAACAAACTTTACTTACCCAATTACCGCAAAAGTGATATTTTCCGGGTTGACACACTTTCCCTTGGGATGTCAATTGCTACAATTCCCTCCTACCCACTTTTCTTGTAGTACTCATCTCCTTCTTGCACTCTCTCCATAAAATATCATTCATCCGCATCCACCTCTCTGCGCAAATCCAGATGAAAGTGTGATCGTATTCAGTTTCTCTTCTTTTTCTTGCCCTTGGGATGTCAATCACTACAATTCTCTCCTTCCTACTTTTCTTGTAGTACTCATCTCCTTCTTACACTCTCTCCATATAATATCATTCATTCGCATCCGCCTCTTTGTGCAAATCCGGATGAAAGTGTGATTGCATTCAGTTTCTCTCCTCCAAAGTCAGTAAGTTCAGCCCAAAATAAAAATGAGCTACAAAGGGCACAAAGTAGTGTGGTGGCATATCCACTTTCCAACCCTAAATCATTTGCCCCACTTGCTGATGCAGACATTTTGCCCAATCTATTGCTTCTCTTGCAAACATTTGGTGAAAGAATACCGCCTGTTGCATCATAACATAGGTGGCTTGCTGTAGCTTGAACATTTCCATCATTGTGCTTACAATTCCTCTCTGCTTGGGATCTCTATAACTATCTATCTTATACTCATTCTTGGTGCAAGGTAGATTGAACGAGTTTCTCATCTCGACAGTCTTTTCTAAGGCATCACACTTTTGATATAAGGTGGTACCTCCTATCTCTCTTGCTTCTCTCTCTAGGACCATTCTCCAATCCAACTCAGTCCATCAAGCCAGATTTCCTCTCTTCCCCTCATGCTTTGGCCCATCCTTGCAATCACTCACTGCAATTTCTACCATGAAACCTAGAAAACTGAAGTTCCAATTCCAGGCCAAGAACGTGATACAAAGCCTTGCTAAGACCTTGATCCATGCCACTTCATCTAATCTACGCATTGCAAGTCCCCTCACCACACTTTGCTTACTCACTTTTAGGGCCATCATGTGTTTCCTCACCCTCTTCTTGTGGAAGATTGTTCCCAAGATCCTAACCCACTTGTCTTCTCGCAAATTTGCATTTCTTTGGATCGACTCTGAATAGGGACAAGGTAGCGTTTGGACATTGTGCTGCTTCCTTGAAAAAATCTTGAATTTATTGTCTGGTGTGGATAGATCATTCTTTAGTTGTTTCTCCGCTCCAGTCACCGATCCAAAGAGGTTGTTTCTTGTCATTATCAAGAACTTCTTGATCTTGAGGTCGTCACTTTCTTCCCACGTACTTTCTTGATTGGCCAACCCCAAAGAAGTTTGTTACAAGTTCTTCGGATCACGCTACTCTGCCCGATACAAAGTCCCCTTCTTCATCTTTCTCTCTTGTCCATCCCTAGTCCTTTGGACTTGACCCAAGGTCAACTTTGGGTTTGGCCCAAACACATGCTTTTTTTTCTTGTTTAGCCCTCCTTTGCCTTTACTAGTGTACTTCTTCTTCAAAACTTCCTAAAAACTATCCAAAACCAAAAAATGTGGGTACCACAAGGATTATATGGTTGGAGGATGTGTTATGAAGATTGTATATCCTTAAGTTTCTTGAATTTTTCCTCTTGGTTGGTGGTCCACTCAAAGCTTGTTATCTTCTCTAGGAGATCAGTCAATGGTGTGGCTACATGAACATAAAAGTGGATGAATCATTTGTAAAATCTCACCAATACATTAAATCTTTAAACATCCATGACATCCTTAGGAGTAGGATAATTGGTAATGGCCTTGATTTTCTCCACTTTGATTTTTATCCATTCTGCTAAAACATTATAGTCTAAGAAGGTAATCTCTCCTTTGCCAAAAGGTATACTTGGACTTCTTACATTTGAACTTCCATTATTGTAGTCAACTTAAGACTTCTCATATATGGTTTGTGTGTATTGTCTTTATCTTACTATGAACTAAGATATAATCCAAGAATATAACCATATATCAATCTAATGGCCCCTCTAACACCTAATATATTTGATCCATGAAAACTATTGGATCATTAGTGAGCCCAAAAGGTAAAAATTTCTATTCAAAATGTCCATACTTCAATTGAAAGGTAGTCTTTTGCACATCTTATCCATTGATTAAAGTTTTCCAATAACCGCTTGAAAAATCCAACTTTGAGATGTATTTCACTCCACTTAATTGATCCAAAAAGTCATTAATTCAAAGTAAAGGATATACATTCTTCACGGTTTGTTTATTAAGACCAAAATATTCAATACAAAATCAAATTTCTCCATCTTTCTTTGGTACAAATAGTACTTTTTCTCCCTAAAAGAATGTATTATGAAATGAGAAATCCTTTCCCAACAACTTGGTCAATGTTATTTGTATTTCTTCTAACTCCTTTGGTAAGAATTAATAGATTAGTCTTCTCATTGGAATACTATCTAGCAATAGCTTGATCTTGAAGTGCATATCTTAGTCAAAGGGTAATGCATACATAAGGGCATTTGGAAACACATTTGTAAACTCTTAATCTATCCAACCAACCATTTATTTTTGAGGCTTCTTATCCTTCTTAGATTTTACTTGCACAATAAGCTTGATCCACATAGAAAAAATAAGAATAACTTCCTCCAAAGCTTATTCTAAAACCACTATATTGACATCACAATTCCACTCTTGTAATTGGCTACTCTTAGGTGTTTTCTTTAAAGTGCTAAACGACCTAATTGATAATCTTTTTCTTGATGTTGTACTTGAATTTATCTTTGTGCTTGATCAAATTGAACCCTATGAATGTTCAAGGAAGACCTAGAATGATATCATAGTGTATGGGAGCTACTACAAATCTCATACACTTTCAATATACTTTCTCAATCTTGAATGCAATAGAATATGAGAAATTGAATTCAAAACCCTTTCTATCATCTAGCATCATCAATTTGCAGGCTTGTTAGGGATATAAAATTCATATGCTAATTACATGGACATGCAATTCTCAAAACTCACACAATCAACCAAAATCCTACAACCATTATCACATACACACCTTGCAAGTGAGTCAAACTTGCATACGTCCACCTTTCAATCCCATTAGAACAAATCAAGTTCTCAATAAGTGAGTCAATATCTCTTACTTGGATTCATCATTTCTTTAATCCTCACACTCTAAGAACTCCATTTGTGCAATGGGTCAAGGTTGTCCATTTCTAGTTGGACATTTGGCAATATAATCTCCAATTTGGTAACAATAGAAGTAACCACCATTTTGTCATAATTGTTCTCTATCAACAATGCCAAGTGGTTGGTATCCATTGCAAAACATCAATCTCTATCATTGCCAGCTCTTCCACCTATATATGTTATGTTTGCACATTTATGAAGATTTAGGTTTGTAACAACATGAATTTTATAAACAAGTTAGTCAATGCTAAAAAATTTCAAATAGGCCAAATTAGCCAAGAATTATATGAATATTCTAGAAGCATCTTGGAAACTACTTGGTAATTTTTAAGTATTAGGTATGTATATGCCAAGTGGTGACTTCTAGGAAGAAGCTTCTTGGGAAATTTCTTGGCTAGCTTAGCTTGCACATCAAGTAGATGGCTTCTAGAAAGAAGCTTCTTGGAAAGCTTCCCAACTAGCTTAGCTTGCGTGCCAAGTAGATGGCTTTTAAAAGGAAGCTTCTCAAGAAGCTTCCCAATTAGCTTAGCTTGCACTCTAAGGAGGCAGCTCTTAAGAAGTTTCCTAAGAAGCTCCTCAAGAGCCTTGTATGTTCTCTACAAATACTAAAGCCCAAGCTCATGTTAGGCATTCAAAGTTTCCCTTATTGAAGAGTCCCAACGTGATCTTCCATTCTTCTATTTCTCTCCCTGGTATTTTACATTAGTATTAGAGCAAGAATAGAATGTATGGAATTTATGGACAACCAAATCTATTTCCTTTAAACCATTGAAATTTTTATGTCCATGTTTTATCAAAAAATCATTTCATGTAGCTCATCATCTCACACTTTGAGCAAAATTTTCTATATGTGATCACCTTGTCCAATGGACCCTTGAAACTTCCACTTGTAACTTATGTAGAATGGTGGATGTGTTGCATCTACATGTTAACTTAGATAATTGTAAGTAGTTTGATAAAGTAGTAATTATGGTGGCAATATCTAAAGTTATCATTACTATGCAGTAAAATATTGAGCACCTTACTTGATTGTTAGAAGTAAAGGACCTAATATAAGCCAAGGTGGGCAAACCCAAAGAACCTAGGGTCAAAATTACCAGTACTCCAGTCACGATCTTGAAGCGACATGAAGTCCAACTCAAACAAGGTGAGTCTTTGAATACAAAGACAAAGGTGAAGAAAGTAAAGTTGGGAGGAGTTCCGCAATACAATATTGTGGCACATTTAGCATCCAAAAATTTAAACTTAACATTCAAGCAACTATGGGAAGACAATAAGCTATACAAGAAATAGCTAAGTTTAGTCCTCAAGAAAGTAAGGGCAATGTCCTAAAAAGATATACCTGCCATATATTGTAGTGAGCAAGAGGATTTGGGATCTCCCAAAGTTGATGCGGAGATTGCAGGGTGCATGATAAAATCAATACCCATTGATTTGGGGTCCAATGTTAATGTCATGACCAAAGATACTACAAAATGATTGGAGCACCATACATTTGAGCCAACACCCCAAATTTTGAAGTTTGCAGATCAAACCAGGAGACAACCTTTGGCTATGTTGTCAAACATAATGAAAATCATTGGAGGGGTGCCCTTCAAATTGAATTACATTGTGTTAAGGCCAGTGACCAAAACTGGCTACCTATTATTGATCGGAAGACCCTAGTTGTACAATGCCCAAGTTGTGGTGAATTGGCATCAATAGAAGTTGTGGTTCAAGGACATTTTGTCCGATGACCAGAAGTTGGTTATGGTGAGTTGGATGAGGGTTCCCCACCTCGGGGAGACAACTTCATCAGAAGACAAAGATGAATCCAAAGATTCATCATCTTTGTCTTCAAATGACTAATAAGACAAAGTACAAGTCAATTACTTGGAATGCTACGAGGTGGATGTAGAAGACAAAGATCCATATGACATTGCCTCGGGTGAAATCAACTTGGAGGAAGGAGGTTTGACCGCAGTTCAACTTGGTTTAAGCCAAGTTAATCACATTGAAGGAGTCATTAACCTTGATGACTGTCAAGATGTTGTCTTGACTACAGGAATTTTTTTAAAGATTTCAAAGACATTCACCTCGGAGGAGTTGGCAGGATACACTGCTTTGTTCACAGAGTTCCAAGATGTATTTTCCTGGTCTATTGATCAAATGACGGGTATTTTATGCCAATTAAGAGAACATTGGATGGATCTTGTTGAGGGTGCAGTTCCGGTGCGGCAAAGATAGTATCGCTTGAACCCAAAGTACTTGCTCTTGTGAAAGATGAAATTGACAAGTACTTAGGGGCCGAGATAATATTTCCCATCTCAAGTAGTGAGTGTGTCTCTCCCATCATCATTGTTTTGAAGAAGAAGATTAGGAAGATTTGAGTGTGCCAAGATTTTTGCAAATTGAATGCAGTTACAAGGAAGGATTATCATCTCTTGCCTTTTATTGATATAATTTTAGATCAAGTAGTTGGTCATCCGTGTTATAGTTTTCTCAATGGATTTTTAGGGCACAATCAAGTATCCACTAAAGAGGAAGACAAGGATAAGACCACATTCACCACTGATTCGGGCACTTACAATTACAATCAAATGCCCTTTGGATGTGTAATGCTCTCGCTACTTTCCAATGGATGATGAATGCAATACTGAAAGATTTTTTGTGCAAATTTGTGGAGGTCTTCATTGATGATTTTTGCATGTTTGGCCAAAGAGAAATACATTTGGATTATTTGTGCCAAACTTTGAAAGGTGTCATTTTGCCGGTGTCACCGGGAAAATAATCCACGCGTACCATTGGTGCCATTTGGAGTGAGCATTTTTTCTTCTTATGTTACAATGAACTCGGCATTTTTTATGTTATTGCGTCTTGGAAGTATTGTTTATGTCATTGGTAAGTCAAAGGTTGTTCGTGCTGCTATAGACTCAAGACTTATTTGATTGTTACATAAGCTTGGAAGAGTTTTGACAGTTGAATAAGCTCAGAAGTTACTTTTTATGTTCATGAGCTTGGAAGTTTTTTTTCTATGTTCTTCATAAGCCCAAATGTATATTGTTCATAGACTCTGGAAATTTTGTTTATGCTATTGGGGTCTCTAGAGTATTTAGTTCTTGGCAGCAGCAAGGGGTTTTGGCTTGGAGAGAGTGCTTTGAAGGAAAGAAAGAGAACAAGGTGTTGGATTTGAGAGAAAGCCTAAGAAGGATAGAAGGGGCAGGCAAAAAAGGAAAAATGAGACTTAGCACCCAAATAAATCAGATCTTTAGGAGTTTTGGTTAGCAATTGGAATAGAACAAGAAGGCCAGTAAGCTGAAAAGAAAAGGAGAGTTGGGATTGGGAGAGTCTGGCCAAGGAAAAAAAATCAAAAAGGAGAAAAATATCAAAGGAGTTAGTGATTAAGACAAAAGAGAAAAGAGGGACAGGGAGAACAAGAAGAATTGGGGAATAAAATAGGGGAGAGAATTTGAAGGAGCGGAGGTTCTGGCCTGGGGAGAATAGGGGAAGATCTGCAGGAACAGGGGGAAAACAAGAGAAGGAGAGATTTTTGGAGAGAGATAGGTTGGTGCAGCGTGACAAGGAAAAACATTGAAGAGAGAGGTGTGGAACCAAGGAGAAAGGGCATCAAGAAGAAGGAGAGGTTTTCTTTTTGCAAGAAGATATCTCGAGGACAGGTTGCTTGGACAGACAGAGTGGAAAGGAAATTTGAATGGAAAAGGCTAGAGACTGTGGGCTACAAGGAGATCTTTTGAGAGAAAGATCCACTCCAAACCATCACAGAACAACTTGCGGATCTCAAGATCAATGTGGTGCAACTATGGGAGAAGAGAGAGGTGGATCAGAATGTAGGGAAAGGGCCTAAAGGAGTTATGGAAACTATCCATATAGAGGAGGCCAACCAGCCAACAATTTCAATGATAGAAATTGTTTTGGTTGTGGAGGAAGAGGCCATATCCAAAGGAATTACCCAAATTCCACTTACCATGGAGGAAGGGGTTATGAGAGAGCCAATAGAGGGAAAGAGGGAGGTAGTGAAACCCAAGTGGCTCCTAATCCCAACAAAGGTAAGGGGATAGCATCCATAGATGTGGTTGAGAGCAAGTATGAGAAGGGAGAGTGCTCAAACTCCAAGGGTCTTAATTTGGAGCTTTTGGCACAAGAGAAGAAGAGAGCTCGTTTTGCAGAGGATGTTCACTCTTCTCAAGGATTTACTTCAAGCAAGGATACTCCTATGTCTACTAGGAGCACTCGCACCTCAACACAATCAACAACAAAGACTCCAAGGAAGAAGTTGGGGATAGAGGACTTCTTGATCTCAAAGCAACAATGGAACTACAATGTGTTGGAGGATGTTGGTAGTCACAAGGCTAACATCACAGTGGGCCAATTAATTGCTTTGAACCCTACCTTGAGAAAGGAGCTTAGAGGTGGTTTGAGTTCTACAAGGAGCAAGAAGAAGAAGAAGGCAAAAGTTCCAATATCAATGGGGGTGGTGGATGCCAAGCCAGCACCATGGGAGGCTTGTGAATATGCCTCCAAGATTGATGTGAGAGTGAATGGTCACAACATCAAGGATGCATTGGTTGATGGAGGATCAGCAGTGAATGCCATGTCAGAAAGGTTGATGAAGAAGTTGGGAATGATACCCTCAAGAGCTTCAACATTTGTGGTGAGCATGGCAAACAAGCAACAAGTTTGACCAGTAGGGGTGATGGATAAAGTGGTAGTTTCAGTTATGGGAGTTCAAAATCTCATGACCTTCCAAGTCTTGAAGGATTCAAGCTATGACTTACTTCTTGGGAGGCCATGGTTGAGAGTAGCACGCACAAGTGATCGATGGCACAAAGGGTACTTGAGGATTGGGCCATCAAACCATAGAGTCACAGTTCCTGTGACTAACACCACCAACACTTCACATTCAGATACACCATCTTCTGATTATTGGGAATCAAATTCTGAAGAAGGAGCTTCAGGTGTGGACACAAGCATGGAAGAGAAGACTTCCACGGAGGAGGATGAATCTGAATCTGAATTTGATTCAGATGTGTTTCCCTTGTGTGCTATGGATTTTGCACCTAAGCCCGAGGTTTTGAAAGACCCAGACAAATCACCATTGACACTTGAGGAGGTAGAGAGAAGGTTAGCTACCCTCAAGTATGGCCCAAATGTTACCAAGGAGGAGAAGATGAGATTTGAGGAAATTTTCCGCAAGTTCATCCATGTGTTTGCTTTTAGTTACAAGGATTTGAAGGAAGTCACCTTGGAGGAGCACAAGATAGAGGTGGAGTCACATGCAAGACCAATCCGCCAAAAGCAACGTTGCATTAGCCCACCAATATCTTTGGTTGTGAAGGAGGAGATTGATAAGCTCAAGGAGGCTGGATTTATCTTTGAGGTGGAGAATTCAGAATGGGTGTCTCCAATTGTCATTGTGAAGAAAAAGAATAGCAAGCTTCGAGTATGTGTGGATTACAAGAAGCTCAATGTTGTTACCAAGAAGGACTACTACCCATTGCCATTCATTGATGAGATCTTGGAGGAGGTTGTAGGTCATGAGAGGTACAGTTTTGGAGATGGTTATAGTGGATACAACCAAATCAAGATTGCACCAGAGCATCAACAACTCACCATGTTCACCACACCTTGGGGAACTTACGCTTTCAAGGTCATGCCTTTTGGGCTTTGCAATGTTCCCGCCACATTCCAACGGTTCATGAACAAGGTATTTGAACCTTTCATTGGGAAATTTGTGAGAGACTTCATTGATGACTTTTGTGTTTATGGGAGCAAGGAGGAGCACTTTGAGCACCTAATCAAAGTCTTGCAATGCTTGGATGAGGCAAATGCATCACTCAACCCAGAGAAGTGTATTTTTGGATGTGAAGAAGGTCTACTTTTGGGGCACATCATCTCCAAGGATGGAATAGCAGTTGATCCTGAGAAGGTGAGGAAAATCTCAGACCTTCCATTCCCTTCAAGCTTGACAAAGTTATGCCAATTCTTGGGGATGGTTAGGTACTATAGGAGGTTCATCTTCTCATTTTACAACAAGGCTTATGCATTGACCATCTACATGAAGAAGGGTGTAGATTACATGGTGATTTTGGAAGACAAGGAGGCTCTCAAAGCTTTTGAGGAGCTCAAGCAATCCCTTGTTGTAGCTCCAATTCTTGCTAAACCTAATTGGAGTAAACCTTTCATCCTCTACACTAATGCTTCTAATGTAGCTATAGGATGCATTCTTAGTCAATTAGACCAAGATGGGCATGATCATCCAATAGCTTATGCTAGTAGGCAGATGGTTTCAGCAGAGAAGAACTACTCAGTCACGGAGAGAGAAGGGTTGGTAGTGATCTTTGGTCTCAAGAAGTTTAGACACTACTTGATTGGAGGGAAAGCCACCATTGTCACGGATCACAAGGCTTTGAAGTACATCTTCAACAAGACTAATGTTGAAGGGAGACTAGCAAGGTAGATGATACTCTTGTCTGAGTATGACTACACCATTGAAGATAGGCCAAGAAAGAAACATGCAAATGCTGATTTATTAGCTAGAGCCTATGATCATGATGGAGATGAGCCAGTGGATGATTCCTTCCCAAATGAGGAGCTCATGACAATCTCAGTCACTCAAGAGGTTCCAATGGAGTACAAGGAGATTGTGGATTTTGTGACAAGAGGTAACTATCCAGAAGGAATGCATGCTAGGGAGAGGAAGGCCCTTGCAGCAAGATCTAGACCTTACACAATGGTGGAGGATATTCTTTTTCACCAAGGAGTAGATGGTCTACTTCGAAGAGCAGTGGGTAAGGAAGAGTCTATCCTACTCATAAAGGAGTTTCATGAAGGTTTAGTATGTGGAGGACACTTTGCAGGAAAGGTGACTGCTTTCAAGATTCTAGATGCAGGTTACCATTGGAGAGGGATTTTCAAGGATTGTCTTGATTATTGCAAAAGTTGTCATGTTTGTCAAGCTTTTGCTAGAAAGTCTACATCCACTCCACCACTTAGATCAATTCCATTGCTAGGACCTTTTGAGAAGTGGGGAATTGATTTTGTAGGTCCTCTCAATAGAACCCCAAGGAACAATCAATACATTGTGGTAGTTACTGATTACCTTACCAAGTGGGTTGAGGTTAGACTATTGAGGGACAAGAATGAAGATGAAGTGGGTAGATTTCTTTATGAACGCATTATCACTAGGTTTGGATGCCCTTTGGAGTTGGTTTCTGATAGAGGAGGAGAGTTTACAGGAAGCATAACTATAGCCATGCTATGACATTTCTCTATCACACATAGAGTAACTACATCCTATAAGCCAAATTCCAATGGCTTGGTAGAGAGAACCAATCAGACCTTGTGCATGATGTTGGCCACAGATGCAGAAATGGAGGGGGCTAAACATCATTGGGACAAGAGGATTCATGCAGTTTTGTGGGAGTATAGGACAACCATGAAAACTTCCACCGGATATTCTCCATTTCAATTGGTGTATGGTATTGAGTCTACCTTACCTATTCACTTTGATCTTCCTACCTTCCAAAGCATTCATAGGAGATTGAAGAAAGCACAAGGAGGTGATGCAGAGAAGTCAAGGAAGGATCAACTCATGGGGTTGGAAGAGGCAAGAGCAGTTGCTATGGTTCGAGTGGAGCAAGCCCAAAGGAAACAAAAGGAGAGCTATGACAAGAGGCAAGGCAAGAAGAAGGTGGAGCCTTTCAAGGAAGGTGATTGGGTAATGTTGTTTGATTCCATTTGATTCAAGAGAGTGCAAAAGAAGTTTTTGCCTAAGTACTTTGGACCTTTCATAGTGGAAAAGGTGTGGGGCAATTACACTTATGATCTCAAGGAGTTGGGAGGAAGACACTTTGATAGGATTAACCATGATAAGTTGAAGATGTACCATAGAAGGTAGAGAGACCTTCACTTTGAGGACAAAGTGAAAACTTAGTCCGGGGGTAAATGTAACACCCATTTGTGCATGTGTGTGGTATTGTGATATTTAGCTTGGTATTACAAGTACTTAAGAGATATTATTTATATAGAGATAAAGGATGGTTCTATATTAGTCATGGTTAGCTAAAGTTAGTCATAGCTAAGATAGATGGGACCGTACTTTAGAGGAAGTAGAAAAGATGAGCACCACTATTTTGGATTTTAGTGTGTTGACTTGGTATTATTCCTAGGTGTTTGGCTTTGAGGAATGAGTTGAGAACTCTTGGGCCCGCAAGCCTTTTTGTTTTGAATTCTTCTTTAGTCCAAGGATAGCCCATGTGAAGGAATCCTTGACTTAGTGGTTGGGTCAAGATAAGACCACATGCTTAGGGGAATATGCCCATGTGAATGGATATTCCTTTCTACTTTTTGACTTTACTTGACTTTTAGTCTAGTAACTTGAGTTACTATGGTAATTAGTAACTTTGGTACGTAACTGTTTCACAAGTATATAAACAAGGGGTGAGGAGGTACTCATCATCTTTTCATTTGCAACTATCTCTCTCTCATTGAGTTCTCTAGTGAGCAATGTCTTGAGTTTTGGAGTGTTAGCCTTGGAGGAGTATGATGGAGTTGGGGTTCTTTGCCTTCTTAGTCCATGGTGCGCTACCATAATAGCCATCAGAGGTTCATCCTGAGTGAGAGACATGTCGGCTCACAGTACAAGGTGGAGACTTATCAGGACCTAATGTGGAGGATTATTGTAGGTGCAATGATGGCATTGTTTAAATCTGAGCGCACCACCTATATTACTAAGCAACAAGTGGTGTTCTTCCCATGAAATGTTTGCATGAAATGTTTCATGTTTGCATGAAATGAAATGAGAGCCAATCAATTGGGCAAATTGTTTCTATCAGATGGTGCTGAATTGGAGGAGTTTGACACCACCGCATTATTTTGTTCCTTTTGTAGTGCATTTTACCTTGGGTTGAATTCTTTGAGTAGCAATGAGAAGAAGAAGGTTGTATCTCACTTCCATCCTAATTTGTGTCAAGAAGTCAATGATGAGGAGTGGTAGTACATTTGGCAGTTGAGAATCAATGATGACCATTGTGCAAGAACAAAATAGGATAGAAAGATGACTGTACTCCTACTAAGAAAGAAGAAGAGAAGTTGACCTGAGGTGGGGAGCTTGCCAATGGAACTGTGGTACCCACATTTTTGTATTTTATTCATTTTTAAAGAAGAAGTGTACAAATGAAGTTGTATTGTGCCTATATGATATCAGAAGGCAAAGAATGGTATCTTTGGGTTGTAACCCAAGGTAAAGTGACTTTGTGTCAAAAGATGAAGTACTCGAATTTGCACTGTCAGCTTACAACCCAAAGTAACGAGACTTTGGCTCAGGGGTGCTCAGCCCAAGGCAAGGATAGTGTAACAACTTTCCTTTGGGGTTGGACATTCAAGAAGGTACCATGCACAAAAATAACTGTCCTATGAGCAAGATGAAATTGACATTGACAAGAGCATGAAGGTGTGATTTCTTGGTAGAAACTCAAAGTGAAGAAAGATGGAAGAAGTGTGTCACTATAAGATTCAGGCTAGAAACAAAGAGATGACAAGTAATTTTCCATCGCCTTGAAGGAGTCGTCTTGTAGGAGATTGGAGAAAAGGAAGTGTAGAAGAAGACGCATTGGTGTGTCAAGAGGAAGTCAGGAGAGTTAGTCCGGGAATCTATTGGAAGAGTAGCCACCAACCCAAAGTGGAAGAGAGTAAGATGGGAGGTGGGAAGAAGAATTTGGAATTCACAATGAGAAATCATGCAATTCGGAGATTAGATGTGATTGCTAGAATTGAAGTCTTGAGCATGCTTTGGATCACATTCTTGGCGTGGAACTAGAACAATAGCTTTCTAGGTTTCATGACAAAGATCATCGAGAGTAGATGTCTTGATGGATCCAAGGAAGAGGGGAAGAGAGGAAATCCGGCTTGCTAGACAAAGTCAAATTGGAGGTTAGTACTCAAAAGAGAGTCAGGTGAGGAGCATGAAGCCACGTTCTAGGGAAAGGAGAGGTAGCGAAAGAAACCCAAGAAGTGAGGTAGGCCTTCTCTTCAAAGTGCTCAAAGAATGGTTACAAAGTCAAGAGTTATAAGGACCCTATGAGGAGAGGCATTGTAAGTGCAATGATGGCTATCTTGAAGCTGGAGCAAACCACTTATGTGATGAAACATCAAGTTGTGTTCTTTCACAAGATGTTTGTAGGGGAGCCAATCAGTTGGGCAAAGTGCTTTCATCAGCATGCAAGACAAACGGTGTGGAACTTGCGGGACAAGTCACCTCCACATTACATTATGGCATTTGCAGCCCACTTCTACTTGGGACTGAATTTGCTGAATGCGGTGTTTGAATTTGCAATCATGGTCTTTTCCTCCTCTAGTTCCCGATTGCTGTTTGAAAAGTTTAACCCTTTTTCTTGTATATGGCAAATGATGTTCAGTACCATCTAGCTCTTGCTCACTCTAGGTGGCATTCTCGTGAACTTTGGTAACAACAAATGGGCCATGCCAACGGCGGGCAAACTTCTTGAGGGTCAAATGTTGTACGTCTAGGCTATTATCAGAAATCAGCACCAAATCCCCTTCATTGATAAGCATTGGTTGCAGCCGGTGAGTCTTGTCAAAGTATACTTTGTTCCTCAGCCGCGCTTCCTTCACCTTCACGTGTGCCACTTGTATTCTCTATGGTATCAGGTTAAAGTGCTCAATTCTGCACAAAATCAATTCTTGTGTAGACACGTTATCCTCCCATTGAATAGTTCTCCAACTAACAATGTCCTCTTCCATAGGCATAATAGGTAAGTGCCCTAATACTAATTCAGCAGGCGGCATTCTAGTCACTGAGCTGCAAGTTAACCTATCAGCCATAAGCGCTAAGGGCAGCAAATCAGGCCATCTGTATGTCTCACCTTGGCAAGCCTTCACCAAAGCATTCACTATCGGCAGATGACCTCGTTCACTCTTACCATTGGCTTCCAGATTGTAGGCAATAGTCAGGTTCAGTTTGATGTTGAACTTAGCAAAGAAGTCAGCTCCCTCTAAGACAAACCGACACACCTATTGGGTATGTGTAGACGACAATGCTCTTCCTTCTACATAATTAGACAGATCTTCCCTAGCCAGTACTAGATATTTAGCTCCCAGGACTCCTAAGGGCATATGAACCAAGTCCAAAACCCACTGAAAATGAAGGCTCAAAGGGTAAGTGGGTTTCAAACCATCTCTATGCCTTACCTTGGAGTAGATCTGAAAAACTTCACAAGTTTCCACATACCATCGTACCTCCATATAAATACCTAGCCACCAGTTCAAACCCCGGATGCGCTCGTATGTCCCCTGAACCCCACAATGTTTGGCAACATCCGCATCATGCAACTCTTGCAGCACTCTTTGCTTTGTTTCTTCATCTCCCAACACTTGCAGTGGAACTCTAGAGCTGCCCTTGGGCCTTTGCTAGAGAAATCCGTCCTTCAACAAAAATTTCCCGAATCTCCTTCTAATCTTCTCAAACTCTTCTTTGGCACATTCAGGGTTCCTCTCTAGAGAACTAAGATACTTCCCAACAATCAGAAGATCATCATGGTACAGTTCTTCTCTAAAGGGTAAGTTCAAACCCAGTTCATGCACATCCACCATACAGTCATTCCCAACTTCTTCATAACATGCTCTAGACAACATATCAGCCATGGGATTATCTTTTCCAGCTATGTACCTAAGCTTTGGATTCAACATCCAAATAAACGCTATCCATCGCAACATGGCAATGTCTGGAGTGTCACAATTGGCCACCATTCCTAGCAATGGCAAGCAATCTGTCTCTAGGATGATATAGGTACCAATTAGGCAGTTCCTATCTTGTCTTAGTGCTATTTTGGCACCCCATAATTCCCGTTTGATCTGAGGATACCTCCATTGCCGTACCGTGAAGATCCTTGCTCCAAACTTGGTTGCAAATCTGCTGCCATTTTCATTGTCTTGGCCCACAGCCCAACCAGCAGCGTAGGGACTTGAGTCAACTGTAACTATGACTAGTCGCCCACAGCGGTAGTCAAGCGGGTGGAGCACAAGCACGTTCTACAGTGCTTTCTTCAGTTTCACTATAGCAACCAAATGATCCGGTCTTCAGACAAACCTGATCCTTTTCCTCAAAAGCTGGTAGAGTGGCTCTGCAACATGACCAAAATGTGGGATCTAGATACGGTAGAAGACACATGCTCCTAAGAACCGTCTTACCTCATAAACCAAGGAGCAGTCCTTGATCCTCCCAATAATGTCCACCTTCTCCAGATTTGGCTTCCTTCCATATGAGCCACACATGTGTCCCACAACAAGGATCTCTTCAAGTCCAAATGCCAACTTTTCCCCAGAGAGAGTCACCCCCGCTTCCATCAATCTTCTCAATATTGCTTCCACATCCTTAATGTGACCCTAGACAAACCTTCTAATGCCGCCATTCATCAAGGTCTCATCCTTCTTGCTCTTTATGCAGCCCTTGACAAGTATATCATCCAGGAGTGGATGGGTTTTCTCAAGATAAAGGACTGTATGATTCGATTCATAGCACTTTGCATATGTGCCACAAAGTTAGTAGCCCCCATTGGAAGAGTGCACATATGCATCAGCCCTAATAGTGTTTGCGTCATGGTTATGTCTTGGCTCCCTTCAGCAAGCTGAAACTGATCATACCTGAATACAAATCTCCTATAGAGTAAATTTCCCTCCCTACAAACTCCTCAGCAAATTCATCCACAACCAGTCCAACACCAGAATTCCGGATTGTTACCTTGTTTGGCAGTTGCATATCTTGTATGAACCGCAACTTACCGTTCTTTTTCTTGACCGTGAACCAACAATTTGAGTACGGTGCTTCTAATGGCTCCAAAATCTCAGCCTCAACTTTCTCCTTCAATAGCTCTGTCAGCTGGGGTAGAAGTGCCTTTGGCACTAGTATTGGTCTCAAATCCCACGGTACATAAGGAACCGTGAAAATTATCATTGGTGTCACACACCCGATCTCCCCGATCTTGAAAGCAAAAGCTTTCCCACACTTACTAATCATCTCCTTAAAGGCATGGCGCTCAACCTCTGTGAGCAAACCATCTCCTCCAATTGTAAGTTCAGCCAAGATCTCTTTAGTAAACAAATGACCAATATCCCTTTCTTGTCTCAATCTTGGTTCCTCTCTAGTCCTACTCAGCAACTCAAAAGCATCTAATGGCAATGGGATAGCAACAAGTTGAACCTTCTTGTCCACTGTTTGGTACTTGGTGTTACACTCCACTCCATGAACCAACTCTGAAAGTGCTTCATGAAGTTCCTTTCCTATTTCAATCACATGTTCTCCTTTCTCCATTGTCCATTGCCCCAGTCACCTTTTGGAATGCCCTACCTTCTTCCCAATCCTCCAACACTCCAATGATAGTCTCGCTATCATCCATTTCCCTTGCTGTTTTCAGAACTCTTTCTTTCCCTTTCATTCTTTTCTGCAAAATTCCCGAGGTGCTCCCTACGTGTGTCATGCCATTTGTAGTTCCGCATCTAGCTGCTCGAACACTGGAGTTCCAATGATAGTAGTTAGAGTTATTCTAGTAGTTTCTCAGGGACTACTTTTCGACAGTTTGATTTGGTGTTCAAGATACTGACTTCACGGTAGGGCCCACCATCACTTTGCACCATTCGCACCGTCGAGTGTGCCATCAGCAAGACTGTTAGGGTTCCAGTGCTAGCTCAAGTCCAGGGGGTATAGTTTTGAAGTCAGCTCCAGAGAGCTCACTTCTCTGATGTTGAGCCTTCGAGTTCCTGGCTATGGTGGATAGAGGCCGGCGAGCGTCACCTAGATTCTCTATGCTTGAGTGGGTGTGGCTTGACTATAATCAGTGCCCAATTGTTGGCAGTTTATAGAGTGACAGATCAAGTACTGATCTGAGTTGAGTTGAGTTGAGTTGAGGAGAATGTTAAGCAATCTGATGAAATCAGAGAAGTGAAGTCAGGGGGAAATTGGGTGGATGAACGTTGAGTGTTGGTGGTATCTCCAAGCTCGGTGGATTGTGGTAGCTCGATTCAAGTTCTGTGTTTCCCTAGTGTGCAGAAGCTCGTTCAAGTGATGCTGATTTGGCAGTTAGGCGGACAGTGTGCGGAAGCGCTGGCCAAATTTTGAGCAAAGAAGGAGCAATTTTTGAGCAGTGTTGTGATTCTGAGCTCAGGAGGTGAAGGCAGGACCAATTTGCTGTGAGTTGGGCTCAAAAAGTGAAATTGAAGGTGGAGTTAGGAAGCTCTTCTCATAAATTGTGATTTGGAAAAACCTATTTTGTCAATTTGGCTTGAGTGGAAAGTTAGCGGGGGGTTTGGTGGACAACCATCTTTAGGGTTTACATCAGATTTTATGTCAGATTTTGGGCCAGATTTGGAGGAGTTTCGCTAGTTTGGAGGACTTTTGCAAATTTGGAGAAGTTTTGCCAATTTTGGAGGACGTTTTGAAGTGGCAACAAGAAAGGTCTCATTTGGCTGAATTTTGGTGTTTAGAGGCTTTGAGGCATAGGGCTGTGGGCTATGAGAGGCTACGAAGGCCTAGAAGGGCCAGCAAGCCAGCTTGCTGGCGTGAGGCTAGCTAGTTTAGAGTAGATCTTGGTCATTGGTTGGCAAAATTTGCCTTTCTTGCTAGATTGTGCACAATAGGGTTTGACCCCTAGATCTCTTGTTCCTAGATTGGTGCCCTAACCAACTGGTCCACCCTCACTTGTTGTCCTAGTGACTGTGCCACTGTTATCTATACACATGTAGCTTTGGCTAGGAGAGGCAGTTTGATCCCATTCTTGGTAATCCTGGTAGCTTAGGACTTAGATAAAAACTACTCTTATGTCAAATGCCAAATGGTGGCAGATTCAGTCCCGTGTTGTGTTATGAGATGGAGGGTTTTCGTTTAGATTTCTTGTGATTGGATCCCCTCCATTCTCTACTTCCTATTTGTGCACCACATTTGTGTGAGGTGCCTTGACTTTTGAGCATTGGTGCTCTGGTGTGCTCTCGGTGGTGAGGCTAGAGTGATGACCAGTCAGACTACCTTTGTTTCTCTCCGGTGAGGCAGGAAGTGATGACCTGCAGACCGTGAGAGTGCGTGTTATGATGGCAGGTTACAGGTTGCCCTGTCCCCTAGTGTAGTTATCTTGGTTAGAGTTACATTAGTGGGTGGTGTTTAATTGGTGTTGGCACGTGATGGTGTTGGCACTTGGTGGGGCACTTGCGGTTACGACTTGCAGTTGCAGTTGGTGGTTCGGGTTTGCTGTTGTGGTTACTTGGTCACGACGGAGTTCTTTGGAGATTCCAGAGGAGTTAGCTCTGCAGTACGCAGTGGGTTTACTTGGAGTGGTGCTCGGTATCAGCCTGTATCTCAGGTCCCAGTGAGGGAGGAGATTGACTCTGAGTTGAAGTTTGACACAGGAGTTGATTCAGTTGAGAGTGCACTTGGTGTGTCCGCACTGTTGTTGTGGGACATGGACGAGATTTATGGGGCCTCCAAAGGCCCTAGGCGTTACTCTGGTATAGTGGGTACCATTGAGTTGGATGACTTCATCCAAGAGTTTGATAGTTGGTGTGATCTACAGCAAATGCGGAACCTGACTTTGTTCACACCCTTCATGGCATAGAAGGGGTTGTTTCAGCATCTGGAGGGTCCGCCGATGGATGACTACCATGAGTTCAGGAAAGCTCATTTGGAGGAGATTGAGTTATGGAGACAGTATTGGTCTCCACACTATGTCTCCATCACTTCAGGCTCGGTGGCCAGGAGTAGATCGGCTGTACCTACAAGTTCTAGCTCAAGTAGTGTTGGTGGAGCTAGTGGAGGTGCACTAGCTGGAGATAGTGCTACTACGAGTGGAGGTACCACTGCAGGAGGTGGTGTGGTACCGGGGTTTAACCCCATGGTTGAGTTCTTCCTATGTTTGAGGCAGAACTACCAAGGAGTGCGGACTGACAAGTTGAGGAGCTTGCAGGAGTTCCAGCGGAAGGCTGGAGAGAGCCTACGCGAGGCATATACTTGCATGAGGCAGCTGATCAGTTTCACTCAGGGAGTTACTGAGGCCCAGGCAGTCCAGTTTTGATATGGGATACTGGACAGGGAGTTGTGACGTAGAGTTTGTGATGCTACATTGTTGCAGGCTACTTTGCCCACCTTGGCAGTAGTCTTTGGTTTGGCTGAGCGTATTGAGCTCAATATGGTAGAGGAGAGAGTGGTGACATCTGGATTTGGTAGAGAGACCTCATCCACGACTGTGACTTCTTCTAGAGTGCAGTAGAGTGCACCACTCCCAGTTGGTTTTGGAGGACAGGGTGGACAGCCCAGATCCTATAGAGCGAGTGGAGTGCCTAGTGGAGTTAGACCCTTACCCTCATTTTCCAGTGAGTGGTGGTGTTGCTTGTTGGACTTGTGGTGGACCTCACCATAGGAGAGAGTGTACTCAGGGCAGCGGACCTAATACCTCTGGTGCATCACAGCCAGCACAGAGGCAATGTGAGCATTGCCACAGATTTGGTCACACTAGTGACCGGTGTTTTGACCTACATCCGGAGTTACGGAGTGGTAGGGCTACTATGGCAGGTAGTAGAGGAGCTCCAGTTCATGGAGGACGAGGTGGTAGAGGTAGTGGTAGAGGTTCTACACCTAGTAGGAGTACAGTACCTGCCCTTACTTCTAACACAGCTATGGCTACTCGGATTGAGCAGTTGGAGCAGAGATTGGCTAGTATGGTTATTGCTCAGAGGAGATCAGATTTGGGTGCTGAGGCTTCCACCTCATATGCTGGTGATAGAGATGCTTTGGACTTCATGTGCGGAGCAGTACAGGTGGATGCATCTGCAGCAGTAATTAGGAGTGCAGTACATGCTCTAGAGCCTAGAGGAGCATCAGTGGAGTTGGACCCACAGAGAGGAGAGGTTGGAAGACAAGTCAGACTTCCCCAGTCTTTCATGCTATCTGAGGCATTGTAGAAGACATCCATGGTTCCTAGATGTCCTAGTGCAGGTGTGGTAGGTGGTGATGGAGTACATGATGGACTACCTGCTAGTCAGCCACCTACTACTATAGAGATTGAGTCTAGCATGATGTTGGGGGCGGCTCAGCTGATTATGCGGCATCCTTTGTTTTCAGCCAGTGACATGTTTACATTGGGAGTTGACCCAGCCCCAGTGTTCCGGTTGGCTGCCATGTTGTGTGAGAGTAGGGATGGTGCAGTTCCTACTACTAGAGCAGAGGTGGTTGGTAGTGGAGCTGACTTGGTTGAGGAGCATGGGATCCGTTCAGCGACCAGTGGTTTATGGCAGGCAACAGCGGCTAGACTGGAAGAGTTGCCAGCTAGACCGGTCTTTGAGAGAGCACGGTTTACACTTGGTGTTGTCCTATTGGATAACCAGAGGGGGATCTTTTGTTTGGTGAGACCTTCAGGGAAGATCTATACACCATAGAGAGTCTTGTTAGACTCTGGTGCGTAGCCCCTTATGTTGTGGAAGGCTACAATTGTCGGTCTGGAGTTACGGAAGACCGATGTGGAGAGGTGTCCATTTCAGATCCAAACATCTCTAGGTGGTGGTTTGACACAGTACATCACACATGGGGAGCTTGTTGTCCAGGTTCAGCCTGGTCATCTGACTGATAGCTCGGTGGTGAGAGCTCAGGCTATTGCGACGATAGCTGAGTCATATGACGTGCTAGTTGGAGGAGCAATGTTATACCCTATGGGTTTTAGCATTGACTATTGGGAGGAGATAGCCTTTTATAGACCTGGTTGGCAGTCTGGTGAGGGACGGGTATGTCACCTACTAGTACGCTTCAGTAGTGGCAGCCTTGGCTCACTACAGTCCGGGACCATGGCAGCATCAGTTTTAGCTTTTAGCGGTGCAGTTACTTGGCCTGGTGACTTGTTGGAAGGGAATGCCCATGCAGAGGATACTCTTGTACCAGAGGAGATCACTTGACTTTGGAGTACGAGTGGGATTGTTCCATCCACCGTGGATGTTCCATTGTGGAGTTCAGAGGAGGCATTGCAGCAGCATGTAGATTAGTTGGTGCAGTAGGCTTGGAGTGGAGCCTTCGTACCATCAGGGGATGAGTGTGAGGATGAGCCTCCAGAGGCGATTGCTTTGACACCTCTGGATACCACACTCATTGCTTGGCAGTATCTAGTAGAGGGGATATGCCTATTGGAGTTGTTTGGTGGGATTAGCACCGGACTAGCTGCGGTGTTACAAGCGGGTATACGAGTACAAAGGTACTTGTATGTAGAGAGAGATGAGACTCCTAAGCGAGTCTCTCTACATCATGTGGCACACTTGGCTTATCGGTATCCGGAGTTATTACCGATGTCAGCAATCAGAGGTTACCAAAAGGCCTTACCAGGAGACATTTCCTTATTGGGGGCGCATGACCTAGAGAGACATGGGCCTATTCACTTGGTCATTTCTGGATGGCCATGTCAGGGACATACACATGCGGGCCGTGGTTTGGGTCTTCAAGATCCTTGTTCTGGTGAGTTTTGGGAGATGTTACGGATACTACGACATCTCCAGGTTCATCAGTTTGTTTCTCCAACTTACCTTTTGGAGAACATTCCATTGATAGGTGATTCTTGCACTAGAGTGGTGGCGAGTACACATCAGGTCCATTCTTGGATGGGACCGGCTGTATTGTTAGATGCAGCCAGAGTGGGATCATGGGCTCATCGTCTTCATCTTTGGTGGACGAACCTCTTACCCAGAGAGGTTCTACAGCGTAGTTATGATGGGATTTAGCGACTTGACCATATTCTTGTTGATGATATCTTGGATGTTGGGCGTCAGTCTCAGACAGTGGTAGTGGCTGATAGGTCACCTATGGCAGTGGTGAACCTAGTTGGACAGTCTAGAGCTACATTTCCCACACTCATGAGTTTCCCAGGCTCTCATGCTTTTCGAGAGGGAGGACCTGGACTTGTTTGGGATTCACAGTTACAGCAGTTGGTGGAGCCCAACGCTGATGAGAGAGAGCATGCAATGGGTTTTCGCACCGGTATTACTGCTATTCCAGTAGTGTCAGAGGCATCCAGGCATCAAGTGTTAGGTCAGGCTATGGACCTGAACTGTTTGACCTGGATTGTGAGCCTTGGCTTGGCAGAGCAACATAGGATGCGCTTGATAGGCATCACCACTCGGACACTTGTGAGCCCTGTGCCTATCGAGACGATTCAGGCACATGCTGGGGGTGATGGACCGAGTGGACATGGTATTCTTGGGACATATCCAATAGCTACTAGGGAGAGTGGTCTACTTGGAGTCCATCCAGGTGAGCGTGGGCTACTTGGATTACACCCTTGGTCCACATGGGATGCAGCTAGAGGACGTGTGGAGCTTGCAGCCAGAGTGGAGGGAGTTTTTCACACAGAGGTTGGGACCTCTAGTGGTCGGGAGCATGACACTATTGCTCCTAAGGGCCCAGTGTAGTAGCTAGTCAGTACGTCTTCCACTCCTACTACAGTTACAGAGGATACTTGGGAGCCAGATCTTGGACCCAAGCTTACTGGAGAGGAAAGACGGAGGGTTTGGAGGTTCTTGAGGAGTCACACAAGTTGTTTTGCCTTCAATATGAAGGATTTGGGTGCTCTAAAGGGACCTGGTATACGGATTGAGCTGACTAGCAACACACCAGTTTTCTGACGTCCTTATCGATATAGTGATATGGAGAGGACATTGATTCAGAGCCGGAGTAGTGACCTTTTTGAGGCTGGTTTGGTGGAGATTTCACATGGAGAGTATGCATCAGCGACAGTGATGCCAGCCAAGAAGGATATGCATGGCAACTATATAGATAGGCGGATGTGTGGAGATTACCGTCCTATCAACCGACAGACCAAGGCTGATTGGTATGCCATGCCTACACCGGAGGAGATTTTTGATGCAATTGGGCATGCAAAGGTCTTCAGTACTTTGGATCTTTGAGCGGGATATCATCAATTGCCAATCAAGGAGGACGATAAGTCCAAGACAACATTTTGGGCTATTGATCCTCACGGCAAGGATGTGTTATATCAGTGGAGGTTCTTACCATTTGGGTTGAAGAACGCTCCCGCTGAGTTCCAGAGGGTCATGGATAGGATCCTAGTTGGATTGGATTTTGCTCGGTGCTCCATTAATGACATTTTGGTTTATAGCACTATTGTGGAGGAGCATGAGTGTGACAACCCGGCAAATATCACTTTTGCGGTAATCAGGTAAGTAAAGTTCGTTCCCGGAGAGATACGAGTCAGAATTGGTCAAATACAAAGTCAAACAGTAACATGTAGTTCTTCTTGGTTGTGTCCTTAATCTCTCAAGTAGAAACCACACCCAGAAGAGAGTAACAAGCACTAACTCACAATCTTGTCACAAATTCACACTCCTTAATCACAAATCCTTCAATTCTTTCCAAACAATCTTGATTGTGATGATTCAGGCTCTCCCGAAAACGGCACTTCACTGCAAAACGACTTTGCCTCAAAATTATGTTCTACTCCTCTACTGAAGGCACAACTTCCTCGATTGAAATTGCTTCACATCAACTTCGTATTGCACTCACAAATGTAGAATACTACCAACACTACAATTCCTCTCAAATCTGTCAAGGCATTGCTTTGATTGCACTTCACTCAGGATCAAACACACAGAATGAACATCAAAGCTGTGGAATCCAACATCCAACAAGCACTCTGACTTGTACTTCGAATTTCTCCGAACATTCACAAAAACAATCACAAAGCTGATACTCGGAATCAAGCTCAAGCGATGAGCACTACTTCACAGCACTTCGCTTTATCTATTCTCAGAAATAATGAGCATTGAACAACAATTCTATGCGAATGCCACTCTTAAATAGTGAAACAATCAAAGTTCTAACAACTATATTGTTCTACCACAACTGTTCTAACCTACAGATCCCATATGACAATGCAACCTTTCATATCTGCCCCTTCAAATCTCAAATCTGTGACCACTACGACCCGATGTCTACTTCTTCTTCAGCTTTCAAACCTGACCCCGAAGTAATCTTACTTTCTACTACTCTGTCCTCGGGTTTCAGATCTCCTAATTCCTCCACTAATTCTAACATTTCTCCTTCTTGATATGAAATGCCTATCATAGTTAAGCCTTCTAAATCTTTATCTCTCGACCCACTCTTCTCTAAAGTGTCAAATGTCAAATCCAAAGACACCTGCGCTCCTATCTCTCTTACCTTGGGTTTAACTACTATCAATTCCTTTATTAATTCCTTTATCAATTCCTTTACCAATTCTTTTGTGTCATCATCAAGAATTGTAATTGAAAGCATGGGTACAATATCTACACCTTCAATTTGTAATCCATTTTCCCCTAATCACTCATGTTACTAACCTGAAGACACTTATTGTCTGATCCTGCACTTTGGGTTTATTCACTACTGTTATTTCTCCTTCAATTTCTAGCATATCTTCAATTAGAACTAAAATTGAAGTCATAGGTATCCTAACTATCTTCTTTCCCTACTCTAACTTCCTCTAATCCCTTTGGCAAAACTCCCAAAAACACCTTCATTGCACTCCGAGGTCCGGCTACCTCTAATTTAGTCATCTTCATCTTGAGGCAAAATCTTTAGACCCGAAGTCATGTAAACCCAAAGTACGAAGTATGAAGTCCGAAGTACGAAGTCACATTGACCCAAAGACACTTTGACCCGAAGTACATCTACTCTCGAAACTTCAAATGCTTGTAACTTCTTTTACACACCTCCAAACTTTGCGATTTTGGTGGCAATGGAAAGCCCTAAACAAGACGTTTCCAACAAGATATAACACGCTTGATTTGGAGTTGTGGTCACTGAGATATAGCCCCTGCAAGAATCCTGACCTACAACTTCTATTTCTCCTTCGGGTTTGCCCTCCTTAACGTCTGCTCCGAGTTTTTCCCTCCTCTGACACGAAGTAAGCTTCTTCGGGTCTGATCCAAACCGAGCCCTTCTTCCTCTTACATGAAATTGACTTCCTTAGGGCTGATCAAAACACAAGTTTCAACTCATTTCTTTTCCATTTGGTTTCAATTTGGTTTCAGCAAGCCATTTCTTCTTCAAAACTCGTCCAAAATGAAAAATGGGGGTACCACAATGAGAGACAGTTGTTGGAGGTGTTTGAGAGGTTGAGATCTCAGGGACTCAAATTACATCCTGGGAAGTGTAGGTTCTTTCACGAGCAGGTTGAGTATTTGGGTCACACTATCTACCCCGGAGGACTTGGTGTCCAGCAGACCAAGGTGGAGGCTATTGCACGTATTCCTCGGCCTACGGATGTGAGCAGAGTGCGAGCATTCCTTGGGTTGGCGAACTTCTATAGCCGCTATGTTAGAGGATTTAGTGCCATTGCCAAGGCCTTGACGAAGCTGACCAAGCTTACACAGGAGTGGTGTTGGGGAGACAAGCAGGAGAGAGCTTTTGTAGAGCTCAAGGAGAGGTTGACATCTGCTCCTATTTTGAGGAGACCGATCAGGGGACAACCATTTCAGGTTCATACTGATTGGAGTATGTTGGGGCTTGGAGCAATGCTTACCCAACATGATGATGAGGGGAACGAGTTTGTGGTGGCCTATGCTAGTCGCTCCAACAATTCAGCGGAGGCAAAGTATAGTTCATATGAGGGAGAGTGCTTGGCAGCAGTTTGGGCAGTAGCACATTTCCGATGTTACCTATTTGGTAACCCCTTCACTCTCATCACTGATCATTAGCCACTGAAGTGGCTGATGGGGTCCGACAAGCTTTCAAGGAAGCTTGCACGATGGGCTTTGATTTTACAGGAGTATGATTTCACGGTTGTTCACAGACATGGAGTGGTGAACCGTGATGCAAATGGGTTGAGTAGAAACCCATGTCCTAGCCAGCAGGATCAGACCGGAGCACATTGGCATAGTGAGACAGATGAGGAGATGGTGCTAGGTTGGCATGCATCGGCCTTTCTGTGTATATTTGCAAAGGCTTTGGTGGTATCTCTCTCAACGCATACAGGAGGACTTATTGAGGTCATAGATCCAGAGAGTGAAGATATCGGTACAGTTCAGCGAGACATTCATGATGATGTCTTAGTGATGGACTATCTTTGCACTGGTGCTGTGGGTGGCACAGTTGGGGCCAAGGAGAGAGACCGTGTTCTTCAGCGAGCCAGACGGTTCAAATTGGAGGGTAGACACGTTTTGCTTGTATGGGAGGATGGTAGAGTGCGAGTAGTACCACTTCCATCTTAGAGACCACAGTTGGTCCGTCATGCTCATGAGGAGCTAGGACATTTTGGAGTAAAGCGTACATATAGCTTACTTCAGAGTCATTATTGGTGGCACGGTATGCAGACCAAGATACAGCAGTTTGTTGCCAGATGTGTGGTTTGTGACCAAGTTAGAGCATCATTCAATGCTCCTACGCCATAGTTACACCCATTACCTATCATGGGATTGGGTTACCGTTGGAATTTGGACTTTGCCGGACCTTTACCGTTGACTATGAGACATCATCGGTATGTTTTGGTGATGGT
The DNA here is from genome assembly GCA_948567375.1 of Lunularia cruciata. Taxonomy (NCBI): domain Eukaryota; kingdom Viridiplantae; phylum Streptophyta; class Marchantiopsida; order Lunulariales; family Lunulariaceae; genus Lunularia; species Lunularia cruciata. The sequence continues at coordinate 15,087,697 of OX419757.1, read as the reverse complement.
GGAGCACTTCTCCAAGTGGATTGAGTTGGTGGCACTTCCTGACAAGTCTAGTGAAGGGACAAATTACTCGAGATCGAGTTCTTAGTCATTTTGGTGCACCAGTTGAGGTTTTGACTAATCAGGGTACAGAGTTCTTGGGAGAGTTTCAGGTCTTGTGTGACAAGGCTTTGATTGATCATCGTACAACATCTCAAGATCACCCTGAGGCAGATGGCTTAGCAGAGAGAGTGGTTCAAACGGTGAAGAGAGGATTGCGAAAGTATGGTTTGCAGAGAGGCCACTTGGGAGATTGGGATCTCCAGTTACCTGGTTGGCCATGGGCTATCGGTTCAGCCGGCAAGCCTCCTTAGCATCCTTCTCTCCATACTTTCTACTCTATGGACGAGATCCAGATTTACTTGCAGCCATTCGTCGAGATGCTACTGTAGTTTTGGACTTGGATGACCCCGATGTATGGATGAGCGCATGTTCTCAACGGGCAGAGATCTTTCAGAGAGTGATGCCGATGGCCTTTGAGAACTTAGCGATTGCTCAGCATAGAGATACTTTACGCTATGCTACCATTCGAGGAGGAGGTTATAGACCCTCGATCCGTCGATTTCATCCAGGCGACTATGTATATCTACAGTAGACAGCACCAACGACACTTGATGTTTCTACAGGCTGCACTCTCTTGAGAGTGTGTGAGGTTTTGCCATCTAGAGTCCTTGTGTTAGAAGGACGTGACGGTGTTGTTTGGAAGGATCATGTGCGCAATTGTGCGCCATGCCACCTCCCAAACATTGATGGTACTATGGACCCAAGCTTGGCACTTGTACGTGCAGGCTTGAGGTGTATGTTATGTGGCTCTTCTAGTGGAGCTGCTACTATGTTAGTGTGTGATAGCTGTTTGAGAGGATGGCATATGGCATGTATGACTCCTCCCCTCACGGTGGTTCTTCAAGGACAATGGTTATGTCCTAGATGTACTTGACCTATAGCTAGTTCATTCTTTGTATGGTATAGATTGTAGACAGGCGACTAACGATGGGGCTCTATAGCACCCGGCCTCCTGATCTTTGCCCATTAGAGGGTATTCCATATACTTAGAGTAGATGGCTATCTGGAGTTAGAGGGACCTAACCGCCAGCTAGGGGGGCAATTGTGGCCCTTTAGAGTCTATGTATGACTTATGTGTGAGTTGTGCTTCTATAGTGTATGATGTTGACATCGATGTATGTTGTGTAGCGATGTATATATGCATAACAACTGTCACGCCATTTGTAGTTCTGCATCTAGCTGCTCGAACACTAGAGTTCCTATGATAGTAGTTAGAGTTATTCTAGTAGTTTCTCAAGGACTACTTTTCGACAGTCTGATTTGGTGTTCGGGGTATTGACTTCACGGTGGGGCCCACCGTCACTTTGCACCGTTCGCACCGTCGAGTGTGCCGTTAGCGGGACCGTTAGGGTTCCAATGCTAACTCAAGTCCAGGGGGGATAGTTTTGAAGTGAGCTCCAGAGAGCTCACTTCTCTGATGTTGAGCCTTCGAGTTCCTGGCTATGGTGGACAGAGGCCGGCGAGCGTCACCTGGATTCTCTATGCTTGAGTGGGTGTGGCTTGACTGTAATCAGTGCCCAATTGTTGGCAATTTATAGAGTGATAGATCAAGTACTGATCTGAGTTGAGTTGAGTTGAGAATGTTAAGCAATCTGATTAATTGTGGCACTTTAGAGTCTATGTATGACTTATGTGTGAGTTGTGCTTCTATAGTGTATGATGTTGACAGCGATGTATGTTGTGTAGCAATGTATATATGCACGACACGTGTGCAAAGCAAACAATTCTACCACTCTGGATTCCCACATAGCTCCTATCAAAGTAGTCTTCCTTGCTGATCTCTTGCGGTGGGATGTAGCATATGGCGCCTTGTCCTCCCACCTTCTCTGACAAGACGCCTTGTGGAAACCCCACCTTCCAGTAAGCTTCTTTGGATCTCTCAACTCTCTCTTGTTCCTATCGCTGCTCGGCAATATAGTAGGGAATTGCACTATTCTGGTCCCATTTTGGCTTCTAACCTTTACCACGTGAGTCCCATCATTCAGGACCTTGCTCTCCATCCTGAACTGAGTGATGAAGGGCTGTCCTAGGATCACCGGATAGCAAGGCATCATGCACAAACACGTTGATAGGCTCTACCACATTCCCTATCTTGATTTGACTGCTGGACACGCTCTCCACAATGCATTCTTGGTTCTATTTACAGACTTTACCTTCCAGTCAATGTTGCAGTCCACCTTCCAGTGCCCTTCATTGTAGATTGCCTTTGACATGAGGTTGACCTCAGAGCTTGAGTCAATCAATGCTCTCACCGGGTGTTTCATCCCTTGCATCTCGATCTTGCACTTGCTGCAACTCCTCGCCCTAAAAAGAGTCCTGCACCTCTTTTGACAAGTGCACAAAAGACTTCTCATCCTCAAGAGCAGCATCATAAACACGTGCTTCTTGGGTCTCATCCTCTGGCTTTTCCTGTTCAAGCTCTAGGCCAAAAGTCCCTACTTCTCTTTCAGCCTAACTTCCATCCTTGTACAACAAAGACGTGTGTATTCCTTCCTTGTAGAACCGTTTCTTCTTTGCCTTGACAAGGATAAGGTCTTGCACATCCTTCCTCAAACTACCAAAGAATTCTTCATTTGTGAAACCCCTCACCTCTTGTTTCCAGAACTTTTTGGTGATCTCTTGAGGATCAAGTTCCATTTCTATGTCCCGGCTCAACAGCCAACCCGGGCCCTTCCTAGGAGATCTCTCTCCCGGCTTTTGGTTTGCTGCCCCATCTACGTCCATCCATGACTCTTCTCCAACGTCCGAATTCTGATCCTTGCTCTTTTGTGCATCGCTGAACTGCACCTCTTTCCTTTTGACATGCCTTCTCTCTGGTTCTTCTTGCTGTTGCTTTTCCCTTACCTGCCCTTCACTCTCTATCCGCGGATCTCTTCCACCATAGCATCCCAAGTAGCACCAACTTCTGCAGTGATGGCATTTATTGCCACCGGCACATCCCACCCCGACTTCCTATGGACCTGCTCTGCAAGTCTCTTCTTCTCAACTTCTCCTAGGTTAGCACATTGTTTCACTTCACTCATTGCACTATACACACTAGGCTCAAAAGCAGCGACTGTCATACCAACTTCACGTTTGCCCATGTGTCTTTCCAGCAGAACCTTCATGCCTCCCCTATTACCGTTCAGCTGTATTGGCTCTCCAGTATTGTAGAAGGCTATCTTCTTCATCTCGAGTTCCATGACAAACTTCACCCACTGTTTGCATACTACTTTTGATAGCTCTTGGCAGTCTCTTTTGGCATGACTCTTACTGTCACACCACATGCATCCATAGGGCTGCCTCCTCTCTCCATCTGTCCTTGATGTGCTACTCCCACTCTGCAGCTGGTCAACCTTGGGTGGTCAAAATCTATAGCACTTCCATCAATTGTGAGATCTCATCAACTGCTCCTTCTTTGGTCATCTCACTCACTTGCTGTTCCACCTTCTCTCTCCCGGACCCAACCATGTTACTCCAAATAGGCGCTTTGAATATTGCTTCTTCATCCAGCTCTCTACCTCTGCCTGTAGCTCACCCAAACAACCGCCTCCTCAATCTTTCCCCACTCTACCGCTCCCAACCGATCGGGTTGGAGCAGATTGAGTGCGTATTCCAACTCATTCTGCAAACAACTATCATAGCTCTCAGAGAGTAGTTAGACCTCTATATTTTAATGGCCTCAGCTTCACAGGCTGACAAATGTCCCAACCTCTTATTAAACTCCCTTAGGAGATCTTGAGGCCCCAAACTTTTACTCCTATCATTGACATAGTCCAAGAACATGGCCTAGGTAACCCAATCCGCATCATGTAGCAAGAATTCTTCCTTCATCATCTGGGAGAACTCCTCCCATGTCTCCGCCCCTCTCACCAAGCCCTCAACCACCCTCCTGATTTTGAGCTCCGCAAACATAAGAAACCTAGCAATGGCAATGTTCTCATCCAGATCATGAAGTTTTACCTCTCTCCAGTAGACCTTCAAGTACTTGGTCATGTCCTTACCATCAAACTCCCCTTTCTGGTCCACCACAACGCGGAGACACTTCGTGACTTGTGAAGATTGCGCTTTCACCTTGTCTCTTTCCTAGTCCTGATCCTTCATGGCCCTCATGGTTGCCATGACAATCAATAAGATCTCTTGTTCCCTTGTCATAGTTGCAGATGAAGCCTATGGCCCCATCTCTACCTGAGCACAACTAACTACTCAGATCAGTCCAATTTGTCCTTGTTCCCTTCCCCAACTCCAACTGGTCCTGACGTCTAAGCACAAGCCTTGAGATTCCCTAGCATGGTCGCCACTTATGTCAGGGAATTTGTTGGCCTCAAGAGTGCACCAGGCACTTGGCTGCTTGTGCTCAGTTTTTCTTTATTGTAGTTGATTTAGAGTTTCTCATAGACTGACATTCTCTTCCTATTCCTGGTGTGTTGGAAATCTCAGCTCTATAAGAATTTGGGGTTTTCTTTATTTCTTGAGGTTGGGTTTCTCAAGGGTTTTTGTTTGTCCTCAGCCTTCACGGAACTGGCTAGCTCACGCGGTTTCAGCTATGGTTTTGGACCCGACGGTTCCTAGAAATGGCTGGGAATTTTATGAGCAACAAATAGTATTCTATTTAGCCTCAATCAGGCACCCAAACTACTGAATCAAATCATTCATATAGACGGACTGAGAGCTCCTACAATGGAGCTTTCTCAATGCTAGTCACAGATCAAACACACCACCGTCTCAAGATTTGTCATTCATAAAATTTTCAGCTGCAAGGTTCACAAGTTTGGACAAGCCAACCAACTCCAATTCATATAGTGTTTGCACTAAATTATGACAGAAAATCATTTCAGCTGGCGCTTTTTGCACACACTCTGTCCGATAATAGTAAAGACAACTCACCCTCCATACCTCTTCCTTCACCTCCCAGCAGCACTCCCATCAATGCTTCCTTGCAAAGGTTTCTGTTCTCAGCCAAAGATCCTTTCATGAAACGTCCTAAGCTCTCCTATTCACATAAATCAATTCTTGACCTCTTAACTATTCCAGTCACTGCCAAAAACTTCAGCCACATTTTTTGTGAAAAACCCTGTCTCAACACACTCAACTCCTCAAGTTTCCACTTCTCAAAAAACCCTCAATACATTCCCTAGTCTCATGTTCCTTTGAACCAATCCTCTTCTTCCTTCAGACTCCATTCACAAAATACTTCCCCTCTTTGCTTTCTTTTTGTTGTTCCAAAGCACCTCACCTTTTAGAAAACTTCTATCAGCAATTCAGTGCACAACTATCTTTGACTCTCCATTTTCAAAGTCCTGTGCCAGCATTTGCTTAGTCATTCATGTCACATGTCGGCTTTTCGCCTTGAAAGTTCTCCCTGCATCCACACCCATCAGCTCTTCAATTTTGAAATTTCTCTCCCTGGTCATGTCAATGCCCAAAGGCCTCTCAAGGCATTTCTCTCTCCTTCCTCTGTCCTTGTCATAGACCAAGCCAACAAATGCTTGAAAACTCCTCTCTCCTTCAATCTCCCTGATCAGTCTAGACCTCGTTTTTCCCCAGATTTTTCTTCCTTTACAATTCTAACCCTCTCTCTCTTTTTATCAGCCTTTTCTCTCAAAAGATCTCTCTGCAACCTGCAGTCTCTAGCTTTCCCATTTGAATTGCCTTCCTCTTTGTTTGTCTGCTTAGTCCAAGCCTCTATCTAGCACAACATCTCCTGATTTTCCTTTTCTTCCTCTCTCTCTTTTTCTATTTTCTCCCGAAACTCCACATATCCTTTCCCAAGAAAAACACAAGTTACTTCATTCTCTTCTTCCAAATTGTGTCACTCACCTCCTGCATTTCTCCCCAAAACCCTCATTGTTCTCCTGTAAACACTTCTCCTCAAACCCATGTCAATTCATGAAACTTCTTGCCAGCCCTATTGATCTTCCAAAACTCCTCGATGTCTAAACTCCACTCTTGGGAAACATTTTCCCTTCAAATTCCTCTGCCACTTCCCAAAAACTCCACTCTTAGTCCTACTAATCTTCTCAAAATTCTCACTATCTAAACTCAACTCCTGTGAAACATTTTCCCTTCAAATCCTTTTGCCACTTCTCAAAAACTCCACTCTCAGCCCTATTGATCTTCTCAAAAATTCTCATTGTCAACTCCCATGTCCTGAAAAGCATTTCTTCTTCAAAATTCCCCTACCAATTCCCAAAACTCTCTCTCTCAGCCCTACTGCTCTTCTTGAAACTCATGTTGTCTAAAACTCAGCTCTTGGGAAACATTTTCCCTTCAAATCCCTTGCTACTTCCCAAAAACTCCACTCTCAGCCTTACTGATCTTCTCAAAAATTCTCACTGTAAAACCCCATGTCTTGAGAAGCATTTCTCCTTCAAAAGTCCCCGGCCAATTCCCAAAACTCTCTCTCAGCCCTACTCATCTTCTTGAAATTTCTCATTGTAAAAACCCATTTCCTAAGAAGCATTTCTCCTTCAAAATTCCCCTACCAATTCCTGAAACTCTCTCTCAGCCCTATTGATCTTCTTGAAACTCATGTTGTCTAAAACTCAACTCCCAAGAAACATTTTCCCTTCAAATCCCTTGCCACTTCTTGAAAACTCCACTCTCAGCCCTACTGATCTTCTCAAAAATTCTCACTGTAAAACCCCATGTCTTGAGAAGCATTTCTCCTTCAAAATTCCCTTGCCAATTCCCAAAACTCCACTCTCAGCCCTATAGATCTTCTCAAAACTCCTACTGTCTAAAACTCAACTCATGGGAAACATTTTCCCTTCAAATTCCTTTGCCAATTCCCACAAACTCCACTCTCAGCCCTACAGATCTTCTCAAAACTCCTGCTGTCTAAAACTCAGCTCATGGGAAACATTTTCCCTTCAAATTCCTCTGCCACTTCCCAAAAACTCCACTCTTAGTCCTACTAATCTTCTCAAAATTCTCACTGTCTAAACTCAACTCTTGTGAAACATTTTCCCTTCAAATCCTTTTGCCACTTCCCGAAAACTCCACTCTCAGCCCTATTGATCTTCTCAAAAATTCTCACTATCAACTCCCATGTCCTGAAAAGCATTTCTCCCTCAAAATTCCCCTGCCAATTCCCAAAACTCTCTCTCTCAGCCCTATTGATCTTCTCAAAACTCTTGCTATCTAAAACTCAGCTCTTGGGAAACATTTTCCCTTCAAATCCCTTGCCACTTCCCAAAAACTCCACTCTCAGCCTTACTGATCTTCTCAAAAATTCTCACTGTAAAACCCCATGTCTTGAGAAGCATTTCTCCTTCAAAAGTCCCCGGCCAATTCCCAAAACTCTCTCTCAGCCCTACTCATCTTCTTGAAAATTCTCATTGTAAAAACCCATGTCCTAAGAAGCATTTCTCTTCAAAATTCCCCTACCAATTCCTGAAACTCTCTCTCAGCCCTATTGATCTTCTTGAAACTCATGTTGTCTAAAACTCAGTCCCGGGAAACATTTTCCCTTCAAATCCCTTGCCACTTCTTGAAAATTCCACTCTCAGCCCTACTAATCTTCTCAAAAATTCTCACTGTAAAACCCCATGTCTTGAGAAGCATTTCTCCTTCAAAATTCCTTGCCAATTCCCAAAACTCCACTCTCATCCCTACAGATCTTCTCAAAACTCCTGCTGTCTAAAACTCAACTCTTGGGAAACATTTTCCCTTCAAATCCCTTGCCACTTCCCCGAAACTCTCTCAAAAATTCTCCTTCTTGTTTTCTTGTCCACCTGTCACACCTCTTTCACTTACTTGTCTCCTCTCCTATGGGGAAAATTTCCCTTTTTGTCCACTCTCTGTCCAACCTTCTCCAAGGGCTTTTTTGAGAATTCCCTTCATAGATCAAACACTTCCAACCAACATTCTTGGGAAATTCCCAAAGGGTTCTTTTGCTCAAAGTGGCCCTAATAAAATCTTGAGATCCTTTTGCTTAAAACACTAACTGAAATACTCATATGAGACTTATTTGCTCAAATGGCACTAAACAAAATACTCTCTCAAGATTTACTTGCTCAAATGACACTAAATAAATATTCCCGAGATTCCAGTTCCATAAACAAGTCATGTATTGGTGTATTAAAAAGTTGAGCTCCAAGTATCGTGTAACTCTCAATATTACCAAATGGCACCAACTCTTTGTGAATCAGTTTCCTGATCATAGGGGCGGAGAGACACAAGATGGTATCGCACTTCCATCCCAATTTGAGAAGAGATGTTCATGCAGAGGAGCAGCAATACATCTTGCAGATAAGGAACAGTGATGAGTATTATGTGTAGACGGGGAAGAGCATGTTGATGAAGGTGAACACTCTGAAGTCAAAGAAGAGGAGTTGATAAGAAAAAGAACAAGCGGCGATGAGACCTCGGAAGACCAGGAAGGTGAACCGGAGGGAAGACTTGGTAGTAGTCGCGTTGTCAGGTGAAGAATCAGAAGGAGAAGCTGAGGACAAGTCAAAAGACTTGGAGAAGGAGGAAGAACCTGAATTCACATTGTAGAGTGGTGATGCAAGCAGCAAGAGTGAAGATGGCAAAGAGATGCAATTGGTACCCGAGGAAGAAGAAGGAAAGATGGAAATGGAGGAAGAATGTAACCTAAAACAAGAAGATGAAGTTCCAAAGGAGGAGAAGAGGGTGACCATTTAGAGAGGGGTCGTTTCCAGAAGGAAGGTGAAGTATGAAGTGAGACCAAGTAGGAGAAGAGAAGTAGAGAGTGGAAGTTCAGGGAGCAAAGAATCCATCCCCATAAGGCGATTGCAGTTGAGAAGAAGAGTGTCAAGCAAAGAAGAAGCAAAGAAGGAGGAAAGTCCGCAAGCCAAGGTAAAGCAAAATGATGGAGTAGAGTATTTGTGGGAGGTTGTGTGCGTGTTGTTAACAAAGTTGAAGCAAAAGAAGAAGGAGATGCAGTTGAAGTGTCTAGAGGTGAAGATTGTGTTGCAAGTGTAAGCAAAATTAGAGGAAGAGGACCCGGAGTTGAAGAAGAGTATAACCCGAGGAGAGGAGGAGAGAGAAGTACTACGAGTAGATGTAGTAGTACAGAACCAAGTGATTGAAAACTTGAAAAGAGAAGTGGGAAGTAGAGAGTGAGTAATAAGCAAGATGTCATAGCAAGGGAGAGATAGATAGCAGAGTATGAAATCTTGAAATAGCATTTTGCTGATTCATGATTAGAAATTATTCATGTTATGGCAAGAGTAGCAAAGAAAGAGCAAGAGCTTGATAGAGTGATGGAGAATGTAGAAGAGAAGAAGCAGCTCTGGTAGAGAGAGTTAACAGCGAGAGATATAGAGAAGAAGAGAGATTATGGGAGTTACTTTGTAATCTGGAAGAAAAGATTGTTCAGAAGGAGAAGGAGAAGGAGAAGGAGACTATGAAGGCCAAATTTGAGGCTGAATTGGCAATGTACAAAGAAGTTTGGCTGGCAGATCGAGAATGTGAGAGAAGAATGAGACTTGTAATACCAAGAGCTAGCCATATGATCTAGATGTGAAATTTGGTTTGGTAACATCTAGAATGATGTTATACATGATAGTCAAAATAGATTAGATAGAAGTATAGAGCAAAAGATTACTTCTACTAATAGAGCAAAAACCAAAATGGACTTGAGAACCTTAGAACCAATAGCTAGACATATGATTTAAAGGTGAGAATTAGTTTGGTAACATATGGAAGGATATAAGTGATGATGGACTAAACAAGTCAGAAATAGGTATCACCAAAAGGGGACTTCTACTAATAGAGTAGGAACCAAAATATGCCTGAAATCTTTGAAGGCAATTTCGGAGGCCTAAACAGACGAATTAGGCCTCAAAAATGTGCACAAGTCTTTCCAATGGAAAAAAGGTTGGCCTTCCCTCTCCCTTGGTTTGTCTTGTCTAGAGATTTCCAATGGTACCTTACTCACGTGATTCGGAGACTCCTACAAGAAGATTCCCTAAAAGATTCCCTCCGGTCAAAACTTGTTTGACCAACCAGATAGGACCTAGACCAAGATGTCACCCATCCAAGTAAGAAATCCAAGGGTGGAGCTTGCTGACATGTCACCTATCTGTGTGCCTAATCCTATGGTGGAGCTTCCTTGGAGGAGATCCTCTTTGTCTATATAATAAAGAGAAGGTGCTCCTTTGGGGCACCAAATGTTTATTGTGTGTAATATGTGTAATATGTTGTAATATGTCCTTGGAGTATTATAGACTTGAGCCATTGAAGGAGATTGTCACAAAGATGAATGTGATGCTGAGTACAAAAGCCAGTGTAAGGATTGAAGAAACAAGGTTGCATGAGTTGAAGTTGTTGGTGCAAGAGACGAGGAGGAGAAATGCAAAGGATAAATATTTGAATGCCTTGCTGATTAGCCTCAAAACCCATGTAGATTGGAAAATATTGGAAGTAGAAGATAATATCACAATTAGATTAGATTTAGTGAAGTTGGAGGTAGAGAAACTTTGGAAGAATGTAAGAGCAAAGCCCGAAGTAGATGAGGTAGGAGTACAGATGTCTTTGGAGTTACCATTAGAGATATTAGAGATAAGTGGGTCGGGAGATAGAGATTTAGACAAGTTACCTATGACAAGAATTGTAGAACAAGAAGGAGAAGTATTAGAATTGGTAGAAGAATTAGTAGTTGTGGAAACCGAGGGTAGAGTAGTATGTGAGGTTACTTTGGGATTGGGATTGGAAGCCAAGGAAGAAATTGACATTGGGTTGGAGTAGTAATAGTTTTGAAATTTGAAGAGGCAGATATGAAGAGGTGCATTGTCATTTTGGATCTATAGGTAGGAAAAGTTGTTGTAGAATGGTATAGTTGTTAGTAACTATTGATTGCTTTACTACTTAAGAGGAGCATCTATAGTATGTTGTTGTTCAGTATTCATAATTTTTGAAGATAGATAAAGTGAAGTGTTTTGAAGTAGTGCTTGTTGCTTGAGCTTGATTCCAAGTATCAATATTGTGTTTGTGTTTGTGAGTGTGTGGAGAATTTCAAAGTGCAAGTTAGTGTGCTTGTTGGATGTTGGATTGCACAACCTTGACTTCATTCTATGTGTTTGATCGTGAGTGAAGTGCAATCAGAACAATGCCTTGATAGATCTAAGAGGAATTGTAGTGTTGGTAGTATTCTGCAAGTGTGAGTGCAGCGTAGTGTTGATGTGAAGCAATTTTGATCAAGGAAGTTGTGCCTTCAACGGAGGGGTGGAACACAATTCTAAGGCAAAGTTGTTTTGCAGTGAAGTGCCGTCTTTGGGAGAATCTGAATCATCAAAATCAAGATTTTTTTGGACAAAATTTGCTATGTTGTGATTATGGGTGTGTGAATTCGTGACAAGTTGTCAAGATTGTGAGCTTTTTACTCTCTTTTGGGTGTAGTTGCTACCTAAGAGATTAAAGAAGAACTACTTGTTACTGTTTGACTTTGTATTTGACCAATTCTGAATTGTATCTCAATAGGAACAAAATTTACTTACTTGATTACCGCAAAAGTGATATTTGCCGGGTTGTCACAAGAGCCCCAAAAGTTAAGGACTGAGCAAAGGGAAGGAAAGCAAATCCAATATATTACACCAAAAGAGGAGGTCAAATTGGAAGGCAAGCATAGTCTACGTCAAAAGGGTCAGAGGAAGAAGAAGTAGAGTTAACCCTATGAAGTGAAGAATCCAACAAGGAGAGTGAGGGAGAAGCCAAGGTGTAGAAAGATCAAGAGAAGGTGATTTCCCTATAGGAAGAACTCAAGCAAGAGGAGGAAAAAGAAGGAACTATGGCAGAGTTAGTGATCAAAGGAGAAGAAGGATTGGTGGCCAAGCCAAGGCAATACACGCAAAAAGGAGAAAGTTTGAAGGTGGCACGTCAAATCATCAATTTGGGTGACAATGAAAGTTTGGAGAACAATGTATCATTGACAATATGAAGGACCTAGCTTCATAATAAAGCATCAGACTCAAAAGGGAAGAGAAATATTGATGAAGTCCCAAAGAAAAAAAGAAAAGGAAGTAGGATGTGAGGGAGTAGAGTACCTACGAGATGTTGTATGTATGTTGTTGCAGCAAATGGAGAATAAGAAGAAGGAGATGCAAAGTAGACATCTTGATGTGCAGAATGTATTGCATGTGTTGGAGAAATTAGAATCTGAGAATATGAACTTGCAAGAGAGTATGATCAGAGGAGAGGAAGAAAGAGAAATAATGCAAGTAGATGCAGCATTGCACAAGAAGATAAATGAAAATTTGCAAGAGAAGTTCAAGAAGCAAGGAAGAAAGTTAGCAGTGAAAGTGAAAGAAGTAACATAGAAGAGACTTTGGGTAGAGAACTTACAAGCCAAAGTTAAGTTAGAGCAAGAGGAGCTTGAATCATGCACCAAATTGGAAGTGATCATGTGAGAGTCCAAACACTTGGAGAAAGCCATGCAATTGGATGAGCATTTTGATTTCTTGGTTGTAATAACTTGGTCTTGACCTCAACCTTCACATAACTTGCAAACACATTACACATGGGTGGAAGAGCTGGCACCGATGGAGATTAATGTTGTTTAATGGAGACCACTTGGCATTGTAGATAGAGAAAGACTATGACAAAATGATGGTTGCTTTTATCATCACCAAATTAGACATCATATTGTTGAATGTCCACACAAGAATAGATGACCCCCACGAATTGCCCAATGTAATACTCAGAGGACAAGAGAAGAGAGAAAACATAGATTGCACATTCAAATAATCGATGCCCCAAAGGAGCAACTTCTCTTTATTATATAGACAAAGAGGATCTCCTCCAAGGAAGCTCCACCATAGGATTTGGGACACAGATAGGTGACATGTCAGCAAGCTCCGCCCTTGGATTTCTTACTTGGATGGGTGACATGTCTGGTCTAGGTCCTATCTGGTTGGTCAAACAAGCTTTGACCGGAGGGAATCTTTTAGGGAATCTTCTTGTAGGAATCTCAGAATCACGTAAGGTGCCATTGGAAAGCTCTCAACAAGACAAAGCAGGGGGAGGGAAGGCCAGCCTCTCTTTTGTTGGGGGGGTTATGCACATTTTTGAGACCTAATTCATCCGTTTAGGCCTCCAAAATTGCCTTCAAAGATCAGGCATATTTTGGTTCCTACTCTATTTGTAGAAGTCCCCTTTTGGTGATACCTCTTTTTGATCTGTTTAGTCGATCATGTGTAACATCCTTCCAAATTTTACCAAAACAATTCTCACCTATAAATCATATGTCTAGCTATTGGTTCTAAGGTTCTCAAGTCTATTTCGGTTTCTGCCCTATTAGTAAAAGTACTCTTTTGGTGATACTTCTATCTTATCTATTTTGACCATCATGTATAACATCATTCTAGATGTTACCAAACCAAATTTCACATCTAGATCATATGGCTAGCTCTTGGTATTATAGACCTCCCTCCTTTTAAGACGCAACGTCCTCGTTGTGCAATTGTTGCTCAAATGCTTGCACCAACATCGGTGCATGTGCCAAATTGGCAGCGGGCTCCCAGGTTGCTTCATAGAGGGGGTAACCTTTCCATTGTACTAGATAGTCCACCAGCGGGTGGCAAGTACCATGCATGCATTTTTGGAGAATCCGCTCCACTTCATATTCCTCTATGCCATCAATGAGTGTTGGACAAGGTCAAATATTTGGTGTGGAATGACCCTAGCCTAATCGGGGAGCATATCTGTGTAGTAGGGAGACATGGAACACTGGATGGATCTTCATGTGTGGTGGTAGCTCAAGGTAATAGGCCACAGCGCCGATGCGACAAAGAATCGAGAAAGGCCCAATAAAACGAGGTCTGAGCTTACGAGGTCCAACTAATGTGAGGTTGGTTGTTGATAGCCACACTTGATCTCCAACATTGAACTCCATGTGCCGACGGTGTGCATCAGCATACTACTTCTATCGATTTTGCGCAATCTGTAATATGTGCTTGGCACTCTCCACACCTTGTTGGATTCTAGAAACAAATGTGTTGACTGCATCGACCTTGGTAGCCACTGGACAGATCTTCATCAAGCTAGAAGGTGTGAAGAGATGCTCACCATACATAAGGAAGAACAAAGTGACCTGGGTGGATGCATTCACTGAATTGTTGTAAGCGAATTCCACCAACGGGAGTAAGGTGTTCCACCTCTCTTGCTCTTCTAAGGTGAAGTTGTGTAACATGTCTCCAATCGTGCGATTAGCCCGCTCTGTTTGGCCATCTATTTGTGGGTGGTAAGTTGTGGACATGGCCAACTTGGTTTTGAAGAACCAAAGAGTGTTTGCCAAAACAAACTGGTGAATTGGGTACCTCTATCGGTGATGAGTACTCAAGACAAGCCATGGTGAGCAAAGACTACATCTAAGTATAATTGAGCTAGTTGTGGAGCGGTCACCTCCTTGGTGGTAGGGCGCACATGAATCATTTTGCTGAGCCGGTCCACAAAGACCACAATGGAGTCAAACCCTAAGGTGGTCTTGGGTAATTCACAGACGAGATCCATACTCACTTGTTCCCAATGTTGGGTAGGAGTGGGGAGAGGTTGAAGGAGCCTTGCAGGAGCTTGATTAGAAGCTTTGTTATGTTGACAAAGTAGGCAGCTACGCACATAGTCTATCACGTTGTTGCTCATCTTGGGCCAATAGTAATGGCGCTTGACTACATCTAAGGTCTTGTCCACTCCGACATGAGCTGCAATGGCTGAATCATGACATTCCGCTAGAATGGTGGTGCGTAATTCTGGAACATTTGGGATCCATAATCTGCCATCCCGAAAGGTGAGTCCTTGGGTGTTGGTGACACCTTTGGATGATTGTGCTTCTACAATCTGTGGATCAATTTTTGTAGCAGCCAGAATCTCTTGCCAAAATTCAGGATTAATCTTAACCTCTACCACCAAGTTGTTGGCCATTGGCATGCGGGTGAATGCATCTGCAAGTTGCTTCTTACCTTCCACGTAGTTGATTGTCATGTTGAAGCGTTGTCACCACTCTGCCCACCAAATTTGGTGATGAGATAGATCCTTCTGCGTCTCGAGGTAGACTAGAGGTTTGTGGTCTGTCTCTACTACAAATGCCTTCTCGCCCAAGTAGTACTTCCAATGCTTGGTTGCTAGAATGATGGCCAACTCTTCTCATTTTTTGGTGTGGTAGTTGCGCTCTGCCAGTAACAACTTTCGAGAGAAATATGCAATTGGATGCCATCCGTCATGCCACTCTTCTTGTAGGACTGCTTCTATTGCTACGCTTGATGCATCTATAGCCAACTTGATTGGACGTTTTGGGTCATACCATTTCAAGATTGGTGCATGTAGCAAGGCGGCCTTCAATTCTTGAAAGGCCAACTCTTGTGTAGTTCCCCATGTCCACTTCTTCCCCTTGCCAAGTAGTGACGTTAAAGGTTGTGCAACCTCGGAGAAGTCCTTGACAAATCTACGATAGGATCCCGTCAACCCCAAGAAGCTCTTAAGTTGAGTCTGATCTACTGGGGCACTCCATTTTTGAATGACCTCTATTTTATCTGTCAATACTTGAATGCCCTCTACACTTACTCTTTGCCCCAAGTAGTCTACTTCAGACTTGCCAAACTCACACTTTGAGATTTTGGCGTACAACTGATTATGTCTTAGAATCTGGAGGACCTCTCGTAGATGTTGCTTGTGTTCTGTCATTGTGCTACTGTATACTAAGATATCATCTAAGAAGACAATAACAGACTTATCCAAGTATGGACAAAATATGTCATTCATTAGACTCATGAAAGTGGCAGGTGCATTGGTGAGGCCAAAAGGCATCACAAGATACTCAAAGTGGCCATACTTGGTTCGAAAGGTAGTTTTGTACACATCCACCTCTACAATTCGGATTTGATTGTAACCGCTCTGCAAGTCCAGTTTGGTGAAGTATCTCGCTCCATGGAGTTGATCAAACAGGTCATCCATGCGAGGTAAGGGGTATTTTTTCTTCACTGTTTGCTGATTGAGACCTCAATAGTCAATGCACATGTGCATTGTACCATCCTTCTTCTTCACAAACAAGACAAGGGCTCCATATGGTGATACGCTAAGTTGGATAAACCCTTTTTGCAGCATCTCCTAAATTTGAGTCTTACATTCCTCCAACTCATGAGGTGATAGGCGATATGGGGCCTTACAAGGAGGCGTCTTCCCCAAAGTGTCTCAATTTTGTGATCTACTCGCCTTTTTGGTGGTAACCTTGAGGGTAGATCATCGGGAAAGACATCTTGAAACTCATCCACCACATCCTTCAATTTCTCAAGAATTTGTCCATCGAGTTGTGCACTCTGGACTTCTCTTATTAGACCCATAAAACATCTATCGGTCTTAAAGACAATAGCCATCCCTACAACATATAGAGGCAGTTTCTGCCTGTGTGATTTTTCTTTAACCCCAATGATTGACCATTGGTGGGTTCTCACTACTTTCTTCCTCCAGTCCACCATAGGGTAATATTGCTCCATCCATGGCATGCCTAAAATTGCATCATAACGAGCTAATTGTATCACTCGCCACTCAATTACTTCCTGATATTCTCCTATAGAGAGGGTTACCTATCTAGGTAATGATTCAATCCTCTCTATTTGCCCATTTGGTAACTCTACTTCTTCACTTCCATCTCTCTCTAGATCCATTCTCAATCTTATTGCAACAGAGCAAGACAAGAAATTCTTTGTTGCTCCCGGATCTATTAATACTCTCACTTGATTCCCTTCTAGCATTCCATTCACAACAATCAATTGTGAGGTTGCCTTTCAAGATCTTTGCACATTATTCTTGTTCCTTCCCTTGCTTCTCTACTTCCTTATTGAGCCAGTAAGGCCGTGAGGTACATTTACTAGCAATCTTTGTTTTCCAAAGTGATTTCCGCCTCCTCCTCTTCAATGTGCCTCTCCATGTTGTTCAAAGATCGCCTAAACAAAGGCCAAGGGCCTCTAGGGAAACAAGTGCAACAGTTGGTAGATATGTGCCCAATACAACCACAATTGTAACAATGGCGTTGTTCTCCTTGAGGCCCTTCTCCTCATGGGACTCCATCTCTTCATTCTTCTACCCGTCCCCACTCCCCTTGAAGCGGTCGTGCTCCTCGATCTTGGAATTGAAGGTTGCCCAATTCCATCGGTATTGGTCCACCCATGTGTGGCATTTCTGCCCGATAATGTTGAGGTGGAGCTACTCCTTCACCTCCACCTAATGCTCCTGCTATTCTCTGTGCACAAGTAATGGCTTCAAATACTGTGTGAGGATTTTGCACCATGACTTCTTGGCGAATCCGCTCTTTCAACCCTTGTTTGAAATTGTCGAGAGCCTCTACTAGACTCATGTCGGTAATTGCCACTTGTAGATCCAAAAATGCCTCCACATACTCTTGTACGCTATTCTTGTCTCAATCTCCATAGTCGGGTTCGAGCCATTTGCACAAAATCCACCGATTGGAAATTCTTCAACAGTCCTTCTTGCATTGTTGTCCATGTGACCTCCCTTCTCTTTGCCAGCATGGATCATTCCCAAGCATCATACCATGTGAGGGCTTTATCAATCAAGTACCCACATGCAAACACGCCTGCAGCATGCTCTGTGATCTTTGTTGAGAACAATCAGAAATATTGATTCATTCTCGAGATCCAATTTTCTACTACTCCCATCGAACGCTGTACCTTGTAAGGCTTGATGTTGCATGTCTTTTTCATCCGGAGTAGCAATGTGGCTTCATTATTGATAGGGTTCGTAGGCACAGGTGCCTCTCCAAGTACTTCAGTTGCAGGTACTGGGTTCTGAGATGGCTCTTCTTCTTGCATGGCTTGATCGTTCTTGAGGATCTGCACTTGACTTTGTAATGTCTCCATGGTCATCTTAATCTCTTGAAATTCATTCAACATCCCTTGCATTCCTTGCACCAACTCTTACAATTGTGGATCCATGGTTCTTGCAACACTCAATTGCTAATGTCTACTTCAATACAAAGTCAATATAATCACTCTAGAAGGCGCACAAACTATCGGAACTACCATTGGGACCTCAGAAGTTATCACTTGTTGATAATACTCCTCACTAAAATTCCTAACCACAAAATCTCTAAACATCACTTTTGGCCTCACTACATAACGGATTTCTACTTGAGTGTTGAAAGGAAGAGGATTTGGGACATTCATATCCATATTATCATAATAGAATGTAGATTGTCAAATCCCACTCTCTGTCATATATCACCACAGGTAGAATCATCGGGTTTGGTGAGTTCATCACTCTGTCCATGAATTCTGCACCAAAGTGATAAACTAGTGATACCCTCATTTGCTCACGCTGGATGTACATAACCTTGATGTGGAATGGGTTTGAGAATGGAAAGCTAGGTGCGGGAAATTGGCCTCCCAGTGCATCCATCCCATCCGCTCTCCAAAGTCTCTCCTAAGTCTAGCAACTACTCTATGTTCTCCACCTCAAATTACTCAATTTCAGTAATTCGTGCTATTCCAAGAGGGGTGATCCACTCTCTTGGACTAAAACACTTGCTCTGATACCATTGTAATACTCTAAGGACAAGAGAAGAGAGAAAATATAGATTGCACACTCAAACAATCAATGCCCCAAAGGAGCACCTTCTCTTTATTATATAGACAAAGAGGATCTCCTCCAAGGAAGCTCCACCATAGGATTAGGGACACAGATAGGTGACATGTCAGCAAGATCCACCCTTGGATTACTTACTTGGATGGGTGACATGTCTGGTCTAGGTCCTATCTGGTTGGTCAAACAAGCTTTGATTGGAGGGAATCTTTTAGGGAATCTTCTTGTAGGAATCTCATAATCACATAAGTAAGGTACCATTGGAAAGCTCTCGACAAGACAAAGCAAGGGGGAGGGAAGACCATCCTTTCCTCTATTGGGGGGGGGGGATTGTGCACATTTTTTAGGCCTAATTCATCCGTTTAGGCTTCCAAAATTGCCTTCAAAGATTTCAGGCATATTTTGGTTCTTACTTTATTAGTAGAAGTCCCTTTTTGGTGATACCTCTTTCTGATCTGTTTAGTCCATCATGTGTAACATCCTTCCAAATGTTACCAAACTAATTCTCACCTTTAAATCATATGTCTAGCTATTGGTTCTAAGGTTCTCAAGTCTATTTCGGTTTCTGCCCTATTAGTAGAAGTACTCTTTTGGTGATATTTCTATCTTATCTATTTTGAACATCATGTATAACATCATTCTAGATGTTACCAAACCAAATTTCATATCTAGATCATATGGCTAGCTCTTGGTATTACACCCAAATGGAGTTTGTGGAGCATGATCATCAAGGAAACAAAAATTCCCAATAAGTGAGTTTCAATCATATATTAGGAACTAAATTAGTTCCAATGGGATCAAAAGCTCAATTTATGCAAGTTTGTTTCACTTGCAAGGTATGATATTTGATTTTAGTTATAGGATTTTGGTTGATTTTAGAAATCCAAAGAATTTTATATCTATGCAATTAACAAAGGAATTAGGTATACTTAATAGCTAGTAACTAGAAGTAAATTGATGATGACAGATGGTAGAAAGGATTTTGCATTTTGTATTTCACATGCTAGTATATTCAAGATTAGAAAAGAGTATTTGGAGTATTTGATTGGACCCAATGATAAATTCAATTACAAAACCGTGGTAAGAATTGTTGCTTAGGTTGTTTGGCATGTTTGAGTAAGACATCTAAGAATAATCAATCCCAAGACGAGAATTTTGTCAATAAAGCAACCATAAAGCAAGCTTGGGAGGAAGATATTCCTATTTTTCTCATGTGGATCAAGTCGATTGCACATGGAGAATCTGATGAGGGCTAGAAGCCTCATCAAACAATGTTTGATCAAATAGTTTAGGAGTTTATATATGTGTATCTAGATGATCTACTGAAAGGGTTACCCTCCAAATCATGGTATGCACTTCAAGATTGAGTTATTGCTAAGAAGGATTTTAGTGAGAAGACCAATCTATCAACTCTCACCAAAGGAGTTGGAAGAGCTTTGATTGACGGAGTTGTTGGAGAAGGATTACATACAATACAGTACATCTCCTTGCGGAGCACCAAGACTATTTGTCCCAAAGAAAGATAGAAGACTTCACTTTTGTATTAATTATCATGGCATTAATAAAAAAACATTGAAGAAGGTCTATTCCTTACCTCAAATTGATGACTTGCTAGATTAATTGAGTGGAGCACAATACTTGTCCAATTTGGATCTCCTAAGTGGCTATTGGCAAATTTCTATTGATAAAGAAGATGTGCAAAAGACTACCTTTCACGTAAGGTATAAGCATTTTGAATAGAGACTTCTATCTTTCATGCTCACTAATGCTCCGATAATCTTCATGGATCAAATGCATCAGGTATTGGATGTGCTATTGATTTTGTACATGCTAGTGTTCTTGGGTGATATTTTAATCTATAGCAAGATGGAAGTAGAACACACAAATCATGTGCGAGAAGTCTTAAGACAACTACATCAATGGAAGTTTTATTACAAGCAATCAAAGTGTACCTTTTAGTAGAAAAAATTACCTTCTTGGGTTAGAAGGTCCCATCAAAGGGGATCAAGATGGAAGAGGAGAAAATCAAGGCCATTATTGATTGGCCTACTTTGAAGGATATCATGGAAGTGCATACATTTAATAGATTGGCAATTTTTTATCAAAAATTCATCCACTACTATGCTCATGTAGCCATACCATTGACTGATCTCTTGGGGAAGTCCTCAAGCTTTCAATGAACCACTAAGCATAAAGAAGCTAAAATATATGGTGTTTTGAAGATCCATTCTTCAATCATATGGTCCTCAATTACCTTGTGTGGTTGATTTTAATGCTTTTAACTTTGCCATTGGAGTTATGTTGTAGCAAGAATTTCCAAATAGGTTACATCCCATTGCCTTTGAGTTTTGCCAACTAAATCCATAGAAAGAAATTACTTTGCTTGAGATCAAAAACAAAATGCCACCAAGGTATGGAGGGATTATCTTTTTGGGAAACAATTGATCTTGAGAGCCGATCACAAGTCCTTATTGCAGACATTACATTTGAAGCACATGAAGAGTTGATATCATTGATAGGAGAAAAAATAATACTTGTTTATCATCAAACTTGAGTACAAACCCGGTAGGTTCCATGTCATCCTTGATGCTTTATCATGACAAGCTGATTTGAAGATTCTTCCTCTCATCACGGTGGCAATTACAACCATGTTAATTGACTCAAAAGTCCATATTGAGCTTGGGAACTCCTAACATGACCCCTTCTTTTAGATGGTACAAGATTGTCTTGTAGCATACAACAAGGAATAAAACATGTTCTCCTTCAAAGAAGGCCTTTTATTTTATGAGAAGTGGATCTATGTTCCAACCAAGGATGATCTATGACTTGTGCACTTTCAAGAAGCCCATGACTTACCAATCATTGGTCACATGGGTGTAGAAAAAACCTTGAATGCCCTACAATACCAATGGTGGTGATCCACCATGGCACGAGGGCTTCAAGAATGTTTTTGGTCTTGTGAGAGATACCAACACAATAAGGCCAATAACCAAAAACCAAGTGGACTCCTTCAACCACCTATTGTTCCATATACTCGATGGGAACACATGAACTTAAATATCATCACATCCTTACCCAAGACAAAGCAAGATCACACATCAATTATGGTTTTTGTTGATGAACTTAGTAAGAAAATCCATTTGGCAATAACTTTTGATTTAGTGGATGCTCCAACATTAGTCCAGATCTACTTTGACAATGTCTTCAAGCATCATGGGATGCCTTGTGTACTCATCTCCAACCATGATCCTTGATTAATTGGAAAATTTTGGCAAGGACTCTTCCAACTACTTGGCACCAAATTTGCTTTGTCCATAGCATATCATCCTCAAATTGATAGGCAAACCAAACATGCAAATTGCACCTTGGAGGATATACTTCATGCCTTTGTCAATGTTCACCATAGCCATTGGGATGAATTTCTTGTAGTTTTTGAGTTTGCTTACAATAAATCCAAGTGAGCAAGCACCGGATTCTCTCCTTTCTTCCTTAATTTTGGCCAAGACTCACTTGTTCCAGATTTGTTTCTTGCTCTTCCTCAATCTCATGTTCCTCATCTTTCCACCTTCTTGACCATAATATCCCAATCCCTACAACAAGCCAAATCTCATCTCCTTGTTGCTCAAAATTGTCAAAAACAATATACGTACCAACATCATTGTGATCTCACCCTTCAACTTGATGATAAGGTCATGCTTTCTTTTAGTAACCTATCATTTCCACTTGATACCCAAGTTTGTAAACTTACTTCTAATTAGATAGGTATATTTGATATCACATAAATCATTTCTCTTGTTGCTTATTGACTTGCCTTACCTTGTCATATGCAAATTTATCCTATCTTTCATATTTCCAAGTCAAAACCCTTTGTTCCTAATCCATCTTCTTTTGTCTCTCATGTTCAACCCTCCTCACATCCCTATCAATGATCATGAGGAGTATGAAGTTGATTTTATCCTTGCATGTGACCATATTCAATATGATTGTCAACAACATTTGGAAGTCCTTTGGAAAGAGTATCTTGTTCATGATGCCACTTAGGTGCCATTTTCTCAGCTCTACAATACACAAACTACTTTTTAGGAGTTTGAAGCTTCCATGGTGACAAAGGCATCACCAACTATCAATGGAGGAATATGTAATAATGTGGATTTTATAGACAAGTTAGTTGAGACTAACAAAGTAACAAATAGGCCAAATTAGCCAAGAATTATAAGAATATTCTAGAAGCATTTAGGAAAGTACTTGGTACCTTCCAAGTATCAAGTAATGTGTATGCCAAGTTGTGACTTCTAGGAGGAAGCTTCTTGGGAAGCTTCCTGGTTAGCTTAGCTTGCACGCCAAGTAGGTTGCTTGTAGTAGGAAACCTCTTGGTTAGCTTAACTTGCACTCTTAGAAAGCGGCTCTTAAGAAGTTTCTTAAGACACATCTCAAGAGTATTGTATATCCCTATAAATACCAAAGCTCAAGCTCATGTTAGGAATTTGGATTTTTCTTCATTCAAGAGTCCCAATGTGATATTCAATTCTCCTATTTCTCTCCTTGGTTTTTATAGTACCTAGAGGTCTTAGATTATCAGCCTAAGTAGCTTTTATGTCTTGATAGGTCACTTTCTGCACAAGCATTATACAGTATCTCTTACCTCTCCTCAAGAGGCTTGTCAAGGATTGTATATGAGCATCTTAAAGATTGCTTTCAGGCATATGATCCTTCTAGTAGATTTACTAGGCTATTTTAGGTGGCTACAACAATCACAAGGAGAGATATTCCTACTTCAACTAGTCAGGTGTTAGGGGCTAGTCAACTTCTTGTGATGGAGAAGGGCACAAGAGGCATTAGACCAATTGCTATTAGTGAGATCTTTTTGTGCTCGGTTAGCCACACTATTGTGCTTCAACATTGATCTCATTTTTAGAGATCAACATAGAGCACCTTAGTCCACATCAATTTGGAGTTGCTACACTTGGAGGTTGCAAGGCTATTTCTCTATGCATCAAGGCACTCCTAGATATCCATCTAGGGTGGGTTGTCCTCTATATCAATTTGGATCAAATTGTCCTATAGGTAGATTTTGAGAATGCTTTTAATAGCATCTCTTGGGCATCCATCTTTAGAGATCTTAAGGAGGATGGTAGATCCTTGGTAAGTCTCATCCCTTTTGTGTAGTTGTTTTATGGCTCTCTTATTTCCCTTTACTACCAGCATGAGTGGTCACAAGAAGGAGTCACTATCTTGGAATTAGTGTTGGTACATGACAAGGAGATCCTTTAGGGGGATCTTTGTTTACCATAGCTCACTTCAAAGCTCTCTTATCTATTACTTTGGCCATGCTAAGTTGTGTATTTCCCTCCTTAGAATATGATACAAATATTGTGGGTTATGTAGATTAGATTAGGTAGGCCTTTGATCACTTGACTACCAAACTACATCTTAGAGGCTTGACAATCAAGGTGTCAAAGTACAAAGCATGGTCCCCTTTAGGTATCTCTCCCTACCTTGAGCTTCTAGAAAGGTATGTCATATCTACAGATGGACTATGTATTCTTGGAGTGCCAAAAGGACCCAAGGATTTTGTCACATGCTTCTTGGGTGCTATCCTCATAGAAGATATTCCCCATGTAGATGATCTTCCTCTACTAAGAGATACGCAAGTGGTATTTGGTATACTCTCCTCTAATATTGTTTGTTGACCAACTTACCTTCTCCACATGGTTCCCTCTTCTTGACTTTCTTATCATGTTTGAGAGCTTTTGATAGGAGGATTATAGGAGTCTTTGGTGATACCATTAGACCATGGACATTTGAGTGTGTAATGGAGGACTTGGCACATAAACAAACATCTTTACCAATCTTGTGTAGAGAGGTAGGACTATTACTATGGAGGAGACCTATGAGCCGGCCTGTCTCTCACTCAAGATGAACCTTTGATGACTATTATGGTAGCGCACCATGGACTAAGAAGGCAAGGAACCCCAACTCCATCATACTCCTCCAAGGCTAACACTCCAAGACTCAAGACATTGCTCACTAGAGAACTCAATGAGAGAGATAGTTGCAAATGAGAGGATGATGAGTACCTCCTCACCTCTTGTTTCTATACTTGTGAAATAGTTACGCACCAAAGTTACTAATTACTGTAATAACTCAAGTTACTAGACTAAAAGTCAAGTAAAGTCAAAAAGTAGAAAGAATATCTATTCACATGGGCATATTCCACTAGCATGTGATCTTATCTTGACCCAACCACTAAGTCAAGGATTCCTTCACATGGGCTATCCTTGGACTATCCTTGGACTATAGAAGAATCCAAAACAAAAAGGCTTGCAGGCCCAAGAGTCTCAACTCTTTCCTCAAAGCCAAACACCTAGGAATAACACCAAGTCAACACACTAGAATCCAAAATAGTGGTGCTCATCTTTTCTACTTAGTAAGGTCCCCTCTATCTTAGCTATGACTAACTTTAGCTAATCATGACCAATGTAGAACCATCCTTTATCTCTATATAAATAATATCTCTCAAGTACTTGTAATACCAAGCTAAATATCACAATACCACACACATGCACAAATGGGTGTTACATTTACCCCCGGACTAAGTTCACTTTGTCTTCAAAGTGAAGGTCTCTCTACCTTCTATGATACATCTTCAACTTATGATGGTTAATCCTATCAAAGTGTCTTCCTCCCAAATCCTTGAGATTATAGGTGTAATTGCCCCACACCTTCTCCACTATGAAAGGTCCAAAGTACTTAGGTAAAAACTTCTTTTGCACTCTCTTGAATTGAATGGAATCAAAAAACATTACCCAATCACCTTCTTTGAAAAGCTCCACCTTCTTCTTGCCTTACCTCTTTTCATAGCTCTCCTTTTATTTCCTTTGGGCTCGCTCTACTCAAACCATAGCAACTACTCTTGCCTCTTCCAACTCCATGAGTTGTTCCTTCCTTGACTTCTCTGCATCACCACCTTGTGCTTTCTTCAATCTCCTATGAATGCTTTGGAAGGTAGGGTAGATCAAAGTAAATAGGTAAGGTAGACTCAATACCATATACCAATTGAAATAGAGAATACCCGGTGGAAGTCTTCATGGTTGTCCTATACTCCCACAAAACTGCATGAATCCTCTTTTCCCTATGATGTTTAGCCCTCTCTATTTCTACATCTGTGGCCAACATCATGCACAAGGTCTGATTGGTTCTCTCTACCAAGCCATTGGAATTTGGCTTATAGGAGGTAGTTACTCTATGTGTGATAGAGAAATGTCATAGCATGGTTGTAGTAATGCTTTTTGTAAACTCTCCTCCTCTATCAGAAACCAACTCCAAAGGGCATCCAAACTTAGTGATAATGTGTTCATAAAGAAATCTACCAACTTCATCTTCATTCTTGTCCCTCAATAGTCTAGCCTCAACTCACTTGGTAGGATAATTAGTAACTACCACAATAAACCAATTGTTCCTTAGAGTTGTATTGAGAGGATCTACAAAATCAATTCCCCACTTCTCAAAAGGTCCTAACAATGGAATTGCTCTAAGTGGTGGAGTGGATGTAGACTTTCTAGCAAAAGCTTGACAAACATGACAAGTTTTTCAATAATCAAGACAATCCTTGAAATCCCTCTCCAATGGTAACCTGCATCTAGAATCTTGAAAGCAATCACCTTTCTTGCAAAGTGTACTCCACTCACTAAACCTTCATGAAACTCCTTTATAAGTAGGATAGACTCTTCCTTACCCACTGCTCTTTGTAGGAAAGTATCCAAAAGCAATGGAATGGAATATTGGATTTCAAGAATGAATCAATACTTTTGAATTTTCATAATTGAGATCACCAACTATTCCATATGCATGTTTGCATGTAGATACTTGACCAATAAAGCCTTCATACTGTATGATGCTTTGGAATGATCAATGTTGACAGAAGGAAGAGAGATCACTTGGAGTGCAATGCAAGAAGGATTGTTGAAGAATTTCTAATATATGAATTTAGTGTTGATGGCCAGAACCCGACTATGGGAGTTGAAGCAAAAGAATAACATACAAGAGTACATGGAGGCATTTCTTGATCTACAAGTTGTGATAATTGATATGGGTCCAATAAAAGCTCTTGATAATTTCAAATGGTGGCTAAAAGAGCAAATTTACCAAGTAGTAATGATACAAAATCCTTGCATTGCTTTTGAAGCCATTGCCTATGCTTAGAGAATAGCAAGGGCATTTGTCTTCATCTATTGCAATAAGGTTGAGGATGGAATTAGAGAAGGATGAGAATGAAGAAAAAGAGTTACCTAGGTGGTCAGATAGAGAGGATTGAGTCATTACAAAATGCAACAAATCACACCACCAAATAGGAAGAGTTGGCCATTGTGCTTGCAACCAAGCATTGGAAGCACTATCTTGGCAAGAAGGCATTTGTAGTGGAGACAAACCATAAACCTCTAGTCTACCTCAAGACATATAAAGATCTATCTCATTGATAGATCTGATAGGTAGAGTGGAGACAATAATTCAACATGACAATCATGTATGTGGAAGACAAGAAGCAACTTGCAAATGCATTCACCCAAATGCTTATGGAAAACAATCTAGTGATAGAGGTCAATATGGAGTAGAGGTCAAGATTCTTGCTACTAAAAAAATTGACCCACGGATTGTAGGAGCTCAATCATCCAAAGGGGTAACCAATACTCAAGGATTCACTATTTGTGATGGCAAGTTATGGATTCTGAATGCCATACACATACAAACCACCATCCTAACATAATGTCATGGTTCCACCATTACATATCATGTTGGAGTGGACAACACCTTAGATGCAATCAAACACCATTACTATTGGCCAAGGATGAGTAATGATAGGAGGAAGTATATTCAAAGTTGCCTACTCTATCAACAAAATAAAGCTTCTAATCAAGTTCTTGCATGACTCCTTCAACCCAGCCTACTCCTACACTTCAGTGGAAAAAAGTAAGCATTGATCTTGTTTGTGAACTGCCCAAGATCACCTTGAGGTCTGACTCCATTTTAGTCCTTATTGATAGACTTAGCAAAATGATTCATGCGTGCATCTTACCATCAAGGACATGATTTCTCCACAATTAGCTCAATTTTCCTTAACTACATTCTTTTCTCACCATGGTCTTTTGAGTGCTCATTAGCTCAATCATTGATAGAGGTACTCAATTCACTAGTTTGTTTTGGAGAACACTTGTTGGCATCTTCAACCAAATTGGCCATGTCCATGGCTTATCATCTACAAACCAATAGATAAACCAAACAAGCTAATTGCACTCTTGAGGACATGCTTTGAGGCTTCACCTTAAATGAGCAAGAGAGATGTGGCACCTTACTTCCATTGGTGGAATTTGCCTACAACAATTCAATGAATACATCTATATAGGTCACACTATTCTTCCTCATGTATGGAGATTATCCTTTCACAACTTTGAGCTTGATGAAGATCCACCCAATGATTACCAAGGTTGACATTGTCAACACTTTTGTTTCTAGAATCCAATATGGTGTGGAGAACACCAAGCATAGGCTGCAAATTGCCCAAAATCAACAAAAACAATATATAGAGACACATCACCAGCACATGGAGTTCAATGTTGGAGATCAAGTTTGGTTATCCATGACCAACCTCATGTTAGTTGGCCCTTGGAAGCTCAAACCTTGTTTTATTGGGCCTTTTCCCATCCTTCATTGAATTGGCGCTATAGCCTATCACCTCAAGCTACCTCCACACATGAAGATCCATCTTGTGTTCCATGTTTCCTTATTTTGTAATATGCATCCCAACCATCCCATTTTCCTTCCATACAAGAAGTTCAACCTTGTCCACCACTCATTGATGGCATGGAGGAATATGAAGTCAAACACATTCTCCAAAAATGTATCCTTGGTACCCGCCATCCACATGTGGAATATTTGGTACATTAGAAAGGGTACCCATTGTATGAGGCAACATGGGAGCCAAAAACCAACTTGATCCATGCACCGGTGTTAGTGCAATCTTTTGAGCAATAGCTTTGTAATGAAGATGTTACATCTTAAAAGGGAAGAGGTTTGCAATAACAATAGCTAGATATATTATCTAGAGATAGAAATTGGCTTAGTAACATCTAGAAGGATGTTATATATGATGGACCAAGTAGATCAGATAGAGGTGTCACCAAAAGAGTACTTCTACTAATAAAGTAGGACCCAAAAACACCTTGAAAACAAAAGAACCAATTTTGGAGGTCTAAACAAATGCATTAGGCCTTGAAAATGGCAACATATGCTCATAATGGATAAGATTTTAGCCTTCTTTCCCCGTTGTTTGTATTTTTGAGAGCTTTCCAATGGTACCTCACCCATGCAATTCTGAGCTTCTTACATGGAGATTCTCTAAACATTCCATTTGATCAAACTTATTTGACCAACCAAATAGGACAAGGACCAACATGTCTCTTCCATGCAACTAATCTAAGGGTGAAGTTTGTTGACATGTTACCAATCCATGTATGTTATCCAAGGACGGAGCTTTCTTTGAGGGGATCCTCTTTGCTATATAATAATAAGAAGATGCTCCTTTGGGACATATGAGTATTGAGTGCGAAGCTTTGTGTTTCTTCTCTTGTGTTTTTCTTGGGGTTCTCTTGTCCTCAGAATATTACAGCTAGCCAGGAAGCTTCCACAGAAGTTTCTTCCTAGAAGTCACCACTTGGCATACACATTACTCAATACTTGGAAGGTACCAAGTAGCTTTCTAAATCCTTCTAGAATATTCTTATAATTCTTAGCTAATCTGACCTATTTGCTACTTTGTTAGTCTTGACTAACTCATATGTAAATTGCAACTTATTATAAAGCAATTATGTCAACATAAACTACATTCTCTCTTAGTTGACTCGTCTATTCCTCAGGCCATTAGAGTATGTCTTTGCTCTTGCTTCGACAAAGATGTAAGCTCTTAGATCCTAGCTTGACTATGCATTAGGGCATTCCAACCCGCACCAACCACTTTCTCCACAACAATGAGGTTTTGCCTAGGTTTGGTCCACTCATTTGCATCTTTCTTACTCACTTGTGAGTGTTGTTCTATACTAGATATATCACTGGTCCATATGACATGGTGTCCTTATCGAGGACAGAGGATAGCTACCCATGATGCCGTCATGGATATAGTGTTAGCTATGGCACGAGAGAGTGGATACCTTGCTTGGAAAGAGCATTCATATTCTTTGCAAACAACACATGTCAGAGTAGACTTATACTTGGTCCGAGATGATCAGGTGATGGATGTTGTGGTTATAGACCTTATGCATGATGTAGTTGTGGAGCAAGTGATTACTTATCCTCTTGGATGGGTGATGAATGGAGCAATAACATGTTAGGTCTCCAAGTATAAGGGTATGGAGCGTTGGTGTTATATGGAGCTATGGACACATTATTCAACATATTTATCAAGGAGTGCATGAGACCTTATCATATTAGATGCCAGGGGTACCACTCTCACTCTCATACTTTGTAGCATGTCTCCATTGCTCTATAGTGAGCATTGGTTGGTGCAATCCATAGGAGAGCAATTGCTCTAGGTGATGCTTCTTTGGATGTTCCACTAGTTTGTAGACCTTATGACTTGCATAGCTCAAATATCTTAGGTGCGGTAGGGCAGATTTCTCATATAAATACTATTGGGGCCTAGCTCCATTCTACCGCGTTTATCTCTCCCTTTCTATGGCTTGATGGGGTCTTCCTATCTTTCTTGTGTTCTATGTGGTCACCTTTTTACTCCATACTTGTTTTATACACTACCAAAGAAAAAATGATGGTGGTTGTAGCAAGGGTAAGCTTGAAGTTTTCATGTACACGAACCACATGCAAAGAGGAAATTTTCCAGGTCAAGAAGAAGGCAACTCATACGTTAACTTTTTGTCAAGTGTCGTTAAAAGATGAATCGCTAAATATTACTTAGAGATAATGAATGTAAAGATGAAAGGAGAATAAATTTCATTATGAAATAATTAGTTAGTTCATAATTAATTTAATCAATCATTTTTATTATTTCAATTTATATTAAATTTTTTTTTGTTTGAAATTGCAATCTGAGTACCAGAAAATTGAAAACCTTTTTATGGATTATTTATTCTGTAAAAAATAAATAAAATATCTTGACAAAATTTGTACAGATTATCATCTGCATTTTCCTGAAATCACAACTAGGCACATAAAATTAAAAATAAATTTAATATAAATTATATTAGTAAAAATTTAATTTTTTACAATACCCTGGCAAACCTTTTATAAATTGTAGTCATAATCCCATAAGAAAATCATAAATATCTCAGTTGAATTCCCCCACTGTACTCGGCAGTACCCCATGGTAGAGTGGGACATGCTGGACGTGGTGGAATCATATCCGCCTAGTCTTTCAACGCTGGTGTTGTGTCTGTTAGGGGTCCAATAGGACGGACGGGTGGGCAGCCTTCTGAAAAGCGTTCCGTGCCTCTTCCTTTGCCGTCTGGATGCACGTCGAGCCGGGATGGCGAACACGCTCCCTGCTCACAACGGTTTAGTATACGAGCTCAACGTGGTAGGCAAACATCACTACGTACAATGACTTTCTGTCCAATGCTTTCTGGCAAGCACCTGCCTGAGTTTACGTATGAACTTACGTGGTAAGGGAGTCCGGCAGATCCGCTGAAGTGAGAGAACGAAGTTTCGTGCATGAGTTCTGTCTGTCTCATATCTTCTGTCCGTGATGCCGGAATTTCGTAGATCTTCTCCTCATGCGGCGACTTCCTTCATTCATTCCCTCCTTGCTGCCGCTTTTCTTCGGCAAGCTTATTCTTCGCTTTCCTTACAAGGTGTCACCTTCACTCAGCTCCCGGCTTTAGTACTACCCCTCATTCCTCAATCCTGGCAGTGGTTGCGTTGATCATTTGATTGCTGTTATATGCTATTCCTGGTGTCGTGGACT
This sequence comes from Lunularia cruciata, assembly GCA_948567375.1. Taxonomy (NCBI): domain Eukaryota; kingdom Viridiplantae; phylum Streptophyta; class Marchantiopsida; order Lunulariales; family Lunulariaceae; genus Lunularia; species Lunularia cruciata. The sequence goes on along the minus strand of OX419757.1, from coordinate 15,056,097 downwards.
TATGGATTCAATTTTGGTAATCGTGTCGGTCTGAGTTTGGAAAAGGACAATTGTATAAGTTTTCACCTCAGACGGATGACCTAGAGTGGTTATTTGGTCTTGCAGACGTTTTGTCTTTGTCTAATAATTGTGTGGATTCTTATGGTTTTGGTTCATCTCGCTTGTTTGCTGCGGAGTTGTGAGAAAGAACTGTTGACTTCGAAGTTTAATTTGAGTAAAATTAGTTCCGGCCTCTTGAAGGTCAGGTCTTTCGAGTACAGTATAGTGTAGGAGAGCGTGCAATCAGAATTAGACTATCTCTGTGCCTGTCGTAAGCGTTTCTGCAGTTTGATTTTTCCAGACGTGAGAAGGATTCTGGCACGGCTTTGCTGCTCAATTGAGTGCGAGACGACGGACTATATTTTAGAGTTTTTCAAAGCGTCAAATTCGCTCTGCCTAGTTGCTGTAATTGAATTTTGTCGTTCCGTGAACTCCCTCATTCATCGATTCCTGGGTAATCTGCAATAGACAATCCGTGCGATCTTCAGCCATTCGGAATTGAATCGTTTTAAAAAATGTGTAGGTTCTGGTGGCCTCTAGCCTGGAATATCGAGGCAGTAAGGAGTAAGTTTCTAGCAGGGGTTCAGTTGCAAGTTTGATAGAAGCGACAAAAGGTGACAATTCCTTTTAGCTTAAATTGACTGGTTCTTTGCAATCATGAACACGAATGTAACGCAGGGTTGCGCGGCCGGCCTACAAACGAATTTTTTTGGATTAAGTCATCTAATCGCTTTACTTGTTTACAATATAGTCCTAATGCTGACGAATTAGGGTAACGTCTAGTAAATTGAAGTTCATAGCGTACATTCAACATCAGCTTTCCATAATTTTAGTCATTCGGAGCGTAGTGGTTCGTGACATGGTGCAGGAGCTAGCATGTTAGTTGGAAAAGTGATATTTACTCTTCAATCTTTCCAGTATTCATTTTTGTGTGCCACTTGGCATGCGAAGGGCATTCTGCCTTACGTCCTTTTTCTGTTTCTTCAAGGGGAAGTGGAGGCGAATTCAAATTTTAGGTGATTTGGTGGATGGGAGAATAATCTACGAGCTGACCGAAGAGAGGTGAGCAGCCGAGCTAATGGGAGGAGAAGTCATACAGATTGTTCATGAATGTCCTAATCCGAGAAAAAGAGTATAGAGACGACGTGCAGGATGGGACATGTATGCGAAGATACATTTCTCCAATGTCCAGAGAACTCGTGATGTTTCCAGGAACCTATTATTCCCTACTTATCGTGTTTTCTGAGAAAGCTTTTGGCAGCATACATTGTAGCGTCAGATTATTCTCCCAGACGACTACTGAGAAGTACTACTATGGATCAGATTTTAAGAAAGCGCGCAGGCTTGGAGGAGGCCATATGAACGGTAACATTGTACAAATTAGAGGGCTTTATTCATATAAGGAGGAAGCAGTCGAGGAAGGAAAGGACCTTAGGGACTGATGGAAATCGAGGCATCAGTTGAGATCAAGGAAAAGAACAGAAGGTTGTGGGCATAAGCGCCTGTTCGTGAGCTGTGGAAAGGTATAATGACTCGTGTGGTAGTACAAAGGGGAGCCACAGCTTCGAATTCCTCTCAAAATCGGTCGTCGTCTACTCCATCTTCATCCACGTCCTCACAATCTTCGTCCCATGCATCGTTTGCACCATACCAAACTTCTCCCTCTTGTGCTCAAGCTGAAGATGATGTAGGTCAAGAACCAAAGGAGGTCGAATCATTTAACTGTTGCGGAGGGGACGGGGAGCTATTGGTGACAGAACTCATCAACAAAGTAGTAGCAGCCGGGTCTTATGATGGAAGGAATAGTGATAGACAACAGACGTGTGAACCTTCACCAGACGCCTCCACAAGTTTTATTACTGTCAGAGAGCCTCTACCTGAAGGAAGAAAAGAAAGAGACGGAGGTGCTCAGCTGGAAACATCTCATGTGCAGGGTCAGGATGTGGGACGGGACTCTCAGGTGGTAGTTGATTCCGGGGGATTACACGAAGCAGAGGGTGTGAAGGAGCTTGGAGAGGAAGCTCGGTTCTTCACTTCCTCATATAAAAATGACCGGGATGGAATGTCTTCTTCTTGTGATTTGGCTGGACCATCGTATGAGCGGAAACAGGACCAACCTCCGTATCCTCCCAAAGATCTGCCCGAGTCTTCCTCATCTGCTCAATGCCCACCGTCACCCTCATGTCAAGCTAGTGCAATACCCTGGTCAGTGCCGTCCATTTCATCCATATCCGTTCCATTTTCCTCGTCATCTCATAGTTCAAGTGATATAGCTCCTGAGCCTGATCACGCCAGGCCTAACATCTCTCAAAATCCTGCTGAGTTAGTTGGGTGCTCTTATAGCCCCACTTCTACGGGCCCTCAACCTATGCCGTCCTCTTCAACAAGGAGAAATTCTTGGGTAGGGTCATCTGGTTCAACTACATCTCGTGGAGGACTTTCGAGACGGGGTTCGAGAACCTTCAAGCCTTCGCGAGTATCTCCTACCACTTCAAGTCCAACTTCTCCCAAATCCTACGGAGAAGGTGATGGCTACAACAGCGCCGATGAACAAACTTCATGGTCCTCTGGATCATCTGCGTACGAAAATAACGTAAACTCCCGTCTAGTCTTCCGTCAAAGCATAAGTGTGGTCCACTTGCAGCGTGTAGACACTATGTGAAATGTTTGCTATGCTGACCCGTTGTCATCGAATTGGAAGTTCTCTCGTCAAAATAAAAGCTAATTTTGGTAAGAGGAATATGTTAAGGGGTGAATTTTCGGTGTAAGACGTTCAAACTAGTATGAGCAGGTGAAAAGATTCTTACAAGAAATAGAAAAATGAGCCCTTTGTCATGCAGTTTATCATCTTATCTTTTTTCTTTTTCTGGGTCGTGCAAACTTTGATATGAGCGTGTCGTTCGGAATATGTCAGGGGGAACGAGAGCATCAGTTTGAGGTGGAGATAAGGCGTGGAAAGAATTTGGAGGTGCGGCGCATGGCTGAAGACGGGAACTGCTTATTTAGAGCTGTAGGCGATCAAGTATATGGAGATGCAGAGATGTATGACGAGACCCGGCAAATGTGTATAGACTACATGGCACGTGCTTCATACTCTTTACCTCAAATGTACTTGAGATTGACTTTCATTTCAGGTTGTCAACTCCAGTATTGTTCAGACATCAATTGCCCTTCAGCTATTGCTGGTAGCTAGACATGAGCTGGATGGGTCCGGGTGGCCCTGATGTTCCCTGGTATTAGAATGGGAACGTGGATCGGAGCAGCCGGATTATTTAACAGTCAATTTAACATCCTTCTAGATGAATTGACTTCACAAGGCCAACCAGCCCTATATAGTTCTGACCACATTTCTCTCTCGTTTCTCCGTAGTGTATCGTCTTCTTAAAACCATCTCTTAACTTCCACGGCTCCCAGCAGTGCAAGAGTTGGCTTATCCAAATGCATAAAGCGGCGGACATTTTCGCATGACTCAGTTACATGGCCATTTTCTCCCTCACCTAACTTTGTCTGTGATGGATTTCTATGTACGTTTGTGCCCTTGTTTAGCCCAAATCTGGTAGCAGACACTTGTGAGCCCTCGTGACAGCCGTTTCTGAGCACCCTCATACTGTTACCTTGTCAGGTTATATAACATATGTTTGTGTTGTCCATGAGCGGTATGATCTGTTAGCGCACCTTTGGTCTGCTATTCTGCTTGTATTGGTGCTAACGATTTTTTACGAAACCGTCACTTCTACAGCTAGCGACGTTTTTAAAATAGGTCCCACCTTCAGAGAGGATGCAGTCTAGTAGAGCCAAAGGGTCAGCAGGTTGTGTAGTGGGTTTCAGCAGCCATTATTGAAGTTGCTAAACTGTACATTATCTTACATCCGCTAGGTCATCTAAGACTTGACTGTAGGCCTGCAATCTCTCAATTTTGGGATTGATTTGTACAACCGGGGTTTGCATGGATAGTTCCATTGAGAAATTTAACCTCCCATTGTTGGCCCCAGGATATGTTTCTGGAGACCATACCTTATTGGAGTTTATCAATGCAGCCAACAGGGGAATACTTGTTCCTATAACTTATCCTTCTTTGATCTAGAGGAGGGCTGATCAGAAGTTGGCAATTTCCTCCTGTGATCTTCCAACGTAGTTTGCAAACTTTGTCATGGGGACGTGATACTGTTATACCTGTTCGACACACTGGATCAACCTTTTGAGGATAGGGTGGTTTCTGCTGTGAGCCTTTTAAGTTTCTGTCAGTGTGGATTGCAGCGGGCGTCATTCGAGAGGCTAAGACATGATGAGCTCCGCCTTTTGGGATTCACCTTGTACTCAAAAGTATCAAAGTCAGTTAGACTTACTGACATCTACTAAATCCACAATCACAGATGCCGTGTCGAGCTGTAAATGGAAGGAAATTAGTGGTGATATTGAGAATCTGATGTCGGTGTTGCCAAGTAGGCCATTTGGTTTGGCATTCATTCTACCCGTTACTTGTAAGCCACTTGGCGCATGCATTCTTTACTCAATATGTTTGGTAGATGGTGGGAACTGTTGGGTATATTTACTGCAGTACAGTTAAATCTTTACCATTTGTATGTCTAGTGCATTACTTGTGCAGATCTTTGGAGTTAGCTGTCAATGAAGTGTCAAGATTTTAGGGGGCTTGGGAACAAAATGACTAAACTGTACACCACTTTTTGATCTCCCGCTGTCGCTTATGAAATCACCCTTAATTCATTCAGATATTTAGTCTCAGATGGGTAAGAATACTTCATGATCAATTATTAAGCTGTAGCCGAGTTCGCATAATTGAGTGTTCAATTTACCATGGGTTCTTTGTCAAATCTACGACAAGTTTGATAAATTGTAAAATTGCGTCTAAGCCCCCTTTCCACGTGTGGCTAGCTCGTGACCAGCCAGAGTCTGGATGGATGACGTCATTGATGATTGATTTAGAGATATAATTGAGAAGGTTGAAGTTTAAATTACTAGAGCACACCGTGAGCCATAATTTAATAGGGAAGCTAGAAGATTGTGGCATTCAAAACCACAGCCTTACTGCTGCTGTGGCATAGTTGCTTGTTCACCTTGCATCAAGACTCGTGATGATCGATTCGGGTATTAGTACATCCTGTTTACAATAGGATTTCTTTCAGCAAGAGGATACATGCAACTAGAAACAACGTTTTAGCAACAGGTCTGAAGTGCTGGATCTGGAGCTTCGAGTCCATAAATTCAGTCAGATTTTACCACCCCTCTAGATGAGACCTTTTTCATATACACCAGCTTATCGACATAGATAGATGATTGTCTAGGTCATGTCATATTTATTTCTCGAACTCCCCCTCATCCTTATGTGTTCTGCTCCACAGGAAAAGGAGAGAGACCATTTTTCACAGTTTGTGACAGAGAGCTTCACGGCTTACTGTAAAAGGAAACGAAGAGACAAGGTAGGTGCGATGGATGAACTTATCGTGCAAGAAGTTGATTGACTTTTCCTGGTGAAATGTCAAGTGCAATATCAAGGAAAATCTCAAGTAATTTTCGTGGAACATCCTTACATCTAAAGAAATTCAAAGAGTTAAGGATGACAATTGTCCTCTTCAAAGTACTGATCGTCTGATTTTCGTACATTTTTGTAAGGTCTACGGGAACAACCTTGAGATCCAAGCAATGGCAGAGATGTTCAACCGGCCAATTCACATTTATTCTTATAGCATGGGTATGGTAACCTTGACATCTCAATGCGTAACTGTTCTCAGCAGGGTTCTTCTTGTTGTCTGATAAAATAATCGCCGAGGTAGGTTAGATTATGGCAATCATAAGCCAGACGTAGAGTTTTTTCTCCTTTTTCTGCGTTTGTGTTGCATTACAACGTAGTCAGTGTCAATTCAATTTATCACAGATAATTGCAGAGAGTTCTTGGATTAAGCGATTTTGGATACTTTACATCGCTCCTCTAGGCAAGACATGTCCGGACAGTGCGACTGCAGAGCATTATCTTCTCTTTTGAGGTTATTATTTGATCATAGATCCTTCACTGCTCAAGAGAAATTCTTCTGAAGGTGGAGAACAATGTTACTTTAGTGGTTACTAGTGCCCTTAAAAAAATTGTATTTTGAACTTCTCAAGGTTTAGTGACTCTAGTTTCTGCCCTAAAGCTTTACAACACGGTACTTATAAGTAACTCGTTCCATCTAGCCATCAAGAAGAAAGTAAATAATTGACCCTAATAGCTGTCTGTAATCCGTGTAGTCCAAAGTACTGTACTACCCTTTCTTGTACGCAGACTAATCAAAACTTGGTCCTACTGCGTTGGTACCAGATCCCATCAACATTTTTCATGGGAGTTACGAAACGGATTTACCACCGATTCGACTCAGTTATCATCGAGGGAATCACTACAACTCTTTGATTGATCCTAGCAGACCAGCAATCGGCGCAGGACTTGGCTTTGGCAGCCTTAGAGGGGTGAGGACAGCTCTCATGTACTGTGTATATTCCGTTTCTAGTTTTTGCTCCCTACAAATCACAGTTGTTTTTTGTGGATCTCGGTTAGGATAAAAGGAAGATTTTGATGCTGTGCAGTTACGGAAGGGTCTAGTTACTTGGACCTTTCGGTGATGTTTTTCATAATTTTCTTTTGTCTTGAAGCCTGTCTGTGAAGTCCATGGATGCTGATCAGATGAGTAAACCGCACAGATTCTCTGGATCCAAGTAATATGGAGATGTCATGGCTGTTTGTGTGGTTAATTGAAGTTGATAGTATGCCTTTTTCTTTATGGATCTGCAACTGAAAGTAAACAGCTATTATTGGAATGTAGCTGTAGTAAAGATTCATGTGAAATTTATGGCTGACCGTTTACTTGGAGATATTGCAGACAAATGTGGACAGAGAACAAGTGAAAGCTGCTTTAAAGGCTCAGCAAGATCAACAGATAGACAAGGTAACAATGCATAGTTTTTTAGGTTCTTGTATATTATTCTTCGCTGACTAGCAAATTCTATGAACTAGAGTTGCAAGGATGACCAGACCCCGGGACTTGAACGCTGAATATGTGCGACTTACTTTAGGTTTAGGACCATGAAGGATTATGAGAACTTGTCATCTAATATCAAGGGAAGATAGAAGGCGACAAACAATGCAGCTTGTTATTACCTGGCTGTTCGCTGAATATTGTAACTGGTAGTCTGGTATCTCTTGACGATCATAAACTGTCTTTCATGATTGAGCTTTTTTGCCAGTAAAGGATATAATGTGTCAGAAGAACTCTTTAAGCTGATTTATGTTTAAACAACATGATTCGGCTACAACCTCATACTGAAGTATACAGCTAACGTTTCTATTTCGAGATTGCAAGACAAGGTTGAGAATAGATGACAATGAAAGACTTAGAGCTTGTAATTACTATCTTTACGTGGTGCTAAGAACTTTGTGTGGAGTGCTGATCTTTTCAAACGTTCTTACAGGCACTGTTGGCGGAAGGGCGGTTTTACTCGGATCTGGAGTTGACAGAGCAAGAGATACAGCGAATGGTGATGGAGGCATCCCGTGCTGAATTTTTTGAGGAAGAAAGCCACCGCCCGGCCGTTCCTTGGTGTGAAGAAACTTCTACGTCAGCTGCAGCCGAACCTTCTTCTTCTGGAACAAGTGAGTTGCTAGCTGTATGGTATGAATTTTAGACCCTTTGCGAGTAAAGATGAGTTCTCACGACCCATCAGGTATCTGGCATATCTTTCATTACTGCTCCGCAAATCCATCTGGCGTTAAGCCTTCATAGAATTTCCTGAATTTGCTGGCTACCTGAAGTAGTGCGAAGTCTTCTCTTTTTGGTGTTGTGACTCTGGCAGTTTGACCAATATGACAGAGTCAATATGACACTTGACCAAAAGAAACATAATGGTATTGTCGGATTTCAACCACAGATGTAGTGAGCTCTTAAAGATAAATCGGTACATATGAGAAGGGAGGCACAGCATGGTCCTCAGAAAAGTGACGCATTAAAAGTGTCATGGTGTAAAGCCAGAAGATCGATTAATCTTCTACTACCCTTCAAAGAACCAAGAATTTATAGGAACATGTTAAAATTATTCTTCCAATCCTGAGCTACAACAAGTTGTGAAGACACTCTTTGCAGAAATCGGGCCGATGCCATCGGTACTGAAATAGAGGCCATGATACGTGCTACATCAAGATGAACAACTGGCATAACAACCAATCAGCTTTGTAGTTATCATTCATGCCAAGTTCAGTCATAGTTCACACAGATTGACGTCCCTTGATGATTAGATCAATTATCTAGGCAGCGAGTAAAAACCCCAAAATTACATACATGTGTGTGTTTTTCCCGGAGGCCAGTATACCATACTGTTGTTTGGGAGTCCTACTTGACTTCTGAATTCATTTATATACTGTATACTTCACCTTCACCTTTGCTCACTTCACCTCTGCTTTTCCCGTTGACTCGTCCCCTTCCCGTGCAGCACTGAAGTTTTCTTGCTCCACTCTCATATAACTACCGAACCTCTGCTTGACTCTTTCTCATTGTTGTGTCCTGGACTTTCTCTCTACTAATGCATGTTTGTGATTTCAGGGATCCATCAGGTATGTCTCGATTTCTTCCCTCATCTTACTCATGTGGATTCTTTTCTTTCTGGACTGATCCTCATTGTGCGGCTAAGACTCCAGTGCTTATGTATGTGCCTGCACTTTTACTTGCCCCTGCTTTCCACACTTTCACGTCTGTTCTTTTTGACATTCTCACTCCTTGTGAGTGGCACTTTAGGGGATGCCATGCCTTGGCACTCATGAGTTTTTGAGCAGAAACTCAGTATGAGGGGTACTGACAATTGCTCAGCTACTTCAGCACTGCGCGAGGCACTGATGAAGTCGTGGGTGTTTCGTGAAGGTTTACTATGGCCGCCTTCTGCTTCCCTTTGCTGTTTAGCGTCTCAGGACTCAAGCGTCCATAGCGCTTGTTGTGATATACTTTATATCCTGTCCTTTTTAGCTTCGCTCTCGTTACCCTGTTACACTTCAACAGGTTTCTGCAGCCACACCATCCTATAGCTCTCGCATTGTTCCACTCCTCCATTCCCCAGCTAATTCCCTCCCTATTATTTTCCTTCGCTCTTTGCCTGATTCATGGAACCTCTTGTGTATACAGTGTTCCTATCCAACTCCGGCCCACGTCTTTTATTTTTATCATCCACCCACTGCTAACTGGCAGTCTTTTACATAGCATTACCTATTTTTCACAATTTCAAGGTGGTTTACTGGTCTGTTAGCCATATGTTATTCTCAATTTGTTTCAATTATGCATTTGCTTCAAGTCACATTCGATGCATTCTACCTTATGGGTTTCTCACTATTCTAGCATTGTGAATGATGTACATCTTGCTTACCGATCATTTGCACTTCATGAGCTCTGGATAACCCGTTCCAGAATGGCTTCTGTTCTCATATACCTATATACATGTGTGTGTTGTGTGTTATTGAGTCAGTCCAGGCAGACTCGTGTATGGAGCTGGGTCGTTTACAACGGGTTCTATATTCCATTACATAAAATTAAAGGAAATAAAACCAAAAATAGAATTTGTGTGAACTGGTCTTCGAACAGCTTCGTATTGATCATATATTTACTTTTCCCAACCCAGCCAAGATACCATCCACTCCTTCCACAGTGTTCGCTCCACCCCAGCCATCCTCCACTGAAGTTATGTTTTCTTCCTCGCTATATGTTTTCCCCTTTGGGTCCGGATGGATCTTCCTATTCGCTCGATGATTCTCCCCTGCTTTCAATTTCACATGCTCCCTCTGTTCCGGTTTCCCTCCTCTCTATATGCTTTACCCTTTGGTTCCGAATGGATCTTCCTTCCTGGTTTTTCATCTGCTGCCATTGTGATGTGCTACATACCAGATAATGAATGTTTTCTGCTTTTCTTGTCCACAAAAGGCTACAGCTGATATTAGCCTCCTCACCTAATACTGGCCTCCCTCATGTCATGTCAGGTCATGTCCTATGCACGGACATCCTCTTGCTGTGACCATGTTATGCTTCTTTCTCAAGGTTACACTTGCTCGCATTAACAATGTACTGCAGGTACCTATGCATCACAAACATCATGTTAACTTCTAAATGTAGACTTACGCATGCTTACTTCTCAATGTAACTGATGGTTATAGCGATCCTTACTAGGGTACGATCACATGTCAGAGTCAGTACTGTCAGACGTGGGGTATGGAAACGGGTTCTTATTTCATTCTGTAATATAAGTCTTAATTCGAACCTGTTGTACATATATCACAATAGGCTTCTCCCATAGGCTTACATACCATACAGTTGTACAGGAGTTCTACTTGACTTCTGGACTTGTATATATACAGTCTACCACTATTTTAGTTCACATGCAGTTTTCTGCCATGTGGGCTTTGAAGGTTTGGTTATGGACACTTGGGCCCACCTTATCCATCATTTCATCCGGGGCAGATTTTGCCTCTTTCTTTGCCCTTTCCTGCGGTGCTCTAGGTCCTTTCATACTTTTCCTTGCTTCTCTGTTCTTTGCTTCTTACACTTCGCCTTTGCTTTTCTTGTTTGAGTAGGCTCGCCCCTTCCCGTGCAGCACTGATGTTTCTTGCTCCCCTCTCGTATTACTAACGAACCTTTGCTTGACAATTTCTCATTGCTGTGTCCTGGATTTTCTCTCTACTAATGGATGTTTGTGATTTCAAGGATCCATCAGGTATGTCTCGATTCCTTCCCTCCTATTACTCAAGTTGATTCATTTCTTTCTTGCCTGGTCCTAATCATGCGGCTGAGACTCCTGCGTTTACTTAAGTGCCTGCACTTCTGCTTGCTCTTTCTTTCCACACTTCCACTTCTGTTCTTCTGTTTTTCAACATTCCCACTACTTATGAGCTGCACTTTAGGGGAGCAACTGAGTTTGCCTTGGCAGTCATGAGTTTTTGAGCAGACACTCAGTACGAGGGGTACTGACACTTGCTCAGCTACTTCGGCACTGATGAAGTCGCATGTGTTTTCCGTGGAGGTTTACTATGGCCGCCGTCTGCTTCCCTTTGCTGTTTAGTGTCTCAGGATTCAAGCGTCTATAGCACTTGCTATAGACGCGTGTTGCGATATACTTTATATCCTGTCCTCTTTCGCTTTGCTCTCATTACCCTGTTACACTTCGATATGTCTCTGCAGCCACATCATCATAAGCTCTCGCATTGTTCCACTCATCCATTCCCCAGCTAATTCCCTCCCTTTTATTTTTCCTTCACTCTTTGCCTGATTCATGGTTCGACCTCCTGTGTCTACAGTGTTCCTACCCGACTCCATCTTACGTTTTAATTTTCATTGTTCACGCACTGCTTACTGCTGGTCTATTACATAACGTTTTATAATTCTCGCATTTGTTTGCACAGCTGTTATCGATTTCAAGTTGTTTACTAGTCCTTTAGATATATGTTATTCTCAATTTGTTGCAATTATGCCTTTGCTTCAGGTTACATTCGATGCATTCTACTTTTATGGATTTATCACTATTCTAGCATTGTACATCACGTACATCTTGGTTACAGATCATTTGCATTTCATGAGTTTTGGATCACCCGTTCTGGGAACGGCTTCTGCTCTCATATACCTATATATCATAACAGCTTTTGTATTCCATTATACGAGTATATACACATAAAACGTCAGTTTGCCTAGATATATTCTCTGTGGTGGTACCGAAGGAACTTACACTGAGGTTTAGTGGCACAAGTCCTTGATATTCGATCAACTAAAAAAGTAATATGGAAATATGATTTCTCAAGCACAAGGTCAAATACTAGAGCCGGAAATTATTTGGAACCAACTTACCTAGTTTTATAGGCTTTGCCCTTGAATATTACACTAGAAAGAATATGCAAAAACGAGCAGATAAAGAATGTTAAAATATATAAGTTTGAACTCTGGGTTTAGGATTTAATAGCATACTGTATCACCAGAGATCATTTTTTTTAAGGAATATACATGTCAAATTTTATAATCAAAGAAGTGGGCATACAGAAATATTGTTTTACAAAACACAGGCACATACGGGAGTTCATTCGTTCTCCTGATCGTACAGGTCCAAGTTGTGATTCTTAAGGTGATTAAGTGACGTTTTTATGTGTATATACTCGTATATGTGCACTTGTGCACTTCATGAGTTCTGGATAACCCGTTCCCCGGACGGCTTCTGCTCTCATTTACCAATATACTCGTATATATATGGCACTCATGAGCCAAAGAACAGAAAATCGGGACGGGAGATACTGGCATTGCATCCAGCTATCTTGGCACCCCGTGGCACTGACGAAGTGGTGGGTGGGTGTTATCGTGCAGATGTAGAATGAGGAGACTATTTTTTTTTAACTGTATCTTGTAGTGGTAATGGACTCATGCTGACATAGAGCATGCTGTGGTTAATCCCAATCTTCATATACTCGCCCCGGGGTGATTCATAATATTTTACACTCGGACAGTTAAAGGTCTTATGCATTAACATCTTCATCTTGTCCTCACGTCATGCTTCTCTCTGAAGGTTACACTCGTTAACATTCGCAATGGACAACAGATACCGATGTATTATAAGCATCATGCTAACCTTTGCATGCAGATTTACGCACGCTCATCTCTCTATGTAATTGATAGTTATTACGAATTTTACTAGGTTACCACCACAAGTCAGAGTCAGTACGGTCAGACTTGGGTATGGAACTGGGTTGTTCACAATGGGTTCTGTATTCCATTATACAATATGTAGTTAGATAATTTCTCAAATATGTAGTTAGACCAATAGCCCTCGAAACTTTCACTACTTATATAATAGGGAAATTCTTTGTATATAATACATATTATGCATTTTGTATAATATGAATGCTTCCTGTTTACCTGCAAGGGACCCCTATCGTTTTTCCGGCCCCTTTGCCTCATATGACAATATCTCTCGTTCTCTCACACTCTTCTAATGTCATTTTTCGCCTCTTCCTATTCTTCACGATCTTGTTCCTCTACTTGTATCTCTCTCACTCATGCTGTTGTTCTCATTGGCATCTTGCAATTCCGCTCTATTTGCTGTACTAATAGACGTTTTCTTTCAGGTATTGCCAAGTTTCATCTCGACTTCCTTCCTTGCTCATGCTTCCTGTTCTGGATTTTCAATGGTCATTTTCTTCCATTTCGTTCCATCTTATCTCCAGGGAATCTTTTATTCTTTCTGCTCTACAGATGCTCCTACATGGTCTGGTGGTTTCTGCATAAGTTCCAGCGTTCCTTACTTCTTACTGCTACCATTTATGAGTGGCACTTTTGGAAGCAACCGAGTTTGCCTTGGCGCTTGTGAGCTTTTGAACAGAAACTCGATACTGGCATTACTGTACACTTCGGCACTGATGAAGTCCTTAGTCCTTAGTGCTTTCCATAGTCCTGTCTGCTTCCTTCAGTGTTCAGTGTTTTAGGACTCATCGTTCATCTCCTAATATCCTCCTCTCCCAGCTGGACTTCATATGGACTTAATGAGTTCCGGATCTCACGTCCCTCAAACGGCTTCTGCTCTCATCCCTCATATCCTCCTCTCCCATTTCGCTCTACTCCACCCATCATCACCTAATACTACCGCGAATGTGGTCTGTTCCATGGTTCCTACCTGTCTTTCGACGTCATGGTTCCCTGCGTGTCTTCCAATCGTAGACTGCTCAAGAGTTCATATCCGTCCATCAGTCTGCGATTACACGTTGTCTACTACCTCTTTACATGCTTTGCTTTGCAATTAGCGATTACACGTTGTTGTACATTTCTCTATGGGTCTTCAGTTAAATGTTGTTCTCGATTCCTTTACATGTGTTTACATGTTTCTTTACATGTGTTCTTTACATGAGTTATTCAGCGAGTTCTTTACATGTGTTGAGTAACGCTTTTTGTTTACACGTTAGTTAGCAGTTTCTCTGCATGTTGTTATCTTCTGATCATTTTGTGATGTCGGTGACACCAACATCTGCACTTCATATGCACTTAATGAGTTCTAGATCTCCCGTTTGAGGAACGGCTTCTGCTCTCATCTCCTCATATCCAGTACTCAGTACTGGATAATGTATATTATATACAAATTATCAATATATAATGTATATCCTGATAATTATATGATGTCGGTGCTTAGCCTTACAACCCTTACATTCGATTTATGAGTTGCACTTCATATCCTTTCCGCATGTACTTTTCATTGGTTTTTGCTTTCATTTAATTGCCATTCCATCTGCACTTACTCAAGCGTCCATAGCGCTTGCTACGATATATTATATCCAGTCATCCCGACGATTCGCTCATCTTCCCTCGCTCCTTGAGAGATTTCTCACTCCCGATCTCCTGACTCATACATCTTCCACGACTCACGTTTTCTGACCCTCAGATCTTCCACGAATTGCAATTTCCAGACTTCTACTTGACTCTCGACTCCTGTTTATCTCAATCTTTCTAATCTGGCTCATTAAGTCGGTCGCCGTTCATCCTGTTGATTTTATTTCTCTACTTATGTGGGTGTTCTGTTTCCGCTTCTTCGTTGCTTGCAAGTCGGATATAGGTGTTGCTATCAGACTGTTTCCAAGTTACATGTATTTAGGCTTTCATTCGATGATGTTTTTTCTCCATATATTAGGGCTGTTCTGTTTCCGTTTATTCGATGCGTGCAACTCGGATATAGGTGTTACTATTAGATTGCTTCCAGGTTACATTTACTTATGCGTTAATTTGATCAGATGTTCGGTATCTGGTATATATTACATATCCTGCATAGCATTTTGCATTCAGTAAGTTCTGGATCTCCCTTTCGATGAACGGCTTCGGTCCTCATTTCTCTATATCCAGTCCTCCTACGCTTATATCCAGTTCTCTCACGCTCATATTTATTTCTGGATCTCCCGTTCTTCGAACGGCTTCTGTCCTCATTTTCTCTATATCCAGTGAGTGTATATCCAGTCCTCTCACGCTTTGCTCCAATACAGCCATGACACCATGCACTCTTCTCCCACTTTGCTCCAATCTACCCATCCACAACTGAAGCCGTCTTTTGTCCTTGCTGGATGTTTCTCCCCCTTCACTCCACATTACCTATCCTCAACTAGCTCTGTCTTTTCTTCTTTGCTCGGTGTTTCTCTGTTTGATGGTCCTGCTCTGCTTTCAATTTCAGATGCTTAATTTGTTGTGTCTTGATTCTTCTTCCATGATGGATACTAGTTCTCTGCAGGTGCTGCTTATGAAATGTATCAATTAAGTCCTTACTTCCGCTTATCCTTGTAATGTTTGATTCACTTACATTCCATTTGCTTAGTTTCAATTCATTCCTATTTGCGTACGGTCATGCATGCATTTCATATGTACGTTCTCGGTTCCGTACTTAGTGGGTTTCGGATACCCTGTTCTTCGAGTGGCTTCTGCTCCCAGTTCTCAAATATATTCCTGTCAAATGTCAGAGTAACTCCGCTCAGACGAGGGTATGGAGCTGAGTTGCTTACAACGGGGAGTGTTTAGTGTGTTCTTCTAAATTCCCTTGGTACTCAATGAGCTTTCGAACAGAATTGAATTTAGAATAAGTCATGCTTGCATTTCATATGCACTTCATATGCACGTTCAGTTTCCATACTTAGTGGGTTTCGGATACCCCGATCCTAGGACGGATTCCGTTCTCATTTCTCAAATATCTTCTATACATGACAGCTTGACCATGCTGGGCAACCTCGCTTGAGATTAAGAAGCTAGTTTATTGTAGCAGAGTAATTGTCCAGATGAACGCGTGCTAGTTCTGCCCCAAAAGCAAATCTCTGGGCCGGTGGAACTGTTGCTGTAAACGGCCTAAGTTACGAGTTTCCTGCTAATACCAATTTATGATCTAATCCAGTCCGGCTAGTCAGATGAGCAAATGCTAGGCGGTATGTAAGGGATAGTGGAGTCCAAGTAAAATTAGAAGTATTTAATTTCTCAGACAAAATCCGGGATTTCTTGCAAGAACAGGTCAGGGGGACCTGAGCAACTAAAATTTACCTACATGGTTGGGATTTTGCTTGCATCCTTGCACGGCCTTCTGGATTTTCGAAGATATTGACTTCTTAAATATGTATATTTATCTTTACATAATATGTATCTTTATCTTTTACGGATTTAGTAAACATCAATGAGTGACGTGGTCAAGTCTATTTACAATCCAATTGTTTCTCTAAAGTCTGATGTCTGAGACGTGTAAGTAATGAAGTCGTACGCAGTGAGCCTTCTGTTGCTATATTCGTAGAATGAGAAAATTCACAAATACTTCTTGCATGTATACTCCGTGTACTCCGCTCTGTTGTCAGTCTAGAAAATTACCAAGAAGATTTGCGGTTGTTTGTTAATGTGATCAAAAAGGGATTATAGTTTGATGATTACTACTCCGCTAAATTGATAGTAGACCTCCGTCAAGTTGGACCCGATATTCGGGTCGAAAGATTCAGGAGCACTTGATCATCGATCGGTTGCAGACTTTTAACCGGAGTATTGGACTAGGGTTTTAGCTGCCAAGTATAAGCGATTATAGTCCGAAATTTACATGCGAGAAGTCCTGTCCAGCGTGGGGGTTTGTACCATTGATCATACAGTAGCTCAACGTAGACATGGACGAGAACATGAGAATCTACACATGCCAGTTTCCTCCCGTGTGGTTGAAGTTAGTGTTTGCTTGTTCAAGACCTTGGGTTTCATCGTTTGTGCTTTTGGATATTATGTTACTGCCCCAACTTTGTTCTATGTCACTTTTGATTCCTTCACCTCAATTGTCAGATTCTATAGACTTCCTGTTGTATAGTCATTGCTACCAACAAAAGTGCGCTGGAGAAGTTTCAAGAGCCATAGATGTCGATACTGCCAAACTTTGAGTTTAAATTTTCTCGGACTGGCATGCTTTGGAGTAAATATTGAGAGTGTAATGTAGACCAATGACATTGCCGCAGCTAATCTTTTGGCTCGTTCTTGCGTTGATAACTTATGATTTATAATGTTTGGTATTCAGCTGCAAGTCCGAGAAGTGCAGTTCGCACCATGAGCTTGGCCGCTAGATCGACAACTGGTACAGATTCTGCTGGTCTTACCGGCAATGTCCGAATGCTGTTGTCTATGGGGTTCAGCTATTTGCAGGTGATGGAGGCTTGTAGAATCTTTGGTGATGACGTGGACAACATGTTATGTTACTTGTTGGAGACAGAGGGCACTCTTGGTGACGGGGAGAGTATTTACAGAATGAAAGGCAAAGCTGCAGAGAGGTAGACTTGCATTTTCATCATTACATCTGACTTTGTTGCATTGTACACAAGTGGGAACTTGAAAGCTAGTGGAATTGTTTGCTTTTGGAGACCTGCCAGAACCGAGCACTGAGAAGTTGCCGCGGAATTATCCGAAGCAGAAGTTTGTTCAGTAAGTTTGCAGATATCTTAGAGATTGAAGCACATTCTTGTGCTCTGGAAGGTAACAGAACGACAGGAAGGAGGTATATCGTTGTGCTTCATGATGTGAAATAAAATTCAGATTTAGCCGGGGGTCAAGAAAAATTCTCCTTGGTTATAATCATCCCTATAGATCTTGTCTGTTGTCATATGATGCACTCGATTATAGGAATGTTTACCTGGCTCTCCTCGCTGGAGGTTTTCCAAGCTTCGTAGCCCGTGCAAGTAGCTCTCATGCCGAACTACTTCTCCATATTTACAGTAGTGCTGAATGGACCACATGAATATGGTTAGTCAGCGTTTACAATTTTTGCGAATGGTGTTGGCCAAAAGCGATTGAAATTATCTTGAGAATCGTTAACGTATGCTTTTATGTATATTAGCTTTGGATTCCATTACTTAATACCTATATCAGCTTAGATAGAAGCCTCATGCACAAAGTACTACACACTGGAGGAGTTGATCATAATTATTTCTGTAGATTTAGACGATGCGTTGAAACTCGTCCAATCTTGGCAAAACATCAACGCGCTCTCGTCGTAGGCTTTGATTTAGCAGATGGAAAGTTGCTTCAAGATAACATGGTCAGGGGGAGTTCCGGAATTTCTGCTCTATTCCAGTGGTGATACACTGAAGCCTCGCCCTTGGGCATTCAAAACATTGCGTGTAGACAACTGGGTAATCTGATTGGACTCTGCTTTTGGAACGCGTAATGAGATGATGAAAAATGTCCCTCCTGTTCTGCACTACTGATTAGGAGCTAATAACACCTCAAACAATGTGGCGTTGTATCGAGAGCGTTGCTAACGAGACGCAATGCCGACATGCCGAATCCTTCATCAAACCGTATTCAAATCCAGTAGACTGTTCTGTTCGTCGATGACAAGTTTCTGATTATACCCAGGATCAGGACAACTTAGTGTGAGAACACGTTTGACCTTGTTCGAGTCATGAGGACAATGTCAATCCTTGTGAATGTAGATCCGCTGACTCTAACTTGACGTGGATTTTAAATTGAGGTAGTGGGTTGGTAGGCTGGAACAAGAAGAGGCTTTGTAAATTACTACAGCAAATCGTCCATCGTAAGCGACATGAGCGCAACATAGTTTGGGAGTGTTGACTACGTTTGTGGCACAACTGTTGTGCAGTATGGTCGGTAACAATCCCGGTAGTCATCCCGACAGTGGTCTACATATTTTCACTAGTTGAGGGCAAGGGCAGTGTACTTGATGCCTTCTCGACCCGGTGGCGGTACGGAGAGCAGCTTTTGCTCTCCCTGAAGACCCTCGGTTTTCCTTAAAACTCTTGCGTTGACTTGTCCTACTAGAAGAGATCGCGGAAATTTAGACGTCGGTGCGGGTGTGGGTGCCATTTGTTCATTAAGGGGGAAAATTGAACACTGTATCCGAATGACTGAAAGTGTTCACATAGTGACATCGACTGACTCATGATTTGCTCTGAGAAGCACGAGTAGTAAGTGTGGACATGTCTTTGGCGACTCGGAGGTCCACGCTAAGACTTCGTGGAATTGTCGGAATTGTTAGGGTTCCTCTCGTCTGATGTAAGAAGAGGGCGTGCCTTCGAAGCCATTTACATTACGCATGGTGTACTCAAAGTTCTCCAGGGTAATTTCTGTCCAATTTGAGATGCTTGCTGGGTACGAATGCTTCCTCTTGTAATATGTTTTCTACTGAGCTACCGGTCATTGACCACATCTCATGCTCTGCAGAGGCAGAGGTAAAAGACGGGAGTCCAGTTTGTCATTGAACAAGACTGGATTCTCTAGTTCTAGAAGAGCGTTTATACAGCGTTGAGTCAAAAGGAAGGAGGCGACCGCGCAGGATAATAAGAAGGGTGGGAAGGCCCCATCAAGCCTTACAAGGAAAAGACACAGGGGGTAAAATGGGGCTAAACCCGAATAGTTTCCAATAGTATCGGTAAGAGGAATCTGGAGTCAAAAGTATGTTTAGCAGATTACGTAAGCGTTGGCAACAGCTGTTTATCCGCGGATTCTAATGACGCTTGGGGTAGTAGATAGGATAGGGAAGAAGACAATACGAATACTGTACCCCGGATTGCAAGGGCTGTCGGTTTCGTGGCAACGGCACAAGATTTGTCCGGTCTCTCTAAGCTTGAGTAGGCTTTAAATCATTGACGTCGGTAGTGTGAGCACCCTAATACTCATGACGCTTTGTTTCCATCTTGCTATGACAAGTAACTGAGTCACAGGTGTCGACAAATTGGGCTTTGCTGCCCATGCAACTACTTGAACTTTGAACACTCTACAAGCATCCTGCTGGAAAAGAAACAGTAAAATGGAGAAACATGATTAGACCTAAGCAGTTCTTTTGGGGAAGGGACAACCTAGATGATATGAAGACATTCGGGATGGAGAGGACAGGTTGAATCGTTCGCCAAGTGAGAATGATGGACAGGAGTAAACAAAACTTAAAGCCCGTAGTTTAATGAAGAGAATTTGTCGTCTTTTGCTAGTGTACGTTGTGGTGAAAATCAAAATCGCTGGTTTGATCGCGAATGGAATGATTCCTTGGTCAAAGCTTTGCTTTAGAAATTACAAAGCAGCTTTGTAATTTCTAGGGAAAGAAGAAGATACGAAGCAGGTCATCAGTAGCGATTCTCTGATATTATCCTCCGTTCGAATCGCCCACTCTATGATTTTGAATAATGCCCCAATGGTGCTTTTCCATGGGTAGCGGGTTTCTCCTCAGCTCTCCGTTCACATGGGTCTAGATCCTCACCTACGGACATCGGTGTGGCTAGGAAGGAGCACGAGGAGTTCCATGCAGTTTTTCCAATCAAAAGGTAAAGGGCGCAGGCAGTATTGGCAAGTTCTCGGAATCCGTTTGTGGTTGCTGGCAGTTGTTTCACCATGACCAATGAGCAGATCGATCTGAATCCGGTTGTCAAATCACCACATCAACCAGGACTTTTTTGGAGTTGGTCATTCGGTGCTTTCTGGGTAGATTGATATTCATTCGTTTGGCAGTAGAGCTCTTTTCGACCGTAAGCTTCCCTTCCCTTCTAGCCTGCATAAACTAATTGGCCTAGATCCCCTGCCTACAGAGACACTTTCTGACTTGTTGCTCCTACCCGCTTTCGGACTTCAATGAAGCCCATACAGTATTCCAAGTATTCCATCTTCATGGGAATAACATCAAATGGGCCCAATACTCAGAACTTCCACCCTCACGTTGTTTACGTCGCGGCTCAGAATTTCAACACATGTGTTAGGGTTCGAAAGTCACCAGTTGGGGTGATTTTCGAAATGCTGACTACTGTAGTACTTTCTAGATGTCTTGGGTCTTGTCCTGTACAATAAGTCCATTATAAGCTCTAGTGGATTCCATCTTGTCTATCGTGAATTTGTATCTAATGTTGGCTGCCTAAGTGGCTTCTGCAGTCACACGAGTCGGTACTATGGTTGGTTGCTCAGGGTAATCCCTGAACTACATCACTCTGTCCATAGTAACCCCTCTACTCCAAATCCTACTTTGAACTTTGGGCAATAAGCAGCACTGGAACTCGTGCACTTTCTTGCAGCAGGTGCATCTTTAAAGAGCCCTATCTGCACTCTCCCGAATCTGAAACAGATGGATGGCAAGGTTAATTTGTGGGTTTTAACTCCATCAATTCCCGTTCTGATTCGTAAATGTATCTCTGTGCTATTATCTCTCAAACACTGGTGATAACACCAAATTCAGTGACATTTTTGCCTCCAAAATACGCCTCCCACCTTCCCCTTCCAACAAGTTCTCGTCGGACAGCTAGAGCATTAACACAAGCTTCATTCTGCCTCAATTAGTGGATCCAAACATACGAATCCCGACCACCGTAGCATGCAACGTTTCCTTTAGAACCTCGCGTGCAGTCAGTCATGACCATGACAGAACTCAAATGCCTCATAAGTTCAGTCCCTAAATAAAGTCAACAAATCAAGTAACACGGGGAAAAGTGAACCCCTTGTTGCCGCCTTGACAAGTTATGTGTGAAAGGCTTCCTTCCTGCTGACTGTAGTAGTGGTGAGTGTTCGAGCTTTCTTTTCTGTTGCTGCCTTGGCAAGTTAACTCCTCTGTGGGTGTTGTTATTGGGGCCTCGCCCCACTTCCTTCACCGTACTTTTCCCTTTGCTCATTCTATGAGTTTCCGTGGAGGTTTAAGTGGCAGTCCAGCGGACCGTGCTTGCAAACCAGTTTTCCTCGACAAAAAGCCACTTCAAGATCTGCCCTGGTTTTGCAATTTGGATTTCAAGTCTAGCGACTAGAGTTCCTATTATGTCACCCAAGTTTGTAGGCCCTACATTGACATTACATTGACTCAGACTACTGAATATTATGCCTCGCACTTGCCACTCAGTGTACGGAGAGAGTTTGGGAAGAGAGTTCTGGGAAGGGGCCAAATGCTTATGTCACAATACAGAAATGCCACTTCCTTTGAACTTCATGTTAGTAAAAAAGGATTCTATTCCAAATTATTGTCGGACGATGATAAATCCAAGTACTCAAAGTATCTCGCAATAATGGTGGTGCCTTCAGTTATATGTTTGTATGCCAATTGTTTTCATGTGCATTAAACCACTTTAGGATCCTGCTTAGTGACCACCTCAATATACATAACATGAAGGAGAATCAGCACATTAGTAATTATAAACAATAATTCTGCTGAAAAAATTATGCATTTTATATCACTACCTTCAGGTGGTCTAGGACACTATGAGGCTGTTGACTCTGAAATATCATATCGTAGTAACTTGGCTTTGGGGTGGCTAGACAATGCGATGTCGCGGCTTAGTCCTTTTATCTGGTGCATCTCCACCCGTTCCTAGGAGCCGCATACTTGACACGAGTCGTCGAACACTGAGTGCGAGCTCGCTCCCATAGAAAGGATTGTAAAACACCTACATGGGAAACGCTTATGTACCCCGACTGGAAAACCCAAACTCGTTAGACAATGGATCTTTTTGGATCACCACGAACTGATCTTAAGAAACCAGGGCATTATAAACCGCTTTGGTTGGTTAAAAAGGGCTTATGGCTTTTGAACCTCTTGCAAGACTCGTTTTCTTCATATATCGAGGTCGTTCATAGGTTCTATCTCTGAGTCTACTGTGGGTCTGCCTTCCTGAAGCAGTAAAACTGGTATCGGTAACCGAGCTATAGAGATTACATTAGGGAGGATAAAAGGCCCATAAAGGAAGTCAAATTTTGAGCTTGTTACCCATAGGTTCTCATTATGCGAACTCAATTTTCTTTTTCAACAAGTACTCAACAAGCTATGATTAATAACGTGAGTGAAAATGGCATAAGTTTCTAATCAAAAACATATTGAACATGCAGCATACGAAAAAAGAAGAAGGTACAGTAATATCTTATACCAATTACATCCAGATTTTCTTATGATGTAAATCCACTTTGATGTTACATTTACATGAGAATAATCAAAAAGGAAAAGAAAGTGGCGAACACAATGAGCATTTAAATATCAAATACTTAAAATTCAGGCTGGATAATTAGATTTTTAAAATCCTGGAAAGCAATATGGTCGCTCCAAAGCTCAGCAATTCATTGGATTGACACTTCTGGATTCCTCTAGCCTGAGGTTCAAGCAAGATTGTGTTACAAGACAAGTTCAAGTATTGAAGACTCAGAACTCAAAACCTCGTGAGAAAAATGTGTGTAAAGCAATAGGACCTAAACTCCCTGAACATGTTAAGTTAGTTGATATTGCGGGGAAAGGGCGACCGTGTAGAAAACATGAAGGATGGGAAAACCCCTTCAAGCCGTACAAGGGTGATATAAAATTGGTAAAAGAGGCCTAAGCTCCAATAGAGTTGATATGAGAAATCTGCCCTACTGCACCTCAGATATCCAAGCTACACAAGTAATATGGTCTACAAACAGCTAGAGCATCCAAAGAAGCATCACCTAGTGTGGTTGCTCTCCAATGGTTTGCACCAGCCATTGCCCTCTGTATAGCAATGGACACACATTGTCTAAAATATGCTACAAAGTATGAGAGTGAGAATGGTACCCCTTGGGGCTAACATGATAAGCTCTTGTGGACTCCTTGACAAATGTGTTGAATGTTATGTCCATTGCTCCATATAAATCCAAGGCTAGAAGAACAAAGAGGTGACCTTGTTGCATACCTGGATAGGGATAGTATAGGGATAGTATAGGGAAACTTGGAGACCTTGTGAGTTGTTGCTCCGCTCGCTGCCCATCAAGGAGGATGAGTAATCGTTCCCTCTAAAATTGTATCACTCATAGGATTCATAACCATGACCTTTGCTTCTATCACCTGATCATCTCAAACCAAGTATAAGTCTGCCTTGACACGTGTTGTTTGCAAAGTATACAAACGCTCCCTCCAAGCCAAGTGTCCACTCTCTTGTGCCATAGAAAACACTTTGTCCCTAATAGCATCATGGGTAGCTATCCTCTATCCTCCAAAAGGACATTGTGTCATATGGACCACTGCTGCATCTAGTGTAGAACCACACTCACAAATGAATAATGAAGATGTAGATGGGTAGACCAAACCTAAGCAAAACCTCATTACTATCAAGAAAGTAGCTAGTGCAAGTTGGAATGCCCTAATGCACGGTCGAGCTAGGAACCAAGAGCTTGCACCGTTGCTGGAGCAAGAGCAAATATGTGCTCTAGTAGATTGAGGAATGGACAAGTCAACTAAGAGAGAATGTAGCAACAGTGATGGAGGAACAGTATCAACATACGCTAGTATGCTGAGACTGTTGCTCCATCAAGGAAGAATGTAAAACTCTAGTCCAATTTGACGATAGTGAAGCAAATGATGGAAAGTCATTGCGTGCCTGTGTGGATAAACCATCTCTTATCTACCACAATAGCATCTAGAGAGAAAAGGATCCCTCTTCCAACTTTGTCACATAAGTCTCCAAAACTAGCCTATAGACAACCACAAATCAAGAGAAAAGTAAGGGTGCCGAGAGAGCCCAACTACCCAAAAATGCTATAGGTGCCATCTCATCCATAGATAGCAAGCCGACCTCTCCACATGAGATTGGTAGATATGTCTGTCTATGTGCCAAATCCGTTGTCACACTCTCAAATGTCCTTGGTCCAATATATAACCAAAGATTCCCATAATCCTCCTATCAAAGGCTCTTAGACATGATAGGACGGTCAAGGAGTGAGGAACTATGCAAAGAAAGTAAGTTGGTAGACAAACAATACTAGAGGAGATTATACCAAATGCCACTTGTGGATCTCCTAGTAATGGAAGGTCATCCACATGGAGAACATCCTCTGCAAGGGTAGCATATAAGAAGCATGTGATAAAATCATCAGATCCTATTGGCACTAGTCTATAGATGTGATACACCCCTCTAGAAGGTCAAGGTGGGGAGGGATACCTTAAGGGGACCATGTCCTGCACTTTGACACCTTGACTCTCAAGCCTACTAGATGTAGCTTGGTAGTCAAGTGGTCAAAGACCTACCTAATCTGATCTATAAAGCCCATGATGTCTGTATCATCTGCCAAGGCAGGAAATACACAACCTGGCATGGCCAAAGTAGTAGATAAGAGAGCTCTAAAGTGAGCCATGTCAAATAAGGGTCCCCTTAAAAGATCTCCCTGACGTGTACCAACAGCTGAATCCAAGACGGTGACTTTCTCTTGTGAACAACCATGCTAGTAGTAAAGGGAAGCAAGAGAGTCATAAAAGATTGCACAAAAGGAATAAGACTCGCCAAGGATCCACTGGCCTCCCTAAGCTCTCTAAAGATGGATGCTCATGAGATGCTATTAAAAGTGTTCTCAATGTCCACCTATAGGATGACTCACTCCATATGGATATCTAGGAGTGCCCTAATGCTTAGAGATATAGCCTCATATCCTCTAGGTGTAACTACTCCAAACTGATGTGGACTTGGAAGTGAGAATGATATTTAAGACACATCCACTAAACTAAGTATCCCGTACAATACACTATAAGCAGGTATTTAGATGGACTTACACATTACACATCAGTGGTCCTATTGGCTAACTCTGTTATTGCAAAAGGTGTAGCTGGTTAGATCAAACCTTGCTGCTCTTCTTGCCTTGAAAATGAGCCAAGTCGTTTATGAGGCCATCAGCCATGTAGATATCATATTTTTTATTCTAGATCTTGGATTTGGTAGAATCTCCTATTTATGATTTAGGAACTGAAAAATCCATTACTTAGTGAAAGAAAAGGCAATCACATAGAACACAAGAAGGATGGGAAGACCCCATGAAGCCTTACAAGGGAGAGACAAAAGAGGTAGAATAGGGCTAGGCCCTAATAGTATCAATATGAGAAATCTGCCCTATCACACCTAAGATATCCAAGCTATGCAAGTAGTAAGGTCTATAAACTATTGGAGCATCCAAAGAAGCATCACCTAGAATGATTTCTCTCTTATGGATTGTACCAGCCAATGCTCTCTATAGAGCAATGTACACATGCTCTCTTAAGTATGATACAAATATGAGAGTGAGAGTGGTACTCCTTGGCGCCTAATATGATAACCTCTTGCACAATCCCTAACAAATGTGTCAAATGCCATGTCCATTGCTCCATATAACTCCAAAGCTAGAGGAATAAAGAGGAGACCTCGTTGCATACCCTTATACTTGGAAACCTTGCATGTTGTTGCTCCGCTTGCCACCCATCCAGGAGGATGAGTTATCACTCACTCTAAAACTGCATCATGCGTAGGATTTGTGACCACAACATCCACCATTGACACCTGATCATCTTGGACCAACTATAAGTTTGCTCTTACACGTGTCATCCGCAAAGAATATGAACACTCCCTCCAAGCAAGGTATCCACTCTCTTGTGCCATAGCAAACAATATATTCTTGATGGCATCATAGGTAGCTATCCTCTATCTTTCATTAGGAAAGCATGTCATATGGACCACTGTTGCATCTAGTGTAGAACCAAACTCACAAGTGAGTAATAAAGATGTAGATGGGTGGATCAAACCTAGGTGAAACCTCATTGCTATAGAGAAAGTAGCTAGTGCAAGTCAAAATGCCCTAATGTCAAGCTAGGATTGAAGAGCATGCACCCTTGCCAGAGCAAGAGCAAAGAGGTGCTTTAGTGGCCCAATGTAATATTATGAGGATAGAGAAATACAAAAGAGAAAACATGAATTCCACACTCAAACTCCGATGCCCCAAAGGAGCACCTTCTCTTTATTATATAGCCAAAGAGGATCTCCTCCAAGGAAGCTCCACCATAGGATTAGGTACATGAATAAGTGACTTGTTAGGAAGCTCCACCCTTAGATTACTTGCTTGGATGGGTGACATGTTGATCATAGTCCCATTTTTTTGGTCAAATAGGCTTTGGGTGACATGTCAATCATAGTCCCATTTGGTTGGTCAAATAGGCTTTGACCAAAGGGAATCTTTTAGAGAATCTTATTGTAGGAATCTCAAAATCACATCGGTGAGATACAGTTGGAAATGCTCTCCATGAGACAAACCAGGGGGGAGGGAAGGCCAGGATTTCCTCTATTGTGGGGGGGAGGGTAGGTTGGCACATTTTTGAGGCCTAATTCATCTGTTTAGGCCTCCAAAATTGCCTCTGAAGTTTTCAAGCCTATTTGGGCTTTTGCCCTATTAGTAGAAGTGCTCTTTTGGTTGATACCTCTATCTGATCAACTTTATCCATCATGTGTAAAATCCTTCCAGATGTCACCACCCCAAGTTTCACCTCTAGATCATATGTTGCTCCATCAAGAAAGATTGCAAACCTTTGGTCCAATTTGATGGTAGTGAAGCAAAGGATGGAAGGTCCTCCTATGGAGATAGATCATCTCTTGTCTACTACATTAACACCTAAAGAGAAAAGGATCCCTCCTCCACCTCGATCACTTAAGCCTCCATAATTGGCCTATCAGCAACCACAAAAGAAGAGGAAAGTAGGGGTGCCAACAGAGTCCAACTACCCCAAAAATGCTATAGGTGCCATCCCCTCCATAGATAATAGGCCTATCTATATGCATGAGATTGGTAGAGATGTTTGTCTACGTGTCAAATCCCCTATCACACACTCAAATGTCCTTGGTCCAATGATATCACCAAAGACTCTCATAATCCTCCCATCAAAAGCTCTCAAACGTGATAAGAAAGTCAAGGAAAGGAGAATCGTGCAAAGAAGGTAACTTGGTTGACATGCAATACTAGAAGAGAGTATACCAAATGCCACATGTGGATCTCCTAGTAGAGGAAGGTCATCCACATGGAGAATATCCTCTACAAGTGCAACATCTAAGAAGCATGTGACAAAATCATCATGTCCTACTAGCACTCCAAGAATATTGAGTCCATCTATAGATGGGACACATTCCTTTGGAAGCTCAAGGTAGGGAGGGATACTTGAAGGGTACCATGCTCTGCACTTTGACACCTTGACTCTCAAACCTACAAGATGTAGCTCAATAGTCAGGTGATCAAAGGCCTACTTAATCTGATATACGAGGCACACAATGTGTATATCATTTGCTAAGGAGTGAAATACACAACTTGGCATGGCCAAATTAGTAGATAAGAGAACTCTAAAGTGAGCCATGGCAAACAAAGGTCTCCTTGAAGGATCTCCTTGTCGTGTACCAACAATTGACTCCAAGATGATAACTCCCCCTTGTGACCACCCATGCTAGTAGTAAAGAAGCAAGAGAGCCATCGAATGACCGCACCAAATGAATAAGACTCACCAAGGATCCACAGGCCTCCCTAAGCTCTCTAAAGATTGATTTTGGAGAGATTCTATTAAAAGCATCCTAAACATCCACCTGCAAGACAACCCACTCCGGATGGATATCTAGGAGTGCCTTGATGCCTAGAGAAATAGCCTCACAACTGCCAAGTGTAGCTTCTCCAAATTGATGTGGACTAAGGTGCTCTTGGAAGTGAGATCAATGTTGAAGGACAATGGTGTAGCTCACCAAGCGTGAAAAGATCTCTCAAATAGCAATCGGTCTAATGCCTCGCATGCCCTTCTCCATCATAAGAGTTGACTAGGATAACTGATTAGGAATATCTCCCCTTGCTACTGCTACAGCCACTTGAAGAAACTTGATAAATCCACTAGAAGGATCATTTGCTGAAAAGAAATCTCTAAGATACTCATAAACCATCCTTAAAAGGCCTCTTGAGGAGAGGCGAGGAGAAGTGCACAAAGCTTGTGCAAAAGGTGACCTATCAAGAGATAAAAGCTACTCAGGTTGATAATCTAAGACCTCTAATGGTACTCCCTCTCCTGCCATAGGATGTAGGAAAGAGATAGTCTCATCAATGGGACTAGCCATAGACAAAGGGTGCAGCACTTGTGCTACTCTACCAAACTTTCTTGCTTGACTCAATGTCCTACACCATCGTAATCAAGTGGACTCTGTAGTATCTTGTGGCAGAATCTATCTCCTAAAATGTTTAACCTAACCAATTACTCCTGTAGGGTAGCCCAATCTCCCACTTGAAAGCGATGAAATCTAGCACCCACCTCTCTATGCCCCGTACATCTCCCTCTAGCATGATGAAGGCACCATCAAGGAAGTAAGAGAAATAAGAACAATGCTAACTTGTCCAAGGGATCATGTACTAAATGATCAAGTGGTAGGCAAAAAGCCTATCTAGCCTCATCATGGGGTGTACAAGGTAGCCTATGGAATAGTTGTAGACATGGAAACCTAGTCTCAAATAACCCCAAGATACAAGCCACTTGAGATGCTAACCACTGCCACAACTTGATTGGTATCCTTGAAACGGTTAACGAAAGGATAAAGGAAGCATGCGTAATCTCAAGTGTCACCATTGTTGATATGGTTGCTTGCCTCACATGAACATCCCAAATGGTCCAATCATAGCTTGTGAATCCTTCCCACATGGGTCTTTACCCCTTATGAGGTAAAGTGTCAATGACATACCGGGCATGGTGTATCTCGAGCCGCTCTAGGCAGCCCAACATGGGGAAGTGTAGCCATGACTAGCCCAAGAATGACGATTGTAACACATGATGTTCCTTTCCATATCTCCCTCATACTTGCAAAACTACAACCCCTCACATCCCAACTCACATGAGTAAATATAATCACTCTAAACGCAAAAAACTATAAACTCTTATAACTTTCAATTTCTATTCAAAAAATTTCAAACTAAAATCCCATGAAACTCAAGCTTGAATACCAATAGATTAGAAATGAAAAATCTTGACCCACCACTCTCAATCTGAAGTAATCATTCCAAACTCAAAAAAATCTAAAAGTACTCATAAATTTCTACTCAGTGCTCCATAACCTTCAATCTAGATACCAATGGAACCAAAATTGAAAAATAAACAAAATTAACTATTCACTCGTGATTTATGCAAGTTTGCTCTCTAAGGCAAATATCCTTCCATTTGTTGCCTGCTTTCTCTCTCTCCAGTTCCTTCTCCTCTCCTCCCTCCAAACTCAGTGCTCCATAACTTTCAATCTAGGTACCAATGGAACCAAAACTGAAAAAAGAAGAAGAATTGACTATTAACTCATGTGATTTATGCAGGTGAGCTCTCTAAAACTCTAGAATATCCTTCCATTTGTTGCTTGCTTTCTCTCTCTCCCGTTCCCTCTCCTCTCTTCTCTCCAAAGTGCAAACTCGTTTTCTATCCATCAATCCTCATCGGGGTTGGGTTTAGGGTTCAGGGTTTAGTTATAATACCTCTCTTCCCTGTCTTTATGTCCACGAGGAAGAGTAGTTCTCGGAAACTAAATATTAGCCAGCTTCAGACCTTCATTCGGGAGGGGATCTTGCATTCAAATTGAAATGTTCAACACAGATAAGAGGTTTTAAAGTATATCTCATCGTACAATTTTATTTCATTGAGTCATACACCAATTAGCACTCAAGACAATGCAATTTTTATTTTGTTTTTATCTATAATCATTCAATGCCGGTATATATTTTTATTCATTTTTGGGTCAATCCTAGTTGTGTGATAGTCATCCCTTCAACAGGAAGACCTGGGCCCGTGAGAGACCAAATAACGGGGTGAGTCGATTGGAGGCAGCAAAGGGCCCGTGGCCGTCATTGATGGAGAATCGCGGAATTATTTTAAATGCACGCAAATGAGGGCCCCTGAGGTTCGCTGCCACTGACCTCATCGTACATACAGACAAATCAAAAGAAATGAAATCCACATGCTGGGCCGGGTAAAGATAGACAGTGAGGAAACCCGTGCCCCAGAAAGTAAACTCAACCAATACGTACGTATCTACTTTCCGGCCCGGGCAGGGGAGGACTTGGCTCGTTCACCAGGCTCGGTACTGGTTGAAAAATGGCACGAAATGAACTCCATGTAATGAGGAGCCCACGACAACATGCACTAGGAAAATCGTTGCCAGTTTGAAATGGACGATTCCGTCTCCAGAAGGACATGACGCTGCAGAGAGACAGGGAGTGCGAAGAGCAGACTACTATTACTACTTCTACTACAACTACAGTAGTAGTTGTAGTGGTAGTACAACTACTGTTGCTGCTGCGCTGCCGTCGTTGCTGTACTGTATGCAAGTGTTAACATCCCCGCAAATCCACCTAAAAGTTGGCACTGTCTATTGGAACTGCACTATTAAACCTTGTACTCATGTCTAGCAGTAGGGTATATGAACGGTAGTCAGTTGTCATGGCTCCATGATTCGTTCTCCTCTGTACTTCTCATCACTAATGTGACCTCCTCTGCTTACATGTGCATGCGCCTCCTTACTTTCACATGTTTTTTCACATCCCTCACCCGAGTAACCCCTCTTTTCTCATCTCATGGAAAAGAACAAGCTCTCTCGAGTATACGATTATACGATTCTCGTTATTATTATATCTCCATGTTATGAACATTAGATTCTCTGATAAATAGTTCAATAGTATGAGCTGCAGGTATAAGCACACGTGAATTTATATAGTCCACCACCCCAGATACTTTCGGTAAATCTCTGCAATCCCTTGCCGTTCTTCTCTAAATTACACCCAAAAAAGTCTGGAAGTTTACACATTTGATGCTGAAGTCTAAGTGCTTCAGTTAGACACTACTCTTTTGCTATTGTCAGCCAAAGTTCTTCAACCGCCACGAGATGCAACGTACTTCCGAATTTTGACAGGGTATGACATGTACTTTCAAAATTTTACTAGGTCGGTAAAAGGGTTCGTGTACTAATGCAGAATCAGTCTTCTTCGTCAATACACCGTCACTCTTGATGAAGACCGTCATATAGATGTAAGGAAGATCATGAAAAGGTGGGTCATTGGGTGATAGTTGCACCCGATGACCCACCTTTTCATGCAACTATCGAGAGAAGAATGCGACACGCATGGGATGACAAGAAGGACGCTAAGTCCCCCATTAAATGTTACAAAGAAATAACCTAAGAGGTAAAATGGGGTTAAATCCCAATGATGCTACTTTCTATCTTATTTGGCCAATTAGATACGTTCTGAAGTGTGGTTGAGTTGAAAGAAGCGAACCGCGTAAGATAACAAGAAAGATGAAAAGACCCCCTCAAGCCGTACAAGGAAAAGACATAGGGGTTAAAAATGGGCTAAGCCCCATTTTTGCATAATGAAGAACTGGGAAAACCCCAAGAAAGAAGGTCCGATCAAAACTTGAGAGTAAGTGCATGCGTTCAACGGCAAATCAAATCCTCCTGTTCTGACGTTGCAGGGTGGACAGTAACAGTACTTGTTTAAGACATTCACATGTTTCGAGCGCTTTGGTCGGGTGGGGTGGACTCCCTAAGTGCATTTACGAATCCGACTATTATGCGTTCCTCTCGTTTCGAACGGCTCGTTATTATAGAGGAGAGTTGACTGCACTGCCTTTGTTCACATGTTTTAAACCCTTGGTCGGGTGGCTATTCTGACTGGTATGGAAGTGAATTATCAGAACTATGCGTTTCTCTCGTTTGAACGGTCCGATAATTAAGAACTCAGTGTTGATCGATGGATTCCTCGCAACAGTAATCCTTCGCTGGTCGCATATAAAGCTTTATATATTCTATGCTTAACATTCACGTGAGGAAGGCTGTGCTAAGAGTCGAACACTGCGAAATTCATTCCTCTGATGATTGGATCTTCTGATTTATCAATGCAGTGCTTATGATTAGTTTATTGAGTTGACTCAGAGCTGTTCTGTCTTGCAGTTCACATCGGGTTACAGAATGCCATTAGGACATTATTTGACTGCTGGAGTAGAAGTCCGCGTAATATGTGGGACTCTATCATGCGGCAGAAATGTGGAACAGAATGGAATTTTTGGTTCGCAGAATAGAATTGGCGCGACTTATGACAAGAAATAAATAGCAAATCATCTGTTTACAAAAAGTATTTAAATATACATCTGCCACGATACATGGGGAAGGAAGGAAGAGAAGGGTGTCGGAAAAGAAAATCATGGGGAATTTGGTATCTAATTTGCAGACTTGCGTTCGCATTTCAGATTTGTGACAGAGTCGCATAATTGCAGATTCGAGGAAAATACATGATGCATTACTACGCGCACCTTTAGTACGTTCTTCAAGTGGGATACACTCAGATTTTCAGGTGATATGATTCCTTGTCAAATGTCTTGTAATTCTCCGGCGTTACATTGAGCTTATTGTGTGCCTGGAATCATCATCATCGTCTCATCTGACCAATTGAGGAGGAATTCCGTCCTCATGCAATAGCACGCAATTTTTTTTTTCACGTGCTCATGATCAGCAGCAAGGTTTCGATGATTTTTACGGGAACTCTAATTAGTCTATTACACGACGCAAGCTTGAAATCTCTGTCTTCGGATGCGAGAGCACATTTCGATGTCAATGATTCGGTTAATAGTTTGGAAATCTTTGAGAAGTTGCACATATGAACTTGGACTCAGGAGTAGAACCATTATCGTATCCCATCGATGCCTGATTTGATTTTTCCATTTCCTTTCTGCCGAAGTTTTGTGACGTTGACAATGTTAGAAAGTTCATGACCTGCATTGGAGTGCAAGCCCAAGAAGACTTTTGTCACATGGAGTTCACGCTCTCAGACTGATGAACCACGAGTACAAGGTCTTAGATAGAATTACCTATACCATCATTATTTAAAAGACTCCGTTGCTTGACTCTTCTTTGTCTTAGAGCATTTTACGCTCATGTTAACAACTGTAGTTTCTAGGCTGATACATTGTCAAGATCGCATACTATTGCACAATCAAGTGTACTATCAGTAAGCTGGATGTGGAAATGAATACGTGGTTCTATCCCTTCATTACTTGATGCCCAGAATGTGTGCCGGTGAATTGAGAAGGAATCTTCTTTTCTAGTAGATATTTATGGATAATTTTCTGCGGTTAGGTGACAGAATAGAAATATTCCTGTGTCCAATGTTCTGTTCAGAAAGTCTGCACCCAAGCCTCTCTCTAGCTGACCAGAGCATTTTCCTTGGTCTTAGCAACGAGACCACATTCACGACATATCGGTCGAATTTACATACGCTGAGCTCTGATTCCCACAATACGGGGGGCTAAGAATTATCCTGCTTGATCACATACAAACGAGTCCCTTTAAAATTTAGCTCTCTAATCGTTATTCTCTAAATGTTGAACATTACGATACTCCCGACATCGACATGGACACAAAAGAAATATTGTTAAAGGATTATGTTTTTCTCAGAACCCCGAGTTTGTTCGGGTGCTCTATTATCCATTTCGCTCCATGTTGTAGAACTCTTCAACATATACTCACGATTCACCTTTCTTCCCCTTTAACAACTCCAAAATGCAATCATATGCTTGGCATCTCGATGACATATTCTTCCCAAATGTTTGTTAATAAAGGCTTGGATTGCTGACATAGCTCTTTGTAAGATGCTCACAGCTTGTGCAATGCGAGCTTAATTCTAAAGTGATTTTAGGCCAAGGTTTGGAAACTTGACATAGAAGGTTGTGCCATTCTCCTAGTTTTGTGCAGTAAATAAGAAGGGCATTGTTGTCGCTGAGTAAATTGAAGCGAGCAACATCAGTAACTGTAACCAGCTATATGTTCCACCATCCACCAATGTTGGCTTGGTTTACCAACGGCGAGATGCACTTAAAGTCAAACGATGTTCAGGGGAAATAGACAAACATTGGACCAACATAGGATAACAGGAAGACTCTATCAAGCCGAACAAGGATCAAACTTAAGAGCCAAAATGGAACAAGACTAAATTCCAATAGCGCCCGAATGAATTCTATTCTGATGCATCTAAAATTATGTAAGTCCAACCGTACTGGAGAATGTTCCTCAGGTATACGAAGAGATACCATCTAGTGCCTCTCTAGACATTGCTCTCTTTTTTATACAAATAAAAGAGCAATGTACACTTCTTCGTAAAAGTAAACTTAAAAATAGGAAAGTAAAGTGATACCTTGACTTCTGGTATGGTACATTTTTTGTGCAATCTCTAGTGTCAATTATAATATCTATAGTTCCTTATAACTCCAAAACTTGAGGAACAAATATATTACCTCACTACATACTTTTATACTTGGAGATTTTGATTGTTGCAGCTCTGCTCGCTGCACATTCAAGAAGAGTGGTAATCACCTCCTCTTAAACTGCATCATATATGGAATCCTCAACCATAAAATCACCTGCCATCTCACAGTCATCTTACAATGTCAGACCAACAATAAGTTTGAGTTAGTTTGCTCCAACTTGTATCATTTGCAATGCATGCAAATACTACTTCAAGTGATATCTACTTTCTCGAACCTAGAAACACTAAATCTCTTATTGCCTTATGAAGAGTTATCCTCTATCTCCCAAAAGAGAAACACAGATCTAAGATAATATTACACATAAGTAAATAATAAAGATGTGTTGATAAGTATGACAAACCTAGACGTAACTTCATCACTGTAGAGAAAATAACTAATATAAATACGAATACTCTAATTCAAGGTCAAGTTATTATTTAAGAACCTATATCTATACTCTTACAAGAGCAAAGATGTGAAATAATAACACCAAGATTAAATGAGTCAACTAGAAGAGATTTTATCGACTATTAACCTGTTTATTCATAAGAAAAATTTGTATAACTACTAAACTTGTTTATTCATTAAAAAAAAATTAAAAACCTCCAGTCCAATTGGAATGCAAGGAGGCAAAGGTTAGAAGATTATTTCATGTTTGAAGGGACAAACCATCTCTTATTTATTACAATAATACTTGGATAAAAAGAATAATTCCACCTCTATCACATATATCTCCATACTCAAATATAAAAGATAAAAAATTTGAGAAAAGCTAAGGTGCAAAGAGTGCATCACTATCCAAAGATACAGGTGCCATCTCCTCCGTAAATAGTAAATCTACCATTCCCATAAAGAAATTAATAGAGATGTTTGTATGTACCAAATCTCCTAACACAAGAATCTTAGGTTAATGATATCACCAAATATTCACATAAGAATCTTAGGTTGATGATATCACCAAAGATTCACATAGTTGCCTTATCAAAAGCTCTCAAATGTATTAATAAAATTAAAAAGGAAAATCAATCAAGATTGATAAGTTAGTTTACAAGAGCTATAAAGAGAAGAGAATATGTCAATGCCATCTCTAATAAAAGAAATCCTCTTATTAAAGGCTTCCAAACGATGATAGTCAAATCCATATAACAAACTTAGCAAAGTAAATAGTTTTGTATTCTAGAAATAAAAATACAAGTGTGTATACCAATGTCATCTCTAATCTAAGAGACGAATAAAAACTTTCGTGCCAAAGATTTTGAAAAGGGGAAATTTGCACATTGGTGAAATAAATTACTATATTAGTATAGATTGCGACGGCTTTGAACTATGAATTCTTCAAAATTCAAAAAGGTCCATGAATATCTGAAAATTACATCCGATTTATTCCCTCAACTTTCTTCAATCTGTATTTACCGTAATGGTTACCTATTAAAAAACTACCGACCGCCAAAAATTAGAGAAATTTGACGGGATAATCATATCAAATGGGGATAGGAAATAAAATATAATAGGGATTATGTATAAAATAAGAATGTACCTTATCGATATTACTTATGAACTGCTCGTAGCCTGCACTTTTACATATAAGCACCAATGTCGCCGAATGGCAGGCTTGCTTATCTCGAGTTGCCAGTGTGATGCAGGGTTGCCTTGAACGGATTCCGAATACCTTTTGTGAAGAATCATGATCTCAAAAAGAGAAATGACTACCTCTCAACTTGAGATGGAAGAAAAATTTAGTGATACACAGAATTGAAAATGGCATCAATCCTCCATTGATGCCATTTGCTATTGATGAATGCCCAACAATACTTTGATGACAAAAGGAGTGTCACGATGTAACAATTTGATGAAGGTTAATATCCGTATTGGGTCGTCTCTAAAGATGAGACAACACGCCGGTAAGCCAGGAAACTAGGAAGGTGTGCGCTGCCTCGCCCAAAAATGGTGGCTTACTGAAATGTGGATTGACATGTTCTGTACAAGTTGCGAGTCAGTAGAACAGAGCAGTCATGAGAGGAGGCAAAGCGGCAGTCAGGTAGAACGAAAATATCCAGAAAGATTCAGATATGACTTGGAGCCTGCAGCAGCGTGTGTTCTTCTCAAAACAGGAAGCAAGCTTCAGAGACAGATCCTTGTATTAGCCACACGCACCCTTCGACATCCAACTGCAAAAGTGTCTGTGGAACCTTTGCAGTTTACACATATCATAAGTGAATCATGTCTTGAATATGCCCATAATGACGACTTCAAAATTCTGTAGCCGCTTCTTCTGTGTTGTTAATACTTCCCAAACTGGTCCTTGATATGCTCACGTGCTGGATTTCATGGTCATCAACCCGTAGATATTTTCTGAGTTCAACGATGGCTGTGTAAGTTTTTGCCCAGTCGTGCTGAGAGCCCGGGCAGCAGCTAGTAAGTGTGGCTAAGAAGAATAACGTAACAGTATCTTCTTTTGTGTTGTGTGTGTTGGGACTAGTAACCATTCAACGAACAAGATTCACCAAAACAGTCAACAATAGTTGCAGTTCCTGCTACTCTCATTTGTCCTCACGTCACGTCTGCGGCACTCCTCTGTAATTTGTGTGAGTAGCGATCGAACAAGTAGAGAATTCCAGCCCAGTTTTAAATGGACGACAATATCCTCATGTTCATGATCTCTCTCTCTGGTCGGACCTGACTTCGGCGCAGCAGCAGCTGTGTTCATGTATGGACTTATCGGTTCTCTGCCGTGGTATTGCATTCGACTCTCTACAAAGGAAGGTAAATTCTTTTAGAGTTTATTATTTCGTTACACCTTGTAATTGGAAATGCCATTCTGGGTAACTTTTCCTTCTTCTCAAGTAAATTGTTCACCAATTGTAGGAATAAGACTGTAAAGTTGTGAAATGTCTTATTTCTTATGTTCAAGAATGTTTTCCTCTGCACTGCTGTCATATTCCAAGTCAATCACGGTACTATCGAAGTCATAACAGCTAATATTAAGTGAGACTTTTGATCCATCATAGGTAAATAAACCTATGGATCAAAATAATCATTACGTTTCTCTTGATTTCTGCGTTAAAAAATACTGCAAAATTACACTTCACAATTTGAATGCCACATATTGAAACAGACTTCCGAGACTCTTTTGAATTAGATATCCGCACTTAACATCGATTCATAATTTTTACCTTACACCTTCCGCTAAGAATTAGAGAGAGTCGCTATTGAATGTTATTGTATAAATTCAACACCACTGAACCAGTGAGGGGCGATCTAATTTGTTGAAAAGCAATTGATCGCTGAAAAGCTGCTGGAGAGTTCACGAGTAGAGAGAGAATGAAGGTAGCGGTCTCCCCACACCGCCGCTCACCCACGGAGACAAGCTAAGAGGGACAAAAGAACGAAGAAAGAAAGGGAAAATAAGCGCAAGTAGAACGAGAGTCATCATCACTATTGGACCGATCTCCAGTTTCCAAACGCCTCAGAGAGAAAAATAAAAGGAGAGAATGCCGTCGTCGGTGCCCTTCCACGGCACATGCGCCGTCGAGGGAATCGTCGGGACGAACCGGGGGAGAATCCGGTAGAAATTGGAGGCCAGGAGTGGTGGGACGGTCCTTTAGGGCAGGAGAGGAGACCGAGGAGTCAAGACAAAAAAGTAAAAGTAGGCCATGCGGGCGGATGGAATGGGCACGACTGCAGGTGGGAGTGGAGTTGTAGAGGAGTTGCATGGGTGCCAAGTGTACAATAACAGGCTTATTTTGCCCGGAAGAACTGCGCCACCTGCGTGGAGGCTCGGGCAGCCTGGGTGAAAATTTTTATGTTGGTTACCCGGCCCTGCCCTCCTAGGCGGAGGCGGTCCCTGTCGTTAAACAAAACAGCCCTTCCGCCGCCGTTATCTAGCAGCCGGCACCAACGGTCTTCGCGAAGAGAGGTGGGGACCGTGTTTACCACTTAACCGGGGGGGAAAATTTTCGAAAACGCGGTGTCCTTGCAAGTACCTTATGGCTTACCGACTCGGCGGTCTCTCCAGTCACCTGACATTGCGGTCTACTTCCTTCTGACTTCCTCCATTTATCCTCCATTCATGTTCCGTCATTACCCCAACGGACGGACTTAGCCTCCGGGCAATTCCACCTTCCACAATTTGGCGACGGCGGCGCCTCGGCCATGCATGTACTACGGTAACCGGGAGTACAGTACTGTCGTTAGCTTCCCGTGTACTTCGAGAGTTGTTATGATGTCCGTCGTTTATCATAATGGGCCTCACTTTAGTACGGGTCCGTTTAAGTAATTGCTTCTGCCTACCGTGTGGGTAGCTGATATCGCGCAAGGGAATGCCGCGCATTCCCCTAAATCGGACCAGGCAAAGTGACAATAATTTGGAATTCGGCGATACTCGAATGCAGAACCGCGCTGAATACGAGTGCGCGGTAGTGATCGCAGTGTGATGTGCACTTTACTTTGGGTCCGTTCAAGTAAAATATTGTTTACCGTCTACAGTACTGAGTACCTGACAGGCACTGAAATACAGTACTATCCCAGCTTCGGACGGAAGTATGGGGCCGGACGACGACGTCGTCGTCGTCGTCCCGCATGCGACAGGACAGCGCCATGTTCCCACCTGAGACGCTTCCTTGACTCTCGTCCCGTCCTGAGTCCCTTGAGTATATTCCTGTTGTGTTCAAAGCATGATATTATACCGTTCTGATTTCGCTTTCCACCCGTCTGCTACTACTACATCAGTCGCCTGCCCGAGCATTTTCTCGCCATGCCCACCTCGTCCGCCTAGCCTGTCCTGTCCTGTCCTCCTGCAGCTGTTGCTTCTCCGACCTTCCTCCTTCCTCGCATTCCTCCATTTTCTGCTGACTAGAAATTCTTCTTCTTCATCATCTACTACAACTATTCCCCCAGCGACAACATTGTTTACTTACTTGTTTACTAACTAGTCACATGAAGGAGGACGAAGACGAGGACGAGGGGAAGAAGAGCTGCTGCAACAAACAAACAACAACAAAGGCACCTTTAGCACTTTCTTTTGACAAATATACGGTGGAGACTGCTGCTTGCGCTGCTGTTGCTGCTGGGATGTGAGCGGGAGCTCTTGTCTGATTCACTCGGGGCTGGCTATCTGTGCTATGTGGGCTATGCAGGGAATGGGGAAATAGAGAGGTGGATCGAGGGGGCGAATGAGGAATGAGACGACAATTGAGGTAAGAATAAGAGGAAGAAGAGAACGAGGCAGATCAGAAAGACAAGATAGCCCAGCTACTGCGGGTGATGATAGTAGTAGCTTGTGGTCTTTGGCATTGCAGGGTCCACCTGGAGAGCGTTACCATGTTGCTGTTACTTGCAACTCATCGATGCTCTCGGGTTAGCTTGAAACAACCGTGCTCATTAACGAGGGGTCGAGGTTCAAACAAACGATAGGGGGAGAAGAAGAAGGTGCGAAAGAGAAATAAAGCAACAACACTGGGCCCGACTAGATCTTGATATTTCTTGGAGACTTAACCACATAGTGTTTATGTTCACGCGAGTGCAACAACTCCATGCTTTATGTGGTTTGATCTTTCTTGAAATACCATACATATGTAACTGGTCATTTTTCTCAGCTTAGTCAGACACAGACTATGAAACTTGTTAATATAGGATCGAGGCTTTGTCAGAGAGAGACGAAGATACAATAGTACAGGATTAACTCCTATCCAATGCAGCGACCATACTTTTAATCTATTGCCATCGCACATTGGTAGTACTCGGTTGTCAAATTCGCATAACTTGTTGACCGAACGATCAGACCTGTATGTGGTCTACTTACTGCCATCGCTCGCGAGTATTACTTGGTTGTCAAATTCACATCAGCTAGGATATATTACCGAAGCTAAACTGTGGCTGGATAAACTCTAAATACTTAGATTATTTAGATAACAAATATTCTTTCTTGATGGTAAATATTGTGCTAGAAGCTGATGTTATGAGTGATATACTAGTTTGAGCTGTGATTTGAATTTAGGTGTAATGGATCGCTAGCAAGTAGTGTCAAGGGCAGATTGTCAATTAGAATACTAATCTCATGTATTCTCAATCAAACAGTAAGCTGTCTCAACAGATAGTATGATACTATCCATCGAGTGTAAACAATAAACTGAGTCTTTATAACTCAGGCAATTGTCTACAAACCTGAAATTGCTACCGGTTTTAAGAGATTAGCATGCTTTGGTAGCATGGAGTCTCACAAAGAACTGAAAGTGAACTATTGTTAGAAAGATTATTTTTGGTCGTTTTTTTCTGAGTTTTGTAGACTGTGAGATGATTCTGGACCAAATTCTGTGGATTAGATCCTCACTTTTGAATGTCTTTAATTGGAAAGACTGCCAATATCACAACATGTATTAGCATTGATATGATTGCATGTGGTCTTCTTCTGGGATATGATGATGGATATCACTGGAAAAATACAGGTTTTCTTATTTCACTTCTGTAGCTAAAATAGAATTCGCTATGATATGGGCCAAGGAATTATATAAGGAGTAGAATAATTTATATATTAGTATGTTGAGAGTATGAAGGATTGCCTGATAGACCATAATTGTCAGGGGAGATAGAATCTGATTAACCACTTATGCTTTTAGGCCTTAATCTAATAAATCCTGATGGTGTAACTGGGCAGATCTTGGCGCACATACTTTTGTGGACAATCCAAATACCAAGATCTATAGGTTATGTCAATCTTTTGCAGCCTGATTAATGATTAATATGAATTCTATCAGATAAGGTTTATCAGTCCTGACTTGACTTCTTACTGTCTTCAAATCAATGCATGTATAACTCAAAGTGAATATCCCTGATATAAAATCACTTAAAGCTTTACACTCTTATTATCAATCAAATTGAAGATATAGTTTTATCTCATTCGACTTCTGATTGTTACCGGGCTTTCTAGTTACTCTTTCGAGCCTTTTCCTATGACCTACCGTGAATCCAAGGTGGGCTTTCTAGCCACACTTTTGACCGTTTTTCTATGACCTATCATACATTGAAGATGTTTATAGAAATAACTTTTAGAATCGGTCATTCCAGAAATAATTGATATCATATGGTTCTTTCTGTACATTCCAATATAGCCATAGTCATTTGTGATAGATTAGAGATTATTAGTTCTTGCTCATCAGAGCATTCTTGGTGCATAGCTCTGAAATGCGAAGACTGCAACAAGTTCAATACAAACAGATTTCCTTAACTTAATTAGAGTTAAAGTTATTCTCTGGGTTATCGTGATTCTCTTGGATTCCGAGAGTTGTAACCCGAATTGAATTGTCTAGTAGGACAATATAACGATTGGAAGAAAGGCAGATTGTTTCGGATAGTTCATTCCGTTTGACAAGGAGCGCAGTTAATCTACATAACTTTGGCGGTCGATTGGAAAAACACTCGCTAGTCAGCGAGTCCTTGGCACTGCATGAAATCAGCATGCACCACATTTCTTTCGAGAATTGACGAAATGCAGTTAAAGCCGACCGATATCGATGTACGGTTGCTTTCCATTCTGCCCACGAGAACTTTTCGATATTGGTAGGATGTGGAGTGCGGGCATATAGCGAGGAATTCGTTATCAATTGCTTGACCACAGATTCAAGCTAGCTAGCTGCTTGACAGTTATTCGATTCTGTGCAGCAACAATTTCCTGAAGAAGTTGAAGAATCTAGAGCCCGGCCATCAATCTAGCCTCAAGACGCAGATCGTGGGACCATTCATACTTGGGTTCTCACTGTTGGACTTGTGCTCGTGACGGTGTAACTAGAAACACCAATAACGTGCTTCAGTCTGGCCGAATCATTCCACATCGACTGCAGCAAAAACTTTAGGGAGAGAATGATCGTTTCTTAGTTACCCTAATTGGATACCGTATGCATGCCAACGTCTAGATCTTTCTCCAGCTGGATGTTTGATGCACCATGTTGGTTGATTATTCGGTTCT
Organism: Lunularia cruciata; assembly: GCA_948567375.1. Classification (NCBI taxonomy): domain Eukaryota; kingdom Viridiplantae; phylum Streptophyta; class Marchantiopsida; order Lunulariales; family Lunulariaceae; genus Lunularia; species Lunularia cruciata. The sequence continues at coordinate 15,013,070 of OX419757.1, read as the reverse complement.
CTGCTGAAATTTCAGATCCGTGGATTTTACTTGCACGAGTCGTCTTAACAGCAGCACTGCAGGTTGAGTGATTAATGAAAATGTTTATTGTTCTTGCAGGTGAGAAGATCCTGGGCAATGACATGACAAGTCTCAAATTCCAGTAGTAAAATCTTCAAGCATGCACAGCACATGAGTTGGCAGCCAGCGCCCCTCTGGGTGTATGTCAGGCACTTTGAATGACGTACTGATGTTTACAAGTAGAAATCGACCGGCAACGTTGGAGATGTCGGACGATAAAGACGGCGTAGGAGACAAGGATTCTATTGAGTGGCAGATTCTGAGAGACGGAAATAGTCGTCGACCAAAGCCCAGCGATTTAGAGTTTAGGCTACCATTCGGAAGTAGTCCAAAGCAGCAGCAGCTGCAGCAGCGTGTGATGACGCCGGCAGCAGCAGCTCACTGGGAAAGTGCCAGGAATTCTTTGGAGCCGTGTAGAGGTGCTGTGAACTACCTTCGATCATTTGGACCTGCGGGTTCGAATTCAAGCAATTACAGTGTGGATGGAGGACAGGTTGGAGGAATTAGGCGCACCTTAGATGGTCAGTTGCTGAATAGGGACGAAGTCACTGATACGAAAGATGATTTTAGAGCGGAATCACCCGGACTTTCGAGTCTCATTTTGGGACAAGGTGGACATACAGATTCAGCCCAGGTATTCGGGTGTGGTTTAGTACAGTCGTCCTCTGTAGCAGTAGCTACAAAAGGACAACAGCAGGTTCACAAGGCTCCACATTTTCGGGACCTCTTCCCTGCGCAATCATCGAGCTTTTCCAGTGTCCTTGCTCAGGAGAATTTGTCTAACGAGGTCAATGAACACGTTCATCTGCAGAAAAAGCCAAGAAGGTATGATTTTGGGGATGGATCGGGTCCTCTATCTCAAGCGGAAATTGAATCCATTCATCTGAACGAGGCAAGTCCTTTCCGAAGCTCATATCCTCCGCCAACATGTGCTCCCCTAGCCAACTTTATTGATACCAACAATAGCTACAGGATATCTCCTTCCACGTCCTTCTCGTCGTCTCTCCTTGACAGACCCACTTTCCACTCCAATATACCCTTACAGAATCTTAGTCTCTCCAGCTATCAAGCGTCTAGTCCAACTGTGCCTCTCAAGTCAAACTCGAATGATAATTCGTCGGCAAGAAGCCCTCTAGTTGACTACAGCTTCTCATCAGTCGACACCAAGTTGCACAATGGTTTGAGGTGCGTTAACCTTTCACGAGGAAGCGACTTCTTGCTTTCTGCTGCGGCTGGTGGATTCAGACCACTGAATCTCATGGACGGGCCAAGCCAAACGACGATCAGTAGAGATTATACGCAACCGGGTTCTTTGGGTCAGGTCTGCTCTCCCCGTGCAACAGCCATGGATGCTGCGAGTAGAGCTGCCTGGCCTGCGGGTTTTATAAATTTCCCCTCAAACAATAGCGAACGCCCTGGAGGTGGTATTGGAGGGATTTCAAGGAGAAGTTTACTCGATTTGGACCATCAACAACATCATCATCAACACCATCAACATTTATCTTCAAAAGAACGGGAGGTAGAGCTCGAAAACCTACTTCCACAGACAGATTGAAATTGCCTCGATAAATCTTGGCAGAAACTTCTGATTCAGCATTATCAATTCCTTTAGCATTTATTGCACTTGACGAAAATTGGATAAACGGAAGTACTCCAATTCCAGTCTCAGAATGTGGGCGAGATTTGATCCAGTATGCTGTGAGTATGTGGCACGGGAGTAAAGTACTCTCCAGTGGTGGAGATAAGATTCCTCTTACTCAGCGACAATGCATGCAAGCTTGGACTCAAGAATATTGGCCCAACCTTCGTAGCGTAGCAATTGGTTGCTTGCTCGCTCGTTGTGTGGGCTGAACTTCGCAGTTTAGGTTTCTCAAGCCTGTTCTGGAATTTGCAGGTTCAGAGAATTCATCCAATTTTGGAATCTCAAATGCGGTTGGTGATACAGAAACAGCTCACCACAACAGATGTTGGCTCTCTTGGGAGAATCATTTTGCCCAAGGTTAGTTATTCTCCCTTGTTTCGATCGCCCGCGTCCATGACAGACAACCGCTAGTGAAATCTTTTGCAGATCTTGCATGTCATGCCGAGATAGCTCGGCCCTGATCCATGACACGAAACCTTTATTCTGGTTAAGATCAACACAGAGAAGTTTGCATTCCATGGTCTCGGATTAAGAGCTGAACCTTCTGCCGTTAGATAGTCCGAGGTTCTAGTCATCGGCACTAAGACAGGTGGGCGGTAACTATTAAAGACTTCTACATCCATGTTCAAGTTTGGAGTTATTTAAAATATGCGGATTCTTAATTTGGTTTTCACTCGCAAGCAAGGATGTCTCAGGCTTGAGTAGAAAGTTTCTTCAACTGGAATGGGCACCTATAGCGTCACCTGATGTCGACCACGACAATGGCTTTGGACTGCGAGTACGCACGCGCGGGGTTTTGTTGCTAGTTGGGGACTAGGTTTGAGCGGTGCTTCGATTGCATCGTCCGCATGCTGCTGTCTCCAATGTTGTGAGGTCGCATGCATGGGGAACGCGTACACGAGTCTGCGGTGGGAGGATTCGCTAGCTTCATCAGAAACTTGATTCGAATGTTAGTGTCTGTATACAGACTCTCGAATACAGACACTAACATTGAAACTGTATTCGAGTTTAGCTACGAATCTCCAGTGACATGACTCTTTTAATGTGCGCAGAAGGAAGCCGAAACCCATCTCCCTCATCTTCCAGACAAGGAGGGAATTGAGATGTGTTTGTATGATTACGACGTGGATCGTACGTGGATAATGAAATACAGGTGGTCATTGTCTTCTTCTTGTCTTGAGATTTTCACTGCTACGTTGATCCCGTGGACACGATGCTGCAGTACGTATCTAGCTGTAGTAACGATCATCTGGCAGTCGCTAGCATGTGCGTACATCCCCGGAGACTATCTTCGGAGAAATTGGATGTGAGGATTCCCACCGTCATAACAATTTGGTGCATTTCGTGGCGCAGGTTTTGGCCAAACAATAAAAGTCGAATGTACCTGCTGGAGAATACTGGTAGCTTTTCAATGATGTTAGCTCTAGTTCAATTACGGTTACATGTGTGAGAGAATACATAGATTTTCACTCTTGGGGGCCTAAAGTGAAGTACCTTCTAAAGCTTGCATACAATCATGAGGACGCCAGATCTGACATTGATGATTCATGTACATAGCAATATTGATGTTGATTGGCATCCTGCCATCGCAGGCGAGTTTGCAAAATTTCATGGAGTTCAACAAGGCGATTTGTTGCTCATTTGTAAGCAACTCCCAGCACGCTACGTAAGCATCCAGATAACACAACTTTGTTTCATGATGCTATGCAATCTGAGTATGAAGTGTTGGCATCAGATCCATGATTGGCTGAACGGATGCTCATATGGCGTCACTGCACCTGAACGTGGAGAGGAGACCGCAAACTTGAAGGCCAAATTATACTGCTGTTATTGGCACAGATTTATAAGCTGTTGCATTTTGGGTATCAATCGTTCGACTGATGGATATCTCTAAAACTTATGTTTACACATGTGCAGTCCTTGTCAGATGTTTCAGGGATTTGGCAGTAGAGCTTCTTTCGCTTCGGTCTGATCTGATTAAGGGTTTAATTGTTCGGATCTGGTAACGATCGTTCTGCAGGTGTTGAGAGTGAAGAAAATGGCGCGACCTTTGCGGCCCCTGATGACACCTCCACAGAGTGTGTCTGAGTCTGGCGGAGCCGAGGATGCAGGTTCAGGAGGTGGGGCGGACACAGTGTCATCGTCTCGGGCATTGACCTCGTCGGCATCCTCTAGGACTTTGAACTCCACCGCAGCAAGCAAGGAGGTGTGTGGAACAGACGCAACACCCAGCGCTTTCTCGTGTATGGAGGCAGCCTCCAGCCATCGCGCTCAGCTGCATGTTGTGAATGGACAGTGTCATTCACAGAACTTGAGCTTAGGGAGCTTGAATAAGCATCAGCAAGGAAAGGCATCATCTATATCTACAGATGATCGCAATTACAGCTATATGGCGGTGCACGGTGGGAGTGGAAATACTGGTGCTGCACCAGAGCACGACCCCACGGAGCTGGACGGAGAAAGTGTGTACAACTTGGAAGAGTTTCCCAGCCTGATTGAGGCAGAAGAAATAATTGACATTTTCCCGCTGGATAGTGACAGTAGCGAGGCTCAGCTGAGCCCAGTTGAGTCATTTGAAGTCGTGCGAAAGACGCACCATATGAGGGCTGACTTAACTTAAGAGAGGAGCTTGACTCAAGATCGAGAAACTCTTGAAAAAAGATCTCCCATCTTTGGCCAGTGTGGTAATTATTTTCGTTCCCTGTCTTCCCTGCAGGGTCTCTGTATTATAACATCAGCTCGACCCCACCTTCATGACCTACAAATGTCATAGAGATCTTCTTCGATGATGTAACTCAAGATTGAAGTAAGTTCTAGACGCCTGCAGGTGAGTGGGGCTCGGCTCCGGACACTTCTGACAGGAACAGTTGTCTATGGCCTTCCAAGTGAGACCACCTGTTGTTGTCGAACACTGCCCATTACGACTAAGGTGGAGTCTCAATCACGCAAGTCAGCACCCTTCTTCTCACCGGTACGAGCGACCTCACGATCAGACTGACCTAGCACTCGCCTCCAGGAACTATAATTAATTGCGTTGCCTCGCCTACTTCACTTTTCTATGAGTTCAGTTACCATATACTATGAGAGGCTGCTGCTGCTGTATTTTTACCCAATGTCTCTGCCTGGGACGACTGTTACAGTCGTACAGTGGGCAAGCTTCTCTTCTTTCGAAACTGGGTCCGACGGGTCAGTTCGGGTCGGTTGGGCTCCTTCACATTCATCGTGATTCAATTGTTATGCTAACCTTCTCATCGTCCTGCCTGCCTCCGTAGAAGCTAAGCTAGATTGGGAGATAGATAGATAGATAGCTACACTCACTGCCTACTTGGCTTGAATTCATAGTTGGTTTCAGTTGTCACACAGTAGGGTAGTAAGTAGCAGCAACTTCCTGACCAGACATTAGCCTTAGACTTACAGTAGCCGTAGCCTTAGAATTACATTCCAATTTGCAGATCGTCCTCTGCATCGCGCGCACCCGCTGCATGCCAGGCACTTCAAGTCGACCCTGAACTTCGTGACGAAGTGTTGACACTACTGTACTATAAAGGAAATGAAACAAAATTCAGCTTGCAGTTTTAGCCAGGTCTATCTAGTTATGGTCTTCGTTGCCCGGACCAGATAAACCATGATCATTTGTGCACTGGGCTTCGCACATTTTGGCTGCGCGCCGAGACATTGAAATGTTTTGTACAGGAGGGATAATTACCTATGACGTCTTCTTCATCATCTTGTTCTTCTCCTTCTGTCTGAATGTCCAATTTCATGAGTTGCGTGCAATCGCACAGACATGTTCGGTCGGTCGGCTGGCTGGCTTGACATGTCTCGCTGTACCATTTCAAGCTTTGAGATGAACTTCTCAATCTTGTTCTCTCTTCAAATGGTATTTGATTCATGGTTTTACTGGTCAACACAATTAGTATACATATCACTTGAGATGCACACCACAACCTCCAGGACTTCACCTGGCGTAGCATCTTTGAATGTACTGTCCTTGTGCCGATATACTTTACATATCCTACGTGTGTCTTCGTTGTCTTGGTCACTTTTCACGTCCATGCAAGGTTGTCACGGTGCATTTATTATGGAGCCATCATTTCCCCTCTTGTGAACGAGGAGAATTGAATGTTAAGCATTGTACCTTTCCTCAAAGCCAAGCGTTCCGTGCAGAGCTCGACGCACTGACGCAAAACGGCCATTGCAAGGAGAAAAGAGGATGTCATTTCCAGAATATGAGCTACATCTGGCTGGTGCACATTGAGCCTTTCAGATCCTACTTGATCCATCGGCTAGGTGAAGCAGATTGACCACCAATTCTCGAAATTCTCTGTAACTAATTTCCAAATTCGAAACCAGGACTACGGTAGCCAGGCACCTAGGCTGAAAATTGAATGCCAAAGGAGCAGATGGGAATCCAGAGTCCCCTTCCACCATAAATCACAGTTTAGTGATGATTATCCCTCTTGAAACAGCAGAACCAAACCTCCAGCTACTGAGAAACATTTCAGGTACTTCCTGAAAAGACCTCGACCGGTAAGTAAGATCCCTGAATCTTCCTGGAGTCAACAGCTCCTGGCTATACTCCATAATTTCGTGTAACACAACTGAGAATCAACTCCACCGGATAGTCAATCCCCATCATTCCTTCTAATTTCTCATTAAGGAAGAACTCCTCTGCAAATCAAAGTTCGAGGTTATGATGATTGCAGAATTTGATAAATGAATAGTCAAACTTGGTACATTACTTAACGAACACAGCCGTTGCATCGCGTTTCAGTGCGATTTGTAATTAGCGATATAATTATTGAAGCTCTAATTCTCTCTACCACCTTTACCATGCCAGCATTCCCAGGTTTTACTTCCCACCTGTAGAACGTAAGTGTACAAGTACTTATCATATCTAGGTACCTTACAATTTCGTTCTAATGTCGACAGACATTCCTTCTTCTTAGAGCGCATGAGTGCAGGTAATATGTAACAGGAATCGGCATCCCTGTTGACCACTCCAGAGACGCACAAGTTAATTTACTCATCGTCACGAAACAACCTGTTCGGAGAGAGGGAGAGACATTGTCGTGGTTCCTTGACAGAACTACTACTACCGCCCTTTCTTGCTTTCAACACTCATTCGCCTAGCTTTTCACGTCACATTGACAAACTATTCCCTCGTTACGGGACCCAAAAATTTGACCCAATGTATATAACTTTTTTATATTCCTCCACAGGCTCTCTCAGTTAGCACATCTTTGGTACGACCAGAATCCTGTGCAAACGTCCAGGTTTGTCTCCACAATTACAGTGAATGTAGTATTCCTCAATAAAAAGGGAATGGAAAACATTACCTACTACTACCATTTAGTCATTTTGAAATACTTTACACGACAGGTAGTCAAGCAATGCTATTGCTGAATATGTAGGGAAGATCTTCATCTCGTCCCCGCATGATGAAAATGAAGAGTCAGAATTTCAGCATGAGCATAAGTATCGAGACCTGTCCTTCCCGTAGGTGAGTATATCTCAAACATTTGTCTCCGTATAGCATCCATAAATGCAACGGAATCATTCACGTTATAAACTAAGTCCTCAGAATGTTCATTCTGCTGTAGATTACGCATCACAGGTATCTTCACGTATTTTATCCATCTGCTTTTGCATTTCGTGCCATTTTTCCAACTATCATTCATAAATGCATCTAAATGATTCATTTTAGTACTCGTCCTCAAATACAGCAGTTCTTGTCGACCAATAATGTCATCTTTGAGACGAATGAAACCCGTTATGATGTCTTTGTAGTCTTTTTCTTGTTCTGCAGTATAATACGTTACTTGGTCGTGAACCTGGAGAAGTGCACAGACTTCTATATTTGATTCTAAGTTCTGCAACCTTATGCTACTTCACACGAACATCACCTCGAAGATCAGGCTCGGGAATCTGGTGCCTCGATGGCTCCCGGGCTAGACTGTGTTCTCCCACAAATTGTACAGTCACTGAACAATTCAAGACAAATGACATTTTAGCACCATCGGTCGATGTGTACCAAAATCATTAAACGACACGACCTGCAGAGTTGAATCATGGCAACTGAAGTCGGACTTCTACACCACTCCTTCCACATCATACGAACTCAAGAAAGATGAAAAGAGGCCAATGAATTCCATTATTAGCACCCCATATCCCGCTCACACAATATTCCCCACATGTTTAACAACCATAATCAAGTCATCAACATGTCCCGCAGAACAACAAGGGACTCCGAAACGAAGAAGAAAAGAAGAACTAGAAGCCAGCTGCTTTTGGTTTCCTATTTGATATCCACGCCACCAATGATTGATGATTGATTTACCTTATGTTCTAATCTTCCAGTAGGAAGCAGCCTGTCATATTCCGTTGGTAAATACACCTCGTGGTAAGAATAACGAACTGTACAAAAAACAAAGGAAACATCAAAGTAGAGAAAATGGTTGGCGGCGACAACAACGACGGGGTTTGATTCTGGGTACCTAGACTTTCCTTTTGTCCAATAGCAGATGAGGCGACTTTCTGTCCTAAATGGGACCCTGCAAAGGTTTGTCGTAATTCAAAGGGAATGAACCGAAGGAATCTATTCCAGCATTGACTGGCTAACTGACTGACCGACTGACCGACTGCTCTAAGCGCCTGGCTACTCCAGTGCCAGCAAATTCTTTAGTACGAGAAATGCAGATCCGTGAGATGGTGCAGATGTGATCAGCATAAGATATAATTTATATTTTTGTAAAATATTTATATGTAAAATATAATATAAAACAAGATTCTTCAAAAAGGAGCCACTCAAAGTTTTGTAGATCAAATCAAGTATGTAAAGAACTTTTTAACATGAAAACATAAAATTCACAAGAATAAAAGGTAATGTATGACATGACATTCCGAGAAACTCTGGAATGACAAAAAAATTTTACATCAGATTCAAAAATGCTTAAGGTGTTTTGTAGCACCTTCAAAAAAATTTCTGATAAATATTTTTGGGCAGTTCCTAGTTCATACAACAGACACAATTTGCCACGTGTCAAACGGGCTTCAATCAGATTTTCCTTTGATCTATTTCTTCATGTTCTTGCGTTTAAGAATCATATGCAACAAATGAATGGTATATATATATATATATATATATATATATATATATATATATATATATATATATACCTCTCTCCTTTGGGGAAATAAAGAAACAAAGCACAAATAAAGAAAAGGGCGACCGCGCAGGAAACCCGAAGGATGGGAAGACCCATCAAGTACAAGGATAGACAAAAATAGGTGAAACTGGGCTAAGCACAAACAAACGCGAATGGAAGCTTAGAATTTTGGGCCTTCGGAAGAAAATAGGTAAAATGGGCCTAAACCCAACTAAATGCAACTATCTACGTCCCAAAACCTTGACGGATGCATATTTGTGAAACTGCGGGACTGCGAGGGAGCAGCGGGAGAGTGTGGAGACGGGAGAGACCGGGAGACAAAAATTGTAATATCGGAGGGCTCTCTAGCATGTAGCATTCGAGTGAATATACTATTCTCTTCCTTTTTTAATTCCGGCTCCATTTGCACCTAGATTGAAGAATATGGAGAATGGAGTAAAAAGTTATGAGGATTTCTAGACTTTTTAGGGTTTAGAGTGATCATTGCAGGTTGCATTTTGGGGTTATTTGAGACTAGTTTTCCATGTCCACGTCTATTCCATAGGCTACCCCGCACACTCCATGATGAGGCTAGACATGCTTTTCGCCTACCACTAGATCGTTTGGCACATGATTCCTTGGACGAGTTAGCATGGTTCCTATTCCTCTTACTCCCTCCATGGTGTCTTTGTTATGCTAGAGGGGGACGAGCGGGGCATAGAGAGGTGGTTGCTAGATTTCGTCAATTCTGAGGGGGGGATTGGGCAGCCCTTTAGGAGGAGTCTGTTAGGGCTACATGATTTAGGAGACAAGCATCACCATAGGATACCACAGATTCCACTCGATTACGACAATGTAGGCATTGGGTCAGGCCGGAGAGTTTAGTAGAGCAGCACGAGCGCTACACCCTTTGTTTATAGCGAGTCTTATTGATGAGACCATCTCTTCCTTACGCTCACTACATCCTATAGCAGTAGAGGGACTACCACTAGAGGTCTTAGATTATCAACTTGAGCAACCTTTATGTCTTGATAGGCCGCTATTTGCACAAGCATTGTGCACTGCCCCTTGCCTTTCCTTGGGAGGCTTATCAGGGATGGTTTATGAGCACCTTAGAGTTTGCTTCCAGGCAGATGATCCTTCTAGTGGTTTTACCGAGTTGTTTCAAGTGGTTACATCAGTAGCGAGAAGAGACATTCCTATGTTTGTTAGTCGGGTGTTAGGTGCTAGTCGACTTCTCACGATGGAGAAGGACACGGGAGGCATTAGACCAATTGCTATTGGAGAGATCTTTTTGCATTTGGTCAGTCGTACCATTGTCCTTCAGCATCATTCTCACTTTTGATTGCACCTTAGTCCACATCAGGAGGATGTGAGGTTATATCTCTAGGCATTAGAGCACTCCTAGATATCCATCCGGAGTGGGTCGTCCTACAGGTGGATGTTGAGAACGCTTTTAATAGTGTCTCATGTGCATCCATCTTTAGAGAGCTTAGGGAGGCTGGTGGATCCTTGGCAAGTCTCATTCCTTTTGTGCGGTCTTTTTATGGCTCTTCGGCTTCCCTTTACTACCAGCATTGTGGTTCATAGGAAGGAGTCACCGTCTTTGAGTCAACTATTGGTTCCACATCATGGAGATCCTTTGGGAGGGCCCTTATTTGCCATGGCTCACTTTAGAGCTCTCTTATCTACTACTTTGGCCATGCCATGTTGTGTATTTCCCTCCTTGGCAGATGATACACACATTGTACGCCTTCTAGATCAGATTAGGCAGGCCTTTGACTACTTGACTACCAAGCTACATCTAGTAGGCTTGAGAGTCAAGGTGTCAAAGTGTAGGGCATGGTCCACTTTAGGTATCCCTCCCCACCTTGAGCTTCCAGAGGGTTGTATCACATCCACAGATGGACTTTGTGTTCTTGGAGTGCCAATAGGATCAAAGGATTTTGTCACACACTGTCGAAGGATTTTGTCACACAGGGACTTTTTGAGTGTGTGATAGAGGATTTGGCACGTAGACAGACGGCTCTACCGATCTCATGTGGTGAAGTTGGCTTACTTTCTATGGAGGAGATGACACCTATAGCATATTTAGGTAGTTGGGCTCTCTCGGCACTCCTATTTTCCTCTCATTTTGTGGTTGCTGATAGGCCAGTTTTGGAGACTTGTGTGACAGAGGTGGAGGGAGGATCCTTTTCTCTCCAAGTGTTATGGCGGCAGATGAGAGATAGTCTATCCCCATGAGCACGAGAGGATTTTCCACCTTTTGCTTCACTATTGTTAGATTGGACTAGAGGTTTACAGTCTTCCTTGACGGAGCGATAGTGTGAGCATACGCTACATTCTCTCTTAGTCGACTCGTCCATTCCTCATGCTACTAGAGCACATCTTTGCTCTTGCTCCGGCAAGGGTGCAGGCTCTTGGATCCTAGCTCGACCGTGCCTTAGGGCTTTCCGACTCACACCAACTACTTTCTCTACAGCGATGAGGTTTCACCTAGGTTTGGTCCACCCATCTGCATCTTCATTACTCACTTGTGAGTGTGGTTCTACACTAGATGCAGCAGTGGTCCACATGACACGGTGTCCTTTTGGAGGATAGAAGATAGCTACCCATGATGCCATTAGAGACATAGTGTTTGCTATGGCGCGAGAGAGTGGATACTTGGCTTGGAGGGAGTGTTCGTATGCTTTGCAGATGACATGTGTCAGGGCAGACTTATACTTGGTTTGAGATGATCAGGTGATAGTAGCGGATGTTGTGGTTACGGACCCTATGTGGGATACAGCTTTGGAAGGAGTGATTACCCATCCCCTTGGATGGGCGGCGAGTGCAATAGCAGGTCGTAAGGTCTCCAAGTATAGGGCATGCAGCAAGGTCACCTCTTTGTTCCTCTAGCCTTGGAGTTATATGGAGTGATGGACATGGCATTTGACACATATGTCAAGGAGTGCGGAAGAGCTTATCATATTAGGCATCAGGGGGTACCATTCTCACTCTCATACTTTGTAGCATATTTTAGACAGCATGTGTCCATTGTTGTACAGAGTGCAGTGGCTGGTGCAATCCATAAGAGAGCAATCACATTAGGTGATGTTTCTTTGGATGCTACAATTATGTGTAGACCGTACAACTTGCATAGCTCAGATATCTTAGGTGCTCGGATATCTTAGGTGCGGCAGATTTCTCATATAGACTCTATTGGGGCTTAGCCCCATGTTGCCTTTTTTTGTCTCTCCCTTGTACGGCTTGATGGGGTCTTCCCATCCTTTGTTTTTCCTATGCGGTCGCCTTTCTTTTGTTACTAAATGCAAATGTAAGCTTAAATTTTTTTTCCCTTGGCGGAGAGAACTTTCCACTCCTGAAGAGTGATAAGCATAAATCCGGAACTTATATGCTTGCTTTATCAAGAAATGGATTTCTTATTCATGCGTGATAACTCAACACCACAAGTTGTGACTTCTCCACAACGCAATTTTGGACAAATACAACTATCATGATTTTTAACCGCAAATATCACTACCAATCAAGAAGTTGAATTTCAGAGATATAACATACCATCATTAGTGCATTTGAGTGTTGGGAGCTAACAGTAATTTTAAACCACTTGGCTTATCTCACGTAATAGGTTACCTAAATCTAATGGTTTAGGTGACTTCAGACACCTCCACCACTTGGGACCACAAGATCTACAAGGTCCACAAATAAACCACAAGATGTTTTCTCAATCCATATGGAGTATCATCACCCCAGGGTTAGCTTTGTTTATAATAAGGGTTCACTTGAATTCAACTACGTTTCAAATTGTCATGACTATAGACAATTATATTGCATCCTTCTCCATATAATTCATTTCAGATTTTGGTGTATGTTCCACATGACCTAATGGAGAAGAAAAAGGCAACCGTGTAGGAAAAATGAAGGATGGGAAGACCTCATCAAGCCGTACAAGGGAGAGACAAAAAAGGTAATGGGGCTAAGCCCCAATAGAGTCAGTATGAGAAATCTGCCCTACCGCACCTAAGATATTCGAGCCATGCAAGTCGTACGGTCTACACACAACTGGAGCATCCGAAGAAACATCACCTAATGTGATTTCTCTCCTATGGATCGCACCAGCCACTGCCCTCTGTAGAGCAATGGACACACTCTGTCTAAAATATGCTACAAAGTATGAGAGTGACAGTGGTACCCCATGACGCCTAACATGATAAGCTCTTGTGCACTCCCCGACAAATGTGTCAAATGCCGTGTCCATTGCTCCATACAAATCCAAGGCTAGAGGAACAAAGAGGTGACCTCGCTGCATGCCCCTATACTTGGAGACCTTGCAACCTGCTACTACACTCGCCGCCCATCCAGGGGGATGGGTAATCACTCCCTCCAAAACTGTATCCCACGTAGGGTCAGTGACCACGACATCCGCTACTATCACCTGATCATCTCGGACCAAGTATAAGTTTGCCCTGACACGTGTCGTCTGCAATGCATACGAACGCTCCCTCCAAGCCAAGTATCCACTCTCTCGTGCCATAGCAAACACTATGTCTCTAATGGCATCATGGGTAGCTATCCTCTGTCCTCCAAAAGGACACCATGTCATGTGGACCGCCGCTGCATCTAGTGTAGAACCACACTCACAAGTGAGTAGTGAAGATGCAGATGGGTGGACCAAACATAGGCAAAACCTCATCGCTGTAGAGAAAGTAGCCGGTGCGAGTTGGAAAGCCCTAATGCATGGTCGAGCTAGGATCCATGAGCCTGCACCCTTGCCGGAGCAAGAGCGTAGACGTGCTCTAGTAGCCTGAGGAATGGACGAGTTGACTAAGAGAGAATGTAGCGTATGCTCACACTGTCGCTCCATCAAGGAAGACTGTAGACCTCTAGTCCAATCTAACGATAGTGAAGCAAACGGTGGAAAACCCTCTTGTGCTTGTGGTGATAGACTATCTCTTGTCTACCGCAATGGCACTTGGAGAGAAAAGGATCCTCCCTCCACCTTTGTCACATAAGTCTCCAAAACCGGCCTATCAGCAACCATAAAATGAGAGGCAAGTAGGGGTGCCGAGAGAGCCCAACTACCCAAAAACGCTATAGGTGCCATCTCCTCCCATAGAAAGCAAGCCAACCCCACCACATGAGATCGGTAGAGCTGTCTGTCTACGTGCCAAATCCCCTATCATACACTCAAAAGTCCCTGGTCCAATAATATCACCAAAGACTCCTATAATCCTCCTATCAAATGCTCAGACGTGATAGGAAGGACAATGACGGGGGATCTGTACGGATGAGGTAGGATGGGCAATGAGCAATACTGGAAGAGAGTATACCAAATGCCACCTACGGATCTCCTAGTAATGGAAGGTCATCCACATGGAGAACATCCTCTAAAAGGGCAGCGTCCAAGAAGCGTGTGACAAAATCCTCCAATCCTATTGGCACTTCAAGAACACAAAGTCCATCTGTGGATGTGATACACCCCTCTGGAAGCTCAAGGTGGGGAGGGATACCTAAAGGGGACCATGCACTACACTGTGACACCTTGACTCTCAAGCCTACTAGATGTAGCTTGGTAGTCAAAGTAGTCAAAGGCCTGCCTAATCTGATCTACAAGGCCTACGATAAGTGTATCATCTACCAAGGAGGGAAATACACAACTTGGCATGGCCAAAGTAGTAGATAAGAGAGCTCTAAAGTGAGCCATGGCAAATAAGGGCCCCCTCCCAAAGGATCTCCCTGAAGTGTACCAACAGCTAACTCCAAGACGGTGATTCCCTCCTATGAACCACCATGCTGGTAGTAAAGGGAAGTAGGAGAGCCATAAAAAGACCGCACAAAAGGAATGAGACTTGCCAAGGATCCACCAGCCTCCCTAAGCTCTCTAAAGATGGATGCACGTGAGACTCTATTAAAAGAGTTCTCAACATCCACCTACAGAATGACCCACTCCGGATGGATATCTAGGAGTGCTCTAATGCCTAGAGATATAGCCTCACATCCTCTAGGTGTAGCTACTCCAAACTGATGTGGACTAAGGTGCTATCAAAAGTGAGAATGATGCTGAAGGACAATGGTATGACTGACCAAACGCAAAAAGATCTCTCCAATAGCAATTGGTCTAATGCCTCTAGTGTCCTTCTTGATCACGAGAAGTCGACTAGCACCTAAGACCCGAATAACAAACATAGGAATGTCTCCTCTCGCTACTGCTGCCGCCACCTGAAACAACTCAATAAAACCACTAGAAGGATCATATGCCTGGAAGCAATCTCTAAGGTGCTCATAAACCATCCCTGACAAGCCTCCTGAGGAAAGGCGAGGGGTAGTGCACAATGCTTGTGCAAATAGTGACCTATCAAGACATGAGGCTGCTCAGGCTGATAATCTAAGACCTCTAGTGGTAGTCCCTCTACTGCTATATGATGCAATGAGTGTAGGGAAGAGATGGTCTCATCAGTAGGACTTGTTATAGACAAAGGGTGTAGCGCTTGTGCTGCTCTACTAAACTCTCCCGCCTGACCCAATGTCTTACATCGTCGTAATCAAGTAGAATCTGTGGTATCCCGTGGCAATACTTGTCTCCTAAATCGTGTAGCCCTAACAGACTCCTCCTGTAGGGCTGCCCAATCCCCTACTTGGGATCGACAAAATCTAGCCGCCACCTCTCTATGCCCCGCACGTCCCCCTCTAGCATAACGAAGACACCATCGAGGGAGTAGGAGGAATATGAAGCACGCTAACTCGTCCAAGGGATCATGTGCCAAACGATCCAATGATAGGCAAAAAGCCTATCTAGCCTCATCATGGAGTGTGCGGGGTAGCCTATGGAATAGATGTGAACATGGAAAACTAATCTCAAAGAATCCCAAAATGCAACCCGCCTGAGAAGCTAACCACTCCCACGACTCGATCGGTATCCTTGGAACAATCAACAAAGATATAGAAGAAGCGTGCATAATCCCGAGTGTCACTGCTGTCGATGTGGTCGCTCGTCTCACGTAGGCATCCCAAGTGGTCCAATCATAGTCCTTGTGCATCCTTCCCATATGGGTCTTTACACCTTGCGAGGTAAAGCATCGGTGACACACCGGGCATGGTGTATCTCGACCCGCTTTAGGTGACCCTATATGGGAAGGTGTAGCCATGGCTAGCACAAGAATAATGATAGTAACACATGATACTCCTCTCCATATCTCTCCATATCTATAAAACCATAACTCTTCACATCCCAACTCACATAAGAAAATAATCTTTCCAAACCCTAAAATCTATAAATTCTCATAACTTTCAATTTCCATCTCTAAAATTTTCAAATCAAATTCTCATGGAACTTAATCATGAAAACCAAGAGATTGAAAATAAAAATTCCCAACAAGTCACTCTCAATATATAATTATCACTTTCAACCCTAAAAAAACAAAAAATCTTCATAACTTTTTATTCCATTTTCCATAATTTTCAATCTAGATGCTAATGGAATCGATATTGAAAAATATAAAAAATAGACTATTCATTCAAATGCTACCTGCTAGAGAACACTCAGCCATTATCAAAATTAACTCACGTCTCCCCCTCTCTTCTCCCATCTCCCCATAATATATGATGAAACTTTACCCCCATTTCATTTCACCTTTGCCTCTCAAAACCATTTAATATTGTGTAGCTCACACAAGTGCTGAATGATGTATGGCCCATGAAGAAGGCCCACTTTTGGCGACTAAAGATCCTCTAGAAACCAAAAGCTGTTAATAAACTGCACGGTTGGCTTGGTCCCACCTTACGTACGTATCAAAAGAGGCCTTCTTCAAATGTCACCTAGTCGTTCTAATAACGACACATATACGCGAGAAAAATAATAAACATTTCTTTGAAGTTTAGCTTTTCCTATTAAATAATATTCGGTGCGCTTGGCTATCATGTCCAGATCTCTACAGTATTGGCTATCATGTCCAGATCTCTACAGTATTATTTTTATTATTAAATTAAACCCACGCCAACCTGCAAAATAAATGTAAGGGAGCCAAATCTGAAGAATGTTGATTGACCCTCACTTCAGGCTAAGGACTTTGCATGGTGGCCACGTGTCGGTGTCAATTCTCCCAGACGCAATCAGAGCAATTGAGGATCTTATTTCAGAAAGGGACTTTACATGCTTGACACGTCCAGATTTGCTCACTGTTAGAAGACCGCTACACTGCTGTACAGTAATTCCTTCTGCTACGAGCGTGCTAAAAATTTGCAAACACTACACTGTGAGTGTGATTAGAATATGCATTTCGATGGTGCTGTAAGCCATGCTTTCGATGATTCCACTGTTTGCTTTATTGTCCTTCCGTTCACTGCTGTTCTTGCTGTTGTTTGTGTTGGAGACCGTGGATTTACAAGCTGTACATTATCCAAGTACTTCCTCGATGATGTGATTGGTGGTCTCTAACTGTTCTTTTTAGTTCACTTTTCCTGGGTTGTTTCTTTGTTTCTGCTGGGCTTTATGATGTCGCAAGTCAACTTGCTCGTTTCTATAACATGACTCTGATGTGAGATGACTCGGAATCCCAACAGACCTTTACCGGAGACTGAGCCGAACCACCTGTTGTGGAGTATTTTGCTGCATTGTTTAAGCTTGCACTAACTCAAGCTACAGGATGAACTAACGTGATAATCCAATGCTGGTGAGACAATATCATACGGTTTAACATTTGTGGAACCTTAGCTTTAACTTTAACACTTAAAGAACCTTAACTTGCAACTAACGGTTTTGTTTTTGATAGCACTATGTCTTTTGATATATGTTCGCTCCTGAGAGAAGGGCGACACGCAGTACAGGTGAAGAATGGAAAACCCCGTCAAGCCCGTACAAGGAAGAGACAAAAGGGTAAAATGGGGCTAGGCCCCAATAGTATCGATATGATATGAGAGTTCATGTAAGCTACAACTTTTTGCTTTAGAATTCCCAAGTATCCTCATCATATCTTGAAATATTTCGAAATTACTGTAGAGTGAGCTGTTTCAAATGCTCTAGAAGGATTGGACCATTTCATTTCGCTTGGGACTGGGCCTCTGCGCTCTTTCTTTCCTTTGGATTTGGTGATGCCTCGTAACTCCTTTCCCGTTGCCTTCGGAGTATTATGTTTATATATGTGTAGATATATATAAATCATTAATGGAAAATCAAGTTGTACACTTCTCAATGCGAATTAGAATTCACATTTTCAATTTTCAATTGACTTCTTCAATTGCAAAATAAGATTTGACTAAGCTAAACGAATAATCGTCGCTGGATGCTTTGGCTTTTAAATGCAACGCATTCCGAGAGAACTGGTGTGGGCATGTGAATATATGTACCCTAGTAGAAGTCAAAGAGACATGATTTATGTATGTTTTTTGCTATTTTCACCACGTAAGCTTTTATTTGCTTCCATCAGCTTACTCAAGTCCGCCCCAGTAAAACGTAGAAAGAACTCCCAACTTCGATCCGATTTGAAAGCTGGAATTAAAAGCTACGACCAGGCAAGTTTGTTAAACTATAAGTTAAAAAGAACTGAAAAGAGACGTGCTATCGTTCATCTAGAACTATCCCGTAGTTATCTTCATACGAACAACAAAAATACATGAAAAGAAATGCATAATCACTTTAATCTTCTGGTTGCCACCGTATACCGTACCATTTTTCTTTTAAGGATATGACAATGCCATTGCACGCAACGTTCATCAATGTTCCAGGAAACACAACAGTCAAAAAGAGTACAGTATAAAATTACTATATGAATTGAGCATGAGCATGAGCTTCGTCTTAGACTTCCTGTGGTTCCTTACAACTTAATTATAAACGTAATCCATACCATATATGTTCAATGTCTACAAATCGGTAGGCATTGCACGAAGATCAGTGATCGTGACAATTGTCCTAGAAGCAAATGAAAATGAATAAAATATAAGAGGAAAGGAGTGGACGAGCGCAACTCATCAAGAATATCTTTGCCTTCTTAGGAACCGAGGAAGTCTAAGACAGAGCTCTTCAGAACTATCCTGCGCATTGAATTTATGCAAGAAAAGAAAGAAAAAGGAAAACGAAGGTTAAATGATTAAATAGATGCTGCAGAAGCAAGTTGCAGTTGCGTGTTCGGGTTCGATTCTGTGCGACAAGAGACGGCAAGTGGGATTGTGTGGGACAGGAGCCTACCCAAGGCCAGGGTAGAGCAGTGGGTAAGGGTAGGACAGAGTGGACTTGTGCATGGCAGCTGGAAGGTAGAGTCACAGGTCGGCGCTTGTCCAGCAGGGCGGGAAGAGGGGAAGTTCCCTTCGGGAGAAGAAACAGTCGGCAGATCCAGGCAAGCTCGCTAGTTCCAATCGGCGAAACGTCACGACAACACGGCGGTAAATATCTTCTCGGGAAGTCTGTCGTGGAACCGGTTTCGATGTCGGTTAACCCTTCGACTTCAGAATCTGTCGTGGGGATTTTACTCAAACGGCCGGGATTCTCCGCCGGCAACGTATAGACGAACTCGCGCATAGTTATTCAGCGTGGGGAATTCCCGCAGAATGGAATCTCACGCTAAGAATCGCTAAGGAGGCCCCCGCTTACCATACTTAGTACCTCTTTTCCACAACGCAACTAGGAGATTACAAAGTATTCTATCAACCGCATCAGGGAAGGATTTTTGGAACGAAAGTCTTCAAGACAAAACTACAGTAACTAGATATATGGAACATGCAGAGAGTGGAGATCCAAAACGCGTCTAGCACGAGAATGTGACCTTCAATCAGATACCTACGTTACTTATATAAAATTATATGTTGGATACATTTAACTTCAAAATTATCATCTCGCTTCTTTGTGCTCTACAATAGACCTTAATCTAAACTATATTTTGCTCGGATTCCACCAGCAAAATAACATTTTCTCCTGTGACTTTTACCATTCTCTCAAGTTTTGCAAAATTTTTTCATTGACTTTTACCATTCTCTCAAGTTTTGCAAAGCGCACCGAGAATTGAGCTCTTAACCCAGCTTGTTTTGGCATTTTACACCTACATTACAGTACTTCACCATCTTATGGGGGCCTCTGGTTGTGAAGTGTGTACAATAGGGGGTTTCAGAAATAGGTTTGACGATGTCTACGGGATAACAAACTTCGTAATAATTTTTAGTGAACTCTGTAACGATACAAGATTGTAATAACTGAACGCTCTGTAACTTCAATTAAGGGATATATTTAGCAAATTGCATTCATTTATAAAAATCAAATCATATGTTACGGATGTTTTGGAATGCCGTAACTAAATAAATGATTGTCAGAAGGAGTGACGTGTTCCTCAAGAGGGTGGCAACGTAATCATTTAGTCACATATTGATGATCTGGTTTCGTATTCAAGATCCAAAATGGCCCCGCCCAACAATTCAAATTTGTAAACTGAAATTCACCACCCTCTGGAGCAAATGTGCGAGTTTTCAGGCAAGTAACGGCGGTTTTGTAGTTTCGCATTGGTGTGGGAAATGATCAGTGCCGCCGTGCGGCAACCAAGAAATTGATTAGAGTGCGATGATTCTCACACTAAGAGTGCAACAAAATTTTTGCAATGGGAGATCAAGTACCGCGTTTTAGCGTAGGAGACTCCCTTATCGACGTTGCTCCGGGACCTATAGAGTAATCTTTGGATTTGCAACCTCAACAGCCATTAGGGAAATTTGGAGACTCGTTGGGGATGGCTTCTTCTGTGCTTGGCAAAACCAAGGAGGATGAACAATTTTGCATGGCAACACACCATTACAGCCAAATACTGGATTATTTGGAGGACCCCGATCATTTTGCACAAATTCATGGTGGGAATTGCAAAAAGCCCATTCAGAAACCGACCGCATTTAGTTTCATGGCAACCTTTTTGATTAAAGAGGGTATCGAATTTCCTACTTCTATGACAGGTGACAGACTTTACAAGAAATGGTTGCGGTACATGAAACAATACAAAGAAACTCGAGAACTTAAGAACAAGGCTACGGGAGAAGGTCTCACCGAGAAGGAATATGGCAAAGGGTGGAGAACTATAGAAGATAAATTAAATGGAATGTGCACACATTTTGCAAGAATGGAAGCCATGTTTGGGAGCAGAGCAAACATAAGTCCACCAGCAATGGTAAGTTTAGGAGATTGTAATCCTAATTTGAGCGAGATTTGCAAGGCTGGCAAGGAAGAAGTCCATGAAGGTGCGCAAGAGTGCTCCCAATTCTCATCTCCTCCAGAGGTCGTGCTCCCTAACTCGGGCACTTAGTTGGTCGCAAACACCCAAGGGGTGGAAATTTTAGCAAGTCACATGGAGAATGGAATCCTATCACTAGAGGATGAGTCTCCATTTGTTCCACCGACCGAGGACTCGCCTTTCATTACACCACCACCGCCTTTAAATTCTACAAGAGATGGATCCGATTATGCAGACCAAGAAGGGGAACGTGACCCAAAGAGGAGGAAAGGTGGAATATCTGCAAGTAAGGTACCCAAGTTGTCACCAAGTATGTCATTGTCTCATGATTTAGCAAAAATTACCATGTTAAAGGCAGATAGTATAGAATCCAGAGAGAGGTTACGACTAGCTGAACTAGAAGCCACCAACATGAAGAAGAGAGAGAAAACAATGATGAGAATGGAAGCAGAGCACGTTAGATTAGAGACAAAGAAGATGAAAATTGAAATAGAGAAAAAATTGAGCGCAGATAAAAGGAAAGCTAGAGCAGACAAACACAAATTTAAGGAGAAGAGTTTAGAATCAAAGCGCACTCATGAAATCAAAATGAGTCTCATACAAGTAGGGAAAAGTCTTGAGGAAATAAGTAACTATTTTAAAGTGCTCACTCAGGTTCAACGTCCATCATACTCTATTGATAGTGAATAGTATACCACCATGTAACCTTTATTATGATTATAATAAAGATGAGTTATGGAAACTTGATAAATGTTTCTAGTATCCGCCTGATGTAGCTTGTTACCACTCAATTCCTCACAAGTTTTTGTTTTTGATGTTGTCTTTACCACTCTATTCCTGTCATGTCTTTCTTGCACAATAAGCCCAACATGCCGCTAGTTGATGCTCATAGCCGCCCAAAAGTCTCTCCTGCCGCTTGTCACCGCTCAATCCAATGCAACACGGAAAACAAAATAAAGGCAAGCAAGTTGTTTGGGGTGCTTGTGGGCACTTGTAGTTGCTCGTCGGCGCTTGTAGAAGGGATTGAGTGCTAGTAGGTGCTTGTGGTCATTGGGTGCCACAAGGTGGCCACTAGGTAGGCACCAGTTGACGCTTGCGGCTATTGGGTGGCACTCAACAATGCTGGGAAAAAGCTCATGAAGTCGGTATGCGCTCGTCGGCACTCAACAGACATGGATTCATGGCTCGTAGTCGCTCGGAGGTGCTCATTGGCACGCATAGACGTTGAGGGCCGCTCGTGATGTCTTTAGGGTTGAGTATTTAAAAGGAAATGGTGCCCATATTTGTAAGGTGGTGACACGTTGGATACAAAAGGCACAATTCAAAATTTAGCACATGAAAATACAAGAGTTAGACCACAATGAGAGTTCAATATGAGATATGAATATGAGTATGATAATATGAGTTCAATATGAATATGAGAGTTCACAAGTGTAAACTAAAACATAAATGTATACATGGGGAGAAATGAACATAATATGTATATAAATGGGGAGCCAATAGAACCTAAACCTATGACTATGGAGGTTGAGGAGGTGAAGAAGACGAGGGAGATGCACTATGGTGTCTAAGTGCTACTACTACATCCTCAAGTCTACGACGGTATACATGATGTTGAATCCTAAATAGACTCAATGACCACCATAGGGGCAACTCACTCTCATCCAAGTCTCGATGCCTGATACCACTAGCAAGAAGAGGATAATGGTCACAACTATATGAACTCAATCTACCTGATGTTCACTCCTCTTCTGCCCAACTAATAGCAGGCCTATTGTCATGGACAAATCTGTCCAAAGCACTCATCAAAGGGTCAAATGACCAAGTGTATGATGCTCTATGTACCCTATAAGGACGGAAGTGGGTAGGGTGGATAGCACCATGTGGATGGTTCCTATAATAAGAGAGTGCATAACTATCTATGATCAAAAGATCACGAAGAGGTAAATCTAATGAAGGCAGATGCTCATATGATCTAACTCTAAGTCCTCTAAACTCTAAATCTCGCTATATATCTCTAGAGCACAAACATGCCATGAGGCAAGACCCATTGTGAACTCCCTCAGGGAGTTTAGACCACTGCCACATGCTCCGTAGCAACCACTCCACTCCGTCCAAAGTAAGATCTATCCACAAGATAACCTCAAAGCGTAGTAAACAGAATTGGATGAAATGGCAAACACTAGGATGGGCCACCCACCCTACAAGCCCAGACTGTGTGTGAGGGAACCAACCATGCGTATTTGTCCCGCTCTCCCATGCACAGAAACTGATAGCACCACAAATCCATAATGAACACATACAAGTAACATCCCAATAATAATCTTCTTCCGTAGGAAGCCGGGGAAGAAGATATGTGGAATATACTCTCCTGATAGATGAATCGTTTCTCTAAACTCAATCTGAGTGCCCTGAGTCTCCACACTATGAGTTAACACATGGGTAGCATCAGTCTGGGTCTGCATTTCATGACGAGTATGGGTCTCGCGAGCAATAGTACGTAGTCTGGGTCCAAGATAAACCCTAGGAGCCCTCAAATGAGCTAGACTAATCTCACTCTCCTCTACATGAGCTCTCATCTGAGCTAGACTGCTCTCGCTCTACTCTACCTAAACATGTGCACTCTCACACCTCTCTATAGCATATGCTAACTCTTGTGTCTGATTATGGAACTGGAGCTTGTAACCCTCCGCCATGGCAGCGGCACCTAGTATGTCCATGTCCAAGTCACCTAATCTCTGCTCTCTCTATCTCAAAAGTAAGCAAGGTCAGATGCCTCTCCTCCTTTGCAGCAAGTAAATCCTCTCGCTCACAAAGGAGTCTCTCTCACTCTAGCACTAATCTTTCTCTCTCCTCTACACTTTCCAATCTACTCTCACGCTCAAGCACTAATCTCTCTCTCTCTCCTCTACACTCTCTAGTCTACTCTCATGCTCAAGGAGATTTCTCTCTCTACACTCAGCCACTCGAACACAATCATCTAAAATGCGAGTGATGTCAACTGAATAGGAAGGAAGTGAAGGTACTCTGAAATGCATGGGGTCACCAACTCCCTCCACAAATGGAGGAAGTGGTGAAGGGGAAGAAGAATGAAAAGGAGCTATCTCAACAAAGGGTAAGGGTTGTGTCTCAACACAAATCTGTTGAACACCTATTCACAAGTGGTACATTTAGTTATCCATCAAGTACAAATTCATACTTGAATATACAAATATACAAGTTCACAAGTTCATTAAATCAAGCTTCTTAAATGAACTCATTTATTAAATCCGGTAATGGTATATACAAAAGAACTTTGTATGTTTTCCAACATATAAATATATGACTATATATATATAATATATATATATATGACAAAACTCAAACCTAATCAATCAATCAATCACTCACCATCCTCATCCTCCCCATCATCAGTAGTCTCGTCCTCATCCAAGCTATCTGCATCCTCATGATCATCACCATGCTCTCCCTCGTGTATAATCTCCTCCTCTCCATCACTCAGGTACATCACTTCCTCCTTTGGAATGAAACCTCTCTCCACAAAGAGATGTGTGAGTATCTGCCCAAGGAAGGTAACTTTGAACCTACGCCCCTTAGGACTCATCACTTGGCTTTGCAAACTCCCCACCTCTGCAATGATAGCTCTAAAAGCTAACACTCCCCAATCATAATCCTCCACACCAAATCTCCTCAACTTGCTCTTGGTGTTGAGTACCAAATGCCCATGTACAATCTTGGGCCTAATAGTGGGTGTAACTAGTGCACCCATTAATTGGAAGAAAGCTTTGAATGTAGGATATACACATTGCCTTGCAAGATATCTTTTTGCAACCCTATCCCTTTATGGAAACCAGTCTGAGACAGCTATGTAAGGAACTGTCCTCCGTCTTGGTGTTCTCCCCTTGGGCATGGCAAGTGCATCTCTAACTATATCTGCAGTCAATTGAAACTACCTACCTCTTACCAAACCTGTGCAAGAGACCTTGTCCCATGAACTCACAAACTCTGTACATGGAATGACTTGCATAACCCACCAAAAATTTCAGCTCAAACTTCTGTCCCAAGGACTCAAACTCAAGGGTGGCGCTAGGTGGCACTGGAAGGTGCTCTTGCATAGTCTTAACAAACTGAGAAATTGCAAAGTGCCGCTAGTTGCCGCTGGTAGCCGCTGGGAGATGCAATCGGGGGACATGCAACGACGCGGCAGGGCGCTCCTGACCACCAATGGCGCCCGTAGTGCACCGGGAGGGCGCTCAAGGCCGCATGGAGGCACCCGTGGATGCTGCCCATAGGTGCAGCTCTGCTGGATGGCGTTGCGGGACAGTGCAGGGTTAAGCTAAGAACCGTGCGGAGAAGCTGGGAACCGCACGGAGAAGCTAGGAACCGTGCGGAGGTGTTGGGTGCCGCACAAGGTCACGAGAAGACACTCGCACAAGGGGTTAACAAGATGGGGATGCCGCTAGAACCCGCTCGTCGACGCATGATGGCGCTGGTAGGCGCTATGGGACAGGAGAGCCGCAAGTATGTCTGCGCGGCCCCGTGGGAGTGTTGGGTGTCGTGCGGGATCATTGGGTGCCGCGGAGGGGCACTGGGTGGCGCACAGGGAAGGCGCTTGCACACAGGGGTTTAGGGTTCGGGATGGCGCTGGGTGGCATTGCGGGACAGGCTGGGAGGCGCTGATGATTTGAAAGCAATTTCTAGAAGTAAAATGAACATATCAAGATGGGTTGAAAAGAAAAGAATGAGGAATGTTTGAAAAGTACCTCTGGCCGTGGATAGTGAAGTTCAAGAGTTATTTTCAACCCCATTACATCTAGATCGACCTCTCGAATTCCCGAAACAGCAGTTTGAACTTGATGTTTGTCCAGCCAGCACCACTTGATGAAATTGGTTGGGTATTGAATGGTATGGAATGCTATGAGCCAATCTCGTTCCTGAGTATTTCTCATATTGGGCCCGTCAACTATCTTTTTGTATCTCCAGATTTTGCCATGGTTGAAAACGAATGTGCTCTTGAACTTTTTTTTCTCTCTTCTCAATCACTCCTTGTCCTTGAGTTGTGCTTCAACCAACCAGTTTGCCTCTTTCCTTCCCCAGTCTCGAAAAGTCTCACCCGGCCACACTCTACCTTGCGAAATGACCCTCAAAATGACCCTCCAACACACCCTTTGCCTTGTGAAATGACCTTCAAAATCACCCTTTCTCCTTCTAAGTACTCACTCGTGAAACTCTGCTTCCAACACCCCACACACTCAAGAATAAAGCTTTCAAATGACAAGAATGGAAAAGAACACAAGTTTATATAACCCAGGCTGTCAGAAAAAAAATCAATCCCAAACATACTAAAATGTACACTTTAGAGACAAAATTGCATTTTTTCAACCGAAGAACCCAAGTCTCGAGCGGCAACATGCGGCACTCCACGTTGCCAACCAGCACAGCCAAGCATCGCATAATTCACGAGCGCCTACCAGTGCCTACCAGCACCGACCACCAGCGCCTACCAGTGCCCACCACCGGCGCATACCAGCGCCTATGAGTGTATGTAATATGTGGTGCACTCCGGACATCTACGAGCGCCACTCTCAATTAATTTTTTAAGTTTATGAGCGGCACCCAACGTCTACGAGTGCCACTCTCGATTAATTTTTTAAGTTTGTGAGTGGTATCCAGCGTCTATGAGAGTCATCTCCTGATGTATGCAACATCAGCTTATTTTTCTCCAAGTGCACGTAAGTGTCAATGGAGGACTTACAAATGTATAGATTAAGCTTCATAGAATTAATTTTGCATCCACATGATGTTCTTATCACAATATTACATGAAGATACACTCATGGTCTAAGAAAAAGACTCTTGGTCTAAGTTACGAGACTATGAGATATGAGATGAATACTGAGAATATATATTTTATCATATGGAATCTCAATCAATCAATCCAGTATATCATCATAGTTATAATCAAGGCAATGTTGCATCACCCTTGATCTACTTTCTTCTCTCCCAAGTTCTATACCCTGAAATGACATTTCTGAATCTATTTGAGTCTCCTTTATAAATCCGCCATCATCCTCTGACCAAAGGTCAGACCTATTGATTAAAAAATTGTGTAAAATAATACACACTGATACCCACTTTAACAAATAAGCATTTCTACTATTGTCTTTTAGTTGCACTCTTAGCTCACAAAGAGAATGCCATCTAGCTTTCAATACTCCTATACAATGCTCATTTATCACTCTTGCATTTGCTAAATATTTATTGAACTCCTGCTTGTCTTTTGAGCGAGCTTGCTTGAAAGCGGGTACTAGGTGATGCATGGGTACATAACCTGAATCACCTAAAAGGTACTTCTTTGCCTCAAAAGTGCAACACCTCCCTCTTTGGTTCAAATCATTCCATAGTGACGATTTTTTCAAACAAGTCATATCATGACATGACCCTGGTATTCATGCAAATAAAAAAAGGCCATACTTTTAGTAAACTAAAAAAACACGATCACCAATGCATTGCAAAAATACATAACAAAATAACACATAACATAAACCATACCTCCAGAAAAATGTATAACTCTCCTTTTATCATCACAAATAACTTGGCCGTTTATAGGATATGAACCCTTGCGGCTGAAATATATTTCCCCGTCCACAGCTGGTCGGGCAAGATGGAACAATATGCCATCTACCAAACCAACACAACCGGGAAAACCTTTCAGTGCAAAAATAGTGGATATCCTTTTCCTCTCCTCGAGTTCGGGCCAAGCAACTTGACTCCTCATCACATCTAATATGGCTATCATAACTCTGTTAGTAAAAGCAATTGTTGAACTTGCACTAATGCCCCAAATATTTAAACCCTGCGCAACACAAGCTCCATTGCCGTGATGCCCAAATCTATCCAATGCTAGGGCAACGTGGATCCACACGGGTGTTTGCTCTCTTTGGTACCTTTTCTCAAAAATCGGGTGAGTCTTAATCAAATCAACTAGTGTTGAAAAAGAATCCCCATCCATTCTAGTAAGCTAGCAAAAGGCCTTAGTATCTAGATTTCTAAAATACTCCTTCACAAACTCTCTACTACGAGGGTAAGTAACACGGGGTTCCAAGTATCGATGAGTATGTGCATACTTCCATCCACTAATAAAACATTCTAGCATATCTAAATCTCCTCCTAATTCCTCATCTTCATCTTCTACTCCTGGTAGCGATATCTCCAAATCTAACTGAATCATCCATTGAATACATTTTCTAATATTTCTGGTTAGTTCTAAACGAGTGCTCCCTCTTGGCATGAAAAAACTCTATTTTTAATCACCACTGATAATAACTCCTTATCCACAAAGGGGATCTCTCTTCTCCGCAAAGGGCATCTCTCTTCTCTACAAAGGGGCATCTCCCTCTCCCTATGAAATTTCAGCAAACGGACATCTCTATATGCAAAAAAAACAATCTGTGCAATTCCATTTTGTAACAAGAAAAAAAATTCATGAATTTCATTTCATTACTCAAGGGGAAGAAAGGTATACATTTCATACTCGTACAAAAGACAATTTTTTAAAATAATGAAATCAAAAGTAATACCTCAAACAAAATCACTCCTCACTCTAACCTTCTCACGGGGCTTGCACTCAAATCTTCCCACTCCAAATCTGCTATGGTCTCTCAAATCTTCATCAGTGGTCAATTTTTGCATCCCCTCAAATCTTTCCACTCATGCTCCCGCCAATCTTCCTTGGTAAAAATTTTCCCAGTTGCCGCTCATCATTTTGTTTCCATGGGTGTTCTCAAATATCCCCGTATGCTCCTTTTGGTGGCCGTCACTTTCACTCTAACCCTAAACGAAAACTTTATTAACCCTAATGTGCAATCAATGCACTACGTAGTGATAACAGAAAATTCCTTCTCCCTTATTTTCTACAAACCACTTCATACAAAGTGTGCTAATAATAAGAAACTTGGCCCCAACTCCGTAACATTACCATTTCTACCTCCTGGTCACACACCGTACCTATTTAGTCAACGCTTTGTAACAATCTATATAAAAATTTTAGAAACTTTGTAAAACTATTTTTGAAACCCCCTAATATGCGCAAGATGTTCATGCGTGGGAGGTCCTATGTCAAAGACGCAATACACTTAGGCGAGCACAGCCTCTATTACACAAACCAGATTATGTGCACGTGGTTTGGGCTCAATACCGTGTGAGGACTTTCCCCACCAGTGATGGTGGGAGGAAAGTACTTACGCGGTTTTGTACGACTTCCGGTATTGAACAAGTTCTGCCAGAAAAAAACCCTTTGGAAGATGAGTTCATCGTCCAAGTTCGCAACTCTGCCAATAACAAGTCAAGAGATCAAAAGTCAATAACGCAAAATTATGGGATTATTTGAGTGTTTCTCTCTTATAGAAAAAAGACTGTGGAGAGGCAATAGAATTTATCCTGCTAATCTTTGGTGGACGTGGTATTGTTTCCAGCCCTTGAGTTTATGTTTTATATTTATTGCAATTGATTGCTTTTTATTTAAATTCCTCAGTTAGTATCAGCCTATGTTTTGGATAATTCATGCTTGCTTGGCTAATTATCCTTGAGTAATTTGAAATATTGCTCTAATTGATGTGTATCTAAACTAACTTGTTCTCTTCAATATAAAGTAGGTGACCGCGTAGGAAAGCTGAAGGATGGGAAGACCCCATCAAGCCGTACAAGGAAGAGACAAAAAGTGTAACATGAGGCTAAGCCCCAATAGAGTCCATATGAG
Source organism: Lunularia cruciata (assembly GCA_948567375.1). Taxonomy (NCBI): domain Eukaryota; kingdom Viridiplantae; phylum Streptophyta; class Marchantiopsida; order Lunulariales; family Lunulariaceae; genus Lunularia; species Lunularia cruciata. The sequence continues at coordinate 14,983,269 of OX419757.1, read as the reverse complement.
AAATCTGCCCTACCGTACCTAAGATATCAGAGCTATGCAAGTCGTACGGTCTACACACAACTGGAGCATCCGTAGAAATATCACCTAATGTGATTGCTCTCCTATGGATTGCACCAGCCACTGCACTCTGTAGAGCAACGGACACACTCTGTCTAAAATATGCTACAAATTATGAGAGTGAGAGTGGTACCCTTGACACCTAACATGATAAGCTCTTGCGCACTCCTTGAAAAATGTGTCAAATGTCGTGTCCATCGCTCCATATAACTCCAAGGCTAGAGGAACAAAGAGGTGACCTCACTGCATGCCCCTATACTTGGATACCTTGCAACCTACTGCTGCACTCACCGCCCATCCATGGGGATGGGTAATCACTCCTTCCAAAATTGTATCCCACGTGGGGTCCGTAACCATGACATCCTCTATTGTCACCTGATCATCTTAGACCAAGTATAAGTCTGCCTTGACACGTGTTGTCTGCCAAGCATACAAATGCTCCCTCCAAGCCAAGTATCCACTCTCTCATGCCATAGCAAAAACTATGTCCCTAGTGGCATCATGGGTAGCTATCCTTTGTCCTCCAAAAGGACACGGTGTCATGTGGACCACTATTGCATCTAGTGTAGAACCACACTCACAAGTGAGTAATAAAGATGCAGATGGGTGGACCAAACCTAGGTGAAACCTCATCACTGTAGAGAAAGTAGCTGGTGCGAGTCGGAATGCCCTAATGCACGGTTGAGCTAGGATCCAAGAGCCTGCACCCTTGCCAAAGAAAGAGCAAAGACATGCTCTAGTAGCCTAAGGAATGGACAAGTCAACTAAGAGAGAATGTAGCGTATGCTCACATTGTTACTCCATCAAGGAAGATTGTAAACCTCTAGTCCAATCTGATGATAGTGAAGCAAAAGGTGGAAAATCCTCTTGTGCTTATAAAGATAGACTATCTCTTGTCTGCCGCCATAACACCTGGAGAGAAAAGGATCCTCCCTCCACCTCTGTCACATAAGTCTCCAAAACCGGCCTATCAACAACCACAAAACGAGAGGAAAGTAGGGGTGCCAAGAGAGCCCAATTACCCAAAAATGCTATAGGTGCCATCTCCTCCTCCATCAGCAAGCCAACCCCACCACATGAGATTGGCAGAGCTGTCTGTCAAATCCCCTTTCACACACTTCAAAAGTCCCTAGTCCAATAATATCACCAAAGACTCCTATAATCCTCCTATCAAATGCTCTTAGATGTGATAGGAAGGACGGTGAGGGGGGAACTATACGGATGAGGTAGGATGGTCAATGAGCAATACTAGAAGAGAGTATACCAAATGCCACCTACGGATCTCCTAGTAATTGAAGGTCATCCACATGGAGAATATCCTCAGCAAGGTAGCGTCTAAGAAGCATGTGACAAATTCTCCGATCCTACTGGCACTCCAAGAACACGAAGTCCATCTGTGGATGTGATACACCTCTTTGGAAGCTCAAGGTGGAGAGGGATACCTAAAGGGGACCATGCCCTACACTTTGACACCTTGATTCTCAAGCCTACTAGATGTAGCTTGATAGTCAAGTAGTCAAAGGCTTGCCTAATTTGATCTACATGGCCTACAATGTGTGTATCATCTACCAAGGAGGGAAATATACAACCTAGCATGGTCAAAGTAGTAGATAAGAGAGCTCTAAAGTGAGCCGTGGCAAATAAGAGCCCCCCCCCAAAGGATCTCCTTGATGTGTACCAACAGATGACTCCAAGACGGTGACTCCTTCTTGTGAACCACCATGCTGGTAGTAAAGGGAAGTAGGAGAGTCATAAAAAGACCGCACAAAATGAATGAGACTTGCCAAGGATCCACCAGCCTCCCTAAGCTCTCTAAAGATGGATGTCTGTAAGATGCTATTAAAAGCATTCTCAACATCCACCTGTAGGATGACCCACTCTGGATGGATATCTAGGAGTGCTCTAATGCCTAAAGATATAGTCTCACATCCTCCAAGTGTAGCTACTCCAAACTAATGTGGATTGAGGTGCTCTTGAAAGTGAGAACAATGTTGAAGGACAATGGTACAATTGACCAAATGCAAAAAGATCTCTCCAATAGCAATCGGTCTAATGCTCCCCGTGTCCTTCTCCATCACGAGAAGTAGACTAGCACCTAACACCCGACTAATAGACATAAGAATGTCTCCTCTTGCTACTATTGCAACCACTTGAAACAACTCGACAAAACCACTAGAAGGATCATCTGCCTAGAAGCAATCTCTAAGGTGCTCATAAACCATCCCTAACAAACCTCCTAAGGAAAGGCAAGTAGCAATGCACAATGCTTGTGCAAATAGCAACCTATCAAGACATAAAGGCTGCTCAGACTGATAATCTAAGACCTTTAGTGGTAGTCCCTCTACTGCTATAGGATGTAGTGAGTGTAGGGAAGAGATAGTCTCATCAATAGGACTTGCCATAGACAGAGGGTGTAGTGCTTGTGCTGCTCTACTAAAATATCCCGCCTTACCCAATGTCCTACACCATCATAATCTAGTGGACTCTATGGTATCCTATGGTGATGCTTGTCTCCTAAATTGTGTAGCCCTAATAGACTCCTCCTGAAGGGTTGCCCAATCCCCTGCTCAGAATTGATGAAATCTAGCAGCCACCTCTCTATGCCTCACACATCCTCCTCTAATGTAACGAAGACACCATCAAGGGAGTAAGAGGAATAGGAACCATGCTAACTTGTCCAAGTGATCAAGTGGTAGGCAAAAAGCCTGTCTAGCCTCATCATGGAGTGTGCGGGATAGCCTATGGAATAGACTTGGACAAGGAAAACTAGTGTCAAGTAACCCCAAAATGCAATCCACCTGAGAAGCTAACCACTCCCACGACTAGATTGATATCCCCAGAACAATCAACAAAGGGATAGAAGAAGCGTGCGTAATCCAAAGTGTCATTGTTGTAGATGTGGTCACTTGTCTCACTTGAGCATCCCAAGTGGTCCAATTATAGTCTTTGTGCATCCTTCCTACGTCGGTCTTTACCTCTTGCAAGGTAAAGCATAGGTGACACACCGGGTGTATCCCAAGCCGCCCTAAGCAACTCCACATAGGAAGGTGTAGCCATAGCTACCACAAGAATAATGATAGTAACACATGTTGCTCCTCTCCAAATGTCTCCATACCTGCAAAACCACAACTCCTCACATCCCAACTCACATAAGAAAACAATCTCTCCAAACCCTAAAATCTATAAACTTTCATAACTTTTAATATCCATCTCCAAAATTTTCAAACTAAATTCCCATGGAACCCAATCATGGAAAAAAGATATTGGAATTGAAAACCTCCGACCTATCACTCTCAATGTGTAATGATCATTCTAAACCCTAAAAAAACTAAAAATCCTCATAACGTTTTACTCCATTCTCCATAGTCTTCAATCTAGGTACCAATGGTACCAAAATTGAAAAATAAAGAGAATCTACTATACACTTGAGTGCTATATGCTAGAGAGCACTCAGAAATGATAGATGTCTTCTCACATCTCTCCCTCTCCTCTCCCGTCTCCACACTCTCCAGCAGCTTTCCCGCAGCTCTCTCTGCTGCATATGAGCTTTTCAACTAAGCGTATGCAAACTCCCCTCAATTTCATTATTTGGGGACATCCGGTAATTATTTTGATTTGTCCTGTTTGATTTAGAGAATTTTGGTGTTAAGATATTGAGTGTATGCTTCAAGAATTTCTATTCCAAGGGCACTTTACAAACCATAAATACAATCATTGCAGAAATAGTCTTTCTCAAAGAAGATGACCATTAAAAAGTAGTGTACAACAATATTGTTTTCTTAGATGAATGCCAAAAAAGTAATCTTCAAGAAATGCTTGACCTTATGATCCTCACTTACTAAGCCACTAGACATATGAACAACAACAAAATTCAATGCACAAAAATCTCTATGTACCAAAAACTTGTCTACTATCATTATTTTTTTCCGTTAGGTCAACATGCATATGAGAATATTTTCTCCAAGATGATTGATCAGACTACACAATGTTGAGTTGAAGCTTATCAAGAATGGACTTCCTTCAATAAGAACTACAAGTTTGAATGGTAATGTAAAACCATCTTCCAACTTCTCTCCTTCATTCTTTGTATTGCGAGAAATATCATCAATGAGTTTGGCTCAAAGTAGCACCTATGGAGACTCAATTTTTTTCCAATGGAGTGTGCTTGTTAATCCCATATAAGAACTTTTTGTAACTTCACATTGTTTGAATTCATCAAATAAAATAAAGATGACATGAAAAAAAGGAAGTAAGGCTCAAGATTGACAAAAAGAGAAAAAAAGGTGAGGAATAATATATAGATAAAGATAAGGAACTCTTAACTATACCAAAATGGCTATTATAAATTAAAATCTTGATAAAAGCTTAAGACATGACAAGGGTAACAAAGACAATAAGAAGCAAAAGATGAACTAAAGAGAGGGAGGAGATACAAAAACCGCAAAGAGGATAGAAGCTAAAAGTAAACCTAGGAAAAAGATTGTGTGGAACTGCTTTGCTCATAGCTCTATTATAAATAACTATTGTCATTAAGTATTAACCATTGTTGTTGAATTATTTATTAGTGCCATCATGAGTATCTTAATTATTGTTTTCTTGTTCCATTGGTTTATTTGACATCTTGCTAAAACCTGCAATGAGCTATTGCAGCTCAAGGAAGTTTAGCTTATAGTTGTGTTTAAGAGTTAGTATGCTTTGAATGATCTTATTATCCTTCAAAAAAAATACTTTAGAATCTTTTAATACAACTTGGAGTCCACCTTAAGCTCTATTTGTTGTCATCTATACATGGTAGATAAGTGTTGTAGCGATGGGACTTCTTGAATAAAATATCACTAGAAATAATACAATAGAATGTCAAGGAATGGAAGATTCAATTCCCTCCTCTCAAAAACATCATAACATCTTTATCCCAAAGTTTGCTTCTCTTTTACACTATCATGACACAATAACCATAATAATTATTTACATGTGAAGAAATATTTATGTCTTGTGTATGTAGATCACTACACAACATACATTGTTGTCAACATCATACGCTATAGAAGCATAACTCATAAAATGGTCATACATGAACTCTAAAGTACCACAATAAATCAGTTTTTTGCACATTCAAATTACATTCAACTAAGATCAAAACACAATCCTCAACTCAATAATTTTCCACAATGAGCACTGCAACAATGAGCAACAATCCCTAAACTAAAACAATGAGCTCTTTGGAGCTGCACTTTGAAGGTATACTCCTCTACTCAAATTGAATCTCCAGCCCTAACGGCATTGCTTATGGTCCATCTAATGGTGCAAATGGTGCAAGTGAGAATGGGTCCAATGGTGTGATCAATAGCCCTAACAAAAAATGTGGCCACCACTAAGTAGTCTTTGAGCAAGCACTAATATAACTTTGATTGCCAAGACTATCAATTTAGTGTCCAAGAAAACTAGCTTTGGTACTGCATACATAATGGCTTCAAAAATTACGATCATCACATTATGTGTGCAGCACATAATGTGATGAGCATAATGTGATGACCGTAATTTGTGATGAAATTATCAAGAGCTTATGCTATACTCATATCAATTATGGTGACCTATAGATTGATAAATGCTTCCACATACTCTTGTATGTTGTTCTTCTACTTCAACCACCCATGGTCGAGTTCAAACCATCTGCATGGAATTCATGGATTGGAAATTCTTAAGCAGCCCTTCTTGCATTGCTATCCAAGTGATCTCTCTTCCTTTTGCTAACACTAATTGTTCCCAAGCATCATACCATGTGAGGGTTTATTGGTCAAGTATTTTCATACAAACACGCCTACAAAATGATCAATGATCTCAATTGTGAATAATCAAAAATATCACTTCATTCTTGAAATCCAATTTTTCACTAACAAGCTTAACTTGCACACCAAGTAGATGACTTCTAGAAAGAAGCTTCTTGAGAAGTTTCACAATTAACTTGGCTTGCACTCCAAGAAGGCAGCTTTAGGAAGCTTCTTGAGAAGCTTCTCAAGGGCCTTGTATGTTCCCTATAAATACCAAAGCCAAAGCTCATGCTAGGCATTTGGAGTTTCCCTCATTCAAGTGTCCAAATGTGATCTCCCACTCTGGTCTTTTCTTCTCTTATTTCTCTCCTCGATCTCAACCTTTTATGTTGGTATTATGGTAAGAACAGGATGGATGGAATCTATGGACCACCACATCTATTTCTACCAAATAGGATTTTTGTGTTTGTGTACTATCCAAGCATCATTTCATGCAATTCATCACCTCATACTTAGGGCAGAATTTTTGAATATGATCACCTTGACTGATGAACCCTTGGTACTTCCAATTGTGACTTATGAAAATTGGTGGACGTGTTAATTTAGCTAAACTATTGGTAGTTTGGTAGAGTAGTAGCCATGGAGGAAATACCCAAAGTTATCATTGCTATGTAGGAACAAATCAAACACTTTACTTAATTGTTGGAAGAACAAGATCATCAACAACAAGATTGTAAAAGACTAAGACCAAGGAGAGAAATAGGAGAATGGAAGATCACATTGGGACACTTGAATATGGGAAAACCAAAAATTTCTAGCATGAGCTTTGGCTCTTGTATCTATAGGGAGCATACAAGGCTCTTGAGATGCTTCTCAAGAAGCTTCCTTAAGTTGTTTTCTTGGAGTGCAAGCCAAGTTCACCGGGAAGCTTCAAAAAGCTTCCTTCTTGAAGCCGTCTACTTGGCATGCATGCTAAGTTGGTTGGAAGCTTCTATAAGCTTTTTTCTAAAAATTACCTACTTGGGGTGCAAGATAAGTTACTAGGAAGCTTCCCAAGAAGCTTTTTAGATACTTCTAGGATATTCTAGGCTAATTTGGCCTATTCACTACTTTGTTAGCCCTGACTAACTTTGTCACTAAACTCCATATTGTTACATATTCCTCCACCACTAGTTGGTGATGTCCTTGCTGCCATTGAAGCTTCAAACTCTTAGATGGCCATTTTTTCATTATGGAGATGAGAAAGAGGCTTCCAAGTGGCATCATGAAAGGGATAGCCTTTCCAAAGGACCTTGTACTTGGTAAGTTGTCGACGGCCATGTTGGATGTGGCAATGTGCAAGTATATGATCAACTTTGTACTCCTCATAATCATGGATAGGGATTGGGAGGAGGAGGAGGTTGGACACAAGAGGAAAAAGAAGATGGATTAGGAACAAAGGGTTTTAACTTGGAAACATGGAAGACAAGGTGGATGTGCATATGACAAAGCAAGGCAAGTCAAGTCAATATAAGCAATAGGAGAGATGATTTCGGTAACATCAAAGGGTCCTATCCAATTAGGGGCAAGTTTACAAACTTGGGTATCAAGTGGGAGGGATAGGTTACTAGAGGAGAGCATGACTTTGTCACCAACTTGAAATGTGAGATCACGATGATGGTGGTCTGCATATTGTTTCTGATGATTCTAAGCAACAAGGAGATGAGACTTGGCTTGTTGGAGGGATTAGGATATGGTGGTCAAGGAGGTTGAAGTATAAGGAACATGAGATGGAGGAAGAGCAAGAAGAGAATTTGGAACAAGTGGATCTTAGCCAAAATTGAGAAAGAAAGGAGAGAATATAGTGCTTGCTTGTTTGGAGTTATTGTATGCAAACTCCGTAACTGCGAGACATTCAGCCTAACTGGTGTGGTGAACGTTGATGAAGGCACAAAGCATATCCTCCAAGGTGCGGTTTTTACGTTCAATTTTCCCATTAGTTTGAGGATGATAGGTCATGGACAAAGCAAGCTTGGTATTGAGTATTTGGAGAGTGCTTGCCAAAACTTTCTAGTGAATCAAGGATCACGATTAGAGATGAGTACATGTGGCATCCCATGATGCTTAAAGACATTGTTGAAGTAGAGCTATGCTTATGTTGGAGCATCCATGGTATCAAAGGTTGGTGCCAAGTGGATTTACTTACTAAGTTTATCCACAAACACCACAATTACCGTGTGACCTTGCTTTGTCTTTGCCAAGGATGTGATGAGATCCAAGCGCATGTGTTCCCATTGAGCAGATGGAATAGGAGGTGGTTGAAGGAGTCCACTCAGGTTTTGGTTGCTAGTCTTGTTGCATTGGCAACTCTCATATGATTGGACAAACTCTTGAACATCTTGTGTTATGTTTGGCACCACCATTAGTGTTGGAGAGTACCCAAGGTAATTCTACACCCATGTGACCAGCAATTGATAAGTCATGGGCTTCTTGGAGGCATACAAGTCAGAGATCACCCTTGGTTGGGACATAGATGCAATCCTCATGGATTAGAAGGCCTTCCTGAAGAAGAAGGTGTTATATTCCTTGTCACCAATTGCAAGATGCGCTTGTACCATCTAAATGAATAGATCTTTTTGTAGAGCTATTCTAAACTCAATTTGGACCTTGGAGTTGATTTACACCGTTGTAATTGCCATTGTGATGAGAGGAAGAGACTTCAAATCAGATCATTATGATAAGGCATCAAAGATGACATGGAACCAATTGGGTTTGTACTCAAGTTTGATGTCAAACAATTGTAGTTGTTCCTCCCATTGATGATGTCACTCTTTATGTGTTCCAAATGTAATGTATGCAACAAGTGCTTGTGATCAATTTGCATGACCACTTGTTTCTCCAAGAGATAATTCCTCCATGCCTTGGTGGCATATATCATTGCTAGTTGTTTCCAATCTTGAGTAGCATAATTCCTTTTTGCTATATTTAGTCTATGAGACACAAAGGAAATGGGATGTAATTCATCTATGAATTCTTGTTACAACAAGGCTCCAATTGCAAAGTTGGAAGTATCAAAATCAACCACACATGTAGTTGACGATCATATGGTTGAAGAATTGGTCTTGAAGACACCATATGTTTCAACTTCTAGAATGTTTCTTTGTGCTTGTTGGTCCATTGAAAGCTAGAGTTCTTCCCCCAAGAGATCAATCAATGGTGCAACCACATGAGCATAATAGTGGATGAACAGTTGGTAAAAACTAGCAATCCATTAAATGCTCGTACTTTAATAGCATCTTGGAGTAAGCCAATTAGTGATTGCCTTGATTTTCTCCTTTTCTATCTTGATCCCCTCCAATGAGATCTTGTGACCCAAGAAGATAACTTCCTTTTGCCAAAAGGCACACTTCAACTTCTTGCAATAAAACTTCCAATGTCATAGTTAGCTTAGGACTTCTTGCACATGATTCACATATTCTACCTATATCTTGCTATAGATTAAGATATCATCCAAGAACACCACCATGTACAGATCCAATAGTCCATCCAACACCTGATGCATCTGATCCATGAAGACTTTTGGAGCATTAGTGAGCCCAAAAGGCAAAACTCTCCACTCAAAATGTCCATACCTTGTGCAAAAGGTAGTCTTTTGCACATCCTCCTTACCAATGGAGATTTTCCAATAGTTGTTATGAAGATCCAACTTGGAGAAGTATCATGCTCCACTCAGTTGATCAACCAAGTCATCAATTCAAGGCAAAAGGTATGCATTCTTCATTTTCTATTTATTGAGCTCACGGTAATCAATACAGAAATGAAGTCCTCCATCCTTCTTTGGAATGAATAATAACAATGCTCCCCAAGGAGATGTACTATGTTGTATGAAATCCTTCTCCAACAACTCCATAAGTATTTTTCACAACTCCTCTAACTCCTTTAGTGAGAGCCAATTGGTCTACTTACTATAGTATTCCTTAGTACTAACTCAATCTTGAAGGGCATACCACAATTAGAGGGTAATCCCTTTGGCAAATCATCCAAAAACACATTTGCAAACCCTTGAACTATGTGATCAACCATTGCACAATGAGGCTCCTGACTCTCCTTAGATTCTCCTTGTGCAATTGGCTTGATCTACACTACAAAAATATACTTATCTTCCTATAAAGCTTGCTCTATAGTTGCTTCCTTGACAAACTTCCCATCTAGGGACTTATCTTCTTTCATGGTTTGTTGTATGGCTGCTTTCTTGAGAAACTCCCCATCTAGAGACTTATCTTCCTTCAAAGCTTACTCTATGATGTTTTCCTTCCAAACTTCCCATCTTGGGACTAACTATCCTTATGTGTTGTACTCAAAGGTGTTAGATAACCTAATCGGAAAATTCTACCTTGGTGTTGTACTTGAATTTGTTGTCGGGTCCAATCAAATTGAACCTTGTGACGTTCAAGCCAAGGTAGTCCTAGAATGACATTATAGAGTAGAGGTGCCACTACAAACCTCATACACTCCAAATACTCCTTCCTAATCTTGAAGGTAACAAGATGCAAGGTACGGAATGCAGATTCATTTCTACCATCCACTATCATCAATCTACTTCCAATTATTACCTTAATAGGATTACCCAATTCCTTTGTTAATTGCATAGACATACAATTCTTTGAACTTCCAAAATCAACCAAAATCCTACAACCATGATCAAAATCATACCTTGCAAGTGCAACAAACTTGCATAGGTTGAGCCTTCAATCCCATTAGAACTAATCAAGTTCTCAATATGCGGCTCAAAATCCCCTATTGAGATTTCTCAATTCCTTGATCATTTTACTCCACAATTTCCATTTGGGCGACTTGTTGATGTTGCTCATTCTTGAGTGGACACTCTATAATGCGATGTCCAATTTGGTGATAATAGAAACATCCATCATTTTGTCATAGTCTTTCATGATCTATTATGCCAAGTGGTCTTTGCTGGATGGCATCAATGTCCATTGGTATTGGCTTCTCCACCCATGTGTAGTGTGTGGGTGGGTTTGGGGAAGGCCGATGTTGAGATAAGTTGTTGTAACCAAGGAATCAAAGTGCTCAGCCAATTGCATGGCTTCCTCCAAGTCTTTGGGCTCATGCATAGGCACTTCAAGTCTAGTGCGGGAGTTCAAGCCTCTCACAAAGTGATCTAGAGCTTCCACATCTAGTATATCTAGAATTTTCATAATGGTGTTTTGGAATTGAGTGATATAGCTTCTTACCGAGCCAATCTACTTCAATTTTGTCAAATTATCTCATGTGGCCCGTATGGCATTAAGCTGAGCGGTAGTTTGTCACACCAATCTTGACATGGGAAGAATTCAAGAGTGCAATAGTTGGGCGGTTCCAAGCTATAAATGCACTATTGCACTCTTGAATTCTTCCCATGTCAAGATTGGTGTGACAAACTACTACTCAGCTTGTTCCACTCTGAATCATCACCATAATTTAGCCACTCCATCCAATTGACTTGAGACCAATAGAATTTGTCTCTGTTCATCTTGAAGGTTTGTTGCTTCAAAGTAACGTTCACAATCAAACACAAAGTTTTCCAATGCACCCAAGAGGTTCTTGCCTTCAAATACCTTAGGCTTTGGCAATCAGATTCGCTCGTCTTCTTCTTCTTGAATTGATGCTCTCTCTACTTGCTCTTGTCTATGACAGTCTCATTCATCCAACAATTGAGTAAGGTGCTTGATCTGTTGCTGCATAGTAAGTTATTTTTGGGCATTGCCGCCATAGCTTCTACTCTATCACATTATCCCTAATTTATCTAATTTATTAGCACACATATGCAGCACACCCACCATTCTCCATAAGTTACAATCTGAAGCACCAATGATTCCTTAAACAAGGTGATCATATGTAGAAAATGTTGTCCAAAGTGTGAGATGATGAATTGTGTGAAATGATGCTTGGGTAGTACCTAGACACAAAAATACCCAATGGTTTGGTAGAACTAGATTTGCTGGTCCATAAAATCCATCCAGCCTATTCTTGCTCTAATACCAATGTAAAAGACCAAGATCAAGGAGAAAAATAGGAGAATAAAAGATCACATTGGGATACTTGAATGTGGGAAATCTCCAAATTCCTAACATGAGCTTTGGCTCTCGTATTTATAAGGAGCATACAAGGCTCTTGAGAAGCTTCTCAGCAAGCTTCCATAAGCCACTTTCTTGGAGTGCAAGCCAAGTTAACTGGGAAGCTTCTCAAGAAGCTTCCTTCTTGAAGTTGTCTATTTAGCATGCAAACTAAGGTGATTGGAAGCTTCTTTCTAGAAACTACCTACTTGGGTTGCAAGCTAAGTTAGTGGGAAGTTTCACAAGAAGCTTTCTAGATACTTCTAGGATATTCTAGGCTAATTTGGCATATTCACTACTTTGTTAGCCTTGACTAACTTTGTCACTAAACTCCATATTGTTACAAAGACTATGTAATGAGTGCACAAATTTAAGAAGTGGAAGATAAAATCTGGTTTCCAAAGCCCAAGGTATTTGAATGCAAGAATCTTTTAAGTGCAGTGGAGAATTTTATATTTGACTGCAAAATTTATTTTGAAACTATAAATTTGCAATATGAAAAAAAACAAATTCTCTTGGCTTCCAACCAATTGGATGGAGTAGCAAAGTTATGGTGGCAATTCCAAGTGGAGTGAGCTCAATGGCAATTTGTTGCACCAATCTTAACATAGGCAAAATTCAAGAGTGCAATAATTGGTCAATTCCAAGCTTTAAATACCACACAAGCTGCACAAGATAAGTTGGCAATCTTGAAGCAAATTGGCTCTATAAGAAGCTACATCACACAATTCCAAAACACAATCATGCAAATTTTAGATATAGTGGAAGGTGAAGCTTTGAATAAATTTTTGAGGGCTTGAAGTCACGAACTAAACTAGAGGTGATTATGCAAGAGCCAAAACACTTGGAGGAAGCCATTTAGTTGGTCAAATGCTTTGATTCCTTGGTTGCAACAACTTTGTCTTGACCTTGACCTCCATAGAACTTACCAATACATTACACATAGGTAGAAGAGCCAACACTAATGGAGATTGATGCCATCCAATAGAGACCACTTGGCATTGCAGATAGAGAAAAATTATGATAAAATGGTGGTTGGTTTTATTATCATCAAATCGAACATCACATTTCTAAATGTCTACTCAAGAATGTGCAACCACTACAAATTGCCTTGATGAAGTTTATGGAGCAAAATGATTAGAGAAAGGAGGAATCCCAATAGTAGATTTTAAGCCGCCTACTTGGAACTTGATTAGTTCCAATGGGATTGAAAGCTCAACCTATGCAATGACCTTTGCTTCACTTGCAAGGTATTATATTTGATTGTGGTTGTAGGATTTGGTGGATTTTGGAAGTTTAGAGAATTGCATGTCCATAAAAACAAATTTTTATTCTTATCAATTAGCAAAGGAATTGTGCATTCTTATCAAGCCAATAATTAGATTGATGATAGTAGATAGTAGAAGTGGTTTTGCATTCAGTACCTCACATCCTATTACATCCAAGATTGGGAAGGAGTATTTGGAGTGTTTGAGGTTTGTAGTGGCACCTCTACACTATGATGTCATTATGGGTTTGCCTTGGCTTGAATGTCATAAGGTTCAATTTGATTAGACCCAACAACAAATTCAAGTACAAAACCAAGGTAGGAATTTCTGATTGGGTTTTTTGGTACCTTTGAGCAACACATCTAAGAATAGTCAATCCTAAGATGGGAAGTTTGTTATAGAAGTAGCCATAGAGCAAGCTTTGAAGGGAGATAAGTCCCAAGATAGGAAGTTTGTTAGTAAAGCAACTAACGAGCAAGCTCTGGAGGAAGATAAGTTTGTTTTGTGGTGTGGATCAAGCAAATTGCATATGGAGAATCTAAGGAGGTCCAAAAGCCTTATCAAGCAATGGTTGATCAAATAGTTGAAGAATTTTCATATGTTTTTGGATGATTTACCAAAGGGATTACCCTCTGATCGTGGTATGCCCTTTAAATTTTACTTTTGTGAGTAGATCCATCTATCGACTCTCACCAAAGGAGTTAGACAAGTTTCAAACAACATTTGCAGAGTTCTTGGAGAAGGATTTCATTTGACATAGTATATCCTCCTTGGGGAACACCGGTACTATTTGTTCCAAAGAAGGATAGATGACTCAACTTCTATATTGATTTCTATGGTCTCAACAAAAAAATAGTGAAGAATTCATATCCCTTGCCTTGAATTGGTTACTTGCTAGATCAGTTGAGCAGATCACAATACTTCTCCAAGTTGGATCTTCAAAGTGGCTATTGGTAAATTCTCATTGATAAAGAGGATGTGCAAAGGATTACCTTACATACAAGGTATGAGCACTTTGAGTGGAGAGTTCTTCCTTTGGACTCACTAATGCTCCAACAGTCTTCATGAATCACATGCATTGGATGTTGGATGGGCTATTGGATTTGTACGTGGTAGTGTTCTTGGATGACATCTTAATCTATGAAGGTAGAATATGTAACTCATATGCACAAAGTCCTAAGACAACTATATCAATGGAAATTCTTCTACAAGAAGTCCAAGTGTGCCTTTTGGCAAAAGGAACTTACCTTCTTGGATCACATCAAAGGGGATCAAGATGGAAAGAGAATAAAAAAAACCATAATTGATTGTCCTACTCCAAAAGATGCTACAAAAGTGCAGGCAATAATGGATTGGCAAGTTTTTATTGATTATTCATCCATTGCTATGTTCATGTGGCAACACCATCGACCTCTTGGAGAAGAACTCAAGCTTTTAGTGGAAAATCACAAAGAAATATTCCAAAAGCTAAAACATATGGTGCCTTCAAGATCCATTCTTCAACCATATGACGTTCAACTACCTTGTGTGGTTGATTTTGATGCTTCTAACTTTGCCGTGGGAGCTATTTTGTAATAGGAATTTCTAGATGGGTTACATCCTATTGCTTTTGTGTCTCATCAACTAAACACTACAAAAAGGAATTACTCTACTCAAGATTAAGAACAACTAGCAATGGTATATGCCACCAAGCTTTGGAGACATTATCTCTTGGATAAACAAGTGATCATGCAAACCAATCACAAACTCTTGTTGTAGACATTACATGTGGAGCACATGAAAAGTCAACATCATTGATTAGAGGAACAACTACAATTGTTTGATATCAAACTTGAGTACAAACCCTTTTTGTTCCATGTCATCCCCATTGCCCAATTGCAACAACCTGATTTGAAGTCTCTTCTTCTCATCATGGTGGCAATTATGATGTTGTCAATTGACTCCAAAATCCAAATTGAGTTTAAGACAACTTTACAGCAAGATCTCTTCTTTTAGATGATACAAAGTCATCTTGCAGTATGTGACAAGGAGTACAACACCTTCTCCTTCAAGGAAGGCTTTCTATTCTATGAGAATCGGATCTATATTGCAACCAAGGGTGATCTCTGACTTGTGCGCCTTCAAGAAGCCCATGACTTATTGTTGGTCACATGGGTAAGGACAAGACCTTGGGTACCCTCCAATGCCAATGATGGTGGCCAAACATGGCACAAGATGTTTGGGAATTTGTCCGATCTTGTTAGAGATACCAATGCAACAAGGCCAACAACCAAAAACTGAGTGGACTCCTTCAACCACTCCCCATTCCATCTGCTCAGTGGGAACACATGAACTTAGATCTCATCACAAGCAAGGTCACACAACAATAGTGGTGTTTATGGATAGCTTAGTAAGAAAATCTATTTACCACCAACCTTTGATATAGTGGATGCTCTAACATTGGTGCAGATCTACTTCAACAATGTTTTCAAGCATCATGGGATACCTTGTTACTCATCTTTGACCATGATCCTTGAATCAATGGAAAGTTTTGGCAAGCACTTTTCCAGATACTCGGCACCAAGCTTACTTTGTCTATGGCTTATCATCCACAAACTAATGGACAAATTGAACATGTAAATCACACCTTGGAGGATATACTGTGTGCCTTTGTCAACATTCACCATACCAATTGGGATGAATGTCGTGCAACTATTGAGTTTGCATACAATACATCAAAATAGGCAAGCACCGGATTCTATCTTTTCTTCCTTAATTTTAGCCAAGACCCACTTGTTCCAAATTCCCTTCTTGCTCCTCCTCCATCTCATGTCCCTCATACTTCCACCTTCTTGACCACCGTATCCCAATCTCTCCAACAAGCCAACTCTCATCTCCTTGCTCAAAATTATCAAAAACAATATACATATCACCATTGTTGTGCTCTCACTTTTCAGATTATGGTCTCCTCTAGTAACCTACCCTTCCCACTTGATACCCAAGTTAATAAACTTGCTCCTAATTTTATATGACTCTTTGATGTCACCTAAATCATTTCTCTTGTTGCTTATTGACTTGTCTTGCCTTGTAATATGCACATCCACCCTATCTTTGATATTTCCAAATTGAAACCCTTTGTTCTTAATCCATCTTATTTTCCTCTTGTGTCCAAATTCCTCCTCCTGCAATCCCTAACAATGATCATGAGGAGTATGGAGTTGATTGTATCCTTCACGTTTCCACATTCAACAAGGCCGCCAACAACATACAAAGTACAAAGTTGTTTGGAAAGCGTATTCCCTTCATGATGCCACTTGGGAGTTTAGTCTCATCTCCAAAATGCACAAACAGCCATTTAGGAGTTTGAAGCTCCAATGGTGACAAGGATGTCACCAACTAGCAGTGGGGGAATATGTAACAATATGGAATTTACCAATGAGTTAGTCAAGGCCAATGAAGTAGAAAATTAGCTAAATTAGCCTAGAATACTTTAGAAGTATCTAAATGCTACTTGGTACCTTCTAACTATTGGGTAATATGCATGTAAAGTGGTGACTTCTAAGAGAAATCTTCTTGGGAAGCTTCTTGGCTAGCTTAGCTTGCACTCCAAGTAGAGACCTTTTAAAAGGAAACTTCTTGGGAAGCTTCTAACTAGCTTAGCTTGCATGCCAAATAGACAACTTCTAGAGAAAGCTTCTTGTGAAGCTTCTTGGTTAACTTGGCTTGCACTCCAAGAAAGAAACTTTAGGAAGCTTCTTGAGAAGTTTCTCAAGAGCTTTGTATGTTCCCTATAAATACCAAAGCCCAAGCTCATGTTAGGCAATCAGAATTTCTCTCATTCAAGTGTCTCAATGTGATCTCCCACTCCGGTCTTCTATTCTCCTATTTCTCTCCTTGGTCTTAATCTTTTACAAAGATCTCATCTACAAATATTACTTCTTTTAGAGTGTACCATATTATGTTTGCTTTTGAGGTAGAATGGATAGGCACAATCTAGAATGGATAGGCACAAAGCGGAGTACCTAGAGCATTACCTTTATTTTTTGGTCAACAATAGCCAATAGATGGTGGAGTTGCTTGTTGGACTTGTGATGGATCTCACCATAAGAGACAATGCTCTTAGGATAGTGGGCATGATACCTTTGGAGTGCCTCAACCAACTCAAAGACAATGTGACCATTGCCATAGATTTGGTCATACTAGTGATTGATGCTTTGACCTCTTCACAAATTTATAGAGGATAGGATTGCTATGGTAGGTAGTAGAGGAGCTCTAGGTCATGGAGGATGAGGTGGTAGAGATAGCAATAGAGGACCTAGACCTTATAGGGGCCATATACATTCCCTTGTGTAATAACATTAGCTAGATATATTATCTAGAAGTAGAAATTGGCTTGGTAATATTTGGAAAAATATTATATATGATGGTCTAGGTAGATTAGATAGAGATGTTACCAAAAGAGTACTTCTAATAATAGTGAAAAGGCCAAGAACACCCTAAGAACTTTAGAGCCAATTTTGGAAGCCTAAATAGATCAATTAGGCCTCAAATATAGAAAAACTAAAACCTCCTAGAGGAAAGATGTTGCCTTCTACTCCATGTTTTTCTCATCAAAAGCTATCTAATGGTTCCTCACTCATGTTGTTCTAAGTTTCCTACAAGAATATTCCCTAAAAATTCCCTCTAGTCAAATTTATTTGACCAACCAAATAGTACAAGGACTGTTAGGTCACCCATCTATGCAACTAATCTAAGGGTGTAGATCATTGATAGGTCACCAATCCATATATCTGATCCAAAGGTGGAGCTTCCTTTGATAGGATACTCCTTGCTATAAAAATAAGGTGCTCTTTTAGGGAAATCAAAATATTGAGGGCTGAAGACTTGTGTTTCTTCTCTTGTATTTTTCTTGAGGGATTCTCATGTTCTTGATACATTATAATGGTATTAGAGCAAGTGTTTTAATCCAAGAGAGTGGCTCACCCCTCTTAGAAGAACATGTGCTATTAAGATTGAGTAATTTCAAGGGGAGAAAACACAATACATTAATAGATTGGGGTATTTTAGAGAGAGGATGGGATGGAAGCTCTTGGAGAACAATTTCTTGCACCTTAATTTCTAGTTTTGAATCCATTACACATCAAAATTATGTACATCTAGTTTGAGCAAGTGAGAGCATATATTGTTTACCATTTTAGAGCAAAGTTCATGGACATAGTTATAAAGTTACCAAACCGGATGATTCTACTTGTGGTGATATATGATACAGAATGGGATTTGACAATCTATATTTTATTATGATGTAATGGATCTGAATATACCAAATCTTTTCCCTTTCAACATGCAAGTAGAAATCCGCTATGTGGTTGGATCAAAAGTGATGTTTAGGGATTTTATAGTTTGCAATTTTGGTGAGGAATATTATCAATGAATGATAATCTTTGAGGTCACAATGGTAATCCTAATAGTCCAAGTCTCCTCTCGAGTGATCATATTAACCCTTTATTGAAGTAAGAAGTAGCGATTAAACATTTGCTATGTGTATGAATAATGGAGCTATAGTAATAAGATTTGATGCAAGGAATGCAAGGGATGTTGAATGAGTTTTGGGAGATCAAGCTGACAATGAAAAGATTGCAAAGTCAAGTATGTATCTTTAGGAACGATCATGTAATGCAAGAAGGAAAATTATCCTAAAACCCAATAATAATGATCAAAGTATATGGAGAGTCACACATGCTGGATGACATTGACCCTAGTGAACAATAAAGTCATAGTGTTACTATAGATGAAGGACATGCAACATCAACCCTTACAAGGGATATTGTTCCATGGGATGAAGCTTCCCATGAAGCTCCCTACTTGGAGTGCAAGCTAAGCTAGTTGATAAGCTTCCCAAGGAGTTTCCTCTTAGAAGTCACCACTTGGCATACATGTTACCCAATACTTGGAAGGTATCAAGTAGCTTCCTAAATACTTTTAGAGTATTCTAGGTTAATTTGGCCTGTTTGCTATTTCATTGGCTTTGACTAACTCATCGGTAAAATTCATATTGTTACAATCTTCCTACCAAATCTAGATGTCATCAATCTCCCCTCCACCATGTGGAGTTCAATGCACTTAGTCAAATCCAAAATTACTACCAAAGTTGGTGAGATAGCTTGTGTAACAATATAGAGTTTATCAACAACTTAGTCAAGGCTAATGAAGTAGCAAATATGCCAAATTAGCCTAGAATATTCTAGAAGTATCTATGAAGCTACTTGGTACCTTCCAAGTATTGGGTAACATGCATGCCTAAGTGGTGACTTCTAAGAAGAAGCTTCTTGGGATGTTTCCCAACTAGCTTAGCTTGCATACCAATTAGGTGGTTTTAGAAGGAAGCTTCTTGAGAAGATTCTCGTTAACTTGGCTTGTACTCCAAGAAAGCGGCTTGAGGAAGCTTCTCTATAGCCTTATATGCTCCCTATAAGTACCAAATACCAAAACCTAAGCTTATGCTAGGCATTCAAAGTTTCAATCATTCAAATGTCACAATATGATTTCTCACTCTAATCTTTCATTCTCTTATTTCTCTCCTTGATCTCAATCTTTACATTGGTATCAAAGCAGGGATGGGACCAACCATTGGGATTTTTGTTAACTCAAATTAACTATAGATATTTTTATAGAGTAGTAATCATGGCAACAATGCCTGAAATTATCATTGCCATGCAGCAACAAATTGAGAACCTTATTTGATTGTTGGAAGAATGAGATCATCAACAACAAGAGCAAGTAAAGAGAGCACTATTTCAAAAAGAGGAAGAGCATATCCAATTTCCGAAGCCCAAGGTATTTGAAGGTAAGAATCTCTTGCGTGCAATGGAGAATTTTATGTTTGACTACAAACATATTTTGAAACTACAAATCTTCAAGATGATTAGACATAGATTGTCTTGGCTCCTAACCAATTGGATGAAGTAGCAAAGCTATGGTGGTGGTTCCAAGTGGAGCAAGCTAAATGGCAATTTTTTACACTAATCTTGACATGGGTATAATTAAAAAGTGTAAAAATTTGCCAATTCTAAGCTATAAATGCCACACAAGATAGGTTAGTAGAGTTGGTGCAAATTGGCTCTATAAGAAACTACATCATGCAATTCCATATATACTACAAGGTGAAACTTTGGATCAATTTGTAAGGTGCTTGACATCATGAATCAAACTAGATGTGATTATGTGAGAGCCAAAACACTTGGAGGAAGCCATGCAATTAGTTGAATGTTTTGATTCCTTGGTTGCAACAACTTGGTCCTAACCTTGACCTCCATAAAACCTACCAATACATTACACATGGATGGAGGAGCCGGCACCAATAGAGATTGATCTAAATGGAGACCACTTGGCATTATAAATAGAGAAAAATTGCTATAAAATGGTGGTTGTTTTTATTGTTGTCGAATTGGACATCGCATTGTTGAATGTCCACTCAAGAATGAACAAAATCAATAAATCATTCAGATGGAGTTTGTGGAGCAAAATGATCAAGGATGAGGAATTGTAGTAGGAGATTTGAGCCACTTATTATGAATTTGGTTAGTTCTAATGGGATTGAAGGTTTGGCCTATGCAAGTTTACTTCATGTGTAACGTATGATATCTGATCATGGTTGTAGTATTTTGGTGGATTTTGGAAATTCAAAGAATTGCATGTCCATGCAATTAGCAAAGGAATTAATTATTCCTATCAAGCAAGTAATAGGAAGAAATTGATGATGGTAGATGGTAGAAGGGTTATGCATTTCAAACCTCACATCCTATTACATTGAAGATTGAGAAGGAGTATGTAGAGTGTATGAGGTTTGTAGTAGCACCTCTACATTATGATATCATTCTAGGTTTGTCTTGGCTTGAACATCATAAGGTTCAATTTGATTGGACCTGACAATAAATTCAAGTACAACACCAAGGTAGAAATTTCTGATTGGATTGTCTAGCATTTTTTAGTAAGACACCTAAGAATAATCAATCCCAAGACATGAAATTTTGCAAGACAGCAGCCATAGAGAAAGCTTTGAAGTGAAATAAGTCCCAAGATGAGAAGTTTATCAATAAAGCAACCATAGAGCAAGCTTTGGAGGAAAATAAGTATTTTTTTGTAATGTGGATCAAGTTGACTATGCATGGAGAATCTGAGAGGGGCCAGAAGCCTCATCAAGCAATGATTGATCAAATAGTTTAGGAGTTTTCAATATAAGTTTTGTATGTTTTGCCAAAGGGATTACACTCCGATTGGGGTATGCCCTTCAAGATTGAGTTATAACCAAGAAGTACTCCAATGAGTAGACCAATCTATTGGCTCTCACCAAAGGAGTTAAATGAGCTTCAAACAACATTGATGGAGTTGTTGGAGAAGGATTTCATATGACATAGTACATCTCCTATAGGAGCACCAATACTGCTCCTATACTTTTTTATACTTTTTACCAATACTATTTATGCCAAAGAAGGATGGAGGACTTCACTTTTATATTGATAACCATGATCTGAACAAACAAAAAATGAAGAATGTATATCCCTTGCCTTGAATTGATGACTTTCTTGATCAATTAAGTGGAGCTTGATACTTCTCCAAGTTGGATCTCCAAAGTGTATATTGGCATATTCTCATTGATAGAGAAGATGATGTGCAAAAGACTACCTTTCACACAAGGTATGGGCATTTTGAGTGGAGAGTTTTGCCTTTTGGGCTCACGAGTACTCTAGTAATCTTCATGGATCAGATGCATTGGATGTTGGATGTGCTTTTGGATTGATACGTGGTGGTGTTCTTGGATGAAATTTTAATTTATAACAAGACAAAGGAAAAACACATAAATCTTATGTGAGAAGTCCTAAGACAACTATGTTGGTAGAAGTTTTATTGCAAGAAGTCAAAATGTACCTTTTGGCAAAAATAAGTTGCCTTCTTGGGTTGCAAGATATCATTGGAGAGGATCAAGATGGAAGAGAAGAAAATTAAGGCCATTACTAATTGGCCTACTCCAAAGGATGCTATATAAGTATTGGCATTTAATGGATTGGCAAGTTTTTACCGATGGTTAATTCACTACTATGCTCATGTGGTTGCACTATTGACCAACCACTTGGAGAAGAACTCAAGCTTTCAATGGACCACCAAGCACAATAAAGCATCCCAGAAGGCAAAACATGTGGTGTCTTTAAGACCCATTCTTCAACCATGTGACACTCAACTACCTTGTGTGGTTGATTTTGATGCTTCTAACTTTGCAATTATTGCAGCAAGAATTCCCAAATGGGTTACATCCCATTGCCTTTGTGTCTCACCAACTAAATACCATAGAAAGGAATTATTGTGCTTGATATTGGTAACAACTAGCAATGGTATATGCCACCAAGATATGGAGACATTATCTCTTGAGGAAACAATTGATCATGAGAATCAATCATAAACCCTTGTTCAAAAAATTACATTTGGAATACATGAAGATTCAACATCATCAATGGGAGGAATAATTACAATTGTTGATCTCAAACTTGAGTACAAACTTGGTAGGTTCCATGGCATCCCCAATGCCCTATCACAATAATCTGATTTTAAGTCTCTTCCTCTCATCATAGAGGCAATTATGATAGTGTCAATCGACTTCAAGGTCCAAGTTTGTAACAATATGGAGTTTAGCAACAAAGTTAGTTAGGGCTAACCTAGTAATAAATAAGACAAATTAGCCTAGATATATTCTAGAAGTATCTAAGAAACTTCTTGGGAAGCTTTCTGGCTAGCTTAGCTTGCACCCTAGTAAGTTACTTCTAGAAGGAAGCTTGTAGAAGCTTCCAACTAGCTTAGCTTGCAAGCCAAGTAGGCGGCTTCTAAAAGGAAACTTCTTGGCAAGCTTCTTGGTTAACTTGATTTGCACTAAAAGAAAGTGATTCAAGGAAGCTTCTTGAAAAGCTTCTCAAGAGCCTTGTATGCTCACTGTAAATACCAAAGCCGAAGCTCATGCTAGGTATTAGGAGTTTACCCACATTCAAGTGTCCAAATGTGATCTTCCATTCTCCTATTTCTCCCCTTGGTGTTGGTCTTGTACAAAGTTGAGTTAAAGATTGCTTTACAACAAGATCCCTTCTTTCATATGGTACAAGGTTCTCTTGTTGCACATGATAAGGAATACAATACGTTCTCCTTCAAAGAAGACCTTCTATTTTGAGAAAATCAGATCTATGTTCTAGCTAAATGTGATCTATGACTTGTGCGCCTTTAAGAAGCCCATAAATTACCAGTTGTTGACTCATATGGGTGTGGACAAGACCTTGGGTACCTTACAACACCAATGGTGGTGGCCAAACATGGCACAAGATGTTCAAGAGTTTATCAGATCTTGTGAGAGTTGCCAATGCGACAAGGCCAACAATCAAAAACCAAGTAGACTCCTTCAACCACTTCCTATCTCATTTTCTTGATGGGAACACATGAGCTTAGATCTCATCACATCCTTGTCCAAGACAAAGCAAGGTCACATAGCAATTGTGGTGTTTGTACATAAGCTTAGTAAACAAATCTATTTGGCACCAACCTTTGATATAGTGGATGCTCCAACATTGGCCCAAATCTACTTTGACAATGTCTTCAAACATCATGGATTACCTTGTGTACTCATCTCCAACTGTGATGCGCATTTCATCAAAAAAATTTGCAAGCACTCTTCTAAATACTCAACACCAAGCTTGCTTTGTCCATGGCCTATCATCCTCGAACTAATAGAAAAATTGAAGTGCAAATTGCACCTTGGAGGATATGCTTTGCGCCTTCATAAATTTTCATCATACCAACTAGGACAAGTGTCTTATAGCTATTGAGTTTGCTTATAATAATTCCAAACAAGTAAGCACCAACTTCTCTCCCTTCTTCCTTAATTTTGGCCAAGACTCACTTGTTCCAAATTCCCTTCTTGCTCCTCCTCCATCTCATGTTCCTCATACTTCCACCTTCTTGACCACCATATCCCAATCCCTACAACAAGCCAAATCTCATCTCCTTGTTGCTCAAAATTGTCAAAATCAATATCTGAACCAACATCATTGTGATCTCACTTTTCAACTTGGTGATAAGGTCATGCTTTCTTCTAGTAACCTACCCCTCCCACTTGATACCCTATTTTGTAAACTTGCTCCTAATTAGATAGGTCTAATTGATGTCACCTAAATCATTTCTCTTGTTGCTTATTGACTTGCCTTGCATTCTTACATGCAAATTAACTATATCTTTCATATTTCTAAGTTGAAACCCTTTGTTTCTAATACATCTTCCTTTCCCTCTTGTGTCCAACCCTATCCTCTTCCTATGCCTATCAATGATCATGAAGAGTATGAAGTTGACCGTAGCCTTGCACGTTGCCACATTCAACATAGCTGCCAACAACATATGGCAGACAAGGTCCTTTGGAAAGGGTATCTCCTTCATGAAGCCACTTGGGAGCCTCTTTCTCATCTCCAAAATGCACAAATGGCCATCCAAGAGTTTCAAGCTTCAATGGTGACAAGGACATCACCAACTAGCTGTGGGGGAATATGTAACAATGTAGAGTTTATCGACAAGTTAGTCAAGACTAAGGAAGTACCAAATAGGCCAAATTAGACTAGAAATATTTTAGAAGTATCTAGGAAGCTACTTGGTACCTCCCAAGTATTGGATAATGTGCATCCCAAGTAGCAACTTCTAGGAGGAAGCTTCTTGGGAAGTTTCCCAACTAGTTTAGCTTGCATGTCAAGCAAGCGGTTTCTAAAAGGCTTAACTTGGCTTAACTTGGCTTGCACTCCAAGAAGGCTGCTTGAGGAAGCTTCTCTAGAGCCTTGTATGCTCCCTATAAATACTAAAGCCCAAGCTCATGGTATGCATTTATAGTTTCCTCATTCAAGTGTCCCAATATGATCTACCACTCCGGTCTTCCATTCTCCTTTTTCTCTCCTTGGTCTTTATCTTTTATAGATTACAACAATGTAGCATCATGTACTCTATATTGTAGCTCCTTATCAAGTATCCTATACCCAAATTTGACTGCTTGGGCCTCAATAACTCCTCGAGTGAAACTAATCAACCATCTTATGCAAATATATACCTCATGTAATTTTTTCCTCTAGCCTTACACTAGAACTCATGCAAGCTCTTCTGATTGTCAATTTCATACTCCTTGGTAGTTTACTTCAAGCATTAAAAGAACTCCACCATGGAGTTAAACCTCAATATTGCACCACCTCTTGCAATGGTGCCTCCACTTATAATAGTACCATCTCCAACTAGTGCACCTCCACTAAGTGTGCCAACTCTACTAGAGCTAGAAATCATAGGTACAATTGATCTACCCCTAAAATCCAATCTAAAGTGATAAAGATTTGATTTGGAGACCAATATTGTCTTGATAGCTCAATCTCCTCCAAGTGAGCTCTCATGAACTCATGGTAGCCATCCATTGGTAGCACTTCCAAGTGCTATAACAACACCTTTCATGCCATAAAGGATGTGAAAAAAGTCAGGTTTTGCACCTATTGTAGATCACACTAACTATCAAACTACTAAATAAAGTCATCCAACTCAATGGTATCCATTTTACCAAAGTAGTGTTTGGGGCCATTGGAAAGCACATAAATCAAATCATGACCCTGAAAAATGATATAGATACACCAATGCTCTCTCAATTGAATCAACTTTTGTATCAAACTCCAAATCAAAATCAATCTCTTCCTTCACTAGACTTGAGATACAGGCTTATATTAAAAGCAACTCTTTGTAAATCCACTATGCATTGTAGCAAAATCTCCTCTAGATTCCCCGAAGAACTCTTTTGTGATGATGTCCTCCAGATTGCAAGTGCCACCACCAAGAACCACCCACTAACATAACTCTAACTATGAAAACTACAATTAATGGAAGTGCAACTTGTAACTTGTCATCACAACTTGCACTCTCATGGTCTATAGGCCATCACTTCTTACCCCACCAAAGATAAAAATATGTAGTTTCATTGGTTATCACTCTAGCCTCACTACCAAGAGCATACTATAGCACCAATGCTCTAAATATCAAAGCAAGTCACTTAAACATAGTGCATAAATAGGAAGTAGAGAATGGAGAGGTCCAATCACAAGATATAGAAATGATAATCCTCCATCTCACAAATTAAAATTGGACTAACTCTATCACCATTTGGCATGTGATATAATATGAGTGTTTATCTACTCTTATGGTACCAAGGTCACCAACGATGGGATCAAATGTCCTCTCTTAGCCAAAGCTACATGAGTATATGTATTAGTCTACCAATCACTATGATAACAAGTGAGGGTGGATTAGTTGACTAGCGCACCAATCTAAGAACCAAAGATTTGGAGTTCAAACCTATTGCACACAATCCTCAAAGATGTATAGATTTTGCAAAACAATTATCAAAAACTTAACTAACTTCCTAGCATAACACTAGCTAGCTAGCACTTCTAGGCCTTTGTAGCCTCTCTAGCACACAGTCATATGCCTCAAATGCCAAAATTGCGCCAAATAAGGCATTTCTTCTTTTCAATTTGGACTCCCTTCAAATCTTGCTAACCTTGCTAACCTCCACCTGCTCAAGACTAACTAGGGTAATCTCCACCAAATTTGGGCAAACTTGGGCAACCTCCAACTTGACTTCCAAATTTGGACAACCTTTGCTAATTAACACACATCCATAATAGTTGATTGAACACCAAATATCAAATCATGTCAAATTGAGAGGATGGAAATCTCCAAATCCCTAATTTGAGGAGACGGGTTCTCAAATCTACCTCCAATTTTGCATTTTTAACTCTCAATTTCCAATTTGACTTCTTGTAATCAAATCAACTTCTTTGATCAGTGAAATTGAATGCATACTCTTCAATTCAATTTCAATTTTACCAAATTTTGGCAATGCTTTTGCATACCGTCTACCCCACTATCAACCTTTAGCAAATCAAGCATAGCTTTTACAAACAAGCTAGACATCTAAACAAAAACTCAAGTAACAACTATCACAAATACCAATGATCCTATCAGACTTGGAGATCTACCGATTCTTGCACTTGATTTCCCCTTGACTTCACTTCTTTGATGTAATCAATTTAATTCACACTCAAATCCCATTCAACTTAGATCAAAACTCAATCCTCAACTCAATAATCTACCAATAACCTACATTGATTATAGTCAAACCACATACACTCTAGCTAAGAGACTCTAGATAACGCTCATCAGCCTTTGTCTACCATAGCTAGGAACTCAAAGGCTCAACATCAAAGAAGTGATCTTCTAGAGTTGCACTTCAAAGGTATATCCTTTTGCTTGACATGGATCCCTAAGCCTAATAGCATTGTTGACAATCCATCTGATGGTGCTAATGGTGCAAATGATTGGGTGGTCCAACGGTGTGATCAATAGCCATAATAAAAAATTTGGCCACCATTAAGTACTCTTTGAGCAACTAATATAACTTTGACCGGCAAGATTATCACTCCAATGTTTGAGCAAACTAGCTTTGGTGCTATAAATGTCTTGACATTGGTTGTGTAGAGCATATTAACTCCTTTGAATTTTCTATATTGAATGTCACAAAAGCATGCTCCCTTAATTTTTTACATTAAGAAAAGTGATGTAAGCATAGAATCAATAGAACCTTCCAAGGCTCATGAGTTAGGACTTGAAAATAATGCAAAACATAGAAATAAATCTCTAAGCATCATAAAAGATTGAAAAGGCTTACAAGGTTCTAGAGAAAACCTAAAAGCAATTATCCCAATTCTAACCTCAAACTTAAGATGATGTTTGTAAAATTATATGGGAGAGGCATGCTTACTCATTACTTTGTACTAGTTTCTGCCATGCAAAACATGTTGAATGAAGTTTTTGACAAAAAATTTCATGGTATTTTGATTGTTTGTTTTCTTGGAGATGAAGCAAAGGAAAATTTTTAGGGTAGATCTATCAATGATATAGAAATATATTTTACTATGGACTTTGCTCTAGTGTTAAACTTGTAGTTCTTCTTCATATAGTCATACACCATTTCTTCTATCGCCTTTGATGAGTTGCATGCTTGTTTCAAACTCCATCTTGATTGTTGATAGTGAGTTTTATAACTCCTTGCAAAACCATCTAACCTTGTTAACAAATCACTTAAAGGGTATGATTTTTCCTATAGAAGGAAAATCAAATCTTCATCACAAGGATGTACTTAAGCCCAACTATGCAAGTTTACAATTCTAAGAACATGATGTTCAATAGCCCTTATAAACAAAGGCTAATTTTTGCTCAAACTACTTATTGATTGGCATAATAAAATTACTTGTCTATCCTAAAAGTGGAAGTATTATACCTAACTTTAATGCAAGTATCTTTTTGGTTTGAGATGACTTCAATATGGACTTGCAAGTCAAGTGCCATCCCAATGCAAATTTTACTCAAACATGATGATAGAAAGTACAAAAATAAATCTTGGTAGAGTGTAGGTAGACAAAAGTAATGATATTCTTGTCAAAGACAATGCACAAGTTGTAAAAAAATTTGACTTCTATACCTTTGTCTTGTCTTTCTATATTGATATATTTGGTCTTCTTGTAAGATGTTTCTTCTTTAAGGCCCATGTTGAAAAATTTTAGACTTTGCTAGTGAGCTCACTAATTTCTCCTTATTAGCCTAAGTGTGAAGGGATAGGAAAAATATCTATTTGATAACATTGTGTTTTGTTGATTTCAATTGAATCATAATAAGGTTATCCTTGATTTATTGATAGATACCATTGTTCAACTAAAAAAGTGTACATAGAAGAATCTTCCAATAGTAGACAACTCTATATCTTGTATGTGGATCTTGTTCAAAACATGATGCAAACTTAAGCTATGAGCTAAGCTCTCACTCAAGGTGGAACTTTGACTGTTGTAAGGTACCATGGACTAAGAAGGAAATTAATAGTACTCATGAAAATCTTCTAAGTCTAAAATTCCAAGCCACATCCAAGACTCAAGAGATTGCTTACTAGAGAACTCAACAAGAAAGAGATAGTTGTAAATGAAAAGATGATGAGTACTTCTTCATCCCTTGTTTTCTCAATAGAGAACTCAACAAGAAAAATATATTGACTAAGAAGGCAATGAATAGTACTCATGACATTATTCCAAGTCTAAAACTCCAAGCCACATCCAAGACTCAAGAGATTGCTTACTAAAGAACTCAACAAGAAAGAGATAGTTGTAAATGAAAAGATGATGAGTACCTCTTCATTTATTTTTCCCTACGTGTGGAACTCTTATACCTAGGAAATTAATAACTATTGGAGTAACTAAAGGCATTTGACAAAAAGTCATCTAATGTAAAAAGTGTTAGAGAATATTACAATTCATGAGAATCATCCATATAAGTAGGTGGTTTTATCTTAACCTAACAACTAAGTCAAGGATTCCTTCATATGTTGTTATTTTTTATGAGTACCAAAATGTCTTATGGACTTGTTGAGGGTTCTCACCTCTTCTCTCAAAGCTAAATATCTTGGAATCATACAAAGTCAATATATTAATATCCAAATTATTTTTGCTCACTCTTTCATACTCTTCTAAGAGAGTACTACCACTATCTTGGCTATGGCTAAGTCTAGCTAACTATGGATAATCTAGAATATTGGTTAAATTCTCTAGAATAAATTATTTTCAATTAATTGCAATATCAAACCAGATACCCAATATAGCATACTTGCACCAATGTGCATTACAAAACCACTATGTCTCTTCCCATCTACCAATCCTTAATCTTGTATGTGTATTGGACTATTGAGATGATTATACCTACCATGTAGGGCACATATATTGCAAAATGTTATTTTCTTGCTCCTACTCAAAAAGGTAGATGGTGTAGTTAGTATTTTTATTGACCTTCTAAGGCACTACATAATGTCCAAGGTGCTTCCATACCCAAAATTTATATTCAAAATTCAAACCTTTTTGGTGGTGGTATAGGAAGATTAGCTAATTACAACTCTCTCTTTTGTTAATTTTGGATAACCTATAATCAAATTTATACCTGACCAGAAAATAGACTATGCTATTTTTAGTGAAATTGTTCAACCAAAAGGGTTTATGTATGGATATTTTCACATAAGATAGACTATTATAGATCATGTATGTGGAGCTTGGTCAACAAGTAATGCAAACATGAACAACTTAGTCCCTTTCAATCTATCAAAGACTTTGCAAATACATTGCACTACTCACTCAAATGTCCTTACAAAGGATAGCATACCTTATAAACATATGTTATTTCTCTTGCTCTTCCTCATACTTCTCAGTGAATTTTTCATTTTTAAGGATCCTCTTGAAAAACACGCTGGCACAACATGCTTTCAAAAAATATAAGCAAGAATGGTGCATTTTGGGGCTAAATAAAATACTGAAACATAAGAATAAAGAGTGTTTATTTTGGTTGCAAACTAATAGAACTACTTTATTCACTACAAGCACACATAGGTCCTCATCATAGATAGTAATTGGTATTTTACCAACCTTCTTAAATGATAGGCATTGATAGTATTGGGTGCTAAGGCATTGTAGTTTTTAGTGAGCATCACTAGTTGAAATTTTGCTAATATATTTTAATTAATTTCCAAAAAAAGCTTACAAGCTGATGTAAGGCTTTGCTACTTATGTCTTTTCTTGCCACTAGGTCTGAGAGAAACTTGCAAGCACTTACAAGCTTTCTAATTAATTAGTGAGCATCATTAACTAGAAATCTTGTGAGTGCTTGCAAGTTTCTCTCAAAAAATGACCTAATAGCAAGAAAAGGCATAAGCAGCAAAGTATTATAGCATCTTGAAAGCTTTTTTGGAAAATTGATAAAAATATATTAGCAAAATTTCACCAAGACTTATAAGTGTTTCTTCAAATAAAGAAAACATATTAACCTCCTCATATTGACAAAGCTTGCAAGTGCTATAAGCCTTCTAGATTGTGGAAATAAGCCAAGGTAGATAAGGAAGATCTATATATTACTTCACAAAGCTCATGAGGACTTGAGAGCTTCTATGCAAAGACAAAAAAAATGTGGAAAAATTACCAAAGATGAAAACCTTTCAACGACTCATGACCTCTTTTAGAAAACCAAAATAGAAATCATAATTTCAAATTTCAAATTAGCCCATAAGAGCTTACTAGTTTTTGTGGAACTATTTGGAAAGATAACAAAGTTATGTACATGAGAAAGGTTGTGAGTGCTTGCAAGCTTGTACACTTTAAAAAAGTATGCAACTAACTCATACTTGGTGAGACATGACTATTTAGTTGCTAATATGGCACAATCCTATTCTTTTGTCTTTGCAATGTTTGTAGATGCAATAAATGATTTGGGATAACTTTGCCTCAAGATCTACAACATACCCTACAAGTTGCACAACTTGGATTTTATACATATGGAATTGTTCTTGCAATGTGAGACTTCAGAGTTGCATAGTTGTAAGCTTCCTACTAGTTCTAAAGACTTTTTAAAAACAAGAATTTTATCTTTTTTTCCTTATAGCAAGTTATATTAAATTTGTCAAAAGACCCAAATAGCCATATCTTAACCAAACTTGGAAGCGATTGTCAACTTTGTGAACCAAATCTCTTGTCTCTATGTTTTCTAGATCTACATTTGGTCTTTTTTGCCAATAGCAATTATTTGTATTCTTGAGTTTCTTGCTTGATGTGCTCAGTTCTATGTGGATATAGGTGATAAATGCAACCACCATGCTTCTTGTGGTTTCTACTCTCCTTGAGTCATCTGCAAGATTGTCCATATTCATCCACTCTAGCTATAATTATATGCATATGAGAACTAGATTTGATTAAAGTTTGCAATTGCTCATAAGTTTAAGCTAAAGTGTGATGATGTGGCTTAATAATATCTTGGGGGCAATATAAAGCTAGGAGAAGATCAAGCACTTGGGATAAAAATATTGGCTTCTTTTTTATGTAGGTATCCATGCAGCACTCCCTTATCCAATGCAACTATCTTGCTCATACAATTTATGAAATTACTTCATATCTATTATTTGACTTCACTAGCTTGGTTCTTGCAAAGCCACACAAGCATCTCATCTACAATCTGCCTCATCTTATATGCACATGCAACCCAATGTTTCTTTTATTCTTCTTGCTCCAAAAGATGATGGTTCCATAAGTAAGTCCTTATTTTCTCTCCTCATTTGCACTCTTTGCTCAATTTTATCTCCACATTTTTAGGAGTATAATATACTCAAGTGTGCTTACACTCCATATAATACACGCAACATCATCCATATCTCATTTGCAATCAAGTAGTTAGATCATGCTTTATGTAATATAATCTAGTCTAAAGCATTTCTCTAAGATTCCGACACTTGTATAAATGTCAATACTTCAAGATATTCTATTATGTATAAATCAAACTATCATTTCAACATGTACATAATTTTTCAATTATAGAATTTTTACCTCTTTTTTCATAGTTTTAATATTTAAGTTTGCTCCTCATTATAGAGCTTTGAGAAATAGGTTATATCCAAAAATCCAGAAAGCTTGCAAGGCCACATCTACTTTTAGGATGATAGTTCTAACATTATGCTAAGAAGTTATATAGCCATTGTGCTTTGTGAGCTCTTGCCTCTTCAATATATTATTTTCATCAAAAGTTGGGAAGGCATTGCTAGCTTTTTGGTTTATGACTAAGTTGTTTAAAATAAACTATCTCTTTCTCTTGTATAATTTTTGCACTTAAAAGGTGGCAAGTACTTGCCAATATTTTATTAAAATTTATTTTTTCCAAATTGGAGTGCATATTAGTAAAATTTACAATTTACATCTTTTTTTAATCATCTTATGTCTTGTTTTTTTATCTATTAGTGATGAGAAGATCTGAAAAGGCGACCGCATAGGAAAAATGAAGGATGGGAAGACCCCATCAAGCCGTACAAGGGAGAGAAAAAAAAGGTAACATGGGGCTAAGCCCCAATAGAGTCTGTATGAGAAATCTGCCCTACCGAGAAGCACTTATCAACAATTTACCACTATGTGATAGTTGTATCTTGTTTACATTTGTTTAAGGAAGTTGCTGGTCAATATAAGCTTTGCTTGCACAACTATTATTATGATCCTCTTAGTATCACATCTATGAAGCTTGCAAGGGCTGTCAAATTTTTTTTTGTCTTTTACTTCTTAAAGAAGTAGTATTTTATAGTTGTTATTTGTATACATGGTTGCTCTTTCTTTATACATTTTTTAATTATTAAAAGCATTAAATTCTATTTGATAGTGTTGTTGTTTGTTATGTTTATTTTAATTGGTTAACATTAGTGTATAATTGATATTGATATTCCTAATGGTGCTTATGTTGTAGCTTTATTTGATAAATGTATTTCCTTCATTTCCCTTTTGTGCCAAGAAACTCTTGGAGGCTTCTTAGTAGTTTTAATGTCATACAACTTCTTTAACACTTCAAGTTCTTTGTACACATATCTTTATTGGATACAAATGGTAGCCACCATTCTCATCTTGGCCATAATGATCTTGCTTATATAGACATTTTACCTTACATTAGTATCTTGGATTCTCATAGTTATCTCTTTATGATGGCTAGCATTCCTTCCAAGCTAGTTTGAACTGGTTTTATGTTTCCTCAAATTGGCATTTCCTTTATAATGACTTGTTGAGGCTTTGTGCTAAGTTTGATCTTCTTACATAATGCAAGCTATTGTTTTTATGGTGACAAGGACCATGTATTTGTTATATTTATTAAGCTGGCTGATGTTGTGGACTTTGATGTTCAAAGAAAGACCTCCCAACCTTTGCTTTGGACTCTTTATTTCTTGTTTGTTTGCCTTTGATAGTTTTTGTTATGTGTAGCTATAAGATGATGTTTAGTGATCTTTATGAGATGTAAATTGATGGTGAAGTCTCTAGAGATAATGAAGGCATTTCTAGGAGTAAAATTATTTGGTTGTTCACAACCACAACAATTTTATAATTTTGTGAAGAGATCAAAATAAAATCCTATTTTGAGGTCATAAAGAGTAAAGAGAGGAAAGTTGCTAATGAGATCATTCTGTTTTTATTTCATCTTGTTTCTCAAATAAGTGCTTCAGAAAAGACAATTATAAGAACATAAAAGAATGCCTTAGTTGTTTATTATGGCATGGATTGATATCCATGCCATTTAGAAATACTAATCATTTATTTTCCTTTTTGATGCTCATATTAATGAACAAGTACAATATGGACAAATGATTTCTCTAAGAAAACCATATACAAGAAAGCTCATTATTGTATCTATGGTTTCTTCCTTTACAATGTTTTTGGTTATAAATCAGACTGCATCTTGGGTATAAAAGCAAGTTTTGTTGTTGAGAAAATTGTAACACTCCTCCAACCATCATATTCCAATTGCTCTTAACTCTTAGTCAAGCTATGCATAATGTAATTTAGGATGGTACCTAGGGAAGCAGTACAAATAGTTTGGTCTATCATCTAACTTCTTGTTCCAAAAATTTATCATAAACATCTTCATCTATAGTATCAACTCCTTAAAGGCATACTTTTAAGAAGTTTATAATATAGATGAAGATGGGTTTGCATTTAAGGATATTTCATTCATAGTTTAATTCTATATGGAAAGATAATGTATCAATTTCACAAAGTAGTGCCCTTGTCAAGTGTGAGATATGTTCCATTCTCTTTATGCAGGAGAGAACAACAAATATGCATGTGATGACTTAATTATAGTACTAGAAAGGTCAAATGTCTTAACAAAATGATATTTTTATGTAAAATATGAACTTACAAGTTTTGAGCCTAAAAATTCTGTTTCTATCATCCATGATAAAATATATCAAAATAAGACTAACATTCTTTTCAACTACTACTTCTTTACTTGAGTGTGATATTCATAAATAACTATGATCGTGGTTTTTTTTTATATTTGACTTTGGATGGTTTATATTTTAGTGACCTAAGTTGGATCATATTGTGAGATCATTTATCAATTTTTCACTTGGAGATATTGGTTCTGATCATTAAGACAATCTTATTTTTTGTTATAGATTGAAACCACACACTCTATTTGATGCACTAATAGATAAAGAGATTTTTGAGAATTTTCACTTTCTTATACAATGCAATAGCTACTATTCCAAGTGAGGAAAAGTTATAACATACTTATGTTTACATATAGAGAGTAGTGGTTTAAAAAAAAGTATAGTCATTCTAGACTGTATTTTTTTATTCAATTTCTTATACAATGCAATAGCTACTATTCCAGGTGAGGAAAAGTTATTACATACTTATGTTTACATATAGAGAGTAGTGGTTTTAAAAAAATTATAGTCATTCTAGACTGGATTTTTTTGATTGGAATGACTATTTGTTGTATAACCTTTAAAGAACTTATATACAAATCTCTAGCCAAAGTTCACAAAGATTATTCTTCATCTCAAGACTTATGTTAAAAATTTGAGAGAGGTTAGGAGAGAATCTTGTGGAAAAGAAAACAAAGACTATATTGATCATAGATTTTGGTAGAAAATGCAAATAATATTTTAAGTTCTAAGAGGTGCATGCAATACAAAATCAAAAGGAGGATGATCTTTGGACAAGAAAAACTCAAGGAACTAGAGTAAGACAATATATAAACCACTAAAAAATCTGTTCGTTTAAATTCACAAGATGCTCTAGCTTGTGAGCTTGTTAAAGAATTTGAATAACTCTAAGAGATGTTTCTTGGTCTATCATGTGAAAAATTGTGCACTTAGAAGATATTTTTTAGGCTATAATGGTCATCATTAAACCTACAAAGATTTCATTGATCTGGAAGAGCAATTGGAATTTTACAAAGCACTTGGTGTAGTAAATAAAACAAGATGGTCCTTCAATTATAGTCAGCTGCTTTTAGGATGGTGGTGTCCAAAGCATCATTCTCCTGATATTCAATATGTGTAGAGTTACATAGATTTTATATATATATATATATATATATATAATATTTTGGGGGAAATATTATTAATATAATTGTACATCAGTTCTAGAATGAAATCATGGAGATGCTTGTACCTTAGTTTAGTTATTTAGGCAAAGTTACAGCTAAGTATATCAAAGTACCCCAATTACTATGGCAAATTGCTCTAGAAGCACAAGTAGTAGATAAAAAAAACTACTTTATATTAGATAGAAGTATAATCTTTACTTTGAGTTTCAAAACAACATAGATATAGTTCATATGAAATATTTTAATTTATTTGGGACAGTTTATTGAATTATTATTTATCATTTGATCAAATATAGATTTTTAATATAAGAATTTTTTATTAGAAACAATTCTGTTAACAACATTTTAGCTTTGTTTTGTCCTAAGGTTAAATATATCTAGTTTTTAGTAGCCAATTTATTCTTTTATTAGAATGATATTTGTTTATCAATCATTTAGTTCTTAATTATTCATTATAGATTCTTAGATCCAAATTAGATGTCTATATATTTTAAAAAAAACTTTCCAAATACATTTCTCTAACTTTTAATTTTCTTGGAAGTTTGGTTTAGTCTAAATTTAATGCAAAGATTGGTCATATATCTAATTTATTATTAGATCACTAGAAATATTTTTTTTTATATCTAGGTGTGGCATGTATTTGTGATGTGTATCCCATTATTCAAGGAATGTTCTCATATATCTATAACTCTTAATTTTTTATTCGCTCTAATTCCTTATTCACTAGTTGTATTAGTTAGCTACAACTATCTATGACAATGTTAGAAATTAGTTATAATAATATTTTTGGCTATAAAAACTGTTTACTATACAAAAATAAAGGTTAATTATCAAATTTTGTTATACTTCTACAAGTGATTAGTTTGGCTTATATATTCAAATGCTTCCAAGTTTTTTAATTCACATCTTAAACAATTATTGTCATAATACTAATATCTTATAGCTTGCCAGAAGTCCACAAGAAAGAAGATGATTGTCTCTAATTTCTCTTACATGCTTTAAGCTTTAGGAGGATTGTTAGATGACAAGTTTATTACATAGCTTTTAGTAAATTACTTGTGTTCTATTCAAGAAGTATAATTTGTTGCTAAGTGTCCTATCAATCTATTTGGTAATTATTTACTCAATAGTAATACTTTTTTTGAAGATTTTTGCAATGAAGAATTTTATCAATTCTAAAATTAGCAGTTTCAATATACTTTTGATTCATTTCATGGACAATTTAAATTTTACTAACTCTTTTGGTGTGGCAAGAGTGAAATTAAAGTTTTGATTCATAAAAGTAGATCTATGGTTTGTTATTATTGAAAGAAAAAGGAGAATCTGCATAATTGACAACCATATTTTTCCTATATAATGAGAATCTGCTATTTTGTTCGACATTAGTCATCCAAATTAGTCGTAGTGTAAACGCTTTTCCATGATCAAAGCATTATATGAATGACAGTTTATGGGTTGCAAATAAATTTTTTATTGGAATATTATTTCAAAAATTTCCAGATCTTTTGAGAGTTTAATATTACCTTCTTCTTTAGTATATAATGTATGTTTGAAGGATCCGATTACAACTTTTGTTCTTGATGTGTTTAAAGTATCTTAAAGAAGTTCATGCAAAGATATAATATCTTCCTTAGTCCATT
This sequence comes from Lunularia cruciata, assembly GCA_948567375.1. Taxonomy (NCBI): domain Eukaryota; kingdom Viridiplantae; phylum Streptophyta; class Marchantiopsida; order Lunulariales; family Lunulariaceae; genus Lunularia; species Lunularia cruciata. The sequence goes on along the minus strand of OX419757.1, from coordinate 14,945,422 downwards.
ATTATATTAGAAGTATCCCAAATTCTTTTTATAATTGTAGCTTTTATTTTTGGTTAATTATAGGATTGCTAAGAGTGAGAAGCATTTGGTTTCAATTTTTTCTTGAAAGTCCATTAATAGTATGGAATCTTGGTTGAATAGAATAATTAATTAACTTGATGTCACGAATCATCTTTATCATTTTTTAGATAAATCCACTTTATTATATTATTTGTGAGGATTATGAAAGTATGATTGATTAGTTTATCACCTTTTGGTCTATATTTTCTCATCCCTTATTGGAGTTTATTGTTTAAAGAAAGCTGATGAAACATATGTCAATATTCTACATCTATATGATCTTGATATTTGGATTTTGGGGGATGTTGATTTTAATATCGTTGTGCAAAGGAGATTTAATCAGATTTCCATTATAATTTCCTTGTGTAGAACTCTTTACTTTTGAGACTATGAAGATTAAATTGAAAGGCAATTCAGAGATTATTATTTGACTTTGAATATTTATGTTTTTCTAGACATCATCATGATAGATGATCTAATTTTGTAAATTTTACCTTGAAAAATATCATATCATCTATCATGATAATCCAAACGTAAAAACATAAAAGCATAAAAAAAGATAAATATTCAAAATCAAACAAGAATCTTTGAATTGTCCTTCAAATTAATGATCATAGTCTCAAAGGAAAGAGTTCTACACAAGAAAATAATAATTGAAGTTTCATTTTTATGTCACTCACAAATATGTCGCTCACAAATAGGTGCAATACAGTTGCTTCTTACCACCATTTATATACAATATCCACCTTTCAAAAGAAGAACCGTCAAAGAGAGAAATGAATTTAATATAGACAAGGTCAAGAACATCGTATGTCGTATCCTGTCCGATATCACATGAACTTACAAGGAGATTTTGAGTGTTTTTATTCATAATCAGTAACAAGTGTACTTATCAGTTATATTAACTCTCTTTTTTGGTTAATTTTCAGTCTGGATAATATATCCTAGGTCAATATAGACGTTATTATTTGAATGCTTAGAAAGTACAAAATAGGGTAGTTTAAAAGACATGTACACATCAAATCTTGGGTTGAATTTCTTGATGCATATTTAAATAATATTTTCTTTTCAACAAAGGATCCATGAATTATATTTTTTAATAATTAAAAATGACACCATAAGATATATACATAATTTATTTGGCTAAAATTTATAAATTATGTAAATAATACCACTATGCAAACCATTGATGCATATCATGGTGTTATCGTTAGTTTTAAACTAGTGTACCAAATAAATCAAGAATGTACATATACATCACTAAACAACAAGGCTCTTACTATTGTTTCACACAATTTTTGCTATTATCTCACACATACATATACACACAGCTCCTTTGCTATTGTCTCATCCAACTAGTACCCATATCCAGTGCCATGTTCGAAGCACTCGCTCTTTTCCCTACTCCATTGCTACCGTTGCTTATCCACTATCCTCATTTGCTATTGCGCTCATTTTAGTGCAACCGGCGTGCGTCATTCTCTTTCATCATACTAGTTGGGTGAGACAATAGCAAAGTTTTGCATATATGGATGAAAAACGATGTGTATTTGTATATATAGGTGAAATAATAACAAAAATGAGATGACACGATAGAAAGAGCCAATAAAAATGCATGCAGAGCTAAAGTTGAAAGGTGAAAGCAGTGAAGTGTGAAGGGTGAACCACACACTTCACAACGTGGATATCAAAAATAGTGACACGTGGAAGGGGGAGGGGAGAGGGACAAACTGTAAAGTCCTGCTGTTAGTTTCCTAAACACGTCTACTCGGACCTACAGTACAGTAAATAGTAGCAGCTCACCAAGGTGCGGTCAAATTGGGAACTGCCGATGATCATGCACTGGGGTACAGTGACTCTGACGGTTGATATTTAAAAAGTGGAAGTCCGAAAATAAAAGGCAAAAGGAGATGGATGTCCATCTGGCTTCACTTTCCACATCAGATGATGGCTCAACATGGAAAAGCGAGCAAAAGGCCTAGTGGTCACACTCTCGTGATCTGAAATGACCCAGTAAAGAGGGCGCCAAAGAAGAGAGTGAAGTCGGGGATGGGGGGGAGCCTGTCTACTGTAGATCTGTCAGAGCTTGTGGCGGAGTTGCACCGACAAGCACCGGGAAAAGTGGGAAAGAGAGCCCGCGCGAGTGCCAGGTTGCTGTTCTATCTGGCGCGGCAAGCAACTCTCCCGCCACCTAGCACCTCGTCCACGTGCTTCATATTCCTGCCCACGTGAACGATCTTAAACTCGGGTGCTTATTAGCTGCAAAGTGATGGTGTCTGTGTGCTCTCGTGAGTCCGCGAAACGACGTGACCGCCGGCCCTCTTAGGCGAAGGGCTTGCATGGAAAAGGCCCCCACTTTTCCCGAGTTGCCATCCCAATGCTTACATGCCTTAACATGTACTTACCATCTGTCTCCGGGTTTCCATGACCAGATAGGCTTTTTGCAGCGCCTCTCTTCCGGTTGTCAAATTTGGTCATAAACTACCTGCTTAGACTTATTCGCACCCTACTGTTAATAGTATAAACCTGTTGTCTACGGCTGTCAGGAAGCTTGTCGAAGGGCTAAGCTCTGTAGGTTAACGGGTGGTACCGATAACCTACGACAACAAGCGTTAGACCGTGTGAGTATTAATTGGGGCTTAGCCCCATGTTACCTTTTTTGTCTCTCCCTTGTACTTGTACGGCTCGATGGGGTCTTCCCCTCCTTCGTTTTTCTTACGCGGTCTCCTTTCTTCCTTAATTATAAACAATATAAACCTACAGTCTATCAAGTATTAAGGAAAGAAGACAATACAGGATCCATTAGATTATGTAAAGGGAACCTCGTGGGAGTTAATTTAGTTGCGATATCACCATGATATTGTTTCAAAAGTATCAGAATTATATAAGTGTTCTGGTCTACAAATCACTTATGCTCTCTATAGCGACGGATATGTCCGGCTTAAAATAGGCTATAAAATATGAAAATATAAAATATGAAACGACTTGATATCTAGTTTGAAATGTGTCAATGCAATCTCAAAATGTGTCAAATATACTGTCATAGATTCTGACCATTCTAGGATTAAAAATCCAAGATACCCATTGCATTTTGCAACCATTTTTCATATTCCTATTTACTTGGAAATGAAAGTGTGATAGATATTGCTCCATTAGCTGCTCATACTAGACCATAACTAACTGATCACTTACTATTTTGGAATTTGATCTATGGAAGGAGTAATAATATCTCCCATGATCACTGAGTCGTCTCATAACATACACAATGCATATTGACTCTCTTTCTACATCCATAGCCACTCAAAAGGAACCTATACAAATATAAGATATTCAATGGTATAAGTGTAGCAATCCTTTGACCTTGTAAATGAACAAAACCATGTGCTCACTTCACCTATCTAAGGTAGTATCCACCTCACCCCGGTAGTATCAAACTCACAAGCCAGTAACAAAAAGACAAATCAATAGATCAAGCCTAAGTAAAATCTAGACTTGTCTCAAAGGAGAAAATGGAAGAGCAAGGTAAAGGAAGAAAGAATTTGCATCACCGATATGTATGAAAACCTAATATATTCAAGGAGAGTATGCTAAAAATTATTTTAAAAGAAAAACAAACAAACTAGAAGGTATGTACTGAAAATATTATACTCAAGAAATGTACAATAAGTATGAGTATTGTAATGAAGGAATGTAATCCATTTGTAAGATGTACTTTGGTGAGTTAAATTTTAGAGTGAGAGTAGTGCAACATTATAATCAAAGGTAATTTGAATCCAATTAATAAGATTTATAATGCAGTAGTAAAGATATTTTCCTTGGTAATTTAGTATGAGTCTACTGTGAGTGATTAAAGTCCTCTAAAAGATACTTGGAAATCATCTAAGAATTTTCATAAAAGATGCTTGTGGCTTAATGAAATATTCAAGAAGCTTCTTAATAGACATGGCATTGAATGTAGTTGACCAATTCTTGAAAGAGATTTTGCCAAAAAGTTGTCTTGGCTAAGAAGTAATGGTTATTACTCAATGAAACAAGCTTGTATGTATTATTTTTTCTAAAGTACAAATAAATAGCATGTCCTAGTGCTATCTCTAGAATTCAATGTATCCTCCTCGATTCAATTCTTGGTCCATTTCTTCTCTTATGTATTCCCTCATTGTTCTCTCCTACTTTTGGGCTTCTATATTGATCTCAAAGTAAAATAGGATTGATTGAGTCTATGTATTATAACCTTTGAATCATATTTGTACTAACAAGAGCCATAAGAACCTTAGAGTGCTCAATCTAAGATTGTATCTTGGTTGATGAATCTTGATTGTGAGTCTTGTTGCCAAAAAATAGCAAAGCTACAACACGAATTGTTGTTTGTATAATTATGCCAAAATGTGAAGTGCTTGGTTGATTAGGTATAGATTGAGGTATGATGCCATGTTCAAATGCCAAAAATCAAATAATATGCTAAGACAAGATACAAAATCAGATGAGAGCAAAATGAGGAATGCTTAGTACGCTTAAACAGATTTTGGCTCATAACTCTATGATAACATTTATTATTGAAGAAGATTAATATTTCATTGAAAATATTTTAATCTTCATATCTTACTCCTATAAAAAATGATCCTTGGAGATTGTGGTAGCCAAAGATTACAACTTAAAAAATGGAATCTTAAGAATAAAATAGGATCATACATCTCAAGTTGGATATGAAATACAAGAGTCTCCATATATTAGAAATAAAATTCTTTGAATAAAATTGTATTTTGCCAATATTTTTATGTCACAAAAAATCCTATATCAAGATGGGTCCAATATGATAAAAAGAGTGTACCATACCTAATTGATCACAGAGTTATGCACATTCATGCCTAGTGGCAAGAGAAGAAACTCCTTAAGTTAGCAAGGTGAGCCTCACATATTTGAGGTTTATCTCCTAAAGTAATCATGTACTCAATATTTCTTTGGTGTAACTGGAAATTTCTTGTCAATACCTTTTCAAAAAGAACCAAGATCATATAAAGCACTTAAGTGTGACAAAATTTATGTGAATTTACTTTCAAATTAAGTCTCAATGTATTAAAATTAGGACTTGCATTCATATTAATAAAAATAAGACAGATGCATGTTTCCATCATAATCATAAAGATTTGTCTTCCAAATTATCACTCCTAGTGTCATTTGAATATGATAATGGATAATGGATAACAAATTTCTCACAACAACTCAAATTGAAATGGATGAATTGAAGATCTTGAAAGATAGGTTTTATTATTTTGATTGGGGTTTTCTATTGGAATTTTAGTTTCAATTATTCAATTAAAATTAAGGAAGACCAGAAGAGGAGTGGCTCCTTGATCTTCCAAAATAATATACAAGAGAGGTTTTTCAATGTTAGCTTGGACTTCAAGTTGAACTTGACCTAGAAATTTTAGGAGTTGACCCCAAAATATAGGATGTATTCTTATGTTATGTTTGTAATTGCTTATTAATACAAGGTATAATGAAGATCTAAGGAGTGATATATTAGACCTTGATCTTATCACTAGAACTAGTGTTTAGTTTAGCACCATGATTTCTAATTCATGATCCATCTATTAAGAGTCATAATGAAATACAAGATAGACGCAATTGGACTCAATGGACAATTGAGACATTTAGATGGATGAACTACAGTACAAAGACTATGATATACAAAAATTGTATCCTATTTCTTTCTAGTCTCCTCTCTATATTCTTGGTAAGGCTAGATAATACCTCCAATGTTTGAATCTATCTCCTCTACAAAATAATCATCTTTTTCTACCCATATATCTAACCAATTGATAAGAACTTGTACAAAACTATACAGATTGTTACCCAATTGGACACATATGAATTTCTCAAAGGGTCATTCAATTGAACCTTTATCTCTCTCAATATATGGAATATTGTCTTTAAAAATCCTATGCAATGCTTATTCATGACCCAAGTACAAGCTACACATTGGTTGAAATTAGACTTTTCTTGTGAATGTGGTTTTTTTGACACATTGGCACATAGCACAAATCCCTTAATAAGTATTGTGATTGATAGAAAGGCACAATTTCCTTGGGTATTTAATCACTCCAAATTGGAGACTTCTACAAGCAAGCCATATCATGGCATGATCTTGACATACTTGAGAGAAAAAAATACAAAATAAAAACATAATCATGAACAAACCCAAACAATCTAAAAATTAATTGCAAACAAATAATTAGCTCAAATCAAAATTGAATAAATATATACTCTTGCCACAGACCTCCTCCAAAATTTTATATTCTCCTTTGGTCATCACTTGCTACTTGACCATTTATAAAATAAAACGTTTTTGGCTGAAGTAGGTTTCTCCATCAATAGTAGATTTATGTGCCAAGGGAAAAAGAATGGCATCTACTAATATTATGGAACTTGAGAATCCTTTTTGTGAGAACATAGACATTTATCTTGTTCTCTCCTCACTATTGGGCAATTTCACCTCCTTCTTCATAAGGAGATAAATAATTGATATCATTACTCTATTTGTAAATCTCATTATTGACCTAACATCAGTCCTCCAAATATTCAAACCCTTACTATAGAAGCAACATTCCCATGATGCCCAAATCTATCTAGAGCTAGAGTTACTTGGATCCATATTGGGGTTTGGGGTTTGGTTTTTGTTGGATTTATTTTTAAATATACAATGCTCCTTTATAGCATCCATTAAAGCTTGAAATGAGAAAATTTCCATCCTTGTAAGTTGTCTAAAAGTAGCCAAATTTGATTCATTGAAGAATTCCAAGGTGAACTTAGAATTATGAGCACATTGAATCCTGTGTTGCAAATATTAGGAATTATGTATGAAATTCTACCACCTAAGCAAAAAATTTTATATATCATCCTCTTGGTCTTCTTCACTCCAAACATTGTTGTCTACATCATAGCCTTCATCAAGGCCACTCTTCAATATCTCATTTGTTACTCCTTGGATGCATTTCATGATTTTGTGGTGGAGCAATGAACAAGTACTTTTGCATAGCATTCTTGCATTCTCAATCTAAGATTCTAATCTATTTTTCAAGGAGGAATTAAATAATTGTGAATGGTATTCGCATATTCATAGATTATAATATATTCTTCCAAGGAGACATTCATTAATCAGGAAGAACATGAATGAATGTTTGGTGCAGGTTCTTCTTAGATTGAGAGATCCCAATTTTAATTTCAATAGTCAATTTTGAACCTTGATTAATTAATGGCCTTAATCCTCCATCCACCAAGGCATCATCCACTAATTAATATTTGATCTGGCTCAACTAAGATTAATGGGTATTATCTATAACCATAAAAACCCATGGGTGACAATTTAGAATACCAATAAAACATTTATGGCGTTTAGCAAAGTTTATGTAATTTTCTTGTTGTACTCTCAGATTGCATATAAAATTTTTATGCATTACCCTTAAAAAATTTATGATATTTTTGGAACCCATAAAAGGTAGATTTAAAACCCCATAATAAGAATGTTAGGCATTGGATTGGACCAATCCACAAATGTGAAGAATCAACAAGAAGGAGAGCAAAGAAGAAGGGACATGTAAATGGGTAGCGTGATATCAATCTCCTCCAAAACTTGAGTGTGGATAGTTCTTTGGATTGCTTATAATGATCCGTGTTGATGCTTTGGCTCTTGGAAATTCATGCATATTAAAATTTTGAAATTGATGAACATTGTAAAATTATTTTTCAATTTTACTAAACATCAAGGAAAATCTAAAGTCAAGTTCCTTTTCTCTTTTGGTTCCAAAAAAATAAAAATCCATTGAAGACCTCCAAATAGCAATAGATGGATGTCACCAATAGATGGATGTCACCAAAGGATAGATGTAGGCATGGGCAGCTATTCTTTTGGATAGCTTGGGATTCTTAAATGAGCACACAAAAATTTGTCCATTAATATTGGAAATAAAGGTTAAGGGACACATTTGAGAGTTAAAAATATCTAATATAATAGTAAGAAAGAGTAAAGAGTAAATCTATGGGGAGGTTTTAGAGAGCAAAATTATTTTGTGTGGAGCTAGCTATGGTTTTCTTTCTTGATCATGGTCATAATATACCCTTAGTGATATGTCATCACATTTGTATTTCCTACAAAGTAAATTTTATCTGGAGAGAATGCACAAGGATTAAGAAAGGACTTCTTCAGATATACTCATATGAGACAAGAAGAAAACCTTTAAGATTAAAGTGTGAATAAATATTGAAAAGTATCTTTGATAGAGATTATGTTTCAATTTTACGAGTAGTTGAGAACTCTTAGTGATTGTATGCTTTGTGATTTGGAAAGTAATTTCCTATATTTTCATCTTTTCTAGAAGCTTCTCTTGTACCATACTCAATAAGATAAAATAATCATTCCATTAATTATTTGATTGGCTTGTACAAGATTCTATAAACAGGCTAGTATGCTTCTTGTTTCTCTTACTCTTGAATTGGTATTTGCAATAAGCAAAATATTGTCATTCAAAACATCAAGAAGTGATAACTTAACTTTAGATATTTTGAGTTGGTTAGGTTCCATTATAAGAAGAAGCATTGCATATTGCATGAAACAAGTTTTCATTAGCATGAGATGTTATTTTTTCTACTTGTTTATAATAATTTAATATTTTAAATAAAGCTAAAGAATGTAGTGGAACAACATAGCTCTCACATCTTGTCTTAATGGCTAGTCCTATTGAGTAGACTTTTGTAACCATTACAAAAAGAGTGAGTTCTTAGAGTGTCAATAGGTCATACAAAGTCATCTTTCATCCTTAGTCAAAGGCTAGCATTATTAATGAGACTTTTATATCGTTGTAACAACATTGCTACCAAAAGAGTGAGTTCTTAGAGTGTCAATAGATCAGAAAAATTCATCTTCAATCCTTTTAAATGGCTAGCCATATATATAAGACTTGATATCTTTGTAACAACATTATATACAGATAGAGGAAACCATTGCAAGATTAAAAAGTAAGCCATATGTTTTGATTTATTTCTATTTTCCTATGCCTTAGCTTCATGGATCTTGGTTGTTTGTCTTGGATATTATGTGAGCATCTTGAAGGTTCTTTCCAAGAAGATGGTTGTTCAAAATTTTTTTTGGAACTCTCCTAGGTTTTTCTTGGATAGTCTATAAGTATCTTCAAGATTCTATCTAAGGAATTAGTACATCGAGAGGTCTTTTGAAGCACTTCCAAGTAACCATATCATTATAAAGGAAACTCTTTTTCAATGAATCATGTTCTAAATGCTAGTAGCCTTCTTGCAAATGAGAAAAATATTAGGGTATTAGATCAATTGCAATTAGTGAAATTTCTCTATGTCTCATTAGCCATATCATAGTGTTTAACACCATTCTTGTTTACAATAGCATCTTATCTAGATCAATTCAAGGAGGTTATACAAAGAGTTTATGATGCATAATCATGTGTGTATTGAGCATTCTTAGATACATATCTTAATTCTTTTGCAAGTGGATGTTGAAAAGTCCTTTCATTTTTCATTTTCCTTTTTCCATGAATACATTCTCTTCTTTTCTTTGTGCAGTTGTTTTATAGTTTACCTACTCTTATATTTTATCATGATGTAATTATTTTTGTTCAATCAACCATATTAACAAGACAATGAGATTTTTTATGAGTATTTTCCTTTGCCATAGCTTCTTTCTAGATCACTTTTGCCTATTAGCTTTGATATTGTAGGTTTTATTCTTAGGTAATTTTCTTGATATCAATACTGAAAGTCTTGTTTTACTAGATTAGGTTTTATTTTGATCATTTGATTGGTCAATTATACTTGGTAGACTTGGAAGTCAATGTTTCAAAGTTTATAGCTTGGTTTCATTTTGGTATATTAAGACCTCTAGCTACAAGAAATTTGCTTAACTTCTACTAACATAAAAGTATCTTAGAACAATAGAGTCAAAGTACATTTATCTTGTATTATTTAGACTTGACTAAGCAAAGGACTTCCTTCAATTGGACAACTTTCTTTGTTGTGGAACTGAGCAATAACTTTTGTCATATTCTCATTTTCATACTATTTATTATTCTTGAATTTACAATACTTAAAGAAAAAAGGAAAAAAATAAGAGTACTTCTTTTCCATGGTCCACTTTGATACCTTCAATCCACTGGTTTTAGTACTCTAGGTTGTTCTTTCTGCCCATTTTCAAATTACATTCCCATTATATCCGAAGACTAGAATCCAAGAGAACAAGTAAGCAAGATATAAAAGAGGAGATGGACCAAATAAGTGAATGGAACATAGTATAAATGCTAGAGATAGCTCAAGCTCTTGTTATTTGTGCTTGAGATTAGTTATGCTTACTTCCTAGAGAAGCAAGCCATTAACTTTCTAGCCAAGGTAACTTCCTAACCTAGGAACTTAATCCCTAGGAGGTTACTCAATTTCTTACTGGTCAAGTTTGTAGGAAGGTTCTTGAGCATCTAGACTACTTAATCCCTATGTACTTCTAAATAGTCCTTTGTGTATCTTTCAAAGGTACTTTCTGAGTATCTTGTAAAAATTCTAGTAATTAACATAAAGCCATTTTACTTAATTATGATTTAATTTATACCATTCAAATTCCTCTTCAATAACAATATTCTTGTTATGTTCTCTTGTTTCAAACTATTTGATGGCATCTTGAGAAATATGAACATGATGAAGTGTTTTCATGTAGTATTCTATTCCAAAGATCTTTCAATCCATATGGGTCACAACTAATAGTCACAACTATACTCACAATTAACTATATGCTTGGCCAAGATCCAATCAACCTTATACTCATTATGATCTAGAATAATAGGAGGTGGAGGAGATAAAATTTAATCCCAAAAAATGGGAATTAAAACTTTCAATTTGGAAATATAGGAGAAAAGATATATCAAAATAGGTAAGGAAGATCAAGTTGATAAGAAGAAAGAAAGAAAACTTTGAGAATGGAAAAGAGGCTAATCTAATGAGGATCTAGTTTAAACCTTCCATATCTAGGCACAAGGAACGATTATAGCTAAAGAGTATAACCTTCTAAATGACAAAAGAGAGATCACATGTTAGGTATTAGTACATTTACTTTTATGATGTTGAGCTAAAACATCTTACAAGGAAGAAAAAAGGGAGGACCAAGGATATGAGAAGATTAGATAATGAAAAAATACTTGAAGTTAAGGAGTTTTGACGTAATAAAGCAATATACTAGAAGATTTAAAACTTGTGTGCATTTATTGATTGTAGTAAACATAAAAATTGGAAAGATAATATCTAATTTGGTGTTATATATATTCACCATCTCTTGATTTTTTGAACATTTGATAGTGAGAGCACTCTTTCTATTTGATAGAAAAATTGAGACTTGATGTTGAATAATAAATGTAACAATTACTTGGTATTAGCTTTACTCTTTTCTCAAGCAAATGTTATCTTCTCTTTTGTTGGAAAAATCCTTATATGGTTTAATCATCCATTTTTTTAAACTAAAATAAGCTTTTACGGTTGCAAGCAACAGAACACGACAATCAAATTTGTTGTATTGTCATTCAAAGCATTACCAAAGGTAAATGAAAATTGCAAATCTCATGGTACTTCTTTTCACCAAAGCTTTAAATAATGAAATAATTACATCTTATTTTTAACACAAATTTATAATAAATATTGATTCTTGTTTCATAAATTTAAAATTATATATCTATTTAGTTTAATAGCTCATTAAATATTAAAATAGTAACAATTAGCAAAAGTACTCACCATAAGCACAACCAAGTTAGAAATCTACTCACCTTGTCATAATTCTATTATGGTACATAGTTTTTTTTTACGGTATGGAGAGGAAGTTAATTTTAAAGTGGGAGTTATCGGAACAAACAAAAAGTTAAGTAAATACAAGTGAAGTCAAATTATGATATTGATTAGAAACTTGTATAATACACTAGGGTACATACTTGTCATTTGTATTATTTTGGTGGTTTTGAGATATTTTTAGTTAGCTTAGTCTAGTAGTAACTAAGGTGGAGGTACTTTTAGTTAAGTTAGTGTGGCTAAATAAGGAGAGAGGTCTAAAATTTTATTGTTGGATACTCAATAGGATACTTAGTGCATTTTAAATTAGATAATGTTAAAGTGGGAATTCTATAGAGAATCTTCTATTAGAGTGGGATCCTTTAAAGATTTTTATATTAAAGTATGCTAGAGTGAAACCTCCATCTTGGACTTTCTATGGTCAAATTGACTTAGTACATAGGAGGTGTTGAACTTTTATTAGCTTGAATAAGTTTGTGACTTTGGTAAAGGAGGTAGATCAAATTAGGTAGATTTTACTTGACCTTATAATGTATTGTAATTTTTAATAAGGAGAAGGTTCTACATTCTTAAAGAATATTATTGGGATCTTCTAAAAGAAAGGCTAAAAAGCCACATAACAGCCCATTGCACAAGGATTCCTTACTTAGGATAATTTAGGAAAAGTAAAGCTTTTACCTAAATATCAAGGCACTTATTACTGTAATTTTGGTGAGTATATAATGAGAGGCTTAGTAGATGAAAGAAATCCATTCCTTAGTAAGCTTAGAGCTTAGAGTAAGTGAGTGGAATGAGGCTCCACAAGTACTAGATATATTTTCTACATAAAGAGTGAGACTTCTACTTGAGGTATTTGTACTTCCTTAATTAATCCCTTGAAGAGTTTTTTCAAGGTCTTTGGAAGTTCTTCTAATTCTTTTGGAGATAATTATTACATAAGTATATTGAAAAAAGTAAAAACAGGAAGAAAATCCATTCTAACTAGTATTTCTCAAATAAAAGATAAACCATTAGGTTCACCATCTTAAACATATCTATTGACTCTTATTAAGTCTCACATATCAACTTTGACTTTAATGCCTTTGTTTCCTCTTGATTTACTCTTCTAGTTGCTTTGATCCAAATTGAAAATATTGATATCTTAAGTAGTTACTACATTAATATACTTATCTTTCCTAGAAAATATTATTGTGGTGATACACATTTACCTAGATAGAGAAAATTTCTTTTTATTAGTTTTATAAGATAACTACAAGTAAAGCGTAACTAGGATACCAATATGAATGTTGGTACAATAAGTCTTGGTACAAACCCCTCACAATGTCAAGACAGTAGAACTTCTATTTATGCTTGTGAAAATGCTCAACAAAAAAAGTAACAAATAACTTAACAAAACAGAAGTTGCAAATTTGTATCATAACTATTGTCGCCATTACAAAGCATATAATACAATCAAAAAAATCCTTGGAGAATATGTAGATAACAAATCCTGTTATAGTATAAAGTTCTTTTGTTACGAACTACTCTCATTACAAAGCTTAGTGGATAAAAATTTCTATCAACATGAACTTTTATAGTCAAATAAAGTGCCAAAAAATGCCATGCCGCATAAGTTCATGTACTTTGAATGCACTGCCAAAGAATGAATTTTTGAGTATGCCATGTTAGATGACATATGGGTAGGACTCAATTGAAACCTATCATCAACCATCACAATGGCCAAAGGACAAATTAATGTGATTAAACCATAAAAGGATGTCCTCACCTCACAAGAAAGATCTTTCTACTTTTTAATTTTCAAATTCTTGAATTAATTTTGTGCAAGAATCCATCCTGGCTCTTGAAAGGATCCCCTTTTGCCAATAGAGTGCAGAAATATGAGAGCTTGTGTAAGAGGGTGTTAAGGACAAGTTTGATTCTCGGACTCAAAGAATCAACATTGGTAGCATGTAAAATGGAGGTGAAAGACAAAGAGTAACAAGGGAGAATTGTAGAGATCATTTGCAAACCTCCCTTATTTTAAAAGTGGGGCCTTATTGCCAATCAAATTACATATGGAGTAGGAAACTAGAATCCTTACTGTGTGATTGGAGTTTGTTAGTTATATCCTTGATAGAGGAGATGGGAGATAACACCAAAATGAGCAGCAAAACCTTGAGAGGAAATTATTTTTTGTGGAGAAAAAACCATTGACAATGAGTGCTCACCCTTTGGCCAAATGTATATGTAGAGTTCTCAAAAGCTTTAAAATCAACTTAGAAATCATTTTTTGAAAGGAAGTTGACAAACAATACAAGATAGAAGACCTCAAAGATCCTACCCAACAAGTTGTCAAGAAGATGATCATGAAACTAGTTAGGTCCAAAAAAAACATATATAAACATGAACCAAGCAATCTTCTTCCAAATCATACAGAAAGGGAAACTTGTAAGCATGGATGTTCCTAGAACAATCAATAAAGTGTTGGAGGATATGACCAAAGGTGCAATCATGATCATATCTTCCTTCATTTTTCATTCTTACATAGGAATGAACCTCTTGATGGAAGAAGAGAAGGAGAAACACCTCAATCACTTCCACTATCTAACAGAATTTAGCGGGCACCCAAACCTTTTGAAAGAAATAACAAAATATCATGAGGTAGATGAGGAGTTTGCTTGTTAAAAAGAGTTTGTATGAATTGAAGAGATGTATAAGATGATAACTATTCATTAGAAGGTGCTAGGTTTGAGATTCAAGGTTCAAGCCTCAAAGGAGTGGAAATGATTCCAAGCAATAGAGGTATCCTCAAAAGAAAGTAGAAGCAAAGGAGAAAATGAGGGACATGAAGGAAAATGATGCAATAGATGAAGCAGATTACTTTGGAGAACAAACTATATATAACAAGGGAAAGGTTGCTTCAAAATACAATGCAAGGTTGGATAGTCATAACTCCTTGACTCATATTTTGTTGCCAAAGATGGATGATGAGATGAATAGAGGAGATTGGAACTGTAACAATATGGAGTTTAGAGACAAAGTTAGTCGGGCTTATGAAGTAGAGAATAAGATAAAATAGCCTAGAATATTCTAGAAGCATCTAAGAAGCTTCTTGGGAAGCTTCCCAACTAGTTAACTTGCGCTCTAAGCAGGTAGCTTCTAGAAGCTTCTAACTAGCTTAGCTTGGACGCCAAGTAGGCGGCTTCTAGAAGGAAGCTTCTTGAGACGCTTCCTAGTTAACTTGGCTTGCACTCCAAGAAAGCGGCTCAAGGAAGCTTTTTGAGAAGCTTCAAGAGTCTTGTATGCTACCTATAAATACCAAGGCCGAAGCTCATGCTAGGCATTCGGAGTTTTCCCTCATTCAAGTGTCCCAATGTGAGTTTCCATTTTCCTATTTCTCTCCTTGGTTTTGGTCTTTTACAGGAACAACAAAGTACAATTGTTCCAAATGGCAAACAACAAAGAAATGGGAGTATCTTTGGACAAGAGAAAAACTACAATAGAAGAGGAAGAGGAAGAGGAAGAAGATATCCTAATTTCCATTTTAAAGAAATTGCCAATAAACCCAACCACAATCTTTGGTGAATCTCTTCATTTTGAATCAAAGAAATGGTCAAAGAAAGCATTCAACATTGCTAAGCTTGTTAAAGGTACCAACAACAACAAGGCCAAGTCGTCCTAACAAAGTCAAGTGGAGCAAGAATTCCAGCCATAACCGTCCATAGAAGACAAGTTAAGGAAAATGAAGGAAAAAGATTCAATAAGAGAGGGACTACAAGATGAGAGAGAAGGTGTAGGTGTGGTTGACGACAAAGCCGTAGCCCACGAGGAGATATTGAAGGATCCTAAGGATCAATCTATGGACCAATAGCCTAAGGACAATAAATTAATAAGGACAACCAACACAACAAAAGAACACCAACATGACAAAGGACATGTGGCATTTTTTGAAATATGACAATAACTCATTCTTGTGGTTGATGTTGGTATACACCATCAACATAGTAACACCAATGATGGAGGTCTTAAGAAGTTTATGCCATTTTATTGGGAACTTGGCCCTACTTTAACTCACCTAGCAATGCTTGGACAATACACACACAATCTGGCCCTAATGATTGCCAAGGAGAAGGCTCTCCTTTGTAATGAATTGAATAAAGCTAAAAAGCGAGTTGAGGAGGAAGTAAATGCTTCAAAGGAGAAGGGAAAAAAGTTGGAGAAATTCCAAAAAGAAAAATTCTTGTGACAAGAGAAAAACAAGGTAGTTTCTGCAATGGCTGAAATCAAAAGTCAACTACCTCAATGCCAAGGTCTTCCAATAAAGAAACTAGCACACAAATGAATTATGTTCACAAGATGACAAATTGATGACAAATTGTTGACACTACGAGCTGAACTAGGAGAAGCTTGCACCAAGACAATGATGGAAAAAACACAATACAAGAATTTGAGGCAACTAACTAATCTTGAGATCTAGAACCTCACCAAGAACCTCAAATGCTAGCAAGAGAAGAAGGACAACAAACAAACAAAGATACAGAATGAGTTAACAAAGGAACTCCAAGATGACAAAATGAATATGGAAAATGAAAGATGGAGCGGCTAGCAAGGATCAATCACACAACAACTCAACACCTAAACCAATTGGAATGAATGGCCAATAAGAACCCTAAGAGAACAAAGATGAAGGACTTCAAGACATAAAGTGATGCACTAGAGGGGAAGGTCTATATGAATGAATGACTCAAGTTGTTGTTGTCAAGCTACATGGCCATACTAACTCCAAGTTCCAAGAGATATAGACTAGCTTTGACAAGTAGTTGTCAATTATAGGAAGGAGCTTTTATTGCTCATCCAACTATGTAAAGGAGAAGGTAGTTTGCTAGAGGTGCAACTAGCTCATGAAGCATAAGGGTAAGAAGATTTCATCTAGAATGAGTACTAGTTAGGTTGTTTTTAAGTCCTATGCAAAGCACTTTGTATTTGTACATACTTCATGCATAGTTAGTCAGGCTACAATACAAAGGTCTTGTGTTAGTATCTTAACCAACAAGTCAGCAATAAATGGAAAAATATTGAGGTGGCACTTCCATATGGGCAATGACTACTCAAGATTAAATTAGGATAAGATAAGTAAATAAGATCTGATTAGCATTTAGCATCTTAGATGTATTAGAAGATTTCCATCACATTGTAGCCACTAGATTTCTTTGCAACTAAGTATGAAATGTACAAAAGACTTAGGTTTGATGTTCATTACATTCATTTGGTGCATCCTTCTTTTGCAGTAAATTTTTTTATAACATCAAGACTATTGAGTTGGTGTATGTGTATTAATCTAAACTTTTTATGAGTGACTACATTCTTAATTGAGTGGGAGTGAGGAATCTTGATGTATGAGCCAAAGCATTGAGTGAGAGGAATCATTCATGTGGAACTAGAGTATGCAACTCTAGGGGCTCTACCAAAGTCAAGAACCATACAAGGATAGGCTACAAAACACATGAAGTATCATAAAGTAACACTAACTTGTAAGATTGAGCAATGTGTTTATTCAAGACTCCTATGGCATTGTGCCTTCTTGGAAAGGTAGAACACTACTAACAATCATAATTTTCAAGGTGATATGACATTTGGGATCGCTACTTCCACTCCATATGCACATTCTAAGACATAATGTGTAGTACCTAATGGTCAAGTTAATCTTGTAGGATTACAAATCTTGTAATACAAACAAATTATTTAGATTGCAAGGTGTTGTGTTGTGTTGTGGTTTGTGTAACTAGTGAAAAAGGAGTTTAACATGGTTTATCTCCATATTATTGGAGTAATTTGTAGGATGGATCTCACGGTTGAGCTTTTGCAATGTGAACAATCTATGTACATGTATACAGTTGGTCACGTGGATTATGGTCTGTCCTCTTTGAGAGATCTTATGTATATAGGTGGTGGAGAGGTGATAGAAGGGGGTGCATTTTTAGTTTTAGGATTCTCAAGCAAGAGCAAGCATGGGAAGTGAGAGTTGTAGTAGAGTGTGAGAATTAGAGCATCAAAAGAAGCACTTGAGTAGGAGATGATCCATGCTCCCAATCTACCACTCTCAAATCCTTTTCTCATCAGGCTTTAGATTCTACACCATGATGAACTTTGGGGAATGGTAGCACAATATGGGCCTTTATTCATGGAATTGATGATGGTGAAGCCTGGATCCAATTATTCTTCATGTGCTTACTTATAAGCAAGTCTAGGAGTTGCCAATCTATGTGCTCTTATAGATGAAGAAGAACTTAATCTCGTTCAATGGTTTCAAGTTGGAGTTGTGGAGTCCATTTGGCAAAAAGAGAACCAACCAAATGATAAAAATGAAAGTGATTGGGTCCCAAGAGGAGAACTCTAGAGGTTTTTGACCATCAAAGGAGTTAACAGGAAGGCATTTGGAGAGAGAGAATACCATGGTTTGAGAGAGGAGCTAACATGTTACAATCTGAGGATATAAAGCAAGTGATTTGAGCAGATTTACTGAGAAATTTGATTGATTTAATTGAGGGGGTAGATTCATAGTTTGGTGCACAAATTGGACAGTTTGGAGAGCCTTGTAAGACATTTTTGTAATTTGTCAATGAGGTTGGAGAGAGGATAGAGTACTTATAGTGCTAAGCATAAGAAATTCAAGTTTTGGATCAATCTAAAATAATATTGGTTGATTGAAGTTGGAGCTTTTTGGAAGTAAGGTGTTGGAGATGAGATATTGATCAAGTTTGGAGTTTTGTTCACTCCTCAAGTTATGGTTCAAATAACTTTATGAAAATGTCTAATATTTTCAATGGTTAGGTCTTGCACCTATACAAATAGATTTCATGTGAATTCTTCAAATATAGAATTTCGGTACTTTGATCAAGCATACCTGGGTGTATAGAGCTCACAAGTTAACCTAGCTTAAGATTGATCGATATCTAGGGGTTGAAGTTGGATTAGGTCATCAAACTCTACAAGGGTTTAGACAAAAGAAAAATCAACTACTATGAAAAATTTGGTTGTCGTTGGGTCCATGGAAAGTGAGAGCTTATGCAACAAGTTCTACTAAAAATATTGTTGTAAGCTCGTTAGAGCATGTTTATCTTCAATCATGATTGAATGTCATTTCTCCCATTTTTGTGACTATGATTGAGGATTTTAGGTTTTGGAGTGTTTTTGAGGATTATTTGTACCTTTGATCCATAAGAATGGGGAAATTTGTGAAGAAGCAAGAGCAAACACTCAATTAGGGATTTTGAAATTAGGGTGGAAACTATAAAAAGTGGTAAAATTTGGGAGCTTGTCAAGAGAGCTATAGTAGTTAGATTGTGGCTTGCTTCATACTATTGGGAATATTATCTCATAGGTTTTTCATTGAGTTCTAGATCATTGAAAAGTTATTTTTGTTTGAGTTGCACAGAGTTTTCCCATCAAAAAGAGTATAGAATTTTCCCACTTGGAATATAAACTGGTTTGGAAGTTGGAGTATAGCTTGGAAGAAACTTGGCGTATAGATAAAAATCAGCTTAAGGATGGGGTAGGAAGCTGTAAAGCTGATTATTGCTAAAAAGCATGGAAAGTTGTGGAATTCTTGTGGTTGGATCCTCTTTGTGCTTGCATGCTTGTTTGTATGCCCAATTGGCTTGGATTGGGGCGTGTGCATTATGTTTAGATTCTTTCTTTCTAGGAATGCCATTTATTTCTCCTTGGTAATTCTGGAAGGGATGACCAATAGACTAGGAGTGTCTGCTATGATTACAAGTTAGGTTACTTGTTACGCCCCTATCTAATAGAAAGATTACTAGAAACAAGAGTGGAAGGTCTAGATAGTTGGGTAACACACGTGCTTGAACTAGTAGGGACAGATTTTCATATAACCTCTGATTTTAAGCTCCATATTTAGGCACCATGTGTGTTCCCAAATAGAGAAATGCAAAGTATGACAACAAGTGATTCAACAACACTAATCTAGAACCTATCATATTAAGTACTTAAAAAATTAATCTATGGCAAAGTGACCTTTATTACCTTCAATGAGCCATCACATTTAGGAATCATTTGGATTAAACCTATAGTTAGCATTATTATTGGTGATTTATCTTTTTATAGTGCACCACAAGTGATGAACCTACCCCCTTTTGGGGATGACTTTGCCCAAGAGTTTAAATAAAAAACAATAGACTATCATCCTTTTGACACTTTATCTCAGTTTTTGTCACCTTGAACTCATACCCTCATGGGACCAACCAGTTGTTATCACATTATTACAAATTTGAACAACACATAGTCATTATAGTTGTAATGTGTAATGATTTCACCAAAGGTAAAAAAATTCCTTAATATAGTAATTTACTTTGTTTAGTCATTTTATCTTATTTGTTGCCTAATTAAGCTAAGCATGATTGTATTAGAGCCCAAATTAATCTAGAATGATATCATTATACAATGATTTAATTATGATTTTCATAGATTTTGTATACTCTTATATAATCTTGATAACTATTGGATGAAGATTCCAAAAAGAAAATCCTTATCCTCCATCTACCATCTTAAAGAAACTCCTTTCCATTAGTTTAGTTGTATTTCAAATCTCTTTTGCATATTTTAAACAATCAAAATCTACTATAGTTTGATATTTATATCATCAAATAAAGATGAATTCTTTTTTAAACATGGTCACTTATCAAACCCCTTTTTACTAATGATCACTTCAATAATATTATTTTCAAGTCTTATTTACCCTTCTTATGTTGTTAGTCAATGTATTTAGCTTATATATTACTCAAGTTTGTCTCATGTGATTTAGACATTCTGTAATACAATGTCCAATTTATGTATAATAAAATTATTCTTTGTTCTATAATAGCCATTACTTATCAACATTGGTAAATATTTACATTGCATTACATCAATCATCATAGGAATTGCTTCATTCACTCAATTGCATCCATTGAGATTGCTTATATAAAAGTCTTGAAGAGTCAAGAGAGTCAAATCTCTTGGCCATCTACATGTCTTCTTACAATCTCTATAGCTCTCTCAATATCATATCCATCTTTGATAAGGTTTTATATCCACATCTAAAATAATTTAGGTGTTTCCTTCTATTAATCTCCCAAACCAATAGGAGAGATTGTGGGATTGTGGGATTGTGCAACATAGCTCTTTATCAAACCAATTTTTTTTAATTAAGTAAGATGATCAAGTTGTGCTCTTGCTGTATTTGTAACTTGAAATTATGATGAAGAGCTTTCTTGAATTCTTGCTAAAAAAATAATAGGGCCAAAAATTAAAAAGTACCTTACTTGCTCCACTTGATATATCTACCAAGATTTTGTGATTTGAGTTGACTCGTAGTTAACAAAAGTTTTTAATTTGTATGTTGTAGTTTTTTAGTGCAAAAGTATTGTTCAAAACCAAACAAAGATTTCTTTATAGCTCTTACTATTGTCTTTTCATCAATTCATTTTGGCTTGGGAATACAAATCTTTGTTGTAGCTGAATAAAGCTTTCAAAAATTAAGTAAGAATGCTCAATCTAATGTTGAGTTACTTATATCATAGGGTTATTATTCACTATATCTATACTTACTATTAGAGTTCAGAGAATTAAAGTAGTCAAGTCATTCATAAGTTTGGATAGATTTTCTTGGTAGTCCAACGTACTTATTTGATGAACCTCTCACTTGGTGCTTAACTATCTATGATGTCTAAAATTACATTATTGCTTCTTTCCTTGGTGTAATTTGTGGCTGCCATAGAGTGCTTAAGTATTTGATCTAGGTCAAGGTTTGGACTTGAAAATAGGTCCAGGATGTAGAGTAGGTTAGTGAATATGTCTAACCTTAATCTTAATTTTAACTTAATCCTCAGATCCAACTCATATCTTAGATTAGTTAGAAGAGCTATTAAGGATAGGTTCCTTTTTTCCAACCCACCTTTGCACACTCCTCCTCTTATGTATAGTTGTAGCTCTTCTAAGCAAATTCTTGTAGCTTATAACTGTAAACTTTCTAAGTATTTCCTCTATTTATCTTTTGAAATTATATCTCAACCAAAGTCAATTAAAATGATTCTCTTAGTGTGCTTGGGCCACACTTTAGCTTGTTGAAAAGCTCTCAATGAGTGATTTCTTATTGTAACTTTACCTCATAAGAATACTTTATATGTATAGAAATATATTTCATTTAGCATGTTCTTTGCATTGTAATGCATAGAGAAAACCCAATGTTCATAATTCTAGCACTAGCAAAAGGTTAATGGACTTGGCCTGTAATATATGAATAAGTCAACCAAATGGAGGTTTGCATCATTGTTTGGCTTTCAATCTCAAATCAAATGGTCTCTTGAATCCACAAATGTAATAAATTTTATAGTTTTTCATGCTTGATTTCTTGTTTTTTAAATGGTTACTCATATGATATGAGATGATATATCAAAAATTGTACCTTGCAAAAGTGAAATTCAAACGTTTTTTTATGATTAATTTTATACATGGGAGTCTTGGGGTGGTCGGGCTGCTTGGGATACTCGGGTTTAGACTGCTTGGGCATGACTGCATCATCTGGAGTGATAGAATGAAATTTATTGCATATTAGCACAGTTAAATTCAGTGATAAATGGTGTATTGCTATGAGGTATAGAGATTTTAGATATGAATATGTTGGAGATATATTGTTATTCAAACCATCTCAATCTGAGAGTGGGTGTTTTGATGTTTCACACACAAAATCTGAGAGTGGGTGTCTAGATGTGTCACACTCAAAATTTGAAAATTCTATTTTGTATGTGTAGGCTGTGTGTCACCTTATCAAGTATGTATATTTTAGAACGAGTGATTTTGCATTTGTAGAAATCTATATTTCCTTAAGAGCAAAAATACAGATGTATGAAGAGTTGTGGCCAGGAAGAGTAGTTTTGCTTTGATATAAATATTAGTTTCCCTAAAATTTTAGAGATCAATATCGAAATATCAAAATTTGAGAGTTTGCAATTGGAAAGTTTTGGGAAGAGTTTGAAGCGAAGTGTGGAGAATTTGAGAGTTTGAAGATAAAGAGACTTTCAAGAAATATGAGAAGAGAGGGGAAAGAAGGGGTTTAGAGGAAAGTATTTTGACATTTTGAGAAGAGTATGAAAGAGTTCAGGATTTTGTATTTTTGCTGTGGAAATAAGTTAGTTTATAGGGTAGAGGATTCACATATGTCTTGTTTCCCGACTGCGATTAAGACTGTAATTTTCAACTTCACAACCGATTCTCACAACTAATATTTTTTGTATAAGTTGATTGGCATTATGTGGATCAAGAGAGATCATACAAGTACAAACAACCTGTTGAATACAGTCTCGCCTACGATATGACTTTCCCTTCTGTCCAACCTTTGACGGTAGCCAGAAACTATAATCGACTTAACATATGTCAGAGAGTCAAATTCTCACTTGTAAACTATACATCATGGGCCAGTCGCGTAGACCTGGAAGACCGCATGGTCTATGCCGTCTAGAAAACTGGTGCATAGAAAGGTAGGTGAATTTAGGATATCTTTAAGCTCATAAGAAGTATACATGGAAACATATATCGTACATGAATGTACATATGGAAAAGTTTGTGTACATTGGAAATCATGATTTCATTTATATGACAATTGGGTGTACAACTTTCCTCTATATCTCATTCTCGTTACTCATCCTCAATGTGATTATCAAGCGTAGGAAATTGATAGAGGATAACTGTTGCTACCACCAATGCAATATGGATGCACATCTATCTTAGACAATACTTTAATTATACTCTTTATCTCATCATCAAGGGTCTGCCTGACCCTTGCTAAATCAAGAGTCATGGAGTAGAATCTTTTGATTTTGTATTCTTCTCCTTGATATTGAGTTTCTTCACTTTAGACCTTATTTACAAAATATTAGCTCAACCTCAACTTTCATCTTCTAAGCTTCTACAAGGTAGTTATGTTTCTCCACTTTTGCAAAATTTTGAGCCTCTATCTCTGATATTTTACATTGCTCTTGAGCTTCTATATATCAACTTTTCCATTTACTATAATTTGCAAAATCTTGTGACAAAGTAACCATTGCAGGACTTATCTTTGTATTCAATAGCAGATATTTCTTCTCTTGTGAGATTCATTATCTCTTTCTCAAGATGCAATCTCCTCCTCTCCTGTGGTACTCTGATCCCCTCCGATGGAGCTCATCTTTTGGTACAAATAGAACTCATCTTGCTTTGCTCTCCTCTTCAAACCAATCATGAGAATCTAACCTTTGATATGGTATTATTGTAACTTTTCTTGCTCGGCTCTCCTATTCAAACCCATCACGAGAATCTACCCTTTGAATACTTAGAATAGTGAATTATTGTAACTCTTCTTGCTCGGGCTCTCCTATTCAAACCCATCACGAGAATCTTCCCTTTGAATACTTGGAATAATGAATGGAATTGAGTCCATTCCCAAGTCTAGATAATCCTCCATTATTTCTTCTTCTTTGTCTCCTTTGGCTCGAGTGGTCTTCTTTGTCTCCTTGGGCTCGAGTGGTGTTTGGATTCTTGAGAGATTCTCGAGAGTTCGAATCCTCGTCAATTCACTAACAGGCCCGCACTGCGCCTGAGAGAAGAATTCTAAGTTTTCATTTCACATGGCAATTGTCTCAGCATGTTATTTCCTTAAGTTTATTTACGTTTCATCCTGTAAGTTGATATCCTCTATTTATCACCTAATTTTCCTAGTCTTTGTTTTGACTTCACTAATGTCATCACTTTAATGTTCAAAACTGAAACCCCCACCTTCTAAAACCATTTTTGTGATTCGTGTCTCAATATAAGGGAGCGTTCCGTTATCCTTGGTTCACTTTTTACGACCATCCATAAATTTGGTATCGGAGGTCAGAATACTGCTCGTAAATATCCGTCACTTTTAAATCTGAAACCAGCGATGCATTTCTACTTTCTCAGATATTCAATTCCACATGGGAGACTCAATATTCTTGAGGTCTGACAAGCCTACTACTGTACTCTACTCTCGCTACTCTTCCCTGACTTTGAAAAGCGCTCTTTCCTTCGATAACTTTTCAATGAGGCGTTGGCGTTTATGAGGACTCAGCCCCTCCCCTTGTTTAATACCCACCTCCTTCCGACCACATCTTGGCATGATCGATTGCGGGGGTTCTGTTCCTGATTCTACAGTCAATTGACGGTCACCGGTGCTTTAAAGTTCGCCAATGATGGCCAGCAGATCTGGACTTCAATTTTCAAGCGCACGGAAGGGAGAGCTTGTTGTCCTTACCTGTTTCCAGTGGTAGTTGTCTCGTGTTTTTGACGGACGGGAGAAAGGTAAGGACAGGAGAGAAAAGAAAGGGGTGGGGGCTCAAACTTCGATAAGGCTCCTCTTACTTGACTATGATTTATCGAACATGAAGGAAATGGCGGTGGTGGTGGTGGTCGAACCACTTGGGACAATAGGATTAGTTCTTGGTGTACAACTCAACTCAAGCAAACGAAGCAGAGAAACGTGATCTGGAGGTTCAAAGCGAGAGAGGAAAACCTTGTGGTCCTGTTGCTTTTATTCAAATACGTCCAGGGTACGCCTGGTTGACTGATCAGGCCAACCGCGCTGTGAACCTTGCGAGCAGAACAGTACAGCGCAGTTCGCGTCGATGAGTACATGTGACAATCAATGATTGATACAAGAGGTGACCTTTCGCCACCTCTTGTATCAATCAACGGCTCAAACTGCGCGCAGTACCAAGGACCTTTCTGCTGTAACTGGACGACACGTTATGCATACGACTTCATATCCGGGTGCATCTAGGACTCAGTTGTACCCTCCCCTACGTTTCTCAGTCCGTCCCATGATTCCGGGCAGATCCCGAACGTCCGTCGTTTCCCGACGGAACGGACGACGGACGGACGCACTTCTACTTTTCCATCTGAACTGAACTGCGGTGACTGGAGTACTTCCCACCTCGAACAAAATTATCTAACAATAATTTTGTTCCCATTTCCCTGACTGAGTGAAGACAGACTCGATTCTGCACCAGATTATTTTAAAATCCTTGGGAAGATGATGCTCAGATTACTGCACTTTCTGTCCTCTTCTTTGCTCTGAATGAATAAGAACCAAGTACACGGTTGCCTAGATTTACCTGCAGACGACTCCTAATGTTGAAGGTCTGATCCACACTGTTTGATAGATGATCGTGAGAAGTCACATGTTTGTAGTTAAATCAATACTCAACGTACATTTTCGAGTGAACAAATTTGTTTCAGATAAGAAGATTTGAGACGAACGTGATGGTATGTTTTGAGTCCTGCTTTTGCATTTGAATCTGACACACCTTGTCATGCTTCATATATATATGTCAAGTGGTGGCACTGCGTTGTCAATAGAGACACTAAGGCAAGACTAAGGCAGTCAGTGTTGCGGGACATAAAATGTTTACGTTGAGACTGGTTCTGGCTTTGTTACAGTAACAGGTTAACTATGAGTTAAAACCAAAAGTCCAGAAATTATCAGGCACCATGTTAATGAGAAAAGAACGTATCTTAGAAGTTCGGTAGATGTGTAACAAGCAGTAAAAGCTCACTGAATGTCATAGTCTATTCTTCAAAAGAGGTATTGGTTAAAGAGCATTAGTGAAGATTTTCGAAATCAATTCATCGGGCCTATGAAGGGTACGATTTATTTGCTCAGTGGGTACTGCAACCTCTTTTGCTTCATTGAAGGAGCACTTTTTCCAGTCTCCTGTACTAGATTACAAAGCGTACGCAAAGAACAAGAGGTGAGTACAATGAGACATTTCGTAACAACAGTTCACCTTCGCGATGTCTCTTGTTAACAGATGTTGAAATGGTATAGAACTGAATAAATTCCATGTAGCTGTCGATTAAAGACAGGATAAAAGACTACTCAACTTTGTTGTAAACTGTGACCACTGTTGACTATGGAAGGAAAAAAAGCATACCATTGTCAACAGTGGTCGGAAAATTTAGGTAGCGGAAATTTTCCAGCCAGAGACAGAGAGAGATAGAGTAGGAACGAGTAGCCTGAGCAGTTCACATGCAACGAAGTAGTCGGTAAATCCAATGCGCCGTATAATATCTAGCTAATGCATATCAAGATACAATCAATGAATAAAATATCAAATTAAGCTTCTTTGTTACAGATCCTGCATCTTATCATGATTTGGCATGTTCCAGCTTCATTAAGGAGAAATTTCCCCATAACCTATTTACATTGACCGTATAACGAGGATGCGCTCAGTGATGTATTCTTCGTAAGACAGGGTAACAGGTCCCGATACCAACGGGAGTTGTAAACAGTATATTATACTATGGTCGCCAGGATTTTCACCTAAACGTACTGATTATTAAAATAATCCTTCCGTTAAACTCGCCAGCCACACGAGAGTAGGACAGACAGAAGCACGTGAGTCAAAGGCTAAATGGATGGGACGTCCAGATGAGTCACGCTTTCTTAAACGGCAAATCTAGGGGCAATCTGTACGGGAATCCTTCATTTTGTACGTACGTAGTGGGCTGCATCGTACATCCGTTGGCTCAGGTCCAGGTTAGAGTATGCTCGCAGGGGCCGGTCAGGACTCACAGTCCTGTTTCCAGTCCCCACTCCCACAGTTGCGGGGCAGGACAATGAATGCATCTGCGCATTGGGCCTGAGGTCTTCGGGATCTGAAGCTATTACGACAATCTTTAGAGTGTCTGATTAGTTCAGGACTCTGATTGGTCTTGAGAGATTCCAGGTTAAAACGTACTGCTAGATGGCTAAGCAGGTTTTACTAGACACATTGCAACTTTTCGTTTTGCGACAAAGGTGTCATCTTGCCGATTCTTTCTTGCCACCTACATAGTAACTTCCTTGGTTTAGAAAGTTAGGTTCATCCTTTAAAAATTGCAATTTTTGTATATTTGACATATTATAGTTAAAGACCACCGTCCGATACCTTTTAGTTATTCTGCAGAAAAGTTTCACCGGTTCACGACGTTAAGACTTGTTTGTGCGGGCAGGCAGATAACTGGTTCGCGTACGAAGGAGAGATCGGACTGCTGACAAGTAGCGACCTGTCTGGCCAGAGTGTGACGCCTGGCGGCGGGTCCGTTATGTGTTTGCATGTACCGCAGGCAGGAGGAGTACGGAGGAAGACAGACCGTAGAACTCGGGTGGACGCGAGGCCGGACACGAAAGCGACGACTTAGGCCTGGCTAGCCGATGCCGCGCATGAGGTTTCTGCGCATTTGCTTTCCGCGCTTGAAATTTGCGCTGAAGCAGACCCAAAGTTTTGTTGGTTCTAAGTAACTACCATTCAGTCACGCGGACGTTTACGGTGAATGGTACAGGATGTCTGTGCAATTGGATATTGGGTGTGAGGTAGACCCATATGACGTTACGGATCTACCTTGCGCCGAAGTGAACTCTTTCCGATCTAGTGGGAAGCTAGGAAGGAGGGAGTTCTCCAAATGGACCTAACTCGCATAGCATGTGTAAGGGACAGCCGACAAACTTTCGCCAATTTAGACCCCATTTGAGTTCTTCATAAATTCTCGGAACTTTTGTTAAGGTTACAGGTTACTGCCCACAGTTCCTCCTACTTGAAACACTGCCCATTTGAGTTCTTCGTAAATTCTCGGAACTTTTATTAAGGTTACAGGTTACTGCCCACAGCTCCTCCTAGTTGAAACACTGTTTCAACTAGGAGGAAACGACAGGATAGAAAATGAGGTCCTGTCCTGTCGGATAATAGACGATAGGATGTTTCGTATCACTGGTCGTATCCCGGCATTACTAGAAATCCGGCGCTGATATTAGCACAAGTGTGGCTGGTGAATGAAGAGAGCAAAAATGCGAAATTTTGAGATTCTCAGAGAGTCAAATACGTCCGTAGTGAATGGGACTCAATCCCTACGGGAAGTTTCGTTGGAAGCAATACCTTTGGTAAAATGTCCACTAGCTGCCTAGTTGCTTCACTTGAGGATGAGTTGCTGCCGTAATCGCAGTCACAAACTTGTTAACAAGTAAAGAAAGGCAACATCTTAGACTTCTTGACCATTCATTTCACTTGCTAGGGTTGATCAGCTAGCAGCCACATAGCTCCCTGGACAAAACGTTGTATCTTTGACAGGAGACTTGTTTGCACATGAACTAGTTAACACAGACAGATTTCAGTTCATAAACAAGAATACGGAACTAGTAAAACTTTGTTAACCAATCTGAGGTACTCTTCCGCAGAATGCACAAATCACGAAATGGATGAATCCATCTACGACAAAACGATACTGTGGGAGAACTACTATTCGAAAGACTAGCACGAAAATTTAAACTTTCAGCCAACGCACAGGGCGATGTCACACAAGGGCCTTTGTTGCTCCTTATCAAAGTCTTCAATTCTTTGCTTTGTCTTACAATTTCAGGCAGGCAGCTAATCCTATGCTTCACGAATTGTCTCTGGGGGGTATTTTCAATTTCCTGCTGATTGTCCAGAGGATTTCCAGCATATAGTGAAAGTTTTAGGTGGGCTGTGGCTTTAGCAACCCATCTCTATTAAGGCTGAGCTTAGAAGAAGTAACTATGACACTGGCGCAAGCAAATTGAACTATTATGTGATTAATCTAGGGACCTTCTAATCTATGTGAATAAGCTTGACCTGCAAAGGAGGTTAGAGTAAGGTCGACCGTAGCTTCCAGCTTTTCATAAACAAATTCGACCTGTATATGCAGTTCGTTAAGTGTGCTTTTTGAAGAACTTATTCAAACAGGAAACAAAGGAGTGCCTCCGGTATAATTTTGGGAAACTGTCGGAGTTTGAGACCTCTTCTGTTGCCGGCAGAAGAATTGCTGCTCAGAGCCCATGTCAGCTGCGTTCGAATGTATTGCACCAACAAAGTTTACACCTAAAATTGGTTGCTGGATCCGCTTTGTGAACATGCGAGACATTTCTTGACATTAAGAGAAGTCATCGACTTCATCAAGTACAGACTCAGAGTCATGTAGATAGCAAACCCCCCACCCCGCAGCTGAAT
Source organism: Lunularia cruciata (assembly GCA_948567375.1). Classification (NCBI taxonomy): domain Eukaryota; kingdom Viridiplantae; phylum Streptophyta; class Marchantiopsida; order Lunulariales; family Lunulariaceae; genus Lunularia; species Lunularia cruciata. The sequence goes on along the minus strand of OX419757.1, from coordinate 14,915,489 downwards.
CGGTGACCAAATTCAGTACGGTGGTGTTTCAACCATCTCTTTAATCGAGTTAGTATTTACCGCTATTTAGCTGAAGCCAAGGTTAAGAGATACTGGAATCCCCCACTCCCTCAAATCCCACTTTGCGGACACCTCATGCGCGGCAGTATAGGCCAGCGGCAGAAAGCGATGGGTAACTGAATTTTGGCCACGAGGTATACGTCATCTCCCAGGTTTCATGAGATCCTGAGGCGTCGTCATACGCGACGATAGAACTACGGACCGACGGGCCGCCAACTCCGTTTCCAGCCGTTAGTAGCTGAGGTGCTACGACAGCATCGTGACTCGGTTGGAGTCGTGGGGCCTGCATTGTGACGTGACCAGAATCACGTCAAGCGTCCGAATCTTGTACGGGTCTAAGGTGGACGCAATTACAGGAGATTTCTGTTACTAATCGGAGGAAAGGAGGGCTTTGAATTCGGTCTCCGTGGGAATGGAAATGAAGGGAAAGGGAGGTGTACCGTACGTGGAAATCGTGCACTGGTGTGGTGTCTTTATGAAAGGGCAGGCTGGGCCCAAGGTACGAAACATGATCCGAATTATTGCAGACAATTTGAGTTCGGGGTAAGGCAAGGAACGAAGAGAACAGAAAGGAAAGGAGGATGGATGAGAAGAGGTGGGGGTGGGGCAGTGGTGTACTCGTGGGTTGTGGAGGCAGGAAGCAGCGAAGCATCATGGTTCTGGAGAGATGTACTGGATTTAAACACTAGAGAACGGACCAGAGCAAGGTCCTTTTGTAGTAGTCAAAAGATTTAGATCCTGATTCCTGGCAGGCTGCAGTATCGCATGGACCAGTGAGGAGGGAAACGAATTGAATGAGGAGGAAGGAAGGAAGGAATGAAATATCGTAGAGCAGGAAATTCAATGGAAAGATAAGGAGTTCTGTTGGAGTGCGTTACTGTATGTTAATCGATGTTCGTTCTGTTCGTCGACATAGATACTGTAGATCTGCTGCTACTCCTGGTCCCAGGAACACAAGTGCATGTGATGTCATCTGATATTACCACATATGACTGGGAGCCTTCCTGGCAGGAGGTCTACAAAGGTCTTCACCATTGAACCAATTCGATGGAGGATACTGTAAACGCAAGATCTATCAGTCAGCCTTCCAACCCATCATCCCCATCAGTATTGCTCTTACTCCCTCCTTCACTCTCCTTTCTTTCAAATGTCCTTCTTCCAAGTGGAGCCAGCAAATCTCCTTCCTTTAAAAAGGTTATACAAGACCCACAGGCCTCCTGTTAACTACCAGGTTGTTGCTCTCATCTCATTTGATAGTACACATATCCGGGTGTGAGAATAGTTGCTATTCAGACTGTCTAAACACTTGAGAAAAGCCGCCTCCAACTCCGTTCTTCTTTCTGTGCTATCCGGTCTCTATCTCTTTTCCAGCAGCTCCGACTGCTTCTGCGAAAGATCCGTATCCTCCTTTCTCTTTCTGTGATATCCAGTCTATAACCTCTATCTCCTTCAGCACCTCCACCTTCTTTCTCTGAAGTAAGCTGATAAGCTGCCCAAACCTCGAGACCTGTGCAGCCGTTACCAAAGGCCGTGGGCAACACCGTTGCTCACGTAGGACAATCTCCTCTCCCTCGTCCCTATCCTCTCCTTCCGAGGGACTGGATCGAGGTTGGTCCGCCCCTTACTTTCCTTGGAACCCTCGAGGACCGTACCCCTCCCCTCCTATTCCTCTTCCTACCGCAACATCATGCAACAGTCCGGTCCGTTCGTTCGTTCGTTCGTTCGTTCGTTCATCAGTCCGTCAGTCAGTCAGTCCTTCGACTCTTCCTGTCGGTGAGCTGTTCAACTCCAACAAAAACGTCGCGAGTTACTCCGCCCGCCATTTCCGAAATTCACAACACCGCTGGAATCTCCGCCAGACCAGGTCATCCCTGGTTGGCTTTTACCCCTTTAAACGTAAACAGGGTTAGCCTACTCCGGCTGCCCGCCTCCTTTCGGCCCCATCTTTTCGGTGCCCAAATTTGCCCGAATTCTCACCGAATCTTCATCTTTGCTACTACTACTACTCTCGTAATGATTTCTTCTATACTCATTACGAGCATCCTAGAATCCTAATATTACCATTTATAGACTCCTGCTTTAAAACCTCCAATTATAAGTTACGAACTCCTTGTATATATATGAATTTGAAGTCTTTTTCTTTTTTCACAAAGGTTTATATTCATTGATTAGTACTCATTTTGGCTACCACCATGTGCATTCATTGGCATCCCTCTGCAATTCGATTGAAGGGTTCAAGTTGGCCCTGGCATTGTCATGTTTCATCGGCTTCGTGCGTTTTGAAGTTTATAATCCAAGGGCATACTCCAGCAATATACTGTTCAGAAAAGTACAACTTGAGAGAAACTTGAGAGAAAAGGCGACCGCGTATAAAAACGAAGGATGGGAAGACCCCGTCAAGCCGTACAAGGGAGAGAAAGGTAAAATGTGGCTAAGCCCCAATAGAATCCATATGAGAAACTTGAGATGGAAATTTGAATTAGATCAAACTTTCGCCAACACATCACTCAATGTCCCATTGACAGTGATAACAAGTTAGTGGACGGAATGTAACGCAATAGACTTGAACCATATGATGAGAAATATTATCATTAATTGCAATTAGCTCGCGGGAGTCTTGTCTTTTCTTCGATCATGATCATATGTGTAGAGTCTTAGTTTCTTCGATTATTGTGCAAGTTGCAAAGGATATATATATCTATCCAGAAGTAGAGGCCCTTCACGGGGAGCTTTTGCTCCCCCATTTAATTAGAAGATACGGTACAGGTCTCGTTATCACATGATGTATCAAGTCTTTTGATATATAGAAACTCCTTGAATTGGACACTCTTATCGTTTCGTCGTTGTAAACCACCTCACCCCTTCCCCAATTTGAGCTTGAATGGAAAGCAAAACTCGTGATGGGCAGTATATGGGTCCTAGATAGCTAGCATCGTTCATATCTGTACCTACTTGAATAATTGCAAGTAAAATATCGGGAGGGCAAAGTTAACAATAGAATCAGGAATTTATTTAAGGTCCTTTTGATGGTGTAGCCTCCTTTTTTTTTCATCATCATTTTTTTTGATCGCATGCCTTCGTGGTATAAAGAGAATTTCTTGTATCTCTATTGGTTATATTCCACGAGCAGATGACGTGATCAAAAGCAATAGTAATGGGGATTTAGGCCCACAGCACTGAGGGGATAATTTTGGAACTATTATTCACCGATATCCTTGAGTTGACCATAAGAGACAGAAGAATTCAACCATAAGCCAACTACCTCATGATCACACCGTGTAAAGTTTACATTACATCTAATATTGGAGTTGACTAGCAAGGCAGGGACCGTAGAAAAAGGTTCCGGGAAATCCGTCTTTTCTTTTCAAGTTTATTATTCAGTCAACTGCATGGTCCAGTTCTAAAGCAGAATTTTTTTACCTCTTTATAGAGAATAAATTTGTTGAGTTTCTTGTCATTAGTAGCAAAAGAGCGGCGTTGATGGATTGCTAAACATGTGAAAGGAAATATCAGATTGAATGCGGAGAGGATGAAGGACCTGTGGAAGGTTTTCATGAATCTATATTTCCTTTTCTGTTCTTGTGATCTTTTTCCACTTTCTCTTCAAGTTGAACTATACCTTTGCCTCGCAAATGGCTCTCTCGTACAACTTTGTGAGTATGTGGTGATAAGAGAAAAAGGCGACCACGAAGAGAACACGAAGGATGGGAAGACCCCATCAAGCTGTACAAGATGTGGTATGTGGTGATAAGAAGGATAATGACATATTCAGGTATTCAAAGTTTGACCAAGATTCTTCTTTGTTCCTAGACAGAGTCATATGCTAAAGTGGAACATCCAAAGAGATGATTCAATTTACTTGATGAGGGTCTTGTTTTAGGTAACTACAACTCTTTGGGAGCAATCATTAAAATGACACAATAATGGAACTACAAAGAGGAGGATTTCTGTTGTATCCACAACAAGCAGACAACATTTGATAGAATGTCTGAAAATATTGAAGAGAGCATATGCAATATAGTGGTCCGTTGCTCCTAAGGATTCTTGGGCTGTTTCTTGCCTCGTTTTCCCCATAACATCCTCTTACAGGTCCAGAAATAGAAAACTCGTTGGAAACTGCAAACTCGAGTGCGCATGAGAACTGGAGGTGGGGTTGTGACAAACATTTCCTCTCCCTTATCACGGAGTATGGTGATGGCTTTCCGATATGGTGAGCAATCGATGCAGCAATGAGTGTGGCATCCTCGATCAAAGAAGTGAAGAAGTGAAGAAGGAGGATCGAGATTCGGGAAAGAGAAGTGATTTGTGTCACGAATGTGATAATCCGAAGGAGAAGATTATAAGTAGTGAAATATTCTCGGTGATATAAACGAATCCCGTCAAGCTTCATTGGCTACTTTACCATTGAAGAATTGAGCCTACATGATTCTGATTAATCTTGAAGAAGGCGCCTTTGGGAGCACCGCTGCATTAGAAGTACCGAATGTACAGACGTTTGAGTGTCCGCCCCTATGAGAAACGAATCTGTGAATGGATGAAGTGCTCCAATGCTGGGATGGAGTGTTGTAGTGTATTCAGCTCGACCAAACGGGTTTAATTGTTTCGAGTGCAGATTGATGGCCATGGAATGAATGAATGGGTGGAGGTGAGAAGTGACTTTGGAAGCATATTTTCCAGCCGTTACTGGAGTTCGAGGTTCTTGTGTTTGAAGATGCCGGTGACAATGAATGGATATTAAGTTGTGCAAATTTAATCCAGTGAAACGTATCAATATCTACGCGGCAGAACCTCAGAATACTTCAACATGTGTTGATTGGGAGTAGTAGTATGATCGTAGTAGTAGTATCTTCCAACCAACCAGGCGACAGTTAAAGAATTAGAAGCTTCGATGAGTTCCCTTTAAGGAATTGCCATCAACATTCTTGTAGAGATATGCGGTGCATCAAAAGCAGCGAATATTAGGAATCTTGAGTATGTTGAAGAATCTTTGGATGTATGGGCTGATAACGAATCCGTTGTCGGTGCGATTCTTTGGTTTGAACCTCTAACGTATTCTGTTCACCACGAATCACAATGTACCAAGAGGGTCCTTTTTCCTACCTCCTTCAATAATTGAGCTGATCTAACGGAGTTGCGCACGATCACACCTGCCTGTGTTTAAACCGCCCCGTTCAAACTCCAATCTATAAGCAGGTTATCTCCAGTAGGTGTAAAGACTCGGTTCCGAAGAACAATTCTTCGCCACTGTTGTTGGATGTGTACGTTGCAGAAAAGGCATGTTATTTCGAGCTTCTCCTGCATGTTGATGCTTGTGAGCTATTGACATGAGTCAAGGTTGTACCATATGAGTGCGATATGCAAGATGCTTCACTTCAATACGCATCCATAATTGAGCTCCATATCACAACTGGATGAAACTTGAATTGATCAACATAGAAAGTACAAGTTGTTGTTATCAGCCGATCAGTACCTTTCAGGTACTCTCCATTAGATGTGACGATGCCTCATAAGCACTCGATAATTCCTAGACATTTATAGGTAGATTATTTAGTACAAAATATGCTAGCTGGAACGAAGTCAATCTGATTCAAGATGAGGAGGGCTGTGGAGTTCTGATGAAACTAGGCTTAGGAAGCAGTAGGCATTGTTGACTTTCTTCTCCTGCTGCAATTAAATAACCACTTTGGCAACAAGCCTCTGAGATTTCTGTGTCTGTTTGGTAAAAGTTTTTTAGAAGGTGGATTCATGGATAGGCCAACGATACATTCAATGAGAATCGTCGAGACATTCATGTCCCCAAGAGTGTAACCTGATCTTGCTGGGACGGGAAGGGAACCTGCGCCGGTGTTCACACGTTTGCTCACGACCTTCGAAATATCGAGGGACCCCGATCTTGGTTGAGAAAATTCAACTAGGCATTGGTATACGTTCAAGTTATGCCTTAATTTCAATCCCAATCTCATTTCAACAAAAAGTAGAGAGTCTCGGACAGGGAGGAACAGGCGAATATGCAGATTCTTGAGCTAGAAACTTTAGAAGATTTGTTGCCACAGAAGTCTGACTAGAATCTGCTTCAGGTGAGTAGGATCTGATCAGGATGCCTGATTCGATTTGGTTGCAAGCACACATGATTGCTTATACGATGAATAGGTGCGCACATTGACACCAGTGTCAGTGCTTTCTTGGTTACCACATAAAAGCGTGAAGAGTTCCTAGTCAGCCGCTGTGTTCCACAACTTTACATTTGATGAATTAAAGAGAGCGTACATACATCCCTCACAACACCGATGCGTAACATCCTTAGCGATCCTCTAGTGTAGTTTAAATGAATTGTACGGCGATGCTAAACTTTCCCAGAACCATTCATCTGACAAAGTGTAAAAGTGCAAGGTAGGTTGGAGATTCTTATCCTTGTTTCGAGCTGCAATTATCATCGTGCGAGAGGCGGGGCCTAGGTTTCAAATCCTGTTATAGCCTTGCTAAGATTCCTATTAGGTAGCTTGATTTGCTCCCTTCCACTTTGATTCTGCGTGTTTCAATGCCTGCTGCTAGCTGAGTGGTCACTGAACCTCAATAGTCCAGTCTTACTTGAGTATTACTTAGACATTGTTGACTGCAAATGCTTTTGAAGGGAACGAATCCCGGGTGTTCAACCTTTAACTCAAAGCGCAGAAACCTGAGTTACGTTCAACACAATCACCATTCGTTCTGACTGACAGCAAGCTAACGATTTCCAGTTGAACTTTCCAGCAAGGTAGTTTCAGTAAATGCTAACCTTGTACCGACTTCATGAATGATTTGTGACAAACACCGTGGTAGAGTTGATTAGAGTCCAACGTTTGGTCTGACATTAAAACATTGAGATAAGAACTGCAACAAACTTCGAACAAGCAAATCGTTTACACTCCCCCATCCACTATGAGTGACTAATCATGCGATATACCCATGTGCTACGGACAGGATTCGCGAGAAGGGCACCGAAGAATCTTTGGAGACCAAGGAGGGGGCACAATTTTGCCCCCTTGCGCTTATTTTGCGGTCTCTTGCACATGTTAATCATAGAGATACAGATCAAGATTCTCAAAAAGTTAGTTGCATGGCTCAGAGTTGCACAAAACCTATGATAGAGTGCGCTCATCTCGAGGTTTAGTGACGAGCGACGACGAGGCTTCCCTATAAACCAACAAGGCTCCGCAATTGCATGCCCTGCTCAACTATATCTAGTTAATTAAAGTCAATGACAGAAACCGGGAAATCATTATATGACACGATAGATAGGTGACCTAGACGAATATGAAAGTTTCCCCTCGTAGGAAGCAGAGAGCAGTAGGATTTCTTTCTCCAGTTGCTCGTAGCCAATGAGCACTTTGGCTACCTGTAGCTGGAAAAACGAGGCTTCGGGTCCGAAAGACCAAGAAAGACTAGGTTATCATGGGATCTAGTGCAGAAGAGTAGGCTAAGGGCCAAGGGTGTCAATAATGGATCCAATGGTGTGATGAAAACACTTCCGGCTGAAGGTACATATCATTGACCCCGTACCTTAGGTACTCGTTTATAAACGAACAAAGTAAGTTAAAGTTACGCATCACCCCTGCGCCATGAAATGCGAGGTCTCAATGCTAGGGACAACGACTACTACATGCGTTAGTGAAGACTTTGAGCAAGGCCACATTGTCCCGTACTGTCATGTGATTTTGCCTAGACAGACACAAGTCCGCACCGCATCAGTGTTTGTGGACCGAGACGTAAGTAGTCCCATTAAAGTTAAACATTGACTGAAATTTGGACCTTCTCGTAAGTTTTGTCAACCTTACGCTTACTGTACCAATATAGGGGCAACTGACCGTCGTGACCACAAAATCTGGCATCATAAAACATATGCTTCACAGAAGCGTCAGTGACTGTCAACCAAAGAGCATAGAACTAGTCTAATCTGAGGTTGCGTGTACAAACTTCACTTTTTGAACTAAGATGGCCCAAAGCACCATTTAGCAAACATACTCCCTGTCACGTATATCCTTGGCTGCTCTGTCCTCGCCATAATATTCTACACGAATGGAACAAAGTAAAGAGTAGTAGAAGAATGATGACATGGACAAGACTTATTGTTGAGCGCTGCTCTTACGAACATTTCGTAATCGCTGATAAAAGATAAGCAAGTACGAACAATTACAGGTCTTGAAAAACATCCATACCTTATTCTGTCGGACCCACTCCTTCAAATACCCTCTTATGCATCCGGCGGCAACCAACGGTTCTTTCTCTGAGCACTATGAACGACTCAATGTGGACGCAACTTACAAAATAAACCTCAAGTGACATCACGCTTCTATTCTACTTTGTCACGCTTGCGAAAACCCTTACAGTTGTTCACTTGCTTGAAATTAACCAAAAACTATATCTTTCCCGTCAGTAGTAGCCAAATTTTATGCCCGGGCATCTATGTACACTCTACCCAAACTTCTTATATCATTTGAGGAATCTTTTCGCTAAAAGCGGATTCACCGGTGGCGCGACCTTGATCAAGGCCCCAAAGAATAAAACCATCTACAGTGGAAAAGGTTGTAGCCAAAAGTGGTCCACGCGCAAAAATGAATTCATGGGGCTTCAGTGCTTGTACGTCCGGGAAACTGTGTAGTTCCAACCTTACATAACAGGTAGTGTTCCTAAGATGCTATACTATACCTGTCAACTTGCCATAAAGTTTGTGACTATCCGTTAACCCTTACTCTGTAAGCAGATGAACTTCAGAGAGTACGTTCTCCTATAGTCCTCATTCGTTTAACTGACAAAGTTGAAGCCGATTTCCTTAGTGAAGTTCACGATGATAATCATAACTTAATAGGTTCATGAATTCCTCCTACCTCTAGATGACTACAGCCAGCTGAGCTATGGATGTCCTCTAGATTTTCACCAGATTGTCGGGGGCACTGAATCCTATGCTCCTTGCCGTACCTCTGAGTCTGAGTAACTTTAGACCGTATCAACGTTCGCAAATCCTAGAAAGACTTATGAGCTTCTAATGAAGACCAGTTCAAGAACTAATGCTTTTCCTGAGCTTGAGCACTTCCATATTGATAGTGACGAAGTATATTAACTGGTGTATCTGAAATGTATACGTACTTTTAGCTATTTCACTCGGAAAGATACCTGTGGCCGATACTAACAGACCCACTAAGCGTTATTGACATAGTTAAAAGGAACACTAACGGCGTCAACAGCTAGGTATGATTACATTTTAGACACATAGCTTCTTCACCATCTCTAATAACAGGATATGCCGAATTTACTTCTTTTACAGCCCGGGAGTATAGCTCTTACTCTGGAGTATAGCCTTGTAAGCGACTTACAAGAACTGACAACTGAATTGGTCTTAAGTAAAGCGCAAGCTTGCCCCATATCTGGTAGTGTCACTCCCTTCCAGTAAAATAGGCCACACATAGACACATAGTTAATACTGCTAGCAGACACATACCTGTATCGACATTAACGCTGTTGTGAGAAAATATTCCGATAGATGGGTTCTAGAAAACATTAAAATTTGCAAGAAAAAGCAATCAATCCTATATTCGGAACTTATTAGAAGCGTGGTTGGACAATCGTGAGAAATATACTTCCATCCACCTGACCAGCAAGACTTCCTCACTCCCAGTATGGTTTGACAACTTCAAACATGAAGAAGCGAGAAAAGCAAACAGATATACAGAAATGGCTCAGAAGAAAAATAGGTCATTGAGCCGGGACGATACCTGGATGTGAGCTGCCGACTGTTTTACTCGATCTTTTCACCACCGTATTGGAGCTTCGATAAGACCACATTGCCAAGCAAACAAGGAGACTTCCCAGCTTCTCCCTGACCAGCCTCTGTGTCATGTCCAGTGAGATGAAGTCCTTCCAGCTGAATACCTTCTCTTTACAGCAACCTTCAACAACAACCTTGCAGAATAAAATGACACCAAAAGCAAGAGCGATATGTGCCAATCTTCTGCACGCGGTAGTGCATTGGGTCGTATTAGCCAAGCAGACAATACTTGCCAGGGTGTAGAGAGGTAACCACAAGTACCAATCTGCAGCATATGTCATCAATTACAAAGTCTCGTTATAAACTAATAAATATCTCTTTCCTCGTAACATGAGCGTACAATAGTCAAAATTTCAGGCGTTCAGCAGCCACAAAAATCATCGGAGAAACTGATAGTTCCGGCGCTCACTTTGAAGTAATCACTGGGCATATTTCCTGCAGAAAATACTTCCCACGTCCAAGCTTTCCAACATGGGTGGATAGCTTTCAACTTGAAAGCAGATCAACGATCAGATCTTCATATCGAGGCGACGGTATAAATTTGATTCAAGCAAAAAGCTATTGGCAAGAGGCAATACAGATTTATAGAGTCGACTCATGTCTGCTACCTGAGTATCAAATTGCAAATTGCAAATGTTGAATTTAAACTTGCCCTAAATCTCTTTCAAGGTTGCGAGATCGGCCACAAGAAGGTGAACGGATAAATCCTATCGGTGTTGAATAGATTCTAACCTGACATTCTTAGATTTACAAACCAAGGGAAAACCAACGATCCCAGAAAAGGCGTAATCATTAAGTGACTAAGACAGTTCTTTTAAAAAGAGAGGTATATAACAACCTAATAGTGTGGAAATATGTCAAGCGACATCTCCACCTGGAAGGTAAAATATGTACTAGTCTTTTCAGTCCTTTCCGCAGCCAATTCGATTAGCCTCAGCACAGGGCCCCATTGAATCCCTTCAAGCATTATGAAGAACTCGAGGGCAAAGACGACCTCTTATCTCTCCAACCTTTTTAAGCCTGTACACCGCATTTCCACCATCTCTACGAACGCTTGAATTGCCTTTGCCTACATGACAAACTGTCAGGATGGGCTTCTCATGCACAGGTAACTGAAGGAATAACTTCTGAAGTCCAACCCTGTAAACAGTTTAAGCAGAAAGCAGACAATGTACCAATATTGCCCTGGAGGTCCTCAATGCATTGCCTTCAGAGTATCAAGTGCTAGAGCAATCTGTCTACATAAACAGTCTGTTTGCTAATCCTACTTTTGTTTGTGAGAAAGCATGAGCATGTCATGCGTACATTCTCAATGTGTTCGTATCATCTTGCTGATTGCAGCACGGCTGCCCAGCGAAATCATTTTCCTCCCGTCATTCGTTCACATGCCTACAGCAGGCTCTGCTATCGCGCCAAAGCTCTTTGACGGTTCTTAGAAACATTCCTGAGAAGTTTTATCTTCAACCTTATCTTCAAGAAATCAAGATGACTTATAATTCTCAGTGTACTAGCCTTACGATACTCGTAAACTCAGACCTCTGGTGTAAGTTCACTGGATCGTAAGCCTACACCCCGCTTCATTCTAACGCCCTCCGAACTTTATGGCGCTGAAGGCACAGGTGGGAACTTGAGGGAAAAAGGGGTCTGAGGTGGGAGCGAAGGCACCACCATGGACTTCCTCAAGATGCAAGGTTCTGTAATCTTTACTGAAGAGGAAAGCTGAGTTCTGACGTCGGTGCCAAACGTGAGAAAAATGACACCAAAAAGCCGTCCACGTAAATGGAACAATGTAAACCTCGCCGTTAGTTATAATAACACCATTAAAGATCCATAAAAAATGTACTTTATACCAGTCTAAAACATTCCAAGCACATGCACAAACGTTTCAGACTCGAAACTTCCCATTCCGTAACCGTAACCGTAAATTCTTGTACAAAATGAGGCAGTCCTCTAGGCGCTATTATCAAAAGATCAATTCATTTACCCCTCAAATAGTACTCTGAAGAACATAAAGCTTAGCGAGTTGAAGCGACTTCAACATAGCTCCTTGGGTTAGTGTCGACTGATAAGTAAGTCTTCGAAGTTAATCGATGGAATCGATAGGAGTTATATCCTGCATTCGTCACTGACTTGAGAGAAATCAATCAATGACTTGGCATGCAAATGAACCGAGGATGACACAGGTATCGCCTTGGATTACTAGAAGGAGACGAGGTCAAGAAGTTAATTGATGGAATCGATAGGCATTATATCCTGCATGCGTCATTGACTTGAGAGACATCAATCAATGACTTGGCATGCAAATGAACAGAGGCCGACACAGGTATGGCACTGGATCACTAGAACGAGACAAGGTCAAGAGATATTAATAAGTTTGATAATGGTTGATGGAAACAAATTGTCATGCGGCTTTAGACTCAGGGGGAAAACTGTCACTATGTCCTGCAACAGACCAGGAAAGAGCAGAGATCGAAGATAATCCTCATTGGTATCTTGATATGGGCAATGATATTTAATAGACCTGACACATCTTCTTGCGAGCACCTCATCCCACTTCATGTTTATTAAGATGGTGAGCAAAAGCGAACGCCAATATCCGAGATACTCCAAATACAGGACTTGAATTCAACAAGTCAGGCAAAGTAAGTGAGCTATAATGACACCGCAATTCAGACTATGCAATGTACGGAACCACAAGAAGGTTTTTTCAAGGTTTCCGATCCCAACTATGTAGAGGAGTTCGCAACCGAACATCGAAGAAACAGAAAACCTTTTCTTTAGGAAATTATTTCGAGATATAACTGACGCTGTAAAGTAGTAAGAGTTCCAGTCAAGACCTAGACACTATAATAATCAAAGGGCAACATAAGAACTAGACGATCCGGGAAGTCACGAGAGATCAAAACATGCGGATAGCCGGTATCACTACATTTCGAATCTAGTAGACGGGGGGAAGATGGCCATAGTCTACGTCAGCAGAGATTGTTACTAAAGCCTTGTCGAGTGACAGGCATTGATATCGATAGACATTACAAGGTCAAAGACTCAGAGATAAGAAATCACCTGTGACTTCTGAAATGCACATGAAACCGCTGATTGCTTACAGCTCTTACCACTTTATAGTTAAAAAGACCTGTGGATTTATTTCGTCTATGACCGGACAGCAAGGTAGAATATAGCTCTGAATGTGTAAGCATACTACTTCTTGGCACACAGCTGTTCAATTTAAACTTGAGTACACAAAATTCGGTCTCGTCTCTCTCAATTCCTTCTGCAAGAAAAGTGATCTCACAAAGCTGGTCACGCATAGGAGCACGCATGTAGGAGCTTCTTGGTATTTTAAAAAACATGCATTACATGGAAGTTCAGGCTCCTTTCGTTTAAGTCTCCTCCAAAGTGATGGTTGCGGTAATAATTCGCAGAGCCTCGCTCAAGCTGCGAGCGTCAGAGAAGGAATTAACATTATTAAGATTATGCAGGAGATAGCAAATGTCGACAAAAGTTTAGGTGAGAGATGATGTATGAGCTGTGATGAAGGAGCTATCTCTGTCCACATACAAAGCAAACGAGCGACACTCGGAGGCTAACAATCTCAAACAATTACTGAATGTTAAATATACTAATATCTTAGAGAGTTGCCAGTGGCGAGCCACTCTCACTTCGGGTGTCACATGTGAATGGGACAGGCTGAGGGGTGCCCCTCGTGCCTGGAGACATCATTGTAAGTCAAATATGACGCAATCCCTTCCATAAGATGCTGAAAGATGACCAGACGGCCCTAATGCTTGAGTGCATGAGCAATTGGCCAGTTACACTCTGGCCAAAAGTCGGAAAATAAGCTGTTAGAACGATGATAATTACTCAGAAAGAAACCTGAGTAGTTTCGCATATAACAAGTGGTATAAGTCATCAATCGCTCCAAAACAGGAAAACGTGGGATTCCATGAGTAGTTATAATGTACCGACTGCTCTTCACGACTGTTCCACAGAAACGCTGTACCCATCGTCCAATCTCACCCCGGACATGAAATCTTATAGCTTTGCAAATGCTGAGCTATCGCCCATCGTCAAAGAGAAAGTTCGAACAAGCGTTTGCTAACATGAGTACAAAAGCAGGACGCTTCAAAACATTCGTGATCTAAATTATTCCCCTTCTAGTGAGTCTTTATTTTGTGGTTTCCGAACTAGAAGCGAGGTACTGATACGTGCAGAGAGCAGAGTACTTTTCCAGGGGTGTGAAAGTTTGGAAACAGGAACGACGTGCGGAAATGTTAGCCACTTAAGTGCAGATTCACTCGTACAAGGGGAGGCATTCAAAAACTATGATTGCAGCAACCTACATGCGCACGAAAGTGGCATGACTGCACTTTCCCGTTTATACATCAAGTGAAATAAACAGTCTTTCTAACCATCTAATATTGATATGACAGAAAGCGACTGGTGTATGGTACTCACACGAAATGCAACGATATCAGATACAGCAGGACGGAATAGTGTGCGCACCAAAGTCATTAAGCTGCACCGAAGCTGAATAAGCAAACACAACTGACAAAATACCGCTCCATACAGAAATGATTCTGAAAGAAAGATCGGTCACCCCTCGAGCGGGCCATGTTCCCATTGACTCGATACCACGGTCAGGCAATTGGTAATCAGCCTCACTAAACTCCTCTCCAGCAGCTGGAGAAAGCAATACAGCATTGTCCAATTGTCCTTCCTCCCTCTTCCGGCAATTCCAACTTGGCGACCGTTCAACCGGACCATCCCTGAGCCAAGATAGGTCAAAGGTATGATGTCCTCCTTCTGATGACGTTTGAAAATTTCATCGAAATCTATCTGATTCGTTCTCTACTGTGAAAGGCATTCTATATGAAAGCCTACGAAGAATGACATCTTATGGCTGTGTACAAGACAGAATTGCGATATAGGCCGCGAACAGATAAGCATTCATTTTGCAATGAAGTTCCTTCCCATTTCAAGCCTGGCACATGTGGGTAACCTCCTTAAAACGTGAGGATTCTGAGGATACACACTACACTGTCCATACAGCATGTAAACAGTTCAGTTTACGACATTCTCCATGCTCAAATTAAGAAGAACACCAACCTCATTCTCGTTTCTGAATCGACAATTATATCCTCAACAGAATTGTTTTGATGGCACTGCGATATCGAAGATCAGCCGTTCCTGGCTGTAGCGATTGTGTGTACATCCTGCTGCCGCAACATCAACCGTCGAAATCCACGTAAGTACTGTACGAAAAGTGCATCACCTTATAACAGTAGTGGGAACTGTTGTCATTCCAGTGCATTGTTCTGTCGATCAAGAAATTGCAGACGTCATTCTGCTGAGAATTCTGTGAATTCCATTTCAACACCTCGTTTTCTCCGAAATTTTCTACAAATTAAAGTACTATGAAATGCATGGTACATAGCATATGACAAAGTCGGCTTTCAGAGTATTCTCCACTGCGATCTACAAATTCTACCACTCCACCAATTAACTTACTCCTGATCTGGGGATACAGTGCTGACATTCTACTGTAGGAGATCCCGATACAGGTAATGTCAAGTCCCTACCAGACTAAAGCTACAATTCACCCGGGGTTGACTTTAAAGTACACTCCATGATTCATCAGGCTGTGGTCGATTACTCATCACGAACTCACTGTGAGTGTATTTGGTGCTTTCTTGTGCAGGATGAAGAAAAATTGTAAAGAAGTAGATTATACTTCAATTTTTTGGTCATCTTTTGGCCAAGTGCCATGGTACAACTTGCAAACTTGATCATTTGATTGAAAATCTTTATTTTAAGGCAACTTAGAGCGAAGTGGACTGATTGTGCATAATAACCGGGGCGCTATGGGGACACTTAAGGTTAAGGTGGAAGGGTATGATGGGCAGATGGAGTATCTTCCCCAAGAGCACTAAGTGAAGAGTGTATATCATATTATGGGTGTGTGCAAAATATTAAGATCTAATTGCGAGGAGTTCGATAATCTTGTTTGGCATGACATTGAAAAGCAAGTTGTGAGTATTGTGGCTCTACTTGAAGCATAACATTTGTGCAGTATTAGGAATTTTTCAGTTTTGGTTTGCTTTTGTTCAATTTATATCTTTAGTAGTAGAATTAGTTATACTGAATCGAGATTAAAAAACCATAGAAAGACCTCCGTAGGAAGAGAAGGGAGATATCCTCCGCGGCTGCGAACCAATACAAAGGCAAAGGAGTTTGGTTGTAGGCTAAACCTGAAGGTAACGAAGGTAAACCCAAAGAAGGAAGAACTCGGCTGAACTCGAAAAAGGATTGACAGTACAAGCCATGTCAAATTCATAGTAAGGCAATAGAATGCACATTCAATTTGCGTGATTGTGGTTGGAGTTCTTTTAGTGAGCTGCCATTCAGCTCATGTACTGCAGAAAGGATGGACAATTGAAGAAGTGCAAAGAAATCATGATGAGCACATAAAAATTGCACCGCATAGCATGCGCAGGATTTCACATCCTTAGGTCAAGAACTTGTAGCACAAAGAAGAAGAAATTCACGAGCTCAATTGGTTGATTGTGGAACAATCCAAGTAATGGGAATTCAAGTGCTCTCCTAAGAGAACATGACGAGAGGAATCAAGTATGGATGGGGTGTGATGAATAAAGAACACCCTAGTGGAATGGAGGAGATGTGGTTTTCTTGAAGGAGAACGTTGATTGGACGTGAGTATTTTAGCATTAGACCCAAAGGATAATAGGAACATTCCTTGAACTAAGACCCACTTATCTAATCATGGTTTAATCCATTTTTATGATGGAATGAAGTTACTCTCAAATGAAGAAAAGGTGTTCTTTGAAGACATTTCCCATCACCAAGCAATCACTGGAGTACACCAAGCGGATGTGAAAGGATGAATAGCATTTGAGCAAAAGAGAAATACTTGTTGAGATGGGAGAATCACTCATGCTAGAGAAGTTTGAATCTAGACATACATCAACAGCTAAGCAAATAGGCAAAGTAAAAATCATCTAGTAATGTTGCCAATAGTCCTCAAACTCCTCGATCACACAAGAAGAAACACGTTCTGTATCTTGCACCAATATCAAAAGAATCAAGAGAAGAACAAACAAAGTCTGATAGAGAACAAGAATCCATTAAAAAAAAAGCTGACGGTCTCCAAGTGGAAGAGAGTTGGAGAATGTTGAATATATTGAGCCTCAAGTAGAGGAAGGGGCCTGCTCAAGAGAGATAGAAGTCTCCAAACATCTAATATGGAAGTAGAGAAAACTAATTTGGGATTGATGTTAACAAAGACAATGGGAAATTTATTCTCTCTATTCTTGATTTCTTAGATATTATCATGCCTCAAGTATATAATGATTCTTGGTGAAGCATATGCACTCCATGATGTACAATCATAGAGCTAACATAGACCTATTCAAAGGGAGTTGGATTGAGTTAAGATGGAGCTAGAAATATTGAGTAAGGAGAACAAAGAAAAGGCAAAATGTATTCTTGAATTGTAGAATGAGAAGTAGTTCCTTGACCAAAAGCTACTCAAAGCTAAAGTATATTACCAAGAGATGAAGTAGGATGCAAGGGCAATTATTATAAACAATCAAAAGAACAATTTCACAAATGCTTGCATCATTGGTACATTGAACAAGAAGTTAGCAATGGCCAATTTACAACAAAGAGAGTTACAATCCAATTCAATGTCAATCAAGGTTTAGGATATGCCTTCAAGATGAAAGAAGAAGAATTGGTGGTGGTTACCACTAAATTGGAGAGTGTTTGTCTTTGTTTGGTAGCATTAAAAAAGAGAGAAAGAGAGAGAGAGAGAAGGAGTTAGTCAGTCCCAGTCAAGAAGAGCCAGTAGGAGTAGAGAATTAGGACCAAAACCTCTACTACCATAATCCAAAGGAAAAGAGTAAACATAGGCTCATTAAGTTGTAAAAAATAGAGGTATGTAAATTTAATGACTATTAATGAAAATATTGATATAGTACTCATGAATCAAGACACCATGAAATTGACAAAGATCCTATAGAAATTAATGGTGGAGAAATGAAGACACCCTTGGGAAAAAGCTACAATTTGATTAGCAAAGGGTCAAAAAAGATTGACTATAGAGATTAGAGAACTTATTAAACTATAACTAAGAGAGATAGCTTGTAGATTAGACAACCTTGCAAATGAGGAGGACAAAGACCATTGGATATGATCTTTATCCTAACAATGTGGCATGATTAGTTAGATAGTTTGAATAGCAATTAGTCATAGGAAGTTAAGAATTAATACTAGTTAGTTTTGGTAGCTTTTGTAACTCTCAAGTGTTGCTAGCTATTTAATTAGGGCATTTAAAGTGCTTTGTATTCAATTCCATACCAGGAAAATTACTGAAAGAGCACAAACTCCTTACCACTTTTGTGTTGAAGTGTCTTCTCTTTGGTGATGTGCAAATACCATGCAAATTTATGTATTTGGGATGTTGAATGTCTTGTGTGTTTTGATCCTTGGTGTTTATGCCTTATCTCTAAGAAGTGTCACGACGAAATTTCCAAATTGTTAATATTGTTAGTAGCAAAGAGTGCAAATACAAATACTAATGCTTTGTGCTAAGTCTTCTTTGGGTAACATTTACCTTTGGGAAAAAATAAAACATATATTTGATGCCAAATACTATGAATTAATTGTTTAAAATGAATTGACACCTTTGGAATGAATCATCATGGTCAAGATTTCCATATTTATTTTGATGATTATGAGAACTAGAATTTATATTTCATGTGATGTGCTTTTGTAGTGACTTTGCACTCTTCTAGGACTTATCTTTGCTCAAGAGATTAAACATGCAATACTAAAGGACAAATTCATGATATCACTCTTTGTATCTAAACACTTTGGACATGTATCTTTGTGTGAATAGCTACAATTTGACAATTACTAAGTTGTACAATTTGTAAGTATGTTTAGATGTTTATGATATCAATGAACTTTTGAGACTCTATAGCAAAAATATCTTAGGGACTGAGCTATCAAATTGGCTCTACATTTCATTGAAGCTAATGAAGTTTAAGATAAAAGAGTAGTACACCAAGACTCAAGAATAACATTGAGGCTTTCAATGATTTGGTGGTGGACTTGCCAAATGTTGGTGAGGATTTAAGCAATGAGAAGAAGGTATCACATCTTTTGAGTTCCTTTTTCTTCATCATATAAATTCTTATTATAGTTGTTACACCATTGTGAAGATGATCATCAATGACAAGGTATTTAGTGCTTTGCTTATTAATGATTTCCATCAAAATTTGGTACATATTCTATCTTCTTTATCCTTTATTGCATTGATTGTAGGTGTAATACTATTGAAGCTATTTTAGATGAATGAAGACAAATACTCTTAGCTTTGAGCCAATTAGATAGAGTGGTAAAAATATGTTAGCAATTACAAATAGAGCAAGCTCAATGACAATTTGTTGCTCTAATCTTAACAAGGGAAGAATTCAAGAATACAATAATTAAAAGATTTCAAGTAGTAAATGTTGCTTAAGTTGTAAGAGATAGATTTGCAAAATTGAGGTATATTGGTTCTTTGAGGAGTGATATCACTCAATTCCAAAACAAAATGATGTAAATTAAGGTCAATTAGAGTTGGAGAGGCATATGGAGGTCTTGAAGGGAGTTAGTGGCCAAGTTAGTCAAGCTTAGCCCATTTAGGGAGGGTTTGAATTGGCAAGAAGAAAGGGCTTATTTGGCTGAATTTTTTCATTTTGAAGCATAAGAGATTCCAAGCCATGAAGCTTGAGCTGGAAGACATAGATTTGAAAAATTGTGGTAGATTGGTTCTTTGAGGCTCTTTTTACTCAATTCCAAAACATAATGATGCAAATTCTAAAGACACAAGAAGGTCTCCATTCCTTTAATTTGAGTTAATTTGGCATCTAAAGGTCAACCAACTATAATAGAGATTGCCTAAAGTTGATGGAAGTCTGATTTGGAGGCCAAACCCCAAAGTAGAGCAAGTATTAGAGGTTGGCTACAATTGGAGAGGCATTTAGAGGTCTCAAATGGAGTTAATGGCCGAGTTAGTCAAGGTTAATTTGTTTAGAGAGGGTTTAGATTTGCAAGAAAGGCCTCATCTAGCTGAATTAAGGTCAGCTAGAGTTAGAGAGGCATATGGAGGTCTCCAAGGGAGTTAGTGGCCAAGTTAGTCAAGGTTAGGTTATTTAGAGAGGGTTTGAATTGGCAAGAAGAAAGAAGAGACAAGAAGGTCTCCATCCCTTTAATTTGAGTCAATTTGGCATCTAGAGGTCACCCAAAGTTGATGGAAGTCTTATTTGGAAGCCAAACCCAAATTAGAGTAGGTATTTGAGGTTGGTCACAATTGGATAAGCATTTAGAGGTCTTGAATGGAGCTAGTGGCCAAGTTAGTCAAGGTTGTTCTATTTGGAGAGGGTTCAAATTGGCAAGAAGAAAGGCCTCATCTAGTTGAATTGAGGTTTGCTAGAGTTGAAAAGGCAAATAAAGGTATCATATTGTAATACTCCAAGGACAAGAGAAGAGAGAAAATACAGATTACACACTCAACATTTGGTGCCCCAAAGGAGCACCTTCTCTTTATTATATAGACAAAGAGGATCTCCTCCAAGGAAGCTCCACCATAGGATTAGGCATACAGATAGGTGACATGTCATCAAGCTCCACCCTTGGATTACTTACTTGGATGGGTGACATGTCAGTCTAGGTCCTATCTGGTTGGTCAAACAAGCTTTGATCAAAGGGAATCTTTTAGGGAATCTTCCTATAGGAATCTCAAAATCACGTAAGGTACCATTGGAAAGCTCTCGATGAGACAAACCAAGGGAGGAGGTTCCTCTCCTAATTAGGGGAGGACTTTGCACATTTTCGAGGCCTAATTCATCCGTTTAGGCCTCTAAAATTGCCTTCAAAGATTTCAGGCATATTTCGATTCCTACTCTATTAGTAGAAGTCCCCTTTCGGTGATACCTCTTTCTGATCTATTGAGTCCATCATGTGTAACATCTTTCCAAATGTTACCAAACCAATTCTCACCTTTAAATCATATGTCTAGCTATTGGTTCTAAGGTTCTCAAGTCTATTTTGGTTTCTGTTCTATTAGTAGAAGTACTCTTTTGGTGATACTTCTATCTGATCTATTTTGACCATCATGTATAACATCATTCTAGATGTTACCAAACCAAATTTCACATCTAGATCATATGGCTAGCTTGTGGTATTACACATATTATATCAAATGCCAAATGGTCGTAGAGTCAATTTAATTTAGATTTGTGATATGGAGTGCTATCATTTAGATTTCTTGTGATTGGACCTCCTCCATTGTCTATTTCTTGTTTGTGCACCATGTTTCTATGAGATGCCTTTACATTTAGAACAATGGTGCTATAGTGTGTTCTTGATAGTGAGGCTAAAGCGATGACAAGTTAGATTACCTATGTTTCTCTCAAATGAGGTAGGAAATGATGACCTTTAGATTGTGAGAGTGCATGTTGTAATGGTATATTACATATCGCCCTTTTTCCCTTAGTGTAATACCACAAGCTAGCCATATGATCTAGATGTGAAATTTGGTTTGGTAACATCTAGAATGATGTTATACATGATGGTCAAAATAGATCAAATAAAACTATCACCAAAAGAGTACTTCTACCAATAGAGCAGAAACCAAAATAGACTTGAGAACCTTAGAACCAATAGCTAGACATATGATTTAAAGGTGAGAATTGGTTTGGTAACATCTGGAAGGATGTTACACATGATGGACTAAACAAATCAGAAAGAGGTATCACCAAAAGGGGACTTCTACTAATAGAGTAGGAACCGAAATATGCCTAAAATCTTTGAAGGCAATTTTGGAGGCCTAAACGGATGAATTAGACCTCAAAAATGTGTTGAATCTCCCCCCCAATGGAGGAAAAGCTGGCCTTCCCTCCCTCCTTGGTTTGTCTCGTCGAGAGCTTTCCAATGGTACCTTACTCATGTGATTTTGAGACTCCTACAAGAAGATTCCCTAAAAGATTCCCTCCAATCAAAGCTTGTTTGACCAACCAGATAGGACCTAGATCAACATGTCACCCATCTAAGTAAGTAATCCAAGGGTAGAGCTTAATGACATGTCACTTATCTGTCTGCCTAATCCTATGGTGGAGCTTCCTTGGAGGAGATACTCTTTGTCTATATAATAAAGAGAAGGCGCTCCTTTGGGGCACCGAATGTTGAGTGTGTAATCTGTGTTTTCTCTCTTCTCTTGTCCTTGGAGTATTACAATGGTATCAGAGCAAGTGTCTTAGTCCAAGAGAGTGGATCATCCCTCTTTGAAGAGCACGCACTATTGAAACTGAGTAATTTGAGGTGGAGAACATAGAGTAATTGTTAGACTTAGGAAGGACTTTAGAGAGCAGACGGGATGGATGCATCGAGAGGATAATTTCCCGCACCTAGCTTTCCATTCCCAAATCCATTCCACATCAAGGTTATGTACATCCAGTATGAGCAAATGAGGGTATCGCTAGTTTATCACTTTGGCGCAGAATTCATGGATAAGGTGATGAACTCACCAAACTTGGTGATTCAACCTATGGTGATATATGACAGAGAGTGGGATTTGACAATCTACATTCTATTATGATAATATGGATATGAATGTCCCAAATCCTCTCCCTTTCAACACTCAAGTAGAAATCCGTTATGTAGTGAGACTGAAAGTGATGTTTAAAGATTTTGTGGTTAGGAGTTTCGGCGAGGAGTATTATCAACAAGTGATAGCTTCTGAGGTCCCAATGGTAGTTCGTGCGCCTTCTAGAGTGATCATATTGACTCTTTATTGAAGTAGACATTAGCAATTGAGTGTTGCAGGAATTATGGATCCGCAATTGCAAGAGCTGGTGCAAGGAATGCAAGGGATGTTGAATGAATTTCAAGAGATTAAGATGACCATGGAGACGTTACAAAGTCAGTGCAAATCCTTAGGAACGATCAAGCCATGCAAGAAGAAAAGCCGTCTCAAAACCCAATACCTACGACGGAAGTACTTGGAGAGGCACCTGTGCCTACAAACCCTATCAACGATGAATTTGATAGGGTTTGTAGATCATTGCTACTCCGGATGAAGAAGACCTGCAACATTGAGCCTTACAAGGGGCAACATATGATGGGAGTAGTGGAAAATTGGATCTCAAGAATGAATCAATACTTCTGATTGTTCTCAATAGAGATCACGAAGCATGCTGCAAGCATGTTTGCATGTGGGTACTTGACCAATAAAACCCTCACATGGTATGATGCGTGGGAACAATCCATGTTGGCAAAGAGAAGGGAGGTCACGTGGACAAC
This sequence comes from Lunularia cruciata, assembly GCA_948567375.1. Lineage (NCBI taxonomy): Eukaryota > Viridiplantae > Streptophyta > Marchantiopsida > Lunulariales > Lunulariaceae > Lunularia > Lunularia cruciata. The sequence goes on along the minus strand of OX419757.1, from coordinate 14,892,262 downwards.
AATGCAAGAAGGATTGCTGAAGAATTTCCAATCGGTGGATTATGTGCAGATGGCTCGAACCCGACTATGGGGATTAAGACAAAAGAATAGCGTACAAGAGTATGTGGAGGCATTTCTAGATCTACAAGTCGCAATAGCCAACATGAGTCCAGCAGAGGCTCTCGACAATTTCAAACAAGGGTTAAAGGAGCGAATTTGCCAAGAAGTCATGGTGCAAAATCCTCGCACGGTATTTGAAGCCATTGCTTGTGCATATAGAATAGTAGGAGCATTGGGTGGAGGTGAAGGAGTAGTTCTACCTCAACATTATTGGACAAAAATGCCACACATGGGTGGAACAGTACCGATGGAATTGGGCAACCTTTGATTTCAAGATCAAGGAGCACGCTCGCTTCAAGGGGAGCGTGGACGGGTAGAAGAATGAAGAGATGGAGTCCCACGAGGAGATGGAACTCAAAGAAAACAACTCTATTATTACAATTGTGGCCATATTGGGCACATATCTACCAACTGTCGCACTCGTTTCCCTAGAGGCCCTCGGCCTTTGTACATGCAATCTTTGAACAACATGGAGAGTTGCATTGAAGAGGAGGAGGTGGAAATCACTTTGGAAAACAAAGATCACCAGTAAATGTACCTTGTGGCCTTACTGGCTTAATAAGGAAGAATAGAAGCGAGGGAAGGAAGAAGATTAATATGCAAAGATCCCGAAAGGAAACCTCACAACTGATTGTCATGAATGGAGTCCTAGAAGGCAATCAGTGAGAGTATTAATCGATCCGGGAGCAACAGAGAATTTCTTATCTCGCTCTGTTTCAATAAGATTGGGAATGAATCTAGAGAGGGATAGGAGTGAAGAAGTAGAGTTGCATAACGGCGGGCAAACAGAGAGGATTGAATCATTACCTAGATGGGTTACACTATCTGTAGTAGAATATCAAGAAGCAATTGAGTGGCAAGTGATACAATTAGCTTGTTATGATGCAATCTTAGGCATGCCATGGATGGGGCTATACAACCCTATGGTAGATTGGAGGAAGAAAGTAGTGAGAACCCACCAATGGTCAATCATTGGGGTTAAGGAGAGGTTAACTCCATATTGCCTATCACCTCATGAGTTGGAGGAGTGTAAAACTCAAATTGAGGAGATGCTGTAGAAGAGGTTCATCCAACCTAGCATATCACCATATGGGGCTCCTGTCTTGTTTGTGAAGAAGAAGGATGGTACAATGCGCATGTGCATTGACTATCAAGGTCTCAATCAACAAATAGTGAAGAACAAATACCCCTTACCTCGCAAAGATGACCTGTTTGATCAACTCCATGGAGCAAGATACTTCACCAAATTGGACTTGCGGAGCGGTTACAATCAAATCCAAATTGCAGAGGAGGATGTGTACAAAATTGCCTTTCAAACCAAGTATGGCCACTTCGAGTATCTTGTTATGCCTTTTGGCCTCACCAATGCACCTTCCAATTTCATGAGTCTAATGAATGACATATTTCATCTATACTTAGATAAGTCTATTATTATCTTCTTGGATGATATCTTAGTATATAGTAGCACAATGACGGAACACAAACAACATTTACAAGAAGTCCTCCAGATTCTAAGACAGAATCGATTGTATGCCAAAATTTCAAAGTGCGAGTTTGGCAAGTCTGAAGTAGACTACTTGGGACATAGAGTAAGTGTAGAGGGCATTCAAAGATGCCATGCCCTAGAAGATCAGACTCAACTCAAGAGCTTCTTGGGGTTGATGGGATTCTATCATAGATTTGTCAAAGACTTCTCCAAGGTTGCACAACCTTTAATGGCACTACTTGGCAAGGGGAAGAAGTGGACATAGGGAACTGCACAAGAGTTGTCCTTTCAAGAATTGAAATCCGCCTTGCTACATGCACCAATCTTGAAGTGGTATGACCCAAAACGACCAATCAAGTTGGCTATAGATGCATCAGGCGTAGCAATAGGAGCAGTCCTACAAAAAGAGTGGCATGATAGATGGCATCCAATTGCATATTTCTCTCAAAAGTTGTTACCGGCAGAGCGCAACTACCACACCACCAAACAAGAAGAGCTGGCCTTTGTTCTGGCAACCAAGCATTGGAAGCACTATCTGGGCAAGAAGGCATTTGTAGTAGAGATAGACCACAAACCTCTAGTCTACCTTGAGATGTAGAAGGATCTATCTCATCGCCAGATTTGGTGGGCAGAGTGGCGACAATGCTTGAACATGTCAATCACCTACATGGAAGGTAGCAAGCAACTTGCAGATGCATTTACCTGCATGCCAATGGCAAACAACTTGGTGGCAGAGGTTAAGATTAACCCTGAATTCTGGCCAAAGATTTTGGCTACTACAAAAATTGATCTGCAGATTGTAGAAGCGCAATCATTCAAAGGCATCACCAGTACCCAAGGACTCACCTTTCATTATGGCAGATTATGGATCCCAAATGTCCCAAAATTACGCACCACCATTCTAGCGGAATGTCATGATTTGGCCATTGCAAGTCATGTCAGAGTGGACAAGACCTTGGATGCAGTCCAATGCCATTACTATTGGCCCAAGATGAGCAACAACGTGATGGACTACGTCCTATAACACCCTTTTGTGCATGTGTGTGGTATTGTGATATTTAGCTTGGTATTACAAGTACTTAAGAGATATTATTTATATAGAGATAAAGGATGGTTCTATATTAGTCATGGTTAGCTAAAGTTAGTCATAGCTAAAATAGAGGGGACCTTACTTTAGAGGAAGTAGAAAAGATGAGCACCACTATTTTGGATTTTAATGTGTTGACTTGGTATTATTCCTAGGTGTTTGGCTTTGAGGAAAGAGTTGAGAACTCTTGGGCCCGCAAGCTCTTTTGTTTTGGATTCTTCTTTAGTCCAAGGATAGCCCATGTGAAGGAATCCTTGACTTAGTGGTTGGGTCAAGATAAGACCACATACTTAGGAGAATATGCCCATGTGAATGGATATCCTTTCTACTTTTTGACTTTACTTGACTTTTAGTCTAGTAACTTGAGTTACTAGACTTAAAGATGTTAGGAAGCAGTGCATTGGTAGGAAGAACTACCGTTTGCTTTAGTATTTAAGGGGAGCATTTGTAGTATTATGTTGTTTAGTATTCAAATTTCTGAAGATAGATAAAGCGAAGTGTTGTTTTTAGTGCTCGTCGCTTGAGCTTAATTCCGATTGTCAATTTTGTGTTTGTGTTTGTGAGTGTGTGGAGAATTCCGAAGTGCAAGTTAGTGTGAATGTGGATGTTGGATTCTGCAGCCTTGATCTTCATTCTGTGTGTTTGATCCTAAGTGAAGTGCATCGGAGCAATGCCTTGACAGATCTGAGAAGAATTGTAGTGTTGGTAGTATTCTACATTTATGAGTGCAGCACGAAGTTGATGTGAAGCAATTTTGATTGAGGAAGTTGTGCCTTCAGGGGAGGGGTGGAACACAATTCTGAGGCAAAATTGTTCATTGTAGTGAAGTGCCGTCTTCGAGAGAATCTGAATCATCACAATCAAGAGTTGTTTGGACAGAATTTGCTATGTTGTAATTATGTGTGTGTGTATTCATGACAAGTTGTCAAGATTGTGAGCTTGTTACTCTCTTTTGGGTGTAGTTTCTACCTAAGAGATTAAAGAAGCAATCAAGAAGAACTACATTGTGACTTTTGACTTTGTATTTGGACATTTCTGAATCGTATCTCTATGGGCACAAACTTTACTTACCCAATTACTGCAAAAGTGATATTTGCTGGGTTGTCACAGTAACCTTTCTCAAACAAGGAGATGGAGAGAAAGTGAGGGTCTATGTGGAAAGAGTGGAAAAGTTAGAGTCCAGATTTTGCATAGTGTTGAGGAAGGGTGGGGATGATGTGGAGACTACTATGATTGGCATAGGGGCCATGCTCACCAAGAATTTTGTGGGAGGGTTAAGACCACAAATAAGAAGCAAGGTGAGATATGAGAAACCTTCTTCCAAGGTTGAAGCTATCAAGATTGCAATTCGTATGGAGGAGAGTTTGGAAGGAGATGAGAGTGATTTGGTGGTGAAGGAGGTCGTGCATCCTCCTCAAGGCTACAAGTATGGTGAAACTTCTGATAATTTGTTGGCAAGGGTTGCACCACAAGTAGTAGTTGCTCCTGTTCTCACACCTCTACCAAAGGATCCACTTCAAACCATCACAGAACAACTTGCAAATCTCAAGATCAATATGGTGCAACTATGGGAGAAGAGAGAGGTGGATCAGAATGTAGGGAGAGAGCCTAGGAGATATGGAAACTATCCATAAAGAGGAGGCCAACCAGCCAATAATTTTAATGATAGAAATTGTTTTGGTTGTGGAAGAAGAGGCCATATCCAAAGGAATTGCCTAAATTCCACTTACCATAGAGGAAGGGGTTATGAGTAGCCAATACAGGGAAAGAGGGAGGTAGTGAAACCCAAGTGGCTTTTAATCCAATCAAAGGTAAGGGGATAGCATCCATAGATGTGGTTGAGAGAAAGTATGAGAAGGGAGAGTGCTCAAACTCCAAGGGTCTTAATTTGGAGCTTTTGGCACAAGAGAAGAAGAGAGCTCATTTTGTAGAGAATGTTCACTCTTCTCAAGGATTTACTCCAAGCAAGGATACTCCTATGTCTACTAGGAGCACTCGCACCTCAACACCATCAACAACAAAGACTCCAAGGAAGAAGTTGGGGATGGAGGATTTCTTGATTTCAAAGCAACAATGGAACTACAATGTATTGGAAGATGATGGTAGCCACCAGGCTAACATCATAATGGGCCAATTGATTGCTTTGAACCCTACCTTCAGAAAAGAGCTTAGAGGTGGGTTGAGTTCTACAAGGAGCAAGAGGAAGAAGAAGGCAAAAGATCCAATATCAATGGGAGTGGTGGATGCCAAGCTAGCACCATGGGAGGCTTGTGAATATGCCTCCAAGATTGATGTGAGAGTGAATGGTCACAACATCAAGGATGCATTGGTTGATGGAGGATCAGTAGTAAATGCCATGTCAGAAAGGTTGATGAAGAAGTTGGGTATGATACCCTCAAGACCTTCAATATTTGTGGTGAGCATGGCAAACAAGCAACAAGTTCGACTAGTAGGGGTGATGGATAAGGTGGTAGTTTCAGTTATGGGAGTTCAAAATCTCATGACTTTCCAAGTCTTGAAGGATTCAAGCTATGACTTACTTTTTGGGAGGCCATGGTTGAGAGCAACACACTCAATTGATCAATGGAACAAAGGGTACTTGAAGATTGGGCCATCAAACCATAGAGTCATAGTTCATGTGACTAACACCACCAACACTTCACATTTAGATACACCATCTTTTGATTATTGGGAAACAGATTTTGAAGAAGGAGCTTTAGGTGTAGATACAAGCATGGAAGAGTAGAATTCCACGGAGGAGGATGAATCTGAATCTGATTCAGATGTGTATCCTTTGTGTGCTATGAATTTTGCACCTAAGCGAAAGGTTTTGAAGGACCCAGATAAATCACCATTGACACTTGAGGAGGTAGAGAGAAGGTTATCTACCCTCAAGTATGGTCCAAATGTTACCAAGAAGGAGAAGGTGAGATTTGAGGAGATTTTCCGCAAGTTCATCCATGTATCTGCTTTTAGTTACAAGGATTTGAAGGAAGTCACCTTGGAGGAGCAAAAGATAAAGGTGGAGTCACATGCAAGACCAATCCCCCAAAATCAACGTCACATTAGCAACTTCACAACCAAAGATATTGGTGGGCACCAATATCTTTGGTTGTGAAGGAGGAGATTGATAAGCAAAAGGGGGCTTGATTTATCTTTGAGTAAGAGAATTTAGAATGGGTGTCTCCAATTGTCATTGTGAAGAAAAAGAATGGAAAGCTTTGGGTATGTGTGGATTACAAGAAGCTCAATGTTGTTACGAAGAAGGACTACTACCCATTACCATTCATTGATGAGATCTTATAGGAGGTTGCAGGTCATGAGAGGTACAATTTTGGAGATGGTTATAGTGGATATAACCAAATCAAGATTGCACTAGAGCATCAACAACTCACCATGTTCACCACACCTTGGGGAACTTATGCTTTCAAGGTCATTTCTTTTGGGCTTTGTAATGCTCCAACCTCATTCCAACGTTTCATGAACAAGGTATTTTAACCTTTCATTGGTAAATTAATGAGAGACTTCATTGATGACTTTTGTGTCTATGGGAGCAAGGGGGAGCACTTTGAGCACCTAATCAAGGTCTTGCAATGCTTGGATGAGGCAAATGCATCACTCAACCCAGAGAAGTGCATTTTTGGATGTGAAGAAGGTCTACTTTTGGGGCACATCATCTCCAAGGATGGAATAGCAGTTGATCTTGAGAAGGTGAGGAAAATCTCAGACCTTCCATTCCCTTCAAGCTTGACCAAGTTATGCCAAATCTTGGCGATGGTTGGGTACTATAAGAGGTTCATCTTCTCATTTTCCAACAAGGCTTATGCATTGACCATCTACATGAAGAAGGGTGTAGATTACATGGTGATTTTGGAGGACAAGGAGGCTCTCAAAGCTTTTGAGGAGCTCAAGCAATCCCTTGTTGTAGCTCTAATTCTTGCTAAACCTGATTGGAGTAAGCCTTTCATCCTCTACACTAATGCTTCTAGTGTAGCTATAGGATGCACTCTGAGTCAATTAGACCAAGATGGGCATGATCATCCAATAGCTTATGCTAGTAGGCAGATGGTGTCAGTAGAAAAGAACTACTCTATCATGGAGAGAGAAGGGTCGGTAGTGATCTTTGGTCTCAAGAATTTTAGACACTACTTGATTGGAGGGAAAGCCACCATTGTCACGGATCACAAGGCTTTGAAGTACATCTTCAACAAGCCTAATGTTGAAGGGAGACTAGCAAGGTGGATGATACTCTTGTCTGAGTATGACTACACCATTGAGGATAGGCCAAGAGAGAAACATGCAAATGCTGATTTGTTATCTAGAGCCTATGATCATGATGGAGATGAGCTAGTGGATGATTCCTTTCTAGATGAGGAGCTCATGACAATCTCAGTCACTGAAGAGGTTCCAATGGTGTACAAGGAGACTGTGGATTTTTGACAAGAGGTAACTTTCCTAAAGGGATGCATGCTAGGGAGAGGAAGGCCTTTGCAACAAGATCTAGACCTTACACAATGGTGGAGGATATTCTTTTTCACCAAGGAGCAGATGGTCTACTTTGAAGAGTAGTGGGTAAGGAAGAGTCTATTCTAATTATAAAGGAGTTTCATGAAGGTTTAGTGTGTGGAGGACACTTTGCAGGAAAGGTGACTGCTTTCAAGATTCTAGATGCAGGTTACCATTGGAGAAGGATTTGCAAGGATTGTCTTGATTATTGCAAAACTTTTCATGCTTGTCAAGCTTTTGCTAGAAAGTCTACATCCACTCTACCACTTAGATCAATTCTATTGTTAGGACCTCTTGAGAAGTGGAGAATTGATTTTGTAGGTCTTCTCAATAGAGCCCCAAGGAACAATTGGTACATTTTTGTAGTTACTGATTATCTTACCAAGTGGGTTGAGGCTAGACCATTGAGGGACAAGAATGAAGATGAAGTTGGGAGATTTGTTTATGAACGCATTATCATTAGGTTTGGATGCCCTTTGGAGTTAGTTTCTGATGGAGGAGGAGAGTTTACAAGAAGCATTACTACAACCATGCTACAACATTTCTCTATCACACATAGAGTAACTATATCCCATAAGCCTAATTCCAATGGCTTGGCAGAGAGAACCAATCAGACCTTGTGCATGATGTTGGCCAAAGATGCAGAAATGGAAGGTGCTAAACATCATTGGGACAAGAGGATTCATGCAGTTTTGTGGGAGTATAGGACAACCATGAAGACTTCCACATGTATTCTCCATTTCAATTGGTATATGGTATTGAGTTTACCTTACCTATTCACTTTTAGCTTCCTACCTACCAAAGCATTCATAGGAGATTGAAGAAAGCACAAGGAGGTGATGTAGAGAAGTCAAGGAAGGATCAACTCATGGAGTTGAAAGAGGCAAGAGCAGTTGCTATGCTTTGAGTGGAGCAAGCCCAAAGGAAACAAAAGGAGAGCTATGACAAGAGGCAAGGCAAGAAGAAGGTGGAGCCTTTCAAAGAAGATGATTGGGTAATATTGCTTGATTCTATTGGATTCAAGAGAGTACAAAAGAAGTTTTTGCCTAAGTACTTTGGACCTTTCATAGTGGAGAAGGTGTGGAGCAATTATACTTATGATCTCAAGGAGTTGGGATGAAGACACTTTGATAGGATTCACCATGATAAGTCGAAGATATATCATAGCAGGTAGAGAGACCTTCACTTTGAGGACAAAGTGAAACTTAGTCCAAGAGTAAATGTAATACCCATTTGTGCATGTATGGTATTGTGATATTTGGCTTGGTATTACAAGTACTTGAGAGATCATATTTATATAAGGATAAAGGATGGTTCTACATTAGTCATGATTAGCTAAAGTTAGTCATAGCTAAGATAGAAGAGACATTACTTTAGAGGAAGTGGAAAAGATGAGCACCACTATTTTGGATTCTAGTGTGTTGACTTGGTATTATTCCTAGGTGTTTGGCTTTGAGGAAAGAGTTGAGAACTCTTGGACCTGCAAGCCTTTTTGTTTTGGATTCTTCTATAGTCCAAGGATAGCCCATGTGAAGGAATCCTTGACTTAGTGGTTGGGTCAAGATAAGATCACATGCTAGTGGAATATGCCTATGTGAATGGATATTCCTTTATAATTTTTGACTTTACTTGACTTTTAGTCTAGTAACTTGAGTTACTATGGTAATTAGTAAATTTGGTGCATAACTATTTCACAAGTATATAAACAAGGGGTGAGGAGGTACTGATCATCCTTTCATTTGCAACTATCTCTCTCATGGAGTTCTCTAGTGAGCAATGTCTTGAGTCTTGGAGTATTAGCCTTAGAGGAGTATGATGGAGTTGGGGTCCTTGCCTTTTTAGTCCATGGTACGCTACCATAATAGCCATCAGAGGTTCATCTTGAGTGAGAGACAGGCCTGCTCAAAGTTCAACCTCCGTGAGCAAACCATCTCCTCCAACTATAAGCTCCACAAAGGTTTCCTTCGTAAAAGAATTATCAATATTCCCCACCTTCCTCAACCTTGGTTCTTCTTGAGTTCTTTGGAGCAAATCCAATGCATCCAATGATAATGGAATAGCAATGGGTCATTACCTTCTTGTCTACCATTTTGTACTTGGTATCGCACTCTACTTCATGAACCAATTTTGAAAGTGGATCATAAAATCCCTCCCCTATCTCAATCACCTCTTTGGCCGACTTGCCTTCTCCTTGATCTTCCAACACCCCTATGATAGCCTTCCTTTCTTCCATTGCTTTTGCTTTTTTCAGAATTTTCTCTTTCTTTCTCATTCTTTTCTGCAAAACTTTTGGTGTGCTCTCCACATGCACAAAACATACAATCCTATCCTTCTGGACTCCAATGTAGGTCCTATCAAAAAAATCCTTCTCACTGATTTTCTATGGTGGAATACTATATACGGTGCCTTGTTCTTCCATCTTTCCTGCCTTGCGCATAGTGGAAACCCCAACTTCTAGTATGCTTTTCCGGATCTCTCAACTCTCTCCTGCTGCTTGGCAAAACAGTAAGGAACTGTACCATCCTTGCTTTGTTATGACTCCTAACCTTTGCTATGTGAGTGCCATCATTTAAGACCTTGATTTCCATCCTAAACTGAGTGATGAAAGGCTGCCCAAGTATGAAAAAATAAGGCAAGGTATTGTGCACAAACACATTGATCAACTCTATGACATTCCCTATCTTTATCTTAACATCAAGACAAGCTCCCCACAAGGCATTCTTGGTTTGGTTCACTAAGTTTACCTTCCAATCAATGTCACGATCCACCTTCCAACAACCTTCTTTGTAGATAGTCCTTGACATGAGGTTAACTTTAGATCCAAGGTCAATCAACGCTCTCATTGGCTGCTTCACACCTTGCATCTCAATCTCACATTCAATGCAGCTTCTTGCCCAAAAGGAGTCTTGTACTTCTTCAGACACTAGCATGAATGGTCTGTGAGCCAGCCTGTCTCTCACTCAGGATGAACCTCTAATGGCTATTATGGTAGCACACCATGGACTAAGAAGGCAAGGAACCCCAACTCCATCATACTCCTCCAAGGCTAACACTCCAAGACTCAAGACATTGCTCACTAGAGAACTCAATGAGAGAGAGATAGTTGCAAATGAAAGGATGATGAGTACCTCCTCACCCCTTGTTTATATACTTGTGAAATAGTTACGTACCAAAGTTACTAATTACCGTAGTAACTCAAGTTACTAGACTAAAAGTCAAGTAAAGTCAAAAAGTAGAAAGGAATATCCATTCACATGGGCATATTCCCCTAAGCATGTGGTCTTATCTTGACCCAACCACTAAGTCAAGGATTCTTTCACATGGGCTATCCTTGGACTAAAGAAGAATCCAAAACAAAAAGGCTTGCGGGCCCAAGAATTCTCAACTTTTTCCTCAAAGCCAAACACCTAGGAATAATACCAAGTCAACACACTAAAATCCAAAATAGTGGTGCTCATCTTTTCTACTTCCTCTAAAGTAAAATCCTCTCTATCTTAGCTATGACTAACTTTAGCTAACCATGACTAATATAGAACCATCCTTTATCTCTATATAAATAATATCTCTCAAGTACTTGTAATACCAAGCTAAATATCACAATACCACACACATAGGTGTTATAGGTCTCTCCTCCTTGATAGCAGTATCATAGATACGTGCTTCCTTGGCATCAATCTTCTAAAGTTTCATGCTCAAGTTCTAATCTGTAGGTACTTACTTCCTCATCTTCATCACTTCCATCCTCGTATTTTAACACCCATTTGTGCATATGTGTGGTATTGTGATATTTAGCTTTGTATAACAAGTACTTGAGAGATATTATTTATAAAGATAAAGGATGGTTCTACATTAGTCATAATGAGCTAAAGTTAGTCATAGCTAAGATAGAGGGGACCTTACTTTAGAGTAAGTGGAAAAAATGAGCACCACTATTTTAGAGTCTAGTGTGTTGACATGGTGTTATTCCTAAGTGTTTGGCTTTGAGGAAAGAGTTGAGAACTCTTGGGCCTGCAAGCCTTTTTGCTTTGGATTCTTCTCTAGTCCAAGGATAGCCCATATGAAGGAATCCTTGACTTAGTAGTTGGGTCAAGATAAGATCACATGGTTAGTGAAATATACCCATGTGGATAGATATTCCTTTATACTTTTTGATTTTACTTGACTTTTAGCCTAGTTACTTGAGTTACTATGGTAAAAAGTAACTTTGGTGCATAACTATTTCACAAGTGTGTAAACTAGGGGTGAAGAAGTACTCAATATCCTTTCATTTGCAGCCATATCTCTCATTGAGTTCTCTAGTGAGCAATGTCTTGAGTCTTGGAGTGTTAGCCTTAGATGAGTATGATGGAGTTGAGGTTCTTTGCCTTCTTAGTCCATGGTGCGCTACCATAATAGCCATCAGAGGTTCATCTTGAGTGAGACAGGCCGATTCATATTTTTGATTCTGTTGTTGGGACCTCTCTAGAAGGCAAGATAATGTTCCACATATAATTTTATACAGAAGGAGGCTATGAGAGCTCACTTGGAGAGAACTTTAGGGAAGGAGGGGGTTGAAATTATGTAAGAGAACATGGACCAATTTGTATACCCTGTAGTTCATTATGATGTCTTTGAGGTGATTTTGTACATCTTGTACACATGAGAGGATTTGGAAAGATTGTGTGAGGTGGATTGCAGATTTTGGGGTTAAGGTGATTTTGGGCAAAATGTCAAATTAAAAATCTGGACTTGAAAATTATATATATGATAGCTTGGGTTATCTTTCAGTTATCACACTTGAAAGTATTGTGAGAGCTACTATGCGCAATGAGCTAGAATTTTTGAAAGTTGATAGAGTAAATTGCTCTCACAATTGCATGCTCTTTGGAAAATTGTAGAGAGATTGCTATTTCTTCAATTTATAGTGGATTGTCTTGAAAATTTTCAAGAAAATTCAGTGCATTTTATTCTATCTATTGACTCAAAAATTAGAGAAAGATAATTCTTGCGCAAGGAGGGATGAGTTTTTAAAGTGAGGGGGGTGGTTTTCAGACCAAATTTAAAATATGTATGCTGAATAGAAAGGTGCCTAGGCCAAATGGCTTAATGAAAAGATCTGAAATTTTTCAAGGAGTGATTTCTTGGAGTTGTGGTAAAGTGTGAAAATTTTTAGGGGACTGTGATGTGACAACCTGGCAAATATCACTTTTGCGGTAATCGGGTAAGTAAAGTTCATTCCCGCAGAGATACTAGTCAGAAATGTCCAAATACAAAGCAAAGTAACAATCTTCAGTTCTTCTTGAGTTCTTCTTTAATCTCTCAGGTAGAAATCACACCCAAAAGAGAGTAACAAGCATTGATTTGCAGTCTTGTCACAACAATTTGTCACACTTAATCACAACTCCATCAAATCTTTCCAAACAATCTTGATTGTGAAAATTTAGGCTCTCCCGAAAATGGCACTTCACTACAAAATGACTTCGTCTCAGAATTGTGTTCCATCCCTCCACTGAAGGCACAACTTCCTTGATTGAAATTGCTTCACATCAACTTCATGCTACACTCACAAATGCAAAATACTACCAACACTACAATTCCTCTCAGATATGTCAAAGCATTGCTCCAATTGCACTTCACTCAGGATCACACACACAGAATGAAGATCAAGGCTATGGAATCCAACATCCAACAAGCACACTAATTTGCACTTCAAATTTCTCCACACACTCATAAACATAAGCACAATGTTGATACTCGGAATCAAGCTCAAGCAACAAGCACTACTTCACAACACTTTGCTTTATCTATTCTCAGAAATAATGAGCATTGAACAACATAAGACTACAAATGCCACTCTTAAATAGTGAAGCAAATGACAATTATCTTCCTAATGTACCGCTTCCTAATAGCTCTTCCTACCTGCAGTCCAAAATGACAATACAACTCTTCATATCTGCCTCTTCAAATCTCAAATCTGTTTCTACTCCAATCCGATGTCTACCTCTTCCTCGGTTTTCAATCCCGAAGTAGCTTCACTCACCACTACTCTATCCTTGGGTTTCACAACTCCTAATTCCTCTACCAATTCTAATATTTCTCCTTCCTGATCTGCAATTCCACTAGTGGGTAATCTATCTAACTCCTTATCTCTCAACCCACTCTTCTCTAATGTGTCAAATAATAAGTCCAAAGACACCTGAATTCCTACTTCTACAACATTGGGTCTAACTATTATCAATTCCTTTGCTAATTCTACTATATACTCCTCAAGAATTATAATTGAAAGCATGAGTACACTATCTACACCTTCAATTTGTAACCCTCTTTCCCCTAATCACTCATGCTATTGACCCAAAGACACTTATTATCTGATCTTGCACTTTGGGTTTATTCACTACTCCTACTTCTCCTTCAATTCCTATTTCATCTTCAATTACAACTCAAAATTGAAGTCATGGGTATCCTAACTATCTATTTTTTTCTCTATCCTAACTTTCTCTAAGGCCTCTAGCAAGATTCCCAAAGTCACTTTCACTGCACTCCAAGGTACGACTATCTCAAATCTAGTAATCTTTGTCTTGAGGCAAAGAAGCTTCTAACCCAAAGTTGTGTAAACCTAAAGTCCAAAGTCCAAAGACCAGAAGACACCAACCCGACGAACCTCAACCCGAAGTCCTTCAACTACTTTGTATAGCTACTATAGAAACTTCAAATTCTTGTAACTTCTGCTACAGACCTCCAAACTCAATGATTCTGGTGGTAATGGAAAACCATGAACAAGACGCTTCCAACAAGATATAGCAAGCATGATTTGGATCTTTTTTAATTGAGATACAGCCCCCGCAAGAATCCTGACCTTCAATTTCCATTCCTCCTTCAGGTCTGCCCTCCTTAGGCATCTGATCCGAGGTTTTCCTTCTCTGATACAAAGTAAGCTTTTTTGAGGTTTGATCCAATCCGAGTCATTCTTCTTCCAACACAAAGTTGACTTCCTCAGGCTTGATCAAAACACAAGTTTAGGCTTGATCAACACACAAGTTTTCACTCATTTCTTCTGTATTTGGTTTCAATTTGGTTTCAACAAGGCACTTCTTCTTCAAAACTCGTCCAAAATGAAAAATGTGGGTACCACATGTGACATACAAGTTGAGAAATTTGAATGACATTGTGAGGAAGGATCAATTCTATAGAGTTTTGATCTCATGGATGAGGAGTGTGAGAGCAACAAAAGCATGTTTGAGTATTTAGACTCCTCTTAGGAACATGAAGGGTCACAAAGAGTGGAAATTGAGGCTATGCAAGGTTCCCCAAAATTGAGGTTATTGTAGGGGTGGATTTGAGAAAAAGAGAGTTTAGAATAGAATTTGAAGAGAGTGTTGAGATGATCCAAAAACCTACACCACTTGGAAGAAACAGTAAGTCTAAGTGCTTTCTATGTGGAGAGAATGGACATAAGGCAAGTTCATATCTATTGACCTTTGAGAGCAAGAGATCAAGGGAAAGGAGAGGCTTACTTGACTTGGGTTTGCATGTTGGACCTTCTTCACCAAGATTGGGAGGGAGAAGATCTAAGACCAAGGAGTTGTGTGAGGTTTGTGGAGTGGAAAGACTTCCAAAAGGACATGAGTGTAGTGGAGTAAAATCACTTTTGGAGACTTTGGTGAAGGATCTTGGAGAGAGTCTAAATACAACTACAAGAATGCTACCATCTTCATCAGCTAGTTCTCAAGATGAGTAATGGAGATAATTTTCAACTTATGGATAAACTATCCATGAGAGTTCCATTAATATGCACTCTAGGATTTGATGTCGCTAGAAATCTTTGAGCAATCTGAACCTTTTGTGTTCCCTAGAGTGGATTACTCTCAAATGGTGTTAGTCATGTATATACTCTATTAGTTATAGAGTAAGAAAAGAAAAAAGAATAAAAAATTGAGAGAAAAGAAAGATAGTGAGGGATTAAGATGAGGAAACTTCCAGTTTTCTTTGGCAAAGATAGAGAAGATGTGGAGGTCTTTGTGAGAGACTTCAAGAGAGCTTGCATAGGAAACAATGAGAGGAAGAAGAATGAGTGGGCCTCATTATTAGCAGATTTCTTTGAGGATGCAGAACTTACATGGTATGAGTTAGAATACCAAAAGAGAGAGAAGAGAGATGGAGAAGAAGAGTCTTGGGAGAATTTGACTTCAACACTCATTGAGAACTTTCTTCTAGATGAGAGTTATGAAATATTTATGAGTGAGGTTACCTTTCTCAAGCAAGGAGATGGAGAGAAAATGAGAGTCTATATGAAAAGAGTGGAAAAGTTAGAGTCCAGATTTTTCATAGTGTTGAGGAAGGGTGTGGATGATGTAGAGACTACTATGATTGGAATAGGAGGTATGCTCACCAAGAATTTTGTGGGAAGGTTGAGACCACAAATTAAAAGCAAGGTGAGATATGAGAAATCTTCTTCCAAGGTTGAAGCTATCAAGATCAAAATTCATATGGAGGAGAGTTTGGACGAGGATGAGAGTAATTTGGTGGTGAAGGAGGTTGTGCATCCTCCTCAAGGCTACAAGTATGGTGGAACTTCTGATACTTTGGTGGCAAGGGTTGCACCACAAGTAGTAGTTGCCCTAGTTCTTGCACCTCCATCAAAGGATCCACTTCAAACCAGCATAGAACAACTTGCAAATCTCAAGATCAATGTGGTGCAACTACGGGAGAAGAGAGGTATGGCTCAGAATGTTGGGAGGGGATCTAGGAATTATGGAAGTTATCCATATAGAGGAGGCCAACAAACCAACAATTTCAATGAGAGAAATTGTTTTGGTTGTGGAGGAAGAGGTCACCTCCAAAGGAAGTGCCCAAATTCCACAAACCATGGAGGAAGGAGTTATGAAGGAGCTTATAGAGGGAAAGAGGGAATTGAAACCCAAGTGCCTCCTAGTTCAAACAAAGGTAAGAGGATAGCATCTATAGATGTCATTGAGAGCAAGTATGAGAAGAGAGAGTGCTCAAAGTCCAAGGGTCTTAATTTGGATCTTTTGGCACAAGAGAAGAAGAGAGTTTGTTTTGTAGAGGATGTGCACTCTTCTCAAAGATTTACTCCTAGCCAAGATAGTCCTATGTGTACTAGGAGCACTTGCACAAGCACTTCAACACCATTAACAACAAAGACTCCAAGGAATAAGTTGGGGATAGAAGACTTCTTGATCTCAAAGCAATAATGTAACTTCAATGTCTTGGAGGATGTTGGTAGTCACAAGGCTAACATCACAATGGGCTAATTGATTGCTTTGAATTATACCTTGTGAAAGGAGCATAGAGGTGGTTTAAGTTCTACAAGGAGCAAGAGGAAGAAGAAGGTAAAAGCTCTAGTATCAATGGGGGTGGTGGATGCCAAACCAACACCATGGAAGGCTTGTGAATATGCCTCCAAGATTGATGTGAGAGTGAATGGTCACAACATCAATGATGCATTGGTTGATAGGAGATCAATAGTGAATGCCATGGTAGAAAGGTTGATGAAGAAGTTGGGTATGATACCATCTAGCCCTTTGACATTTATGGTGAGCATGGCAAACAAGCAACAAGTTTGACCAATAGGGGTGATGGTAGTTTCAATTATGAGAGTTAAAAATCTCATGACTTTCCAAGTCTTGAAGGATTCAAGCTATGCTTTACTTCTTGAGAGGCCATGGTTGAGGGCAGCACACACAACTGAACAATGGCAAAAAAGGTACTTGAGGATTGGGCTATTAAACCATAGAGTCACAATTCTAGTCACTAACACCACCAACACTTCACATTCAGATACACCATCTTCTAATTATTGGGTATCAAATTTAGAAGAAGGAGCTTCAGATGTGGACACAAGCATGGAGGAGGAGACTTCCACTGAGGAGGATAAATCTGAATTTAATTCATGTGTATTCCTTGTATGCTTTGGATTTTGCACCTAAGCTAGAGGTTTTGAAGGACCCAAATAAATCACCATTGACACTTGAAGAGATAGAAAGGAGGTAATCTACTCTCAATTATGGTCCAAATGTTACCAAGGAGGAGAAGGTGAGATTTGAGGAGATTTTCCGCAAGTTCATCCATGTGTTTGCTTTTAGTTACAAGGATTTGAAGGAAGTCACCTTGGAGGAGTACAAGATTGGGGTGGAGTCACATGCAAGACCAGTCCGCCAAAAGCAACGTTGTAGTAGCACACCAATATCTTTGGTGGTGAAGGAGGAGATTGATAAGCTCAAGGAAGCCGGATTTATCTTTGAGGTGGAGAATTTGGAATGAGTGTCTCCCATTGTGATTATGAAGAAAAAGAATGGCAAGCTTTGGGTATGTGTGGATTACAAGAAGCCTAATGTTGTTACTAAGAAGGACTATTACCCTTTACCATTCATTGATAAGATCTTGGAGGAGGTTGCAGGTCATGAGAGGTACAATTTTGGAGATGGTAATAGTGTGTATAACCAAATCAAGGTTGCACCAGAGCACCAACAACTCATCACATTCACCATACCTTGGGGAACTAACGCTTTCAAGGTCATGCCTTTTGGGCTTTGCAATGCTCCAGCCATATTCCAATGGTTCATGAACAAGGTATTTGAACCTTTCATTGGGAAATTTGTGAGAGACTTTATTGATGAATTTTGTGTCTATGGGAGCAAGGAGGAGCACTTCAAGCACCTAATCAAGGTCTTGCAATGTTTAGATGAGACAAATGCATCACTCAACATCACCAAAAATGCACTCAAAGAAGTGCATTTTTGGATGTGAAGTAGGTCTACTTTTGGTGCACATCATCTCCAAGGATGGAATAGTAGTTGATCTTGAGAAGGTGAGGAAAAGCTTAGACCTTCCATTCCCTTCAAGCACGACAAAGTTATGTCAATTTATGACAACCCGGCAAATATTGCTTTTGCGGTAATCAGGTAAGTAAAGTTTGTTCCCTTAGAGATACTAGTCAGAATTGGTCAAATACAAAGCAAAGTAACAACTTTAGTTCTTCTTGGGTTCTTCTTTAATCTCTCAAGTAGCAACTACACCCAGAAGAGAGTAACAAGCACTGACTCATAGTCTCATCACAACAATTTATCACCCATAATCACAACTCCATCAAATCTTTCCAAAAAATCTTGATTATGATGATTCAGTCTCTCCTAAAAATGACACTTCACTGTAAGACAACTTCACCTCAGAATTGTATTCCACCCTTCCACTAAAGGCACAACTTCCTTGATCAAAATTGCTTCACATCAACTTTGTGCTGCACTCACAAATGCAAAATACTACCAACACTACAATTCCTCTCAGACCTATCAAGGCATTGCTCCAATTGCACTTCACTCAAGATCAAACACACAGAGTAAAGATCAAGGATGTGGAATCCAACATTCAACAAAAACACTAACTTGCACTTCAAAATTCTCCACACACTCACAAACACAAGCACATAATTGATACTTGGAATTAAGCTCAAGCGACAAGCACTACTTCACAACACTTTGCTTTATCTATTCTCACAAATTATGAGCACTGAACAACATATGACTATGAATGCTCCCTTCAAATAGTGAAGCAAACAAAAACTACTAACAACTATACTATTCTACAATAACTTTTCTTATCTGCAAATCCAAAATGACAATGCACCTCTTCATATTTGCCTCTTCAAATCTCAAAATTGTTACCCTTTGCTCTGTGAGCCGGCCTATCTTTCACTCAAGATGAACCTCTGATGGCTATTATGGTAGCGCACCATGGACTAAAAAGGCAAGGAACCCCAACTCCATCATACTCCTCAAGGCTAACACTCCAAGACTCAAGACATTACTCACTAGAGAACTCAATGAGAGAGAGAGATAGTTGCAAATGAAAGGATGATGAGTACCTCCTCACTCCTTGTTTATATACTTGTGAAATAATTATGTACCAAAGTTACTAATCTTTGGAGGTGCACAAGTTGGAGCTCACCCTTGGTTGGAACATAAATCCGATTCTCAAAAAATAGAAGCTATCCTTGAAGGAGAAGGTGTTGTACTCCTTGAAGCATAATGCAAGATGACCTTGTACCATCTTGGGGGTGCTCAATCCAAGGCGAGGATAGTGTAACAACTTTCCTTTGGGGTTGGACATTCAAGAAGGTATCGTGCACAAAAATGGCTGGCCTATTGATGGGAGGAAATTTACAATGACAAGAGCATGAAGAAGGTGTGATTTCTTGGTAGAAATCTGAAGTGAAGAGAGATGGAGGAAGCACTCTACTATAAAATTTGGGCTAGAGACAAAGTGATGATAAGTAATTTTCCATCACCGTTAAGAAGTTGTCATGCGGGAGATCGTGGGAAGGGAAGGGTAGTCGGAGACGCGCTGGTGTGTAGAGAGGAGGTCAGGAGAGTTAGTCTTGTGAGCCGGCCTGTCTCTCATTCAAGATGAACCTCTAATAGCTATTATGGTAGCGCACCATGGACTAAAAAGGCAAGGAACCCCAACTCCATCATACTCCTCAAGGCTAACACTCCAAGACTCAAGACATTGCTCACTAGAGAACTCAAAAAGAGAGAGATAGTTGCAAATGAAAGGATGATGAGTACCTCCTCACCCCCTGTTTATATACTTGTGAAATAGTTATGAACCAAAGTTACTAATTACCGCAGTAACTCAAGTTACTAATTACCGTAGTAACTCAAGTTACTAGACTAAAAGTCAAGTATAGTCAAAAATTAGAAAGGAATATCCATTCACATGGGCATCTTCCACTAGCATGTGATCTTATCTTGACCCAACCACTAAGTCAAGGATTCCTTCACATGGGCTATCCTTGGACTATAGAAGAATCCAAAACAAAAAGGCTTGCGGGCACAAGAGTTCTCAACTCTTTCCTCAAAGCCAAACTCATAGGAATAATACCAAGTCAACACACTAGAATCCAATATAGTAGTGCTCATCTTTTCCACTTCCTCTAAAGTAAGGCCCCCTCTATCTTAGCTATGACTAACTTTAGCTAATCATGACTAATGTAGAACCATCATTTATCTCTATATAAATAATATCTCTCAATTACTTGTACTACCAAGCTAAATATCATAATACCACACACATGCACAAATGGGTGTTACATTTACCCCCAGACTAAGTTTTCACTTTGTCCTCAAAGTGAAGGTCTCTCTACCTTTTATGATACATTTTCAACTTATCATTAGTTAATCTTATCAAAGTGTCTTCCTCCCAACTCCTTCAGATCATAAGTTTAATTGCCCCACACCTTCTCCACTATGAAAGGTCCAAAGTACTTAGGCAAAACTTCCTTTGCACTCTCTTGAGTCAAATAGAATCAAACAACATTACCCAATTACCTTCTATGAAAGGCACCACCTTCTTCTTGCCTTGTCTCTTGTCACAACTCTCCTTTTGTTTCCTTTGGGCTTGCTCCACTCAAACCATAGCAACTGCTCTTGCCTCTTCCAACTCCATGAGTTATTCCTTCCTTGACTTCTTTGCATCACCTCCTTGAGCTTTCTTCAATCTCCTATGAATGCTTTGGAAGGTAGGAAGATCAAAGTTAATAGGTAAGGTAGACTCAATACCATATACCAATTGAAATGGACAATATCTGGTTGAAGTCTTCATGGTTGTCCTATACTCCCACAAAACTGCATGAATCCTCTTGTCCAAATGATGTTTTTCCTCCTCCATTTCTGCATCTTTGGCCAACATCATGCACAAGGTCTGATTGGTTCTCTCTGCCAAGCCATTGGGATTTGGCTTATGGGAAGTAGTTACTCTATGTGTGAAAGAGAAATGTTGTTGTGACAACTTGGAAAATATCACTTTTGCGGTAATCGGGTAAGTAGAGTTCGTTCCCGCAGAGATACGAGTCAGAAATGCCCAAATACAAAGTCAAATAGTAACATGTAGTTCTTCTATGTTGCGTCTTTAATCTCTCAGGTAGAAACCACACCTAAAAGAGAGTAACAAGCACTGATCCATAGTCTTGTCACAAATTCACACTCCTTAATCACAACTCCTTCAATTTTTTCCAAACAATCTTGATTGTGATGATTCAGGCTCTCCCAAAAATGGCACTTCAATGCAAAACAACTTCACCTCAAAATTGCATTCCACCCTTCCACTGAAGGCACAACTTCCTGGATCAAAATTGCTTCACATCAACTTTGCACTGCACTCACAAATGCAGAATACTACCAACACTACAATTCCTCTCAGATATGTCAAGGCATTGCTTCGATTGCACTTCACTCAGGATCAAACACATAGAATGAAGATCAAGGCTATGGAATCCAACATCCAACAAGCACTCTGACTTGCACTTCAAATTTCTTCAAACACTCACAAACACAATCACAAATTTGATACTCAGAATCAAGCTCAAAAGACAAGCACTGCTTCACAACACTTTGCTTTATCTATTCTCAAAAATTATGAGCACTGAACAACATTTGCTGCGAATGCCACTCTTAAGTAGTGAACAACTCGACAGTTCTAACAACTATACCGTTCTACAACAACTTTTCTAACCTGCAAATCCAAAATAATAATGCACCTCTTCATATCTCAAAACTATTACTAATCCGATCCGATGTCTACTTTGTCATTGGCTTTCAAACCCGATCCCGAAGTAATTTTACTTCCTACTACTCTGTCCTCGGGTTTCATATCTTCTACTTCTTCTACCAGATCCATCAATTCTCTGATCTCAAATTCCACTAGTGGGTAACCCTTCTAATCCTTTATCTCTCGACCCACTCTTCTCTAATGCCTCTGATGGTAACTCCGAAGACATCTGCACTCCTATGTTATCTACTTTGGGGTTTGGCTCTAACATCCTTCCAAAGTTTATCTATCTCTAATTTCACTAAATCTAATCTAATCACAATATTGTCTTCTACCTCTAAGATCTTCCTATCTACACAAGTCTTGAGACTTATCAGCAGCGCGTTCAAATCTCTATCTTTTGCTTGTCTTTGCCTCGTCTCTTGCATCAACAATTTCAACTCGTGCAGCCGCGTTTCTTCAATTTGAACATTGGCTTATGTACTCAGCATTGCGTTCATCCTGAGGACTATCTCCTTCAATGGCTCCAATCGCATCTTCCTTTCTCACTCTCAATCTGCAAGCCAATCCTCCATGTACATTGCCAACTCTACTTCAAACTCGGCTTTCACCATTTCCTTCTCCTTCTCCTTCTGTACAACCTTCTCCTCCTGATTATGAAGTAACTCTTGTAATCTTTCTTCTTCCCTATATCGTGCTGCTAACTCTCTCTTTGCCAGAGCTGCTTCTTCTCGTCTACACTCTACATCACCCTATTGAGCTCTTGATCCTTTGCTGCTACTCTCACCATAGCATGGATAAGTTCTACTCTTGAATCAGCAAACTGTTGCTTCAAGATCTCATATTTTGCTACTTGCCTTTCCCTTGCTATGTCACTCTTCTTAACGAGCTCTTCTCGATATCTCAATTCTCTCTTCAGGTCTTCAATTACCTGAGTCTTTACTATTGCCTCCGCTCGCAGTACTTCACTTTCCTCCTCTCCTTGGGTTATGATTTTCTTCAACTCCGAGTTCTCTTCTTCTAACCGCGCTAAGACTTGCAACACAGTCTTCACCTCCGGACACTTTGATTGCATCTGCTTCTTCTTGTGTTCTAACTTCACCAACAAAGGACACACCACCTCCCGCAGGTACTCGATTCCATCGCTCACTACTACCTCCTCTTGCGTAGCAACTTCTCTTTGTACTTCGTGTTCATCCAATACTCACCTTCTTCTCTGCAGTCTTCGTATCGGAACAGACGCCTTGCTTCTTGAGCTTTTGTTTATTTCTTCTTTCATGTTACTTGGACCTGCATCACACTTTGCCCTACGTCTCAAGCGGACTCCCCTCTGAACTGCAATCTTCTTCTCTTCAGCCTCGGGTACCTCATCTTCCAACTTTGTGTTGTCCTCGGCCTCAGTCTCTGCCTACACTTCTTCCTCCTCCTTTGCAGCAGCTGGCCCCAATGTCATTTCTCCTCCTTCATCGCTGTCGCTACTCGTATCTCCACTCTGTAGCGTTAGCTCAGGCTCCTCCTCGTGTTCCGAGTCTTTGGTCTTGCACTCGGCTTCACCTTCCGAGTCTTCATCTTCCGACTCGATCACTACCATGCCTCACCTCGGGTTTCCTCTCCTGGTCTTCCGAGGTCTTGTCTTGTCTTCGGCTTTGCCTTGCCGACTTTGCTTTGCCGACTTCGCTTCTTCAATTTTGGAATATTCACTTTTATCTCCACATTCTTCCCCGTCTTCTTGTAGTACTTGTCGGTGCTTCTGATTTGTAAGATGTACTGCTACTCCTCTACAACGACTTCCCTTCTCAAATCAGGATGGAAATGTGACACCATCTGAGTTTGCTCCGCCAAGTTCAGCAAATTCAACCCGAAGTAGAAATGAGCTGCAAACGGCACGATGTAATGTGGAGGCAATTTATCTTGTAGATTCCACACCATTTGTTGCATTCTCCCATGGAAACACCTCGCCGAATTAATTGGTTCTCCTGCAAACAATTTGTGAAAGAACACCGCTTGGTGTTTCATCACATAGGTTGTTCTCTCCGGCTTCAAGATTGCCATCAGAGCACTCACAATTCCCCTCTTGATAGGATCTTTGTAGCTCTCCACTTGGACCTATTCTTTGTCCGCTTTGACAAGAATGCATCCCTCACTTCTTGGGTTTCCCCGGCTATCTCTCCCTTCCCCAAGAATGTGGCACCCTGCTCCGTGCCTGCTTCCTTCTCGAGTACTAATTTCCAATCCGACTTTGTCCAGCTAGCCAGATTTCCTCTCTTCCCTTCTTCCTTGGGGTCCATTGAGACACTTGCTCTTGATGATCTCAGTCATGAAACCTAGAAAACTAACATTCTAGTTCCATGCCAAGAATGTAATCCGAAGTCGGCTCAAGACTTCTATTCTTGCAATTACATCTAAGCTTTGAATTGCATGATTCCTCACTACAAATTTGGAGTTCTTCTTTCCTCCTCCCATCTCTCCTGCTTTCTCACTGTCTCTCGGTTTCACTCTTGCAACTTCTCCCTTACACACTAGCGCGTCGCCAACTCTATTTTCCTTCCCACGATCACCTAAAGGATGACTTCTCAATGGCGAAGGAAAATTGCTTGACATTGCTTTGTTGCAAGCTCAATTTTTATAAAGTTGCACTTTCTTCATCTCTCTTCACTTTGAGTTTCTACCAAGAAATCACACCTCTTGCATACACCTATCACTGTCAATCATACTTTGCGCGTATGGGCCGCTGGTTTTTGAACGGTCCTTTCTTGAATTTCTCGCCCCAACGGAAGGTGTTAGACAGACTTTGCCTTGGGTTGAGCTCCCCCAATACAAAGACTCCTTACTTCGGATTGTATGCTGACAAGGCATCTCCGAGTACTTCACCTTATGACCCAAAGTCACTTTACTTCGGGTTTCATCCCAAAGACTCTTTTCTTTGCCTTCTTTGGCCAGACAGGCGCAATCCGACTTCTCTATACACTTCTTCTTCTTTATTTTGAAAAAAACAAAAAATGTGGGTACCACAGTTGTAGCATGGCTGTAGTAATGCTTC
Source organism: Lunularia cruciata (assembly GCA_948567375.1). Classification (NCBI taxonomy): domain Eukaryota; kingdom Viridiplantae; phylum Streptophyta; class Marchantiopsida; order Lunulariales; family Lunulariaceae; genus Lunularia; species Lunularia cruciata. The sequence goes on along the minus strand of OX419757.1, from coordinate 14,867,500 downwards.
TTGTAAACTCTCCTCCTTTATCAAAAACCAACTCCAAAGAGCATTCAAATCTAGTGATAATGCGTTCATAAAGAAATCTACCAACTTCATTCTTGTCCCTCAATAGTCTAGCCTCAACCCACTTGGTAAGATAATCAACAACTACAACAATGTACCGATTGTTCTTGGTGTTCTATTGAGAGGACCTACAAAATCAATTCCCCACTTCTCAAAAGGTCCTAGCAATGGAATTGATCTAAGTGGTGGAGTGGATGTAGACTTCCTAGCAAAAGCTTGACAAACATGACAAGTTTTGCAATAATCAAGACAATCCTTGAAAATCACTCTCCAATGGTAACTTGCATCTAGAATCTTGAAAGCAATCACCTTTCCTGCAAAGTATCCTCCACACACAAACCTTCATGAAACTCCTTTATAAGTAGGATAGACTCTTCCTTACCCACTTCTCTTTGAAGTAGACCATCTGCTCCTTGGTGAAAAAGAATATCCTCCACCATTGTATAAGGTCTAGATCTTGCTGCAATGGCCTTCCTCTCCCTAGCATGCATCCCTTATGGATAGTTACCTCTTGTCACAAAATCCACAATCTCCTTGTACTCCATTAGAACCTCTTGAGTGACTAAGATTGCCATGAGCTCCTCATCTGATAAGGAATCATCCACTGGCTCATCTCCATCATGATCATAGGCTCTAGATAACAAATCAGCATTTACATGTTTTTTTCCTGGCCTATCTTCAATGGTGTAATCATACTCAGACAAGAGTATCATCCACCTTGCTAGTCTCCCTTCAACATTAGGCTTGTTGAAGATGTACTTCAAAGCCTTGTGATCCATGACAATGGTAGCTTTCCCTCCAATCAAGTAGTGTCTAAACTTCTTGAGACCAAAGATCACTACCAACCTTTCTCTCTCCTTGACAGAGTAGTTATTTTCTATTGAAACCATCTGCCTACTAGCATAAACTATTGGATGATCATGCCCATCTTGGTCTTATTGACTAACAGTGCATCCTATAGCTACATTAGAAGCATCAGTGTAGAGGATGAAAAGCTTACTCCAATCAGGTTTAGCAAGAATTGGAGCTACAACAAGGGATTGCTTGAGCTCCTCAAAAGCTTTGAGAGCCTCCTTGTCCTCCAAAATCACCATGTAATCTACACCCTTCTTCATGTAGATGGTCAATGCATAAGCCTTGTTGGAAAATGAGAAGATGAACCTCCTATAGTACACATCCATCCCCAAGAATTGGCGTAACTTTGCCAAGCTTGAAGGGAATGGAAGGTCTGAGATTTTCCTCACCTTCTCAAGATCAATTGCTATTCCATCCTTGGAGATGATGTACCCCAAAAGTAGACCTTCTTCACATCCAAAAATGCACTTTTCTGGGTTGAGTGATGCATTTGCCTCATCCAAGCATTGCAAGACCTTGATTAGGTGATCAAAGTGCTCCTCCTTGCTCCCATAGATACAAAGTCATCAATGAAGTCTCTCACAGATTTCCCAAATGAAAGGTTCAAATACCTTGTTCATAAACTGCTGGAATGTGGCTGGAGCATTGCAAAGCCCAAAAGGCATGACCTTGAAAGCATACATTCCCCAAGGTGTGGTGACGTGGTGAGTTGTTGATGCTCTAGTGCAATCTTGATTTGGTTATATCCACTATAACCATCTCCAAAACTGTACCTCTCATGACCTGCAACCTCCTCCAAGATCTCATCAATGAATGGTAATGGGTAGTAGTCCTTCTTGGTAACAACATTGAGCTTCTTGTAATCCATACATACCCAAGCTTACCATTCATTTTCTTCACAATGGCAATTAGAGACACCCATTCTGAATTCTCTACTTCAAAGATAAATCCAACGTACTTGAGCTTATCAATCTCCTCTTTCACAACCAAAGATATTGGTGGGCTAATGCGGCATTGGTTTTGGTGGATTGGTCTTGCATGTGACTCCACCTCTATCTTGTGCTCCTCCAAGGTGACTTCCTTCAAATCCTTGTAACTAAAAGCAGATACATGGATGAACTTGCAAAAAATCTCCTTAAATCTCACCTTCTCCTCCTTAATAAATTTGGACCATACTTGAGGGTAGATAAACTTCTCTCTACCTCCTCAGGTGTCAATGGTGATTTATCTAGGTCCTTCAAAAACTTTTGCTTAGGTGCAAAATTCATAGCACACAAAGGATACACATCTGAATCAGATTCAGATTCATCCTCCTCCGTGGAAGTCTCCTCTTCCATGCTTGTATCTACATCTGAAGCTCCTTCTTCAAAATCTGATTCCCAATAATCAAAAGATGGTGTATCTAAATATGAAGAATGGGTGGTGTTAGTCACACAAACTATGACTCTATGGTTTGATGGTCCAATCTTCAAGTACCCTTTGTTCCACCAATATCTTTGGTTGTGAAGTTGCTAATGTGACATTGCTTTTGGCGGATTGGTCTTGCATGTGACTCCACCTCTATCTTGTGCTCCTCCAAGGTGACTTCCTTCAAATCCTTATAACTAAAAGCAAATACATGGATGAACTTGCAAAAAATCTCCTCAAATCTCACCTTCTTATCCTTAGTAAATTTGGACCATACTTGAGGGTAGATAACCTTCTCTCTACCTCCTCAGGTGTCAATGGTGATTTATCTAGGTCCTTCAAAACCTTTTGCTTAGGCGCAAAATTCATAGCACACAAAGGATACACATCTGAATCAGATTCAGATTCATCCTCCTCCGTGGAAGTCTCCTCCTTCATGCTTGTATCTACACTTGAAGCCCCTTTTTCAAAATTTGATTCCCAATAATCAGAAGATGGTGTATCTAAATGTGAAGTGTGTGTGGTGTTAGTCACAGGAACTATGACTCTATGGTTTGATGGTCCAATCTTCAAGTACCCTTTGTTCCACCAATATATTGGTGCCCATGTGACAACCCGGCAAATATCACTTTTGCGATAATTAGGTAAGTAAAGTTCGTTCCCGTAGAGATACGAGTCAGAAATGTCCAAATACAAAGTCAAATAGTAACATGTAGTTCTTCTTGGTTGCATCTTTAATCTCTCAGGTAGAAACCACACCCAGAAGAGAGTAACAAGTACTGACTCGCAATCTTGTCACAAATTAACACTCCATAATCACAACTCTTTCAAATCTTTCCAAACAATCTTGATTGTGATGATTCAGGCTCTCCCAAAAACGGCACTTCACTACAAAACGACTTTGCCTCAAAATTGTGTTCCACCCCTCCACTAAAGGCACAACTTCCTTGATCAAAATTGCTTCACATCAACTTAGCACTGCACTCACAAATGGAAAATACTACCAACACTATAATTCCTCTCAGATCTGTCAAGGCATTGCTCCGATTGCACTTCACTCAGGATCAAACACACAGAATGAAGATCAAGGCTGTGGAATCCAACATCCAACAAGCACTCTGACTTGCACTTCAAATTTCTCCAAACACTCACAAACACAATCACAAAGTTGATACTTGGAATCAAGCTCAAGCGACGAGCACTACTTCACAACACTTTGCTTTATCTATTCTCAAAAATTATGAGCACTGAACAACATTTCTCTGTGAATACCACTCTTAAATAGTGAAGCAATCAACAATTCTAACAACTATACCGTTCTACAACAACTGTTCTAACCTGTAGATCCGAAATGACAATGCACCTCTTCATATCTGCCTCTTCAAATCTCAAATCTGTTACTACTCCGATCCGATGTCTACTTCATCCTCGGCTTTCAAACCCGAATCCGAAGTAATCGTACTTCCTACTACTCTGTCCTCGGGTTTTGTATCTTCTACTTCTCCTACCAGATCTAGCAATTCTCTTTCCCTATCTGAAATTCCACTAGTGGGTAATCTATCTAACTCCTTATCTCCAGACCCACTCTTCTCTAAAGTGTCAAATGTCAAATCCGAAGACACCTACACTCCTATCTCTCTTACCTCAAGTCTAACTATTATCAATTCTTTTGCTAATTCTACTATATCCTCATCAAGAATTGTAATTGAAAGCATGAGTACACTATCTACACCTTCAATTTGTAACCCACTTTCCCCTAATCACTCATGTTATTAACCCGAAGACACTTTGACCCGAAGTACATCTACTCCAAAAACTTCAAATGCTTGTAACCACTTCTACAGACCTCTAAACTTCGCAATTTTGGTGGAAATAGAAAGCCCTGAATGAGACGCTTCCAACAAGATATAACACGCTTGATTTGGAGTTGTGGTCACTAAGATATGGTCCCCGCAAGAATCCTGACTTGCAACTTCTATTTCTCCTTGGCGTCTGCACTCCTTAACGTTTGATCCAAGTTTTTCCCTCCTTTGACACAAAGTAAGCTTCTTTGGGTCTGATCCAAACCGAGCCCTTCTTCCTCTTACATGAAGTCAACTTCCTCGGGTCTGATCAAATCACAAGTTTGCACTCATTTCTTCTCCATTTGCTTTCAATTTGGTTTCAACACTACATTTCTTCTTCTAAACTCGTCCAAAATGAAAAATGTGGGTACCACAGCCCACCAATATCTTTGGTTGTGAAGTTGCTAATGTGACATTGCTTTTGGTGGATTGGTCTTGCATGTGACTCCACCTCTCTCTTGTGTTCCTCCAAGGTGACTTCCTTCAAATCCTTGTAACTAAAAGCAGACACATGGATGAACTTGCAAAAAATCTCCTCAAATCTCACCTTCTCCTCCTTGGTAACATTTGGACCATACTTGAGGGTAGATAACCTTCTCTCTACCTCCTCAAGTGTCAATAGTGATTTATCTGGGTCCTTCAAAACCTCTGGCTTAGGTGCAAAATCCATAGCACACAAAGGATACACATCTGAATCAGATTCAGATTCATCCTCTTCCGTGGAGATCTCCTCTTCCATGCTTGTGTCCACACCTGAAGCTCCTTCTTCAGAATCTGATTCCCAATAAGCAGAAGATGGTGCATCTGAATGTGAAGTGTTAGTGGTGTTAGTCACAAGAACTGTGACTCTATGGTTTGATGGCCCAATCCTCAAGTACCCTTTGTGCCATCCATCAATTGTGCGTGCTGCTCTCAACCATAGCCTCCCAAGAAGTAAGTCATAGCTTGAATCCTTCAAGACTTGGAAAGTCATGAGATTTTGAACTCCCATAACTGAAACTACCACCTTATCCATCACCCCTACTAGTCAAACTTGTTGCTTGTTTGCCATGCTCACCACAAATGTTGAAGGTCTTGAGGGTATCATACCCAACTTCTTCATCAACCTTTCTGACATGGCATTTACTGCTGATCCTCCATCAACCAATGCATCCTTGATGTTGTGACCATTCACTCTCACATCAATCTTGGAGGCATATTCACAAGCCTCCCATGGTGCTGGCTTGGCATCCACCACCCGCATTGATACTGGAGCTTTTGCCTTCTTCTTTGTCTTTCTCCTTGTAAAACTCAAACCACCTCTAAGCTCTTTTCTCAAGGTAGGGTTCAAAGCAATCACTTAGCCCACTGTGATGTTAGCCTTGTGGCTACAAACATCCTCCAACACATTGTAGTTCCATTGTTGCTTTGAAATCAAGAAATCCTCTATCCCCAACTTCTTCCTTGGAGTCTTTGTTGTTGATGGTTTTGAGGTGCAAGTGCTCTTAGTAGACATAGTAGTATCCTTGCTTGGAGTAAATCCTTGAGAAGAGTGAACATCCTCTGCAAAACGAGCTCTCTTCTTCTCTTGTGCCAAAAGCTCCAAATTAAGACCCTTGGAAATTGAGCACTCTCCCTTCTCATACTTGCTTTCAACCACATCTATGGATGCTATCCCCTTACCTTTGTTTGGATTAGGAGCCACTTGGGTTTCACTCCCTCCCTCTTTCCCTCTATTGGCTCCCTCATAACCCCTTCCTCCATGGTACGTGGAGTTTGGCCAATTCCTTTGGATATGGCCTCTTCCTCCACAACCAAAACAATTTCTATCATTGAAATTATTGGCTGGTTGACCTCCTCTATATGAATAGTTTCCATAAATCCTAGGCCCTCTCCCTACATTTTGATCCACTTGTCTCTTCTCCCATAGTTGCACCACATTGATCTTGAGATCCGTAAGTTGTTCTGTGATGGTTTGAAGTGGATCCTTTGGTGGAGGTGCAAGAATTGGAGCAACTACTACTTGTGGTGCAACCCTTGTCACTAAAGTATCAGAAGTTCCACCATACTTGTAGCCTTGAGGAGGATGCACAACCTCCTTCACCACCAAATCACTCTCATCCTCTTCCAAACTCTCCTCCATACGAATTGCGATCTTGATAGCTTCAACCTTGGAAAAAGGTTTCTCATATCTCACCTTGCTTCTAATTTGTGGTCTCAACCCTCCCACAAAATTCTTGGTGAGCATGGCCCCTATGCCAATCATTGTAGTCTCCACATCATCCCTACCCTTCCTCAACACTATGCAAAATGTAGACTATAACTTTTCCACTCTTTCCACATAGATTCTCACTTTCTCTCCATCTCCTTGCTTGAGAAATGTAACTTCACTCATCAATCTCTCATAACACTCATCAAGAAGGAAGTTCTCAATGAGTGATGAAGTCAAAGTCTCCCAAGACTCCTCTTCCCCATCTCTCCTCTCTCTCTTTTGGTATTCTGACTCATACCATGTAAATGTTGCATCCTCAAAGAAATCAGGTAATAATGAGGCCCACTCATTCTTCCTCCTCTCATTTTTTCCTATGCAAGCTCTCTTGAAGTCTCTCACAAAGGCCTCCACATCTTCTCCATCCTTGCCAAAGAAAACCGGAAGTTTTCCAATCTTAATCCCTCACTATCTTTCTTTTCTCTCAATTTTTTTTTTCTCTCACTCTATTACTAATAGCTCGGATATCTTAGGTGCGGTAGGGCAGATTTCTCATACAGACTCTATTGGGGCTTAGCTCCATGTTACCTTTTTTGTCTCTCCCTTGTACGGCTTGATGGGGTCTTCCTATCCTTCATTTTTCTTATGCGGTCGCCTTTTTTCCTCTATTACTAATAGAGTATATATATGACTAACACCATCTGAGTATGATCCACTCTAGGGAACACAAAAGGTTCAAGTTGCTCCAAGATTTCTATAGCAACATCAAATCCTAGAGTGCATATTAATCTAACTCTCATGGATAGTTTATCCATTAGTTGAAAGATTATCTCTATCACTAATCTTGAGAACTAGCTGATGAAGGTGGTAGTATTTCTGTAGTTGTACTAAGACTCTGTCCAAGATCTTTCACCAAAGTCTCCAAAAGTGCTTTTACTCCACTACACTCATGTCCTTTTGGAAGTCCTTCCACTCCACAAACCTCACACAACTCCTTGGTCTTAGATCTTCTCCCTCCCAATCTTGGTGAAGAAGATCCAACATGCAAACCCAAGTCAAGTAAGCCTCTCCTTTCCCTCAATCTCTTGCTCTCAAATCTCAATGGACATGAACTTGCCTTATGTCCCTTTTCTCCACATAGAAAGCACTTAGACTCACTCTTTCTTCCAAGTGGTGTAGGTTTTTGGATCCTCTCAACACTCTCTTCAAATTCTATTGTAAACTTTCTTTTCCTCAAATCCACCCCTACAATCACCTCAAAACCTTTGGGAACCTTGCATAATCTCAATTTCCACTCTTGATGACCCTCCATGTTCCCAAGATGAATATAAACACTCAAACATGCTTTTTGTTGCTCTCAAACTCCTCATGCATGAGATCTCCACTCTGCAAAATTGACCCTTCCTCACAATGTCACTCAAATATCCCAACCAGTATCTGAAAATCCTCTGAAATTTTTCACACTTGATCAAAACTCTAGGGTGTCCCTCCCTGAAAAATTTCAGATCTTTTCATTGAGCCATTTGGCCTAAACACCTTTCTATTCAGTACACATATTTCAGATTTGGTCTAAAAACCACCCCCTCACTGCAAAAACTTATAACTCCCTGCACAAGAACGATCTCTCTCTAATTTTTGTGGCAGCAGGTAGGATACAATGCACTGAATTTTCTTGGAAATTTTCAGGACAATTCACTGAAAATTGAAGAAATGGAAATTTCTGTACAATTTTCCAGAGAGCATGCAGTTGTGGGAGCACTTTACCCTATCAACTTTCAAAATTTCTAGCCCAGTGCGCATAGTAGCTCTCATAATAATTTGAAGTGTGATAACTGAAAGATAACCCAAGCTTTCATGTGTAGAAAATTCATGTCTAGATTTCAAACTTGAGATTTTATCCAAAATCACCATAATCCACAACATCTGCAATCCACCTCACATAATCTCTCCAATTCCTCTCATGTGTACAAGATGTACAAAATCACCTCAAAGATATCATAATGAACTATAGGGTATACAAATGGATCGTGGTTCTTAACCTATTTGATGAACTTTAGCCAACCATGACTAATATAGAATCATCCTTATCTCTATATAAATAATATCCTTTAAGTACTTGTAATACCAAGCTAAATATCACAATACCACACACATGCACAAATAGGTGTTACAGAGCACTCTCCCTTCTCATACTTGCTCTCAACCACATCTATGGATGCTATCATCTTCCCTTTGTTTGGATTAGGAGGCACTTGGGTTTCACTCCCTCCCTTTTTCCCTCTATTGGCTCCTTCATAACCCCTTCTTCCATGGTAAGTGGAATTTGGGCAATTCCTTTGGATGTGACCTCTTCCTCAACAACCAAAACAATTTCTCTCATTGAAATTTTTTGTTGGTTGGCCTCCCCTATTTGGGTAACTTCCATAACTCCTAGGCCCTCTCCCTACATTTTGATCTACCTCTCTCTTCTCCCATAGTTACACCACATTGATCTTGAGATCCGCAAGTTGTTCTGTGATGGTTTGAAGTGGATCTTTTGGTAGAGGTGCAAGAACTAGAGCAACTATTACTTGTGGTGGAACCCTTACCACCAAAGTATCAGAAGTTCTAACATACTTGTAGCCTTGAAGAGGATGCACAACCTCCTTCACCACCAAATCATTCTCATCCCCTTCCAAACTCTCATCCATACGAATTGCAATCTTGATAGCTTCAACCTTGGAAGAAGGTTTTTCATATCTCACCTTACTTCTTATATGTGGTCTCAACCCTCCCATAAAATTATTGGTGAGCATGGCCCCTATGCCAATCATAGTTGTCTCCACATCATCTCCACCCTTCTTCAACACAATGCAAAATCTGGACTCTAACTTCTCCACTCTTTCAACATAGACTCTCACTTTCTCTCCATCTCCTTGGTTGAGAAAGGTAACCTCACTCATCAATCTATCATAACTCTTATTTGGAAGAAAGTTTTCAATGAGTGATGAAGTCAAACTCTCCCAAGACTCTTCTTCCCTATCTCTCCTCTCTCTGTTTTGGTATTCTCACTCATACCATGTAAGTGTTGCATCCTCAAAGAAATCTTGTAATAATGAGGCCCACTCATTCTTCCTCCTCTCATTGTTTCCTATGCAAGCTCTCTTGAAGTCTCTCACAAAGACTTCCACATCTTCTCCATCCTTGCCAACAAAACCCTGGATCTCCCTATCTTAGTCCCTCAATATCTTTCTCTTTTCTCTCAATCTTGTTTCTTTTCTCTCATTCTATAACTAGTATAGTATATACATGTCTAACACTATTTGAGTGTAATCCACCCTTAGGAACATAAAAGGTTCAAGTTGCTCCAAGATTTCTATTGCAAGATCAAATCCTAGAGTGCATATTAATTAAACTCTCATGGATAGTTTCCATAAGTTGAAAGATTATCTCCATCACTAATCTTGAGAACTAGTTGATGAAAGTGGTAGTATTTTTATAGCTATACTAAGACTCTCTCCAAGATCTTTCACCAAAGTCTCCAAAATTATTTTTACTCCACTACACTAATGTCCTTCTGGAAGTCCTTCCACTCCACAAACTTCACACAACTCCTTGGAATTAGATCTCCTTCCTCCCAATCTTAGTGCAGAAGGTCCAACATGCAAAACCAAGTCAAGTTTTTCTCTCCTTTCCCTCAATCTCTTGCTTTCAAAGGTCAATGGACATGAACTTGCCTTATGTTCCTTCTCTCTACATAAAAAAACTTAGACTCACTCTTTCCTCCAAGTGGTATAGGTTTTTGGATCCTCTCAACGCTCTCTTCAAATTCTATTCTAAACTCTCTTTTCCTCAAATCCACCCCTAAAATCACCTTAAACCCTTGGGGAACCTTGCATAGCCTCAATTTTCACTCTTGGTTACACTCCATGTTCCCAAGATCAGTCTAAACACTCAAACATGCTTTTTGTTGCTCTCACACTCCTCATGCATGAGATCTCAACTCTATAAAATTGACACTTTTTATACAATGTCACTCAAATCTCTCAACTGGTATGTCACATTCCTCTAAAAATTTTCACACTTAATCACAATTGTAGGTTGTCATTCCTTGAAAAATTTCAAATATTTTCATTGAGCCATTTGGCTTATGAACCTTTCTATTCAGCACTCATCTTTCATATTTGGTCTAAAAACCACCCCCTTCACTTTAAAAACTCATACCTCTCTATGCAAGAATGATCTGTTTTAAAATTTTGTCCCAAAAGGTAGGATAAAATGAACTGAATCTTTTAAGAAAATTTCTGAAAAATCCATTGAAAATTGAAGAAATGGAAGACTCTATACAATTTTCCAAAGAGCATGTAGTTAGGGGAGCAGTTTACCCTATCAACTTTCACAAATTCTAACTCAATGCATATAGTAGCTCTCACAATAATTTCAAGTGTGCTAACTGAAAGATAACCTAAGCTATCATGTGTAGAGATTTCAAGTCTAGATCTCAAACTTGAGATTTTGCCCAAAATCACCATAATCCACAACATCTGCAATCCACCTCACACAATCTCTCCAAATCCGCTCATGTGTACATGATCTGAAAAATCACCTCAAAGACATCATAATGAACTATAGGGTATAAAAATGGGTCTTGGTTCTCTAACATAAGTTCAACCCTCTCCTCTCCTAATGTTCTCTCCAAGTGAGCTCTCATAGCCTCCTTCTGTCTAATATAGAATTGTATGCAGAACATTATCTTGCCTTATGGAGAGGTCCTGGCAATGGAACCAAAAATGTGAGCCGGCCTGTCTATTTTTCAAGATGAACCTTTGATGGCTATTATGGTAGTGCGCCATGGACTAAGAAGGCAAAGAACTCCAACTCTATCATACTCTTGCAAGGCTAACACTCCAAGACTCAAGACATTGCTCTCTAGAGAACTCAATAAGAGAGAGATAGTTGTAAATGAAAGGATGATGAGTACCTCCTCACCCCTATTTATATACTTGTGAAATACTATTTACCATAATAACTCAAGTTACTAGGCTAAAAGTCAAGTAAAGTCAAAAAGTATACAGGAATATCCACATGGGCATATTCCTCTAAGCATGTGATCTTATCTTGACCCAACCACTAAGTCAAGGATTCCTTCACATGGGCTATCCTTGGACTATAGAAGAATCCAAAAAAAAAAGCTTACGGGCCTAAGAGTTCTCAACTCTTTCCTCAAAGCCAAACACCTAGGAATAATACCAAGTCAACACACTAGAATCCAAAATAATGGTGCTCATATTTTCCACTTCCTCTAAAGTAAGGTCCCCAATATCTTAGCTATGACTAACTCTAGCTAATCATGACTGATATAGAACCATCCTTTATTTCTATATAAATGATATCTCTCAAATACTTGTAATACCAAGCTAAATATCACAATACCACACACATGCACAAATGGGTATTATATATCAAACTCAACTTAAGAGTTTCTTGGGATTGATGAGGTTTTATTGTCAATTTTTTGAGGACTTCTCTAAGATTGCATAGCCTTTGATAGCACTATTGGACAAGGGGAAGAAGTTGATATGGAGAACTGCATAAAAATTGGCCTTTCAAAAATTGAAAGACACATTACTAAATGCACCAATCTGAAATGGTATGACCAAAAACATCCAATCAAGATGGCTATGGATGAGTCAAGTGTAGAAATAAGAGAAGTCCTACAAGAAGAATAATAAGATGGATGACACCAAATTATATATTTTTCTCATAAATTATTACAATAAAATGCAACTATCACACCACCGCACGAGAAAAGCTGGCCATTTTCCTTGCAACCAAGCATTGAAAACACTATCTGGGTGAAAAGGATTTGTGATAGAGATAGACCACAAACCTCTAGTCTACCTTGAGACACAAAACGATCTTTCTTGTCCATAGATTTGATGAGCAAAGTGGAGAAAAAAATTCAACATGACAATCAGATATGTGGAATGCAAGAAGCAACTTGTAGATGCATTCACTTGGATGCCAATGGTAAAGAATTTGGTGATGGAAGTCAAGATGAACCTTGACTTTTGGCCAAGAATTCTTGTTGCTAAAAAAATTGATCCACAAAGTATAGGTGCTCAATCATTCAAAGGCATCACCAACACCCAAGGACTCACCTCCCGTGATGGCAAGTTATGGATCCGGATCTAAGAACCACCATCCTAGCAAAATGTCATGATTTTGCCATTATAGGTCATGTTGGAGTGGACAAGACCTTGGATGCAATCAAATGCCACTACTATTGGTACAAGATGAGCAATGATGTGATGGAATATGTTTGGAGCTACCTACTCTATCAACAAAATAAGGCTTCTAATCAAGCTCCTGTAGGACTCCTCCAACGTCTTCCCACTCCTACACAACATTGGGAACAAGTAAGCATGGATCTGGTTTGTGAATTGCCCAAGACCACCTTTGGGTTTGATTCCATTGTAGTCTTTGTTGACCAACTCAGCAAAATCATTCATATGCATCCTACCACCAAGGATGTGATTGCACCACAACTAGCTTAATTGCAGTCTTCTCCCATGATGGCTTGTCTTGAATACTCATCACAAATAGAGGCACTCAATTCACTAGTTTGTTTTGGAGAACACCCTTTGGGTTCCTTAAAACCAATTTGGCCATATCCACAACTTACCATCCATAGACCAATGGAAAAATAGAGAGGCAAATTGCACTATTGAGGACATGCTCTAAGGCTTTACTTTGGATGAAAGAGAGGTGAGACACCTTACTCCCATTGGTAGAATTTGCACATAGCACTTCCATGAATGCCTCCACACAAGTCACACTATTCTTTGTCATGTATGGAGAGCATCCTTTCACACCTTCAAGCTTGATGAAGGTCCATATGATGGCTACCAAGGTTGACATTATCAACACTTTTGCGTATAAAATCCAACAAGGTATGGAGAACGCCAATCACATGTTGCAAATAGCCCAAAATTGGCAGAAGCAATATGTAGATGCACACTGCCAACATATGGAACTCAAAGTTGGAGATCAAGTCTAGCTGTCAACTACCAACCTCAAGTTAGTTGACCCTCATAAGCTCAAACCTCATTTTATTGGACCTTTCTCTATTCTTCATTGAATCAATGCTGTGGCCTATCACTTCAAGCTACTGTCATACATAAAGATCCATCCAGTATTTCATGTTTCCTTACTATGCAAATATGCACGTTGACTGCCCTACTTTTCTTCCATCCAAGAAAGTTGACCTTGCCCAACCATCATTGATGACACAAAGGAATATGAAGAACATATTCTCCATAAATGCACCTGTGGCACTAGCCATCGTTGTGTGCAATATCTTGTACATTGGAAAGGGTACCCACTATATGAGGCAACATGGGAGCCAATAGCCAACTTGACCAACTCACCATTGTTAGTTCAATCTTCTGAGCAACAACTTTGCAATGAGGACATTGCATCTTAAAAAGAGAGGTTTGTAATACCAATAGCTAGATAGATTATCTAGAGGTGAAAATTAGCTTGGTAATATCTAGAAGGACGTTGTGTATGATGGGCTAACTAGATCAGATAGAGGCATCACCAAAAGAGTACTCCTACTAAAAGGGCAAAAATCAAAAATAGCCTAAAAACTCTAGAGCTAATTTTGGAGGCGTAAATGGATGAATTAGGCCTCAAAAATAGCAAGATTTTCCCTCCTTTGGAAAAAACCATACCTTCTTCCTCCCATGATTTGTCTCATCAAGAGCTTTCCAATAGTACCTCACCTACATGATTTTGAGCTTCCTACAAGAAGATTCCCTTTGGTCAAACCTATATGATGAACTAGTAGAACAAGGACTGACATATCACCCATCCAGGAAACTAACCTAAGGTGGAGCTTGCTTACATGTCACCAATCCATGCATCTGATCCAAGGGTAGAGCTTCTTTGGGGGGGGGGGGTCCTCTTGATATATAATAAAGAGCAAATGCACATCAATATTGTGAAACTCGTGTTTCCTCTCTTGTAGAGTTCTCTTGTCCTTGGAGTATTACATGTGCAAGCTAAGCTAGCCGAGAAACTTCCCAAGAAGCTTCCTAGATACTTCTAGAATATTCTATGCTAATTCAGCTTATTTGCTACTTTGTTAGTCCTAACTAACTCTCTTGCTAAACTCTACATTGTTACATATTCCCCTACCATTAGTTGGTGACGTCCTTGTTGCCATTGGAGCTTCAAACTCCTAGATGGCCATTTGTGAAATCTAGAGATGAGAGAGAGGTTCCCATGTGGCATCATGAAGGGGATACCCTTCCAAAAGACCTTATACTCCATATGTTGTTGGTGGCCTTGTTGAATGTGGTGATGTGCAAGGAGACAATCAACTTTGTACTCCTCACGATCATTGATAGGGACAGGAGGAGGAGGAGGAGGAGGTTGGACACAAGAAGAAAAAGAAGATGGGTTAGGAACAAAGGGTTTCAGCTTGGAAATATGAAAGATAGGGTGGATACACATATGACAAGGCAAGGCAAGTTGATAAACAACATGAGAGATGATTTGGGCAACTTCACCGAGTCCTATCCAATTGGGGCAAGTTTATTAACTTGGGTATCCAGTGAGAGGAGTAGGTTACTAGAGGAAAGCATGACCTTATCATTGACTTGAAATGTGAAATCACAATAATGGAGGTCTGCATATTTTTTTTGTTGATTTTGAGCAACAAGGAGATGAGATATGGCTTGTTGGAGGGATTGGGATATGGTGGTCAAGAAGGCGGAAGTATGAGGGACATGAGATGGAGAAGGAGTAAGAAGGGAATCTAGAACAAGTGGATCTTAGCCAAAATTGAGGAAGAAAGGAGAGAATCCAATGCTTGCCTACTTGGAATTATTGTATGCAAACTCCAAAGCTACAAGACGTTCATCCTAATTGGTACGGTGGATATTGACTAAGACATGAAGCATATCTTCCAAGGTGCGATTTGCACATTCAATTTTTCCATCAATTTGAGGATGATAGGCGATGGATAAAGCAAGCTTTGTGCCAAGTATCTAGAAGAGTGCTTACCAAAATTTCCCAATGAATTGAGGATCACGGTCGGAGATGAGTACACAAAGCATACCATGATGCTTGAAGATGTTGTTGAAGTAGATCTATGCCAATGTTAGAGCATCCATGGTATGAAAGGTTGGTGCCAATGGATTTGATTACTAAGCTTATCCATAAACATCACCATTTTGTGTGACCTTGCTTCATCTTGGGCAAAGACGTGATGAGATCCAAGCTCATGTGTTCCTATCAAGCATATGGAATGGGGAGTGGTTGAAGGGGTCCACTTGGTTTCTAGTTTCTAGCTTTTTTGGGTTGGTAGCTCTCATATAATTGAACAAACTCTTGAACATCTTGTGTCATGTTGGTCACCACCATTGGCATTGAAGTATACCCAAGGTCTTGTCCACACCCATGTGACTAGCAATTGGTAAGTCATGGGCTTCTTAGAGGTGCACAAGTCAAAGATCATCCTTGTCATGCCATTTGTAGCTTCATATCTAGATTGCTCAAACACTAGAGTAGCCCTAATAGTAGTTAGAGGTATTTTGGCAGTAACTCGAAGACTACTCTTTGTTAGCCAGATTTCATGTTTTGTGTACTAACTACATGGTGGGGCACACTATCACTTGCACCATTTGCACCATCAGGTGTGCCTTCAATGGGACCATTGGTATGAGACCTAGGGCAAAATCAGGAGTATTCCTTGGAAGTGTAGCTCCAGAGAGCTCACTTCTCTATTGTTTAGCCTTTGAGTTCTTGGCTAGAGTGGACAGAAAGCCGACAAGCATCACCTAGAGTCTCTCATCTAGAGTGGGTGTGGCTTGACTATAATTAGTGCCTAATTTCTGGTAGATCATTGGGTAATAGATCAAGTACTGATCTTATTGAGTGTGATTCAAGTTGTATAACTGAATTGATTACAATAGAGAAGTGAGAGTAGGAGGGAAATCGAGTGTAGGAACTAAGAGTGGTGGTGGTGGTAGTATCTCCAAGGCCGGTGGATTGTGGTACCTAGATTGCAGTTCTGATTTCCTTGGGACTGACTGTGTGCAAAAGTGTTGGCCAAATTTGGAGCCAAAGAGAATCCATTTCAAATGGTAGTTGTGATTTTGAGCTCAAGAGGTGAACATAAGACCTATCTAGTGCAAGTTGAGCTTAGAAAGTGAAAATGAAGGTGGAGTTGGGAACCCACTCCCATGAATTAGAGATTGGATAAAACCAACTTTTCCAATTTGGCTCGAGTGAAGAGTTAGCAATGGATTTAGCAGTCAACCAAATTTAGGGATTTATGTCAGATTTATGTCAGATTTTGTGAAGGGTTTATGTCAGATTTTGGTGAGAAGAACTTTGATCACATTCTCCAATGATCCGCTAACTTAGGATAGTAGATAGGTCTTCTATGGTACCCACATTTTTATTTTTATTTTCAAAATAAAGAAGAAGAAGTGTATAGAGAAGTCGGATTACGCCTGTATGGCCAAAGAAGGTGAAGAAAAGAGTCTTTGGGATGAAACCCGAAGTAAAGTGACTTTGGGTCATAAGGCAAAGTACTCAGAAATGCCCTGTCAGCATACAACCCAAAGTAAGGAATCTTTGTATCGGGGGGAGCTCAACCCGAGGCAAAGACAGTCTAACAACCTTTCATCGGGGCAAGAAATTCAAGAAGGGACCGTTCAAAACCAGAGGCCCATAAGTGTGAAGTACGATTGACAATGATAGGCGCATGCAAGAGGTGTGATTTCTTGGTAGAAACTCAAATTGAAGAGAGACAAAGAAAGCGTGACTCTATAAAAATTGGGCTCACGACAAAGCAATGTCGAGCAATTTTCCTTTGTTGTTGAGAAGTCCGCCTGCAGGTGATTGTGGGAAGGGAAATAGAGTTGAAGATGCGCTAGTATGTAGAGGAGAAGTTGAGAGAGTGAAACCGAGAGACATTGAGAAAGTAGGAGAGATGGGAGGAGGAAAGAAGAACTCCAAATTTGCAGTGAGGAATCATGCAATTCGGAGACTAGACGTGATCGCAAGAATCAAAGTCTTCAGCCGACTTTGGATTACGTTCTTGGCATGGAACTAGAATGTCAGTTTTCCAGGCTTCATGACCGAGATAATCGAGAGCAAGTGTCTTGATGGCCCCGAGGAAGAGGGGAAGAAAGGAAATCTGGCTTGCTGGACAGAGTCAGATTGGAGATTAGTACTCAAGAGAGAAGCAGGCATAGAGCAGGGTGCCACATTCTTGGGTAAGGGAGAAGTAGCAGAAGAGACTCAAGAAGTGAGAGATGCTCTCTCTTCAAAGAGAACAAAGAATGGGTATAAGGTTGAGAGTTACAAGGATCCAATGAAGAGAGGGATCGTGAGTGCTCTCATGGCGATCTTGAAGCCAAAGAGAACAACTTATGTGATGAAACACCAAGTGGTGTTCTTCCATAAGCTATTTGCAAGAGAACCGATCAACTAGGCGAGGTGCTTCCATGGAAGAATGAGACAAATGGTGTGGAATTTGCAGGATAAGTCGCCTCCACATTACATCGTGCCATTTGCAGCACACTTTTACCTTGGGTTGAATTTTCTCAACTTGGCGGAGCAAAATCAAATGGTGTCTCACTTCCATCTCGACTTGAGAAGAGAAGTCGATGTGGAAGAGCAACAATACATTCTTCAAATCCGGAGCACGGATGAGTACTACGCAAAGACGGGGAAGAGCGTAGAGATAGAAGTGAGTACTCCAAAGTTGAAGAAGCGGAGTTGGCAAGGAGAAGCCAAACACAAGACAAGACCTCAAAAGACTAGGAGAGGAAACCCGAGGAGAGGCATGGTGGTGATTGCATCAGAAGACGAAGACTCGGAACGCAAGGAAGAACCGGAGCTTACGCTGCAAAGTGGAGATACAAGTAGCAACAATGATGAAGGTGGAGAGATGACGTCGGTATCAGCCACTACGGTAGAAGAAGAAGAAGTTCGAGTGGAGCTCGAGCTAGAAGATAATGAGAAGTTGGAGGACAAGATACCTAAGGTCGAGGAGAAGAAGTCTGCAATCCAAAGAGGAGTTTGTTCAAGACACAAGGTGAAGTGTGAAGCGGGTCCAAGTAAGGCAAAGGAAGAAGTGAATGAAAGCTCGGGGAGTGAGGCGTCGATTCTGATACAAAGACTGCAGAGACAAAGGCGAGTATCGGGTGAACAAGAAGTAAGGAAGGAGATTGCTATGAATGAGGAAGTAGTTGCGAGCAATGGAGTGGAGTACTTGCGGGAGATTGTGTGTCCATTGTTGGTGAAATTGGAGCTCAGGAAGAAGGAGATGCAGTCGACATGTCTAGAGGTGAAGACTGTCTTGCAGGTGTTATCAAGATTAGAAGAAGAGAACTCGGGGTTGAAGAAGATTATAACCTGAGGTGAGGAGGAAAGGGAAGTACTACGAGGGGAGGCAGTAGTGCAGGGTCAAGTAATTGAAGACTTGAAGAGAGAAGTGATGTATCAAGAGGAACTTGTTAAGAAGAGTGGCATAGCAAGGGAAAGACAAGTAGCAGAGTATGAAATCTTGAAGCAACAGTTTGTTGATTCAAGATTAGAACTTATCTATGCTATGGCGAGGGTAGCAATGAAGGAACAAGAGCTTGATAGAGTGATGGAGAGTGTAGAAGAGAAGAAGCAACTTTGGCAAAGGGAGTTGGCATTACGATATAGGGAAGAAGAGAGATTACGAGAGTTACTTCGTAATCAAGAGGAGAAGATTGAGCAGAAGGAGAAGGAGAAAGAAACGGTGAAAGCCGAGTTTGAAGCGGAATTGGCAATGTACAGAGAGGATTGGCTTGCAGATCGGGAGCATGAAAGGAAGATGAGATTGGAGCCATTGAAGGAGATCTTCCTCAGAATGAACGTGATGTTAAGTACAGAGGCTAGCATTCAGATTGAAGAGACGTGGCTGCACAAGTTGAAGTTATTGGTGCAGGAGACAAGGAGGAGACAGGCGAAGGACACAGATTTGAACACACTGTTGATTAGTCTCAGGACTCATGTAGATAGGAAAATACTAGAGGTAGAAGATAATATCGCAATTAGATTAGACTTAGTGAAATTAGATATAGACAAACTTCGGAAAGACGCTAGAGCCAAACCCAAAGTAGATGAAGTAGGAGTGCAAATGTCTTCAGAGTTACCAGTGGAGACATTAGAGAAGAGTGGGTTGGGAGATAAAGAGTTAGATAGATTACCCACTAGTGAAATTTCAGATCAGGAAAGGGAATAGTTAGATTTAGTAGAAGACTTAGTAGTTGTGAAACATGAGGACAGAGTAGTAGGAAGTAAAATTACTTTGGGATCGGGTTTGAAAGCCGAGGAAGAAGTAGACATCGGATCGGATTAGTAACCGATTTGAGATTTGAATAAGCAGATATGAAGAGATGCATTGTCGTTTTGGATCTACAGGTTTGTAGAGTTGTTAGGAAGAGGTGCATTAGGAAGATAACTGTTGATTGCTTCACTATTTAAGAGTGGCATTTGTAGTATCATGTTGTTTAGTGCTCACTATTTCTGAGAATAGATAAAGCGAAGTGCTATAAAATAGTGCTCATCGCTTAAGCTTGATTCTGAGTATCAACTTTGTGTCTATGTTTGTGAGTGTGTGGAGAAATTTGAAGTGCAAGTCAGTGTGCTTGTTGGATGTTGGATTCCGTAGCCTTGATCTTCATTCTGTGTGTTTGATCTTGAGTGAAGTGCAATCGAAGCAATGCCTTGACAGATCTGAGAGGAATTGTAGTGTTGGTAGTATTCTACATTTGTGAGTGCAAAGCAAAGTTGATGTGAAGCAATTTTGATTGAGGAAGTTGTGCCTTCAATGGAGGGGTGGAACACAATTCTGAGGCAAAGTCATTTTGCAATGAAGTGCCGTTTTCGGGAGAGCCTGAATCATCACAATCAAGATTGTTTGGAAATATTTGATGGAGTTGTGATTACAAAGTGTTAATTTGTGACAAGACTACGGATCAATGCTTGTTACTCTCTTCTAGGTTTAGTTTCTACCTGAGAGATTAAAGAAGAAATCAAGAAGAACTACATGTTACTATTTGACTTTGTATTTGGTAATTTTTGACTTGTATCTCTACGGGAACAAACTTTACTTACCCGATTACCACAAAAGTGATATTTTTTGGGTTGTCACATCTTCCAATTATATCAAATGCCAAATGATGGCAGAGTCAGTCCGGTGTTGCTTTACAAGATGGAGGGTTTTTGTTTAGACTTCTTGTGATTGGACTCCCTCCATTCTCTACTTCTTGTTTGTGCATTGTGCTTGTGTGAGGTGCACTAAATTTAGAGCATTGGTGCTCTAGTGTGCTCTCGGTAGCGAGGCTGGAGTGATGACCAATTAGGCTATCTATGTTTCTCTTTGGTGAGGCAAGAAGTGATGACTTGTAGACCGTGAGAGTGCATGTTGTGATGGCAGGTTACAAGTTGCCCTTTCCCCTAGTGTGGTTGTTGTAGTTAGAGCTACATTACTCAGTGACATTTAGTTGGTGGTGTTGGCACTTGGAGGTGTTGGCACTTGGTGGAGTACCCGTGGAGGTTACAATTGCGGGTTGCAATTCTTGGTTACTTTGTCACGATGAAGCTCTTTGGGGATTTTGGAGGAGATATCATTGTAGTATGTAGTGGGTTTACTTGGAGTGGCACTCAATATCAGCTTGTATCTTAGGTCCCAGTGAGGGAGGAGATTGACTCTAAGTTGGAGTTTGACATAGGAGCTGACCTAGTTGAGAGTGCACTTGTTGTGTCTACATCGTTATTGTGGGTCATGGACTAGATTTATGGGGCCTCCAAAGGTCCCAAGCGTAATTTGGTATAGTGGGTACCATTGAGTTAGATGACTTCATCTAGAAGTTTGATAGTTGATGTGATTTATAGTAGATGTGGAACCTAATTTTGTTCACACCCTTCATGGCATGAAAGTGCTTGTTTCAGCATTTGGAAGGTCCACCGATGGACAACTACCATGAGTTCAAGAGAGCTCACTTGGAGGAGATCAAGCTACGGAGATAGTATTGGTCTCCAAACTATATCTCCATTACTTTAGCTCATTTTCTAGGGGTAGATCTATTGTACTCACAAGTTCTATCTCAAGTAGCATTGGTGGAGCTAGTGGAGGTGCACTAACTGGAGATAGTGCTACTACGAGTGGAGGTACCGCTACAAGAGGTGGTATAGTATTGTGGTTTAACCCCATGGTGGAATTCTTTTAGTGTTTGAGGTAGAACTACCATGGAGTACGGATTGACAAGTTGAGGAGCATGCAAGAGTTCCAACAAAAGGCTGGAGAGAGCCTACACAAGGCATACACTCGCATGAGGCAGTTGATCAGTTTCACTTAGGGAGTTATTGAGGCCCAAGCAGTCTAGTTTTGGTATGGGATATTGGATAGGGAGTTGCAACATAGAGTTTGTGATGCTATGTTGTCACAAGCTACTTCACCTACTTTGGCAGTGATCCTTGGTTTGGTTGAGCATATTGAGTGCAACATGGTGGTGGAGCAAGTGGTGACATTTGGATTTGGTAGGGAGACCTCATCCACATCTGTGACTTCTTCTATAGTGTAGCAGAGTGCACCAACATCCAATTGGTTAGGATGGATGGACAGCCTAGGTCCTATGGAGCGAGTGGAGGGCCTATTGTAGTTAGACCCTTACCTTCATTTTTGGGTCAACAACAACCAGTGAGTAGTGGTGTTGCTTGTTGGACTTGTGGTGGACCTCATCACAAGAGAGAGTGCACTCAGGGCAGCAAACTTGATACCTTTGGTGCATCATTACCAACACAGAGGTAGTGTAAGCATTGCCACATATTTGGTCACACTAGTGATTGGTGCTTTGACCTACATCCAGAGTTACTGAGTGGTAGGGCTGCTATTGCAGATAGTAGAGGAGCTCTAGTTCATGGACGACGAGGTGGTAGAGGTTGTGGTAGAGGATCTACACCTAGTAGGGGTGCAATACCTGCCCTTACTTTTGATACAACTATGGCTACTTGGATTGAGCAATTGGACCAAAGATTGGCTAGTATGGCCATTGCTCAAAGGAGATCAGATTTGGATGATGAGGCTTCCACCTTATATGCTAGTGATAGAGATGCTTTGAACTTCATGTGGGGAGCAGCACAGGTGGATGCATCTATAGTAGTGACTAGGAGTGCAATATGCTCCAGAGCCTAGAGGAGCATCAATGGAGTTGGAACCACAAAGAGGAGAGGTCAAGAGACATGTTAGACTTCTCCAATCTTTCACACTCTTTGAGGTATTTCAAACAACATCCATGGTTCCTAGACGTCCTAGTGCAAGTGTGGTAGGTAGTGATGGGGTGCATGATGGACCACTTGCTAGTCAACCATCTGCTACTACATAGACTGAGTCGAGCATGATGTTGAGGGCGGCTCAGTTGATTATGCATTGCCCTTTGTTTTCAACTAGTGACATGTTTCCATTGGGAGTTGACCCAACCCCAATGTTTTGGTTGGTTGCCACGCTTTGTGAGGGTAGGGATGATGTGGTTGCTACTACTAGAAAAAAGGTGGTTGATAGTGGTGTTGACTTTGTTGAGGAGCATGGGATCCGCTCAATGACCAATGGTTTATGGCAAGCAATAGTAGTTAGATTGGAGGAGTTACCGGCCTTTGAATGAGCGTGGTTTACACCTAGTGTTGTCCTATTGGATAACTATATGGGGATTTTTTGTTTGGTGGGACCTTCAAGGAAGGTCTATACACCACAAAGGGTCTTACTTGACTCTAATGTACAACCCCTTATGTTGAGGAAGGTTGCAGTTGTTGGTCTAGGGTTAAGGAAGATCAATGTGGAGAGATGTCCATTTCAGATCCAAATATCTCTAGGTGTTGGTTCATCACAGTACATCACACATGGGGAGCTTGTTGTCCAGGTTTAGCTTGGTCACCCGACTGATAGCTTGGTGGTGAGAGCTCAAGCTATTGTGACAATAGTTGAGTCATATGATGTGCTAGTTAGAGGAGCAATGTTATACCCCATGGGTTTCAATATCAACTATTGGGAAGAAATAGCCTCCTATAGACCAGGTTGGCATCTGGTGAGGGACGAGTATGTTGCCTACCAATATGATTCAATAGTGGCAGTCTTGGCTCATTATAGTCTGGGACCATGGCGGCTTTACTTTCAACTTTTAGTGGTTCTATTACTTAGCCTGGGTTATTGGAGACGAACGCCCATGCAAAGGATACTCCAGTACTAGAGGAGGTCACTTGGATTTGGAGTACAAGTGGGATTGTTGCATCTACCTTGGATGTTCCTTTGTGGAGTTCAGAGGAGGCATTGCAGTAGTATGCAAATTGGTTGGTGCAGCAAGCTTGGAGTGGAGCCTTCCTTTGCACCACTAGGAGATGAGTGTGAGGATGAGCCTCTAGAGTCAATTACCTTGATACCTCTGGATACCATACTGATTGCTTGGTAGTATCCAATGGAGGAGGTATGTCTATTGGAGTTGTTTGGTGGGATTACCAATGGACTAGCTACGATATTACAAGCAGGTATACAAGTACAAGGGTACTTGTATGTGGAGAGAGATGAGACTTTTAGGTGAGTCTCTCCATCATGTGGCACACTTGGCCTATTGGTATCCTAAGTTATTACCAATATCAGCCATTAGAGGTTACCAGAAGGCCCTACCAGCAGACATTTCTTTGTTGGGGGTGCATGATTTGGAGCAACATGAGCCTATTCATTTGGTGATTTTTGGATGGCCATGTTAGGGACATACATATTGTCATATTTTCTTTTCTCTTTTTGGGAACACACAAGGTGCCTAGTTGTGGAGATTAAAAATTAGATGCTAAAGGTAAACCTATAACTACTCGTCTAAACACACATGTTGCCTAATAGTAAGAACCCTCCACTCTTGTAACTCATGTTCTTGCTATCGAGTAGGGTAGTGATGGGCAACCTAACATGTCATCACAACATGCACTTTTGGTCTGTTGGTCATCACTTCCAACATTACCAAGGAGAAATACACAGCCCTCCTAGAAGCAAAGAACCGAAGTGCAACACTCGCACACCAATCCAAACCAACTGGGCGTACAAACAAGCATGCAAGCATAGAGAGGATCCAATCACAGGAATGGGGCAATAACTCTCTATGCTTTTTGGTCAGAAAAGAGCTTCAGAGCCTCCGTGCTCTATCATCAAGCTAATTTCTACCTGTACTCCAAGTCTCCTCCAAGTTGTACTTCAGATCTCAACAAATTCCTACTCCATGTGGAGATTTCCTATGTCTTCTTGATAGGGAAAACTATGCACAACTCATATGAACATAACTCTTCATGTATAGCTTGGATTCAAATATTCTAGGATTCAATGGAAAGCCTGTGAGATAACCTTTCCAATGATATAAAAAAGACTTCAATAATATTACTAAAACTCCCCTGACAAGCTCTCAAAGTTTGCCAGGTTTTTGCAACTCTCACCCTAATTTTGAAATCCCCTTTTTAGGGTTTTGCCCCTGGTTCTTGCCAACTTTCCCCTGATTTCTAAATCAGATGTGTACTTGATCCTCAAAAAACACTATGGAAATCTAAACTCTCAATCATAGTCACAGAAGTAAGAGAATTGATATTCAATTAGGATTGAAGAAAGAAATGCTCATCCGAGCTTATGACAATCTTTTCAATAAAACTTGTTGAATCAGATCTCACTCTCTATGAGCCCAAAGCCAACCAAATTTTTCGCAATAGCTGGTCGTGCTCTTGGTTAACACTTTGTAAAGTTTGAGGGCCTAATCCAACCCCAATCTTTAGATATGGATCAATTTCTGAGCTAGACTAACTTGTGAGCTCTATAGACCCAGATGTATTTGATCCAAGACCCTAAATTCTCTATTTGAAGAATTCACATGAAACCTTCACCCAAAGATGCAAACTTTAACCAACAACAAGACTATTAATTTTCATAAGGTATCTCGATCCACAACTTGGGGAGTGGCCAAAACTCCAAACCTGATCATTAGCTCTTCTCCATCACCTTACACCTCAAAAGCTTCAACTTTAATCAACCAGATCTGATTTGAGATTGATCTAGAACTAAAATTTCTTGTGCTAAGTACTGTAAGCACTTTGTCTACTCTCCAATCCCACTAACAGATGGTAAAAATGTTTCAAGAAGCTTCCTCAATTGCATACTTTGTGCTCTTGGGTATGAATTTTACCCCCCTTCATTCAATCTATCATATCCCTCTTAGAATTAGCTTAAATTGTGTGATTTATATCTTCAAATTTTGTCATGTCAGCTCATCTTTCCAACCATGTCCTTTGTTCCCCAAATGGCCTTCCCAAACTCCCTCAATGGTCAAAAAACTCCAGCCTTCTCTATTGGGACCCAATCTCTTGCATATTTGTCCTTTAATCTTTTTACTTTTTGACAAATGGACCCCACAACTCCACCTTGAAGCTTATGAGCAAAAATTTAGGCATTCCCCAACTATAGAAGTACATATATTTTCAAATCCCAGACATGCTCATAAGTAAGCACCAGAAGGACAATAGGATCCAGGTTTCTGGTCACCGACTCCACAAATACCACCCGAAAACGTGCCACCAACAGTCCCATAAGCCATCATGGTGCAAAATCTAAAGCTTGATGAGAAAAGGATTTGGGAGTGGAAGATTGGTAGCATGGGACATCTCATGCTCAATTGCTTCCTCTGATGCTCTACCACTCACGCACTACTACAACTCTCACTCCCAAGGTCCTCCTCCCCCTCGAGACTCCTCGACTAAAACACTCCCTTGTCTCTCCACTTGCCCTCATCTTTATTCATCAGAGCCCTCAAACATGATAAGTTTGTAACCCATGTGGCCAATCACATACATGTACAAAGATTTCTCACCTAGCAGCATCTCATCCGGTGGATCTAGCAAACAACCTACCCCACTAATGTGGAGATAAAACTAATAAGTCACTTTTTTACAGGCTACGCAAACCACAACACGACAATGTGTTGGTTAGGGTTTGGGTCTTCAAGATCCTTGTTCTGGTGTGTTTTGGGAGATGTTATGGATACTACGACATCTCCAAGTTCATCAATCTATTTTTCCAACTTACATTTTGGAGAACATTCCTTTGATGGGTGATTCTATTACCAAAGTGGTGGCAAGTACACATCAGGTCTATTCTTGGATGGGACCTGCTATATTGTTAGATGCAGCTAGAGTGGGATCACGGGCTCATTGTCTTCATCTTTGGTGGACAAACCTCTTACCTAGAGAAGTTCTACAGTGCGCTTATGATGGGATTCAACGACTAGACCACATCATTATTGATGACATCTTGGATGTTGAGCATTAGTCTCAGATGGTGGTAGTGGTTGATAGGTCACCTATGGCAGTGGTGAACCTAGTTGGACAACCTAAAGATGCTTTTCCTACACTCATGAGTTTCCCAGGCTCTCATGCTTTTCAAGAAGGAGGTCCTAGACTGGTTTGGAACTCACAATTATAGCAATTGGTGGAGCCCAACACTAATGAGAGAGAGTGGGCAATGGGCTTTTTCATTGGTATCATTGTTGTTTTAGTAGTGTAAGAGGCATGCAAGCATCAGGTGTTAGGTCAAGCTATGGACCTAAATTGTTTGACTTGGATTGTAAGCCTTGCTGGCAAAGTAGTGTAGGATGCACTTGATAGGTATCATCACTTGGACACTTGTGAGCCTTGTGCCTATTGAGACAATTTAAGTACATGTTGGGATGCAATGGATCAAGTGGACAAGGTATTCATGGGACATAGCCAATGGCTACTAGGGAGAGTGGTCTACTTGGAGTCCATCTAAGTGAGCGTGGGCTACTTGGATTACACTCTTGGTCTACTTGAGATGTAGCTAGAGGACGTATGGAGCTTGCAGCCAGAGTAGAGGGAGTTTTTCACACTGAGGTTGGGACCTCTAGTGCTTGGGAGCATGACACTATTGCTCCCAAGGGTCTAGTGTAGCAGCCAATCAGCACATCTTCCACTCCTACTACAGTTATAGAGGATACTTGGGAGCCAAATCGTGGACCTAAGCTTACAAGAGAGGAAAGAGAAAGAGTTGGAGGTTCTTTAGGAGCTCCATGAGTTGTTTTGCCTTCAGTATGAAGGATTTGGGTGCTCTAAAAGGACCTGGTATTTGGATTGAGCTGACTAGTAATACATCAGTTTTCTGACGTCCTTATCAATATAGTGATATGGAGAGTACATTGATTCAGAGCTGGAGTAGTGACCTTTTTGAGGCTAGTTTGGTAGAGATTTCACATGGAGAGTATGCATCAGTGATAGTGATGCCAACCAAGAAGGATATGCATGGAAACTACACAATTAGACAGATGTGTGGAGATAATTTTCCTATCAACAAATAGACTAGGGCTAATTGGTATGCCACGCCTACACCGGAGGAGATCTTTGAAACAATTGAGCATGCAAAGGTCTTCAATACTTTGGATCTTCAAGAAGGATATCACCAGTTGCCAATCAAAGAGGAGGTTAAGTCCAAGATAGCATTCAAGGCTATTGATCCTCACAGCAAGGATGTGTTATATCAATGGAGGTTCTTACCATCTAGGTTAAAGAATGCTCGTGCTGAGTTCTAGAGGGTCATGGATAGGATCCTAGCTGGGTTGGATTTTGCTGGGTGCTATATTGATGACATTTTGGTCTATAGAACTATTGTGGAGGAGCATGAGAGACATTTGTTGGAGGTGTTTGAGAGGTTGAGATCTCATGGACTCAAATTACATTCTATGAAGTGTAGGTTCTTTCACAAGCAGATTGAGTATTTGGGTCACACTATCTACCCTAGAGGACTTGGTGTTCAACATACCAAAGTGGAGGCTATTGCACATATTCCTTGGCCTATGGATGTGAGTAGAGTGTGAGCATTCCTTGGGTTGGTGAACTTCTATCGCCCATATGTTTGAGGATTTAGTGCTATTGCCAACGCCTTGACAAAGTTGACTAAGCTTACACATGAGTGGTGTTGAGGAGATGAGCAAGAGAGAGCTTTTGTAGAGCTCACGGAGAGGTTGATATCTGCTCCTATTTTGAGGAGACCGATCAAAGGACGGCCATTTCAGGTTCACACTGATTGGAGTATGTTGAGGCTTGGAGCAATGCTTACTCAACATGATGATGAGGGGAAGGAGTTTGTGGTGGCCTATGCTAGTCGCTCCAACAATTCAGCGGAGGTGAAGTATAGTTCATATGAGGGGGAGTACTTGGCAGCAGTTTGGGCAGAAGCACATTTTTTATGTTACCTATTTGGTAACCCCTTTACTCTCATCACTAATCATCAGTCACTAAAGTGGTTGATGGAGTCCGACAAGCTTTCAAGAAAGCTTGCACGATGGGCCCTAATTTTATAGGAGTATGATTTTGCGGTTATTCACAAACCTGGAGTGGTGAACCGTGATGCAGATGGTTTGAATAGAAAACCATATCCCAACCAGCAAGATCAGACCAGAGCACATTGGCATGGTGAGACAAATGAGGAGATGGTGCCAAGTTGGCATGCATCTAGCTTTCTTTGTATATTTTCTAAGGCTTTAGTGGTATCTCTCTTAGCACATACAAGAGGAGTTATTGAGGTCACAAATCCAAAGATTGGAGATAGTGGTATAGTTCAGCAAGATCTTCATGATGATGTCTTAGTGGTGGACTATCTTCACATTGGTGTTGTGGGTGGCACAGTTGGGGCCAAGGAGAGAAACCGTGTCCTTCAGCGAGTTAGGTGGTTCAGATTGGAGGGCAAACACCTTTTGAGTGTATGGGAGGATGGTAGAGTGAGAGTAGTACCACTTCCATCTCAAATACTATAGTTGGTCCGTCATGCTCATGAGGAGCTAGGACATTTTGGAGTAAATTGTACATATAGCTTACTCCATAATCATTATTGGTGCCACAGTATGTAGACCAATGTATAGTAATTTGTTGCCAGATGTGTGGTTTGTGACCAAGTTAGAGCATCATTCAATGCTCTTACACCATAATTACACCCATTATTGATTATGAGATTGGGTTACCGTTGGAGTTTGGACTTCACTGGACCTTTACCGTTGATTGTGAGATATAATTGGCATGTTTTGGTGATGGTGGAGCACTTTTCCAAGTGGATTGAGTTGGTGGCACTTCTTGATAGGTCCAATGAAGGGACAGCTTACTCATTCTTGGATCAGGTTCTCAATCATTTTGGTGCACAAGTTGAGGTTTTGACTGATCATGATATAGAATTCTTGGGAGAGTTTTAGGTCTTGTGTGACAAGGCTTTAATTGATCATTGAACTACCTCCCAAGATCACTTTAATGCAGATGGCTTAGCAGAGAAAGTGGTTCAAATAGTGAAGAGGGGATTGCAAAGAGGCCACTTGGGAGATTGGGATCTCCAATTACCTTGGTTGGCCATGGGCTACCGGTTCAGCCGGCAAGCCTCCTTAGCATCCTTCTCTCCATACTTTCTACTCTATGGATGAGATCTAGATTTACTTGTAGCCATTTATCAAGATTCTATTGTAGTCTTGGACTTGGATGATCCAGATATATGGGTAAGCGCATATTCTCAACGGGTAGAGATCTTTTTGAGAGTGATAAGAACTTGACAATTGCTCAGCATAAGGATACCTTACATTATGCTACTATTTGAGGAGAAGGTTATAGACCCTCGATTTGTTGATTTCATCTAGGTGACTATGTATATCTACAATAGACAACATTGATGACACTTGATGTTTCAACAGGCCATACTATCTTGAGAGTGCATGAGGTTTTTCCATTTGGAGTCTTTGTGTTGGAAGGACATGATGGTGTTGTTTGGAAGGATCATATGCATAATTGTGCACCATGCCACCTCCCAAACATTGATGGTACTATGGTATACCATATACTTGGAGTAGATGGCTATCTAGAGTTAGAGGGACCTAACCACCAGCTAGGGGGGCAATTGTGGCACTTTAGAGTCCATGTATGACTTATGTGTGAGTTCTATAGTGTTTGATGTTGATAGCAATGTATGTTATGTAGCAATGTATATATGCACAACAATTGTCACACCATTTGTAGCTTTGCATCTAGATTGCTTGAACATTGGAGTAGCAATGATAGTAGTTAGAGGTATTTTGGCAATTACTCAAAGACTACTTTTTGTCAATCAAATTTCATGTTTTAGGTACCAACTACATGGTGGAGCCTATTGTCATTTGCACCATTTGTACCGTTAGGTGTGTCATCAATGGGACCGTTGGTGTGAAATCTAGGTCAAAATCAAGAGTATACCTTGGGAGTGCAGCTCTAAAGAGCTCACTTCTCTATTGTTGAGCCTTTGAGTTCTTGGCTAGAGTGGACAGAAATTTGGCAAGCATCACCTAGAGTCTCTTAGCTAGAGTGGATGTGGCTTGACTGTAATCAATGCCCAATTGTTGGCAGATCATTGAGTGATAGATCAAGTATTGATCTGATTGAGTGTGATTTGAGTTGTGTAACCAAACTGATTATTGTGGCACTTTAGAGTCCATGTATGACTTATGTGTGAGTTGTGCTTCTATAGTGTGTGATATTGACAGTGATGTGTTGAGTAGTGATGTATATACGCATGACTTCCTTGGCTGGAACATAAATCTGGTTCTCAAAAAGTAGAAGACCTTCCTTGAAAGAGAAGGTTTTGTACTCCTTGGCACATTCTACAAGATGACCTTGTACCATCTAAAAGCAAGGATCTTGTTGTAAAGTAGTCTTAAACTCAATTTAGACTTTGGAATCAATTGATACCATTGTAATTGTTGTAGTGATGGGAGGAAGAGACTTCAAATCAGGTTGTTAAGATAGGGCATCAAGGATTATATGAAACTAACCGAGTTTGTACTCAAGTTTGATGTCAAACAATTGTAGTTGTTCCTTCCATCAATGATGTTGACTCTTCAAGTGTTCCAAGTATAATGTATATAACAAAGGTTTGTGATCAGTTTGCATGATTACTTGTTTCCCAAAGAGATCATGTCTCCATACCTTGGTCACATATACCATTGCTAGTTGTTCTTGATCTTGAGCAAAGTAACTCCTTTTTGTTGTATTTAGTCTGTGAGACACAAAGGCAATAGGATGTTACCATTTGGGAATTCCTATTGCAACACGGCTCCAATTGCAAAGTTAGAAGTATTGAATCAACCACTGTGGTACCCACATTTTTCATTTTGGACAAGTTTAGAAGAAGAAATGCCTTGCTGAAACCAAATTGAAACCAAATGGACAAGAAATGAGTGCAAACCTGTGATTTGATCAGACCCGAGGAAGTCAATTTCATGTAAGAGGAAGAAGGACTTGGACTGGATCAGACCCGAAGAAGCTTACTTCGTGTCAGAGAAGGGAAAAACTTGGATCAAACGTTAAGGAGTGCAAACCCGAAGGAGAAATAGAAGTTACAAGTCAGGATTTTTTGCGGGGGCCATATCTCAATGCACACAAGTCCAACAAGCGTGATATATCTCGTTGGAAGCGTCTCGTTCAGGGCTTTCCATTGCTACCAAAATCGCAAAGTTTGGAGGTTTGTAGAAGAAGTTACAAGCATTTGAAGTTTCTGGAGTAAGTGTACTTCGAGTCAAAGTGTCTTCAGGTCAATGTGACTTCGGATTTCGTACTTCGGGTTTACATGACTTCGGGTCTAAAGACTTCGCCTCAAGATGAAGATGACTAAATCAGAGGTAGCCGGACTTCGGAGTGTAGTGAAGGTGTTTTTGGGAGTTTTGCCAGAGGGATCAGAGGAAGTTAGAGTAGAGAAAGAAGATAGTTAAGATACACATGACTTCAATTTCAGTTCTAATTGAAGATGGAACCTGAATTGAAGGAGAAGTAGCAGTAGTGAATAAACCCGAAGTGCAGGATCAGACTATAAGTGTCTTCGGGTTAGTGACATGAGTGATTAGGAGAAAGTGGATTACAAATTGAAGGTGTAGATAGTTTATTCATGGTTTCAATTACAATTCTTGATGATGACACAATAGAATTAGTAAAGGAATTGATAGTAGTTAAACCCGAGGTAAGAGAGATAGGAGTGCAGGTGTCTTCAGATTTGACATTTGACACTTTAGAGAAGAGTTGGTCGGGAGATAGAGATTTAGAAAGCTTAACTATGATAGGAATTTCATATCAGGAAGGAGAAATGTTAGAATTAGTGGAGGAAGTAGGAGATGTGAAACCCGAGGATAGAGTAGTAGGAAGTAATATTACTTCGGGTTCAGGGTTGAAAGCCAAGGAAGAAGTAGACATCGGATCGGATTAGTAACCGATTTGAGATTTGAAGGGGCAGATATGAAAGGTTGCATTGTCATTTCGGATCTGCAGGTTAGAACAGTTGATGTAGAAACGGTATAGTTGTTAGAACTGTCGATTGCTTCACTATTTAAGAGTGGCATTTGTAGGAAATTGTTGTTCAGTGCTCATTATTTCTGAGAATAGATAAAGCGAAGTGCTGTGAAGCAGTGCTCGTTGCTTGAGCTTGATTCCGAGTATCAATTTCGCAATTGTGTTTGTGAGTGTTTGGAGAAATTTGAAGTGCAAGTCAGAGTGCTTGTTGGATGTTGGATTCCACTGCCTTGATCTTCATTCTGTGTGTTTGATCCTGAGTGAAGTGCAATCGAAGCAATGCCTTGACAGATCTGAGAGGAATTGTAGTGTTGGTAGTATTCTGCATTTGTGAGTGCAGTGCGAAGTTGATATGAAGCAATTTCGATCGAGGAAGTTGTGCCTTCAGTGGAAGGGTGGAACACAATTCTGAGGCGAAGTCGTTTTGCAGTGAAGTGCCATTTTTGGGAGAGCCTGAATCATCACAATCAAGATTGTTTGGAAATAATTGATGGAGTTGTGATTATGGAGTGTTAATTTGTGACAAGACTGCGAGTCAGTGCTTGTTACTCTCTTCTGGGTGTGGTTTCTACCTGAGAGACTAAAGAAGAACTCAAGAAGAACTGAAATTGTTACTTTGCTTTGTATTTGGACATTTCTGACTCGTATCTCTGCGGGAACGAACTTTACTTACCCGATTACCGCAAAAGTGATATTTGCCGGGTTGTCACAACCACACAAGGTAGTTGAGGATCATATATGGTTGAAGAATGGGTCTTGAAGACACCATATGTTTCAGCTTCTTGAATGCTTCTTTGTGCTTGTTTGTCCACTGAAAGCTCAAGTTTTTTTCCCAAGAGATCAATCAATGGTGCAGCTATATGAGCATAATAGTGGATGAATTGTCAATAAAAACTAAACAATCCATTGAATGCCCATACTTTTGTAGCATCCTTTGGAGTAGGCCAATTAGTGATGGCCTTGATTTTCTCCTCTTCCATCTTGATCCCTTCCAATGAGATCTTATGATTGAAGAAGGTAACTTTGTTCTACCAAAAGGCACACTTTGACTTCTTGTAGTAAAACTTCCATTGTCATAGTAATCTTAGGACTTCTTGCATGTGATTTGTGTGTTCCACCTTTGTCTTACTATAAATTTAAATGTCATCCAAGAACACCACCGTGTACCAATCCAATAGTCCATCCAACACCCGATACATCTGACCCATGAAGATTGTTGGAGCATAAGTGAGCCCAAAAGGTAGAACTCTCCATTCAAAATTCCATACCTTGTGCAAAAGGTAGTCTTTTGCACATCTTCCCTATCAATGGGGATTTACCAATAACCACTAAAAAGATCCAACATGAAGAAGTATTTTACTCCACTCAATTGGTGAAGCAAGTCATCAATTCAAGGCAAAGGATATGCATTCTTCATTGTTTCTTTATGAAATCTTCATTTATTGAACCCTTGGTAATCAATACATAAACAAAGTCCTCCATCCTTCTTCAGAACAAATAGTACCTCCATCCTTCTTTGGAACAAATAGTACCGGTGCTCCCCAAGGAGATGTACTATGTTGTATGAAATCCTTCTATAAAATTTCCGTAAGTTTTGTTTGTAACTCCTCCAACTCCTTTGATGAGAGCCAATAGATTGGCTTACTCATTATATTACTCCTTGGTAATAGCTCAATCTTAAAAGGCATACCATGATTAGAAGATAATCCCTTTGGCAGATCATTCTAAAACACATTCTAAAACTCAAACTATTTGATCAACTATTGCTTGATGAAGCTCTTGACTCTCCTTAGATTCTCCTTGTGCAATCTATTTGATCCACATCATGAAAATAGATTTATCTTCCTCCAAAGCTTGTTTTATGGTTGCTTCATTGACAAACTTTGCATCTAGGGACTCATCTCCCTTCAAAGCTTGCTCTATGGTTACTTTCCTCACAAACTTCCCATTTTGGGACTCATCTCTCTTCAAGGCTTGCTCTATGGCTACCTTCCCAACAAACTTCCCATCTTGGGACTAACTATTCTTAGGTGTCTTACTCAAAGGTGCCAAACAACCTAATCATAAATTTCTACTTTGGTATTGTGCTTAAATTTGTCATCGGTTCCAATCAAATTGGACCTTATGACATTCAAGCCAAGGTAGATCTAGAATGAGATCATAGTGTAGAGGTGCCACTACCAACCTCATACATTCCAAATACTCTTTCCCAATCTTGAAGGTAACATGATGCAAGGTACAGAATGCAAAACCCTTTCTACCATCCACCATTATCAATCTACTTTCTATTACTGGCTTGAAAGGCATATTTAATTTCTTTGCTAATTACATATACAAACAATTTTTTAAACTTCCCAAATCAACCAAAATTCTACAATCATGATCAGATATTATATCTTGCAAGTGAAGGAAACTTGCTAAGGTTGAGCCTTCAATCCCATTAGATCTAATCAAATTCCCAATAGGTGGCTCAAAATCTCCTACTAGGATTCCTCATTTCCTTGATCATTTTGCTCCACAAACTCCATTTGGGTGACTTGTCAAGATCACTCATTCTTGATATTCAATAATGTGATGTCCAATTTGGCAACAATAGAAACAATCACCATTTTGACTCAATTTTTATTTATTTGCAATGCCAAGTGGCCTCTGTTGAATGGCATTAATCTCCATTGGTGTTGGCTCCTCCATCCATGTGTAGTGTATTGGTAGGTTCTATGGAGATCAAGGTCAAGACCAAGTTGTTGCAACTAAGGAATCAAATTATTTGGCCAATTGCATGGCTTCCTCTAAGTGTTATGGCTCTTGTATGGTTACCTCTAATTTGGTTTGTGATTTCAAGGTCCTCACAAATTGATCTAGAGCTTTACCTTCTACTATATCTAGAATTTTCATGATGGTGTTCTAGAATTGTGTGGTGTAACTTCTTATAGAGCAGATCTACTTCAACTTTGTCAACTTATCTTATGTAGCTTGTGTGGCATTTATAGCTTGGAATCAACCAATTATTACACTTTTGAATTCTACCCATGTCAAGATTGGTGCAACAATTTGTCATTTAGCTTACTTGACTTGGAATTTCCACCATAGCTTTGCTACTCCATCCAATTGATTGGAAGCCAAGAGAATTTGTTTCCATTCATCTTGAAGATTGCTAGCTTTGAAATAAAATTCAAAATCAAACATAAAATTCTCCATTGCATCCAAGAGACTTTGCTTTCAAAAACCTTGGGTTTTAGAAATTGGATTTGGTCTTCTCCTTCTAGAATTGGTATTCTCTCTACATGCTCTTGTCATTGATGATCTTGTTCATCCAGCAATCAAGGAAGGTGCTCAATTTGTTGTTTCATAACAATGATAACCTTGGCTATTGTTGCCATGGTTACTACTCTATCATACCACTCGCAATCTATCTAAATTATTAACACATTGATGCAACAAGTTCATCATTCTCTATAAGTTACAATCAAAAGTACCAAAGGTTCCTCAGACAAGGTGATTGTATTCAAAAAATCATACCCAAAGCGTGAGATGATGAACTATATGAAATGATATTTGGGTAGTACTAGGATACAAATAATTTGGGTAATATATTGGTTTGGCAGAAATAGATTTGGTGGTCCATAAATTCTATCTATCCCATTCCTATTATGATACCAATATAAAAGACCAAGAGCAAGGAGAGCAATAAGAGAATAAGAGATCACATTAGTACACTTGAGTGACGGAAACTCCAAATGCCTAGCATGAGCTTTGACTTTGGTATTTATATGGAGCAAACCCGCTTTCTGGAGTGCAAGCCAAATTAATCGGGAAGCTTCTCAAGAAGCTTTTTTCTAGAAGACATCTACTTGGCATGCAAGCTAAGCTAGTTGGAAGCTTTTAGAAGCTACCTACTTGCTAAGCTAGCCAAGAAGCTCCCCAAGAAGCTTCCTAGATACTTTTAGAATATTCTAGGCTAATTTGGCCTATTCGCTACTTTGTTAGCGCTAACTAACTTTGTTGTTGAACTCCATATTGTTATGGAAAATATTTGGGAGCTAGATCTTGGACCTAAGCTTACAAGAAGGAAGTGATGGAGAGTTTGGTGGTTCTTGAGGAGCTACACAAGTTGTTTTTCCTTCAATATGAAGGATTTGGATGCTCTAAAAGGATCTTGTATTCAGATTGAGCTTACTAGTGATACACTAGTTTTTTAACATCTTTACAAGTATAGTGATATGGAGAGAGCATTGATTTAGAGCCGGAGTAGAGGCTTTTTCTAGGCTAGCTTGGTAGAGATTTCACATGGAGAGTATGCATCAACTACAATGATGCCAACCAAGAAGGATATGTATGGCAACTACACACATAGGCAGATATGTGGAGGTTACTATCTTATCAACCGACATACTAGGGCTGATTGATATACCATTCCTACACCGGAGATCTTTGATATGATTGGGCATGCAAAAGTCTTCAATACTTTGGATCTTTGAGTAGGATATTATCAATTTCTGATTAGGGAGGAAGACGAGTCCAAGATAACATTTTGTGTTATTGATCCTCATGGCAAGGATGTATTATATCAATGGAGGTTCTTACTATTTGGGTTAAAGAATACTCTTGTTGAGTTCCAAGGAGTTATGGATAAGATCCTAGTAGGATTGGATTTTGCTTGGTGCTATATTGATGACATTTTGGTCTATAGCACTAATGTGGAGGAGCATGAGAGGTATTTGTTGGAGGTGTTTGAGGGATTGAGATCTCATGGACTCAAATTACATCTTGGGAAGTGTAGATTGTTCCACAAGTAGGTTGAGTATTTGGGTCACACTATCTACCCTAGAAGACTTGGTGTTCAATAGACCAAGGTGGAGGCTATTGTATGTATTTCTTGACCTACAAATGTGAGTAGAGGGCGAGCATTCCTTGGATTGGAAAACTTCTATCATTGATATATTAGAGGATTTAGTGTCATTGCCAAGGCCTTGACAAAGCTTACCAAGCTTACACAAAAGTGGTGTTGGGGAAATAAGCAAGATAAAGCTTTTATAGAATTTAATGAGAGATTGACATCTGCACCTATTCTTCAAAGATCAATTAGAGGATGATCATTCCAAGTTCATATTAATTGGAGTATGTAAGGGCTTGGAGCACTACTCATCCAACATGATGATGAGGAGAAGGAGTTTGTGGTGGCCTATGCTAATTGCTCCAACAATTTAATGGAGGCAAATTATAGTTCATATGAGGGAGAGTGCTTGGTAATAGTATGGTGTGGTACTACTCACATTTTTATTTTTTTTTGTTTTTGTGCAATTTTGAAGAAGAAGTATATAGACAAAGTAGTATTGAACTCAAATGGCATTGGAAGGAGAAGAATAGTGACTTTGGGTTGAAACCCAAAGTAACATGACTTTGAGTCCGAAGCAAAGTACTCAAGTCAAAATTGGCCAAGAGAGATCCAAATTAAGGGGACTTCATCTTGGGGTGATCAACCCAATGCAAAGACGGTATAACAACTTCCCTTTGGAAGGGCAAATCAAGAAAGTATAGGCAAAGAAATGGCGGACAAGGCATGAATCACTAAACCTGTATAATGCCAAGAGGAAGTCACACAAAAAGGGTGCATTTCAGTGATGAGCACTAGAGGAATGGTTGAGCAACAAGGAACTATAAAATTGGGTCTTTGTCAAAGGGATGTCCCACAAGTATCCTAAGCCACTGAGTAGTTGACCTGAAGGAGTGCCTATAGAGAAGCCAGTTGAGTGTTTGATGTTTAGCAAGTTTGAAGGAGTTAGGATCTCAAGACGAGGAGACGATAGAATCATTTTTCAATTACCATGCACTAGAGATCTCACAATGCCAAAGAAGGGTGAGAAGAAGAGTTGTTCACTCGCAATAAAAAATCCAGTGATTTGAAGATTAGACATGTTAGCTTGGATTGAAATCTTAAGTAGACTTTGGATCACTTTTTTGGCATGGAACTAGAATTTGAGCTTTCTAGGGTTCATGGCCAAATTAGCATGGAGTGATTGTGAGGAAGGACTTGAGGATGAAGGAAAGAAAGGCAATCCAACTCGATGGACAGAGTCAGATTGGAGATTGGCTTTGGGAAGAGAGGCCATGGAGGAAGATGGGTCCATATTTCTTGGGAAAGGAGAGTTTATGGAGGAGATGAATGAGATCCAAAATTCTTTTATAGCACCATGCACGAAGAACAAATACAAGGTGGATACCTATTGGGACCCAGTCAGGCAAAGCATCATTGGGGCAATGATGGTACTCTTCAAGCCCAATTGCATGACTTACGTAATGAAGCATCAAGCAGTCTTCTTCTACCAAATGTTTGCAAGCATGCTTGGTAAACTAGGCAAAGTGTTTTCAACAAAGAATGCGGCAGATGGTGTGGTGTTGGAGAGACTAAGATATGCCTCACTATTTGGTGCCATTTGCTGCCTATTTCTATTTTGGATTGAATTTGATGAAGGAGTCTGAGCAAAGAAAGATGGTGTCACATTTCCATCTAGTCTTACAAAAGATTGCAGATTGTGAGGAATAGCATTACATTTGACAAATCCAAAGTAGTGAGCACTATGCACGCACAAGGAAGTATCTAAGAGTAGCAGTAGCCATCCCAAAGATGAGGAAGCAAAGTCATCTTGCGGAGAGTGTGTTGCCAATCAAGCTAAAGAAGGTGAGGAAGGTGAACCCAAGGCAAGAAGTCTTAGTGCTTGATGAGTCGTTGGAAGTAGAAGAGTTGGAAGGCAAAGCCGAGTATAAAGAAGAAGACTCGGGAGAAGAAGAAGAACCAGAATTGATGTTGCAAAGTGAAGAGTAGAGCAATGGAAGCAAAGGGGAGGTGGAAGTTCAACAACAAGGAGGAGACAATGCTGGTAAAGAAAAATAGGAGTTCCATGCAGCAATTGATTGAATGGAAGGAGGAGGAAACTTGTGTCATGAATTACCCATAGCGGAGATTGAAGAAACTCTAGAGGCTGAGCCAAAGGCAGAAGTTCAATGGAGCAGAAGTGGGAGAAGAAGTGTTGCTACTATGGTTGTAGAAGGAAGCAATATAAGTCTGGTAGAAGAAGAGGAGGAAAGTTCAAATGAAGTACCTCTAAGGGTTAGAAGATTAAGACTTTAGAGTAAAGCTCTAGTAGAAGAGGTAAGAAGCAAAGAGCCAAAGCAAGTTGAGAGCTCTAGAGTCTTTGATGGAGTAGAGTACTTGTCAAGGTAGTTTTTCCCTTGTTGGTACAATTGTAGAAGAAGAGAGAAGATTTGAGGAGAGATCACTCAAGAGTAAAAGATGAATTAGTGGTAGTGCAGTACATAAGTGATGAAAATTTGGAGTTGAGAAGGAAGATGAGTCAAGGAGAGCATGAGTTAGTAGAGCTTTGGACTGATGTAGAGTTAAGGAGGAAGGAAATTGAAAGTCTAACAAAAGACTTCACAAAGAGAGGCGAAGCCATGGCAAAGCAAGAAGAAGATAGGAAGGAGCAGTTGGTGAAGTCGAAAGTGTTGCAGGTAGACGTACGATACACAAGTAGAAGTGATAAATTTGAAGGCAATGGTAGTAGTAATGAGCCAAGAGTTAGAAAGTTTGAAGGCAAGCATAGCAGAGAAGATCAGGCTTGGCAATGAGAGTTGTCCATGCACAATAAAGAAGAAGAACGATTGTGCGGGTTGGTTAGAGGAATGGATGAACAGCTCAAGTAAAGTGTGAAGGAGGAAAAATCATTGAAGGCTAAGTTGGAAGATGAAGTGAGAATGTATGATGAGGAGCTGGTAGCAGAGAGAGAAGCTACAGACGCAAGGCAAGAAGCACTCAAAGACGTTGTTGTAAGAATGAAGGCAATGATAAGGACAATGTCCAAAGTTCAGTTGGAGGAAGCAAGACTACACAAATTGAAGTTGTTAGTGCAAGAAATGAGGAAGAAGATAGCAAAGGACATTGAATTGAAAAAGTTGTTGATTTGCTTGAGGGATCGAGTAGATGGGAAGATATTAAAAGCAAGAGACAATGTGTGTCTCAAGTTAGACTTAGTACATTCAAAATCAGAAAGACTTTGTAGTTCCATGAAGTTAGAGATGAAGTCCAAAGTGGCAGAAGTAGGAGTGCAAGTGTCTTTGGATTTGACATCTAAGACATTAAAGAAGAGTAGGTCGAGAGAAAAAGAGTTGGATAAGTTACCCACTAGTGCAATTGTAATTCCGAGTGAAGAAGTAGTAGAATACCCAAGGAATTAGCAGAATTAGATAGACCCAAGGATGGAGAAATACTTGGAGGATCATCTGGTTTAGAAGCCAAAGTTGAGGTAGACATCGGATTGAATTAGGATAATTTTGAGATATGAAGAGGCAGATATGAAGAGGTGCATTGTCATTTTGGATCTGCAGGTTGGTAAAGTTGTTAGGAATTGGTTTAGGAAGTTAGATAATTGTCAAGAGCTCTACCTATTTAAGAGAGGCCTTTGCAATCAAGTGTTTTTTAGTATGCCAAATTTTTGAAGATAGATAAAGCAAAGTGCTAATTTTAGTGCTTGTTGCTTGAGCTTAATTCTAAGTATCAATTTTGAATTTGTGCTTGTGAGTGTTGAGAGAAATTCAATGTGCTTGTTGGATGTTGGATTCCGCAGCCATGATCTTCATTTGGTGTGTTTGATCTTGAGTAAAGTGCAATAGGAGTAATGCCTTGATAGATCTACAAAGAATTGTAGTGTTGGTAGTATTTTGCATTTGTGAGTGTAGCACCAAGTTGATGTGAAGCAATTTGATTGAGGAAGTTGTGCCTTCAATGGAGGGGTGGAATAAAATTCTGAGGCAAAGGTGCTTTGCAATGAAGGAGCTATCTTTGGGAGGATCTGAATCATCATAATCAAGTTTTTTTTGGAAAGATTTGAATGAGTTGTGATTAAGGAGTGTTAATTCGTGATGAGACTGCAAGCTAGTGCTTGTTACTCTCTTTTGGGTGTGGTTTCTACCTGAGATTAAATACACAACCAAGAAGAACTACTTGTTACCATTTGTCTTTATATTTGAATATTTTTGATTTTTATCTCTATGGGAACAAACTTCATTTGCCTAATTACCACAAAAGTGATACTTGTTGGGTTGTCTTAATGAGCAATAGAACATTTCCGACGTTACTTATTTGGTAGCCCCTTCACTCTCATCATTGATCACCATTGAAGTGTTGATGGAGTTTGCAAGCTTTTAGGAAAGCTTGCATGATGGACTTTGATTTTACAAGAGTATGATTTCATGGTTATTCACAAACTTGGAGTGGTGAACCATGATGCAGATAGGTTGAGTAGAGACCTATGGCCCAACTAGCAAGATCAGATTGAAGCACGTTGGCATGGTGAGACAAATGAGGAGATGGTGCCAGGTTGGCATGCATATACTTTTCTATTTATATTTTTTGAAGCTTTGGTGATCTCTTTCTCAACATAACAAGAGGTGTTATTGAGGTCATAGATCCAAAGGATGGAGATATTGGTACAATTCAGCAAGACATTCATGATGATGTCTTAATGGTGGATTATCTTTGCACTGGTGTTGTGGGTGGCACAATTGGTGCCAAGGAGAGAGACTATGTTCTTTAGCAGTTTAGCCAAGCGGTTTAAATTGGAGAGCAAATAACTTCTTTGTGTACGGGAGGATGGTAGAGTATGAATTGTACCACTTTCATCTTAAAGATGACAACTAGTCCGTCATGTTCATAAGGAGCTAGGAAATTTTGGAATAAAGTCTATACATAGCTTAATCCAAAGTCATTAATGGTAGCATAGAATGCAGACCAATGTATAGTAGTTTGTTGCCAAATGTGTGGTTTGTGACCAAGTTAGAGCATAATTTAATGCTCCTATGCCACATTTACACCTATTACCTATCATGGGATTGAGTTACCATTAAATTCTGGACTTTGTTGGACCTTTATCATCAATTGTGAGACATCATCAATATGTTTTGGTTATGGTGGAGCACTTCTCTAAGTGGATTGAGTTGGTGGTACTTCCTAACAAGTCCAATGAAGGGACAACTTACTCATTCCTAAATTGGATTCTTAGTCATTTTAGTGCATCATTTGAGGTTTTGACTAATCATGGTACAGAGTTCTTGGGGGTAGTTTCAAGTCTTGTATGATAAGGCCTTGATTCATCATCATACTACCTCTTGAGATCACCTTGAGGCATATGGCTGAGCAGAGAGAGTGGTTCAAATAGTGAAGAGAGGATTGTGTAAGTATGGTTTGTAGAGAGGCCTCTTGGGAGATTAGGATCTACAATTACCTTGGTTGGCCATGCGCTATAGGTTTAGCCAACAAGCCTCCTTAGCATCCTGCTCTCCTTACTTTCTACTCTATGGATGCAATCCAGATTTATTTATAGACATTTGTCAAGATGCTACTATAGTTTTGGACTTGGATGATGGTGAGTGCATGTTATCAATGGGTAGAGATCTTTTGGAGAGTGATGCCAATGGGCTTTGAGAATTTGATGATTGCTCAACATAGGGATAACTTACACTATGCTACCATTCAAGGAGGAGGTTATAGACCCTTGATACATTAATTTCATCCAAGTGATTATGTTTATCTATAGTAGATAATATCAACAACACTTGATGTTACTATAAGCCATATTATCTTGAGAGTGCATGAGGTTTTACCTTTTGGAGTCCTCATGTTGGAAGGAAGTGATGGTGTTATTTGGAAGGATCATGTGCACAATTGTACACCATGCTACCTCCCAAACATTGATAGCACTATGGACCCAAGCTTGGCACTTGTACATGTAGGCTTTTGGTGTATGTTATGCGGCTCTTTTGGTGGAGTTGCTACTATATTAGTGTATGCTAGTTGTTTAAGAGGATGGCATATGGAATGTTTGACTCCTCCCTTCATGGTGATTCCGTAAGGACAATGGTTATATCCTAGATGTAATTGACCTATAGCTAGTTCACCATTTATGTGATATAGATTGCAGATAGGTAACTAATAATAGAGCTTGCTAGCATCCAGCCTCTTAATCTTTGCCCACCATAGAGTATACCATATACTTGGAATAGATGGCTATTTGGAATTAGAGGGACCTAACCACCAACTAGAGGAGTGATTGTGGCACTTTAGAGTTCATATATGATTTGTATGTGAGTTGTGCTTCTATAGTGTATGATATTGACAGTGAAATATGTTGTATAGCAATGTATATATGCATGACAACTATAATGAAATTTGTAATGTTGAGGCTAGTTTGCTTAGATATTGGAGTAGTAGAGTTTGTAGTCATAGGTATTTTTGTAGTTACTCATGAACTACTTGTTGGTGATCTAATTTCATATTAGGACTACTGATCACATGGTGGGACCCACCATCACTTGCACTATTTGCGCCATTGGATGTTATGTTATTAGCTTTGTTAGGGTTGGAGATTAAGGTTGAGCAAAGGGATATACCTTTGAAGTGCAGCTCCCAAGAGCTCACTTCTTTGATATTGAGCCTTTGGTTGTTGGCTATGGTGGACAAAGGCCAGCGAGCATCACCTAGAGTCTCTTAGCTAGAGTGGGTGTGGCTTGACTGTAATCAATGCTCAATTTTTGGTAGATGTTGAGTGAAGGATTGAGTACAGATCTGTTTGAGTGTGATTTGAGTGGAAGAATAATTGTGGCACTTTAGAGTTCATGTATGACTTATGTGTAAGTTGTGCTTCTATAGTGTATGATGTTGAAAATAATGTGTATTTTGTAGCAATGTATATACACACAATACATTTGGCAACAAATTA
This sequence comes from Lunularia cruciata, assembly GCA_948567375.1. Taxonomy (NCBI): domain Eukaryota; kingdom Viridiplantae; phylum Streptophyta; class Marchantiopsida; order Lunulariales; family Lunulariaceae; genus Lunularia; species Lunularia cruciata. Next base: position 14,822,963 of record OX419757.1, on the reverse strand, counting down.
TTATACATTGGTTTGCATATTGTGCCACCAATAATACAATGGAGTAAGCTATATGTCCACTTTGCTCCAAAATGTCATAGTTCATCATGAGCATGACATACAAACTGTGGTCTCTAAGATGGAAATGGTACTACTCACACTCTATGATATACTCCATACACAAAGAAAGTATTTTCCCTCCAATCTAAACTGCCTAGCTTGCTAAAGGATACGGTCTCTCTCCTTGGCACTAATTGTGCCACCCACAACACCAGTGAAAAAATAATCCATCACTAACATATCATCATGAATGTCTTGTTGACTTGTACCAATATCTCCATCCTTTAGATTTGTTACCTCAACAACTCCTCTTGTATGTGTTGAGAGAGATCCCATCAAAGCCTTAAAAAATATACATAGAAACATAGATGCATGCCAGCTTGGCATCATCTACATTTGTCTCACCATGCCAATGTGGTTTGGTCTGATTATGTTGGTTGGAACATGGGTTTCTACTCAACCCTATCTACATCATGGTTCACCACTCTAGGTCCATGAGTAACCATGAAATCATAGTTTCATAAAGTAGAGCCTATCATGCAAGCTTCCTTGAAAGCTTGTTGGACTCCATATACTACTTTAGTGGTTGATGATTAGTGATGAGAGTGAAAGGGTTACCAAATAGGTAACATCAAAAATGTTCTATCGGCCACACTATTGCCAAGCACTCTCTCTCATATGAACTATACTTGGTTTCCACTAAATTGTTGGAGCAACTAGCATAAGCCACCACAAACTCCTTCTCCTCATCATCTTGTTGGATGACCATTGCTCCAAGCTCCAATGTACTCCGGTCAATATCAAACTAGAATGGTCATCCTCTAATTAGTCTCTTAAAAATAAGAGCAGATGTCAACCTCTCCTTGAGCTTTATAAAATCTTTCTCTTACTCATCTCCCCAACACCACTCATGTTTAAGCTTGTTCAACTTTGAAAAGGCCTTGGCAATGGCACTAAATCCTCTAACATATCAATGATAGAAGTTTTCTAACCCAAAGAATGATCATACTTTTCTCACATCCTTAGGCCAAGGAATACATACAATAGCCTCCACCTTGGTCTACTGAAAACCCAAGCCCACCAAGGCAAATGATATGACCCAAATACTCAACCTGCTCATGGAAGAATCTACACTTCCCAAGATTTAATTTGAGTCCATGAGATTTCAAACTCTCAAACACCTCTAACAAATATCTCTAATGCTCCTCCACAATAGTGCTATAAACCAAAATGTTATCAATATAACATCAAGTAAAATCCATTCTTGCTAGGATCCTACCCATGACCCTTTGGAATTGGGTAGGAGTGTTCTTTAACCCAAATAGTAGAAACCTCCACTAATATAATACATCTTAACCGTGAGGATCATTAGCCCAAAATTTTGTTTTGGACTTGTCTTCCTCCTTGATCAACAACTGATGATGTCATGCTTGAAGATCCAAAGTACTAAAGACCTTTGTATGCCCAATTGCATCAAAGATCTCCTTTGGTGTATACATAGCATGCTAATTAACCCTAGTCTATTGGTTGATAGGATGGTAATCTTCATATATTCACTTATTTGTGTAGTTTCCATGAATATCTTTCATGGTTGGCATCATTGTACCTAAAGCATACTCTCCATGTGAAATCTCCACCAAACCAACCTCAAAAAGGTCTCTACTATGGCTCTGAATCAATGCTCTCTCCATGTCACCATATTTGTTGGGATGTTGAAAATTTTTTGTATCACTAGTAAGCTCAATGCAAATACCAATTCCTTTTAGAGCACCCAAATCCTTCAAATTGGAGGCTAAATAACTTGTGTAGCTCCTCAAGAACCTCCAAACTCTCAATCTTTCCTATCTTATAAGCTTGGGTCCAATGCTCCCAAGTATCCTCAAGTTAATGTAAGACTAGAAGATGCACTAATTGGCTATGGCACTGGGCCCTTGGGAGCAATAATGTCATGCCCCCAACCACTAGAGTTCCCAACCTCAATGTGAAAAACTCCCTTTGTGTAATACCATTAGCTAGACAAATTATCTAGAGGTAAAAATTGGCTAGGTAATATCTTTAGGGTTTTTATGTACAATGGTCTAAGTAGATTAGATAGAGGTGTCACCAAAAGAGTACTTCCACTAATAGGGTAGAGGTTGAAAACACCATGAAAACTTCAAAGCCAATTTCCAAAGCCTTAACAAAAAACTTAGGCCTCAAATAGATTCTTCCTACTTCAAGAAAATAGGTGTTTCATTCTCTCCCTTGTTTGTCTCATTGAGATCTTTGCAATTGTACCTCATCCATGTTATTTTGAGCTTCCTATAAGAAGATTCCTCAAAAATTCTCTTTGGTCAAACTTGTTTGACCAACCAAATAGGACAAAAATCAACATATCACCAATCCATGTAGCTAAGCTAAGGGTTTAGCTTGTTGACATGTCACCAATCTATGTATCTAATCCAAGGGTGTAGCTCTATTTGAAAGGATCTTCTTTGATATATAATAAAGACAAGGTAGACTAGATATAGTATAGCTAGACATATTATCTAAAAGTGAAAATTGGTTTGGTAACATTTAGAAGGATTTTATATATGATGGACTAAGTAGATCAAATAAAGAATATCACCAAAAGAATATTTCTATTAATAGAGCAAAAGTTTAAATTAGCTTGGAAACATTAGAGTCAATTTTGGAAGTCTAAACGGATAAATTAGGCCTCAAAAATATGCAAATCATACCATGGGAGACTAAAAGGTTGGCTTTCCTTCCCCTTTGCTTGTCTTGGTAAGAGCTCTAAAATGGTACATCACCCATACAATTATGAGATTCCTATAAGAAAATTGTCTGAAGATTCCTTTTGGTCAAAGCTTGTTTGACCAACAAGATAGGACTAGAATTGACACGTCACCCATGCATACAACTAATCTAAGGGTAGATTTTGTTAACATATCACTAATCCATGTATCTGATCCAAGGGTAGAGCTTCCTTTGAGGGAATCCTCTTTGGTATATAATAAGATACGGTGCTCCTTTGGGGCATTTGAGTTTTGAGTGTGAAGTTTTTTGTTTCTTCTTCTGGGTTTTCTTTTGAGGGTTATCATATACTTAAAATATTATAATGGTATGAAAGCAAGTGTTTTAATCCAAGAGAGTGGATCACCCCTCTTGGAGGCTATTGAGATTGGGTAATTTGGAGGAGAGAATTCATAGTAAAATTGATAGATTAGGAGTGTTTTAGAGAGAGGATGGGATGGAGGCTTCTAGAGGTCAATTTCCTACACCCCACTTTCTTTTTTAAATCTTTTCCACATCAAGATTATATATATCTAGTGAGAGCAAGTGAGAGTATATCTTGTTTACCATTTTGGAATAGAGTTCATGGATATAGTGAGGAATTCACCAAACCCAATGATTCTACCTGGAGTGATCTACAATAAAGAGTGAGATTTGACAATCTACATGCTCTTATGATGAATCTAAATAAACCAAATCCTCTCCCTTTCAACACTCAAGTAGAAATTTATTATGTGGTTAGATTGAAAGTGATGTTTCATGATTTCATAGTCTACAATTTTTGTGAGGAATATTATCAATGAGTGATAGTCTTTGAAGTTCCAATGGTAGTCCCAATAGTCCATGCTCCCTCTCAAGTGATCATATTAACTCTTTACTGAAGTAGGAAATAGCATTTGAGTGTTGTTGTGTAGGAATCATGGAATTGTAGTTACAAGATTTTATGCAAGGAATGCAAAGGATGTTGAACAAATTTTGAGAGATCAAGATGACCATGGAGGCATTGCAAAGTCAAGTATGTACATTTAGGAATGATAAAGCAATGCAAGAAGGGAAACCATCTCAAAACCCTATACCAATGGCTGAATTACCTAGAGAGTCACTCATGCCAATGACTTAGACCCCAATTAACAAGGAAGCCACATTGTTGCTATAGATGAAGAAGACATGAAATATCAAGCCTTACAAGGGGCAACATTCCATGGGAGTAGTGGAGAAATAGATTTCAAGAATGAATTGATACTTCTTTTTATTCACAATGGATATCACCAATCATTCTATAGACATGTTTTCATATGGGTACTCGATAGATAAAGCCCTCACATGGTATGATGGTTGGGAATGAACAATGTTTGCAGAAGCAAGAGAGGTCAATTGGAAGGCAATATAGGAAGTGCTTCTAGAGAACTTTCAATCCATGGATTTTGTGCAAGTGGGCAAACCCAACTATGAGGTTGAAGTAGAAGAATAACATACAAGAGTACATGGAGGCATTCCTTGATCTACAAGTTGAAATAACTGACATGAGTCTAGCAAAAGCTTTTGACAATTTGCCAAGAAGAAATGGTACCAAATTCTTGAACTATTTTTAAAGCCATTGCTTGCACTCAAAGAATAGAAAAGGCGCTTGGAGGAGGTAAAGAGGTAGTCCCAACTCACCATTATTGGGCTAAAATACATCATTTTGGTGGACTAATTCCTAAAGAATTGGGCAATATTTGGTTTTGAGACCAAGGAGCACAACCGCTCTAAGGAGAATAGGGATAAGAAGAAGAAATGAGAGGTAGAGTTCTATGAGGGGAAGGGACTCAAGCAAAACAATGTTGTTGTTACAATGGCAGCAGAGTTGGGCACATAGCCATAAATTGTTGTCCTCATCCTCTTAGAGGCTCTTGGCCTCCATACAAGTAATCTTTACACAACATGGAGAGACAAATCAAAGAGGAAGATGTGGAAATCACATTGGAAAACAAAGATTACTAATAAATACACCTCATGGCCTTACTAGCTCAATAGAGAAGCAAAAAAGTGAGGGGAGGAAGAGGATGAGTGTGCAAAGATCAAGGAAGATAAACTCATAATTGATTATTATGAATGGAGTCTTAGAAGTAATCAGGTTAGAGTATCAATAGAACTTAGAGCAATAGAGATTTTTTTATCTTGCACTATTGCAATAAGATTGGGGATGGATCTAAAGAAGGTAAGAATGTAGAAGTAGAGCTACCTAATGGGAAAACAAAGAAGATTGAGTTATTACCGAAAAACATAGCACTCTCTATAGGAGAATGAAGCAATTAGGTGGTAAGTGATATGGTTAGCTCATTATGATTTAATCTTAGGTATGCCATGGATGGAGCATTAAAACCCTATATTCAATTGGATGGAGAAAATAGTGAGAACTTGCCAATTGAAGATCATTGGGGTTAAGGAAAGATCACATAGGCAAGAATTGCTTCTCTATGTCATAGGAACAACAGCTATCTATAAGACATATAGATGTTTAATGGGTCTAATAAGAGAAATGTAGAGTGAACAACTCAATGGACAAATTCTTGAGAAATTAAAAGATATGGTTAAGATGTCTTCTTGGATGATCTACCCTTAAAATTACCACCAAAAAGGAGAGTAGATCATAAAATTGAGATATTTCTAAGAAAGACACCTCCTTGTAAGGCCACATAATGTCCATCACCTCATGATTTGGAGGAGAATAAGGCTCAAATCAAAGATATGCTACAAAAAGGGTTTATCTAACCAAGCATATCACCAAGTCATATGGGGCACATGTCTTGTTTGTCGTGCGTATATACATTGCTACACAACATACATTGATGTCAACATCATACACTATAGAAGCACAACTCACACATAAGTCATACATAATCAGATTGCTTACCACTCTCAACTCAACACAACTCAGATCAGTACTTGATCTGTCACTCTATAAACTGCCAACAATTGGGCACTGATTACAGTCAAGCCACACCCACTCAAGCATAGAGAATCCAGGTGACACTCCCAGCCTCTATCCAGCATAGCCAGGAACTCGAAGGCTCAACATTAGAGAAGTGAGCTCTCTGAAGCTCACTTTGAAACTATACCCCCTAGACTTGAGCTAGCTCTAAAACCCTAACGGTCCCGCCGATGGCACACTTGATGATGCAAATGGTGCAAAGTGACGGTGGGCCCCACCGTGAATTCAATACCCCAAACACAAAATCTGACCGTCAGAAAGTAGTCTTTGAGAAATTGCTAAAATAACTTTAAATACTATCACTGGAACTCCAATGTCCGAGCATCTAGATGCGGCACTACAAATGGCATGACAGTTGTCATGCGTATATACATCGCTACACAACATACATCGCTGTCAACATCATACACTATAGAAGCACAACTCACACATAAGTCATACATAGACTCTAAAGTGCCACAATCGCCCCTCTAGTTGGCGGTTAGGTCCCTCTAACTCCCGATAGCCATCTACTCTAAGTATATGATATACCCTCTAATGGGCAAAGATCAGGAGGCCGGGTGCTATGGAGCCCCATCGTAAGTCGCCTATCTGCAATCTATACCATATAAAGAATGAACTAGCTATAGGTCAACATAACCACTGTCCCTGAGGAACCACCGTGAGGGGAGGAGTCATACATGCCATATGCCATCCTCTCAAATAGCTATCACACACTAACATAGTAGCAACTCCACCAGAAGAGCTACATAACATACACCTCAAGCCTGCACGTACAAGTGCCAAGCTTGGGTCCATAGTACCATCAATGTTTGGGAGGTGGCATGGTGTGGTGCCCACATTTTTTTTTTTTCAAAATAAAGAAGAAGTGTTTAGAGAAGTCAGATTGTGCTTGTATGGCCGAAGAAGGCAAAGAGAAGAGTCTTCGGGATGAAACCCGAAGTAAAGTGACTTTGGGTCATAAGACAAAGTACTCAGAAATGCCCTGTTAGCATACAACCCAAAGTAAATTGTCTTTGTATCGGGGGGGAGCTCAACCCAAGGCAAAGATAGTCTAACAACCTTTTGTTGGGATGAGAAATTCAAGAAGGGACCATTCAAAAACCGGCGGCTCATACGCGCAAAGGTTGATTGACAGTGACGGGTGCATGCAAGAGGTGTGATTTCTTGGTAGAAACTTGAAGTGAAGAAAGACAAAGAAGCGCAACTCTATAAAAATCAAACTCGCAACGACAAAATGTCAAGTAATTTTCCTTTGCCGTTGAGAAGTCATCTTGCAAGTGATTGTGGGAAGGGAAATAGAGTTAGAATCGCATTAGTGCATAAGGGAGAAGTCACAAGAGTGAAATCAAGAGATAGTGAGAAGGCAGAAGAGATGGGAGGAGGAAAGAAGAACTCTGAATTTGCAGTGAGAAATCATGCGATTTGGAGGTTAGATGTAATAGCAAGGATTGAAGTCTTGAGCCGACTTTGGATCATGTTTCAGGCATGGAACTGGAATGTGAGCTTTCCAAGTTTCATGACAGAAATCATCAAGAGCAAGTGTCTCGATGGACCTAAGGAAGAAGGGAAGAGAGGAAATCCGGCTCGCTGGACTGAGTCGGATTGGAGACTCGTACTCGGGAAGGAAGCAGGCTTGGAGCAGGGAGCCACGTTCTTGGGAAAAGAAGAGATAGCTCAAGAGACCCAAGAGGTGAGAGATGCCTTCTCCTCAAAGCAGACGAAGAATGGGTACAAGGTTGAGAGCTACAAAGACCTTGTGAAGAGAGGAATTGTGAGTGCACTGATGGCCATCCTGAAGCCAGAGAGAACCACTTATGTGATGAAACACCAAGCGGTGTTCTTTCACAAGCTATACACAGGAGAACCGATCAATTGGGCAAGGTGTTTCAACGGGAGAGCGAGGCAGATGGTGTGGAATTTGCGGGATAAGTTGTCTCCACACTACATCGTGCCATTTGCAGCACATTTCTACCTCAGGCTCAATTTGCTGAACTCGGCGGAGCGGACTTGGATGGTGTCGCACTTCCATCCTGATTTGCAAAATGAAGTCGACGTTGAGGAGCAGCAATACATCTTGCAGATCAGGAGCACCGACGACTACTATGCAAAGATAGGGAAGAAAGTGGAGGTCGCATTGAGTACCCCGACTACGAAGAAGAGGAGTCAGCAAGGTGACGCCAAAGACATGAAGAAACCTTGGAAGACACGGAGAGGCAATCCAAGGCGAGGTATGGTGGTAATCGAGTTGGAGGACGAAGATGTGGTGCCCACATTTTTTGTTTTTTTTCAAAATAAAGGAGAAGAAGTGTATAGAGAAGTCGGATTGTGCCTATATGACCAAAGAAAGCAAAGAAAGGAGTCTTCAGGAGGAAACCTGAAGTAAAGTGACTTTGGGTCATAAGGCGAAGTACTCAGAAATGCCTTGTCAGCATACAACCCAAAGTAAATTGTCTTCAGATTGGAAGGAGGTCAACTCGAGGCAAAGATAGTCTAACAACCTTTTGTCGGGGTGAGAAATTCAAGAAGGGGCGATTTCAAAACTGGTGGCTCATACGCGCAAAGGTTGATTGACAGTGGCATGTGCATGTTGGAGGTGTGATTTCTCGGTAGGAACTCGAAGTGACGGAAGACGAAGAAGCGCAACTCTATAAAAATTGAATCTGCAACAACAAAATGTTGAGCAATTTTCCTTTGCCGTTGAGGAGTCGTCTTGCAGGTGATCGGGGAAAGGGAAATAGAGTTGGACACGTGTTAGTGCACAAAGGAGAAGTCGTGAGCGTGAAATCAAGAGAAAGTGAGAAAGTAGAAGAGATGGGAGGAAGGAAGAAGAACTCCAAATTCAAAGTGAGAAATCATGCGATTCGGAGATTAGATGTGATAGCAAGGATCGAAGTCTTGAGCCGACTTCGGATCACCTTTCTGGCATGGAACTAGAATGTGAGTTTTCCAGGATTCATGACAAAAATCATCAAGAGTAAATGTCTCGATGGACCCAAGGAAGAAGGAAAGAGAGGAAATCCGGCTCGCTAGATAGAGTTGGATTGGAGACTCGTACTCGGGAAGGAGGCACGCTCGGAGCAGGGAGCCACGTTCTTGGGGAAAGGAGAGATAGCCCAAGAAACGCAGGAGGTGAGAGATGCCTTCTCGTCAAAAAGAACAAAGAATGGGTATAAGGTTGAGAGCTACAAAGATCCTGTCAAGAAGGGAATTGTGAGTGCTCTCATGGCAATCTTGAAGCCGGAGAGAACAACTTATGTGATGAAACACCAAGCGGTGTTCTTCCATAAGTTGTTTGCAGGAGAACCTATCAATTGGGCGAGGTGTTTTCACGGGAGAACAAGGCAGATGGTGTGGAATTTGCGGGATAAGTCGCCTCCACATTACATTGTGCCATTTGCAGCACACTTCTACCTCGGGCTCAATCTACTGACCTTGGCAGAGCGGAATCGGATGATGTCGCACTTCCAGCCAGATGTGCGAAAGGAGGTCGATGTCGAGGAGCAGCAATATATTCTCCAAATCCGGAGCACGGACGACTACTACGTGAAGACAGGAAAGAATGTGGAGGCCGTAGTAAGTACCCTGACGAAGAAGAGGAGTCGGCAAGGAGAAGCCGAAGAAAGCAAGAAACCTTGGAAGATGCACAAAAGTAACCCGAGGCAAAGTATGGTGGTGATTGAGTCGGAAGATGAAGACTCAGAAGGCAAGGCTGAGCTCAGGACGGAGGACTCAGAACATGAGGAGGAACCTGAACTGACATTGCAGAGTGGAGATACGAGCAGTGACAATGAAGAAGGAGGAGAGATGACATCGGCGCCAGCGGCTAACAAGGAAGAAGAAGAAGTGCAAGCCGAGGTGGAAGCCAAAGACAACTTGCCGTTGGAAGACGAAGTTCTGGTGGCCGAGGAAAAGAAGATCGCAGTGCAGCAAGGAGTTCGCTCGCGATATAAGGCAAAGTGTGAAGCAAGGCCAAGCAGAGGGAAGGAAGAGGTAGAAGAAAGCTCGGGCAGTGAAGCATCAATCCCGATACAAAGACTCTAGAGAAGAAGGCGAGTATCAAGAGAACACGAGGAGAAAAGAGAGACCACTCCGCAAGAAGAAGTAGTTGTCAGTGATGGAGTCGATTACCTGCAAGAGGTAGTGTGCCTGTTGTTGGTGAAGTTGGAGCACAAGAAGAAGGAGATGCAGTCAACTTGTCCAGAGGTGAAGACTGTTTTGCAGGTCCTATCGAGATTAGAGGAAGAGAACTCGGAGTTGAAGAGAGGTATAACCCGAGGTGAGGAGGAGAGAGAAGTACTGCAAGTGGAGGCAGTAGAGCAAATTCAGGTAATTGAAGACCTGAAGAGAGAAGTAAATTATCAAGAGGATCTTGTGAGGAAGAGTGACATAGCAAAAGAAGACAGGTAGCTGAATTTGAAATCTTGAAGCAGCAGTTTGTTGATTCAAGAGTAGAACTTATCCATGCTATGGCGAGGGTAGCAATGAAGGATCAAGAGCTCGATAGAGTGATGGAGAGTATGGAGGAGAAGAAGCAACTCTGGCAAAGAGAGTTGTCTGTGCGGTATAAAGAAGAAGACCAATTACGAGAATTATTTCGTAATCAGGAAGAGAAAGTTGTACAGAAGGAGAAGGAGAAGGAGACAATGAAGGCTGAATTTGAGGCAGAGTTGGAGATGTACCGAGAGGAATGGCTTGCAGATCGGGAACAAGAATGGAAGGCAAGGTTGGAGCCATTGAAGGAGATAGTCCTAAGGGTGAATGCGATGTTAAGTACAGAAGCCAACGTTTGAATTGAAGAAGCACGACTGCACGAGTTAAAACTGTTGGTGCAGGAGACGAGGCAAAGACAAGTGAAAGACACCGAGATGAATGCCTTGTTAATAAAACTAAGAACTCGTGTAGACAGGAAGGTGTTAGAGGTAGAGGATAACATTTCAATTAGATTAGACTTAGTGAAAATAGAGTTAGAAAAACTTCGGAAGGATGTTAGAGCAAAACCCGAAGTAGATAACATAGGAGTCCAAATGTCTTCGGAGTTACCATCAGAGACATTAGAGAAGAGTGGGTCGGGAGATAAGGAGTTAGATAGATTACCCACTAGTGAAAAGTCAGATCAGGAAAGAGAATTGTTGGATCTGGTAGGAGAAGTAGGAGATCTCAAACCCGAGGAAAAAGTGATAGGAAGTAAGATTACTTTGGGTTCGGGTTTGAAAGCCGATGACAAAGTAGACATCAGATCGGATTAGTAAGAGATTTGAGATTTGAAGAGGCAGATATGAAGAGGTGCATTGTCATTTTGGATCTGCAGGTTAGAACAGTTGTGGTAGAACGGTATAGTTGTTAGAACTGTCGATTGCTTCACTATTTAAGAGTAGCATTCGCATGAAAATGTTGTTCAGTGCTCATTATTTTTGAGAATAGATAAAGCAAAGTGATGTGAAGCAGTGCTTGTCGCTTGAGCTTGATTCCGAGTATCAACTTCGTGTCTATGCTTGTGAGTGTTTGGAGAAATTTGAAGTGCAAATCAGAGTGCTTGTTGGATGTTGGATTCCACAACCTTGTTCTTCATTCTGTGTGTTTTATCTTGAGTGAAGTGCAATCAAAGCAATGCCTTGACAGATCTGAGAGGAATTGTAGTGTTGGTAGTATTCTGCATTTGTGAGTGCAGTGCAAAGTTGATGTGAAGCAATTTTGATCAAGGAAGTTGTGCCTTCAGTGGAGGGGTGGAACACAATTCTGAGGCGAAGTCATTTTGCAATGAAGTGCCATTTTTGGGAGAGCCTGAATCATCACAATCAAGATTGTTTGGAAAGATTTGATGGAGTTGTGATTAAGAAGTGTGAATTCGTGACAAGACTGCGAGTCAGTGCTTGTTACTCTCTTCTGAGTGTGGTTTCTACCTGAGAGATTAAAGACGCAACCAAGAAGAACTGAAATTGTTACTTTGCCTCGTATTTGACCAATTCTGACTTGTATCTCTGCGGGAATGAACTTTACTTACTTGATTACCACAAAAGTGATATTTGCCGGGTTGTCACAGAAGACTCAGAAGGAGATGCCGAGCTCAAGACTGAAGACTTGGAACACAAGGAGGAGCCTAAGCTAACGCTGCAGAGTGGAGATACGAGTAGCAATAGCAATGAAGGGGGAGAAATGACATTGGCGCCAGCGGCTGAAGAATATGAAGAAGAAGAAGTGCAAGCGGAAATTGAAGCCGAAGATAATACACAGCTGGAAGACAAAGTAATGGTGCCCAAAGAGAAGAAGATCGCAGTGCAGCGAGGAGTTCGCTCGAGATGTAAGGCAAAGTGTGAAGAGGGGCCAAGTAAGGCAAAAGAAGAGGTAAGTGAAAGCTCAAGAAGTGAGGCGTCGATTCCGATACAAAGACTGCAGAGAAGAAGGCAAGTATCGGATGAACACGAAGTACAAAGAGAAGTGGCCATGCAAGAAGAAGTAACCCCGAGTGATGGAGTGGAGTACCTGTAGGATGTGGTATGTCCTCTTCTGGTAAATATGGAGTACAAGAAGAAGGAGATGCAATCAACTTGTCCGGAGGTAAAGACTGTACTGTAGGTATTGACCAGATTAGAAGAAGAAAACTCCGAGTTGAAGAAGAGTATAACCCGAGGTGAGGAGGAAAGGGAAGTGCTGCGAGCAGAGGCAGTGGTGAGAAGTCAAGTAATTGAAGACCTGAGGAGAGAAGTTAGTTATTGAGAGGATCTGGTGAAGAAGAGTGACATAGCAAGGGAGAGACAAGTAGCGGAGTATGAGATCTTGAAATAGCAGTTTGCTTATTCAAGAGTAGAAGTAATCCATGCTATGGCGAGAGTAGCTACAAAGGATCAGGAGCTCGATAGGGTGATGGAGAGTGTCGAGGAGAAGAAGCAACTGTGGAAATAACAGTTGGCGGCATGATATAGAGAAGAAGACCAATTACAAGAGTTACTTCGTAATCAGGAGGAGAAAGTTGTCCAGAAGGAGAAAGAGAAGGAGTTGGTGAAAGCCGAGTTCAAGGCGGAGTTGGCAATGTACTGAGAGGATTGGCTCGCAGATCGTGAACGTGAGAAAGACAAGATTGGAGCCATTGAAGGAGATAGTCCTCCAAATGAATGCAATGTTAAGTACAGAAGCCAACATTCGAATTGAAGAGACGAGGCTGCATGAGTTGAAGTTGTTGGTGCAGGAGACAAGGTGAAGACAAGCGAAGGATATAGATATGAATGCCTTGTTGATTAGTCTCAGAACTCACGTAGACAGGAAGAGTTTAGAGGTAGAAGATAATATTGCAATTAGATTAGACTTGGTGAAAATAGAGATAGAAAAGCTTCGGAAAGATGTTAGAGCAAAACCCAAAGTAGATAACATAGGAGTACAAATGTCTTCGGAATTACCGGTGGAGACACTAGAGAAGAGTGGATCGGGAGATAAGGAGTTAGATAGATTACCCACTAGTGGAATTTTAGATCAAGAAAGAGAATTACTCGATCTGGTAGAAGGAGAAGAAGATACAAGACCCGAGGAAAGAGTAGTAGGAAGTAAAATTACTTCAGGTTTGGGTTTGAAAGCCGATGACGAAGTAGACATCGGATCAGATTAGTAACATTTTTTAGATTTGAAGAGGCAGATATGAAGAGGTGCATTGTCATTTTGGATTTGCAAGTTAGAAGAGTTGTTGTAGAACGATATAGTTGTTAGAATTGTTGATTTGTTCACTACTTAAGAGTAGCATTCGCAGAGAAATGTTGTTTAGTGCTCATAATTTCTGAGAATAGATAAAGTGAAGTGTTGTGAAGCAATGCTCGTCACTTAGCTTGATTCTGAGTATCAACTTTGTGTTTGTAATTGTGAGTGTTTGGAGAAATTCAAAGTGCAAGTCAATGTGCTTGTTGGATGTTGGATTCCATAGCCTTGATCTTCATTCTGTGTGTTTGATCTTGAGGGAAGTGCAATTGGAGCAATGCCTTGACAGATCTGAGAGGAATTGTAGTGTTGGTAGTATTCTGCATTTGTGAGTGCAGTGCGAGGTTGATGTGAAGCAATTTTGATCGAGGAAGTTGTGCCTCAGTGGAGGGGTGGAACACAATTTTGAGGCGAAGTGGTTGTGTAGTGAAGTGCCGTTTTTGGGAGAGCCTGAATCATCACAATCAAGATTGTTTGGAAAGATTTGTTGGAGTTGTGATTAAGGAGTTGAAATTCATGACAAGACTACAAATCAGTGCTTGTTACTCTCTTCTGGGTGTGGTTTCTACCTGAGAGACTAAAGAGGAACTCAAGAAGAACTGAAATTGTTATTGTTTGCTTTGTATTTGGACATTTCTGACTTGTATCTCTGCATGAACAAACTTTACTTACCCGAATACCGCAAAAGTGATATTTGCCGGGTTGTCACACATGGCGCACAATTGCGCACATGATCCTTCCAAAAAACACCATCACATCCTTCTAACACAAGGACTCCATATGGCAAAACCTCATGCACTCTCAAGATAGTGCGGCCTGTAGAAATATCAAGTGTCATCGGTGCTATCTACTGTAGATATACATAGTTGCCTGGATGAAATCAACAAATCAAGGGTCTATAACCTCCTCCTTGAATGGTAGCATAGTGTAAAGTATCTCTATGCTGAGCAATTGCCAAGTTCTCAAAGGCCACCGGCATCACTCTCTGAAAGATCTCTGCCCGCTAAGAACATGCGCTCATCCATACATCGGGGTCATCCAAGTCCAAAACTACAGTAGCATCTTGACAAATGGCTGCAAGTAAATTTGGATCTCATCCATAGAGTAGAAAGTATGGAGAGAAGGATGCTAACGAGGCTTGCCGGCTGAACCGATAGCCCATGGCCAACCAAGGTAATTGGAGATCCCAATCTCCCAAGTGGCCTCTCTGCAAACCATACTTTTGTAATCCTCTCTTCACGGTCTGAACTACTCTCTCTGCTAAGCCATCTACCTTAGGGTGATCTCAAGACGTAGTACAATGATCAATCAAAGCCTTGTCACACAAGACTTGAAACTCCCCCAAGAACTCTGTACCTTGATCAGTCAAAACCTCAGTTGGTGCACCAAAATGACTAAGAACTCGATCCAAGAACAAGTAAGATGTCCCTTCACTAGACTTGTCAGGAAGTGCCACCAACTCAATCCACTTGGAGAAGTGCTCCACCATCACCAAAACATATCGATGATGTCTCACAGTTGGCGGTAAAGGTCCGGCAAAGTCCAAACTCCAACGGTAATCCAATCCCATGATAGGTAATGGGTCTAACTATGGAGTAGGAGCATTGAATGATGCTCAAACTTGGTCACAAACCACACATCTGGCAACAAACTGCTGTACCTTGGTCTGCATACCGCGCCACCAATAATGACTCTGGAGTAAGCTATACGTACGCTTTACTCCAAAATGTCCTAGCTCCTCATGAGCATGACGGACCAACTGTGGTCTCTGAGATGGAAGTGGTACTACTTGCACTCTACCATCCTCCCATACATGCAAAAGGTGTCTACCCTCCAATCTGAACCGTCAAGCTCGCTGAAGAACACGATCTCTCTCCTTGGCTCCAACTGTGCCACCCACAACACCAGTGCAAAGATAGTCCATCACTAAGATATCATCATGAATGTCTCGTTGAACTATACCAATATCTTCACTCTCTAGATCTATGACCTCAATAACTCCTCCTGTATGTGTTGAGAGAGATACCACCAAAGCCTCTGCAAATATACACAGAAAGGCTGATGCATGCCAACCTGGCACCATCTCCTCATCTGTCTCACCATGCCAATGTGCTCCGGTCTGATCCTACTGGCTGGGACATGGGTTTCTACTCAACCCATCTGCATCACGGTTCATCACTCCAGGTCTGTGAACAACCGTGAAATCATACTCTTGTAAAATCAGAGCCCATCGTGCAAGCTTCCCTGAAAGCTTGTCAAACTCCATCAACCACTTCAGCGGCTGATGATCAATGATGAGAGTGAAGGGGTTACCAAATAGGTAACATCAAAAATGTGTTACTGCCCAAATTGTTGCCAAGCACTCTCTCTCATATGAACTATACTTTGCCTCCATTGAATTGTTGGAGCGACTAGCATAGGCCACCACAAACTCCTTCCCCTCATCATCATGTTGGGTGAGCACCGCTCCAAGCCCCAACATACTCCAATCAGTGTGAACCTGAAATGGTCATCCCCTGATCGGTCTCCTCAAATAGGAGCAGATGTCAACCTCTCCTTGAACTCTACAAAAGCTCTCTCCTGCTCATCTCCCCAACACCACTCTTGTGTAAGCTTGGTCAGCTTTGTCAAGGCCTTGGCAATGGCACTAAATCCTCTAACATGGCAGCAATAGAAGTTCACCAACCCAAGGAATGCTCACACTCTGCTCACATCCGTAGGCCGAGGAATACGTGCAATAGCCTCCACCTTGGTCTACTGAACACCAAGTCCTCCAGGATAGATAATGTGACCCAAATACTCAACCTGCTTGTGGAAGAACCTAAACTTTGTAGGATGTAATTTGAGTCCATGAGATCTCAACCTCTCAAACACCTCCAACAACTGTCTCTCATGCTCCTCCACAGTAGTGCTATAAACCAAAATGTCATCAATATAGCACCAAGCAAAATCCAATCCAGCTAGGATTCTATCCATGACCCTATAGAACTTAGTAGGAGCGTTCTTTAACCCAAATGGTAAGAACCTCCACTGATATAACACATCCTTGCGTGAGGATCAATAGCCCAAAATGCTATCTTGGACTTATCCTCCTCCCTGATCGGCAATTGATGATATCCCACTCAAAGAGCCAAAGTACTAAAGATCTTTGCATGCCCAATTGCATCAAAAATCTACTCCGGTGTAGGCATGGCATACCAATCAGCCTTGGTCTGTCGGTTGATAGGACAGTAATCTCCAAACATCCGCCTATCTGTATAGTTGCCATGCATATCCTTCTAGGCTGGCATCACTATCGCTGATGCATACTCTCCATGTGAAATCTCCACCAAACTAGCCTCAAAAAGGTCACTACTCCGGCTCTGAATCAATGTCCTCTCCATATCACTATATCGATAAGGACGTCAGAAAACTAGTGTGTCGCTAGTCAGCTCAATCTATATACCAAGTCCCTTCAAAGCACCCAAATCCTTCAAACTGAATGCAAAACAACTTGTGTGACTCCTCAAGAACCTCCAAACCCTCCGTCTTTCCTCTCCAGTAAGCTTGGGTCCAAGATCTGGCTCCCAAGTATCCTCTGTAACTGTTGTAGGAGTGGAAGATGTATTGACTGACTGCTACACTGGGCCCTTGGGAGCAATAGTGTCTTGCTCCCGACCACTAGAGGTCCCAACCTCTGTGTGAAAAACTCCCTCCACTCTGGCTGCAAGCTCCACATGTCCTCTAGCTGCATCCCATGTGAACTAAGGGTGTAATCCAAGTAGCCCACGCTCACTTGGATGGGCTCCAAGTAGACCACTCTCCCTAGTAGCTACTAGATGTGTCCGAAGAATACCATGTCCACTCGGTCCATCACCCCCAACATGTGCCTAAATCGTCTCGATAGGCACAAGGCTCACAAGTGTCTAAGTGGTGATGCTTATCAAGTGCATCCTATGCACTCTGCCAAGCCAAGGCTCACAAGTGTCTAAGTGGTGATGCTTATCAAGTGCATCCTATGCACTCTGCCAAGCCAAGGCTCACAATCCAGGTCAAACAGTTCAGGTCCATAGCCTGACCTAACACCTGACGCTTGGATGCCTCTGACACTGCTGGAATAGCGGTAATACCGGTGCAAAAACCCATCGCCCGCTCTCTCTCATCAGCATTGGGCTCCACCAACTATTGTAACTGTGAGTCCCAAACAAGTCCATGTCCTCCCTCTCAAAAAGCATGAGAGCCTGGGAAACTCATGAGTGTGGGAAATGTGGCTCTAGGCTGTCCAACTAGGTTCACCACTACAATAGGTGACCTATCAGCCACTACCACTGTCTGAGACTGACACCCAACATCCAAGATATCATCAACAAGGATGTGGTCAAGTCGCTGAATCCCATCATAAGCGCGATGTAGAACCTCTCTAGGTAAGAGGTTCATCCACCAAAGACAAAGGCAATGAGCCCGTGATCCCACTCTAGCTACATCTAACAATACAGTAGGTCCCATCCAAGAATGGACCTGATGTGTACTCGCCACCACTCTAGTGCAAGAATCACCCATCAAAGGAACGTTCTCCAAAAGGTAAGCTGGAGAAACAGACTGATGAACCTGGAGATGTCGTAATATCCGTAACATCTCCCAAAACACACCAGAACGAGGATCCTAAAGACCCAATCCTATACCAACACGTGTATGTCCCTGACATGGCCATCCAGAAATCACCAAGTGAATAGGCCCATGTCTCTCTAGGTCATGCGCTCCCAATAAGGAAATGTCTCCTGGTAGGGCCTTTTGGTAACCTCTGACTGTTGACATTGGTAATAACTCCGGATACCGATAGGCCAAGTGTGCCACATGATGTAGAGAGACTCGCCTAGCAGTCTCATCTCTCTCTACATACAAGTACCTATGTACTCGTATACCCGCTTGTAACACCGCAGCTAGTCTGTGCTGATCCTACCAAACAACTCCAATAGGCATATCCCCTCTATTGGATACTACCAAGCAATGAGTGTGGTATCCAGAGGTGTCAAAGCAATCGCCTCTGGAGGCTCATCCTCACAATCATCTCCTGATGGTACGAAGGCTCCACTCCAAGCTTGCTGCACCAACTAATCTGCATGCTGCTGCAATGCCTCCTCGGAACTCCACAATGGAACATCCCAGGTGGATGGAACAATCCCACTCGTACTCCAAAGCCGAGTGATCTCCTCTGGTACTGGAGTATTCTCTGCATGGGCATTCCCCTCCAACAAGTCACTAGGCCAAGTCACTACACCACAAAAGCTAAAATTGATGCTGCCATGGTCCCGGACTGTAGTGAGCCAAGATTGCCACTATTGAAGCGTGCTAGTAGGCGACATACCCGTCCCTCACCAGACTGCCAACCAGGTCTATAAGAGGCTGTCTCCTCCCAATAGTCAATGCTGAAACCCATGGGGTATAACACTGCTCCCCCAATTAGCACATCATATGACTCAGCTATTGTCGCAATAGCCTGAGCTCTCACTACCAAGCTATCAGTCGGATGACCAGGCTGAACCTGGACAACAAGCTTTCCATGTGTGATGTACTGTGTCAAACCACCACCTAGAGATGTCTGGATCTGAAATGGACACCTCTCCACATCGTTCTTTCGTAACTCCAGACCAACAACTGCAGCCTTCCCCAACATAAGGGGCTGCGCACCAGAGTCTAACAAGACTCTCTGTGGTGTATAGACCTTCCCTAAAGGTCCCACCAAACGGAAAATCCCCCTCTAATTATCCAATAGGACAACACCAGGTGTAAACCGTGCTCTCTCAAAGGCCGGTCTAGCTGGCAACTCCTCCAGTCTAGCCGCTACTGCCTGCCATTATCCACTAGTCGCTGAACGGATCCCAAGCACCTCAACCAAGTCAGCTCCACTACCAACCACCTCTGCTCTAGTAGTAGGAACTACACCATCCCTACTCTCACACAACATGGCAGCCAACCGGAATACTGGGGCTGGGTCAACTCCCAATGTAAATATATCACTGGCCGAAAACAAAGGACGCCGCATAATCAGCTAAGCCGCCCCCAACATCATGCTAGACTCAGTCTGTGTAGTAGTAGGTGGTTGAGTAGCATGTAGTCCATCATGTACTCCATCACCACCTACCACACCTGCACTGGGACATCTAGGAAC
The DNA here is from genome assembly GCA_948567375.1 of Lunularia cruciata. Taxonomy (NCBI): domain Eukaryota; kingdom Viridiplantae; phylum Streptophyta; class Marchantiopsida; order Lunulariales; family Lunulariaceae; genus Lunularia; species Lunularia cruciata. The sequence goes on along the minus strand of OX419757.1, from coordinate 14,803,344 downwards.
CATGGATGTTGTCTGCAATGCCTCAGATAGCGTGAAAGATTGGGGAAGTCTGACCTATCTCCCGACCTCTCCTCTTTGTGGGTCCAACTCCACTGATGCTCCTCTAGGCTCTGGAGCACGTACTGCACTCCTAGTCACTATTGCAGATGCATCCACCTGTGTTGCTCTGCATATGAAGTCCAAAGCATCTCTATCACCAGCATATGAGGTGGAAGCCTCAGCACCCGAATCTGATCTCCTCTGAGCAATAGCTATACTAGCCAATCTCTGCTCCAACTGCTCAATCCAAGTAGCCATAGTTGTGCTAGAAGTAAGGGCAGGTACTGCACCCCTACTAAATGTAGATCCTCTACCACCACCTCTACCACCTTGTCCTCCATGAATTGGTGCTCCTCTACTACCAGCCATAGCAGCCCTACCACTCCGTAACTCCGGGTGTAGGTCAAAACACCGGTCACTAGTGTGACCAAATCTGTGGTAGTGCTCACATTGCCTCTGTGCCGGCTATGATGCACTTGAGGTATCAAGTCCATTGCCCTAAGTACACTCTCCCCGATGGTGAGGTCCACCACAAGTCCAACAAGCAATACCACCACTCATTGGCTATTGTTGACCCGAAAATGAGAGTAAGGGTCTAACTCCACTAGGCCCTCCACTTGCTCCATAGGATCTGGGCTGTCCACCCTTTCCTCAAAAACCAACTGGGTGTGGTGCACTCTGCTGCACTCTAGAAGAAGTCACAATTGTGGATGAGGTCTCCCTACCAACTCCAGATGTCACCACCCTCTCCTCTAGCATGTTGAGCTCAATACGCTCAGCCAAACCAAAGACCACTGCCAAAGTAGGCAAAGTAGCCTATAGCAACGTAGCATCACGAACTCTACGTCGCAAATCCCTATCTAGTATCCCATACCAAAACTGGACTCCCTGGGCCTCACTAACTCCCTAAGTGAAACTGATTAGGCGCCTCATGCAAGTGTATGCCTTGCGTAGGCTCTCTCCAGCCTTCCGCTGGAACTCTTGCAAGATCCTCAGCTTGCCAGTCCGCACTCCCTGGTAGTTCTGCCTCAAATATGGGAAGAACTCCACCACACGGTTAAACCTTGGTACCACACCACCTCCTGCAGCGGTACCTCCACTCATAGTAGCACTATCTCCAGCTAGTGCACCTCCACTAGCTCCACCCACACTACTTGAGCTAGAACTCATAGGTACAGCCGATCTACTCCTGGCCACCAAGCCTGAAGTGATAGAGACATAATTCGGAGACCAATACTATCTCCATAACTCAATCTCCTCCAAATGAGCTCTCTTGAACTCATGGTAGTCATCCATTGGCGGACCCTCCAGATGTTGAAACAACCCCTTCCATGCCATGAAGGGTGTGAATAAAGTTGGGTTCCGCATCTGCTGCAGATCACACCAACTATCAAACTCCAGGATGAAGTCATCCAACTCAATGGTACCCACTGTACCAGAGTAACGCCTAGGGCCTTTGGAGGCCCCATAAATCTTGTCCATGTCCCACAACAACGGTGCGGACATACCAAGTGCACTCTCAATTGAATCAGCTCTTGTGTTGAACTCCAACTCAGAGTCAATCTCCTCCCTCATTGGGACCTGAGATACAAGCTGATACCGAGCACCACTCAGAGTAAACCCATTGTGTACTACAGGGGTAACTCCTCTAGAATCCCCAAAGAACTCCATCGTGACCAAGTAACCGCAACAGCAAGCCCGCACCACCAACTGCAACCGCAAGTCGCAACCGCAAGTGTCCCACCCAATGCTGTAACACCCATATGTGCATGCGTGTGGTATTGTGATATTTAACTTGGTATTACAAGTACTTAAGAGATATTATTTATATAGAGATAAAGGATGGTTCTATATTAGTTATGGTTAGCTAAAGTTAGTCATAGCTAAGATAGAGGGGACCTTACTTTAGAGGAAGTAGAAAAGATGAGCACCACTATTTTGGATTTTAGTGTGTTGACTTGGTATTATTCCTAGGTGTTTGGCTTTGAGGAAAGAGTTGAGAACTCTTGGGCCCGCAAGCCTTTTTGTTTTGGATTCTTCTTTAGTCCAAGGATAGCCCATGTGAAGGAATCCTTGACTTAGTGGTTGGGTCAAGATAAGACCACATGCTTAGGGGAATATGCCCATGTGAATGGATATTCCTTTCTACTTTTTGACTTTACTTGACTATTAGTCTAGTAACTTGAGTTACTACGGTAATTAGTAACTTTGGTACGTAACTATTTCACAAGTATATAAACAAGGGGTGAGGAGGTACTCAACATCCTTTCATTTGCAACTATCTCTCTCTCATTGAGTTCTCTAGTGAGCAATGTCTTGAGTCTTGGAGTGTTAGCCTTGGAGGAGTATGATGGAGTTGGGGTTCCTTGCTTTCTTAGTCCATGGTGTGCTACCATAATAGCCATCAGAGGTTCATCCTGAGTGAGAGACAGGCTAGCTCACATTTTTGGTTCTGTTGCCGGGACCTCTCTAGAAGGCAAGATAATGTTCCGCGTTCAATTCAACATTAGGCAGAAGGAGGCTATGAGAGCTCACTTGGAGAGAACATTAGGAGACGAGAGGGCTGAACTTATGTTAGAGAACCAAGATCCATTTGTATACTCTGTAGTTCATTATGATGTCTTTGAGGTGATTTTGTACATCTTGTACACATGAGAGGAATTGGAGAGATTGTGTGAGGTGGATTGCAGATTTTGGGAATTAAGGTGATTTTGGGCAAAATCTCAAGTTTGAGATCTGAACTTGAAATTTCTACACATGATAGCTTGGGTTATCTTTCAGTTAGCACACTTGAAATTATTATCAGAGCTACTATGTGCACTGAGCTAGAATTTTTGAAAGTTGATAGGGTAAAGTGCTCCCGCAACTGCATGCTCTCTGGAAAATTGTACAGAGTCTCCCATTTCTTTAATTTTCAGTAAATTGTTCTGAAAAATTCCAAGAAAATTCAATGCATTGTATACTACCTACTGCCACAAAAATTAGAGTGAGATCGTTTTTGCGTAGTGAGAAATGAGTTTTTGAAGTGGAGGGGGTGGTTTTCAGACCAAATCTGAAATATGGGTGCTGAATAGAAACGTCTCTAGGCCAAATGGCTTGATGAAAAGATCTGAAATTTTGTAGGGAGGGCCACCCTAAAGTTGTGATCAAGTTTGAAAAATTTCAGAGGACTGTGACATAGTGGTTGGGAGATTTGAGTGACATTGTGAGGAAGTGTCAATTCTGTAGAGTGGAGATCTCATGCATGAGAAGTTTGAGATCAACAAAAAGCATGTTTGAGTGTTTAGATTCATCTTGGGAACATGGAGGGTCATCAAGAGTGGAAATTAAGATTATGCAAGGTTCCTCAAGGGTTTGAGGTGATTGTAGGGGTGGATTTGAGGAAAAGGGAGTTTACAATAGAATTTGAAGAGAGTGTTGAGAGGATCCAGAAACCTACACCACTTGGAAGAAAGAGTGAGTCTAAGTGCTTTCTGTGTGGAGAGAAGGGACATAAGGCAAGTTCATGTCCATTGACCTTTGAGAGCAAGAGATTGAGGGAAAGGAGAGGCTTACTTGACTTGAGTTTGCATGTTGGACCTTCTTCACCAAGATTGGGAGGGAGAAGATCTAAGACCAAGGAGTTGTGTGAGGTTTGTGGAGTGGAAGGACTTCCAAAAGGACATGAGTGTAGTGGAGTAAAAGCACTTTTCGAGACTTTGGTGAAGGTTCTTGGAGAGAGTCTTAGTACAGCTATAGAAATACTACCACCTTCATCAGCTAGTTCTCAAGATTAGTGACGGAGATAATCTTTCAACTTATGGATAAACTATCCATGAGAGTTAGATTAATATGCACTCTAGGATTTGATGTTGCTATAGAAATCTTGGAGCAACTTGAACCTTTTGTGTTCCCTAGAGTGGATTATTCTTAGATGGTGTTAGTCATGTATATACTCTATTAGTAATAGAGTGAGAGAAAAAAAAGAGAAAAAAAATTGAGAGAAAGAAAGATAGTGAGAGGTTAAGATGGGAAACTTCCGGTTTTCTTTGGCAAGGATGGAGAAGATGTGGAGGCCTTTGTGAGAGACTTCAAGAGAGCTTGCATAGGAAACAATGAGAGGAGGAAGAATGAGTGGGCCTTATTATTACCAGATTTCTTTGAGGATGCAGCACTTACATGGTATGAGTCAGAATACCAAAAGAGAGAGAGGAGAGATGGGGAAGAGGAGTCTTGGGAGACTTTGACTTCAGAACTCAATGAGAACTTTCTTCCTGATGAGAGTTATGAGGGATTGATGAGTGAGGTTACATTTCTCAAGCAAGGAGATGGAGAGAAAGAGAGAGTCTATGTGGAAAGAGTGGAAAAGTTGGAGTCCAGATTTTGCATAGTGTTGAGGAAGGGTGGGGATGATGTGGAGAATACAATGATTGGCATAGGGGCCATGCTCACCAAGAATTTTGTGGGAGGGTTGAGACCACAAATTAGAAGCAAGGTGAGATATGAGAAACCTTCTTCCAAGGTTGAAGCTATCAAGATCGCAATTCGTATGGAGGAGAGTTTGGAAGGGGATGAGAGTGATTTGGTGGTGAAGGAGGTTGTGCATCCTCCTCAAGGCTACAAGTATGGTGGAACTCCTGATACTTTGGTGACAAGGGTTGCACCACAAGTAGTAGTTGCTCCAGTTCTTGCACCTCCACCAAAAGATCCACTCCAAACCATCACAGAACAACTTGCGGATCTCAAGATCAATGTGGTGCAACTATGGGAGAAGAGAGAAGTGGATCAGAATGTAGAGAGAGGGCCTAGGAGTTATGGAAACTATCCATATAGAGGAGGCCAACCAGCCAACAATTTCAATGATAGAAATTGTTTTGGTTGTGGAGGAAGAGGCCATATCCAAAGGAATTGCCCAAATTCCACTTTCCATGGTGGAAGGGGTTATGAGGGAGCCAATAGAGGGAAAGAGGGAGGTAGTGAAACCCAAGTGGCTCCTAATCCCAACAAAGGTAAGGGGATAACATCCATAGATGTGGTTGAGAGCAGGTATGAGAAGGGAGAGTGCTCAAACTCCAAGGGTCTTAATTTGGAGCTTTTGGCAAAAGAGAAGAAGAGAGCTCGTTTTGCAGAGGATGTTCACTCTTCTCAAGGATTTACTTCAAGCAAGGATACTCCTATGTCTACTAGGAGCACTCGCATCTCAACACCATCAACACCAAAGACTCCAAGGAAGAAGTTGGGGATGGAGGACTTCTTGATCTCAAAGCAACAATGGACTACAATGTGTTGGAGGATGTTGGTAGTCACAAGGCTAACATCACAGTAGGTCAATTAATTGCTGTGAACCCTACCTTGAGAAAGGAGCTTAGAGGTGGTTTGAGTTCTACAAGGAGCAAGAGGAAGAAGAAGGCAAAGTTACGGTATCAATGGGGGTGGTGGATGCCAAGCCAGCACCATGGGAGGCTTGTGAATATGCCTCCAAGATTGATGTGAGAGTGAATGGTCACAACATCAAGGATGCATTGGTTGATGGAGGATTAGCAGTGAATGCCATGTCAGAAAGGTTGATGAAGAAGTTGGGTATGATACCCTCAAGACCTTCAACATTTGTGGTGAGCATGGCAAACAAGCAACAAGTTCGACCAATAGGGGTGATGGATAAAGTGGTAGTTTCAGTTATGGGAGTTCAAAATCTCATGACTTTCCAAGTTTTGAACGATTTAAGCTATGACTTACTTCTTGGGAGGCCATGGTTGAGAGCAGCACGCACAACTAATCTATGGCACAAAGGGTACTTGAGGATTGGGCCATCAAACCATAGAGTCACAATTCCTGTGACTAACACCACCAACACTTCACATTCAGATACAACATCTTCTCATTATTGGGAATCAGATTCTAAAGAAGGAACTTCAGGTGTGGACACAAGCACGGAAGAGGAGACTTCCACGGAGGAGGATGAATCTGAATCTGATTCAGATGTGTATCCTTTGTGTGCTATGGATTTTGCACCTAAATTAGAGGTTTTGAAGGACCCAGAAAAATCACCATTGACACTTGAGGAGGTAGAGAGAAGGTTAGCTACCCTCAAGTATGGCCCAAATGTTACCAAGGAGGAGAAGGTGAGATTTGAGGAGATTTTCCGCAAGTTCATCCATGTGTTTGCTTTTAGTTACAAGGATTTGAAGGAAGTCACCTTGGAGGAGCACAAGATAGAGGTGGAGTCACATGCAAGACCAATACGCCAAAAGCAACATCGCATTAGCCCACCAATATCTTTGGTTGTGAAGGAGGAGATTGATAAGCTCAAGGAGGCTGGATTTATCTTTGAGGTGGAGAATTCAGAATGGGTGTCTCCAATTGTCATTGTGAAGAAAAAGAATGGCAAGCTTCGGGTATGTGTGGATTACAAGAAGCTCAAAAATGTTGTTTCCAAGAAGGACTACTACCCATTGCCATTCATTGATGAGATCTTGGAGGAGGTTGCAGGTCATGAGAGGTACAGTTTTGGAGATGGTTACAGTGGATACAACCAAATCAAGATTGCACCAGAGCATCAACAACTCACCACGTTCACCACACCTTGGGGAACTTAAGCTTTCAAGGTCATGCCTTTTGGGCTTTGCAATGCTCCAGCCACATTCCAATGGTTCATGAACAAGGTATTTGAACCTTTCATTGGGAAATTTGTGAGAGACTTCATTGATGACTTTTGTGTCTATGGGAGCAAGGAGGAGCACTTTGAGCACCTAATCAAAGTCTTGCAACGCTTGGATGAGGCAAATGCATCACTCAACCTAGAGAAGTGCATTTTTGAATGTGAAGAATGTCTACTTTTGGGGCACATCATCTCCAAGGATGGAATAGCAGTTGATCCTGAGAAGGTGAGGAAAATCTCAGACCTTCCATTCCCTTCAAGCTTGACAAAGTTATGCCAATTCTTGGGGATGGTTGGGTACTATAGGAGGTTCATCTTCTCATTTTCCAACAAGGCTTATGCATTGACCATCTACATGAAGAAGGGTGTAGATTACATGGTGATTTTAGAAGACAAGGAGGCTCTCAAAGCTTTTGAGGAACTCAAGCAATCCCTTGTTGTAGCTCCAATTCTTGCTAAACCTGATTGGAGTAAGCCTTTCATCCTCTACACTGATGCTTCTAATGTAGCTATAGGATGCACTCTTAGTCACTTAGACCAAGATGGGCATGATCATCCAATAGCTTATGCTAGTAGGCAGATGGTTTTAGCAGAGAAGAACTACTCTGTCATGGAGAGAGAAGGGTTGGCAGTGATCTTTGGTCTCAAGAAGTTTAGACACTACTTGATTGGAGGGAAAGCCACCATTTTCATGGATCACAAGGCTTTGAAGTACATCTTCAACAAGCCTAATGTTGAAGGGAGACTAGCAAGATGGATGATACTCTTGTCTGAGTATGACTACACCATTGAGGATAGGCCAGGAAAGAAACATGCAAATGCTGATTTGTTATCTAGAGCCTATGATCATGATGGAGATGAGGTAGTGGATGATTCCTTCTCAGATAAGGAGCTCATGACAATCTCAGTCACTCAAGAGGTTCCAATGGAGTACAAGGAGATTGTGGACTTTGTGACAAGAGGTAACTATCCAGAAGGGATGCATGCTAGGGAGAGGAAGGCCCTTGCAGCAAGATCTAGACCTTACACAATGGTGGAGGATATTCTTTTTCACCAAGGAGCAGATGGTCTACTTCAAAGAGCAGTGGGTAAGGAAGAGTCTATCCTACTCATAAAGGAGTTTCATGAAGGTTTAGTATGTGGAGGACACTTTGCAGGAAAGGTGACTGCTTTCAAGATTCTAGATGCAGGTTACCATTGGAGAGGGATTTTCAAGGATTGTCTTGATTATTGCAAAACTTGTCATGTTTGTCAAGCTTTTGCTAGAAAGTCTACATCCACTCCACCACTTAGATCAATTCCATTATTAGGACCTTTTGAGAAGTGGGGAATTGATTTTGTAGGTCCTTTCAATAGAACCCCAAGGAACAATCGGTACATTGTGGTAGTTACTGATTACCTTACCAAGTGGGTTGAGGCTAGACCATTGAGGGACAAGAATGAAGATGAAGTGGGTATATTTCTTTATGAACGCATTATCACTAGGTTTGGATGCCCATTGGAGTTGGTATCTGATAGAGGAGGAGAGTTTACAAGAAGCATTACTACAGCCATGCTACAACATTTCTCTATCACACATAGAGTAACTACATCCTATAAGCCAAATTTCAATGGCTTGGCAGAGAGAACCAATCAGACCTTGTGCATGATGTTGGCCAAAGATGCAGAAATGGAGGAGGCTTAACATCATTGGGACAAGAGGATTCATGCAGTTTTGTGGGAGTATAGGACAACCATGAAGACTTCCACCGGATATTCTCCATTTCAATTGGTGTATGGTATTGAGTTTACCTTACCTATTCACTTTGATCTTCCTACCTTCCAAAGCATTCATAGGAGATTGAAGAAAGCACAAGGAGGTGATGCAAAGAAGTCAAGGAAGGATCAACTCATGGAGTTGGAAGAGGCAAGAGCAGTTGCTATGGTTCGAGTGGAGCATGCCCAAAGGAAACAGAAGGAGAGCTATGACAAGAGGCAAGGCAAGAAGAAGGTGGAGAATTTCAAAGAAGGTGATTGGGTAATGTTGTTTGATTCCATTCGATTCAAGAGAGTGCAAAAGAAGTTTTTGCCTAAGTACTTTGGACCTTTCATAGTGGAGAAGGTGTGGGTAAATTACACCTATGATCTCAAGGAGTTGGGAGGAAAACACTTTGATAGGATTAGCCATGATAAGTTGAAGATGTACCATAGAAGGTAGAAAGACCTTCACTTTGAGGACAAAGTGAAAACTTAGTCCGGGGGTAAATGTAACACTCATATGTGCATGTGTGTGGTATTGTGATATTTAACTTGGTATTACAAGTACTTAAGAGATATTATTTATATAGAGATAAAGGATGGTTCTATATTAGTTATGGTTAGCTAAAGTTAGTAATAACATGCACTCTCACAGTCTGTAAATCATCACTTCCTGCCTCACCGGAGAGAAACAAAGGTAGTTTGACTGGTCATCACTCCAGCCTCACCACCAAGAGCACACCAGAGCACCCACGCTCAAAAGTCAAGGCACCTCACACAAATGTGGTGCACAAATAGGAAGCCGAGAATGGAGGGGGTCCAATCACAAGAAATCTAAACAAAAACCCTCCATCTCATAACACAACACGGGACTGACTCTGCCACCATTTGGCATTTGACATAAGAGCAGTTTGTATCTAAGTCCTAAGCTACCAGGATCACCAAGAATGTGATCAAGCTGCCTCTCCTAGCCAAAGCTACATATGTATAGATAACAGTGGCATAGTCACTAGGACAACAAGTGAAGGTGGACCAGTTGGCTAGGGCACCAATCCAGGAACAAGAGATCTAGAGCTCAAACCCTATTGTGCACAATCTAGCAGTAAAGGCAGATTTTGCCAACCAATGACCAAGATCTACTCTAAACTAACTAGCCTCAAGCCAACAAGTTGGCTTGCTAGCCCTTTTGGCCCTTTGTAGCCTCTTATAGCCCATAGCCCATAGCCTCTAAATGCCAAAATTCAGCCAAGGCTTTTCTTCTTGCCACTTTGAACCTCCTCCAAAATTGGTGAAACTTCTCCAAACTAGCAAAACTCCTCCAAATTTGGCCAAAATCTGATGTAAATCCCAACCAAAATTTGACCTAAAGTTGGCCGTCCGCCAAATCCCCCACTAACTTTCCACTCGAGCAAAATTGACAACACGGGTTTTTCCAAATCACAAATTCATGAGAAGAGTTTCCCAACTCCACCTTCAATTTGACTTTCTGAGCCCAACTCGTAGCAAATTGGTCCTGCCTTCACCTCCTGAGCTCAAAATCACAACCACTGCTCAAAATTTGCTCCTTCTTTGCTCAAAATTTGGCCAGCGCTTCCGCACACCGTCCGCCTAATTGCCAAATCTGCATCAATTGAACGAGCTTCTGCACACTAGGGAACACTGAACTTGAATCAAGCTACCAACGATCCACCGAGCTTGGAGATACCACCAACACTCAAAGTTCCTACACCCAATTTCCCCCTGACTTCACTTCTCTGATGTAATCAGATTGCTTACCACTCTCAACTCAACACAACTCAGATCAGTACTTGATCTATCACTCTATAAACTACAAACAACTGGGCACTGATTTCAGTCAAGCCACACCCACTCAAGCATAGAGAATCTAGGTGACGCTCGCCGGCCTCTGTCCACCATAGCCAAGAACTCGAAGGCTCAACATCAGAGAAGTGAGCTCTCTGGAGCTCACTTCAAAACTATACCCCCTGGACTCGAGCTAGCTCTAAAACCCTAACAGTCCCACTGACGGCACACTTGACGGTGCAAACGGTGCAAAGTGATGGTGGGCCCCACCGTGAAGTCAATACCCCAAACACGAAATCTGACCGTTGGAAAGTAATCACTGAGAAATTGCTTAAATAACTCTAACTACTATCACTGGAACTCCAGTGTCCGAGCATCTAGATGCGGCATTACAAATGGCATGACATGTTTGTGAAGAAGAAGGACATTACAATGTGCATGTGCATTGACTATGAGGGCCTAAATCAATAAATGGTGAAGAAAAAATACCCCTTACCTTGCATGGATGACTTTTTTGATCAACTTAATGGGGCAAAACACTTCACCAAACTTGATCTACAAAGTAGTTACAACAAAATCCAAATTCCAAAGAAAGATGTGTACAAAATTGCTTTTCAAACAAGGTATGGCCACTTTGAGTACTTGGTGATGCCATTTGGCATCACCAACACACCAACCACTTTCATAAGTTTGATGAATGATATATGTTGTCCATACTTAGATAAAGCTATTAACATCTTCCTAGACGACATCTTGGTCTATAGTAGGACAATGATGGAACACAAGCAACATCCACAATAAGTCCTCTAAATTCTATGACAATATTAGTTGTATGCTAAAATCTTGAAGTGCAAGTTTAGAAAGTCAAAAGTAGACTACTTGTGGCATAGAGTAAGTGCAGAAGATATCCAAGTGTTAAGAGATAAAATAAAGGTCATTCAAAAATGGAGTGCTCTAAAAGATCAAACTCAACTCAAGAACTTCTTGGGATTGACAGGGTTCTATTGTCAATTTATCAAGGACTTTTTCAAGGTTGCACAACTTTTAAAATCACTATTGGGCAAGAGGAAGAAGTGGATGTGGGAAACCATTCAAGAAAAGGCCTTTTAAGAATTGAAAGATGCATTACTACATGCACCAATCTTGAAATGGTAAGACCCAAAATGTCCAATCAAGTTAGCTAGAAATGCATCATGCATTACAATAAGAGTAGTCCTATAACAAGAATGGCATGATGAATGGCATCCAATTGCATATTTCTCTTGAAAGTTGTTACCAATAGAATGTAACTATCATACCATCAAATGAGAAGAGCTGGTCATTGTCCTTGCAACCAAGCATTGGAAACACTATCTTGGTGAGAAGGCATTTGTAGCGGAGATAAACCACAACCTCTAGTCTATCTCAAGACAAAGAAAGATCTATCTCATTGATAGATTTGGTAGGCAGAGTGGAGACAACAATTTAACATGAAAATCACATATGTGGAAGGCAAGAAGCAACGTGCAGATGCATTCACCCAAACGCCAATGGCAAACAATCTGGTAGTAAAGGTCAAGATGAACCTTGAATTCTGGCCAAGGATGCTTGTTGCTACGAGAACTGATTCACATATTGTAGGAGCTCAATCATCCAAAGGCATCACCATCACCCAAAGACTCACCTTTCATGATGGCAAGTTATGGATCCCAAATGCTATGGACATAAGAACCACCATCCTAGTAGAATGTCATGATTCCGCCATTGCAAGCCACATTAGAGTGGACAAGACCTTGGATGCAGTCAAAATCTATTACTATTGGCCTAAGATGATCAACAATGCAATGGAATATGTTCAAAGCTGCATACTCTATCAACAAAATAAGCTTCTAATCAAGCTCATGTAGGACTCCTTCAACCCTTCCCCACTCCTACACAATGTTAGGAACAAGTTAGATCTAGTTTGTGAATTGCCCAAGATCACCTTAGAGTTTGACTCCATAATAATCTTTGTTGACCAACTTAGCAAAATTATTCATATGTGTCCTACCACCAAGGATGTGATTGCTCCACAACTAGCTCAATTGTACTTGAATGCAATCTTTTATCACCATGGTTTGTCTCAAGTACACATCACCAAAAGAGGCACTCAATCACTAGTTTGTTTTGGAGAACACTCTTTGGTTTCTTCAAAACCAAATTATCCATATCCATAGTTTACCATCCATAGACCAATGGACAAATAGAGCGGGCTAATTGCACTATTGAAGATATGCTCTAGGGCTTCACCTTAGATGAGCAAGAAAGGTGGGACACCTTACTTCCACTAGTGGAATTTGCTTACAACAATTGAATGAATGCATCCACACAAGTCATGCCATTCTTCCTCATGTTGTCACGGGGATCGTATGGCTCAAGAAAGCGCCAAGCAGCTGGCTGCTTGTGCTTAGATTGATTTATTTGTCAATGACTCAAAAGCTTACCTGTAGTTTGATGCGGTCTCTGCTCTTTGTCTTGATGGTAAGTGCCTTTTATTGGAGCAACTTGTTTATGATTGCTCTTGATTGTAGGCTCTTCTTAATGGTTCTTCCTATTGAGTTTTCTTAGAATAATGTTGATCTTCATGTATCACTAGCTGTTGTTCAAGTTTCGTTGATATTGGGTTTAGTGGGGTTTGTCTAACAGGTCACAAGCTATACAACCAGATTCAAATCAGTGCAACAAGATCAATGACATGATTTTGTATGTATAAATTGGATTTGAGGCACAAGAATGGAGCTCTTTTTCCTAACACTCTTCACAAAATAAAGTAAACACATTCACTCATGAAGAACCTCATAACATTCACTACAATATCAAGCCTCAAAGTTTATAAATCCTCTTGGGGAAGCCAAACAGCTCTAGACCATAAAAATGACCTCTCCTAAGTTTTTACAACTGCTCAAGTAGTAAAAGAAAAAAAACCAATTATAACCAAGTTCTAATCCTATTTCATGTTATCTCTCTGTTTTGTCAGAGCTCTCCTTTGATCTTCCTTCCTTCACTGATTTGCCCAGCAACCCATTTGAGTGTTCTTCCTACATGCAAACTCCCTTCATGTTCTCACTGTCCTCTCTCTCTTTCTTGTCAAAGCTCCTTCTTGATGCTTCTTCAAGAGTTTACTCCTGCAAAGCTCCAAGACTTCCATGTCCTACATCCCATTGAGTCCTTTCCTATCCTGTCAAAGCTCTCCAAATTTTTCATTCCTATTCAGACCTTTCCTCATCTTTGATACTTTATCCTCACTTCAGTCTTGGCCAAACCTCTCTTCTTGAGATTTCTCTGTCCAGCCTACAGTCCTACAGCAAACCCCTCTCCTTTGGAATTTCTCTCTTCACTTCTATTCTAGCAAAACCCTCATTCTCAAAATTTCCTTTTGTCCAGACCTTCCCTTCAAAAGTTCTCCTGTCCAAACTTCAGTCTTGTCACATTTGAGAGTTCTCCTTTCCCTTTTCTATCACTAAACACACACTCTCTCCCCTCGATAATTCCCTTTTCTCAATCCAACCCCAAGACCCTTCAAGGAAAATAAACTCCTATCCAGACCTAATCTTCCTTCCAGCCTTCTCCCTACAGACCATCTTGTTCTATCCAAACCTTCCCTTTGAGAGTTTTCCTGCCCAGACTTCCCTTCGAGGTCTCTCCACTCTTGTTTGTCACCTCCTACACAAAACCATCCTCTATTTTCAAGATTTCTCTCCTCATTCTCTAGCCAACCCTTTCTCTTTGAGAATTTTCCCTTCCTATCACAAACCACAAACCCTCTTCGCCTTCAAAATTTCTTTCTTCAACTCTCTATCACAGTCCAAGCACTCTCTTCGAGAATTCCCTCTATTGCCAAAAGACAAAATTCTCTCTCAATATTTCTCGCACTATCCTCTGTCCAAGCCCTTCCTTTCAAAAATCTCCTCCTTTGTCCAAACCTTCTTCTCAAAAAATTCTCTGAGTGTCCAACAACTACTTCTCCTCTCAAAAGTTCCTATTTCTCCTAAATCCTCTGTCCAGCCTTCTTCTCTCAAAATTCCTTCTCCCTTCCTTTGTCAGCCCTCTCCTCTCAAAAATTCCTATTCTCTATTTAGCAAATACCTCTCCTCTCGAGAAATTCATCTTCTCTTCTTCTATCCCCAAACCCTCCTTCAAAAATTTCTCTCTCTAGCACAGCAAATACTTCTCTCAAAAATTCATATCCTTTATCTAGCAAATACCTTTCTCTTCCTTTGTCCAGCAAACTTCTCCTCTCAAAAATTTTCTCTCTCAAAATCCTCTTCTCTCTCAAAAATTCATGTCCTCTGTCCAGTAAATACTTCTTCTCTCAAAACCCTCTCTCTTCTTCTCAAAAAGTCTCTTGCTATCCAACCCCTTCCTTCCAATAATTTCCTCTCCTGTCCTCCCGTCTCGGCCAAAGCCCTTCCTCTCTTGACAAGTCTCCTTTGCCCTATCCAAAATACCAAACCCGATATTATGCAAACTCACCTCCATTTTCTTGGCTTCAGCTGACCCATATTGGCCTATCTCAACGGCTCATATCAACCTCCTAAAGGCCTTGTTCCTATAATTGCTAAAATACAAGCATGATTCCCTTGTGTCCCTTGGACCCAAAATACACGCATGGCCTCAAAAAGAAAATAATTCTCTCCCAAAATGACTCAAAGTGCAAATAAAATATATTTTTTATTTGGCTAGATTTTGGTCCCTTGTTTCCTTGCTTTTGAGTTCTTTTTTGTTCTCCTTAGAATATCATAACAAACTCCCAAGTTTGAAGAAACATTATAGCTCTTGCCTTCGATTCTCTTCAAGCTTCAAACCCAAATCCATTGCTCTTCTATCAACTCTCAAAATTCTTGCTATAGCCCAACAGAATGTTTTGGCAATTACCAAGTTCCTACTTGGGAAGTTTATACTGCTTGCAACTAGCACTTTTAAATACATCTACATACTATTCTCTCGGTTTCTCTAATACACCAAATAGGACTAATGCAACCCGTAGATCATTTTCCTGATGACAATGTATAGAGAGCATCCTTTCACACCTTCAAGCTTGATGAAGATCCATCCAATGGCTACCAAGGTTGACCTTATCAACACTATGTTTCTAAAATCCAACAAGGTGTGGAGAACGCCAAGGATAGGTTGCCCAAAATTGAGAGAAGCAATATGCAAATGCACACTATCAGCACATGGAGTTCAATATTGGGGATCAAGTATGGTTGTCAACAACCAACCTCATGTTGGTTGGCCCTCATAAGCTCAAACCTCATTTTAGTGGGTCTTTTCTTGTTCTTAATTGAATTGGCACGGTGGCGTATCACCTTGAGCTGCTGCCACACATGAAGATCCATCCATTATTCCACGTTCCTTACTATGTAGATATGCCCCTAGACCACCTCACTTTCCTTCCATCCAAGACATTCAACCTTGTCCAACACTCTTTGATGGCACGGAGGAATATCAAGTCAAATGCATTTTCCAAAAATGCACCCGTGGTACTCGCCATCCACATGTGGAATATCTTGTATAATGGAAAGGCACTATACAAGGTAACATGGGAGCCAACATCCAACTTGACCCATGCCCTAGTGTTAGTGGAATATTTTGAGCAACCACTTTGCAATAAGGACGTTGCATCTTAAAAGAGGGGGAGGTTTGTAATACCACTAGCTAAATATATTATCTAAAGGTAAAAATTGGCTTGGTAACATCTAGAAGGATTTTATACATGATGGACTAAGTAAATCAAATAGAGGTATCACCAAAAGAATACTTCTACTAATAGGACAAAAGCCAAAAATAGCCTAAAAACTTGAAAGCCAATTTTGGAGGCCTAAACGGGTGAATTAGACCTCAAAAATGTGCAAAATGAACCCTTGGAATTAGAAGAGGGTCAACTTCCTTTCTCTCTATTTTCCTCAGCAAGAGCTTTCCAATAGTACCTCACCTATATGATTATGAGATTCTTATAAGAAGATTCTTTAAAGATTCCCTTTGGTCAAAGCTTGTTTGACCAACTAGATAGGACCATAAACCTACATGCCACCCATGCATGCAACTATCTAGGGCTGACATATCACCAATCCATGCATCTGATCCAAGGGTGGAACTTCTTTTGAAGGAATCCTCTTTGCTATATAATAAAGACAATGTGCTCCTTTGGAGCATTGGAGTTTTGAGTGTGAAGCTTTGTGTTTCTTCTTTTGGGTTTTCTCTTAAGGTTCTCATGTCCTTGGAACATTATACAAGGTGCCCCTTTGGGGCATTGGAATATTGAGGAATAAAACCTTGTTTTACTCTTGTGTTTCTCTTGGGGTTTCTCCTATCTTCATAACATTACACTTTACTCTAGCTGCAAGCCCCATATGTCCTCTAGTTACATCCCAAGTAGACCAAAGGTGTGTAATAACATTAGCTAAACAAATTATCTAGAGGTGGAAACTAGCTTGGTAATATCTTTAGGGATGTCATATACAATGGTCTAAGTAGATCAAATAGAAGTCTTACCAAAAGAGTACTTCCAATAATAAGGTAGAGGTCAAAAACACCTTGAAAACTTTAGAGTCAATTTTGGAAGCCTTGTTGTGCGTATATACATTGCTACACAACATGCATTGTTGTCAACATCATACACTATAGAAGCACAACCCACACATAAGTCATACATAAACTCTAAAGTGCCACAATAATCAGATGGTTTACAACTCAAATCAATCAAACTCAGATCAATACTTGATCTGATCCTCAACAACTTGCCAACAACATGGCATTGATTACACTCAAGCCACACCCACTCTAGCTAAGAGACTCCAGGTGATGCTCACCGGCTTTCTATCCACTCTAGCCAAGAACTCAAAGGCTCAACATCAAAGAAGTGAGCTCTCTAGAGCTGCACTTCCAAGGTATACTCATGATTTCAACCTAGGTCTCATCCCAATGGTCCCATTGATGGCACACCCAATGGTGCAGACGGTGCAAGTGATGGTGGGCCCTACCATGAAGTCAGTACCCTAAACACAAGATCTGATTGTCAGAAAGTAGTCTATGAGTAACTGCCAAAATGCCTTTAACTACTATCATTGGAACTCTATTGTCCAAGCAATCTAGATGTGACACTACAAATGGCGTGACAGCCTAAACAAAAGAATTAGGCCTTGAAAAATAGAATCTCCTTCCTATAAGAGAATAGGTATTACTTTCTCCCCCCCTTGTTTGTCTCATTGAGATTTTTCCAATGGTACTTCAACTATATTATTTTGAGCTACATATAAGAAGATTCTCAAAAGATTCTTTTAGTTAAACTTGTTTGACCAACCAAATGAGACAAGGATTGACATGTCACCAATCCATGGAGTTAATCTAAGGATGTAACTCATTGATAGGTCACAAATCCATACATCTAATCTAAGGATATAGCTCCACTTGAGAGGTGTAATGTTGTGAGGATAGTAAGGAAACACAAGTTGCACACTCAAACCCCGATGCCCCAAAGGAACACCTTCTCTTTATTATATAGACAATGAGGATCACCTCCAAGGAAGCTCCACCATAGGATTAGGCACATAGATAGGTGATATGTCAACAAGCTCCACCCTTGGATTACTTACTTGGATGGATGACATGTCGATCCTGGTCCTATCTGGTTGGTCAAACAAGCTTTGACCAGAGGGAATCTTTTAGGGAATCTTCCTATAGGAATCCCAAAATCATGTAGGTGAGGTACCATTGGAAAGCTCTCAATGAGACAAACCAAGGGAGAGGAAAGGCTAACCTTTCCTCCATTAGAAGAGAATCTGCACATTTTTGAGGTCTAATTCATCGGTTAGGCCCCCAAAATTGCCTTCAAAGGTTTCAAGCATATTTCAATTTGTACTCTATTAGTAGAAGTCTCCTTTTGGTGATACCTCTTTCTAATCTATTTAGCCCATCATGTGTAACATCCTTCCAAATGTTACCAAACCAATTCTCACCTTTAAATCATATGTCTAGCTATTGGTGCTAAGGTTTTCAAGTCTATTTTGGTTTTTGCCCTATTGGTAGAAGTACTCTTTTGGTGATACTTCTATCTGATCTATTCTGTCCATCATGTATAACATTATTCCAGATGTTACCAATCCAAATTTCACATCTAGATCATATGGCTAGCTCTTGGTATTACAAGAGGATCTTCTTTGTTATATAATAAAGATAAGGTGCTCCTTTGGGGCATCAGAGTATTAAGGAATGAAACTTTGTATTTCTCTTGTCCTCAAAACATTATAGGTGCAACCCCAATAGACCATGCTTACTTAGATGGACCTCAATTAGATCACTCTCACTAGTAGCCATTGATTATATCCCAAGAATACCATGCCCACTTGGTCCATCACCCTTAGCATGTGCTTGAATCGTCTTGATAGGCATAGAGCTCATAGGTGTCCAAGTGGTAATGCCTTTCAAGCAAATCCTACGCTACTTTGCCAAGCCAAGGCTCACAATCCAAGTCAAACAATTTAGGTCCATAGCCTGACCTAACACTTGACACTTAGATGTCTTTGACACTATTGTCATAGTGATAATAGTAGTACCAAAACCCATCACCCGCTCCCTCTCATCAAGGTTAGGCTCTACCAATTATTATAGCTATGAGTCTCAAACAAGTCTAAGATTTCCTTCTCAAAAAGCATAGGAGCTTGGGAAACTCAAAAGTGTGACTAAAGTGGCTCAAGGCTATCCAACAAGGTTCACCACTATTATAGGCAACCAATCAACCACTAGTACCATCTGAGATTTGTGCCCAGCATCCAAAATGTCATCAATAATAAGGTGGTCTAATCATTGAATCTCATCATAAACACGTTGTAGAACCTCTCTAAGTAAAAGGTTTGTCCACCAAAGACAAAGACAATGAGCATATAATCCCACTTTGGCTACATCCAACAACATGATAGGTCCCACACAAGAATGGACCGTATGTGTACTCACCACTACTTGTGTATAAGAATCACCCATCAAAGGGATGTTCTCTAAAATATAGGTTCAAAAATAGATTGATGAACTTGGAGATGTTGTAGTATACATAATATCTATCAAAACACACCAAAACAAGGATCTTGTTAACCTTGACCTTGGCCAACATGGTATGTTCATGATATAGCCATTCAAAAATCACCAAATGAATGGGACCATATCTCTCTAAATCATGCATCTCCAACAAGGAATTATCTATTTGTAGGGTCTTCTAATACCCTTGACTACTAACATTGGCAATAACTTAGGATATTGATAGGCCAAGTGTGCCATATGATATAGAGAGATTCACCTAGCAATCTCATCTCTCTCCATATAAACGTACCTCTAAACCCATATATTTGCTTGTAGTACCATAGCTAGTCCAATGCTAATCTCACCAAACAACTCCAATAGACATACTCCCTATGCTAGATACTACCAAGCAATGAGTGTGGTCTCCAAAGATAAAAAGGTAATAAACTCTAGAGGCTCATCCTCATATTAGTCTCTTGGTATTACAAGGGCCATACTCTAAGCCTACTACACCAATTGATCCGCATGTTACTACAATACTTCCTCATAATTCCACAATGGAACATCCAAGGTGGATAGACCAATCTTACTTGTACTCCAAATCCAAGTGATCTCCTTTGGTATAGAAGTATGCTCTACATGGGCTTTCCACTCCAATAAGTCATTAGGCCAAGTACAAAATCACTAAAAGTTGAAATTGAGGCCATGGTCCTTGATTGTAGTGAGCCAAGATTGGCACTACAAAAGTGCACCGATAGGCAACATACCCATCTCTCACCTAACTACCAACTTGGCCTATAGGAAGCTGACTCTTCCTAATAGTCAATATTGAAACCCATGGGGTATAAAACTATTTCACCAACTAACACATCACATTACTCTACCACTATGACAACGGCCTGAGCTCTCACCACAAAACCATTAGTTGGATGATTGGGCTGAATCTTGCCAATGAGCTCTCCACATGTGATGTACTATGTATAACCACCCTTAAATATATTTGGATCTAAATGGACACCTCTCCACATGGTCTTTTGTAGCCTAAGACCAACAACTACAACCTTCCCCAACATAAGGGGCTATGCATTGGAGTCTAATAAGACCTTCTATGTTGTATAGACCTTCCATAAAGGTCCCACCAAATGGAAAATCCCAGTTTGATTGTCCAATAAGACAACTCTAGGAGTGAATCAAGCTTGCTCAAAGGCAAGTTTAGTTGGTATCTCCTCCAACCTAATTGCTATTGCTTGCCGTAAATCATTGGTTGTTGAATGGATCCAATACTCCTCACCAAGTCAGCTCCACTATCAATTACCTTTGCTCTAAAAGCAAGAACCACCTCATCTTTACTCACAAAGTATAGCAGCCAACCAAAACACTAGAGCTAGGTCAACTCCCAATGTAACTATGTCACTAGTTGAGAACAAAGAGAAGTGCAAAATCAATTGAGTTGCTGCCAACATTATGCTAGACTCAATTTGTGTAGTAGCAAGTGGATGATATGTATCTAGTCCATCATGCACTCTATCACTACCTACCACACTTGCATTAGGATGTCTAAGAGCCATGGATGTTGTTTGTAGTGCCTCA
The DNA here is from genome assembly GCA_948567375.1 of Lunularia cruciata. Taxonomy (NCBI): domain Eukaryota; kingdom Viridiplantae; phylum Streptophyta; class Marchantiopsida; order Lunulariales; family Lunulariaceae; genus Lunularia; species Lunularia cruciata. The sequence continues at coordinate 14,782,508 of OX419757.1, read as the reverse complement.
TGGAGTGTGAAATATTAAGGAAGTTTGACTTATCTACTATGTCATGCCATTTGTAGTGTCACATCTAGATTTCTTGGACATTGGAGTTCCAGTGATAGTAGTTACAGGCATTTTGGCAATTACTCATAGACTGCTTTCCGACGGTTAGATTTTGTGTTTAGGATCTAACTTCATGGTGGGGCCTACCATCACTTGCACCATCCGTACCGTTGGGTATGTCATCAACGAGACCATTGGGATGAGACCTAGGTCAAAATCAAGAGTATACCCTAGAAGTGCAGGTCCCAAAGCTCACTTCTCTAATGTTGAGCCTTTGAGTTCCTGGCTAGAGTGGACAGAAAGCCGATGAGCGTCACCTGGATTCTCTTAGCTAGAGTCTGTGTGGCTTGATTGTAATTAGTGCTTTGTTGTTGGCAAGTTGTTGAGGATCATATCAAATACTGATCTGAGTTCAGTTGATTTGAGTTGTAAACAATCTGATAACATCAAAGAAGTCAATCAGGGGGAAATTGGGTGTAGGAACTACGAGTGTTGGTGGTATCTCTAAGCTCGGTGGATTGTGGTGTCTCAATCGAGTAGTTCAAATTTCCCTTAGAGAGAGTGTATGCAAAAGCACTAGCAAAATTTGGAGCCAAGGAGAAGCAATTTTCAGGCGGAAGCTGTGATTTTGAGCTCAAGACCAATTCATTGCAAGTTGAGCTCAAAAACTGAAATTGAAGGTGGAGTTGGGAGCAAATCCTCGTGAATTAGAGATTGAACAAAACCCATTTTTCCAATTTTGCTCAAGTGAAAAGTTAGCGGAGGATTTAGCGGTCAGCCATTTTTAGAGATTTACATTAGATTTTACATCAGATTTTGTGAAGGATTTACATCAGATTTTGGCGAGAAGAACTTTGATCCAATCCTTGGTGATCCTTGTAGCTCAAGAAGTAGATAGGTATTCCAATTATGTCAAATGCCAAATGGTGGCAAAGTCAATCCCGTGTTGATTTATGAGATGAAGGGTTTTTGTTTAGCATTCTTGTGATTGGACCCCCTCCATTCTTTGTTTCTTGTTTATGCACCATGTTTGTGTGAGGTGCCTTGAATTTTGAGCATTGGTGTGTGGTGCCCACATTTTTTATTTTTTTTTGTTTATTAGCGTTTGAGGGAAGAAGTAAGCACAGAAAGCTAAAATGCAAAAGAAGAATGGACAGAAGTGACTTCGGAGGAAATCCAAAGAAGGCGAGATCGGATCCGATGATGGAAGTACTTAGAAGAAGGGTACGACGAAAGAAAGTCCGAAGAGCACCGTCTTTGGGTCAGAAGGCGTAGGTGATACGAAGACCGTCTAACAACCTTGGTACGTGGCAAGAAAGTACACTTCAAGAAATGGGTGAGGCAGAAGAAGCATGTCTTGACAGTAACCGAACATCAACACGCAGAAGAGGGGAGGTCAAATTTGAAATCGACTGAAGAATGCTGCAATTCGGGGTAATATAATGGCAATTGTGTAGGGACAAGTTGAATATGCCAAGTAAATTTCCAATTCCTTTGAGTAGTCATCCTGCAGTAATGCGTGTCCGGAAGCCAATTGACAGTGAAATTTTCCAAAATCCAGAAGGGGTTAGAGTGTCTCGTCCAGGAGAGGGCATCGTCTTTTAGTGTCAAAGAACAAGATCATGGCAAAGAAGGTCACAAATGCTCTGGCGGTGCAAAGTTTTGCAATTCATAGGTTAGATGTGGTAGCCAGAATTGAAGTCTTGAATATACTTTCTATTACGTTTTTAGCATGGAATTGGAATTTCAATTTCCCAAGAGTGATAGCAGAGATAGCTGCCAGTAATTGTGAGGAGGATCCCAAAGTTGAAGGGAAGAGAGGAAATCCGGCTCGATGGATTGAGGAGGATTGGAGGTTAGTATTGGGGAAGGAAGCAGGAGAGCCGACAGGGATCACCTTCTATCGGAAGTGTGATGCTGCAGAAGAGATGGCGGAAATTCAAAACTCTTTCTTTGCTCCGAGAACCACAAATGGCTACAAGGTGGAGTCCTATCGGGATTCGATTAGCAGAAGCATTGTGGGGGCAATGATGGCCACATTCAAGCCAAAACGGACACCATATGTGAACATGTAGCAAGCAGTCTTCCTCCACCAAATGTTTGCAAGGGTAAAGGTGAATTGGGCGAAGTGTTTTCACCACCGAACAAGGCAGATGGTAATCAATTGGTGAATAGGTTTGCCTCCCCATTATTTCACACCATTTGTAACACACTTCTACTTTGGGTTGAACTTGCTAACAGTAGAGGAGAGGCATTGCATGGTATCCTATTTCCATCCTGACTTAAGATGGGAAGCGGATGAAGAAGAGCGACAGTATATGATACACCTATGAGCCAATGATGAGCACTTCTTGAAGATAGGACAATGGAAGATGGAAGAAGTCACAAGTCCAAAGACGAAGAAGCATAGTAAACCCAAAGAGGCAAAGTCACCTCCAGTTCAAAGGAAGACTCAAAGACTGGTTGTGTAGAGTAAGAAGATGGTGAGAGAAGCATCATCAGAATCAAAGTCTAAAGAAGAAACCGAGTCGTAAGGAGAGGAATCAGAAGAGGATAAACTCACCTTAAAAAGTGAGGAGTCTAAAAGTGATAGTGAGGGGGAACCTGAGGTTCAGCAATCGGTGGGAGTTAGTGAAGCTTGTCATGCAATGATTGACAGAGTACCCGGAACAACAAGTCATTGCGTAGCCATGGTGGTGAATAAGCTGAGACCGGAAGAAAAGGAGGAGTATCCTGCATGGCCGAGTTCAATTGGTAAAGGAGACAAAAGTTCAAATGCGATGTCTTTGAAGATACAAAGATCATGACTTTGGCAGAAGGAGCCAATGAAGGAGCCAAAGACTGAAGATGAAGACGGCGACAAAGATAAAGATAACTTTGGTGGGATACTGTATCTAACAAAGGTTGTCACACCGTTGCTGGAACTACTGAAGGAGCATCGGAATGTAACTCCCCAAGATCATAGAAAGAGGATGAATGAGTTGCAGGTGCTGAAGCATCTGTTGAGTGAAGTGAAGGGGTTGCAGGAGCAACAAGTCCAAAGAAATGAAGAAATTGGAGAACTTTGGAGAGAGGAAGTCTTGAAGAAGAAGGCTTTCAAGATGTTGCAAGAGAGCTACGAGTCAAGAGGGAAAGAACTGCGGAAGCAAGTAGGAGAATTGAAGGAGCACGCGATGTGGCTAAGCAAATTGAAGGAGGAAGTGAGTGATGTGCGCATTAAGAATATTCATTTGAAGGCAGCAATAATGGAGCAGGAGTTAGACAGCTTGAAGAAGAGTGCAGCTAGGAAGGATCAAGCATGGCAGAGGGAATTGGCAGTCAGGCATGAAGAAGAAGGACGATTACAAGAGCTGGTACAAAGTGCTGAGTTACAGAGTACACAGTATGTGGAGGAGAAGAAGATGCTCGCTGCTGAGTACAAAGATGAGTTGAAGATGTACCGCAAAGAGTTGAAGGTAGAGCGCTCTCGAGGGTATGAGTCGGAATCAATAGGAGAAGTTGCAGGGAAGTTGAGAGTAATCTTGAGCATGGAGGCTGAAGGAAGATTGGAAGAAGCACGTCTACATGAGTTGAAGTTGCTTGTGCAGGAAACTCGGAAGAAAAAAGCCAAAGATGTGGATATGAACACATTACTGATCCGATTGAGGGAGCGGGTAGACCGGTAGATGTTAGAAGTAGAAGACAACATTTGTCTCTAATTAGATTTAGTCAATTTGGAGTTAGAGAAAATTAGGAATAGTGTGACAGCAGAGAGGAATTCCGATGTTGCAGAAGTAGGAATTCAAGTGACTTATTATTAAAGACATTAGAGAAGAGAGGCTTAGGAGATAAAGAGTTAGATAAGTCACTCCTTAGTGCAATTGTAGTTCCTAGTGTACAAATAGTAGAAATAGTGCAGGAATTGGTAGAATTAGCTATACCCAAAGAAGGAGAAGTAATAGGAAGATCATTGGGTTTGGAAGCCGATGATGAGGTAGGCATCGGATCGGTGTAAGAAATAGTTTTGAGATAGGAAGAGGCAGATATGAGAGATGGATTGTCAGTTTGGATCTGCAAGTAGGAAGAGATGTTAGGAAGCGGTGCATAAGAAGGAAGAATTGTTGTTTGCTTCAGTATATAAGGGGAGCATTATTTAGTATTCAAATTTTTGAAGATAGATAAAGCAAAGTGTTGTTTCCAGTGCTCATCGCTTGAGCTTAATTCCGATTGTCAATTCTATGTTTGTGTTTGTGAGTATGTGGAGAATTCCGATGTGCAAATTAGTGTGTTTGTGGATGTTGGATTCTGCAGCCTTGATCATCATTCTGTGTGTTTGATCTTGAGTGAAGTGCATTGGAGCAATGCCTTGACAGATCTGAGAAGAATTGTAGTGTCGGTAGTATTCTACATTTGTGAGTGCAACACAAAGTTTATGCGAAGCAATTTCAATCAAGGAAGTTGTGCCTTCAGTGGAGGAGTGGAACACAATTCTGAGGCAAAATTGTTCTTTGTAGTGAAGTGCCGTCTTTGGGAGAATCTGAATCATCACAATCAAGAGTTGTTTGGACAGAATTTGCTATGTTGTGATTATGAGTGTGCATTCGTGACAAGTTGTCAAGATTGCGAGTTTGTTACTCTCTTATGGGTGTAGTTTCTACTTGAGAGATTAAAGAAGAAATCAAGAAGAACTACAAGTTACTGTTTGACTTCATATTTGACCAATTCTGAATTGTATCTCTACGAGAACTAACTTTACTTACCTAATTACCGCAAAAGTGATATTTGCCGGGTTGTCACATGGTGTTGTGATCACCCGGCACATATCACTTTTGCGGTAATCAGGTAAGTAAAGTTCGTTACCGTAGAGATATGAGTCAGAAATGTCCAAATACGAAGTCAAACAATAACAATGTAGTTCTTCTTGGTTGTCTCTCACGTAGAAACTACACCCAGAAGAGAGTAACAAGCACTTATTTGCAACCTTGTCACGAATGCACACTCATAATCACAACTCCATCAAATCTTTCCAAACAACTCTTGATTGTGATGATTCAGGCTCTCCCAAAAATGGCACTTCATTGCAAAATGACTTTGCCTCAGAATTGTGTTCCACCCTTCCATTGAAGGCACAACTTCCTCGATCAAAATTGCTTCACATCAACTTTGCACAGCACTCACAAATGGAGAATACTACCGCCACTACAATTCCTCTCAGATCTGTCAAGGCATTGCTCCGATTGCACTTCACTCAGGATCAAACACACAGAATGAAGATCAAGGCTATGGAATCCAACATCCAACAAACACTCTGACTTGCACTTCAAATTTCTCCAAACACTCACAAACACAATTGCAAAGTTGATACTTGGAATCAAGCTCAAGCAACGAGCATTGCTTCACAGCACTTCGCTTTATCTATTCTCAGAAATTATGAGCACTGAACAACATTAGACTGCAAATGCCACTCTTAAAAAGTGAACAAATTGACAGTTCTAACAACTATATCGTTCTACAACAACTCTTCTAACCTATAGATCCGAAATGACAATGCACCTCTTCATATCTGCCTCTTTAAATCTCAAATTTGTTTCTAATCCAATCCGATGTCTACTTCGTCCTCAGCTTTCAAACCCAAACCCGAAGTAACTTTACTTCCTACTACTCTATCCTTGGGCTTCACATCTTCTACTTCTTCTACCAGATCCAGCAATTCTCTTTCCTGATCCAAAATTCCACTAGTGGGTAATCTATCTAACTCCTTATCTCCCGACCCACTCTTCTCTAAAGTGTCAAATGTCAAATCCGAAGACATTTGGACTCCTATGTTATCTACTTCGGGTTTTGCTCTAACATCCCTCCGAAGTTTTTCTAGCTCTATTTTCACTAAGTCTAATCTGATTGAAATGTTATCCTCTACCTTTAAAATCTTTCTGTCTACACGAGTTCTTAACTTAATCAACAAGACATTCATATCAATGTCTTTTGCCTGTCTTTGCCTTGTCTCCTACACCAACAACTTCAACTCGTGTAGTCTCGCTTCTTCAATTCAAACGTTGGCTTTTGTACTCAACATTGCGTTCACCCTGAGGACAATCTCCTTCAATGGCTCCAACCGTGTCTTCTTTCTTGTTCCTGATCTGCAAGCCAATCCTCTTGGTACATCGCCAACTCTGCCTTGAACTTGGCTTTCACCGCTTCCTTCTCTTTCTCCTTCTGTACAACCTTCTCCTCCTGATTATGAAGTAACTCTCGTAATCTCTCTTCTTCCCTATACCGTGCAGCCAACTCTCTTTGCCAGAGTTGCTTCTTCTCTTCCATACTCTCCATCACTCTATCGAGCTCCTGATCCTTTGTTGCTACCCTTGCCATAGCATAGATAAGTTCTACTCTTGAATCAGCAAACTGCTGCTTCAAGATTTCATACTCCGCTACTTGTCTCTCTCTTGCTATGTCACTCTTCCTTGCAAGATCCTCTCGATAGCTCACTTCCCTCTTCAGGTCTTCAATTACCTGACTTCTCTCTACTGCCTCCGCTCACAGTACTTCCCTTTCCTCCTCACCTTGGGTTACACTCTTCTTCAACTCCGAGTTCTCTTCTTCTAATCTCGCCAATACCTGCAATACAGTCTTTACCTCCGGACATGTCGACAGCATCTCCCTCTTCTTGTGGTCCAACTTCACTAACAAAGGACACACAATCTCCTGCAGGTACTCCACTCCATTTCTCGCACCTACTTCTTTCTGCGTAGAAATCTCCTTCCTTACCTCTTCTTCACCTGATACTCGCCTTCTCCTTTGCAGTCTTTGTATCGGGATTGACGCCTCACAACCTGAGCTTTCTCTGACCTCTTCCTTTGCTTTACTTGGCCCCACTTCACACTTTGCCTTACATCGCGAGCAAAATCCTTGCTGTACTACGATCTTCTTTTCTTCGGGCACAATTACTTCATCTTCCAATCGTGTATTGTCTTCGGCTTTCAACTCTGCTTGCACTTCTTCTTTGTATTCTTCAGCTGCTGGCGCCAATGTCATCTCTCCACCTTCATCACTATTGCTACTCGTACCTCCACTCCGCAACGTTAGCTCCGGCTCCTCCTCGTGTTCCGAGTCTTCCGTTTTGAGCTTGGCATCTCCTTCTGAGTCCTCATCCTCCGACTCAATCACCACCATACCTTGCCTCGGGTTACTTCTTTGCATCTTTCGAGGTTTCTTGCTTTCTTTGGCTTCACCTTGCCGACCTCTCTTCTTTGTCGGGGTACTCACTACGACCTCCACGTTCTTCCCTGTCTTTACGTAGTAGTCGTCGGTGCTCCTGATCTACAAGATGTATTGTTGCTCCTCGACATCGACCTCCTTTTGCACATCAAGATGGAAGTGCGACACCATCTGAGTCCGCTCCGCCAAGTTCAGCAAGTTGAGCTTGAGGTAGAAGTGTGTTGCAAACGGCACGATGTAGTGTGGAGGCGACTTGTCCCGCAAATTTCACACCATCTGCCTTGTTCTCCTGTGAAAACACCTCGCCCAATTGATTGGTTCTCCTGCAAACAACTTATGGAAGAACACCGCTTGGTGTTTCATCACATAAGTTGTTCTCTTTGGCTTCAAGATTGCCATGAGAGCACTCACGATCCCTCTCTTCACAGGGTCTTTGTAGCTCTCAACCTTGTACCCATTCTTTGTCTGTTTTGACGAGAAGGCATCTCTCACTTCCTGGGTCTCTTGAGCTATCTCTCCCTTTCCCAAGAACGTGGCTCCCTGCTCCGAGCTTGCTTCCTTCCCGAGTACAAGTCTCCAATCCGACTCTGTCTAGTGAACCGGATTTCCTCTCTTCCCCTCTTCCTTGGGTCCATCGAAACACTTACTCTTGATGATCTCTGTCATGAATCCTAGAAAACTTACATTCCAGTTCCCTGCCAGAAATGTGATCCAAAGACGGCTCAAGACTTCGATCCTGGCTATCACGTCTAACCTCCGAATTGCATGATTTCTCACTGCAAATTTGGAGTTCTTCTTCCCTCCTCCCATCTCTTCTACCTTCTCACTCTCTCTTCATTTCACTCTCGTGACTTCTCCCTTGCGCACAAATCCAACTCTATTTCCCTTTCCCCGATCACCTGCAAGACGACTCCTCAATGGTGAAGGAAAATTGCTTGACATTTTGTCGTTGCAAGTTTGATTTTTATAGAGTTGCGCTTCTTCATCTTCCGTCACTTCAAGTTCCTACTAAGAAATCACACCTCCAGCATGCACCTGTCACTTCAATCAACCTTCACGCGTATGAGCCGCCAGTTTTCAAATGGCCCCTTCTTGAATTTCTTGCCCCAACAAAAGGTTGTTAGACTGTCTTCACCTCGGGTTGAGATCCCCCCGAAAATTTACTTCAGGTTGTATGCTGACAGGGCATTTCCGAATACTTTGCCTTATGACCGGAAGTCACTTTACTTTGGGTTTCATCCCGAAGACTCTTTTCTTTGCCTTCTTCGGCCATTCAGGCACAATCCGACTTCTCTATACACTTCTTCTCCTTTATTCTGAAAAAACAAAAAATGTGGGCACCACATACCCCCTCCCTCAAATGTGAGCTTCCCCGCAAACATAAACCTCGGGTGCTTTAGAAACTTCCGAGTCTATGGTCCAATATCTCCGAACTCTCCACCTATTTACTCGAGTGGCAAAAGGATTACCTTCCAAGTCTACGAGCTGCATGGACCTATTTTCGTAAAGATGAAGAACTTGATAAGGACCCATCCATCTCAAATGCAACTTGCCTGGAAAAAATATTTGGCAATTGTCATATAACAAAACCAAATCCCCTTCTCGTACAGTCACAAGCTTGATTCTCTTATCGTGCCTGACTTTCCTCTGTGCTTGTACTTCTTTTGTGGTTTGCATTGCATCGTCTCTTTCTCTTCTAACCACATCAGTTGATGAATCTGAAGATCCTAACTTTCTTCTTCCGACATTCGTTCTTCGCAAAGAACCCGATATGTCGGAACTTCAAATTCAACTGGCAGTATGGGATGCAAGCCATATGTCAAGAAGTATGGAGTTTTTTTGGTTGTAATCTTCTCTATCGTTTGATATGCCCACAACACGGCTGGTAATTTTGTATCCCAGTCATAGGCATAATTGACAGTCACCTTATTCAAAATTTTACAAAGTAACCCATTTGCTTTTTCCGTTAAACCATTTGCTTTTGGGTTATAAGGAGTCATCTTCCGATGTTTAATCTGAAAGTACTTAGTTAACGCCTCCATTACAAAGTTCAAAAAATGTGTTCCTCGGTCACTGACCAATTCCAGAGGACACCCATATCGGGAGATGATGTTTCAAAAGAAGAATTCCGCCACAGTTTCAGCATCATCTCTGTGAGTTGCTTCAGCTTCAACCATCTTGGTAGCATAGTCAGTGCAAACCAAAATGTATTGCTTTCTTGTGACTCGGGTCACTGGTTGAATGGGACCCACAAAATCAATCCCCCATTTCTCAAATGGGGCCAAAGGCAAAATTGGTCTCAAAGGCCATTGAGAAGTAGCCGTCGGCTTCCCCGTTCTCTGACAAGCATCACAGCTTTGGATATGAGCATGTACATCTTTGTACATTGTAGGCCACCAATACCCTGCCGAAAGGATTTTCTTTACAGTATTCTTCAGAGCATAGTGTCCTCCCGATGCTTTGGAGTGCAAAGATTCAATCACTCCTCCTACTTTGTATGACTCCAAGCATCGCTGAAGTACTTCGTCTTCGCCCATCTTAAATAAAATGATGTGTTTAAGCTGGTATGGCCCCATTTTCCTGAGAAAGACTGCTCGCTGTTCCGAGTCCATCTCCTCAGGACAATGGAGAGTATTCAGATAATTATATTCAGCTGTATACCTTGTACTTTGCATTGCTGATAAGTGATACAACTCTTTGTCAAGGAACCAATCATCAATTTCCCACTCCTGGTCTTGAGTCTCTAACCTAGACAAGAAGTCCGCATTTGAATGCGAAGCTCCTTTCCTTACTTGTACAGTGTATGTGAACTCTTGTAACAACAAGATCCATCTTGCAATTTGTCCTGATAAATCTGCCTTCTTGACCAAATGTTGCAATGCGTAATGGTCCACATAGAAGACAAACTCATACCCCAACAAATAATGACAAAATTTCTTGCAGGTGTACACCATTCCAAGTGCTTCTCTTTCAGTAGTCGAATAGTTCTTTTCAGAAACTGAAAGTTGTCGGCTGGCATAATATACCGGGTAGTCCTTCTTCTTCTCGTCCTTCTGACTCAAGACAACTCCAATGGCGTGTGAGCCGGCCTGTCTCTCACTTAGGATGAACCTCTGATGGCTATTATAGTAGCGCACCATGGACTAAGAAGGCAAGGAACCCCAACTCAATCATACTCCTCCAAGGCTAACACTCCAAGACTCAAGACATTGGTCACTAGAGAACTCAATGAGAGAGAGAGATAGTTGCAAATGAAACGATGATGAGTACCTCCTCACCCCTTGTTTATATACTTGTGAAATAGTTACGTACCAAAGTTACTAATTACCGTAGTAACTCAAGTTACTAAACTAAAAGTCAAGTGAAGTCAAAAATTAGAAAGGAATATCCATTCACATGAGCATATTCCCCTAAGCATATGGTCTTATCTTGACCCAACCACTAAGTCAAGGATTCCTTCACATGGGCTATCCTTGGACTAAAGAAGAATCCAAAACAAAAAGGCTTGCGGGCCCAAGAGTTCTCAACTCTTTCCTCAAAGCCAAACACCTAGGAATAATACCAAGTCAACACACTAAAATCAAGAATAGTGGTGCTCATCTTTTCTACTTCCTCTAAAGTAAAGTCCCCTCTATCTTAGCTATGACTAACTTTAGCTAACCATGACTAATATAGAACCATCTTTTATCTCTATAAGTAATATCTCTTAAGTACTTGTAATACCAAGCTAAATATCACAATACCACACACATGCACAATGGGTGTTACATTTACCCCCGGACTAAGTTTTCACTTTGTCCTCAAAGTGAAGGCCTCTCTACCTTCTATGGTACATCTTCAACTTATCATGGTTAATCCTATCAAGGTGTCTTCCTCCCAACTCCTTGAGATCATAGGTGTAATTGCCCCACACCTTCTCCACTATGAAAGGTCCAAAGTACTTAGGCAAAAACTTCTTTTGCACTCTCTTGAATCGAATGGAATCAAACAACATTACCCAATCACCTTCTTTGAAAGGCTCCACCTTCTTCTTGCCTTGCCTCTTGTCATAGCTCTCCTTTTGTTTCCTTTGGGCATGCTCCACTCGAACCATAGCAACTGCTCTTGCCTCTTCCAACTCCATGAGTTGATCTTTCCTTGACTTCTCATCACCTCCTTGTGCTTTCTTCAATCTCCTATGAATGCTTTGGAAGGTAGGAAGATCAAAGTGAATAGGTAAGGTAGACTCAATACCATACACCAATTGAAATGGACAAAATCTGGTGGAAGTCTTCATGGTTGTCCTATACTCCCACGAAACTGCATGAATCCTCTTGTCCCAATGATGTTTAGCCCCCTCCATTTCTGCATCTTTGGCCAACATCATGCACAAGGTCTGATTGGTTCTCTTTGCCAAGCCATTGGAATTTGGCTTATAGGATGTAGTTACTCTATGTGTGATAGAGAAATGTCGTAGCATGGCTGTAGTAATGCTTCCTATAAACTCTCCTCCTCTATCAGAAACTAACTCCAAAGGGCATCCAAACCTAGTGATAATGCATTCATAAAGAAATCTACCCAGTTCATCTTCATTCTTGTCCCTCAATGGTCTAGCCTCAACCCACTTGGTAAGGTAATCAGTAACTACCACAATGTACCGATTGTTCCTTGGGGTTCTATTGAGAGGACCTACAAAATCAATTCCCCACTTCTCAAAAGGTCCTAGCAATAGAATTGATCTAAATGGTGGAGTGGATGTAGACTTTCTAGCAAAAGCTTGACAAACATGACAAGTTTTGCAATAATCAAGACAATCCTTGAAAATCCCTCTCCAATGGTAACCTGCATCTAGAATCTTGAAAGCAGTCACCTTTCCTGCAAAGTGTCCTCCACATACTAAACCTTCATGAAACTCCTTTATGAGTAGGATAGACTCTTCTTTACCCACTGCTCTTTGAAGTAGACCATCTGCTCCTTGGTGAAAAAGAATATCCTCCACCATTGTGTAAGGTCTAGATCTTGTTGCAAGGGCCTTCCTCTCCCTAGCATGCATCCCTTCTGGATAGTTACCTCTTGTCACAAAGTCCACAATCTCCTTGTACTCCATTGGAACCTCTTGAGTGACTGAGATTGTCATGAGCTCCTTGTCCGGGAAGGAATCATCCACTACCTCATCTCCATCATGATCATAGGCTCTAGATAACAAATCAGCATTTGCATGTTTCTTTCCTGGCCTATCCTCAATGGTGTAGTCATACTCAGACAAGAGTATCATCCATCTTGCTAGTCTCCCTTCAACACTAGGCTTGTTGAAGATGTACTTCAAAGCCTTGTGATCCGTGACAATGGTGGCTTTCCCTCCAATCAAGTAGTGTCTTAACGTCTTGAGACCAAAGATCACTGCCAACCCTTCTCTCTCCATGACAGAGTAGTTCTTCTCTGCTAAAACCATCTGCCTACTAGCATAAGCTATTGGATGATCATGCTCATCTTGGTCTAATTGACTAAGAGTGCATCCTATAGCTACATTAGAAGCATCAGTGTAGAGGATGAAAGGCTTACTCCAATCAGGTTTAGCAAGAATTGGAGCTACAACAAGGGATTGCTTGAGCTCCTCAAAAGCTTTGAGAGCCTCCTTGTCCTCCAAAATCACCATGTAATCTACACCCTTCTTCATGTAGATGGTCAATGCATAAGCCTTGTTGGAAAATGAGAAGATGAACCTCCTATAGTATCCAACCATCCCCAAGAATTGGCATAACTTTGTCAAGCTTGAAGGGAATGGAAGGTCTGAGATTTTCCTCACCTTCTCAGGATCAACTGCTATTCCATCCTTGGAGATGATGTACCCCAAAAGTAGACCTTCTTCACATCCAAAAATGCACTTCTCTGGGTTGAGTGATGCATTTGCCTCATCCAAGCGTTGCAAGACTTTGATTAGGTGCTCAAAGTGCTCCTCCTTGCTTCCATAGACACAAAAGTCATCAATGAAGTCTCTCACAAATTTCCCAATGAAAGGTTCAAATACCTTGTTCATGAACCGTTGGAATGTGGCTAGAGCATTGCAAAGCCCAAAAGGCATGACCTTGAAAGTGTAAGTTCCCCAAGGTGTGGTGAATGTGGTGAGTTGTTGATGCTCTGGTGCAATCTTGATTTGGTTATATCCACTATAACCATCTCCAAAACTGTACCTCTCATGACCTGCAACCTCCTCCAAGATATCATCAATGAATAGCAATGGGTAGTAGTCCTTCTTGGTAACAGCATTGAGCTTCTTGTAATCCACACATACTCAAAGCTTGCCATTCTTTTTCTTCACAATGACAATTGGAGACACCCATTCTGAATTCTCTACCTCAAAGATAAATCCAGCCTCCTTGAGCTTATCAATCTCCTCCTTCACAACCAAAGATATTGGTGGGCTAATGCAACGTTGCTTTTGGCGGATTGGTCTTGCATGTGACTCCACCTCTATCTTGTGCTCCTCCAAGGTGACTTCCTTCAAATCCTTGTAACTGAAAGCAAACACATGGATGAACTTGCGGAAAATCTCCTCAAATCTCACCTTCTCTTCCTTGGTAACATTTGGACCATACTTGAGGGTAGCTAACCTTCTCTCTACCTCCTCAAGTGTCAATGGTGATTTTTCTGGGTCCTTCAAAACCTCTAACTTAGGTGCAAAATCCATAGCACACAAAGGATACACATCTGAATCAGATTCAGATTCATCCTCCTCCGTGGAAGTCTCCTCTTCCATGCTTGTGTCCACACCTGAAGCTCCTTCTTCAGGATTTGATTCCCAATAATCAGAAGATGGTGTATTTGAATGTGAAGTGTTGGTGGTGTTAGTCACAGGAACTGTGACTCTATGGTTTGATGGCCCAATCCTCAAGTACCCTTTGTGCCATCGATCAGTTGTGCATGCTGCTCTCAACCATGGCCTCCCAAGAAGTAAGTCATAGCTTGAATCCTTCAAGACTTGGAAAGTCATGAGATTTTGAACTCCCATAACTGAAACTACCACTTTATCCATCACCCCTACTGGTCGAACTTGTTGCTTGTTTGCCATGCTCACCACAAATGTTGAAGGTCTTGAGGGTATCATACCCAACTTCTTCATCAACCTTTCTGACATGGCATTTACTGCTGATCCTCCATCAACCAATGCATCCTTGATGTTGTGACCATTCACTCTCACATCAATCTTGGAGGCATATTCACAAGTCTCCCATGGTGTTGGCTTGGCATCCACCACCCCCATTGATACTGGAACTTTTGCCTTCTTCTTCCTCTTGCTCCTTGTAGAACTCAAACCACCTCTAAGCTCCTTTCTCAAGGTAGGGTTCAAAGCAATTAATTGGCCCACTGTGATGTTAGCCTTATGACTACCAAAATCCTCCATTACATTGTAGTTCCATTGTTGCTTTGAGATCAAGAAGTCCTCCATCCCCAACTTCTTCCTTGGAGTCTTTGTTGTTGATGGTGTTGAGGTGCGAGTGCTCCTAGTAAACATAGGAGTATCCTTGCTTGAAGTAAATCTTTGAGAAGAGTGAACATCCTTTGCAAAACGAGCTCTCTTCTTCTCTTGTGCCAAAAGCTCCAAATTAAGACTCTTGGAGTTTGAGCACTCTCCCTTCTCATACTTGCTCTCCACCACATCTATGGATGCTATCCCCTTACCTTTGTTGGGATTAGGAGCCATTTGGGTAGGATATAATGCACTTGAGCAGGTAGGATACAATGCACTGAATTTTCTTGGAAATTTTCAGGACAATTCATTGAAAATTGAAGAAATAGCAGACTCTGTACAATTTTCCTTAGAGCATGCAGTTGCGGGAGCACTTTACCCTATCAACTTTCAAAAATTCTAGCCCAGTGCGCATAGAAACCCTCACAATAATTTCAAGTGTGCTAACTGTAAGATAACCCAAGCTATCATGTGTAGAAATCTCAAGTCCAGATCTCAAACTTGAGATTTTGCCCAAAATCACCTTAATCCCCAAAATCTGCAATCCACTTCACACAATCTCTCCAATTCCTCTCATGTGTACAAGATGTACAAAATCACCTCAAAGACATCATAATGAACTATAGGGTATACAAATGGATCTTGGTTCTCTAACATAAGTTTAGCCCTCTCCTCTCCTAATGTTCTCTCTAAGTGAGCTCTCATAGCCTCCTTTTGCCTAATGTAGAATTGAACGCGGAACATTATCTTGCCTTCTAGAGAGGTCCCGGCAACAAAACCAAAAATGTGAGCCGGCCTGTCTCTCACTTAGGATGAACCTCTGATGGCTATTATAGTAGCGCACCATGGACTAAGAAGGCAAGGAACCCCAACTCCATCATACTCCTCCAAGGCTAACACTCCAAGATTCAAGACATTGATCACTAGAGAACTCAATGAGAGAGAGAGAGAGTTGCAAATGAAAGGATGTTGAGTACCTCCTCACCCCTTGTTTATATACTTGTGAAATAGTTACGTACCAAAGTTATTAATTACCATAGTAACTCAAGTGACTAGACTAAAATTCAAGTAAAGTCAAAAAGTAGAAAGGAATATCCATTCACATGAGCATATTCCCCTAAGCATGTGGTCTTATTGTGGTACCCACATTTTTTGTTTTTTATGGTTAGTAGTGTTTAAAAGACAAAGTAAGCACAGAAAAGTCAAATTGCGGACAAAGAAGAGGCGAAAGTAACTTCGGAAGAAAGCCAAAGAAGTTGACATTGGATCCGATGATGGAGGTACTTGGAAGAGTAGTACATCAGAAATAGGCCGAAGATCATTGTCTTTGGGTTGGAAAATGCAGGAATGATGAAGACCGTTTAACAACCTCTGTACATGGCAAGAAAGTACATTTCAAGAAATGGCGGGGGCAAAAGAAGCATGTCTTGATAATGCCCAAGAGGGCACGCAAAAGAGAGAAAATTCACTGACAAAATCAACTGAAGAATGACTGCGATTTGGAGCAATATAAAATTGTGATTGCGCAGGGGGAAGTTGAATTCACTGAGTAAATTTCCAATTCCTTTGAGTAGTTGTCCTGCAGTAATGTGTGTCCGGAAGCCCGTTGAGAGTGAAATTTTCCAAAACCCTAAGGGAGTTAGAGTGTCTCGTCCAAGAGACGGGCTGATCTTCCAACAGCGTAGAACCAGAGAACAAATCATGGCGAAGAAGGTGGCCAACGCGCTGGTAGTGAGAGGTTTTGCAATTCAAAGAGTAGATGTAGTAGCTAGGATCGAAGTCTTGGTTAGACTTTGTATTACCTTTTTAGCATGGAACTGAAATTTCAATTTCCCGGGAGTGATGGCAGAGATTGCTGCCAGTAATTGTGAGGAGGGTCCCGAAGTAGAGGGGAAGAGAGGCAATCCGGCTTGATGGACTGAGTCGGATTGGAAGTTAGTCCTGGGGAGAGAAGCAGGAGAGTCGACAAGGATCACCTTCTATCGGAAGTGTGATGCTGTAGAGGAGACGGCGGAGATTTGCAATTCGTTTTTCGCTCCACGAACTACGAATGGTTACAAGGTGGAATCCTATCAGGACCCGATCCAAAGAAGTATCATGGGGGCGATGATGGCCATGTTCAAGCCGGAGCAAACATCATATGTAACCATACAGCAGGTCGTCTTCTTCCATCAGATGTTTGCAGGAGTACTAGTGAATTGGGCGAAGTGCTTCCATCACCGAACAAGGCCGATGGTGGTGAATTGGAGAACAGGCTCGCCACCGCATTATTTTGCACCGTTCGCAGCACATTTCTACTTTGGGCTGAACTTGCTCTCTGAAGACTAGCATCATCGTATAGTCTCCCACATGCACCCCGATTTGAGACGAGAAGCCGACAAAGAGGAGCGACAGTATATGCTTCATCTGTGGGTGAATGACAAGTACTTTGCAAGAACGGGACAGTGGAAGATCAAAGATGTTGCCAATCCGAAGACAAAGAAGCAAAGTAAACCCAAAGAAGCCAAATCATCGCCCATCCAACGCAAGACTCGGAGGCTGCTGTTGAATACTACTAACGTCGTGAGAAGGGCATCATCAGGATTGGAGTCGGATGAAGAAACTGAGTCGCAAGAGGAGGACTCAAAAGAAGAAGAGCTCACGTTGAAAAGTGAGGAGTTGGGTAGCAAAAGTGAGGGAGAGCCCAAAGTCCCGCAATTGGTGGTGGTAAGTGAGGCTGGCGAGGCAATGACAGAGAACAAGCCAAAACTTGAAGCAAAGAAGGAGTATCCCACGGGGCCGAGTTCGAGAAGCCAAGACGAAGACAGTGCCGACACGATGAAGATACAAAGATCACAATTTTGGATGAAGGAGCCGATGACGTAGGAGAAGACTCCAGACGAAGGTGGCAATGATGAAGAAGACAACTTTGGCGGGATAGCATATTTGACGAGGGTGGTCACACCGTTGCTCGAGTTGTTGAAAGAACATCGTATGGGAATTACCCAAGATCAAAGGAAAGGGATAAATGAGTTGCAGGTGGTGAAGCATCTGTTGAAGGAAGTGCAAGAGTTGCAAGAGCATCAAATCTGAAGAAGTGTGGAAATTGAAGATCTTCGGAGGGAGGAAGACTCGAGGAAGAAAATGTTGAGCGTGCTACAAGGGAGTTGCATAAAGAAAGAGAAAGAACTGCAAAAGCAAGCCAGAGAGTTGAAGGAGCAGGCAATATGGCTCAGCAAGATGCAGGAGGAAGTGAGTAATGTGCGCGTCGAGAATGTTCATCTGAAGGCGATGACCATCATGATGGAGCAAGAGTTGGATAGCTTGAAGAAGAGTGCCGTAGCAAAAGATCAAGCATGGCAGAGAGAATTGGCGTTCAAGCAAGAAGAAGAAGAGCGTTTATGAGAACTTGTCAAGAGTGCGGAGCAGCAGAAAATGCATTATGCAGAGGAGAAGAAGATGCTTGCTGCAGAATACAAAGACGAGTTGCAGATGTATCGGGAGGAGTTGAAGGTGGAGCATTCTCAAGGATACGCATCGGAATCAGTAGGGGACATTGCGGGGAAATTACGAGCAATCTTAAGCACAGAGGCTGAAGGAAGATTGGAAGAAGCTCGTCTGCATGAGTTGAAGTTACTTGTGCAGGAGACTCGGAAGCAAAGAGCCAAAGACGTCAATATGAATACCTTGCTAATTCAGTTGAGAAAACGCGTAGATAGAAAAATGTTGGAGGTAGAAAATAATTTTAGTCTTAGGCTAGATTTAGTCAATTCAGAGTTAGAGAAAATTCGGAATAGTGTGATAGTGGAGAAGAAACCTGATGTTGCAGATGTAGAAACTCAATTGTCATCGGACTTGAGAATTGACACATTAGAGAAGAGTGGGTTGGGAAATAAGAGTGTAGATGGAGTAAACCAGAGTTCAATTACAGATTTTAGTGAAGAAGTTGTAGAATTAGTAAAGAAATTAGTAGAATCTGTCATACCCAAAGAAGGTGAAATAGCAAGAAGATCATCGGGTTTGGAAGCCGATGATGAGGTCAATATCGGATCGGGATAGAAGTCAATTCTAAGATAGGAAAGTGCAGATATGAAGAGATAGATTGTCACTTAGGATCTGTAGGTAGGAAGAGATGTTAGGAAGCGGTGCTTAGGTAGGCAAATCTGCCGTTTGCTTCAGTATTTAAGTGGAGCATTTGCAATACGATGTTATTTAGTATTCATATTTCTGAAGATAGATAAAGCAAAGTGTTGTTCTCAGTACTAGTTGCTTAAGCTTAATTCCGATTGTCAATTCTGTGTTTGTATTTGTGAGTGTGTGGAGAATTCCGAAGAGCAAGTCAGTGTGTATGTGGATGTTGGAATCTGCAGCCTTGATCTTCATTTTGTGTGTTTGATCCTAAGTGAAGTGCATCAGAGCAATGCCTTGACAGATCTAAGAGGAATTGTAGTGTTGTTAGTATTCTGCATTTGTGAGTGCAATACGAAGTTGATGTGAAGCAATTTTGATTGAGGAAGTTGTGCCTTCAGTGGAGGGGTGGAACACAATTCTGAGGCAAAATCGGTCTTTGCAATGAAGTGCCGTCTTTGAGAGAATTTGAATCATCACAATCAAGAGTTGTTTGGACAGAATTTACTATGATGTGATTATATGTGCATATTCGTGACAAGTTGTCAAGATTGTGAGCTTGTTACTCTCTTCTGGATGTAGTTTCTACTTGAGAGATTAAAGAAGCAATCAAGAAGAACTGCAATTGTGACTTTTGACTTCATATTTGACCAATTCTGGATAGTATCTCTGCGGGAACAAACTTTACTTACCCAATTACCGCAAAGGTGATATTTGCCAGGTTGTCACATGATTTTTTGGCGCCGCTGCCGGGGATACAAATCTTGGAAGTGGAAGAATACAAAGCCAAATTTGAAACTGGGTGTCCATGCAATATGAATGTCTGCATTGAGAGAACAATGGGAAGAGAGAGCTCAAAGACGAGCAAAGCAGCATGAAGAAGATGAACGTTTGAAAGCCCCATACACTTCAAACAAAATCAAACAAGAAGGGTTGGACTTTCAACTTCTACACAAAGTACAAGCAGCCCTGCGTGAACTTGACCAAAAGAGACGTGAAGGAGCTTGGCAAGGCTACTTTTCATCCCCGTCTTCCAAGAACAAGAAAGACTTGAGCGGGCAGACATACGCGCTACGACCCAGTACACCGACTTCCCCTAAAGCTGTAAAGGAAGTCAATTGCATTAAGAAGTTTGTTCAAGAAAAGACAGCGCAAACACTTACGGAAGAAGAGTGTCAGCATCTGGTACGAAAAATTCCTCGGTTATCCTAAAGAAGATTTGAAGATTAGACTGAAGTTGTGGACCCTCTTACTTCTGATCGGGTTGAAGTCAACAATACCAGAGAAGAAGAAATTGTCGAAGAAGACCCCAATTTGAACTTGACGAATTGGAACCCGTGGGTAGACAACATGGCATCCATACCAAGTAGCTCTATGGTTCCCATAAGTTCAAACTTACCACACCTAAATCCGCCGCACCAATCGATGTCTTTGTTACCCGTAACCCGACATGTTTATCAAAAGTATAAAGGTACAGAGCAAGACGAAGATCTTGACAAATTCATTGAGGAATTTGAAGTCATTTCCTTTGCCAACAAGGAACATGACTCTGCGGATTGACTGCGGATTTTTCCAAGTCTACTCTGAAAGAAGGCTCGGAGCTGGTATACTCATGTAACGCAGAAGGGATTTACACTAGCAGATTGGGCAGACTTACGGAATGGCTTTCTGGAACGATTTCGGGAAGTGGATTATGATACAAGTGTCTTCGTGGCAGTTAATGATTTGGACCGAGGAAAGAAGGAAAAATTGAGAGATTACTCTGAGTGGTTCATGGCCTTATTGAACCGAGTCCCAAAGCAATCCGGGGTGGTGGGTTATTCCAATGCCCAAGCCATTACCTGGTTTCTCGGCGGACTTTCACCGGAGATTCAAATCTTTGCCAAGGAGAGAAATGTAACCCCTTTGGACAAAGTCCTCAAACATGTTGCCCGATATGAGGCGGCTCATTCTAACTCGTCTAGTAATCAAAGAAATCGTGAGAAGAAAGGCAAAAAGCCAAGACGAAGAGCTTCGTGAAGTACTTCTCCTTCTTCGGAAGAATCCTCTACTTCTTCTAATTCTTCTTCGGAATCGGACAAAGAACCCAAGCCAAGAAAAATACAAAGATGCGGAGGAAAGAAGCCCGTAACCCTGCCGGTAAAGAATGTATCTAAGGCGGATCAAAAGTTGGAAACTCTTATTTAAGAGTTCACAGATTTTAAAATCTAGATGATTGGGGCAAAGGACCAAAGAAAACCCCTGTCATTTGGACGACCAAATGTATGGTGCACTGCGTGTGGTAAATCCGGCCATGCTAATACGGAGTGTTTAACTCGCACGACATTTCTAGTGCAACAAATAGATTGGGTACCCAGATGGGATCAAGGCGAAGAAGAAGATACGGTATACCAAACCCAAGACACACATCCTTTATCAAGCCCGTCATATCAAGGTCCCAGGTTTGGACCATGGGAGTACAATCCTACTGTTCCTCCATGAAGACCCCCAATGGGTGGTCAAAATAGACCTCAAAATGTTGCACCGGGTGCTTGTTACAATTGTGGCTCAATTGGACATTGGTCTCCAAATTGTTCAGAGCCAAGATGACAAATTGGGTACGTACCCCTTTGTGGGAATTGTAAAGGATCGGGGCACATAGGAAACCAGTGCCCGCAACCACCCAATCTGAAGCCCCCTGTCAAGTATGTTCAGACTCCTTTTGAGCATGCTGTGCTTCAAGCGAAGGGGGACGCAAACGTCAATTGTATTACCCTTGAGGAAGAAAGGCCTCAAGAAGGAAGTCTAGCTTCAGAAGGAGATTGGCTGGACCTTGAAATTTTGAAGGTAGAAACTCACACGGAGAGAAGGAACCAAGTTTTTGAAGAACCAAGTATGGCGGCGTCTTCCTCCCGGATGAGTTGGACCATTAGTTTTGTGAGGCCATTCGCCTTCGATTTCCAAAGGTGCTTCACATGGTGCATTTCCATGTTTTCCTGGTTCCCGCATATACAGCAAGAGCTAGTTAGGACCGCATGGGTTCGGAGTCTGATTCTAGTGGAGAATTCCATTATTTTTTTATTATTTATTGCAAATGAAAAGACTGCGACCAAAAGCTATTTTGTCTGCAAAAGAGGAAAAGGTCCTAGAAAAAGCTAAAGCAAAAGCTTTGTAGAAAGAAATTAAGGAAGCAATACTACGCACGCAGGAGATGAGTGTGGAGACAAATGCAAAGACGCAAACCCCCGTATTTCCGGCAAATATCAGGTCTGAAGTAAAAGACTTGATCCAAGCCAAAGTTGGTCAACCCAATGATCATCGGGTCAACCACCGACGCACTCCGGTGACCATCCTCAAGCATCCCAAAGTTTGCTTTGAACAGGCAAACAACTCAAAACCAAATCCAAAGGCGAAGCAAGTGAAATTAGGGGGAGTTCCACAATACAATATTGTGGCAGATATGGCGTCTTTTGGCGCGAATGTCAAGTTTAAACAATTATGGGAGGAAAATAAGCTTTATAAAAAGCAGCTAAGTTCAGCCCTCAAGAAAGTAAGGACAATGACAAAGAAGGACTTGCCCGCAATTTATTGTATTGAACAGGAAGATTTGGGATCTCCCAAGGTGGATGCGGAGATAGCAAGCTGTATGATTACATCCATACCCATTGATTCGGGGTCGGGTGTAAATGTCATGACAGAAGACAATGCACACCGACTGGGGTACACAACCTTTGAACCAACACCTCGGATACTTAAGTTTGCGGATCAAACCAGGCGACGGTCATTGGGCATGCTGTTGAATATTACCACGATTATTGGAGGGGTGCCTTTTAAATTAAATTACATTGTGTTATGACCTGTAACCAAAACTGACTACCTTCTCTTGATCGGGAGACCCTGGTTGTACAGTGCCCAAGTTATGGTGGATTGGCACCAACAAAAATTACAATTTAAAGACATTTCGTCTAAAGAACAAAAGCTGGTGACGGTAAGTTGGACGAAGTTTCCTCATCTTGGGGAAACTACTTCGTCAGAAGACAAGGATGAATCCAAAGATTCATCATCTTCATCTTCTGAGGACTCCGGAGCTGACGTCCAAGTAAATTATTTGGAATGCTATGAGGTAGAAGTCGACGATGAAGACCCATACAACATCACCTCGGGTGAACAAGACTTGGAGGAAGGGGGTTTGACGGCAGTACGACTCGGGTTGAGCCGAGTAAGTCACGTAGAAGGTGTCATTAACCCCGATGACTGTCAAGATGTGGTCTTGACTGAAGAAAAGATTTTAAAAATTTCAAAGACAATCACCGCAGAGGAGTTGGCAGGATACACTGCCCTGTTTATAGAGTTCTAGGATGTATTCGCCTAGTCTATTGACCAATTGCCGAGAATTCCACAAGAATTTGGCGAGCACCGGATTGATCTGGTCGAAGGTGCAGTTCCGGTTTGGCAAAGACAATACCGCCTGAACCCAAAGTACTCCCTCCTAGTAAAAGATGAAATTGATAAGTACTTAGGGGCCGGAATAATTTTCCCTGTTCTAAGCAATGAGGGGGTTTCACCCATTGTCATCGTTCCAAAGAAGAAGACCGAGAAAATTCGAGTGTGCCAAGATTTTTGCAAATTAAATGCAGTCACTAGAAAGGACCATCATCCTTTACCATTTACAGACACAATTCTGGACCAAGTAGTTGGTCATCCATGCTATAGTTTTCTCGATGGATTTTCAAGGTACAATCAGCTCTCCATTCAAGAAGAAGACAAGGACAAAACCACATTCACGACTGATTGGTGCACTTTTGCTTACAATCAAATGCCCTTTGGGTTGTGTAATGCTCCTACTACTTTCCAAAGGATGATGAATTCAATATTCAAAGATTTCTTGCGTAAATTTGTGGAGGTCTTTATTGATGATTTTTGTGTGTTTGGGCAAAGAGAGGTACATATAGATTATCTTTGCCAAACTTTTGAAAGGTGTCATTTTGCCGGTTTGTCATTACACCCGGAGAAATGCTTCTTTGCAATGAAAGAGGGAATTCTTCTGGGGCATTGGGTGTCAAGCCAAGGAATTGAAGTGGATGTCAGGAAGGTTAAAGTAATTGCAGCTTTGGAATCCCCGAAG
Organism: Lunularia cruciata; assembly: GCA_948567375.1. Lineage (NCBI taxonomy): Eukaryota > Viridiplantae > Streptophyta > Marchantiopsida > Lunulariales > Lunulariaceae > Lunularia > Lunularia cruciata. The sequence continues at coordinate 14,758,617 of OX419757.1, read as the reverse complement.
AACCTCCGGGAGCTGAGAGCCTTCTTAGGACATGTTGGATACTACAAACGCTTCATGTCAAACTATGCAGTGCTTGCTGCACCAATTACAAAGCTTATGAAGAAATCCAAAGATTATCTATGGGAAGCAACTCAGGAAGAAGCTTTCCAGGTATTGAAGAAGAAACTGGTTGAAGCACCAGTCATGAGGGCCCCAAATTGGGACGTCCCTTTTCATGTGTATGTGGACACTTTGTCCATGGCCATCGGAGTTGTCTTAACTCAAAAGGACGAGAAGAAAAAGGACTACCTGGTGTATTATGCCAGCCAACAACTTTCAGTTTCTGAAAAGAACTATTTGACGACTAAAAGAGAAGCCCTCGGGATGGTGTATGCCTGCAAGAAATTTTGTCACTGCCTATTAGGATACGAATTCGTCTTCTATGTGGACCATTATGCACTGCAACACTTGGTCAAGAAGGCGGATTTGTCCGGGCGAATTGCACGATGGATCTTGTTGTTACAAGAATTCACATACACTATACAAGTAAGGAAAGGAGCTTTGCATTCAAATGCGGACTTCTTATCCAGGTTGGAAACTCAAGACCAAGATTTGGAAATCGATGATCGGTTTCTTGATGAAGAGCTATATCATTTAATGACGGTGCAAAGTACGCAGTATGCGGCAGAATATCATTATTTGCATACGTGCCATTGTCCTGAGGGGCTGGATCCGGAACAAAGGGCAGTCTTCCTCCGGAAAATGGGACCGTACCAATTGAAACACAACATTTTGTTTAAAATAGGCGAAGATGAGATACTTCGGAGATGTTTGGAAGCATATGAAGTAGGAGGAGTCATCGAATCCTTGCACTCGGAAGCATTGGGGGGACATTATGCCCTGAAAAATACGGTGAAGAAAATTCTTTCGGCAGGGTATTGGTGGCCTACGATGTATAAAGATACGCATGCCCATATTCGGAGTTGTGATGCCTGTCAAAGAATAGGGAAACCGACGGCAACTTCCCAGTGGCCTTTGAAACCAATTTTGCCTTTAGCCCCATTTGAGAAATGGAGTATTGATTTTGTGGGACCTATTCAACCAGTAACGCGTGTCACAAGGAAGCGGTACATCTTAGTATGTATGGATTATGCCACCAAGATGGTGGAAGCAGAGGCAACACGAAGAGATGATGCAGAGATAGTAGTAGAATTTTTCTTCCGAAACATCATTTCCCGTTATGGGTGTCCTCTGGAATTGGTCAGTGATCGGGGAACTCATTTTTTGAACTCAATGGTGGAGGCGTTAACCAAATACTTCCAAATTAAGCATTAGAAGACCACGCCTTACAACCCGAAAGCGAATGGACTCACAGAGAAAGCCAATGGATTGCTGTGTAAAATTTTAAATAAGGTGACAGTCAATTATGCCTATGACTAGGATACGAAGTTACTTGCAGCATTATGGGCATATCGGACAACGGAAAAAATTACTACCAAGCAAACTCCTTATTTTCTGACATACGGATTGCATCCCATATTACCAGTTGAGTTTGAAGTACCGACATATAGAATACTTTGTGAAGAATGATTGTCGGAGGAAGAAAGTCAAGATCTTCTGATCCATCAATTGATGTATTTGGAAGAGAAAAAGGACGATGCAATGCAAACTACAAAGGAAATTCAAGAACAACGGAAAGTTTGGCACGATAAAAGAATCAAACATGTGATGGTTCAAGAAGGAGATCTGGTATTATTATATGATAATCGCTGCCTATTTTTTCTAGGAAAATTACATCTGAGGTGGATGGGACCGTATTGTGTGATGGGCATTTATGATAATGGTTCCTGGATGGCAATCCTTTTGCAACTTGCGTCAATGGTTGGAGGATTAGAAAATATTGGACCCCAAACCCAACTTTGTTTAAAAACCCGGTTGTCGGTGTTCACGGGACACTCACATTTGAGGGAGGGGGTATGTGGTACCCACATTTTTTGTTTTTTATGGTTAGTAGTGTTTAAAAGATGAAGTAAGCACGGAAAAGTTGAATTGCGGACAAAGAAGAGGCGAAAGTAACTTCGGAGGAAAGCTGAAGAAGCTGACATCGGATCCGATGATGGAGGTACTTGGAAGAGTAGTATGCCAGAAACAGGCCGAAGATCATCATCTTTGGGTTGGAAAACAAAGGAATGATGAAGACCGTTTAACAACCTTTGTACGTGGCAAGAAAGTACATTTCAAGAAACGGCGGGGGCAGAAGAAGCATGTCTTGATAGTGACCAGGAGGGCACGCAGAAGAGAGAAAATTCACTGACAAAATCGACTGAAGAATGACTATGATTCGGGGCAATATAAAATTGTGACTGCGCAGGGGGAAGTTGAATTCGCTGAGTAAATTTCCAATTCCTTTGAGTAGTTGTCCTGTAGTAATGCATGTCCGAAAGCCCGTCGAGAGTGAAATTTTCCAAAACCCTAAGGGAGTTAGAGTGTCTCGTCCAAGAGACGGGCTGATCTTCCAATAGCGTAGAACGAGAGAACAAATCATGGCAAAGAAGGTGGCCAACGCGCTAGCAGTGAGAGGTTTTGCAATTCAAAGAGTAGACGTAGTAGCTAGGATCGAAGTCTTGGTTAGACTTTGTATTACCTTTTTAGCATGGAACTGGAATTTCAGTTTCCCGGGAGTGATGGCAGAGATCACTGCCAGTAATTGTGAGGAGGGTCCCGAAGTAGAGGGGAAGAGAGGCAATCCGGCTCAATGGACTGAGTCGGATTGGAAGTTAGTCCTGGGGAGAGAAGCAGGAGAGTTGACAGGGATCACCTTCTATCAGAAGTGTGATGCTGCAGAGGAGACGGCAGAGATTTGCAATTCATTTTTCACTCCACGAACTACAAATGGTTACAAGGTGGAATCCTATCGGGACTCAATCCGAAGAAGTATCGTGGGGGCGATGATGGCCATGTTCAAGCCGGAGTGAACATCATACGTAACCATGCAGCAGGCCGTCTTCTTCCATCAGATGTTTGCAGGAGTACCAGTGAATTGGGCGAAGTGCTTCCATCACCAAACAAGGTAGATGGTGGTGAATTGGAGAACAAGCTCGCCACCGCATTATTTCGCACCGTTTATAGCACATTTCTACTTCGGGCTGAACTTGCTCTCTGAAGACGAGCATCATCGTATAGTCTCCCACATGCACCCTGATTTGAGACGAGAAGCCGACGAAGAAGAGCAATAGTATATGCTTCATCTGCGGGCAAATGACGAGTACTTTGCAAGAACGGGATAGTGGAAGATCAAAGATGTTGCCAGTCCAAAGACAAAGAAGCAAAGTAAACCCAAAGAAGCCAAATCATCGCCCATCCAACGCAAGACTCGGAGGCTGATGTTGAAGACTACTAACATCGTGAGAAAGACATCATCAAGATCAGAGTCGGATGAAGAAACTGAGTCACAAGAGGAGGACTCAAAAGAAGAAGAGCTCACGTTGAAAAGTGAGGAGTTGGGTAGCAAAAGTGAGGGAGAGCCCAAAGTCCCGCAATTGGTGGTGGTAAGTGAGGCTGGCAAGGCAATGACGGAGAACAAGCCAAAACTCAAAGCAAAGAAGGAGTATCCCACGGGGCCAAGTTCAAGAAGCCAAGACAAAGATAGTGCCGACACGATGAAGATACAAAGATCACGATTTTGGATGAAGGAGCCAATGACGCAGGAGAAGACTCCAGACGAAGGTGGCAATGGTGAAGAAGACAACTTCAGCGGGATAGCATATTTGACGAGGGTGGTCACACCGTTGCTTGAGTTGTTGAAAGAACATCGTATGGGAATTACCCAAGATCAAAGGAAAGGGATGAATGAGTTGCAGGTGGTGAAGCATCTGCTGAAGGAAGTGCAAGAGTTGCAAGAGCATCAAATCCAAAGAAGTGTGGAAATTGAAGATCTTTGAAGGGAGGAAGACTCGAGGAAGAAAATGCTGAGCGTGCTACAAGGGAGTTGCACAGAGAAAGAGAAAGAACTGCAAAAGCAAGCTGGAGAGTTGAAGGAGCAGGCGATGTGGCTCAGCAAGATGCATGAGGAAGTGAGTAATGTGCACGTCGAGAATGTTCATCAGAAGGCGATGACCATCGTGATGGAGCAAGAGTTGGATAGCTTGAAGAAGAGTGCCGTAGCAAAAGATCAAGCATGGCAGAGAGAATTGGCGTCTAGGCAAGAAGAAGAAGAGCGTTTACAAGAACTTGTCAAGAGTGCGGAGCAGCAGAAAATGCATTATGCAGAGGAGAAGAAGATGCTCGCTGCAAAATACGAAGACACTCTAGGGAAGTTACATTCCTCTCCCTGGCAAAGATGCGTATTTCTGGTGAAAGGCCCCCGAGGAACCAGGTAATGGCTTGGGCATTGGAGTAACCCACCACCCCCGATTGCTTGGGAACTCAATTCAATAGTGCCATGAACCGCTTAGAGTAGTCTCTCAACTTCTCCTTCTTGCCTCGGTCCAAATCGTTGAAGACACTCATGTTGTAGTCAACCTCCCGGAATTGTTCTAGGAAGTTGTTTCTCAAGTCTGCCCAGTCCGCTGGTATGAACCCCTTCAAGGTCACATGGGTGTACCAGCTCTGAGCTTTCTTGCGGAGCAAACTTGGGAAAATTCTCAGTCGATCCGCCGAGTCATGCTCCTTGTTCACAAAGGAGATGACTTTGAATTCTTTGATGAATTCATCGGGGACTTAGTCTTGTTCTGTCCCCTTGTACTTCTGATAGGCGTGTCGGGTGACAGGTAGCAAAGTCATTGTTTGATGCACTGCGATCGGCTAAGGTAGTGTTGAACTTGACGGAATTGAAGGATTGGCTGGTATTGTCGCCGTGTTGTCAGCCCAGGGATTCCAATTCGTCAAATTCAAGGTAGGGTCTTCTTCGACAATTTCTGCTATGAAGGTGTTGACTTCAACCCGAGTGGAAGATTCAGGATCAACACCTTTGATTGGTTCATCAAAACTCCTTCGGGACAATCGAGGAATCATTTGTAGAAGGTGTTGACACTTGTCTTCAGTAAGTGTTCGTGCTATCTTTCTCGAACAAAATTCTTCAAGGAAACAACTTCCTTTATAGCTCTAGGGGAAGTTGGTGTACTGGGCAGTAATGCATATGTTTGCCCACTCGATTCTTTCTTCTTCTTGGAAGAAGAGGGAGATGCGAAGTAGCCTTGCCACCCGCCTTTGCGTTTCTTGTGATCGAGTTCTCACAGGGCTTCTTGCACTTTGTGAAGGAGTTGAAAATCCAACGCCTCTCGTTCAGTTTCGTCAACGAGGGATGGGACGTTCAGACATTTGTCCTCTTTACGCTTAAGTGCTCATCTTTGAGCTCTCTCTTCCCATTGTTCTCTTGATGCAGACATTCATATTGCGTTGATACCCAGTTTCCAATTTGGCTTTGTATTCTTCCACTTCCAAGATTTGTATCCCCGGCAGTGGCGCCAAAAATCATGTGACAACCCGGCACATATCACTTTTGCAGTAATTGGGTGAGTAAAGTTCATTCCCGCAGAGATACGAGTCAGAAATGTCCAAATATGAAGTCAAACAATAACAATGTAGTTCTTCTTGGTTGTGTCTTTAATCTCTCATGTAGAAACTACACCCAGAAGAGAGTAACAAGCACTGATTTGCAGCCTTGTCACAAATTAACACTCCATAATCACAACTCTATCAAATCTTTCCAAACAACTCTTGATTGTGATGATTCAGGCTCTCCCAAAAATGGCACTTCACTGCAAAACGACTTCGCCTCAGAATTGTGTTCCACCCCTCCATTGAAGGCACAACTTCCTCGATCAAAATTGCTTCACATCAACTTTGCACAGCACTCACAAATGGAGAATACTACCAACACTACAATTCCTCTCAGATCTGTCAAGGCATTGCTCCGATTGCACTTCACTCAAGATCAAACACACAAAATGAAGATCAAGGCTGTGGAATCCAACATCCAACAAACACTCTGACTTGCACTTCAAATTTCTCCAAACACTCACAAACACAATTGCAAAGCTGATACTTAGAATCAAGCTCAAGCGACGAGCACTGCTTCACAGCACTTTGCTTTATCTATTCTGAGAAATTATGAGCACTGAACAACATTAGACTGCGAATGCCACTCTTAAATAGTGAACAAATCGACAGTTCTAACAACTATACCGTTCTACAACAACTCTTCTAACCTACAGATCCAAAATGACAATGCACCTCTTCATATCTGCCTCTTCAAATCTCAAATCTGTTTCTAATCCAATCCAATGTCTACTACGTCCTCGGCTTTCAAACCCAAACCTGAAGTAACTTTACTTCCTACTACTCTATCCTCGGGTTTCACATCTTCTACTTCTTCTACTAGATCCAGCAATTCTCTTTCCTGATCTGAAATTCCACTAGTGGGTAATCTATCTAACTCCTTATCTCCCGACCTACTCTTCTCTAAAGTGTCAAATGTCAAATCCGAAGACATTTGGACTCCTATGTTATCTACTTTAGGTTTTGCTCTAACATCCCTCCAAAGTTTTTCTAGCTCTATTTTCACTAAGTCTAATCTAATTGAAATGTTATCCTCTACCTCTAAAATATTTTTGTCTACATGAGTTCTTAACTTAATCAACAAGACATTCATATCAATGTCTTTTGCCTGTCTTTGCCTCGTCTCTTGCACCAACAACTTCAACTCGTGCAGTCTCGCTTCTTCAATTCGAACGTTGGCTTCTGTACTCAACATTGTGTTCACCCTGAGGACAATCTCCTTCAATGGCTCCAACCATGTCTTCCTTTCTCATTCCTGATCTGCAAGCCAGTCCTCTCGATACATTGCCAACTCTGCCTCAAACTCGGCTTTCACTGTCTCCTTCTCTTTCTCCTTCTGTATAACCTTCTCCTCTTGATTACGAAGTAACTCTCGTAATCTCTCTTCTTCCCTATACCGTGCAGCCAACTCTCTTTGCCAGAGTTGCTTCTTCTCTTCCATACTCTCCATCACTCTATCGAGCTCTTGATCCTTCGCTGCTACCCTTGCCATAGCATGGATAAGTTCTACTCTTGAATCAGCAAACTGCTGCTTCAAGATTTCATACTCTGCTACTTGTCTCTCTCTTGCTATGTCACTCTTCCTCGCAAGATCCTCTCGATAGCTCACTTCCCTCTTTAGGTCTTCAATTACCTGACTTCTCTCTACTGCCTCCGCTCACAGTTCTTCCCTTTCCTCCTCACCTCGGGTTACACTCTTCTTCAACTCCGAGTTCTCTTCTTCTAATCTTGCCAATACCTGCAATACAATCTTTACCTCCGGACATGTCTATTGCATCTCCCTCTTCTTGTGCTCCAACTTCACTAACAAAGGACACACAATCTCCTGCAGGTACTCCACTCCATTTCTCGCACCTACTTCTTTCTGCGTAGAAATCTCCTTCCTTACCTCTTCTTCACCCGATACTCGCCTTCTCCTTTGCAGTCTTTGTATCGGGATTGACGCCTCACTGCCTCTGCTTTCTTCAACCTCTTCCTTTGCTTTACTCGGCCCATCTTTACACTTCGCCTTACGTTGCAAGTGAACTCCTTGTTGTACTTCGATCTTCTTTTCTTTGGGCACAATTACTTTGTCTTCCAATTGTGTATTGTCTTCGGCTTCCAACTCTACTTGCACTTCTTCTTCCTATTCTTCAGCCATTGGCGCCAATGTCATCTCTCCACCTTCATCACTATTGCTACTTGTACCTCCACTCTGCAACGTTAGCTCCGGCTACTCCTCGTGTTCCGAGTCTTCTATTTTGAGCTCGGCATCTCCTTCTGAGCCCTCATCCTCCGACTCAATCACCACCATACCTCACCTCGGGTTACTTCTCTGCATCTTCCGAGGTTTCTTGCTTTCTTTGGCTTCACCTTGCCGACCTCTCTTCTTTGTCGGGGTACTCACTACGACCTCCACGTTCTTCCCTATCTTTGTGTAGTAGTTGTCGGTGCTCTTGATCTGCAAGATGTATTGCTGCTCCTCGACATCAACCTCCTTTCGCACATCAAGATGGAAGTGCAACACCATCCCAGTCCGCTCTGCCAAGTTCAGCAAGTTGAGCCCGAGGTAGAAGTGTGCTGCAAACGGCACGATGTAGTATGGAGGCGACTTATCCCGCAAATTCCACACCATTTGCCTTGTTCTCTCGTGAAAACACCTCGCCCAATTGATTGGTTCTCCTGCAAACAACTTATGGAAGAACACCGCTTGGTGTTTCATCACATAAGTTGTTCTCTTTGGCTTCAAGATTGCCATGAGAGCACTCACAATCCCTCTCTTCATAGGGTCTTTGTAGCTCTCAACCTTGTACCCATTCTTCATCCGTTTTGACAAGAAGGCATCTCTCACCTCCTGGGTCTCTTGAGCTATCTCTCCCTTTCCCAAGAACGTGGCTCCTTGCTTTGAGCTTGCTTCCTTCCCGAGTACAAGTCTCCAATCCGACTCTGTCCAGCGAGCTGGATTTCCTCTCTTCCCCTCTTCCTCAGGTCCATCGAGACACTTACTCTCGATGATCTCTGTCATGAATCCTAGAAAACTTACATTCTAGTTCCTTGCTTGAAATGTGATCCAAAGTCAGCTCAAGACTTTGATCCTTGCTATCACATCTAACCTCCAGATCGCATGATTTCTCACTACAAATTTGGAGTTCTTCTTCCCTCCTCCCATCTCTTCTACCTTCTCACTCTCTCGATTTCACTCTTGTGACTTCTCCCTTGTGCACGAACACGAGTCCAACTCTATTTCCCTTTCCCTGATCACCTGCAAGACAACTCCTCAACGGCGAAGGAAAATTGCTTGACATTTCGTCATTGCAAGTTTGATTTTTATAGAGTTGCACTTCTTCATCTTCCGTCACTTCGAGTTCCTACCGAGAAATCACACCTCTAACATGCACCGGTCACTATCAATCAACCTTTGCGCGTATGAGCCGCTAGTTTTCAAATGGCCCCTTCTTGAATTTCTTGCCCCGACAAAAGGTTGTTAGACTGTCTTTGCCTCGGGTTGAGCTCCCCCCAATCTGAAGACAATTTACTTTGGGTTGTATGCTGACAGGGCATTTCTGAATACTTTGCCTTATGACCTGAAGTCACTTTACTTTGGGTTTGATCCCGAAGACTCTTTTCTTTGCCTTCTTCGGCCATTTAGGCACAATCCGACTTCTCTATACACTTCTTCTCCTTTACTCTGAAAAAAACAAAAAATGTGGGCACCATAGGTACTCTGGTGTACTCTGGGTAGTGAGGCTGGAGTGATGACTAGTCAGACTATCTTTGTTTCTCTTTGATGAGGCAGGAAGTGATGACCTGTAGACCGTGAGAATGCGTGTTGTGATGGCAAGTTATAGGTTGCCCTTGCCCCTAGTGTAGTTGTCTTAGTTAGAGTTATATTAGTGGGTAGCATTTTGTTAGTTTTGGCACTTGGTGGTGCTTGGTTGGTGTTGGCACTTGGTGGGGTACTTGCGGTTGCGGTTTGCGATTACATTTTGTGGTTTTAGTTTACGGTTGCAATTGCGGTTACTTTGTCACAACGGAGTTCTTTGGGGATTCTAGAGGAGATAGCCTTGTAGTACATAGTGGGTTTACTCAAAGTGACGCTCAATATCAGCCTGTATCTCGAGTCGTAGTGAGGGAGGAGATTGACTCTAAGTTGGAGTTTGACACAAGAGCTGATTCAGTTGAGAGTGCACTTGGCATGTCTACACTATTGTTGTGGGACATGGATGAGATTTATGGGGCCTCCAAAGGTCCTAGGCTTTACTCTGGTACAATGGGTACCCTTGAGTTGGATGACTTCATCCAAGAGTTTGATAGTTGGTGTGATTTGCAGCAGATGCAGAACCCAACTTTGTTTATGCCCTTCATGACATGGAAAGGGTTGTTTCAGCACTTGGAAGGTCTGCCAATGGATGACTACCATGAGTTTAGGAGAGCTCATGTGGAGGAGATTGAGTTATGGAGACAATATTGGTCTCCAAACTATGTCTCTATCACTTTAGGCTCAATTGCTAGGAGTAGATCAGTTGTACTCACGATCTAGCTCAAGTAGTGTTGGTGGAGTTAGTGGAGGTACACTAGATGGAGATAGTATTACCATAAGTGGAGGTATTGTGCAGGAGGTGGTGTGGTACCCAAGTTAACCCCATGGTAGAGTTCTTCCAGTGTTTGAGGCATAACTACTAGGGAGTGCGGACTGTAACACCCATTTGTGCATGTGTGTGGTATTGTGATATTTAGCTTGGTATTACAAGTACTTGAGAGATATTATTTATATAGAGATAAATGATGGTTCTACATTAGTCATGATTAGCTAAAGTTAGTCACAGCTAAGATAGAGAGGATGTTACTTTAGAGGAAGTGGAAAAGATGAGCACCACTATTTTGGATTCTAGTGTGTTGACTTGGTATTATTCCTAGGTGTTTGGCTTTGAGGAAAGAGTTGAGAATTCTTGGGCCCGCAAGCATTTTTGTTTTGGAGTCTTCTATAGTCCAAGGATAGCCCATGTGAATGAATCCTTGACTTAGTGGTTGGGTCAAGATGAGACCACATGCTAGTGGAATATGCCCATGTGAATATATATTCCTTTCTACTTTTTGACTTTACTTGACTTTTAGTCTAGTAACTTGAGTTATTGCAGTAATTAGTAACTTTGGTACGTAACTATTTAACAAGTATATAAACAAGGAGTGAGGAGGTACTCATCATCCTTTCATTTGCAACTATCTCTCACTCATTGAGTTCTCTAGTGAGCAATGTCTTGAGTCTTGGAGTATTAGCCTTGGAGGAGTATGATGGAGTTGGGGTTCCTTGCCTTTTTAGTCCATGGTGATCTACCATAAATAGCCATCAGAGGTTCATACTGAGTGAGAGACAAGCCAGCTCATAGGACTGACAAGCTAAGGAGTTTGTAGGGTTCCAGCGGAAGGCTGGTGAGAGCCTACGCAAGACATACATTTGCATGAGGCGGCTGATCAGTTTCACTCAAGGAGTTATTGAGGCCCAGACAGTTCTATTTTGGTATGGGATACTAGACAAGGAGTAGTGACGTAGAGTTCATGATGCTACATTGTTATAAGCTACTTTGTCTACTTTGGCAATGGTCTTTGGTTTGGCTGAGCATATTGAGCTCAACATGGTGGAGGTGAGGGTGGTGACATCTGGATTTGATAAAGAGACCTCATCCACAACTGTTACTTCTTCTAGAGTGCAGCAAAGTGCACCACGCCCTATTGGTTTTTGAGGATAGAGTGGATAGCTTAGATCCTATGGAGCGAGTGGGGGGCCTAGTGGAGTTAGACCCTTACCTTCATTTTTGGTCAGCAACAACCAGTGAGTAGTGGTGTTGCTTGTTGGACTTGTGGTGGACCTCACCATCAGAGAGAGTGTACTTAGGGCAGTGGACCTAATACCTTGGGTGCATCACAGTCAACATAGAGGCAATGTGAGCATTGCTATAGATTTGGTCACACTAGTGACTGGTGCTTTGACCTACACCCCCAGTTACGGAGTGGTAGGGCTGCTATGGTAGGTAGTAGAGGAGCTCTTGTTCATGGAGGACGAGGTGGTGGTAGAGGATCTACACCTAGTAGAGGTGCAGTACCTACCCTTACTCTGATACAACTATGGCTACTCGGATTGAGTAGTTGGAGCAGAGATTGGCTAGTATAGCCATTGCTCAGAGGAGATCAGATTTGGGTGGTGAGGCTTCCACCTCATATGTTGGTGATAGAGATGCTTTGGACTTCATGTGCTGAGCATCATAGGTGGATGCATCTGTAGCAGTGACTAGGAGTGTAGTATGTGCTCTAGAGCCTAGAGGAGCATCAGTGGAATTGGACCCATAGAGAGGAGAGGTTGGGAGATAAGTCAAACTTCCCCAATCTTTTATGCTATCTGAGGCATTGTAGACAACATCCATGGCTCCTAGACGTCCTAGTGCAGGTATGGTAGGTGGTGATGGATTACATGATAGACTACTTGCTAGTCAACCACTTGCTACTACACAAACTGAGTCTAGCATGATGTTGGGAGCGGCTCACCTAATTATACAATGCTCTTTGTTTTCAACCAGTGACATGTTTACATTGGGAGTTGACCCAGCCCTAGTGTTCTGGTTGGCTGCCACACTTTGTGAGAGTAGGGATGATGTAGTTCCTACTAGTAGAGCAGAGGTGGTTGATAGTAGAGCGGACTTGGTTGAGGAGCATGGGATCCGTTCAGCAATGAATGGTTATGGCAGGCAATAATGGCTAGAATGGAGGAGTTGCCAACTAGACTGGCCTTTGAGAGAGCATGGTTTACACTTGGTGTTGTCCTATTGGATAACTAGAGGGGGATTTTTCATTTGGTGGGACCTTTAGGGAAGGTCTATACACCACAAAGAGTCTTGTTAGACTCTGGTGCATAGCCCTTTATATTGGAGAAGGTTGCAATAGTCGCTCTGGAGTTACGGAAGACCAATGTAGAGAGGTGTCCATTTTAGATCCAAACATCTCTAGGTGGTGGTTTGATGTAGTACATCACACGTGGGGAGCTTGTTGTCTAGGTTCAGCTTGGTCATCCGATTGATAGCTCAATGGTGAGAGCTCAGGCTATTGCGACAATAGCTGAGTCATATGATGTGCTAGTTGGGAGAGCAATGTTATACCCCATGGGTTTCAGTATTGACTATTGGGAGGAGACAGCTTCTTATAGACCAGGTTGGCAGTCTGGTGAGGGATGGGTATGTTGCCTACTAGTATGCTTCAGTAGTGGTAGTCTTGGCTCACTATCGTTCGGGACTATGGCAACATCAGTTTCAGCTTTCAGTGGTGCAGTTACCTGGCCTGGTGATTTATTGGAGAAGAATGCCCATGCAGAGGATACTCTCATACCAGAAGAGATCACTTGGATTTGGAGTGCAAGTGAGATTGTTTCATCCACCTTGGATGTTCTATTGTGAAGTTCAGAGGAGACATTGCAAAAGCATATAGATCAATTGGTGCAACAAGCTTGGAGTGGAGCCTTTGTACCATCAAGAGATGAGTGTGAGGATGAGCCTCCAGAGTTGATTACTTTGACACCTCTAGATACTACACTCATTGCTTGGCAGTATCCAATAGAGGGGATATGTCTATTGGAGTTGTTTGGTGGGATAAGCACCGGACTAGCTACGGTCCTACAAGCGGGTATATGAGTACAGAGGTACTTGTATGTGGAGAGAGATGAGACTGCTAAGTGAGTCTCTCTACATCATGTGGTACACTTGGCCTATCAATATCCAGACTTATTACCAATTTTAGCAGTCAAAGGTTACCAAAAGGCCCTACAAGCAAACATTTCCTTACTAGAGGCGCATGATCTAGAGAGACATGGGCTTGTTCACTTGGTGATTTTTGGATGGCCATGTTAGGGACATACACGTGTTGGCCAAGGTTTAGGTCTTTAGGATCCTCATTTTGGTGTGTTTTGGGAGATGTTATGGATACTACAACATCTCTAGATTCATCAGTCCATTTCTCCAACTTACCTTTTGGAGAACGTTCCTTTGATGGGTGATTGTTTCACCAGAGTGGTGGCAAGTACACATCAGGTCCATTCTTGGATGGGACCTGCTATATTTTTAGATGCAACCAAAGTGGGATCACGAGCTCATTGTCTTTGTCTTTGGTGGACAAACCTCTTACCTAATGAGGTTCTACAACATGCATATGATAGGATTCAACAACTAGACCACATCCTTGTTGATGATATCTTTGATGTTGAGCGGCAGTCTTAGACAGTGGTAGTGGCTGATAGGTCACCTATGGCAGTGGTGAACCTAGTTGGATAGCCTAGAGCCGCATTTCCTACACTCATGAGTTTCCTAGGCTCTCATGCTTTTTGAGAGGGATGATCTGGACTTGTTTGGGACTCATAATCATAGCAATTAGTGGAGCCCAACACCGATGAGAGAGAGCAATTGATGGGTTTTTGCACCGGTATTATTGTTGTTCTAGTAGTGTTAGAGGCATCCAAGGTGTAGGTGTTAGGTTGGGCTATGGACCTGAACTGTTTGACCTAGATTGTGAGCCTTGGCTTGGCAAAGTAGCATAAGATGCACTTGATAGGCATCACCACTCGAACACTTGTGAGCCTTGTGCCTATCGAGACAATTTAGGCACATGTTAGGAGCAATGGACCGAGTGGACATGGTATTCTTGGGACACAGCCAGTAGCTACTAGGAAGAGTGGTCTACTTGGAGTCCATCCAGGTGAGCATGGGCTACTTGGATTACACTCTTGGTCCACTTGGGATGCAGCTAGAGGACGTGTGGAGCTTACAGCCATAGTGGAGGGAGTTTTTCACATAGAGGTTGGGACCTCTAGTGGTTAGGGACCATGACACTATTGCTCCTAAGGGCCCAGTGTAGTAGCCAGTCAGTACGTCTTCCACTCCTACTACAGTTACAAAAGATACTTGGGAACTAGATCTTGGACCCAAGCTTATTGGAGAGGAAAGACGAAGAGTTTGGAGGTTCTTGAGGAGCTAAATGAGTTGTTTTGCCTTTAGTATGAAGGATTTGGATGCTCTAAAGGGACCTTGTATATAGATTGAGTTGACTAGCAATACACCAGTTTTCCGATATCCTTATCACTATAGTGATATGGAGAGGACATTGATTTAGAGTCGGAGTATAGACCTTTTTGAGGCTGGTTTGGTGGAGATCTCACATAGAGAGTATGCATCAACTATAGTGATGCCAACCAAGAAGGATATGCATGGAAACTACACAGATAGGCAGATGTGTGGAGATTACCATCCTATCAACCGACATATCAATGCTGATTGGTATGCCATGCCTACATTAGAGGAGATTTTTGATGCAATTGGGCATGCAAAGGTCTTCAGTACTTTGGATTGTTGATTGGGATATCATTATTTGCCAATCAGAGAGGAGGATAAGTCCAAGACAACATTTTGGGCTATTGATCCTCACGGTAAGGATGTGTTATAGTAATGGAGGTTCTTACCATTTAGGTTAAAGAATGCTCCCATTGAGTTCTAGAGGGTCATGGATAGGATCCTAGCTGGATTTGATTTTGATCGATGTTATATTGATTACATTTTGGTCTATAGCACTATTGTGGAGGAGCATGAGAGACAGTTGTTGGAGGTGTTTGAGAGGTTGAGATCTCATGGACTCAAATTACATCTTGGGAAGTGTAGGTTCTTCCATGAGCAGGTTGAGTATTTGGGTCACACTATCTACCCAAGAGGACTTGGTGTTCAATAGACCAAGGTAGAGGTTATTTCACATATTCCTTGGCCTATGGATGTGAGCAGAGTGCGAGCATTCCTTGGGTTGGTAAACTTTTATCGCTGCTATGTTAGAGGATTTAGTGCCATTGCCAAGGCCTTGACAAAGCTGACCAAGCTTACACAAGAGTGGTGTTGGGGAGATGAAACGGAGAGAGCTTTTGTAGAGCTCAAGAAGAGGTTGACATCTGCTCTTATTTTGAGGAGACCAATCAGAGGACAACCATTTCAAGTTCATACTGATTGGAGTATGTTGGGACTTGGAGCGGTACTCACCTAGTATGATGATGTGGGGAAGGAATTTGTGGTGGTCTATGATAGTCACTCCAACAATTCAGCGGAGGTGAAGTATAGTTCATATGAGGGAGAGTGCTTGGTAATAGTTTGGGCACTAGAACATTTTTATGTTACCTATTTGGTAACCCTTTCACTCTCATCACTAATCATCAGCCATTGAAGTGGTTGGTGGGATCCGACAAGCTTTCAAGGAAGTTTGCACGATGGGCTCTAATTTTATAGGAGTATGATTTCACGATTGTTCATAGACCTAGAGTGGTGAATTGTGATGCAAATGGGTTGAGTAGAAACCCATGTCCCAACCAGCAAGATCAAACTAGAGCATGTTGGCATGGTGAGACAAATAAGGAGATGGTGCCAGGTTGGCATGCATTTGCCTTTCTTTGTATATTTTTTGAGACTTTGGTGGTATCTCTCTCAACACATATAGGAGGAGTTATTGAGGTCATAGATCTAGAGAGTGAGGATATTAGTACAATTCAGCAAGACATTCATGGTGATGTCTTAATGATGGATTATCTTCACATTGGTGTTGTGGGTGGCACAGTTGGGGCCAAGGAGAGAGACCGTGTTTTTCAGCAAGCCAGGCGGTTCAGATTGGAAGGCAAACATCTTTTGCATGTATGGGAGGATGGGAGAGTGCAAGTAGTACCACTTCCATCTCAAAGACCACAATTGGTCCATCATGCTCATGAGGAGCTAGGCCATTTTGGAGTAAAGCGTACATATAGCTTACTCCAGAGTCACTATTGGTGGCACGGTATGTTGATTGAGGTACATTAGTTTATTGCCAAATGTGTGGTTTGTGACTAAGTTAGAGTATCCTTCAATGCTCCTACACCACAATTACACCCATTACCTATCATGAGATTGGGTTACCATTGGAGTTTGGACTTTGTTGGACCTTTATTGTTGATTGTGAGACATCATCGTATGTTTTGGTGATGGTGGAGCACTTCTCCAAGTGGATTGATTTGGTGGCACTTCCTGACAAGTCTAGTGAAGAGACAACTTACTCATTCCTAGATCAAGTTCTTAGTCATTTTGGTGCACCAATTGAGGTTTTGACTGATCAGGGTATAAAGTTCTTGGAGGAGTTTCAGGTCTTGTGTGACAAGGCTTTGATTGATCATCATACTACATCCCGAGATCACCCTAAGGTAGATGGCTTAGCAAAGAGAGTGGTTCAGACAATGAAGAGAGGATTGCAAAAGTATGGTTTGTAGAGAGGCCACTTGGGAGATTAGGACCTCTAGTTACCTTGGTTGGCCATGGGCTATTGGTTCAATGGCAAGCCTCCTTAGCATCCTTCTCTCTATACTTTCTACACTATAGACAAGATCCAGATTTACCTACAGCCATTTGTTGAGATGCTCTTGTAGTCTTGGACTTGGATGATCCAAATGTATGGGTGAGTGCATGTTCTCAATGGGCAGAGATCTTTGGAAGAGTGATGCCAATGGCCTTTGAGAACTTGGCAATTGCTCAGCATAGGGATACCTTACACTATGCTACCATTTGAGGAGGAGGTTCTAGACCCTCAATCCATCAATTTCATCCAGGTGAGTATGTACTATAGTAGACAGCACCAACAACAATTGATATTTTGATAGGCCGCACTACCTTGAAAGTCCGTGAGGTTTTGTCATATGGAGTCCTTGTGTTGGAAGGATGTGATGGTGTTGTTTGGAAGGATCATGTGCACAATTGTATGCCATGCCACCTCCCAAACATTGATGGTACTCTGGACCCAAGCTTGGCACTTGTACCTATAGGCTTGAGGTGTATGTTATATGGCTCTTTTGGTGGAGTTGCTACTATGTTCGTGTGTGATAGCTGTTCAAGAGGATGGCATATGGCATGTATGACTCCTCCCCTCATG
Source organism: Lunularia cruciata (assembly GCA_948567375.1). Classification (NCBI taxonomy): domain Eukaryota; kingdom Viridiplantae; phylum Streptophyta; class Marchantiopsida; order Lunulariales; family Lunulariaceae; genus Lunularia; species Lunularia cruciata. Next base: position 14,741,142 of record OX419757.1, on the reverse strand, counting down.
GTGGTTCCTCAAGGACAATGGTTATATCCTAGATGTACTTGACCTATAGCTACTTCATCAATTATATGGTATAGATTGCAGATAAACAATTAACAATGGAGCTCCATAGCACTCGGCCTCTTGATCTTTGCCCATCATAGGGTATACCATATACTTGAAGTAGATGGCTATCTAGAGTTAGAGGGACCTAATTTCCAGCTAGGGAGACGATTGTGGCACTTTAGAGTTTATGTATGACTTATGTGTGAGTTGTGTTTCTATAGTGTATGATGTTGACAACAATGTATGTTGTGTAACTATGTATATACGCATGACAGTTGCCACGTCATTTGTAGTGTCACATCTAGATTGCTTCGACACTAGAGTTCCAATGATAGTAGTTAGAAGCATTTTGGCAATTACTCATAGACTACTTTCTGACGGTCAGATTTTTTGTTTAGGGTATTGACTTCATGGTGGGGCCCACCATCAGCTGCAACATTTGTACCGTTGGTTGTGCCTTCAGCAGGACCATTGGGATGAGACCTAGGTCAAAATCAGGAGTATACCCTGGAAGTGCAGCTCTAGAGAGCTTACTTCTTTGATGTTGAGCCTTCGAGTTCCTGGTTAGAGTGGACAAAAAGCCGGCAAGCATCACCTGGATTCTCTTAGCTAGAGTGGGTGTGGCCTGATTGTAATCAGTGCCCTATTGTTTGCAAGTTGTTGAGGATCAGATTAAGTATTGATCTGAGTTCAGTTGATCCGAGTTGTGAATAATTTGATTATTGTGGCACTTTAGAGTTTATGTATGTCTTATGTGTGAGTTGTGCTTCTATAGTGTATGATGTTGAAAATGATGTATGTTGTGTAATGATGTATATATGCACAACAACTAGTCTTTCCTCTTTATGGATCCAACTCCATTGATTATCCTTTAGGCTCTAGAGCACAAATTGCACTCTTAGTTACTATAGCAGATATATCTACTCATGTTGCTCCACACATAAAGTCCAAGACATCTTTATCACCAACATAAGAAGTGGAAGCCTCAGCACTCAAATCTGATCTCCTCTAAGCTATGGCCATGTCAGCCAATTTTTGCTCTAATTGCTCAATCCGAGTAGCTATGGCTATATCAAAAGCAAGGGTAGGTACTAGGCCACTACTAACTATACATCTTCTACTACCACCTCATCCTTTGTGACTTGGAGCTCCTCTACCACCTGCCATATTATCCCTACCACTCCATAACTCCAGTTGAAGGTCAAAGCATCAGACACTAGTTTGACCAGATCTATAGCAATGGTCACATTATCTATGTGTTGGCTGTGATACACCAAAGGTTATCATTTCTATTTTCTTGAGTGCACTCTCACTTGTGGTGAGGTCCACCACAAGTCCAGCAAGCAACACCACCACTCAATGGCTATTGTTGACACAAAAATGAAAGTAAGGATCTAGCTACACTAGGCCTTCCACTTTGCCCCATAAGATCTAGGTTGTCAACTTAGCCCCTAGAAGCCAACATGATATAATGCACTATGTTGCATTCTAGAAGAAGTAACAACTATGGATGAGGTATCCCTACCAAACCCAGATGTCACCACTCTCTCCTCCACCATGTTGAGCTCAATGTGCTTAGCCAAACTAAAGATCATTGCCAAAGTAGGTGAGGTAGCCTATAACAACAAAATATCATGTATTCTATGTCACAATTCCTTGTCTAGGATCTCGTACCAAAATTGTACTACTTGGACCTTAGTAACTCCTTGAGTGAAATTGATTAATCATCTCATGCAAGTGTATGCCTCACATAGGTTTTCTACAACCTTCTATTGTAACTCCTACAAGCTTCTCAACTTGTCAATCTACACTCCTTGATAGTTTTACCAAGAACACCAGAAGAATTCAACCATGGGGTTAAACCTTCATATTATACCACCTCATGTAGCAGTACTTCCACTTGAAGTAGTATCATCTCAGACAAGTGCACATCTACTAGATACACCAATGCTACAAGAGCTAGAACTTGTGTGTATTGTTGATCTATCCTTAGAAACCAAGCTTGAAGTGATAGAGATGTGATATGGAGACCAATACTATCTCCATATCTCAATCTCCTCCAAGTAAGCTCTCCTAAACTCATGGTAATCATCCATTGGTGGACCTTCCAAGTGCTAGAACAACTCCTTCCATGCCATGAAGGATGTGAACAAAGTCAAGTTTTGCATTTATTGTAGATTATATCAACTATCAAACTCCTGATTGAAATCATCCAACTCAATGGTACCCATTGTACCATAGTAGCACTTGGAGCCTTTGGTATAAGGCCTACAAGCACTATAAATCTTGTTCATATCCCACAACAAAAATATGTCCACACATGGTGCACTCTCAACTAAATCAACTCCTATATCAAATTCCAAATAAAAGTCAATGTCCTCTCTCACTAAGACCTACGATACAAGTTGATATTAAGCGCCACTCCATGGAAACCCACTATATAATGCAAAGATATCTCCTCTAGAATTCCCAAAGAACTCTATCATGACAATGCAACTCAAATCATAACCATAACCATCACAAGTACCTCATCAAGGATCACCACCAAGTGCCACTACCAATTGAACACCACTCATTAATGTAGATCTAATTGTGACAACTACATTAGGAGAAAGGGCAGCATGTAACCTACCATCATGACACACACTCTCATGGTTTGCAGGTCATCACTCCCTAGCTCACCAGAGAGAAATATAGATAGTTTGAGTGGTCATCACTCTAGCCTCACTATTGAGAGCACACCAAAGCACCAACACTCTAAAGTCAAGGCACCTCACACAAATATGGTGCATAAACAAGAAGTAGAGAATGGATGGGGTCCAATCTAGACAAAAACCCTCCATCTCATAAATCAACATTGGATTGACTCTACCACCATTTGGCACAATAAGAGTGTCTATCTACTCTTAAGCTACCAAGATCACCAAGGATCAAATTTCCTTTCCTAGCCAAAGCTATATGTATATAAGTATCAGTTGACTAATCACTACGACAACAAGTGAGGGTAAACTAGTTGGCCGGGGCACCAATCTAAGAACTAAAGACTTGGGGTTCAAACCTTATTGCACACAATCTAGGAAGGTGGACAGACTTTGCCAAAAGATGATCATAAATTACCATAGACTTATCTAAATTGGCTAGCCTCATGCTTGCTTGTTGGCCCTTTATGTAGCCTTATGCCTTGAAGCCTTTGCCACCAAAATTTAACCAAATGAGGCCTTCTTCTTGCCAATCTAAACCCTCTCTAAATCTACCTTGAAGTCTCAAAATACCATCAAAATTTAGCCAAATGAATCCTTTCCTCTTGCCAATTTGAACACTCTCCAAATCTGGCCAATCTTCACCAACTTGAGCACTAGCTAGGGCAATTCATGCAACTCTAGATCACCTTTGCCAATGATGCATTTCCTCTACAATTGGTTGACTGCCAAATCCTCCACTAACTATCAACTTGGGACAAATTGAGAAGATAAGGATCTCTGAATCTCTAATTCAAGAGGATAGGTTCCGAATCCACTCCAATTTGGCTTCTCAAGTCCAATTTGCAATGCCAAAGCCTCCAATTTCATTCTCTTGCTCTCAAATTGACATTCACTGACTCAAAATTGATCTCAAATTTGAGAAATTTGTGTAGTGCTTCTATACACTATCTGCCCCATTACCAAGTCTACATCAACTCAAACAAGGTTTCCACACATTATCACCCTTAAGGAAATCTAAGATCATGATTGCATATACCAACGATCCATTAGGCTTGGAGATATCATCAACGCCCTCAATTCTTGTACCCAATTTCCCTTTACTCTCACTTATATGATGTAATCAATTTGATCTTCCACACAAATCACACTCAAATCAGATTTGAATTTGATCTTCCGCTTAATAATCTACCAACAATAAAGCAACGATTAAATCAGGCCCTATCCACTCTAGCTAAGATATTCCATATGATACTTCCGACCTTTATCCATCATAGCCAAGAACTCAAAGGCTCAACATCAAATAAGTCAGCTCTATAGAGCTACACTTCAAAAGTAGACACTTTGCTCGACCTAGATCTCTAGCCTTAATGACATCACTGACAATACATATGATGATACAAATAGTGCAAGTTACAATTGGTCATACCATGTGATCAATATCCTTAATAGGAAAACTAGCTGCCACCAAGTTATTGTGAGCAACTACTCAAATAAATATGAATGCCAACACTACTACTTAAGCATTCGAGCCAACTAGCTTCGACGATACAAATGTCATGAGAAATTAGAGACAAGAATTTCTTATATTGCAAATAAATTATTGTTAGTATTCTTCAATACATAGTTAAGTTTATTTAAACTTGGAAATCTCCTTTGTAAGGTAGATCTACATTTGAATATACAAAGCTATACAGATAATTTATGAAGAGTAAAAATGAATTAGGAAAATAAAATATGATAAATATGATTTCTTTTTAAGAACATCATATTTTACCTAATTATCTAGATTAGAAAATAACTGTATTTTAGATAAGATTTAGATAAAAATATTTACCATTTAGAATCATATATTTGATGATAAAATTAAAAAAATTCTAATTGAAAAATAAGAATAGTTATTATAAAAACTTCTCCTAGAATTTTCCATAAACAAAGCTGATCACAATGATAATATTGGTAATAATGGGTACTATCGATAAGAAACAAAATATTGAAAAAATAAAATAAAGGAAACAATAAATATTAATTTTTTTCATCAATAACCTCCAACTTTAAGGAAATCCGAGGCAATTTGATTCTTTTGTTTAGATTGGAAATCGGATAAATTAAAAATACCTCAAATTTCTAGTATGGATTTTGGATCATCAACCGGAGACAAGCCGACTCGAAACGCCAACATTTCAGACTTTGGGCCCTTACTTTCATAATAATATCATGCTTGCTTTCGGTACTCTTGGTCGTGGTATACGATGTCCTTAAGTTTCCTTAATAAATGAGTTGAAAGACAAAATCATATAAAAATTAAATAATGGTATGTATTTTTTCTGAGATTGAAGCAGATACTGGCGTCGCTTCTACTTCAAGCTCTGAAGATCTGAAGCTTGCGATCTAGTGCATATGCACCAAGTAATGCAAGAATCGTTCCTTGGGAGACCGACAACAACTGGAACATACTTTTGAATAGAAAATTTTCCACATGTTTAGCAAAAACTATGAACTATAACTTTGAAATAATAACCGGCTTCTAGTCTTGCGTTAGCCTTTTTAGAATTTCGTTGCTAACAAAGTTAGTTTAAAGAAATTATTAGCGTATGCCTGCTTGAATTGCATCAGTTAAACCAGTTCGTTGAAGGATTGATATGCATCATACCGCAAAACTGGCCAGCAAATAAGTAAAGAAATACCACGAAAAACTGGACTTCAAAACAACTTGCCCTCTCGTATGTGTCACAGTATTACAGAGACAAGATACGCTCTTTTGTACAAGATCGTTCACTTAGTGGGATGGGAATTGGAGTTGCGAATTCTTCATGACGAACCCGACTCTCTACTTCTCATGGAATATACGGTATTTCAAACAAACACAGGTAGAGATACTGTAGTCGCGGCTCATCTCCGATCACACAGTCGTAACAGTCATAACTTGCTCTGGCTTCAAGCTTTGTGGGCCTGTCAAACAAGGGAGGTGCATGCCATCCGCCACTTGGCCGGAGATGAAAGCAACTGATCCTATACAACACCAACCACATAAACATCAGAGGAGAAGATTAGTGAACGAGTTCAGAGAAGCCAGGAGGACGGAGGAGGAGGTGATTTACGAGGCTGTATAGGGACAGTTATCATCCATCTGCTGAAAGATTTGGTATCATGACGCAGACTAGTCGGTGCTGCTTGGGGCTGGGTGTCCTACTTTGTTTCACAATTTTGGGTTTTGCAGAGGCTCGCGATGTCACGCTGAAAGATTCCGTGCTGCGCTTATTTTCTGAAGAGGAGCAGTGCGGACCCAAGTTGTCTATCGAGACTCCAGCCTGCAAGGTGGAGAAGAAGGGAGATGGGTTTGAGCTCCGACGCTATCCTGCTGGCCAGGTTGGTTTCGATGCCAGTTTGTAGCATCAAAGTAGTATTTGTCACTCCTGATGTATGAACCGCGACCTTCCGGTGGCAGAAGACTCTCTTGCGAGTTATTACCTAAATTGGAGTTGAGTGGTCTATTTGGGTATATCCGATTACATAGAGTGTAAAGAGTGTATCTGGTCTGTTAGCGTTGTTGAGTACATTGTTGCGGAGAGGAGTCTCGGGATTATCTAAAATATTCTTACTCTATACACAAGCAATCAAAATGCGGGTCATTGCATATACTTGAGTATTGATGGATACACTTTAGAGTTACGATGGAGTTATCGGGACAAGGGCTGCAATGACACAGCTATAATAATCTATTCTCTGTAGCATTTGTACGTTTTCTGCTACAGCCAAGAGCCTGGTCTGCGGACATTGGCTCGGGAGTGAAGAATTGGCTGAGGGAAGTTCGCGTATTTGAAGTTTCTAGGATTGAACGTTAGTTTGCTTCACGAATTTCTTCAGTGAGGTTCTTGTGTTACCGAGTCACGTTGTCTCTTTCTGATCATTTAGAGGAGAGCACTATTGCACTTCGAAGTGATATAGTTTTTGTGATAGCCGCTGACTTAGTTTTTGTCACTTTAACTGATTAAGTCAAAGTTATGTATTTCGACTCTCCTGTTTTAGCTGTAACTCATGGTTATTATCTGGATTGAGACGTGTAAAAGTACTACATTATTTTTTATTGTCCGATTTTAAGTACTTCAAAACTGCTACAATGATAGTTTTCTATCCCTCATAGTGGCACCCAATTTGAAAGGATAGTTTAAAGCTTGGGGATGATTGCCGAGTGCTATGAAATAAGATCAAGATTTACTAGCTCTCAGAATGATATACTAATCGCTGTGATAATCTATTTTGTGACTATTTGCTGTCTTATGTAGAGAGTAGTTGATAGTAAGATCAAAGTTTCAATCCTCTACAGCTATGAGACTAGACTAGTTTAGCCTCACATATGCAAAATCAAAGATTCCCTTTTTGTAGCTCGCAAACAGGACTCTGTTTATGCCCTTCACTGGATATAAATTCATCAAGTCAAAGTTGACCCAGTGAATTTGCTAGACATGTTCTACATTCTGAGCGTTTGCCCTGAAACGTCATTATGTATATCAGATGACGATAGGACCTTGCTTGCAAATTTCAACCAGGAATATTCACTTTTACTTCTTTCGTGCAGATTTGGGCCGAAGCGCTGATGGCGGATCAAAGTTACAATCAGGCAATTTACTCCGGCTTTTATGCCTGCTTCAATTTCATATCTGGGAAGAACTCAGAGAATGCAAAAATTGAGATGACAGGTCCTGTCCTTATCAAACCTGATGCCGAGGCAAAAGGCTGGAGAATATCTTTCTTCACCCCTAGCGAGTAAGTGTCTAACCATCTGATCCCATTAGATTACTATGTAGAATGGGGGTAGATTTGCAACTCTGCTTCGATCGCTACACTGTCTAAAACTTCAACTCTTTTACATCATAGTGGTCGATCTATTTCCATTGTAGTATTATTCATCTGTGCTGGACCATATTCAGACAAAAATAGAGGACGTTCAGAATGCGGGATGTAGTCTAAGTGAACTGTCTACTTTGGTGTCTTTCCCATGGTTAATTAGCCGGCAGTCTCAACAACTTGACTGATGTGTTTCCCGGTTTAAGTAGAGGCTTAATTTTCATTTGTAATTGCCAAATGTTGCAGAATGTTGGCGTGTAAGAGCTGTTCAGCATTGTTGTTTTGTATCTGATTGTCCGTTGGCTAACATCTGGATCATGTATTTTGATAAGTATTCTGTGCTGTGTCGTTGGTCGTCAGATATTTGGGTTGGTAAGATACTATTGGCGCCTGGTATTACGGTTCTAGTCCTTATCAGATCCTTCCAACTCCTTCCTCCTTACGATCCCGCGCTTTATGCGTTATATTATTGTTCATACTTTTGTAACTGTCTGTCGAGAGGTAGAAGATTCCCATCATTTTCTTAAGCTGTCAAGCAGTCAAATTTTACAATAGTGAGCTGCGTGTAGCTGCTTGTCTACCTAAAGATGATAGGCGCAGCCAGGATAATTGTAGGCCTCTTACACGTCAGCATCTGCGATGTGCACAAGATTATACGGGAAATCGAATATATGATCAGAACGAAATTCCAGGCTAGATGTACGAAGCTTCATTCACCCTTTATGACTTAACAGGCGACTTGCAGATACTTTCACAGAATCGTATGTCTGAACAGAAAGAATTCTAGCACATTTCTTGCTCATATATTTCACAGTGTAGGTCGGATTATAAGGAACCTGCATCAATCTTTGCATTGTAAGTCGGTAGATGTATAGTATCTTGCGGATCCGAGACGATCAAGTATTTTGAGTGCCGTTGCGTTTCAAACAATACATTTTATGGGGTTTAAATCTTTCTACCCTTACTACGCTTATACACTGGTTTTGAACTTACAGATGTAAGATTTGCTCAAAAGATAAGTCTGTTCGAACTGAATTTTTCGCGGTAAAGATCAATTAACCAAGGTTTTCTGCCTCGTACCCTGTGATCACTTATTGTACAATCATTTACGTTGTGATTGTTCCCGTCACCTCTACAATGCCTCGAAGATGCAGGCAAGATAGGTAGAAGTGTTATATACTCTTGCCTTAACGTGAGTTAGGCTGAGTATCAAATTACGCAAAGGACATGTAACATCCTACTGCCCTTTTGAAAGTTATCTGTGATATGAACAACGCTACTCTCTTCACCGCACTGGATGACGTTTACATGTTTCGAGTGATATGGATTGCAATGATGTATGCAACTTATATAGAAAGACTGATGTGAATAAGAGAGATGTGGATTTTTCTAAGGATTGGACTACATAGGACTGTCAACTTCGTGAAAGTAAAAGCATGGTTCTGGTGGTTTGCAGATTTAAAACCGTGGGAGATGTTCCAACGCCAAAGGATCCACGTGTCAAGATTGTCTCAACTAAAGAGATGCTGGTTGCAGTTTCGGATAATCTCGGAGGGTTTCCTCGTGAAAAAGAATATGCCGCCAAGTGGTTGGAGCTGAAGAAAAAGCTCGACAGTGCTGAGCTGAAGTACTATGAGAGCAGTTTAGTATACGCAGGTTACAGCAGTCCTTTCGAAGTATTCAACAGGAAGCAGGAAGTGCACGTCACTATTATAGAAACTTAGAATTGAGAGGCTTTCTTTTGCTTCGTTGAGCGTGGGTAGGGTTTGACAGGAGTCACTGAGGGCCACAACCCTTGGCCATTTTCCAGGGATATGTAGCTTGTGCTTTAAGTTCGGAGTGTAACACCTTCTAGTCACATCTTTCTACAATATGAATGTTTTTCATCAATGGTTTCGGCCAAGCTTCTTCCTCTATAAACAGTTAAAGGTGAGAGTTAGTTGAATGAAAATCAAGGCAACCGAACGGAAGAGATCTATGTTGGGTCTAGTCTGTCACTCATGAAACTAACTTCCGTCCATCTTGCGAATAGTCGTGGTTCATTCTGTCCCTTCAGTGGAGGTTACAACATCTCCCTGAAGGTACGAAATCCATTTCCTGATGAGGGGAAAGGTTTATGCCACTTCTATGTAGATGTTCATCTCTCGCCGAGGGGAAGAATAGCCAAAGTACTGTTGTATGTCCGTAACAGGAGCAGGAATGTACAGAGTAGAGAGTTTCAGGTCTGAAATTTACTGACTGGTTACGGGACTGGTTGACTAACTATACCAAATCACCTTTGTTGTCACAAGGAGCGGTCCATCAAACCTTTTATGTAATTTTATACTATCGGGGCCTAGCCCCATTTTACCTCTTTTGTCTCCCTTGTACAGCGTGATGGGGTCTTCCCATCCTTCGTGTTTGCCATGCGGTTCCCATTTTTTTCATGTAATTTATAAGAAAGGTGGATTCAAATACTTTACAAAAGACATTACTAAAACATTACTAAAAGACATTAAATAAGAACATAAAGATAGGTTACAGTTTTGATATAATTATATGTGTGGCCCTTTATATGCAACATATACATTCCTACAGGTTGCCGGTTTAATCTTCATAGAATGACTATTAAATTAGAATGGAATCGTACAAATCAGTTCGATACTCACCACCATTTGTACGCAAAATGCAATTACTTAGCTATATTTATCCTCAACCGGTAAAATATAACTGTAAAACAAGTACCCCCCAGGGATGATGTGAATCATAACTTCTTGATTATGCTTTCGATTGTAAGTTCAGTACGACGCAATTCCTCAGGACACACCATGATATTGCAGAGTTTACTACATGGCAAAGTGGAATATACTAAGTTCGGATTCAAGTGAATCAGTTCAACGCAAGGCGGGGTTGTGGCTAAACATCAGTACTGGGTAGATCTGCAATTTGGATACGCTGTTGGGCTTCCACAGCTCTATCATGGAAACATCTCCATATGAGTTCGTAGCAAACGGCACTTCTTCGAAAACTCGTAGTTCTTACACAAGTTTACTCAGGCATGTTTCGTAGTTCTAGTATTTGCTTTAGATGCATGTATGACACCTCTAAAAGTGATTTATTGTACAAGGGGTGTGTGAAAGTTGTTCAATTATGAATTGATGGGTCATTTTTCCGGAATTTTACTCTACACAACAGCTGCATATATATAGTGTTCTTTGCTTCTTATGATAAAGACAGAAAGTCAATTCCAAAGAGATGTCACGCCATTTGTAGTTCCGCATCTAGCTGCTCGGACACTGGAGTTCCAGTGATAGTAGTTAGAGTTATTCTAGTAGTTTCTCAGTGACTACTTTCCGACAGTCTGATTTGGTGTTCGGGGTACTGACTTCACGGTGGGGCACATCGTCACTTTGCACCGTTCGCACCGTCGAGTGTGCCGTCAGTGGGACCGTTAGGGTTCCAATGCTAGCTCGAGTCCAGGGGGGTATAGTTTCGAAGTGAGCTCCAAGGAGCTCACTTCTCTGATGTTGAGACTTCGAGTTCCTAGCCATGGTGGACAGAGGCCGGCGAGCGTCACCTGGATTCTCTATGCTTGAGTGGGTGTGGCTTGACTGTAATCAGTGCACAGTTGTTGGCAGTTTATAGAGTGATAGATCAAGTACTGATCTGAGTTGAGTTGAGTTGAGTTGAGTTGAAAGTGTTAAGCAATCTGATTACATCAGAGAAGTGAAGTCATGGGGAAATCGGGTGCATGAACGTTGAGTGTTGGTGGTATCTCCAAGCTCGGTGGATCGTGGTAGCTCGATTCAAGTTCTGTGTTTCCCTAGTGTGCAGAAGCTCGTTCAAGTGATTCAGATTTGGCAGTTAGGCGGACGGTGTGCGGAAGCGCTGGCCAAATTTCGAGCAAAGAAGGAGCAATTTTTGAGCAGTGTTGTGATTTTGAGCTCAGGAGGTGAAGGCAGGACCAATGTGCTGCGAGTTGGGCTCAGAAAGTGAAATTGAAGGTGGAGTTGGGAAGCTCTTCTCATGAAATTATGATTTGGAAAAACCCATTTTGTCAATTTGGCTCGAGTGGAAAGTTAGCGGGGGATTTGGCGGACAGCCATCTTTAGGGTTTACGTCAGATTTTACGTCAGATTTTGGGCCAGATTTGGAGGAGTTTTGCTAGTTTGGAGGACTTTCGCAGATTTGGAGAAGTTTCACCAATTTTGGAGGAGGTTTCGAAGTAGTAACAAGAAAGGCCTCATTTGGCTGAATTTTGGCATTTCGAGGCTTCGAGGCATAGGGCTGTGGGCTATGAGAGGCTACGAAGGCCTAGAAGGGCAAGCAAGCTAGCTTGTTGGCGTGAGGCTAGCTAGTTTAGAGTAGATCTTGGTCATTGGTTGGCAAAATCTGCCTTTCTTGCTAGATTGTGCGCAACAGGGTTTGACCCCTAGATCTCTTGTTCCTAGACTGGTGCCCTAGCCAACTGGTCCACCCTCACTTGTTGTCCTAGTGACTGCGCCACTGTTATCTATACACATGTAGCTTTGGCTAGGAGAGGCAGTTTGATCACATTCTTGGTGATCCTGGTAGCTTAGGACTTAGATACGAACTGCTCTTATGTCAAATGCCAAATGGTGGCAGAGTCAGTCCCGTGTTGTGTTATGAGATGGAGGGTTTCCGTTTAGATTTCTTGTGATTAGATCCCTTCCATTCTTTACTTCCTGTTTGTGCACCACGTTTGTGTGTGGTGCCCTGACTTTTGAGCATTGGTGCTCTGGTGTGCTCTCGGTGGTGAGGCTGGAGTGATGACCAGTCAGACTACCTTTGTTTCTCTCCGGTGAGGCAGGAAGTGATGACCTGTAGACCGTGAGAGTGCGTGTTATGATGGCAGGTTATAGGTTGCCTTTCCCCTAGTGTAGTTATCTCGGTTAGAGTTACCTTAGTGGGTGGTGTCTAGTTGGTGTTGGCACGTGATGGTGTTGGCACTTGGTGGGGCACTTGCGGTTGCAGTTGGTGGTTCGGGTTTGTTGTTGTAGTTACGTGGTCACGACGGAGTTCTTTGGAGATTCCAGAGGAGTTAGCCCTGTAGTACGCAGTGGGTTTACTCGGAGTGGTGCTCGGTATCAGCCTGTATCTCAGGTCCCAGTGAGGGAGAAGATTGACTCTGAGTTGGAGTTTGACACATGAGCTGATTCAGTTGAGAGTGCACTTGGTGTGTCCACACCGTTGTTGTGGGACATGGACGAGATTTATGGGGCCTCCAAAGGCCCTAGGCGTTACTCTGGTACAGTGGGTACCATTGAGTTGGATGACTTTATCCAGGAGTTTGATAGTTGGTGTGATCTGCAGCAGATGCGGAACCCGACTTTGTTCACACCTTTCATGGCATGGAAGGGGTTGTTCTAGCATCTAGAGGGTCCGCCGATGGATGACTACCATGAGTTCAGGAGAGCTCATTTGGAGGAGATTGAGTTATGGAGACAATATTGGTCTCCACACTATGTCTCCATTACTTCAGGCTCGGTGGCCAGGAGTAGATCGGCTGTACCCACGAGTAGATCGGCTGTACCCACGAGTTCTAGCTCGAGTAGTGTTGGTGGAGCTAGTGGAGGTGCACTAACTGGAGATAGTGCTACTACGAGTGGAGGTACCGCTGCAGGAGGTGGTGTGGTACCGGGGTTTAACCCCATGGTTGAGTTCTTCCTATGTTTGAGGCAGAACTACTAGGGAGTGCGGACTGACAAGCTGAGGAGCTTGCAAGAGTTCCAGCGGAAGGCTGGAGAGAGCCTACGCGAGGCATACACTTGCATGAGGCGGCTGATCAGTTTCACTCAAGGAGTTACTGAGGCCCAAGCAGTCCAATTTTGGTATGGGATACTGGACAGGGAGTTGCGACGTAGAGTTCGTGATGCTACGTTGTTGCATGCTACTTTGCCTACTTTGGCAGTAGTCTTTGGTTTGGCTAAGCGTATTGAGCTCAATATGGTGGAGGAGAGAGTGGTGACATCTGGATTTGGTAGGGAGACCTCATCCACGGCTATGACTTCTTCTAAAGTGCAGCAGAGTGCACCATGCCCAGTTGGTTTTCGAGGACAAGGTGTACAACCCAGATCCTATGGAGCGAGTGGAGGGCCTAGTGGAGTTAGACCCTTACCCTCATTTTTGGGTCAGCAGCAGCCAGTGAGTGGTGGTGTTGCTTGTTGCACTTGTGGTGGACCTCACCATAGAAGAGAGTGTACTCAGGGCAGCGGACCTGATACCTCTGGTGCATCACAGCCAGCACAGAGGCAGTGTGAGCACTGCCACAGATTTGGTCACACTAGTGACCGGTGTTTTGACCTACATCCAGAGTTACGGAGTGGTAGGGTTGCTATGGCAGGTAGTAGAGGAGCTCCAGTTCATGGAGGACGAGGTAGTAGAGGTGGTGGTAGAGGATCTACACCTAGTAGGGGTGCAGTACCTGCCCTTACTTCTGACACAACTATGGCTACTTGGATTGAGCAGTTGGAGCAGAGATTGGCTAGTATGGCTATTGCTAAAAGGAGATCAGATTCGGGTGTTGAGGCTTCTACCTCATATGCTAGTGATAGAGATGCTTTGGACTTCATGTGCGGAGCAGCACAGGTGGATGCATCTGCAGCAGTGACTAGGAGTGCAGTACGTGCTCCAGAGCCTAGAGGAGCATCAGTGGAGTTGGACCCACAGAGAGGAGAGGTTGGGAGACAGGTCAGACTTCCCCAGTCTTTCACGCTATTTGAGGCATTGTAGACAACATCCATGGTTCCTAGACGTCCCAGTGCAGGTGTGGTAGGTGGTGATGGAGTACATGATGGACTACCTACTAGTCAGCCACCTACTACTACACAGACTAAGTCTAGCATGATGTTGGAGGCGGCTCAGCTGATTATGCGGCATCCTTTGTTTTCAGCCAGTGACATGTTTACATTGGGAGTTGACCCAGCCCCAGTGTTCCGGTTGGCTGCCACATTGTGTGAGAGTAGGGATGGTGCAGTTCCTACTACTAGAGCAGAGGTGGTTGGTAGTGGAGCTGACTTGGTTGAGGAGCATGGGATCCGTTCAGAACCCATGGTTTATGGCAGGCAGCAGCGGCTAGATTGGAGGAGTTGCCAGCTAGACCGGCCTTTGAGAGAGCGCGGTTTACACCTGGTGTTGTCCTATTGGATAACCAAAGGGGGATTTTTCGTTTGGTGGGACCTTCAGGGAAGGTCTATACACCACAGAGAGTCTTGTTAGACTCTGGTGCGCAGCCCCTTATGTTGGGGAAGGCTGCAGTTGTCGGTTTGGAGTTACGGAAGACCGATGTGGAGAGGTGTCCATTTCAGATCCAGACATCTCTTGGTGGTGGTTCGACATAGTACATCACACATGGAGAGCTTGTTGTCCAAGTTCAGCCTGGTCATCCGACTGATAGCTCGGTGGTGAGAGCTCAGGCTATTGCGACGATAGCTGAGTCATATGATGTGCTAGTTGGGGGAGCAGTGTTATACCCTATGGTTTCAGCATTGACTATTGGGAGGAGACAGCCTCTTATAGACCTGGTTGGCAGTCTGGTGAGGGACGGGTATGTTGCCTACCAGTACGCTTCAGTAGTAGCAGTCTTGGCTCACTACAGTCCGAGACCATGGCAGCATCAGTTTTGGCTTTCAGCAGTGCAGTTACTTGGCCTGGTGACTTGTTGGAGGGGAACGCCCATGCAGAGGATACTCCAGTACCAGAGGAGATCACTCGGCTTTGGAGTACGAGTGGGATTGTTCCATCCACCTTGGATGTTCTATTGTGGAGTTTAGAGGAGGCATTGCAACAGCATGCATATCAGTTGGTGCAGGAGGCTTGGAGTGGAGCCTTTGTACCATCAAGGGATGAGTGTGAGGATGAGCCTCCAGAGGCAATTGCTTTGACACCTCTGGATACCACACTCATTGCTTGGCAGTATCCAGTAGAGGGGATATGTCTATTGGAGTTGTTTGGTGGGATCAGCACCGGACTAGCTACGGTGTCACAGACGGGTATACGAGTACAGAGATACTTGTATGTAGAGAGAGATGAGACTGCTAGGCGAGTCTCTCTACATCATGTGGCACACTTGGCTTATCGGTATTCAGAGTTATTACCGATGTCAGCAGTCAGAGGTTACCAGAAGGCCTTACTAGGAGACATTTCCTTATTGGGGGCGCATGACCTAGAGAGACATGGGCCTATTCACTTGGTGATTTCTGGATGGCCATGTCAGGGACATACACGTGCGGGCCGCGGTTTGGGTCTTCAAGATCCTCGTTCTGGTGTGTTTTGGGAGATGTTACGGATACTACGACATCTCCAGGTTCATTAGTCTGTTTCTCCAACTTACCTTTTGGAGAACGTTCCTTTGATGGGTGATTCTCGCACTAGAGTGGTGGCGAGTACACATCAGGTCCATTCTTGGATGGGACCTGTTGTATTGTTAGATGCAGCCAGAGTGGGATCACGGGCTCATCGTCTTCATCTTTGGTGGACAAACCTCTTACCCAGAAAGGTTCTACAGCGTAGTTATGATGGGATTCAACGACTGGGCCATATTCTTGTTGATGATATCTTAGATGTTGGACGTCAGTCTCAGATAGTGGTAGTGGCTGATAGGTCACCTATGGCAGTGGTGAACCTAGTTGGACAGCCTAGAGCTACATTTCCCACACTCATGAGTTTCCCAAGCTCTCATGCTTTTCGAGAGGGAGGACCTGGACTTATTTGGGACTCACAGTTACAACAGTTGGTGGAGCCCAATGCTGATGAGAGAGAGCGGGCAATGGGTTTTTGCACCGGTATTACCGCTGTTCCAACAGTGTCTGAGGCATCAGGTGTTAGGTCAGGCTATGGACCTGAATTGTTTGACCTGGATTGTGAGCCTTGGCTTGGCAGAGCAGCGTAGGATGCGCTTGATAGGCATCACCACTCGGACACTTGTGAGCCCTGTGCCTATCGAGACGATTCAGGCACATGCTGGGGGCGATGGACCGAGTGGACATGGTATTCTTGGGACACATCCAGTAGCTACTAGGGAGAGTGGTCTACTTGGAGTCCATCCAAGTGAGCGTGGGCTACTTGGATTACACCCTTGGTCCACATGGGATGCAGCTAGAGGACGTGTGGAGCTTGCAGCCAGAGTGGAGGGAGTTTTTTGCACAGAGGTTGGACCTCTAGTGGTCGGGAGCATGACACTATTGCTCCCAAGGGCCCAGTGTAGTAGCCTGTCAGTACGTCTTCCACTCCTACTATAGTTACAGAGGATACTTGGGAGCCAGATCTTGGACCCAAGCTTACTGGAGAGGAAAGACAGAAGGTTTGGAGGTTCTTGAGGAGTCACATGAGTTGTTTTGCCTTCAGTATGAAGGATTTGGGTGCTCTAAAGGGACCTGGTATACGGATTGAGCTTACTAGCGACACACCTATTTTCTGACGTCCTTATCGATATAGTGAGATGGAGAGGACATTGATTCAGAGCCGGACTAATGACCTTTTTGAGGCTGGTTTGGTGGAGATTTCACATGGAGAGTATGCATCAGCGACAGTGATGCCAGCCAAGAAGGATATGCATGGCAACTATACAGATAGGCGGATGTGTGGAGATTACCGTCCTATCAACCGATAGACCAGGGCTGATCGGTATGCCATGCCTACACCGGAGGAGGTTTTTGATGCGATTGAGCATGCAAAGGTCTTCAGTACTTTGGATCTTCGAGCGGGATATCATCAGTTGCCGATCAGGGAGGAGGATAAGTCCAAGACAACATTTTGGGCTATTGATCCTCACGGCAAGGATGTGTTATATCAGTAGAGGTTCTTACCATTTGGGTTGAAGAATGCTCCCGCTGAGTTCCAGAGGGTCATGGATAGGATCCTAGTTGGATTGGATTTTGCTCGGTGCTATATTGATGACATTTTGGTTTATAGCACTACTGTGGAGGAGCATGAGAGACAGTTGTTGGAGGTGTTTGAGAGGTTGAGATCTCATGGACTCAAATTACATCCTGGGAAGTGTAGGTTCTTCCACGAGCAGGTTGAGTATTTGGGTCCTACTATCTACCTTGGAGGACTTGGTGTCCAGCAGACCAAGGTGGAGGCTATTGCACATATTCCTCGGCCTATGGATGTGAGCAGAGTGCGAGCATTCCTTGGGTTGGCGAACTTCTATCGCCGCTATGTTAGAGGATTTAGTGCCATTGCCAAGGCCTTGACGAAGCTGACCAAGCTTACACAAGAGTGGTGTTGGGGAGATGAGCAGGAGAGAGCTTTTGTAGAGCTCAAGGAGAGGTTGACATCTGCTCCTATTTTGAGGAGACCAATCAAGGGACGACCATTTCAGGTTCACATTGATTGGAGTATGTTGGGGCTTGGAGCGGTGTTCACCCAGCATGATGATGAGGAGAAGGAGTTTGTGGTGGCCTATGCTAGTCGCTCCAACAATTCAGCGTAGGCGAAGTATAGTTCATATGAGGGAGAGTGCTTGGCAGCAGTTTGGGCAGTAGCACATTTCCAATGTTACCTATTTGGTAATCCCTTCACTCTCATCATTGATCATCAGCCGCTGAAGTGGTTGATGGAGTCCGACAAGCTTTCAGGGAAGCTTGCACGATGGGCTCTGATTTTATAGGAGTATGATTTCACGGTTGTTCATAGACCTGGAGTGGTGAACCGTGATGCAGATGGGTTGAGTAGAAACCCATGTCCCAGCCAGCAGGATCAGACCGGAGCACGTTGGCATGGTGAGATAGATGAGGAGATGGTGCCAAGTTGGCATGCATCGGCCTTTCTGTGTATATTTGGTGGTATCTCTCTCAGCGCATACAGGAGGAGTTATTGAGGTCACAGATCCAGAGAGTGAAGATATTGGTACAGTTCAGCAAGACATTCATGATGATGTCTTAGTGATAGACTATCTTCGTACTGGTGTTGTGGGTGGCACACTTGGGGCCAAGGAGAGAGACCGTGTTCTTCAGCGAGCCAGACGGTTCAGATTGGAGGGTAGACACCTTTTGCATGTATGGGAGGATGGTAGAGTGCGAGTAGTACCACTTCCATCACAGAGACCACAGTTGGTCCGTCATGCTCATGAGGAGCTAGGACATTTTGGAGTAAAGCGTACATATAGCTTACTTCAGAGTCATTATTGGTGGCGCGGTATGCAAACCGAGGTACAGCAGTTTGTTGCCAGATGTGTGGTTTGTGACCAAGTTAGAGCATCATTCAATGCTCCTACGCCACAGTTACACCCATTACCTATCATGGGATTGGGTTACCGTTGGAGTTTGGACTTCGCCGAACCTTTACCGCTGACTGTGAGACATCATCGGTATGTTTTGGTGATGGTGGAGCACTTCTCCAAGTGGATTGAGTTGGTGGCACTTCCTTACAAGTCTAGTGAAGGGACAGCTTACTCGTTCCTGGATCGAGTTCTTAGTCATTTTGGTGCACCAGCTGAGGTTTTGACTGATCAGGGTATAGAGTTCTTGGGAGAGTTTCAAGTCTTGTGTGACAAGGCTTTGATTGATCATCGTACTACATCCCGAGATCACCTTGAGGCAGATGGCTTAGCAGAGAGAGTGGTTCAGACGGTGAAGAGAGGATTGCAAAAGTATGGTTTGCAGAGAGGCCACTTGGGAGATTGGGATCTCCAGTTACCTTGGTTGGCCATGGGCTATCGGTTCAGCCGGCAAGCCTCCTTAGCATCCTTCTCTCCATACTTTCTACTCTATGGACGAGATCCAGATTTACCTGCAGCCATTCGTTGAGATGCTACTGTAGTTTTGGACTTGGATGACCCCGATGTATGGATGAGCGCATGTTCTCAGCGGGCAGAGATCTTTCGGAGAGTGATGCCAATGGTCTTTGAGAACTTGGCAATTGCTCAGCATAGAGATACTTTACGCTATGCTACCATTCAAGGAGGAGGTTATAGACCTTCGATCCGTCAATTTCATCCAGGCGACTATGTATATCTACAGCAGACAGCACCGACGACACTTGATGTTTCTACAGGCCCCACTATCTTGAGAGTGCGCGAGGTTTTGCCATCTGGAGTCCTTGTGTTAGAAGGACGTGATGGTGTTGTTTGGAAGGATCATGTGCGCAATTGTGCACCATGCCACCTCCCAAACATTGATGGTACTATGGACCCAAGCTTGGCACTTGTACGTGCAGGCTTGAGGTGTATGTTATGTGGCTCTTTTGGTGGAGCTGCTACTATGTTAGTGTGTGATAGTTGTTCGAGAGCGATGGCATATGGCATGTATGACTCCTCCCCTCACGGTGGTTCCTCAGGGATAGTGGTTATGTCCTAGATGTACTTGACCTGTAGCTAGTTCATTCTTTATATGGTATAGATTGCAGACAGGCGACTAACGATGGGGCTCCATAGCACCCGGCCTCCTGATCTTTGCCCATTAGAGGGTATACCATGTACTTAGAGTAGATGGCTATCTGGAGTTAGAGGGACCTAACCGCCAAATAGGGGGGCGATTGTGGCACTTTAGAGTCTATGTATGACTTATGTGTGAGTTGTGTTTCTATAGTGTATGATGCTGACAGCAATGTATGTTGTGTAGCGATGTATGTTGTGTAGCGATGTATATACGAACGACAACTGTCTCGCCATTTGTAGTTCCGCATCTGGCTGCTTGGACACTGGAGTTCCAGTGATAGTAGTTAGAGTTATTTTAGTAGTTTCTCAGTGACTACTTTCCGACAGTCTGATTTGGTGTTTGGGGTACTGACTTCACGGTGGGGCTCACCGTCACTTTGCACCGTTCACACCGTCGAGTGTGCCGTCAGCGGGACTGTTAGGGCTCCAGTGCTAGCTCGAGTCTAGGGGGGTATAGTTTTGAAGTGAGCTCCAGAGAGCTCACTTCTCTGATGTTGAGCCTTCGAGTTCTTGGCTATGGTGGACAGAGGCCGGCGAGCGTCACCTGGATTCTCTATGCTTGAGTGGGTGTGGCTTGACTGTAATCAGTGCCCAGTTGTTGGCAGTTTATAGAGTGACAGATCAAGTACTGATCTGAGTTGAGTTGAGTTGAAAGTGTTAAGCAATCTGATTATTGTGGCACTTTAGAGTCTATGTATGACTTATGTGTGAGTTGTGTTTCTATAGTGTATGATGTTGAGTGTGTTGTGTAGCGATATATATACGCACGACAGAGATCTTCTCACAAGGGTCCTCGTATCACATGGATTCTTTTGTTTGTCCTCCTGTCAAATGGTCCTTACCAATTAGGAGAAAGAAACAGCCGTTATTGGAGAACCAGCCATGGAATTTTTTTTCATTAGTCGATGCCATCTTTGACAAATGCAATCCAAGCCAAACTCTTGTTCTCTTTGGACGGAAGACGCTTTGGTTTCCCTGGGAACTCTAACGGATGATGTGTTGAGTTGGCACCTTCTGTATTCCTCCCATGATTCCTCCATAACGCAGTAAGACACTACAGTTGAATATTGTACTGTGTGTGGGAACGAGAGATCTAATGCTACCACAGTTCTGTACAGTAGCGTCGAAATTCCGGATGAAGGATCCTGTACCGCATTCAACACGGTATAGTATACATATTAAGTCGCATGGTATAATACGTACTATACGTAGCGCTCTTTGGAATCTAAGACTCTTCTGCTGTACTGTAGCAGATGAGGATCGTCTGCTGTAAAGCGGAATAGAGGGACCCTTACTCCATGATATTTGAACAATACGAGAGGATAAAATGGATTTGCAAAGTGCTTTAATAGATAGTATCGTTTGTGTGTGAGATACTTTGTAACGTGGGAGCATGCAAAGATGCTGAATGAAAATTCCAAATATCACATGAAGTTCCAAAAATTGAACATGCTTTACGCGGTTGATTTTCCTTCCACCTGTAAGTCTGAGTAAAATATTTCAACATGATAAAGAATAGGTAGAAATAGGTAGGAACTTGAAGAGAAGTTAGGAAAAGATACCCATTGAGAGTAATCTGAGCATAAGTTCTCTGTTTTTCTTCCGAGGTATTCTCTGTTTATCCATACTGAGATCTCCACCAAAGTAGAAATACACGAATGTAAACACAGAGAATATAATGTAATCTTTATTTAGATGATTGGGAAAACGAAAATTCTGACAATTTAATTAAAATAATCTGCTTATTGTAACAAAATGAGCTTCAAGCCTTTGTTCTGTGGTGTAAATGGGAAAACGAATGCCGACGATTAACATTTGGATACTCAACTTCAAGACTAGTTGCAAATCAACCTCCTCTTCTCCCTTTGCTTTATTCTTATTTAAGCATTTGTTTGGACGGAAAAACAACTATGGAGAGTGACCAATTTTACACTGTTTTTCTTATCTTAAAATTTTTTATTGATACATGACCTCACCGTGGTTTACTCACTTTTAAAATGGTCTCAAAGAAGCTAATTTCAAATATCTTGTTTATCGAAGCAATTTCCCTCGTATAGCAACCTTACAATGTTTCTGAGGTTTGGAACTATGATACATATATGGGAACACAAAGCGAACATTTATCTGCAAAAAATTGGTATCACATCAAAGTAAATTTGTTCTTCAACTGCAATCATTTCACAACTGAAATTCCCGTCAGTTTTTTTAAGATCTGCAAATAAGCAGCACACCTATCTGATGAAAATAAAACTTAAAACATTACAACTACAGGTTTTCAACTGCACCGCGGGATCTGTTCTGGAAACACAAAGTATCATCCCATGAACTTGGGATATAGGCATATCAGAAGACTGCTACTACACGTTCAGGAATACTATATGATAAAAATATTTCCCAAGAAAGTCACATTTCTAGCAAATATTAAACTAAACGACGAAAGCATGGACAGATGAGACACCTATCCAACAACTGTCACCAATGGAATTGGATGAGCGAAGTCAAGGACCCCAACGCACAAGTCCCGAAGGGGCAACTCAAAGGTCTCCCACATTCTTTTACTGTAGTTGGCCACGATCTAAAGAACCCGACTGTAGAAGATTGTGTTGCAGTGTTGGCATGTTATGCTATGCAAAGGGCGATTGTTTCTCTCGAAAATTTTGTTTGGCATGTGTTATCCTTGTACGGATTGATTGACTGGTAGCGTCTCCCGGACGATATGCGTCCATTACTGTCCATATTGTGGTTTTCGTGATTTCTTTCTCTTGACGCATGTACAACAGTTGGAGACGACTGCTTAGCACACCACTTACCGATCATGCAAAAGCCAAGCACTCCTATGCGTGTTTCAACACCGTTTTCCCCCATACCCAGAAATTTACTCAACCATCACTATGGCACCGGATTTGAACCTCTTCCCCCACCTAGGTTCTTGAAATCACCTCGCTACCAATTTTCATGATGAAATGCAAAAGCCAAGCACTCCTATGCGTGTTTCAACACCGTTTTCCCCCATACCCAGAAATTTACTCAACCATCACTATGGCACCGGATTTGAACCTCTTCCCCCACCTAGGTTCTTGAAATCACCTCGCTACCAATTTTCATGATGAAATGTGAACAATTTCATCTTATATTTCATTAATTGCAATCGGGAAAAAGGCAACCGCGTAGGAAAAATGAAGGATGGGAAGACCCCATCAAGCCGTACAAGGGAGAAACAAAAAAGGTAACATGGGGCTAAGCTCCAATAGAGTCTGTATGAGAAATCTGCCCTACCGCACCTAAGGTATCCGAGCTATGCAAGTCGTACGGTCTACACACAACTGGAGCATCCGAAGAAACATCACCTAAGGTGATTGCTCTTCTATGGATTGCACCAGCCACTGTACTCTGTAGAGCAATGGACACACGCTGTCTAAAGTAAGCTACAAAGTATGAGAGTGAGAGTGGTACCCCCTGACGCCTAACATGATAAGCTCTCGTGCACTCCCTGACAAATGTATCAAATGTCGTGTCCATCGCTCCATATAACTCCAAGGCTAGAGGAACAAAGAGGTGACCTCGCTACATGCCCCTATACTTGGAGACCTTGCGACCTGCTGCTGCACTTGCCGCCCATCCAAGGGGATGGGTAATCACTCCCTCCAAAACTGTATCCCGCGTAGGGTCCATGACCACAACATCCGCTACTGTCACCTGATCATCTCGGACCAAGTATAATTCTGCCCTGACATGTGTCGTTTGCAACGCATACGAACGCTCCCTCCAAGCTAAGTATCCTCTCTCGTGCCATAGCAAACACTATGTCTTTAATGGCATCATGTGTAGCTATCCTCTGTCCTCCAAAAGGACACCGTGTCATGTGGATCGCCGCTGCATCTAGTGTAGAACCACACTCACAAGTGAGTAGTGAAGATGCAGATGTGTGGACCAAACCTAGGCAAAACCTCATCGCTGTAGAGAAAGTAGCCGGTGCGAGTCGGAAAGCCCTAATGCATGGTCGAGCTAGGATCCACGAGCATGCACCCTTGCCGGAGCAAGAGCGTAGACGTGCTCTAGTAGCCTGAGGAATGGACGAGTCAACTAAGAGAGAATGTAGCGTATGCTCACATTGTCGCTCCATCAAGGAAGACTGTAGACCTCTAGTCCAATCTGACGATAGTGAAGCAAACGATGTAAAACCCTCTCGTGCTCGTGGGGATAGACTATCTCTCGTCTGCCGCAATAACACCTGGAGAGAAAAGGATCCTCCCTCCACCTCTGTCACATAAGTCTCCAAAACTGGCCTATCAGCAACCACAAAACGAGAGAGCAAGTAGGGGTATCGAGAGAGTCCAACTACCCAAAAACGCTATAGGTGTCATCTCCTCCATAGAAAGCAAGCCAACCCCACCACATGAGATTGGTAGAGCCGTCTGTCTATGTGCCAAATCCCCTTTCACACACTCAAAAGTCCCTGGTCCAATAATATCACCAAAGACTCCTATAATCCTCCTATCAAATGCTCTCAGACGTGATAGAAAGGACAGGGATTGCAATATGGCCAAGGAGTATTGACGGACCATGACCCTCGTTACGGAGTAGAGTCTCTCCTCAATTCTACTGTCGTTATTTTCCTGCATTAAACATCGTGTCACGTGTAGTTGGTACGTTCTACTGTGGTACGATAGTTTTCAACCGTGATGATTGTTGGTCTTTGTACTAGAGGAGAATAACTGGAACGAACACCATTAGTGGATGTTGTTTCATTGGTCTTCCTACTTGAACTACTAGTCTATGAAATTCTGTATGAAATAGTGACATACCGTTAAGAGATGATATCGTGTAAAGTACGTTGTTATTAGTCCAAATATTGGTGAAGTTTCTTGCTTGCAAACGAGTATTGCGCAGGTCACCAGTAAACTTGTAAACGCCTATAAAACTTGTAAACTTGTAAACGCCTGTAAACTAAAACTATAGACTTTCCCGATGTATAGACTACATCCGGAAAGGTCACGGTCAAATGGAAAGAGATTCAAGTATGAAGGGAAAAAAAGAGGTCGAGGAATATGCCAGGCACAAAGGGAAATTACCATTTGGACTGCTCGTAAACGATTATCCGATTGTCTAAAGTTTAATGGACGAAGAAGATCTTGAATAAATTTTCTCTGATAGTTTCTCAAGATTAATGGTATAACTCTCACTTAGGTGACAAACTTATATACAGAGTAATATGACGAGGTAGGACCCATGATTATTTCTTGTTCTCATTCTGATTTACTTGCCTGGTTGACCCAATATTATTTATTCGATAAAGCTGAGAGTCAATGGAATTTTTTGACTTTGATAAGTATTGAAAATTAAAATTTATTAGTAGAAGTGATCAATATAATAAAAAACCGTAAAACTCTTATTGATTTTAGTAGAATGTCAGCTAAGATAACCAATTAGGCTACAGATATAACTTTGCTGACTATTCCAGAAGCCAAATAACTTAACCGGAGTAGGCAAGAAGCCTCGACATGCTCAAGTACTTAGCTGATGCCAATATTTCATCAACCAAAATTTAGCTCGTTCCTGTTAATATAAGTTATACCAAAATAAGTTTCTGCCTCAAGGTGAATTCCAGAAACGTTCAGAAATGCTCAGCGAGTCTTCTTGTAACTAGACAGCGCAATTACATAACAGATTACGTATTTTCTCTCCATTCCAACACCATGGTTTCTTTCATATCAAAATTCATGAATCGTAAATATAAGCAGGGATAATATATCCTCCTACTATCATAATTAGATGTTTGTCCAGAGACACAAAGACGAAAATTTTACTTGCACAAAATAAATTAAAGACATTCTTTGACCTCCACATGTTTCTAGAAGGAATTAATCATCCCGAGTTTATCAAATGAATATCGTTTTTAGCTAGACTGGAGAAAGCTGTACAATCAAGAGTAACATCGTGACTCCGACAAGTAACGCAGAAGCTTTGTTTGGAAGTAGAGAATGAAAAATTGCTAACAGTCAGAATATTTTCCAGTTGCTCTAAAGTCTTCAGATAATTAATTTGTAACCTGACTTCCGATTTCGAAAGTCTTATTGGAAACCAAAAGAAATCGGACCCGACTTTAAGAGTTAATGCAATACTTCTCATCGAGGTATGTGAAGATGTTACTGACCACTCCTTACATGCTTAACATATGAGACCATGCACTCCCACTTGATCGATTTGCGTCATATTATACAGTGGATATGATTCACAATTAAAGTCGTTCCAAAGACACTTTACAATCAAGGCAGCTGAGAATCTAGAGAGTTTCTTGGCTGGATTTGCTGAATCTTCCAGCAGCTTTAATCATTCACCCAAAGGTCCACATATGGATTGATAAATTACTCAAAGGAATACACGTAAAGCATATACACGATTCAACAGTGCAATACAGCATTACATGGATAGAAGAATATCCAGTAAGGCAAGATAATTACTTTCCCCTATTCCTCCATATAATATTGTCTAATATTGTATGGAATCATGAAATATGCAAGGTAAGGTATCCATTGTCAATAAGTTAAATTCTTCTAACTGCACTTGCCTTACATCATGCTTTTATATACATTCGGATAAGGTACGTAGAATGAGTCTGAACGAACTTCTTACATTTCTTAAATTCAGTAACTTTCATGGAATATAACCTAGATCATCATAAAATCAAAATGCATCTATTTGCCCGAAGCCATGGAGATTATCCGAAAATAAGACTATGGAATAGAAATGACGTCTTGCATAATGGTTTGACCCCGAAATTCGAGTGCGGACATATTTAAGACCCGAAAGCTGAGTACTGTACTGTACCGGTATCATCTTAGTCTGATGAGTACGGTAGAAGACGAAGTCGGTCAAGGCAAGTCATTATTACCCGCGGTACGAGATCTTTATCCCCTGGACAACGTGGGCTGAACACTACTGGTATTTCTGATTCTAAATGCTGAGTAGTATTTTGAACGCTTGGAAACGAGGAAATTCTCGTCTCCTCGTCAAAGCTAATAGGAAGGAACCGCGTGAAATCGTCCATACGTTTTCTCGTTACTCTTAAGAGTGATTATCTATGCGACTTTGGCGTGTGTTAGAGAGTACTCTTCCGTGATGGACTTGTCGTACGAATACTACCTCATCATTGTTTGCTTTCAAATTGATCCGAAACGCTTAGACATGCGAAATCTAATCCTGCATTGTGAATGAATAAAATACGCACAAGGACTTTCTGGGTAAGGCACAGACGCGGAAACAGCTAGTTTATTCCTAATTAGTCAGTGTAACCATCGTTCCACCTCGCTCAAGGGAAGGTGACTTGTTTAGGTAAAGTACGCTGCAATCATGAACTGATGACGTCTGCGCCACTCTCATGAGCAAGTGGAGTATTGTGGAGTTGGAAACAAGCACATGGATACAAACTCTTTATTGGAGAAAATGCGCTCAGGAAAACAGCGACTGCGAGCGAGCTGGGACCCTTGACTTGGTCTGACTCCTCCGGGAAACCTGACTTTGGAACTAAACCATGATTGGGCAGTTTTCTTGGTGAAGGGGGGAGAAAAAAGAAGGATTAACACATTCTCTACGTGAGAGTGAAAGAGTTTTACTTCAGAAATGCGAAGAGCAAGTAGATTTTGGATCCTCTATAATACATACTCTCGTCAAGAATGATGAGAAATACGACTTACATTCGCAAAGTGACTGAAGGCCTCACTCCATTAATGGGTTTTCTCAACTGTTTTCACACTATCTAGACCTGGGGATGTACTTCAGAGGCGTTGACGTCTCTTGACAATAAAGAGTTTTTTATTCTATGCCAGGTGGACAAACTTTTCTAAGAAACAGGAAACCCTCCCCACCAGATATCCTTGAGAAATTAGAGCATGTTTTATATTCTGAATATCCATGTCCAAGTATTTCTCAGGTCCAAAGAATGGTAGGAGTTTGAAAGAATGGTAAGAATTGCACTACCGAGCTTGAGTGACACTCCAGCAATCAAAAGACCCAAGTTAGTTTGAAACTTAAGTCTCTCTATCCAGCCTAGATTCTCATGAACAGTTAAATAGATATGCTATTTGAATATAAACTCCGCAGGTTTATATTCCCCCGTGAATGAATGATGATGATGATGAATGCTTTGGGCAACTGACTGGGGAGTGGAATAGCACACTTTCCACAATAGCTCGAAGGATATTCAACACGAGTTTGAGAATCTTGTTATCCCTGTCTTGAAGCAGCTGATGTATCGATGCAAGAATACGGTGTACGTGCATCATTACAGCAATTTATGGTAGCAGTCGAAGTACTGTATAGAAAGTTCAGGAGAATTAAAACAACACGTAATACCATGACATGCAGAATACCGGTTGAACATATGAGAAGGAAATAGTGCCTGTTATGTGTCAGTCTATCTTTCTATTAGTAGGTGGTTTATTCTTAAAATTGGATTTGTTTATGTTAGAAAAGTGAACAGTTTGAATAATGGACTTCCCATTTGAGTATATATAGAGTTCATATAAGAGCGACCCCCATCTGGATCACACATATGGGTAAAAGGAAAGTAAACAAAGATGTACGCTTCATGACGAGTCAATTGAAAATGGACACCATTTGAACCATACATGTACAAAACGAACAAGGGTGAACAGAGATGTATTATATCACTAGCGAAGTACACTAAAGAAAATATCAGTCGTATGAAACTGAATAATGTTAAATGTGAAATGTCTGACTTTTGTACAGTCTGAAGTAGACCAATCCCTTCATTTGCACTTCCAAAGGGAAAAGTAGAACAACATAGAAGCTCGGTAAAAGCAGAAGAGAGATGGTAATGTGTATTTGGAGAAAAGTACACCAGGAGGGAGCAGGTAGTTCATCGATGTTATGTTATCCATGGTAACTGCATCGATCGTCAATGGTCGAGGGAATTGGGAACTGCTTGGTGATGTTGCAGAGATGATGGAGAACAAGAGGAGTTGGTAATTCAACTGTAGGAATCGGTGATAAGTTTCCATCATTGTTTAATAGTCTCTCGGGAAGAGATTCAAGGGTAAGCTATAAGCGACAAACGGTAACTCATGGTACTCAGTACTTTTCCCTCTCCCTCGAGCTCCGTCCTGGACAGTGGGACTCCTGGTTCTGGAGGAAGTGATTTCGTGTGATGATCGAAGCAGAAGTAGGATCTATTCTATTCGCGGTAAAGCTGAGGTTTAGGTGTTGATGTCAGATGCGACTTCCATTTCAGCGTAGATGTCGCGTTGAGCGAAATCCGAATATGATATGAAGGGGAGGGAATAGCTATGGTAGTGGAAATGGAGATTCTCGTGCAGTGAGTTGCTTGCATTTACTCCGTCATACCTTTCCTTTCGTCTTCTCTTGACCACTTTGCATGGGTTCAATAGTACTTTATCGAGGAAAGCATCCGGAATAGTGTTTTCATTTACGTTCTATGATTCGCATAATTATGCTGGTTTGAAGATTTTGCAAAAAGACTTAATTGATCGACGTGAAAATCGAGACAGAAGGTGAAAGGTTCAGGGGCAGTCTAGCAGACCAAAAGAGAACTCCTCGTACGTACCAACGTCATATCTCAAGGCCGTGACGGGCGGTGCAGATAGAATCGTTAAACTTATTTTGTTGTAAGCGAGAATGGTGACAAACGCATCCTCTCGAAGACGAGGGGATCATAGCCAGGACACTCAACGTGAACATCGAGACTTGACATCGAACCACAAAGTTGATAAAGGTGAATATGCGTTATAATTATTGTAAGCTATTTAGGGACCTCTGTGATGTTATGTCGTTGAACTGCAAACCTTTGGGAACCAAAAGAGATTTACGATAAGTTCTACAGCAAATCGTAGTTGCACTCCGTAACATGCAAATATTCTTTCCCGATAATAGTTTGGTAAGCTGTGACAAACCGTGATAAGTGGAAGCAGCCTTTTCAGGTCGTTTGTCCCTTCGCCTCTAAGGTCAACTACATCCAACTTCCAGTCACTTCGTGATCGAGGTCGCGAACTCGTGTAACATTCAGATTCACATAGAAGATTTGCCAAATCGCGTTTAGATTTAGGGGAATGACGTTTAGGTTTAGTTAAATCTGAGAAATACATACCGAAGTTGGCAAGTTGGACAGGAGACGAGAAGACAAAGGCTTCCACTCTCTCCGATACATCCAAAGAAAACGAGAGATGATAAGCAAGAAGATAGATAATTTTGCTGGCAGAGCCTACCGTGCAGGTGGGGAGATGCTGTGTAGAGAATTCGAACAGGAGGTGGGGACGGACAGCAAAAAGCAAAGCTGATATGGAGCGGAGGGAAAGGCGCGGTATATGCAGGTGAACGCAGGCCCACGACCAGAGTGCAGTGACCGGCATGAAGAGGGTAAGGCTGCTGCTGCAGCAGCAGGAGCAGAAGACCTACAGTGCTTGGGGACTGTTTGGACGACTATGAACTACGCTAAATGACAGACACGCGGCCGACGGGTGAATGAGTTTCTAGGTCGGTGTTTTGTAGATGTGGTTTTCTAGGCCTGGCAGGCAGCCTGGCAGGTCCCACAACTACAAGAAACAACAACACGACGTGCAAACAAGTGCTTCGCTTTGTGTTGGACTCCCAGCAATCTTCTCCTGCTCAAATTACGGTACGTATAACTGAGTCGACTGGAGTTCATCATGACAATAGCTCTGCCTTACGTCGTGGTTTAACACGACATTGCCTACCGCGACATTCGCTGGTGACGCCTTTTGAGGTACAGTTCAGCCTGAGAAGAAAGCCTTGCTTTGTCTGAGATCTGAACCTGGTTGCTTCCGAACATATTACACATGAGAGATACTTCGTTCTAGCCTAAACAATATCACGTTGCGACAATGTGTAGGCCTCGGGGACTATACTATGAGCACATGAAATTACGTGTATCAAACTCGTCGTCACGATCTGTCAGATCGTGCTGACCTTCTCAAAAGCCGCAATTTTTGACAAGCCAGCCACTGAGATTCCCATTATCCCAGGAACAGTTCATATATCCTCCAAAACCAATACATTTAACAACTTCCCCCGTAAAATATCGGGTTCGTCAGAACAGCTTGAGTACAATCTAGCTCATGACACGCAGATAGTACGGACGCTCTCGTCAGCCATGGTAAGCAGCACTCAAACGCAAGTGATCATCCAAATCGATCCAATGACGTCCAATGCACAGGGTGCGAGGGGAAGTGCATCGTTTAGCACTGGCTACCTTTGCTGATCATAATCTTGCGAGCATAGATCCCAATGATAGTTTACCTTTACTGTCATGTGCCTGGTGCCAGGATGAGCACAAAGAGAGAATCGACTTCTTGATTACATGCTGTAACTGAGGGAGACCTCGGTGTATCAACCTGGCAGCCTTTCCTTTCTCAATCACCGCATCAAAGCGGTAGGTGGCGTTTATCAAAATCTCTTGCTTAGGCTAATAACACGAGCTCAGAAGCGCGCAACCAGCACATGACTCATTCCGTTGTTCTAATACACACAAGCGGCCTCTCTAGTACTGAGAAGGTTGAAGCGCACATCCCCTGGCACTGAGAGGTTGCTTAAATGGGGACATGATCCTGATTGTAAAAGTTCAGATGTGGTGACTCGTCGGGATGCAACCCCGTTGAATCTAGGCCCCTACGCACTTCTGCTTCTGGGCATCCAAATAGGAAAATTCTCCTAGTAGACCGGAACGAGATTTGACACTAAAGAACGAATCTCATAGATTCCATTTGAACATTGACGCTTGTGGATAGTGAGGAAAAGATTCGTACCCAAAATGCCGTGCAGTGTTACTTTATGGTTTCAGGGATGTGGATGGAAGTCCAAGAAATCAAATGCAACAGAGTTGCGCCTACTAGAGAGAAACATGTACAAATACGGGATCTAGCATTTTCATCCTCATCTACAATATAAGTCAAAAGACTTCGGTGCAGTAATAAGCTTCTGCTGATGCTATCATGCAGGCAAATCTATATTCATATTTGTCTCGTAAGTTGCAGACTTTGTCCTACTAAAGAGATGAAGGGCATCACGTGACAGTAAACGATGCTAACCGTTACCTCCGTTAAATGTTCTTCTATAACTTTCTCGTGCTTTCATGTTTCAGATGTACATGGACGCAACTGTTTTGTAACGCCACGATGCATCTGGTGTGGTAATTCCATGACTAGTTTACAAAGATAGAGGGTCTCCTCCCTCCCGAATATTTCTATCAAAATTGTCGTTCACACCAGATGATCGAATGATTGCACGAGCGAAGCTTGCTTGGCAATCGCAACAATTGCTCGCGTGGCAAAGAAAGTCAGTGAGTATACCTCATCTAAACCAGCAGCAGCATCATTGCTCGCCGCTTAGAGAGTGGAGATGTTCTGCGTTTCCGAGGATTCTGAGCTTGCCTCCTCGGGCTCTTCTCCGACTCCCACGATAAAAGTATGGACGCCCCCAATGGCGTCTTTCCTAAAAAGATCAGGACTGTTGTAACAACTATCTGTCGACGGGCAGATTTTCCCTCCCAGTAGAGCCGCATATTGCTTTTGCAGCTCAAGAATCTCCATGGAACGACGGGAATTCTCCTCCAGAAGCTTCAAACTAGCATTGATCACCTTCTGCATAATGTGCCGCAAATTCCGTCCATCGCCATCAGGAACTTTCGCGAGCTCGTCACTATGTTGTTGCAGGACACTCTCGAGAATGTGCGGCTGGCACAAGAAACCAGGGTTGCTCAAGGCCCTCTCGTATTCCGAAGGGCTCAGCTTCGACCTGTCAATAAGCCTCCAGAGGCTTTGTTTTTCGTCCTGAGTGTACCCGCTGTTTTTGTTCAGGAGCTTCTCGATGGCGCCATAGAGAGTATCATGGGACCGTCTGGACTGCGCAGGAAATGCTTTGATCAAAGCAATGAGCACATCCGTCGAAACGGCAATGCTCTCTGCATAGTTCCAGATAAACCCATCTACCTCTTCCGCGACTTCTTCCAAAGCCTCGTCGTTCGAATCACCTTCCTTGATGAAATGGAGAACGAGAGCCAGTAGCGTCTCCGGGCCGAATTTGTACACGTGCAGGTATTCATCTATTTCGAAGAGACTCGCTCCGATTCTGTGCTCCAAAAGTTTCTTCACGGATAGAAGCCTATCTTGCATAGACTCCTCTGCAACAGCCATCAAGCCATCCAGATGTTCCAGCAAACTACACCAATACTGCGAGGAAAGCTCCAACCAAGGACGGGTTGTAGGAGCTCCCTTGAGCAGCAGTCGTGACAGACACAAAACCATCCAGCAGCGAGCCTTGTCGCTGACACATTCATCTGACAATACACTGTCCAGCCAGCTGCGTACATTTCTACCCTGACGACATTTGAGATTCAAATTTATTTGCATCTCAACGAGTGAATCGACCACTTCTGCAGCATAAACATCAGGAAGAGATACCACACGGACAATAATCTCGGTCAGGGCTTGTGAGGGAGAGCTTTGCCAAGTCGCGCCGGTAGCAACAGAGCTGGCTAAAGGCATTGGGGCTGATAAGTACTTGGTCTCGCCGAAGGCCTTGGTGCAAGCGACCACAATAACCTTCAAACATCTTGACTCGATGTACTCGTCGACTGGAGAGTTCAACCTCTTGTACTGCTGCAAAAATGCAGCACTGAATCTCCAGTGACTGAAAACATTCACGTACAGGAACTTCTTGGTACTCTCCAGAAGGTCGGCCATTCCTAGATAATCAGCCACGGCACGTATTTGCGCCACGTTCTGGACAGTGAAGCTTGGTTTCACCAAATAGCAAAAATCTGCCGCAGCGGCAAAACCTTCAGGGCCACCGGGTAGATCAGAAATATCTACAACTGGAATGCTTGGTATTGCTGAGCCGGGACTGCTTTCGCCGCAGGAGCAAGTGGGGGTTAAATCTCGGAAGTAGGATGAAGCGTTCAAAAGAGGCAACATATGGAGGTTGAATTCCGAGCTTCCTACGCGTACGAGTACATCGCTATATTCTCCAGTGCGACGAACTCTTTGCAGCCATCCTGTAAAGCTTCCCTCCTTCTTGGCCATTCTTCTAATAAACACTACTTTGGACTAAATCTGATCTCGTGCTTTGAGACTGATGACGCCAACTGCTCATTTACTTCAAAATCGGATACCTGTAGGTCCTGGGCCCATTACCAAATAGATCACCTCCCATGACGGTACAGCTCAATCGATGAGCTCTGCTCAGTTCTCACAACGTTCCTTCAGCAGGAACGGAATTGTCTCAGAATTCAACTAGAAGATCAGGTGCTCGTGGTTCCACTGTTCATACGATCATCAACATTTCAGAGCAGATGCCTTCACCAAAAACTAGAATGAGAACCTCTCCTGCCTCCAGAGTCCATCATATCTGGTAGCATGGACAGTGGACTTCCTACACAGTGACAGATAACTCCGAAGTTGGCAGAGAGCCAAACTGTAGGACGGGCGGAGTACGCAACCTACTCGCCAGATTGACAGTCCAACACTGAGCGAGCTTCTCAACTCTTTAGATGAGCCACCTCTTGCTAAGCATTGGCAGCTTCCTTACCACAGACCCAGATTTCAGAACAAGTCTAGAATCCTGATTGGTGTGACTTGGAACGACGTGAAGTCCTGAATCCTGAAGTGACCACACTGATTTCCGTCTGAGTGTAAAAACTGTCCAGCCTCAATAAAGCTCCATGACTAGCCTCCTTCGTCAGAACATGAGTCCTTCGCTACGGAAAAAGAAAAGAAACGTCAGTTGAGAGGACAAGGTTGAGTCTTGGCACCTGTCCAATACCATTGACGTAGTTGTGAACTTAGACAGACGAGAGTGGTGTTATTTCCTCGGAGCCTCGATACAAGTATCTAAACAGGTAACCTTTCCGACATTTGTACACCCATGCTCTGTTGACATGACCGATCTGATAAAATTTGGGCTCTTTCCCATCCAAACATGGCTAGGCTCACATGCATCAAGTCAAACTACGAAGGAGGGTATCTGCCTAGGTAGCGAAACAACCGAGGCACGTCCTATAAAGGATAAACGTGTAGAAAACTCGTGCTGCCACACAATTACAAAGAAGAGGGA
Source organism: Lunularia cruciata (assembly GCA_948567375.1). Classification (NCBI taxonomy): domain Eukaryota; kingdom Viridiplantae; phylum Streptophyta; class Marchantiopsida; order Lunulariales; family Lunulariaceae; genus Lunularia; species Lunularia cruciata. The sequence continues at coordinate 14,706,072 of OX419757.1, read as the reverse complement.
AGGGACCACTAGAGGGTAAACCAGCTAGCTGACTTCCAAAGGTAGACTCTAGAGTCAGTAACGGAAAACTAGTAACCCAACCCAACCTGACATGCAATCCACTGCCTTCTCTGGATGGAGCAGTGATGCGAACACATCAGTCTGAACGCTTGTTTCTCAAGCAAGACATAGAAACTGGAGTCTGTACATCTTTGCTGCTTGGTTAGGCACTTGCAAGTGGTAATCAGACATTTTGGTCGCCTACTACAAGTGCACGGCACCATGTATCGGCGTGATCTATGGAAAATAGGAGTCCGCGTGTTAGCTCTTTGATGCCCAGACTTTTCTGCCTAAAGGCAGTAATTTTCTACGTCCACTTCTGCGCTAACTGGGCACATGAAAGAGGTTGCGATCAAACATTGTCAGAAGATTGACTTCCAGCTCTTGATTTGAGTTTGTTCATTACCTCGTGTCCAAACGGAGGTTATCGTCATCTCCCACACCCATACAGATACCTCTGTCAATGTTTGAGCAGCTCTAAATCAGACAGATCTTCTCCTCCTGCACCTTCTCAACTCCAGCCAAACCCGAAATACAGAGCAGCATGTTTGTCTGTCTCAGCTGGTACTCATGCACCACCAATATCGTTGTAGCTGCTTCGTCCTCTGTTCTCGTCTTCCTCTATGCGTTTCTCTCCACTCACAGCAAGGGAGAATAACAAGTCAAGCACACGGGCATGCGGACTAATCCAGTAGTCCCTCAACCCTGGACCCTTGCCGAACGGGACCTGCCGATACAGAGAGGCGAAACATCATCCATTCTGTACGATAAACTCATTAACGCATTATAAAGTCTCAAAGGCACAAGAAGCCACCATTGCGGTGCTGAGGTAAAGTCGAGGACCAGACGAAGCTAAGCTAAGCTAAATTAAGCAAAACAGCATATAAGACAAATAGCAGACAAGCAGCAAAAGAGACAGAAAACGACGAGTAGTCAGTCAGACAGCGCTCAATGTGGCAGCAGCTACGGCCCACTAGCCAGCATGTGGTGCGGCCTTCTTCCTGGAGAAACCGAGCAGACACTCCACCAGTAGAGTCACGTCGACGGCGACGGCGACGGCGAACATTAGTTTGATTTGAAGGTCAGTACTGTGACGGCTGTTCACTGCTTATTTTCTGCACGTCGTCTGTATTTTTGACTTCGGAATTCTTGAGTCTAACGTCTATGTATCCAGTCCAGTACCCCACATTTTTGTCCAAAACGAGTATGTAGACGGATGTATAAAACCTATATAGCTCACCGACTGAAATATTGCTAGTGCAATTGTAATCTGGGGCAAGGTGAGCATGCAAGATACCAAGATTCATGAGGTTAATAAGATGGGGTCTTCCCATCCTTCTTTTTTTCTACACGGTCGCCTTCTACTTCGTAAGAGTAGGTTCGAATTGAAAGGTGTACCACTTTCTTAGGGACTTAGCCCCATTTTACCTATTTTGTCACTCCCTTGTACGGCTTGTCTTCCCATCCTTCGCATTTTCTACGCGGTCGCCCCTTTATTTTTGTTCTTAGGGAGTACTTTAGGCTTTGGGCGAACAAAATCACTAGAGTTGGTCATTGTCTACGGTCAAACCATGCATTACGGATTAATAACAATCCGTTGTTGTTGTTTGTTATTGGTGTGAAGCTTTATGTAGTCTTTTTAATCGTATTTTAGAGTGGAATGGATTCTTAGCAGAGAGAGGCAAAAGCTGAATTATCTTGCGTCTCTTGGAGAGTTACTACAAAATCAGCGAGTTGGTTTCATTCTGCGACCATCATTCAAACATAGACCTGTGGTTTTGTTCACCGCAAAACCAAATCTGTGATGCACATTAGAACTGTATGCCCATGGCAACTGGAAGCCTTTTTCATGTTATAATCACTATTGCGATGAGTGGGGTAATAAAGCTAGCAGTATATAGATGATGGCAGTATCTGCGAAAACGAGCTTTGCTGAAAGGATTATCTGACCAAGTGCTTCAATTCAAGCCCTACTTGAGAACCACGAAACAGAAAAAGACTTCCCTTTGATCTTTCCATGGAACATTTGAAAGATCCACACTTTCCATACCTGAGCCAGCCAAGTGGATGTACACAGTATCATCTGTACAGCTTAACGATCACAACAACATCGATCTCTATAAGTTGTAGACTGTATAAGTGCACCTTGTACAATAAGAATCCTTAAAGATCAGCAGGGAGTCTCTTGTCTTGATCTCTCTGTATTCAGCGTAATGGATAGGTTGGAGGGCTTATAATTGTGCTTTTACACCTTCTGCACAAAATATGTATATCCTGGCAATCTAATATACGGTGGAGATTGGAATCATATTTTGCAATTCATTAAGGTATTGTTTGAGATCTTTCTTCAATGTAGATATAGGCAGCAAACGATTAGGGGACTGGGTCTGTCTATGTACGAGAAGCTTCTTCACGATGACAACATCTCAAAGTTATATATTTATGGACAAGTGTATATATGGACTTATATGGACAAGTGTCCCAACAATTTTGTATTTGTCTGTAGACACTTCTACATTCAAACTTTACTTAACGAGTTTCATTCTCCTTCAGCAACCTATAAACTCTCATTGATTCCTCAAACCCATCTCTTACTCTCTCACCACAGTTTCAATACCTCTCTGGGCTTTCGCACTTCCAAGGATTCCAAGAAACTCCCTTACTTTTGCTGTGCACTTCCAAGGATTCCAAGAAACTCCCTTACTTTTGCTGTGCTTGGAAATTCCATAAGTCTCCCGTTGTTCCTAGGTTCATTGCTGCAGGCTACTCTACTTCTTTATCTGAGCTTTCTCGCTGGTTAAGCTCATTCTTCAAAGCACTGCTACCTTCTGCAAACGACCTCTGGAGGACTGAATTCTTACGTGTGGTGCTGTTGGTGGACTCTAGCTGGATCTTGGACGACTCTTCTGGTGTTCCCGTTTTACTGGAGCAGGTGCAAAGACTGCGCAAGATTAGATCCTCTTCTCCCACAGACTCTGGTTCGCAGCAGTCTCCTGCCACCTTGGAAAAAGTTCTTTTTCAAAGTTTTGATTTCACCACCCTTTATACAAAGATCCACCTTCACGATCTCAAAACAAGGCTGGCTACTCTCATCCGATCTATCTTCCATCATGGGTTCACTATGAATAGGGAAACTATGTTACTGGTAGAAACCTCTACACTTGACTTCAAATATAGATGGCTTAAAAACAGAAATAATATCTCTCAATCAGCAAAACATCTCAAATTCATTGCTGTTGATGAGAAAACTCTCATCTGTTGGATGCTATTTCTTTTTGATAACCTCTACATTACTTTCGGGAATCAGCTCTTCCGTCAAGAGACTCGGGATTCCTATGGGGACACCTTGTGTTGTCTTCGTGGCTAACCTATACCTCTTCACCTATGAACTTGATTTCATCCGCAGACTATTGGATGCTAATGATGTTGCACTGTTGCACGACCTGTCCCAAGTTTGCCGATACGTTGATGATCTTTTGGTGGTTGGCTCGAGACTTGATCATTTCAAGGATTTTTGTATATGGAGGACGCAGCTAGAGGAGGAGGGATCTATCCCATACTTTCCTGTGAGCTAGTTCAAACTCATTTTGGCACTCACTGTGATTACCTTGACTGTCGCATTACCTAGGACGACTTCAATATCTTTGTCTCTATCTATGATAAGAAAGAGCTACCTCACTTTGCTCAAATCAAGACAATCTCGCTCCCTCATGTTCTTTCCGACATTTCCTCTAAATGTAAATTAGGTATTATAAAATCAAAGTGTGTTAGATATCAAAGGAGGTGTAATTCCAAAAAATAATTCCTTTCAGCTTGTAGGAAACTTATAAATAGCTTTATCTTTGAACATTACCCTCTTCATATGATCCAAAAAAAATTTTGCTCTGTCTTGCGAATGGAAAAAGATATCCATGGTTTTCCTGGGCTTAGTATCTACAGAGATTTAAGAACATCTGTTTTTTCTTCCATGCGGGGAGCTCTAGTTCGAGCACACCATTAGCTTTCACTGTAGGCTTGTTTACCATAATGGTGATCAGGACTTATTCCTGGCGGTTTCTTTAGGCACTGGTCAGAACAGTTTTTGTTCTCATATATATATACATGTCTCATGTTTGATGCATCGCCCATTCTCAACTATGTGACTATCCACTTTCTTCCCTTTTGCCCCAACTCACATCTGTTGTTTTACTTCACGGTTCCCTTGTATGTGTTCTCAACAGTCTGTTATTTTCAGTTTCCCCCGAATGGAATGTTGTATTTTTGAGTTGTAGGTCTTCCATTACAGCTTGTTACTCAATATATTTGTTCTCTCCTGTTGATAAGGATACACCAGGATACATTGATATTATAAGCAGAGTTATAAGCAAAGTAATACGTAACATAGTTACAAGTGGCATCATCTCACACGTGTGACCATCTCGCCTGGTTCCTTCATAGTTCCCGAGGCTCTCTCAGTACCCGAGGCCATCCTTCCCTTGGAAACACTCTCCTTCTCCTTTGCTTTCTGCTCATCTGGGTTCTAGTTCTTGCTTTTGCTTTCTGCTCATCTGGGTTCTAGTTCTTGCTTAGCTCATAGTGTGTTCCCTCCTCAGTCCACCTTTTCATGCCTGTTCGTTCTCTGCTCTCTGCTTTATTTTCTGCTCTCTAGCTCTTAGCTTCACACTCTTCTAACTGGCTCATTCCTTTGTTTTCTTACTACCTCCTCCTGGCTTCTTTGTGCTTTGCTCTCTTTTACTGCTCACCTTGATAGACTTTGTCCTTGCAGGTGTTTTTTGAGGGATGTCTCACATCACTCACATTCTCTTGCGTTTGATCTTTTTCTTCTTTCCCTTGTTCACAATTTCATTCATGCCTACATTATGCATTTGTCCAATTTTTGCTCTTTTAAGACTTTAAGCTCCAGTTACTCATTTTTGTAGCCTTCCATTTCTATAACCTTCCCCTAGCGGTTCATTATTTCATTTAGTACTGCTGATAGATGGCTGTTTTATTGTTGATAGCGGCGCTGTTGGAAGCAACTGAGTTTGCCTTGGCACTCATGAGTTTTAGAGCAGAAACTCGGGACGAGGAGTACTGACAATTGTTCAACTACTTTGGCACTGCGTGAGGCACTGATGAAGTCGTTGGTGTTATCATGGAGGTTTACTATGGCCACCTTCTGCTTCCTTTAGTTGTTTAGCGTATCCGGACTCTAGTGTCCATAGCACTGGGAGTGATATACTTTATCTTGTCCTCTTACGCTCCGCTATAGTTACATTCTTACATTTCTACCCGTTTTTGCAGCCATAATCGTGAAATGCCTGCTACATCCACACATTCCTGTACTATTTCACTCCCTAGTCTTTTCCCTTCGCTCTCTCACTGCTTCCTGCCCCGCTCTCTACTGTTTCATGTGTTCCTCCCCCACTCCATCCCACGTTCTTCATCTTCATCTACGCACTGTATCCTGGTGGGCTCGTATAGCAAGTTTCTATTCATCTACGCACTGTATCCTGCTAGGCTCTTATAGCAAGTTTTCTATGCCTCTCGCTTTTGGTTGCATTGCTGCTCTCTGACTTCATTATTTTTTATTGGTGAACTCTTACATCAAGCTCTCTAACCCACGCTCGCGTTGGCCTTGCTGCTCTCGATTTCAAGTTCGTTATTATCCATTAGCAATACAGTGTTCTCAATTTCTTGCACTTATGCCTTTGCTATAGGTTACTTTTCTGCACCTATACTTTTGCTGCAGGTTATTTTTGATGCATTTTACACTAAAGCTTTCATACTACACTAGCACTGTAATTCATGTAAATGTTATTTCTCGAATATGTGCACTTGTGCACTTCATGAGTTCTGGATAACCCGTTCCCATAACGGCTTCTGCTCTCATTTACCAATAAATAAATAAATATATATATCATATCTGTTAGCCAGTTTGGTACTATTTTTCTAAAGTTATCGTAACCAAAATATTCTATGAATTTGCTAGGTCACACACGCTGATAGTATCCTTTTCAGGCATTCGTTTAGCATTGAACTACATCTTACCTCATATAATCAGTCTCAATACGCTTGTCACTTTGATCTCGTCTTAAGTTGTCTGCAATGGTCAATACAAATACCGAGTCTCTTTCTGATTGAGTCAAACCATCGCTGAATTGATCAGTTCAGTTTAGAATATTGTTCTTCCACTAGAGAGAAAATCAAAGACTTTATCTCCTTCTAGGTTTCAATCGAATGTTTTCCATGAACGTAGAAGACGCACCGTCCGACTATGGACGGAGTTCGTCATTGACGTGACGCTCCTCCGTTGTACAGATATTCTTCGTGATCTTGGTTTCGTACCTCATACATCTGTATTCGTCGTCTGTATGCATAACTGTCAATGGTAAGTCCCTTGTACGTACTGTATACCTCTCCCCGTTAACTGGGGGATTTCCCGCCTCCCTTGAATCTTCAGCAAATCCCGACTACGGTAATCTCGTGGTTTATTGCACACTTTGCCGCATGCACAAAGGATTTCCGCGGGGTTTAACAAACATTAGGCTGAAGCAAAGGGTGGCCGCTGTTGAGATCCTCATCAGCGGGAACCTCGAGTCGGAGCTAAAGATTCTCGCCAACGTCGAGCCTGGCCTGGATTTGCCAAAATTCTCAACAAAACCATAATTTATTCCCTGAGCATGTTGCAAAAGTCTATCAACAGAACGAACTGCTGAGATCCTGCGCGATGTGCGAAGATTGTTGTCACTGACGGAATGTCGGGTGCACCGACCATTCGAGCACTCACCAAAATGGCGCTGCAATTTGAGGTCCATTGCCCATTCTATGTTCTTCCTGCAGACATTGTTTGCTCTTGTTTGGATTATCAATTCAGTTTATTTTCATCGTGGTTGAATCTAAGTATCGCACAGCTGAATTCGTTCGGTGGAGGTCCTTGAGGTTGTATACAGAAGGTAGTTAATTTCTGACACTTGGCGGGGCTCCCAAGTAACCTGCTTCAATCCCATGGATTTTTAGTAAAAAAATTTGTTCGAGTTCAATTCAAATGTTTTTAAGCTGTAGAAGCTGCTGAAGGGGGCTTCTGTTCCGAATGAAGGTACTGGCTCGTCACAATCGAGCGCGAGCCTCTAGGCTGGCCCTCCCGCATTACGTTGTTCAAACTCCCATGTTCATGCCTGTTGGCACGCAAGGTGTTTCTCTTTTCTTTTTCCGTGCTTACCAATCTGGAGCATAACCATAACTCATGCAATTATCATTATGTCTTACAAGTAAGGATATTTTACTGTCTTCGATGGATTCCGGCGCTTGAAACAGCTAACCTAGTCCGCTCGAGGCGGTTGCATTTTTCTAAAGATTTAAAGAATTGTCCCTCCAGGATCGTGCAAATGAGGAAACGAAATGGCATGGTCCTGACGCGAGGAACGCTTTACAGCCTGATTTGCTCCAATCTTGTCTGCCAGATGTGCCAGCAAAAGTCACGCAGCTTAAGTGGTAGTACATTTCTGACTGCAGCAACTCTCCGCTATATTGCAGGCACTATTAAGGGAATTGCGTGCGATCAGCTCGAGGACTTGGGGTGCCAGATCATATTGGGGAACACTTATCATCTTGCGCTTCGGCCGGGTGCAGAGCTGCTGGATCGCGTGGGCGGCCTTCATGAATTTATGAACTGGCCGAGGGCCCTTTTGACCGATTCTGGTGGCTTCCAGATGGTATCGTCTTCACTAGATTGCATCGTCGTTTCATCTACTGGTGAATATGTCCAGTTAAGGTTAACCCTGTGGTTTATATTCGTCCGCCTTCTATCCTATCAGAGTATTTTCAACTTGATCAGTGCTCAGTTCTGAAGAGGGCTAGAAGATTGGCAGATTGATCTCCATCCATGTAAAATAGGTAGGACACCCTACCAGAGATTTAGGGCAAGAAAAGTCGAACCACGAGGAATGGAGTGCATTGGAGTTGGCCTCTGCATTCACTTCTTTTCAAATTATAATCTAGAGACATTGAGCAAATATCTGATGAAGCTTTGGTCATTCGACAGGTTTCTCTTCTTCATCTAGCCGACATCACTGAAGAAGGCGTCACCTTCCAGGTTAGTTTTCACCCGACATCTGCCTCGAGCGTGTCATTTTTGGTTAAGGAAGTCGCACTTCAAAGTGTGGAGGCGACAGCAACGTTCAGTCCTCTTCCCAACAAGGAGATTGTGAATCTGGCTTGTTCTCTAAATGCATATGGTGAAACAACCCCTGCAAACTAACAATCTTACCAAGCTTGTATCAATTGAAAACATGATGAAGCGTCAATTGGTAGTGGGTTGAGGTATCCTAATCAAATTGTATCCATCGTCTCAGAACATTACACTCTGGTGACGACAGTCAGAAGTTTCCTGCCAAAGAGAAGTACGACTGAAGCCAAAACTCCAGGAATTACTCTAATAGTAGCAGATATATGCTTAAGTTTTTAGTTTTCAGGAGTGATGATGATTGTTGTCTGGAAACTGTGCAGTCTCCTGTTGATGGAAAGCCGATGTTACTGACGCCAGAAGAATCAATACATATACAGGTGTGAAACTTGTACATACCTTCTCCGCTTTTAGATTCTACACCTACTCTGATACTAGCATTGGCTGGATGCCATTTATGATTCGCAGGTGTTTTGATATATCTGGAATGTTGTCATCTTGTCGGAGAGGACAGTGGACTTATCATTTTGATGTTTCCTTTCTGGTAACTGGTACATTCGGTGTACATTCTCGTTGTCTCCTAAATTAGCCTGCCATGATCAGTCCATATTTTTCTTGTACCAACTTCAACTTAGAACTGGATGTTCTGGTTCTGATACATGTGTCAGATACATCAAGGTATAATCACTAATCTATGAGTTCAGCTTAGAACAACACAGATTTACCTATACAGATAGGGATTCTAATTTCATTCTTTGCCTTCGTATCTATCTTTCTCTAGACTCATCTGCACTGGTCTTGGCAGAATAAAATAGGTGCGGACATTATCATGGCGCTTGATGATGTGGTAAAAACCACAACGACAGGACCAAGAGTGGAAGAGGCAATGCGCCGCACACTTCGATGGATTGACCGCTGCGTTGCTGGTACTCTTGAACTTTATCAAGTGTGGACATTAGGAACTTCATTTTCAGTTCAATGCAGGAACTGTATTGATGGAGAGTTTTCGTGCCGAGTCTGACGGATTATCTAGAGCTCATTAGGAACTTCATTTTCAGTTCAATGCAGGAACTGTATTGATGGAGAGTTTTCGCGCCGAGTCTGACGGATTATCTAGACCTCCATGTCGGACGTTAATACCCTCACTTTAAAAAATAGAAATCTGTAATATGGATAACAGAATATACGAACTTTCTTATTTCGTATTACTTGTCTTTGACTTCGATGTGGACTGTGATCAGCACACTCAAGGCCCACGGAACAAAATCTCTTCGGTATTATTCAAGGAGGACTAGATACTAAGCTAAGGTAAATTTTCATCCTCTAAACAGATTAATATGATAATACTGTTGTCAGTGCAAAAGGCTATGGATCCCCTCCGACAGTTTCTATATTCCAACATGTCATGTGGTGTGCTTTAAGCTGGTATATTCACCTATTTCTAGACTTGTAGGAGTTAAACATCGCTAACCAGGAGTGAAAAGTCGAGGACCAACGCTTGTTCACCAAGTCAGCATGATCTGGATTCGTTCAAGTGAAGACTGCGTGGGTATACCGGCATGTTCCATTCGACGTCAAAAGAATTTGATGTCCTGAGTTGCTTGGCTTTCCTTCAAAACTTTTTAACCTTGACCTTCTGCATCGTGCAGAGATGAATGTGTGGAAGGTCTTGTTGCTCGCAATCTTCCAGGGTAAGCAACATAGTTTTCGGGAGTAATTATTTTTCAACAAAATAGATTTTCATTGTCGGCCGCTGACCAGGACAGCTGGACTGTTTTCGAGCTATGAAAAAACATTTGGCGGAGGCATCGGACATCACAGTGTTGAGTTTCTCTCATGCCTCCCGGTGGAGATCCCTTCTAATGAACAGTTGTCACAGATATGCAATCGGTGGTCTTTCTGGAGGAGAAGATAAAGATTCGTTTTGGAGGATAGTTGCACAATGCACTGAAGGCCTTCCAGATGACAAGCCACGATATGTCATGGTACGTCAATGTGTCGTGCCTAACGTTTTTAGAGCCGATTCATATACTCCATTTCTTACCGCACTCAAGTATGCAGTGTATGTCTTCGTAATGAGAAGCTTTATGGGGCTTGCGATGAATCTTATGCCGCCTTGCTTACAACTTCTGATTTGTATATACGTCAGCTCCATCGAGCTTATCATCTTGTTGATGGTAGTAATACCATCACTTGATGATTGGAAAATTATCTTGCGTGAGGTTTATAGAGAAAGTTGTCATGTTTGACTATCAAAACAGTACCATGTATGCAGGTCCAGGTCCAGATCCTAAAATATCTGTCTACACTTTTGAATGAATCAGGGTGTGGGATTCCCTCTAGATATTGTTGTATGCAGTGCTCTGGGTGCAGATATGTACGACTGCGTTTATCCAACTCGAACTGCTCGTTTTGGCTCAGCACTCATCCCTGAGGTAGGATATCTACCGGAGAGATGACTTGCCACTGACACACAAACGTACAGTACGCTCAGTGAGGTGTTTTAAATGCAAATGCTAGCTATGTTAATTGGGCTTTATTGCGGGGCTCTGGTTCATAATGACCTCACAGGTTTCAGAGTAAGGCTTGTTTCTGTAGTTATCAGTTCGAGCTATACCTCCCCTTTCTATTTGCCCCGAACAACACACTGATGCGTCGTCGTCTTTTACTTCTACAATGTGAAGGGGGTTTTGAAACTAAAAAATGCCAGCATGGCAACAGACAATCGACCTCTGGACTCATCTTGCTCCTGCATGGTAAGTTGCCCAGCGTTCCTTTTCCTCTGCCGAGTATGAATCACTTTATGAGAACAAGAGTCATATTGACAAGTATACTTGTGCATCTCTGAACGAATATCAACTCATTTGGTAAACGTAAGCTTTAAAGGCTGGAATATATCATCTTATGGTCTGGCTCATGCAACCACGATGAGTTCTACCTGCGTGAGTATTTGATCAGTATGATTAAACATCTGCATTCGACAAAGTACCATTTCAAATTAGGCAGAGTTAATTGAGAAAAGGCCGATTTGGTGCAGGTGTGCAAACAATATACACGATCATATCTCCATACGATCGTGACGAAAGAGGCCCTTGGTTCCCAACTGGTTTCATATCATAACATAGCGTACATGATGAAGGTAAATTAACTAATCTTCTGTTAGCCTCTCATACTTCCTGAACAGATACTGACACTTTTCTTCATAAGGAATGGTAGGCAGTGATGTTGCTACTGCATATTCCTGGTGTATGCTACAGCAGTGGTCCTTTAGGTTGTAGAATTGTTTGTACCATAGTTCCTTTGCCTGAACAAAGGGAAATGTCGCTCAAGCTCAACCTTTTGAGCTACTATAGCTGCACAGCACTTAAAACGGGCAGAACGTCCGTGCTTTGCTTCATTCGTCGTGATCGTATAACCTTGTAACGTCTCTCTTCATTATTTTACTATTGTACTACTGGACATGCAAAGTTAGTTTCCAATCACTCAATCCACGTTCTTGATTTTAGCTTTTTGTTTCCTGAGCGCCTGCAGTTGAGTCAAGATCTGCATACATCAATTCTCGAAGGCCGTTTTCCTAGGTAAAAACCTCCATCCTCATAGGAGACAGGGAATGGAAACTCAAGTGCCTTGATGCCCTTTTCTGTGAATGGGTTGTACTAAAGACTTAAATATAGTCCATTGCCTTATTCCTTGCTTGTATCCTGCATTCTGAAGTTTTCCCTGTGCCATGGATCTTTTCCAGCTTTGTGCAAGATTTTCTACAGAAACAGGTGTGTTATGCCTTCTCATGCTAACTATTATTTGCTTTACTTCCATCCTTCATAAGTCGTTAGTGCGCGTGTCGTATCCAATTCTTGAACCATGCTCAATCCTTCTTGTGTTTGTCTCAGTTTCCGAAAGGTGATGTACCCCAGTGGGTCCGCAATGCCATGGAGGTTGCCGAGATCGACATCTCGATGTGCCTGAAATAACACTGAGGCACTTCATTTATCCAGACATCTGCCACCAGCAAGTTCAGAGGGAACCACGACAATATTGGAGTTCAGACATTTCCTTTATCTAGCCATCTGTCACTAACAAGTTCCGAAAGAACTGCGACAATATTGGAGTCTAAGCTAAATTGGAGACTTCAGCGCATCCGAAACTAACTCTTGCCAGGTAGGGAACTGAGTTTTCATACAATGATATTTTAAATCCTTAAATTTGGCAAAAATGCCCCCTTCCAGTTGCATGCGCTCTTTGTACATTCTACTGTCCCCAAAGCCAGGTTAGCTCTTGCTGAATTGTCACGTTCTAAAGTTTGGAAGGATGTGTTTTCTTCTTATGCGAATTCCGTGCTGCAGGAGTTCGAGAGGACTCTGGATTGGCTTGAGTGACCTTCAGTAGTAGTGGGGTATCACATCTCCCCTCAAACCACAGTATGTTACTTCCACTGTCCAATTTTGACCCAAGCATCACTTACTCTAGTAATCTAGCTGTGATCATGTCACGCCTGTCTGCAGGAATTTGCATCTATATATCCTTTTATATTATTTTAAATATCTCACATCAAGTATGAATATAAGAAGACTTAAGGCGACTACTTGGATTAATTATGTTCGAGTCATTGCTAACCTTTTTGATCTTGCTCCATTTCCTCATAATATCAGCAACTCAAGTAATTTGTCCATTGCATCTTTCTAGAAGATTCGGTACAAGCAGTAGATAACAATTCACCAAATAATGCAATTATCCATTGCATCTTCCTACAAGATTCAATACAACTATCAAATAATGCAATTGTGAGGTAATGCAATTCACTTAGGGTTGTACCAAAGTCCGAGCTTCAGACAATGGTTTGAGTAGCCATTACAGTCCTAACTGTAATATTTCACGAAAGCATTAGAAATCGAATGTCGCCAGATGTTTTCTTTAAGTAACATATTTGTCCCGTTAATACAATAAAATAAAATAAATTTTTATGCAGACCAGTAATATATGTTATAAATAATATATTTCACTTAAGAATCTTTAATAAATATTCTGTTTTTATTCTGTAACGTATCATTAAACATATCTATTAAAGGCATGATTGCCGGAACAAATATCATAGTTAGAGTAGAATGACCAAGTCCCATAGAAAAGTCCATGCTTGAGATGAAAGACTAAAATATTTTTTGCAACAATGATTGTCGGATATGCATGTCAAGGAATTGAATGCGTCTTAGAGATATGCGTATTTCTGAAATAATAGATTAAGTTCTAAGAAAAGAAGAGTCAGGTAGTACTTTAATGTATTTTTACCTTACTTTGGTACAAGGTGCTTGGGAAAATAATTATGAGCAAAATAATAATTTCAAAACGATTAAAGATTGTTGTTATGCTAATATTTGAGACTTTTCCATGTTTAAATTAACTACAAAGACCTTATAGAAAAATAACATAAATTAAAGAAGATATAATAGTCTGCAAGACTTATTCACATCTTTGTATGTCGGTATTGATTCTCTTTCTTTCTTTTAGTCGTAAATCATTAGGTCAGGAAAAGTTAAGCAGAATAGTTATTATAACTTCGTTTCAACAACTCAATCTAAACTTCTCTTTAATGGAACTAAAGTTGATCCAAACCTCATAGAAATCTTGGTTAAAAAGAATATAAAATAAACAGCAGGCCATCTTATATTATGTAACGACATGGATTAAGTATATACTTTGTTATCGAGAAAAAAGCCTTGATGTATTGTGTTATTTTATCCTTTCTAAATTATAAATATGAATACATTTTCTTAAATAAATTTTATCTAATTCCAAAACGAAATATCAAATATATTCTTATAAACATATCAAATGTCAGTATTAAGACTTTGTGAATTATATTAGTAAGGATGATGTATAGAAATCATGCACTACTTTGACCACATCCTCCAAGAGATCCAAGATGTAGGTATGTACTTATGTACTGCAAGACTTATTCACATCTTTGTATGTCCTTAGCATGTACCCTTTACAAATGCTACTTGAGTGAACTCTCTTGTGATAATAAAGTTGTACAACAATGGTGTCTCAATGCCATAGAAGGTATGCATAAAGAAATCAAAGCATGAATCTAATCCCTTGCCAAACAAAGAGCTAAAAGAATTGGACAAGAAATAGTATTGAAGGTAGTTGAGACATTCACTTGGACAACCACCCAATTGGGTTCAGGTCCAATGAAGCTCTAATGCCAAGAATAACCATCTCACATGCACTTGGCTTGGCTACTTCACATTGAGGAGGAGATAAGAAAGAAGAAAGGGAGTAGTAAACTTGAAGATAAATTGTGCATGACACTAAATGCAAGAAAACATGCTCCATGGCAATGGGTTAAACACCTAATGTCCCCTTTGACAAAGCAAGGAGGCAAGATGTAGCAAACAAACAAGTAGCACTTGGGTGCCCCAAACTTGAGGCAAAATGCTGGTAGAAAGAAAAGAGAAAGGGAAAGCCTAAGTATGGTAGTTTGGGGGAGAAACAATCATCTAAATGCTCAAAACTAGTCTTGAAGGACCACATGGTTTAGGATAGGGTTGATGTAGTAATCTATAGAAGAACAATCACATTCGATTTTTTTATTTCCATTTTATCATTGATAGGTATAATCCACTGGAAAACAACCACACTGCACACTAGGTAATGTGTTCCGAGTACTCTCCTTGATCCTTAATGCTTTTCCAAATGCTCCAGCGAGTGATATATAGACCGTTTGATTTATATTTGTCTGATTTTCTACGGGCAAGTAGTACGATCTTCTCGTACCAATACTATTGGAATTTAGTTTCATTTTATCTTTTAGATTTTATTTGATGGAAACTTTCCATCTTTCTTGTTATCATCTACTTGTTCAACCCAGGGCTAGACGGAGCAATCATGCTTTATGAGCATATGGAATCTTGAAACACTAAACTAAATATTACAGTTATATTACAAGCAAGATAGTGGACAATGCAGCCAGGCTATCATTTATGA
Source organism: Lunularia cruciata (assembly GCA_948567375.1). Lineage (NCBI taxonomy): Eukaryota > Viridiplantae > Streptophyta > Marchantiopsida > Lunulariales > Lunulariaceae > Lunularia > Lunularia cruciata. The sequence continues at coordinate 14,690,885 of OX419757.1, read as the reverse complement.
GCCTATCGCCAAAGGAAGCACCGATGACTTCACCAAGAAATGCCAGTACCCCTCTCCTCTCCTGGTCAAGGCAAAAGTATATCTACTAATATAAGTCAGGAGGCTCGAGAATTTAAGAAAAAATAAATGTTGTAAACTCTCGAGGGATGGGAAAATGATAATCACCTATTCCTTTTAGCATATCTAGTAGTTAGGTGTTCCGGTAGAGAGGATCCGGTTAGATAAGTGTAAAATATAAATTGTTTTGTTCTGCCGCTTTTGTTGGATTGTTGCTTGTAGTAGGCGGGTCCATGGCTGTCCACTTTAAATTGAGAATAAGAAATAAGAAAACAAGGAAGACGAAATTTGTGCTGATAATAATGTTCCTTGATAAACGACCACAGGCCCCAGGTGCTCCCCTGGAAAATGATTATTTTAATGCTTGGGAGGGGACACACGTCATGTACATGACGTGTCGTGCGTGCTTGAGTAGCTTGCTTGAATGCCATCTTTCCATTAGGGACACGGATTAAATCAGTGGTAATCCTTATTATATTAGCATCAAAGACAATCATGGTTTCGAGTGACAGGACAGCTTCAGTGCAAATGAGCAAGAGACAGCGTCGAGAGAACTTCTTTGCCCTGTGAATATCTGACCATTCTCCGTGCCCCCCCCCCCCCCCCCCCCCCCCCATGTTCTCGAAGGAAGTTCAGGCTTGATCTGAGAAAGAGAAGGAGGAAAGAGAAATCTGATTTTGACTAACGCGTACGGTCTTCACTCAAGTTCGCGATTTGCAGGGCTCATTCGAGTGGATGTATATGTAAACAATCGAGGTGCATTAGGGTGTTATCACAGGTGCGGATCTGTTCATCGAACTTCTCTACCTCGGTGCGGGTTTGTGTTCACAATTGCTCACAATATAGGTTAGAGATGGGCTATTTGTACTTGTTGTTCTCCGGTTGTTGGTCAGGATTAGGATCAGATGATTGATTCGAACCTTGATTACTGTTGGAAGTTGTGTTGTTCTTTATTTGGTAGATAGTCAATCTCCGAACACACATTTGATGAACATTTTGTTTTAAGGGATAACTTCAGGAGAAAGTATTGCACTTGCTATCCTCCCGGAAAGTTCATCACACGCTGAGGAACCGTGAAAGAGAGTTCATTTTGCTGGCTTGTTTGCCTCTTTGTCTGGTATATTTAAGGAGTCGCACCTATTCTTGACCAGTGGGCTTATGTTTTGTGGTGTTGGAATAGTTGTGCTTGTACCAGCTTTTGAGCCATGGTTCCGCCCCTAGCTCCCATCATTGGTCCGATTTTGTACTGTGCCGTTATTATCTCTGGATGCATTATGTATTTTCACTACAACTGCCAAGATCGACGCTACCGGAATACTCAAAGTCAAGCAGCCTATGGAGGTGCTGAAAGGTAGGTCATACATTTAAATTTATGATCTTCTGTGAGTTTGCTCGATTTTTGGCGTGTCAAAATCCAATATACTGGTGTTACCAGGTTGATCTATACTGGTAATTTCTGTGGTTACTGCAGAGACGGAAGATGTGTTAAGAGCTTGATAAGGAGCAACGAGGCCAATCTGCTTGCAGCCATTTTTCGTGGATAGGAAAAGGGTGTGAATCTGCTTAATGTGTATGAAGAATTCTTGTTAGAGTGGACTGCACTATAATGTTTGGAGATTGAAAGTTTGGAGCTTGTTATTGGCCCGCTGCAGGGAACAGAGAACGGAGACTAAGCAGATGCTATAGATAATCTTGACAATGAAGAAATATGTACACACTTCGTTTCAAACGCTTCGAAGAGCATATGTCGATGCGAGTCATGGAGGTGTGTATTCAATTCGCCAACTGAGTCCTGCGGTTCATGTACCGTCGGTTATGTATAACTGAGTGACATATAAATCCTCCAGATTATTGAATTCTTCGTCAACATTCACTACGGAAATGTGACCAATGGAACTCGACTAAGGGATGAATATGATTTGCGAAAGAATACCCTTAAACCAGAGGAAGATAATCATTTGTAGTCACTGAAAAATCTTTCCAACCCGTGTTTAATGTTATATTACGGCGAGTGTATAAGGTCGGGGAACACCGGCTGACAAGAATTTCTAGTGACCATGTCGTCCTCACGTTGTCATTTTAAACTGTATACCACTGTTGTGTGTGTCTAGTTCAAATTACATACGAAAACTGATCACAATAAGGCACTCGATTTGTTCGATGTGCTAGTTAAGTGTAGGTGTGGTTCTTGGACATATGTCGAAGTAGAGAAGCAACAAAACTAATCTATTTTTCTTAGCAGGTGTGTATGATGTGCAGATTGACATCCATTTGGTGGTACATGGAATTGGACATGAAGATACTATATCGATCATTATCACGTGAGGAGTTCCCAGTGTTTCTACGTTGTAAAAAGTGACCTGTTTTGGGGTGATGTTATAGATGTTAGGCTATAAAGTAGCCATTTTCGTTACAAAGAAGGCACATGTGTGGAAATTATTGCAACACTGCTCGTTTTACTACACATTACCTACATGTAAATAAGTTTCTGAGTGGACTTTGAACGTTTCAGCTGTGGCCCCGCTTGTCGTATACTACTTCCGCCCTGTTTTGCCGTGGGTTGGTGGGGATGACCTTCATACGAGATTTTTACGAGCCACCGAAAAATATATCTAAACTCTAGAAATGAATACGAGTACATCTTCAGAATCTGTGGTTTTCCTAGTTATCGTGTAGATTATTGTTTACTTTGGTTGGCAAGATGATTCTTAGTACCGTGATCCATCGTATGAACTGGGGATGATGCGTGGGTTCTGGAAGGATCCCGTCTCTTGCACATCTAAACTTTGAATTTCAGTGGTTAAAAACGAATCAAAGGGGAGTAAATCAAAATTTGCAGGGACTTTGACGTTCTTATGGGTGAAATTAAACTTTAACCAACGTGAAACTAACAGTACTTGAACTTGATTGGAACAAAAAAGTTTAGTCCCTCTGCCCGTCACACCAACGGGCACCAATGTATTCGAGATCGCTCTAATATATGGAGACTCTCTAGTAGTATGATGTTCGAGGTTACTAGTGTCGAACCACTTGTGAATTTTGAATACAGGCAATTTAATTTTTCAGTATCTTATTCTTTCGCTACAAGTCATGTCTGTTGTTGTCCAGGATGTCCGATCTCAATCTCGCCCTTTAGATAAGTGTGCTCTGACCGTTTTGGTCATCCAGGTAGCTTCTGAACTGTTGAAAGTCTTTTGAGTTACGAATTTATTAAGTTTGTTGTGTAGGAATGTTGTAGCTACGCCAGTGCTCAAGCTTGCTCAACCAGAGATGCATAGTTGTTTATTTCCATATGCATGGAATTCGAACATGTCAGGTCCAAGTGCGCCAGTCCACTGTATGCTTCTACCTGTGCTATTCGTCCTACTGATTGGCGCATCATCAGCGTGCTCTTTGAAGTTCTTTTTCTGCTGTATAACTGACACCTGTAACATGGATGTGGTTCTTTTGAGCCTGGCTCAAACCGAGACTCTGGTGTAGTACTGGTGTAAACTGAGATTCTGGAGCAAATCCAGTTCTAGTTTTTTGGTATCACTGCCCTCGAGTCACCAGGAGTTGAAGAGTATCAGGGATTTTTGCGGAAGTCTTGGCGAATACGGTGCCATACTCAAGTTGACCATAATTGGTATTGACCTAATGTGGTTGACAGATGTTGAATAGAGATTGAATTGACTGGAAACAAGGTGGAAGTGATACAGGACAGAAACCAAGGGAAGGGAAGTGAGTATACAATCATCAAGCCAAATGACCGGCCAAATCCGAAGATATTAGACAAGGCACCATGAGTCCTTTCTGGCGTGAACCTAGATCCCCCATTAGTATGGAGCTCTTGGAGCCCTTACACTTTCTGGTGTATTCCTGTTCATAGCTTAAATACCTATTTAAGCCATGAATTTTGTTCTTCATATCATTCATTTTCGAATTAAAGCATTCAAAGCAATCTTCTATTCCCATCCTTAGGTATTTTTTTCACATATGGTATCAGAGTTTGTTAGGCAAGTGTCCAAAAGTCCATATTCTTCATCCTTCGGAGGAGGGCCTCTCCCTCAGAAATATGCATTTCAATCCAAACTCAGAACTGCATGAGCATCGTTGCGAACTTTGCTTTAGAAAAGTTTGCAACAATGCCACATGTAGACCTTTTGCAGTTGCGCGTAAGGCACATAAGATTATACAGAGCGTGCCATGTTGTCGTTACCAAGGATTCTCTTGGTTAGAGAAACCAAAGTCGATACCAAGAATTATCTTCTTTAGAGACGGGATATTGTAACTATTACAGCTATGTTGTGAGTGGCACTAAAGTCGATACCAAGAATATATTGGTTAGAGGAGGCAATATTGTACGTAAGTCTATTAGTTAAGTATAAATAGATTTGCCTGAGTTCTCGGATTTCGAGAATTTATAATACCTTCAATTGCAACTCGTTTCTTATAATCAACTAAAATGATGTCCATCAAGATGACAATAAAAGTATTTTATCTGGATTTTGTTGATTTGAGTGGACGGACCCGATGAAGAAGAAATATCTTCTTGTGAAAATAGATTGGGGAGCAAAGTCATTAAATAATTCGTCTTTGCTTTTACTAAAATTTTGATTCTTTCAGTTGCTTGCAATTGATCAGCTTTTAGTTGAGAATATATTCAGAGACATATAATGGAGAAGTGAGCTAGAAAATTTGAATATTTTATATTTTTTACTCTGGAAGGAGATATGGTATTAACTTCTGTTAAAGGTTAAATTCTGTTGACCTTGAATGAAATTCAAAAAATTCAAAAACTATTATAAACCACATGCTCCACCGCTTGCGCGGACCCCCTCAATTCCTTTGAGCTCCATTCTTGCGAACGTACGCATATTATACATAATAACCAATATTTGGTTCTCATATGAGATTTGAACTCTCGTTGATGATTATTGGTCAACTAAGGTTTTGAAACAATGAACATGCTTGGTGATATTGTCACCTTCATTTTCAATGTTTGAACATCTTAGTGCTCGCATCTTGATTTCATAAAATCGTTCTTATTTTGTCCAGAAGGCTCAAAGGCTCTACAAGCAGAATAAATATGATGGACTTGATTACTGTTAAATTTAGAGCATTGTTAAGTCAAACCTCCTCATTTTGTTAAAACGACCCACTCTAATCTGCAGGGGGTTGGCGCTCTTCACGTAACCGGTACTATGACACACGAAAATCGTTGTGACTTCACCGGTTTCAGACTAGAGTGAGTCATTTTAACAAAATGAAGAAATCGATTTAACAGTAACCTAAGTTTATTAATAATAAAGTATAATATATAAGCAATATTTGCTATGTTGTGTGTGCTTGTTAGTAGTGAGTAATTAGGGGTTTCAGTTGGGTAAAATTAAAAAAAAAAACAATTTATGGGTATTATGTTTAAGGGTAGAGGGGGTACTTGGGAGATTTAGAAGCAAAGGTTAAGTAGAGATATGTAGCCGTAAATTCCTTAATGTTTGGCAAAAAGATTACTCGTAAAATTTTATGGGATTCAGGGTTTATGGATAACCATAAACTTTAATAAGGATCCATTAAAAATACCATTTTAAAATTTGAATGGTGTGAACATTTATCAGGTTAAATTCTTGCAATTACTCTCTAGAGATGTCAAAGAAGAAACTCAGATTTGACCAAGAAACTCAAATCCACTTGCAAAGCCAAAAGGAAGAAACCCAAATTCAAACGAGAAACTCAAATCCCCTTGCAAAGTCGGGAGAAATCCAAATTCAGATGAGAAATTCAAAGAATGAAGAAAGAAGAGAAGGGATTAAGAGAAGATGCGTAAATGGAGATTGCGAGTTTAACTTTGAGCAAAGCAGATAATGTCAGGTGATTCTAAATATCACAAAGAGAGCATAAGGTGGTTATTGAGATGTCATGGATCAACCCTCAAATGCTCCTCGGAAAGAGCATTAAAAGATACATGCATGAAACAACTCAGATTTTAATGGCAGAAGGTCACCTTGATAATAATGAATTTGAGCTTGATGTTGATCCATAGGATATTGATTTGGTATGGGATTTGTGAGATGACTTAGATAAGATGAGGGAGACAATGACACAAGAGAGTTCCTTTGTATGTGATGGGAGGTTGTACATAGGGATAGGTATCTCCAACAATGCATTCAAGCACTCTATAGTACCAATGTTTTATTCTATAGAACTTGACCCTACCTCCTTCAAATCATTGATTTGCATCAATAAGGTTTCACTTTTTGCTTTGGTGAAAATCATTATGGAACATTTTGTATTCAAAACGAAGGAAAAAACAAAGATCAGGCCCCCATTGAGATACAACTTGTTGTAGCTCTTGAATGATTTGGACATCATATTGTTAGAGCTATGGTGTTGAGGGGTTTGAATAAATGAGATGTTAGTGCATGATCTATAATAACTTATACCGACATAGTGATGCAAGCAATATTAGAAGTATGCAATAAAGAGGTGCAACTGCAAGACCAAGAAGAAAGTGGATTTCAACCATAGTTGCAAGGAAGGAGTTTTGAAGGTGTGAATGACTAGTTGATGAGACTTTCTTCCCCTTAGCACAAAGACCCATTATCAAGGGGGAAATCTATTTTAGTCATAAAGGATTGTATTTTGTCAATGGCCAAGTTATCTATTATGACTATTATGACTATATCTAAGTGCCTTACATTTTGTGAGAGGTAAGTGTTTTCAAAATGATTTAGTGTATAGTCATATCTATGTCACTACTCATTATGTTCCTATCGTGACTATTGTGCATAAACTTGTGTCACTCTCCCTTTTGTTCATATCACGACTATTGTGCATGAGCTCAAGAGTTTCTTATGACTTTATTGAATGAGAATCCAAGAAGTGCTAATTACATGAGGTGTTATTATGGTTCAAGGATGCCAAGATCATTTTATGACATGACTTGTAAAATGCCATGACTTGTAACAATATGAAGCTTACTGAAGAGTTAGTCAAGACTAACTAAGTAGCAAATGGGCCAAATTAGCTAAGAATATTCTAGAAGCATATAGGAAGCTACTTGGCACCTTCCAAGTGTTGGGTAATATGCATGCCAAGGAGGAAGTTTCTTGGGAAGCTTCTTGGCTAGCTTAGCTTGCACGCCAAGTAGGTGGTTTCTAGAAGGATGCTTCTTGGGAAGCTTCTTGGCTAGCTTTGCTTGCACTCCAAGTAGGCCACTTTTAGGAAGCTTCTTGAGAAGTTCTTTAGAGCCATGTATATTTCTCTATAAATACCAAAGCTTATGCTCATGTTAGGCATTTGGAGTTTCTCTCATTTAAGAGTTCCAGTGTGATCTTTTATTTTGATCTTCCATTCTCCTATTTCTCTCCTTGGTCTTGGTCTTGGTCTTGGTCTTGTACATTGGTATCAGAGCAAAAATGAGATGGATAGAATTATGGACCACCAAATCCATTTTTGCCAAACCATTGGTATTTCCATGTTCATGTACTACCAAAGCATCATTTCACTCAATTTCATCATTTCACTCAATTTCATCATCTCACGCTTTGGGAAATTTTTTTTGAAAGCGATCACCTTGTTTGATGAACCCTTGATACTTCCAATTGTAACTTATGGAGAACAATGGACGTGTTTACTTAGATCAACTATACATGTTAATTTAGATCAACTATAGGTAATTTGATAGAATAATAATCATGGCACCAATGCCCAAGGTTATCATTGCCATGTAACAGCAAATCGAGCACCTTACTCAATTGTTGGAAGAATAAGATCATCAATGATAAGAACATGTAAAGAGAGCACCATTTTGAGGAGGGGAAGAGAAAATCCAATTTCCAAAGCCCAAGGTATTTGAAGGTAAGAATCTCTTAGGTGCAATGGAAAAAAAAATTTGATTGTGAATGTTATTTTGAAACTATAAATCTTCAAGATGAACGGAAACAAATCCTCTTGGCTTCTAGCCAATTGGACGGAGTAGCAAAGCTATGGTGGCGGTTCCGAGTGCAGCAAGCTGAATCGCAATTTTCTGCACCAATCTTGACATGGGCAGAATTCAAGAATGCAATAATTGGTCAATTCCAAGTTATAAATGCCACACAAGCTACACAAGATAGGTTGGCGGAGTTGAAGCAGATTGGCTCTATAAGAAGCTACATCATGCAATTCCAAAACACCATCATGCAAATTCTAGATATACTGGAAGGTGAAGCTTTGGATCTATTTGTGAGGGTCTTGAAGTCACAAACCAAACTAGAGGTGACTATGTGTAAGAGCCAAAACACTTGGAGGAAGCCATGCAATTGGCTAAATGCTTTGACTCCTTGGTTGCAACAACTTGGTCTTGACCTTGACCTGCATAGAACCTACCAATACACTACACATAAGTGGAGGAGCCGGCACCAATGGAGATTGATATCATCCAACGGAGATCACTTGGCATTAAAGATAGGGAAAGATTACAAAAAAATAGTGGTTATTTTTATTGCTGCCAAATTGGTCGTTTCATTGCAGAATATCCACTCAAGAATAGATGACTCAACAAATCACCCAGATGGAGTTTGTGGAGTAGAAAAATATGAAAATGAGGAATCCCAATAATAGATTTTGAGCCACCTATTGGGAACTTATTTAGTTCCAATGGGATTGAAGGCTTGGCCTATGCAAGTTTGCTTCACTTGCAAGGTATGATATCTAATCATGGTTGTAGGATTTTGGTGGATTCTAGAAGTTCAAGAATTGCATGTCCATATAATTAGTAAAGGAATTAAGTATTCCTATCAAGCCAATAATTGGAAGTAGCTTGATGATGGTGGTGGTAAAAAGGGTTCTGCATTCTATACCTCACATCTTGTTACATTCAAGATTGGGAAGTAGTATGCAAAGTGTATGAGGTTTGTAGTGGCACCTCTACACTATGATCTTATTTTAAGTTTGCCTTGGCTTGAACATCTCAAGGTTCAATTTGATGACAAATTCAAGTACAATACCAAGGTAAGAATTTCCGTTTAGGTTGTTTGGCACTTTTGAGTAAGACACCTAAGAAAAATTAGTTCCAAGATGGGAAGTTTATCAAGAAAGCAGCCATAGAGCAAGCTTTGAAAGAAGATAAGTCCCAAGATGAGAAGTTTGTGAATGAAGCAGCCATAGAGCAAGCTTTGGAGGAAGATAAGTTTATTTCTGCGGTGTGGATTATGTTGATTGTGCATGGAGAATCTGAGGAGGGCAAGAAGTCTCATCAAGCAATGGTTGATCAAATAGTTCAAGAGTTTTCTAATGTATTTTTAGATGATTTGTCAAAGGGATTACCCTCTGATTAGGTTATGCCCTTCAAGATTGAGTTATTGCCAAGAAGTACTCAAGTGAGTAGACCAATCTATTGGCTCTCACCAAAAGAGTTAGATGAGCTTCAAACAACACCGACAAATTTGTTGGAGAAGGATTTCATACAATATAGTACATCTCCTTGGGGATCAATAGTATTATTTGTTCCATAGAAGGATTGAGGACTTTGCTTATGTATTGATTATTGTGACCTCAATAAACAAACAATGAAGAATGTATATCTCTTGTATCAAATTGATGACTTGCTTGATCAATTGAGTGGAGCATGATGCTTCTCCAAGTTGGATGTTTGAAATAACTATTGGTAGATTCTCATTGATAGAAAGGATGTGCAAAAGATTGCCTTTCGTACAAGGTATGGACATTTTGAATGGAGTGTTTTATCTTTCAGGCTCACTAATGCTCCAACAGTCTTCATGGATCAGATGCATTGGGTGTTGAATGGGCTATTGGATTGGTATGTGGTGGTAGTCTTGGATGATATCTTAATTTATAGTAAGATAGAGGCAAAAAACACAAATCATGTGTGAGAGGTCTTAAGATGACTACAACAATAGAAGTTTTAGTGCAAGAAGTCAAATTATGGAAAAGGAAGTTATGTTCTTGAGTCATAAGATCTCATCAGAGGAAATCAAGATGGAAGAGGAAAAATTCAAAGCTACTACTAATTGGCATACCCTAAAGCATGCCACAAAAGTGGGAGCACTTAATAGATTGACAAGTTTTACTAACAGTTCATCTACTATTATGCTCATGTGGCCACACCATTGACTGATCTTTTGGGGAAGACCATAAGCTTTCAATGGACCACTAAATGAAAAGAAGCATCCCAGAAGTTGAAATATATGGTGTCTTCAAGACACATTCTTCAACCATATGATCTTCAACTACCTTGTGTGGTTGATTTTGATGCTTCTAACTTTACCATTGGAATTGTGTCGTAGTAGGAATTTCTAGATGGGTTACATCCCATTGCCTTTGTGTCGTACTAACTAAACACTACAGACAAAAATTACTTTGCTTGAGATTGAAAACAACTAGCAATGGTATATACCACCAAGTTATGGGGCATTATCTCTTGGGAAAATGAATGATCATGCAAACCAATCACAAACCTTTGTTACATACGTTACATTTGAGGCACATGAAGAGTTGACATCTTTGATGGGAGGAACAACTACAATTGTTTGATATCAAAATTGAGTACAATCCCAGTTAGTTACATGCCATTCCCAATGCACTATCAAGACAACCTGATTTGAAGTCTCTTCCTCTCATTAGAATGGCAATTATGACAATGTAAGTTGATTCCAAAGTCCAAATCAAGTTTAGAATAACTCTACACATAACATAACAAGATCCCTTCTTTCAAATGGTACAAGGTCATCTTGCAACATGAAACAAGGAGTAAAACACCTTCTCCTTCAAGGAAGGCGTTCTATTTTATGAGAACCAGATCTATGTTCCAACCAAGGATGATCTTTGACTTGTGCACCTTCAAGAAGCCCATGACAATTGCTGGTCTACAATTGCTGGTCATATGGGTGTGGACAAGACCTTGGGTACCTTCCAATGCCAATGGTGGTGGCCCAACATGGCATGAGATGCTCAATAGTTTGTCCAATCTTGTGATTGGACAACCTCAACAAGGCTAGCAACCAAAAACCAAGACTCCTTCAACCTCTCCTCATTCCATCTACTTAATGGGAACATATGAGCTTAGATCTCATCACATCCTTGCCCAAGACAAAGCAAGGTCACATAACAATCATGGTGTTTGTGGATAAGCTAAGTAAACCCATTTTGCACCAACCTTTGATAATGTGAATGCTCCAACATTGATATAGATCTACTTTGATAATGTCTTCAAGCATCATGGGATGCCTCGTGTACTCATCTCCAATTGTGATCTTCAATTCATTAGAAAATTTTGGCAAGCACTCTTCCAAATACTTGGCACCAAGCTTAATTTGTCCATGGCCTATCATCCTCAAACTCATGGACAAACCAAACAACCAAATTGCACCTTGGAGGATATTCTTTGTGCCTTCATCAATGTTCACCATACCAATTGGGATGATTGTCTTGTAGTTGCTAAGTTTGCATACAATAATTCAAACAAACAAGCACCAAATTCTCTCCTTTCTTCCTTAATTTTGGCCAAGACCCTCTTGTTCCATATTTCCTTCTTGCTCTTCCTCCACCTCATGTCCCTCATACTAAACCCTTCTTGACCACCGTATCCCAATCCCTCCAATAAGCCAAATCTCATCTCCTTGTTGCTCAAAATCATCAAAAATAATATGGACCACCATCATTATAATCTCACCTTTCAACTTGGTGATAAGGTCATGCTCTCCTCTAGTAACTTACCCTTCCCATTAGATACCCAAGTTTGTAAAATTGCTTCTAATTGGATAGGACCCTTTGATGCCAACCAAATCATTTCTCTTGTTGCTTATGGCCTTGCCTTGCCTTGTCATATGCAAATCCACCTTTTCTTTCATGTTTTCAAGTTGAAACCCTATGTTCCTAATCCATCTTCTTTCTCTTCTTATGTCCAACCTCCTCCTCCTCCTCCTCTCATCCGTATCAACAATCATGAGGAGTATGAAATTGATTGTATCTTTGAGTGTCACCACATTCAACAAGACCGCCAACAACATTTAGATTACAGGGTCCACTAGAAAGGGTATCCCCTTCATGATGTCACTTGGGAACCTCTTTCTCATCTCTAGAATGCACAAATGGCTATCCATGAGTTTGAAGCTTCCATGGTGATGAGGATGTCACCAACTAGCGGTGGGAGAATATGTAACAATATGGAGCTTACCGACAAGTTAGTTGAGACTAAAGATGTAACAAATAGGCCAAATTAGCTAGAATATTCTAAAATTATATAGGAAGCTACTTGGCACCTTCAAAGTGTTGGATAATGTGCATGCCAAGGAGGAAGCTTCTTAGCTAGTTTAGCTTGCATACCAAGTAGGTGGTTTTTAGAAGGAAGCTTCTTGGGAAACTTCATGGCTAGCTTAGTTTGCACACCAAGTAGGCGGCTTCTAGAAGGAAGCTTCTTTAGAAGCTTCTCAAGAGCCTTGTATATTTCTCTATAAATACCAAAGCCTATTTGCATGTTGTGCATTCAAAGTTTCCCTCATTCAAGAGTTTTAATGTGGTCTTTCACTTTGATCTTCCATTCTCCTATTTCTCTCCTTTGTCTTGGTCTTTTACATGACCTATTTGAAGAGATCAACACTATGAAGTGATTTGAATCACAATGGGCAATGTAATTCCTTAGACAATGGACAATTCTTATTGGCAAATTCAACCTACATCCCCATGAGTCATCTTGTTCCTCTTTCTTAATTGCTTGTACTATTGGAAAATGGAAATTTAATAAATGTGTAGCAAAGACTAAAGTAGCCAACAAATATTGCATTTGGATATGGAAGGCTTAATGACACTTGAGAAATTAGATCCCCACATGATCTATGATTGAGGAAGACATTAAATTCTTAGAGGAGATGAATATTGAATAGCAAACCATTCACCAAGAGTATGATAGAGAATACTTACAAGGTGCTATTATGGAAGAATGCTTCAAATTGCATTGAGAAGCCAATGAAATTATGTATGACAATGTATACAACTTTTTTTCTAATGTGCTCCATGATGTATGAATTAATGATGGTTTTGTATGTTGGTGTGTACATTTGTAGGTGTTAATTATAGTTTTTACAAAGACACAATTTAAGTAGTTTAGAGCCAAAATGTCTTGAGTTTGCAACTTCAAATTTGCTTAGTCTAGGAAAGTATAGTAGTTGGAAGTGGTGACTCAATTTTGAAATGTTTATGAGAGATTATATGAAGTGCGGTTTTCAAAAGCAACCCCGATTTCCTAATTTCTAATTCTCAAGTTCAAATCATCAAGATGAAGAGGAGTGTAGTAGTCAAAAGTGTGGAATAAATTTCTAAGACAAGATGAAGGATTACTTTCAAAAGCAACCCAAACATTCTTAAATTCAAGGAGATCTACTTGAAGCTTTAGTCAAGTGAAGGATACACCATCTAATGGGTGAGTGAGAGTGAAGAGTTGCTTTTAGTAGCGACTAGTTGATGGAGAGAGGTTTTGATGTTATAAGAAGAAATTCTCCTTAATTATGGTTTGATTATGAGTCCAAGCCTAAGCCTACCACTTAATTTTTCATATATATAGAGAGAGATTCTAAGTCATTCACTATTGAATGTATCTTTCTGGTTTCCTCATAGCCATAAATAGAGCTTCTTAACTTAATAGCATCCTCTTGGTGTTCAAGAGGTTTCCTCATAGCCACCAAGTAGAAATATAATTTAATACAATTAATTTCATAAGGTAAGGCTCTTTTTTTCCTAAGTATAGTTTATATTTTTTAATACTAAATAGAATTAAACTATTCAAGGCAAATTTTTATGAATGTAGATTACTTTTGGGTAACTCAATTTTATTTGATTCATATGTGCCTCCCTAAGCAATAGTATATTATTTTTGGGTCAATATTAGTACAAATGAAATATCATGAAAGCTCAAGAGAGCTCACCATCTTGGAAAAGAATGATTATAAATGTGATATGGTTTGTTATGCAAAGGTGTTGAATCTGAAGTACAAATTATAACATTTTGTTTCTTTGCTTTGCCACTTTCTTTATTGATTTTATACATCCATTCTTATTCCAAATCCAAGAAAATTGATGTAAATTCTAGTATTTCAGATTTGAGGTTTTGCATGATTGGAAGTATCAACATGTTTCATCCTTGTAAGTAGAAAGAGAATAAGAGTATGCTCAAGGTATTTGTGATATGAATATCAATCTCTCCAACAAGTGAAAGGAGAAGACATATAGGAATAATAAACATGGACATGAGTGTAGTCAAATATTTGAAGTAACTTATCTTTATGAAGTATAATGAAAAAGATTTCCAAGTCACACAAACCTTAGGCTCAAAAAAAAATTAATCAATATTTCATATCATGTAGAAAAGACTACCTCCATACAAACTCTCTTGGCACTCCTTACTTTCATACAAACCCCCCTATGATATCACTTGGTGCTCCTTACCTTCTTGCCAACCCCTACAAACCAGCTGACATTTTAGACTAACAATACACAAATTAAACACACTCTTGAAAATTTGTACAATAAAATGGAACAATCCTTATTATCATTAAATAATTTACATTCTAGAATCATCACTACTTACAAACTTAATCTCAAAAGTGTAGGGATGTAACTCTTAGCCTCCTTGGTGCTCTTTATTGCTCTCAAGCAATCTATAAATATAACATGAAAGTGATTAGATTTTTCTTTCTTCTCTATAAATTGAAGCCTTTCAGATTTGGACCTTATTTTTCTGCCATTAATATCTTCTCTGACTCTTACTTTGCTCAGATTTTCTTAGCTTTGGACATCTTTTCTGATTTCTCCTTAGCTCTTTTTTTTCTATCTTTGCCAATTTTTGAGCTTCAATTTCCTCCATCTTGGCCATCCTTGTGGCTTCAATCTCAGCTAGTTTGATCTTTGTTTTGGTATCCATTACCTCGTTCTTCATATTGGTATGGTAATCAAAGTCTTATGCGCATCCAAATGTTAGTAGTGAAGGTTTTACAAAACCTTTGGAGATCTACTTCCTTTTCCAAGAATCACCCTCAGTTTTTTTCACTCCTTATACTAAATTTACCTTTTTTTTTGTGTGCCTCCCTAGATTGAACATCATTGAATTCAAATGGCAAGGTATGAAAAAAATCAAAGTGTGTTTTACTCTTGTTCTCTAGCTGATCTAACACATGTATAATATATGCAGTGTCTTCCTCCCCTTACATACCAAGAACTGAGAATATATATGGAGTATTTTCAATAGGGAATTCATACTCCTCCCAAAAGTACTCATGTGTAACTTTGGACTCTCCAATTTTTTAGACTATGGTCTCTTTCCCTTCTTGGGAGCTTCAAAGATCAAAAATATTACTCTCATCTTCTACCACCATATTTAAATCAAAAATATTACTATCATCCTCAACCTCCATATTCAAATCAACAACATGAATTTTAGCTCCAAGCCCCATATTTAAAAGCACAAGAGAAGATATACTAACCCTAAACATAGTGTCCATTCTATGGTAATGGGGATAACTATAATTTAGTTTACTGTCAACGTATCTCCATCATATTTAATTTCCTTCTTACTAAGACTCTTCCCTTTGCACTTTCCTTTCCAATCTTTGACTTGTAGGATTACGTATATCTGGCCCACTTCTTATAAAAATCTCCCGTTCATAGTCTCAAAAAACCCAATCCCAAATTTACCATATAAGTAGCTATATAGGAAAATGCAATATATTCTTTTGCATGGGCCCCTTAGAATGGCCTACATATGTTTGCTTGAAGAGCTCCATATCCTCCAAGTAGTCAAGAATTTGAGCATAATGATGAAAGATCATGAAAGATCATCCAAAACCTATCATCATCAAGTTTTGGTTTGTTTACATGCAATAATTTATTCACATGAGGAAGCATAGTTGATACCATTCTTGGTAGATCTACAAATTGAGAGATCCCACGTGATATAGACCAAGAGACTTGGAATTTAGACATGATGATGCATTCAATGAGAGTGATAGAATATGTTCTGAAATGATTTTTGAACAAGTAGAAATACCAATAGGAGGAAGAGCAAGAAGAATTGGAGGAGAAATAACAATTTGAGAAAGGTTGTGCGTAGTTGAACCAATACTGGTCTCCATGTGTATGGTCAATTATTTCAAAATCCAATTTCTCAAATTTTGCAATTAACACCTTAACTCCTCACCTTGTGCCCAAAATTTGCATTTTCTTTTTCAACTCATAGAATCTGAACTTATATCTCTTGCAAAAAAAAAATAAACCTCAAGCTATTCTAATTTTGTGCTTCAAAGAGGGGAAAATTTTCTATTTGCAAGAGGGAAATTTTCCCTTTGTATCAATGAAGGCTATAGGGAGAAAGGGAAGAGCTTCGACGGATTCAAAATTGAAAATTTGAGGGTCCAAAGCAAAGAACCATTCTCCTCCACGTTTCAACCCGTAGTATCTACAATCTAACCTTAACTGAAATGTCTCATAAACGCATAAGAAAAATTACATGCATATCAACAAATCTGGGCTTTTGGGTTTATAAGTGCTCATACAAATATATATGGATAGATCTCTTCTACTTGTAAATTGCAATAAATTTTGCAATTGAAGCCCCAATTTTTGTAATTATCGTAGGTTGAGTTGGTTAAGGTGTTGCGTCATAGGTCACCGCATTAATCTTACTACTTGCAAAAGCAACCCATATGCAATTCTCCAATGATATAATATATCCAGTTAACTTTTGGAATGTCTTTAGTCTACAAAATAATAGTTTGCTTCATCATGTTTACCATTTTTGAGTGAAAAGCAAAAATCAACGGACTAACTCCAAATAAAATCAATTCAAGATTGTATCGGATTTCTTTTCATGTCTTGATTGCTTTACGTATCAGGTCAAATCGTTGAGCCCAACGATCGATCTCTAAAGGGAGTTATAATTCTGCATGTTGCATTCTATCATTGCTATTGAAAAAACGTCAAGGTGGTGCATATGTAGTTCTACAGGGATGTCTAAATGTTGAGTTGAAGCTCATCAAAGGGTGTGATCTCCAAAACAAGCATGAGGTATGGCGTGCCCGTTATATATCTCTAAAATGAACCTCACATGTAAAATTGAAACAAGGTGACAATATCAATAAATATGTTCATCACTTTAGAACCTTAATTTATCAAATGTCATAGATAGGAGTTCAAACCTCAAATGAAAACCAAATTTTTGCTATGATATGAAACATGCTTAAAAATTCTTGAAATCTTTAATTTCATTGCAAGGATAGCAGAATTTAAACTTACAAAACTTGATATTTCCTTCAAGAAAAGAATAATGTTAAAGATTCAAATGTTTGAGTATATTAATGCATTGTATGATTCTAAGGGAAATTTCTCAACTGAAACTAAACCAAATGCAATAAATTGGAAGAATTGGAATTTTAGTAAAGACAAAGGCAAGCTATTTAATAACTTTTCTCTCTAATTTTTTTCAAAGTAAGATGTTTCTTCTTCTTTATTGTTGACTTGATTTTAGATGACAATACATGTGGCATGTGATAGTTGAGGTTGGTATAGCTTGTACTATGCATTGTAGAAGTTAGCATTTGCATATAGTACCTAACAATGGAGCTAGTTAGTTTTAGAGCACCTATATAGGTCTTTACTTTTCAAAGAGAAAAATTCATATTCCATCGAGATGCTAGCTGTGTAGTCAAGAAAGCTTGAACAACAAGGAACAACAAAGCCAAGCAACACAACTAAGTGTTCCATTAGTTTAGAACCTACATACTAACCAATAGGCATTCCATTCTTCGTTTCATGTGACTAGATCTGCAATATAGTGTTTTGAGTATCTTTTAGTGTTCCTCGTGTTTCATGATTGAAACCTTTCTTCACTTTTCTTACATCGTATAGGAAGATCTTAGAATCTTCACTAGCTGCTACAGGATACCTTAGTAACCATTTTGAGTATCTTTTAGTGTTTCTAGTGTTTCATGATTGAAACCTTTCTTCACTTTTCTTACATCGTATAGGAAGATCTTAGAATTCCTCACTAGCTGCTACAGGATACCTTAGTAACCACTTCCAAAATTCTGAGAGATCTGATCTTATTACACATCAGTGTAGTATATCTTGATAGCAAGAAATACTTGCTGATCCTCTTAAGTGCGGTATTCTCTTTTTTCTGGATTTTGGAAGAGCTTTTCTCCAATATCCTCTTTAATCAAATTCTTTAGACTTTCTTGAGGTTCAAGTCTTCTACTTTCTTGAAACCGCAGTGTTTGCTTCCTATCAAGAAGTTCAGCATGTCTGCTACTCGTGGTCCAAGTGCCGCTGCTTCTGCTGCTCCTATCATTCAATTCGATTCTACTTTCATGAAATTCAATGGAGATCTTTTCCATTCATGGAACCATTGTCTCTCTCTCAAGTTGGAAGCAGCATCAGTCTTCTCTATCGTTGATGGTACTGAAGTCAAGTCCACTTCAGCAGCCGATCTATCTGATTGGGAGCACAAAAATAATATTTCTCTAGAAGCTATTATTTCAGTATTGGCTCCTGAGTTAATGCTATAAGTCAATACATTGGCAAGTGAGGCTCGGAAAGATTTTACCACCATGTATGAAGGCACAGATGATGATGTCACGATAATGTATCTACTCGATATAGTAATGACAATGGTGATGTGTGAAGGTGCTAGTGTTGCTAAACACATAGCAACCTTTCATGGTCTACTTACCCAGTTAGCAGTAGGGAATAAAAACCCTTCTAATGATCAGTAATCTTAGCTAAGATTACTGATGAAATCTATGCCTTCTAGTTACAAGCATTTTATGCAATTATTACAAAGCCAAAAAACCTTGATTCTTTTGGATGTTAATGCTATTCTTTTTCAAGAAGAAATTAGCATGAAACATGAAGGTCTTGTGGAGCAAAAAACTGCTCTAGTAGTTACCCAAGGCTTCACCTCTTTTGCTAGAAACAAGGGCAAAGGCAAGGGGAAATGGAAACACGAACTCTTGAGGAGGCTTTTTGGGATGGAATTCCTTCAACATACCTGGTCAGCACTCATTTTCTAGACCTAATTCTCGTCACATGCAATCCTATCAGAATTCTTTCTCTAGACCTCATGCAATCCTATCAGAATTCTTTCTCTAGACGTCATGGAATAGTGTCTTCAAAACCTTCCATCATTTGTCATTGCTGCTCAAAGAAAGGCCTTACATCAAAAATTGATGCCGATGAATTGCTAATACAAGGGAGAAAAGAGTAACAATCTGTACCAATCCAACTCTACTACAACAGCTCACAATTCTTTGTACAACGTTGACATTGTTCCAAATATCACTCAAGATCAACGTACATTGATACTGTAGCTTCTCAACACATGACACATGGCACATTTTTTTCTTGGACTATAAGGAATATTAATCACCTTTACAATTTTACCTGGCAGATGGTTCCAACCTTGATATTCTAGGCCATGGAACAGATTTGATCAAACTTGCTAGTTCAAGAACTCAATATATTTTAGAGAATATTATACATGTTTCATTATTGAATAAGAACCTCTATTTTTCACTTCAACTAAGTAAATTGTATGGTTCCTTTCATCTCAAGTAAACCGCCATTCTACTTTATGATGATCTAGATAATCTGATAGCATCTTGTCCTATATTAGACAATTTCTGGCTGTTGGAGAGGCACTTCAGCCACCTCATGCTACTTTGACCTCTACTCCAACCAGTTCAACGTCTATTTTGGCAATTGTAGCACTCAAACCAATGTTGCATCTTCAGCCATTACCTCACTCTAGCATCAATGACTAGGGCACATCAGCAAACATTGCCTCCAACTCCTCCATGACAAAAATCTGATTGCTAGGATGGATCACATCAAACCTTATGCATTTCTTGTTTGCCCACCTTGCCTTCATGGCAAGCAAACTTGAACTCCCATTCCTCAAGAAGGTGCTACTAGAGCTAGTGTTCCGTTGGCTATTCTTCACTCTGATGTTTGTGGTTCCCTTTTTCCTACCACTTACACTGATTACAAGTACTTTGTGACCTTTATAGATGATTGTACAAGGTATATATTCTTGTATCTACTCCGGTTCATGCACAAAGTTTTTACTTGCTTCCAAGAGTATATCACCTATGTAGAAAGGCAACTTGATTGGAAGATTTGAGTGTCAGATAATGGTGGTGAATTCAAATATACCACATTCCATATTTTTTGTAAAGAAAGAGGTATCATGCATCAATGTAGCATTGCATACACTCTTGAGTGAAATGGCATTCTAGAGCAAGAACAGAACCTTGGTAGAAGCAGTTTGCTCCATGTTAATGGAATCTGGCCTCCCCAAGCCTTATTGGGGTGAGGCTCTACAAACTGCCAACTATCTGCAAAATGGGAATCCCACCAAGGCCATTTCATCTAAAGCTACACCATTCCAACTTTAGTTTGGTCATAAACCTAACCTTTCTCTACTTCAAGTTTTTGGTTGTATTTCCTATGTCCATGTTCTACCTTGCACTAGGTGTAAAATTTATTCTCAATCATATAAATGCATCTTTCTAAGCTATGACCCAGAAAGTAAGGCCTACATACTACATCTCTAATAGTGGTATACTTTTGTCTAGAGATGTAAATTTATTAGAAAATACTCCTATAGATCTAGCATGTTCTGACAATCAAGAAGATCTTATCTATCCTTCTAGATTGCTCACTCCTTTTGCTTCTCCTCATTTACCTCAATCAACTCCTTCCAACACGACCACAGTTCTTATAGTTCATCTTGTCATTCCTCCTACACTACATTCTCCAACACCCCCATTGTCTCTTACTTCCGGTCATCCCAACAATTCCTTAGGATCTTTTGATATAATAGTCTATACTTGAAGGCCCATAGCTCACCTTCCTCCAACTCCAAGAGCCTTCTCTCCATCAAGGCACCAAAGTTTGCAATGAAGATCAAAAGTATGATGCCATGTTGGGGACTGCTAATGCAATCAATGTGCATTCTACATCCAACCATGACCTTGCAAATTATGAAGCTACAATTCAAGGCCTTAATTCTTCTAAATGGCTTGAGGCCATTTGCTATGAATTCAAATCTTTGAAAACTGATCAAATGTGGGTTATCACCAAATTACCACCAAAGATGGCAAGTAGTAATGTGTAGTGGACTTTCAAGAAGAAATATGATGCTCATGGCCTGATTCAATGGTACAAAGCTTGACTAGTTTCTCGTGGCTTTTCTCAAATTCAAGGTATTGACTATATAGAGACCTATTCTCCAATTGACTACTATTCACGTGTTGCTTGCTTTCTTAGCTCAACATGAGTTGGAAGTGCATGCTCTTGATGTCAAAGTAGCATTCCTCCATGGAATCTTGACAAAAAGCATCTATATGCACATTCCTCCATGACTTCTTACCCCTAAATTGCACAAGCAGCAACAAGCAGAGATACAAGGATCAATGGTTCTACAACCCTTTGAGGTTTTTTATGGCCTTAAACAATCTGACCGCCAATGGTACCAAAAATTCAATCAGTTTTTATTACATATCGGATTTCAGCACTGTAGTGTTGATACCAATCTGTACATTTTTCAGTCTGGTCCTCATTATGTCACCCTACACGTCTATGTTGATGATTATATATTTGCTATTTATAGTCTTTCCCTTCTCTGTGTGAAAGAATCTCTCGTGAAAAGCTTTGAGATGACCACATTTTTAGAGATAACTCGTTATCTTCAGCTACAAGTTCAAAGAGATAGAAGCCAAGGATAGATCAATCTTTCTCAAGAAAAATATTTGAGAGAGATTCTGAATCATTTTAACATGCAAGATTGTAAGCTTGTTTACAATCCTATAGAGTCAAGGACTAGATTGAGTCTTCAAGACTGTCCTAAAAATGATACAGAGAGATACTACATGAAAACTATATCATATCAATCTGCAGTGGGTAGTTTAATGTAGGCTATGGTTGCCACGAGGCCTGATGTGTCTTACGCGGTCAGTTCAGTTGCTAAGTACATGGTAAATCTTGGCCCTAACCACGGGCAAGTTGTGAAGAGAATTTTTTGTTACATTCAAGGGACCCTTTCCAAGGATCTAATCTGTAGCAGATCAAGCATTCCAACTCATAGATACTCTGACTCAGATTGGGGAGGAAATCAAGATACAAGAATATAAACATGAGGATATTGTTATATCTTGTTTAATACAACAGTAAGTTGGTCAAGCAAAAGACAAACTTTGGTGTCTTTATGTGTCAAAAGCAGCAACTGAAGCAGTGTGGCTCGAACTGTTATTAACTGACTTGGGTTTTCTTGATTTCACAATGAAGCTCTCCTGCAACAGCAACAATGGAATCTACCTTGTCACACCAACAAAGCAGCATGAGAGGACTAAGCACATAGATATGAGATTTTATTTTATCAGAGAAAGAGTTAAGGAAAAACAGATCTTTGTTTCTCGTGTCAGACAACAATGACAATATCGTTGATATATTCAGGAGGGGTTTAACTAGGGCTTTACATGAAAAGTTCAGTCATGCACTAGGAGTTATGGAAAGTAGATCTGTACAAAATGTTCATTAAGATGGGATGTTAGACTAACATGATAATAATCTCATTTGTGCATAACTAGTGTGTCTATTAGTCAAGCATTAACATTCCTCAGTTAGAATCTTGTAACTATCATAATAGTTACTACAAGATCTGTTCGGTTAGTGCTAGATAAGACCTGTTAAAAAAAGGTGTTGGTTAGTGTCTCCGTGTCAACCTATTAGCACAGCCTTCAATCCACTTGATGAGAGCTATGTATCTATATAAACCCGACTTAGGGGTTCTATCTGGTTAATCGATTCATTCTGCTAGTTTTCTTGCACAGACCCTTGCTTTTAATTATATGAGAGTCTAATCATTGCAGCTGATGAGCAACCCTCTGAAGGGCTCAAGAGATGGAAGCCTTCTTCTTACGCGTGGAACATAATAAGGTTAACATCGTCAGGTTTCGAATCGCTGCATCCAAGCTGAGACCACCTGGTAGCCATAATCGTCCGATCATTGCTGGTGGGCAATGGTCACTTCTTGTAGTCAAATAGAACTATCCTTCTTTGAGGACACCAAAAAAGGAAAGGCAACCACATAGAACACAACGATGGGAAGACCGAATCAAGCTCTACGAGGGGAGAGACAAAAGAACACAACGATGGGAAGACCGAATCAAGCTCTACGAGGGGAGAGACAAAAGAGGAGAATGGATCTAGGCCCCAATAGTATCGATATGAGAAATCTGCCCTAAGATATTCGAGCTATGCAAGTCAGAAGGTCTACAAACTAAGATATTCGAGCTATGCAAGTCGGAAGGTCTACGAGGGGAGAGACAAAAGAACACAACGATGGGAAGACCGAATCAAGCTCTACGAGGGGAGAGACAAAAGAGGAGAATGGATCTAGGCCCCAATAGTATCGATATGAGAAATCTGCCCTAAGATATTCGAGCTATGCAAGTCAGAAGGTCTACAAACTAAGATATTCGAGCTATGCAAGTCGGAAGGTCTACAAACTGCTAGAGCATTCAAAGAAGCATCATCTAGAGTAATGGCTCTCTGATGGATTGCACCAACCAATGCTCTCTGTAGAGCAATGAACACATGTTGTCTAAAGTATACTAGAAAGTATTAGAGTGAGAATGTTACCCCTTGGCATCTCATATGATAAGCTCTCATGAACTGCATGACAAACGTGTTGAATGCCATGTCTATCGCTCCATTCAACTCCAAGGCTAGAGGAACAAAGAAGTGACCTCGCTGCATACTCCTATACTTGGAGACTTTGCGTTATGTTGCTCCATTCCCGCCCATCTAGGAGGATGAGTAATCACTCCTTCCAAACTGCATCACGCTTATGGTCTATAACCACAACATTTGCCATTGTCACCTAATCATCTCGGACCAAGTATAAGTCTACTCCGACATGTGCCATCTGCAAAGAATATGAACGCTCCTTCCAAGCAAGATATCCACTCTCTCGTGCCATAGTAAACACTATATCCCTAATGGCATCATGGGTAGCTATCCTTTGTCCTCCATAAGGATAGCATGTCATATGGACTATTGTTGCATTTAGTGTAGAACCACACTCACAAGTGAGTAACAAAGATATAAATGGGTGAGAATCTCATTGTTGTAGAGAAAGTGGCTGGTAAGAGTCAAAATGCCCTAACATATGGTCAAGCTAGGATCCAAAAGCTTGTACCCTTGTCGGAGCAAGAGCAAAGATGTGCTCTAGTGGCCCAAGGAATGGACAAGTCAACTAAGAGAGAATGTAGCATATGTTGGCACTATTACTCCATCAAGGAAGATTGTAAACTTCTAGTCCAATCTAACAATAGTGAAGCAAGGATGGAAGGTCCTCATGTACCCATGGAGATAGACCATCTCTTGTTTGTTGTTATAACACCTGGAAAGAAAAGGTTTCCTCTTCCACCTCTATCACATAAGTCTTTAAAACTGGCCTATCAACAACTACAAAATGGGAAGCAAGTAGGGATGTTTAGAGAGTTCAACTACCCAAAAATGCTATAGGTTCCATCTCCTCCATAGATAATAAGCCTACCCCTCCACACAAGATCAGTATAGATGTTTGTCTACGTGCTAAATCCCCCATCACACACTCAAATGTCCATGGTCCAATGGTATCACCAAAGACTCCCATAATCCTCCTATCAAAAGCTTTTAGATGTGATACGAAAGTCAAGGAAAGGAAACCATGTGGAGAAGGTAAGTCAATAGATCTGCCATACTAGAGGAGAGTATGCCAAATACCACCTGTTGATCTTCTAGTAGAGGAATATCATCCACATGGATAATATCCTTTGCAAGGGCAGTGTCTAAGAAGCATGTGACAAAATCCTTGGATCTTATTGGCACTCCAAGAATATGTAGTCCATATGTAGATGTGACACACCCCTGTGGACTCTCAAGGTGAGGAGGGATACTTGAAGGGGACCATGCTCTATTCTTTGACACCTTGACTCTCAAGCCTACAAGATGTAGCACGGTAGTCAAGTGATAAAAGGCTTGCCTAATCTTATCTACGGGACCCACAATGAGTGTATCATCTGCTAAGGAAGGAAATACACAACCAAGCATGGCCAAAATAGTAGATAAGAGAGCTCTAAAGTGATCCATGGCAAATAAAGGTCCTCCTAAAAGATCTCCTTGTCATGTACAAACAACTGACTCCAAGACAGTGACTCCCTCATGTGAGCACCCATGCTTGTAGTAAAGGGAAGCAAAAGAACCATAGAACAACCACACAAAGGAAATGAGACTCACCAAGGATCCACCGGCCTCCTTAAGCTCTCTAAAGATGGATGCACAAGAGATGCTATTAAAATTATTCTCAACATCTACCTATAGGACAACCTACTCTAGATAGATATCCAAGAGTGCCCTGATGCCTAGAGAAATAGCCTTGCAAACTCAAGTGTAGCTACTCCAAAGTGTAGACAAAGGTGCTCTTAAAAGTGAGATTGATGCTAAAGGACAATGGTGTGGCTAAATAGGCACCAAAAGATCTCTCCAATAGCAATTGGTCTAATGCTCCTCGTGCCCTTCTCCATCACAAGAAGTTGACTAGCCTCTAACACCTAACTAACTAATGTAAAAATATCTCTCCTTGCTATTGCTACAGCCATCTGAAACAATTTGGTATATCCTCTAGAATGATCATTTGCCTAAAAGCAATCTCTAAGATGCTCATATACCATCCCTAACAAGCCTCTTGAGGAGAGTTGAGGAGCAGTGCACAACGCTTGTGCAAAAGTGACCTATCAAGACATAAAAGCTACTTTGGTTGCTAAGCTAAGACCTCTAATGGTACTGCCTCTCCTGCAAGAGGATGTAATGAGCGTAGTAAAGAGATAGTAGCATCAATGGAACAAGCCATAGACAAAAGGTGTAAAAGACCAAATCCGAGGAGAGAAATAGGAGAATGGAAACTCACATTGAATGAGGAAACACAGGATACTTGAATGAGGAAAAACTCCGAATGCCCAGCATGAGCTTTGGCTTTGGTATTTATAGGTAGCATACAAGGCCCTTGAGAAGCTTCTCAAGAAGCTTCCTCAAGCCGCTTTCTTAGAGTGCAAGCCAAGTTAACTAAGAAGCTTCTCAAGAAGCTTCCTTCTAGAAGCCGTCTACTTGGCATGCAAGCTAAGCTAGTTGGAAGCTTCTAGAAGTTCCCTTCTAGAAGCTACTTACTTGAGGTGCAAGCTAAGCTAGCTAGGAAGCTTCCCAAGAAGCTTCCTAGATACTTCTAGAATATTTGAGGCTAATTTTTCTTATGTGCTACTTCGTAAGCCCGACTAACTTTGTCACTAAACTCCATATTGTTACATATTCTCCCTCCGCTAGTTGATGACGTCCTTGTCGCCAGTGAAGATTTGAATTCCTTGATGGCCGTTTGTACATTTTGGAGGTGAGAAAGAGGTTCCCATGTGGCATCATGAAGGGGATACCCTTTCCAAAGGACCTTGTACTCCGTATGTTGGTGACGGCCTCGTTGAATATGGCGACGTGCAAGGATATGATCAACTTTGTACTCCTCATGATCATTGATAGAGACAGGAAGAGGGGGAGGTTGGACTTGAGTGGAAAAGAAAGAGGGGTTAGGAACAAAGGGTTTCAACTTGGAAACATGAAAGACAAGATGGATATGCATGTGACAAGGCAAGGCAAGTCAATAAGCAACGGGAGAGACAATTTAGGTGATATCAAATCCAATCTATCCAATTTGGGGCAAGTTTACAAACTTGGGTATCAAGTGTGAGAGGGAGGTTACTGGAGGATAGCATGACTTTATCACTGACTTCAAAGGTGAGATCACGATGATGGTGGTCCGCATATTGTTTTTAGCAATTTTGAGAAACAAGGAGGTGAGACTTGGCTTGTTGGAGAGATTGGGATATAGTGGTCAAGAATGTGGAAGTATCAGGAACCTAAGATGGAGGAGGAGCCAGAAGAGAATTTGGAACAAGCTGATCTTGGCCAAAATTGAGAAAGAAAGGAGAAAATCCAGTGCTTGCTTGTTTGGAATTGTTGTAGGCAAATTCTGTAACTGCAAGACATTCATCACAATTGGTATGGTAGACATTGACAAAGGCACGCAACATATCCTCCAATGTACAACTTGCATATTTGGTTTTTCCATCAGTTTGAGGATGATAGGTCATGGACAAAGCAAGCTTGGTGCAGAGTATCTAGAAGAGTGCTTGCCAAAACTTCCCGGTAAATTGAGGATCAAGGTCAGAGATGAGTACACATGGCATCCCATGATGCTTGAAGACATTGTTAAAGTAGATTTGCGCTAAGGTTGGAGCATCCACGGTATCACAGGTTGGTACCAAGTGGATTTGCTTACTAAGCTTATCCACAAACACCACAATTGCGATGTGTCTTTGTTTTGTCTTTGGCAAGGATGTGATGAGATCCAAGCTTACATGCTCCTAGCGAGCGGATGGAACCGCAAGTGGTTGAAGGAGTCTACTCGGCTTCTGGTTGTTGGTCTTGTTACATTGGCAACTCTCACACAATCGGAAAAATTCTCAAACATCTCGTGTCATGTTGGGCCACCACCATTGACGTTGGAGGGTACCCAAGGTCTTGTCCACACCCATGTGACCAGCGATGGTAAATCATGGACTTCTTAAAGGCGCACAAGTCAAAGATCACCTTTAGCTGAAACATAGATCCGGTCCTCATGGAATAAAAGGCCTTCCTTGATAGAGAAGGTGTTGTACTCCTTATCGCATGCCGGAACGCAACCATGTACCATATGGAAGAAGGGATCTTGGTGTAGAGCTGACTAAAACTTGTTGTGGACCTTGGAGTCAAATGATACCGTTGAAACTGCCATTGTGATGAGAGGAAGAAATTTCAAATTAGGTCGTCGTGATAAAGCATCAAGGATGACATGGAACCGACTTGGTTTGTACTCAAGTTTGATGTCATACAGTTGGAGTTGTTCCTCCCATTGATGATATTGACTCTTCATGTGTTCCAAGTGTAAGGTCTGCAACAATGGCTTATGATTAATTTGCATGATCACTTGTTTCCCCAAGAGATAATGCCTCCATACCTTGGTGGCATATACCACTGCAAGTTGTTCCCGATCTTGAGCAGAGTAATTTCTTTCAGCTGTATTTAGTCAGCAAGACACAAAGGCAATAGGATGTAGTCCATCTGGAAATTCGTATTGTAACACAGCTCCAATTGCAAATTTATAAGCATCAAAATCAACCTCACAAGGTAGTTGAGGGTCATATGGTTGAAGAATGCGTCTTGAAGACACCATATGCTTTAACTTCTAGAATGTTTCTTCATGCTTGGTGGTCCACTGGAAGCTCGAGTTTTTTCCCAAGAGGTCAGTCAATGGTGCAGCCAAATGAGCATAATAGTGGATGAACCGTTGGTAAAAACTGGCCAATCCATTGAATGCTCATACTTTTGTAGCATCCTTCAAGGTAGGCCAATCAGTAATGGCCTTGATCTTCTCTTCTTCCATCTTGATCTCCTCTAATGAGATCTTATGACCCAAGAAGGTAACCTCCTTCTACCAAAAGGCACACTTCAACTTCTTGCAATAAAATTTCCACTGTCGTAGTCGTCTTAGGACCTCTCGCACATGATTCACGTGCTCTGCCTCTGTCTTGTTATAGATTAAGATATCATCCAAGAACACCATCACGGACCAATCCAATAGTCCATCCAACACCCGATGCATCTGATCCATGAAGACTACTTGAGCATTAGTGAGTCCAAAAGGTAGAACTCTCCACTCAAAATGCCCATACCTTGTGCAAAAGGCAGTCTTTTGCACATCCTCTTTATCAATAGGAATTTTCCAATAGCCGCTACAAAGATCCAACTTGGAAAAGTAGCGTGCTCCACTTAGTTGATCCAGCAAGTCATCAATCCGAGGCAAGGGATATGCATTCTTCACGGTTTGCTTATTGAGCCCACAATAATCAATACAAAAACAAAGTCATCCATCCTTCTTTAGAACAAATAGTACTTGTGCTTCACAAGGAGAGGTACTATGTTGTATGAAGTCCTTCTCCAACAACTCTATAAGTGTTGTTCGTAACTGCTCCTACTCCTTTGGTGAGAGTCGATAGATCGGTCTACTCATTGGAGTACTCCTTGGTAATAACTCAATCTTGAAGGGCATGCCTCGATTGGAGGAGGGTAATCCCTTTGGCAGATCATCCAAAAACATGTCGGCAAACTCCTGAACTATCCAATCAACCATTGCTTGATGAGGCTCTTGGCCCTCCTCCGATTGTTCTTGTGCAATCGGCTTTATCCACACCAGGAATACAGACTTATCTTCCTCCAAAGCTTGCTCTATGGCTGCTTCATTAACAAACTTCCCTTTCAGGGACTCATCTCTCTTCCAAACTTGCTCCATGGTTGCCTTCCTAGCAAACTCTCCATCTTGGGACTCATCTCCCTTCCAAATTAGCTCTATGGCTTCCTTCTCAACAAACTTTCCATCTTGGGACTGACTATTCTTAGGTGTCTTACTCAGGTAGCAGGTGCCAGGCAACCTAATCGGAAACTCCTACCTTGGTGTTGTACTTGAATTTTTCATCGGGTCCAATCAAATTGAACCTTATGACATTCAAGCCAAGGTAGACCTAGAATGATATCATAGTGTAGAGGTGCCACTACAAACCTCATACACTCCAAATACTCCTTCCCAATCTTGAAGGTGACAAGATGTGAGGTGCAAAATGAAGAACCTTTTCTACCATCCGCCATCATCAAACTACCTCCAAACACTAGCTTGATAGGAATACCCAATTCCGTTGCTACTTGCATGCAATTCTTTGAACTTCCAAAATCAACCAAAATCCTACAACCCCGATTAGATATCAAACCTTGCAAGTGAAGCAAACTTGTATAGGTTGAGCCTTCAATCCCATTGGAACTAATCAAGCTCCCAGTAGGCGGCTCAAAATCTCCTACTAGGATTCCTTGTTTCCTTGATCATTCTACTCCACAACCTCCACTTGGGCAACTTGTCAAGGTCGTCCATTCTTGAGTGGACATTCAGCAATACGATGCCCCAATTGGTGACAATAAAAAATAACCACCATTTTGTCGCAATTTCTCTTTATTTACCATGCCAAGTGGTCTTTGTTGAATGGCATCAATCTCCATTGGTGTTGGCTCCTCCACTTGTGTGTAGTGTATTGGTAAGCTCTGTGGAGGTCGAGGTTGAGACCAAGTTGTTGCCACCAAGGAATCAAAATGTTTGGCCAACCGCATGGCTTCTTCCAAGTGTTGTGGCTCTCGCATGGTTACCTCTAATTTGGTTCTCGCCTTCAAGCCCCTCACAAATTGATCCAGAGCTTTACCTTCCAATATATCTAGAATTTGCATGGTGGTGTTTTGGAACTGCATGATGTAACTTCTTATAGAGCCAATCTGTTTCAACTCAGCCAACTTATCCCGTGCAGCCCGTGTGGCATTTATAGCTTGGAACCAACTAATTATTGCACTCTTGAATTCTACTCATGTCAAGATTGGTGCAACAATTTGTTGTTCTGCTCGCTCTACTTGGAATCTCCACCATAGCTTTGCTACTCCATCCGATTGGCTAGAAGCCAAAAGAATCTGTTTTTGCTCATCTTGTAGATTGGTAGCTTCAAAATAACGTTCACAATCAAACACAAAATTCTCCACTACACCCAAAAGATTCTTGCCTTCAAATACCTTGGGTTTAGGGAATCTGATCCAATCTTCTCCTTCTTGAATTGGTACTCTCTCCACTTGCTCTTGTCGTCAAAGATCTCATTCATCCAACAATCAAGTAAGGTGCTCAATTTGTTGTTGCATAGCAAGGATAACATTGGGTATTGCCGCCATGGTTGCTACTCTATCACACCACTCCCAATCTATCTAATTTATTAACACATAGAAACAGCACGTCCACCTTTCTCCATAAGTTACAATTGGAAGCACCAAGGGTTCCTCAGATATGGTGATCATATGCAAAAAATCTTGTCCAAAGTGCAAGGTGATGAATTGTGTGAAACGATGCTTGGGTAGTACTTAGATGCAAAAATCCCAATGGTTTGGTGGAAGTGGATTTGGTGGTCCATAAATTCCATCCATCCCATTCATGCTCTGATACCAATGTAAAAGACCGAATCCGAGGAGAGAAATAGGAGAATGGAAACTCACATTTGGACACTTGAATGAGGAAAAACTCCAAATGCCCAGCATGAGCTTTGGCTTTGGTATTTATAGGTAGCATACAAGGCCCTTGAGAAGCTTCTCAAGAAGTTTCCTAAAGCCGCTTTCTTAGAGTGCAAGCCAAGTTAACTAGGAAGCTTCTCAAGAAGCTTCCTTCTAGAAGCCGCCTACTTGGCATGCAAGCTAAGCTAGTTGAAAGCTTCTAGAAGTTCCCTTCTAGAAGCTACTTACTTGAGGTGCAAGCTAAGCTAGCCGAGAAGCTTCCCAAGAAGCTTCCTAAATACTTCCGGAATATTTTAGGCTAATTTGTCTTATGTGCTACTTCGTAAGCCCGACTAACTTCGTCGCTAAACTCCATATTGTTACAAAAGGTGTAGTGTTTGTGTTGCTCTACTAAACTCTCTTGCTTGATCCAATGTCCTACACCGTCATAATTGAGTGGACTTTGTGGTATCTTGTGGTAGAATCTTTCTCCTAAAACATGCAACCCTAACTGACTCTTCCTATCATGCAACCAAATCTCTTGCTCAGAATCAACAAAATCTAAGAGCCATCTCTCTATGTCTTGCACATCCCTCTCTAGTATAACGAAAGCACCATCAAAGGAGTAAAAGGAATAAGAACCATGCTAACTCGTCCAAGGGATCACTTGCCTAACGATCAAGTAGTAGGCAAAAAGCATGTCTAGCCTCATCATGGAGTGTATGGTGCAGCCTATAGAATAGAAGTGGAGATGGAAAACTAATCTCAAATAACACAAAATACAATCCGCTTGAGATGCTAACCACTCACACAACTTGATCGGTATCCTTGTAATGGTCACAAAGGGATAGAGGAAGCATGTGTAATCTCAAGTGCCACCGCTATCAATGTGATCGCTCGCCTCACATGAGCATCCCAAGTGTTCCAACCATAGTCCTTGTGCACCTTCCCCACATGGGTCTTTACCCCTTGCAAGATAATGTGTCGATGGCACACCAGGCATGGTGTATCCCAAGCCGCTCTAAGCGACTCCACATATAGAATTGTAATTATGGCTAGCACAAGAATAGCAATGGTAATGTACGATGCTCTTTTTCATATCTCCCCATAGTTACAAAACCCCAACCCTCACATCCTAACTCACTTGAGTAAATATAATCTCTAAACACAACAAATTATAAATTCTCATAATTTTCAATTCTATCTCAAAAAAAATTAAACTAAATTCCAATAGAACTCAAACATGAATACCAAAAATTAAAAATTAAAAATTCTTAACATATCACTCTCAATGTGAATTAATCACTCTAAACCCTAAAAAACCTAAAAGTACTACTAACTTTCTATTCAATTCTCCGTAAATTTTCATCTAAATACCAATGCAACCAAAATTGAAAAACGAATATAATAAACTATTCACTCATGTGAGATATGCAGATAAGTTCTCTAAAACTCTAGAATATTCTACCCTCATTTTTCCCTCTCCTCTCCTTCAACTATAACTAGAGCACCAAAAGAGGAGCTTTCGGCTGCTTTATATGTCTCCTTGTTCCTAGCTAATGGCTAACTCTTAAACCTAGTGCAGAGGATCCACTCGGATCGACTGGATTCGAAAAGAGTGCGGCGAACGTTCATTGCATCCGTAGGAGCCCATTACCGGACAACGAAAGGATCAGTTACCGCAGATTGGATTTCTTAAAAAGTAGCTCATACAAACGACGAAGCCGAACAAACGCCCGTTTGGTCAAGGTGATCTCAGCGATTTTGGAATCGCTATAACTTCGGGTAAAACTCATCGTCAACGTGGAGAAACCAAGATGGGATACAAATGTGTAACTGCATGAGTTCCATACGGAGATCGTGGTCGAAGATTGAAGTCACCTATTCGTGGACTTTGAACACCCTTCCAAATTTCTCTAGCCGGTTCTCCACTGGCTGAGGATGACTTGTTTTAGCTTTGTTGAAACCTTTGTCTATTACCTCCTCTATCGGTGCTACGAGCAGGTCCCCGGGTCAAACAGGGACGTGATCCTTGCGACTCCTCGCACCAAGAACCATCTGAGCTAGAGGCGCTTCCGAAGTGCCTTCTCTTACCATCGAATCCAGACCGAGATTTAAGATAGACAAAAGTTAGTGATTTGGTGTTGATTCGAGTTTAACTTGGTGGAACCTGAAGTCATATCCTTCCCACATCTCGTTTAGGGTTTAGGGTTTACTTAAAAATATGTATGTATGTAAACAATATTTCTCATTCTGAATTCAAACAACAGTTATGATGTTTGCTGTTAGCAACTTATCCGACGAGTGGATGGTAGCAAGATAATTTTCTCCTCTTCGTCTCGGACGAGGATATGAACCAAGGTCCCCTCAATTTCAGTTCTTTATTAGGAGACTTTTTTGCATCGAAGCTCTGTATCATATCGGTATAAAATCTGTTTGGTCTACGATATCTGGAATTCCGAATCGCATTCTTAGCCTTTTGACTGAAAACAATGCCTTCAAAGCTGTAAGGCAGAAATGGCGACTTAGAGTATAAAGGTGCAAATTATACTCACCTTTAGTTTTCTTACATCGAGAAAGTTCTTGGTTATGATAGTATTGGTTGTATTTAAAAGTAATCAGAAGATCTTTTATGTGCTTATAGTGGCTCCATCTATCTTTATCATGTTAGGTGCCAAGGGTACCATTCTCACTCTCATACTTTATAGTATATTTCAGGTGGCATGTGTCCATTGCTTTACAGAGAGTATGATGCAATCCATAAAAGAGCCGTCTTTTTCGGATGCTCCAGTTATTTGTAGACCATACAATTTACCTACCTCGATATCTTAGGTACAATAAGGCAAATTTCTCATATAAACTCTATTGGGGCCTAGCCCCATTTTACCTTTATAATCTGTCCTTTGTAAAACTTGACGGGGTCTTCCCATCCTTCGTGTTCTCTACGCGGTCGCCTTTTTCTCTCTCTCTATAGTGGCTTATGTTATAGTGGCTTATGGATCGCTTATGTGCTTTAAGTGGCTCTTGGTTCCCCGAGACCATGTTCAGATCGGTGGAATCTCTGCCCTTGCTCCAGATCGGATATCATCCTTCAAGTACACTCTCCATGCATGTTTGCAGTATTACGAGTCAAAGTCAAGAGGCTTCTGGAATTAGGAGCCAGGGACTTCCATACATGATCAATCAGGACCCAAGCATCGAAACAGCACGACCAAAGGGTGGCAAGGATTGCCAGCAGGGAGTAATAGCATTGCTCAACAATAGAGTACGCAATGCTATCCTTAGCAGAAGCAACATCAGGCAGCCGATACAGAGCAATCATCCAATTGAGCCAGTATCCGTGTGTTCAAAAATAGGAGCTTTACTATCAAAAATGTAATTTTACAAATTTACACGGTGTTTTACAAAGTGTGCATGGGTAGTGATCCCAGAAATGAATATGTCTCATGACGATGGGCCTACCAACCCTGATTGCTATAACTGTTCCACGACTGTGATCTGCGCGCCTCTTTTACACAAAACTTGGAGGCGAAGCATCCTACATAAACCCGAAGCTTCTGTTATGACTACACTATAAGGGTGAAGAGAGCGGACCATCAAATGTATGCACCTGTACTGCCAGTAAAAGCTGGCTGAAGCATCGCCACATCCTCTGCACGCTCCTAACTCGGACGTCGTCAAGATCTGATCACCTCATAGTCAGAAACGCCCACACGCTAAAACGTGCGGGAGATGCCTTGATATCAACAGGCCATATAAAACACATCAAGCCTTCCAGTGACTCGGGCCTGAGAATGGTAAGATATGGTACTTCGCAGCACCAAGAAGTCTCCATACATGTAAGTTTCAATCAGTTATTCTGATCAGTACCACTTTTCAGTTCAAAGGTGACAAACAATCTGCGAGTAGACTAGGACATTGACTGGTTCAAGAAATTGTTCTCCAAACGGGTCTTGTCTAAATCGATAGAAAGGCTGGATAACCAAATGACACAAACTACCGTCTTTTTCTCGAAAAGTCTCTATTTCCTCCGTCCAGTACAATGATCTTGAAACCCGATGAGCCCTGCTAACTTCGAAAGGAGAGGTGTGGTTCAATCTCTCAGTTTGACGGAGAAAGGAGATTAGAGGATATTGGATATCTCCTCTCTCAGAGATAAATACTTTTCATTCAGTAGGATCAACTTGCTGATCTAAAGACCTCCAGCTGCAGTTTGGCCTTCTGTCAAGAATCGAAACTCGCACTTTGTACATATCGCAGATCTCCCATAGATCTCCCGGCGATTACCCTTAAAGCTAAATTGAATGAACATTCAGGATAACCGCGACTTTCATATTTTCCTACTAACGTCCTCCAGTACGTGGGCCCTTGATTGAAACAACTAATTCTCCTGAAACCCTCCGCATAGACCTATTTCCTCCATAGGTAGAAAGGAAAGAATTGCGTTGTTAAGTTACTGACAGGAGGATCACTCGGAAGTCGAAACGGGAAAGATGTCTTAAGTATGGTAAAATGGTCACCTATGGGGGGAAGAGCCTACTAATTTCTTTTCCCTATTCACAATGAATATGCTACATCTTTCTCTTGGAAGTCAACAACCAAAACCCTAAGCACATGTTCCTGGTTCTCTAGCATCAAATTGTGCACATATCGCTCTCGCCCTCCCCTAAAGGACCCGCCCACCCCTTATATACGTTGGAAACAGAGATGCAAGACACGTGAATATTCCCTTCCAGTCCACTCTCCGCTGAACGAGACGTGAAGTCGTGAAAGGAATTCGTCTGTACTCACCTGCAAAATGTAGCGACAATGACAGACAATATGAAATGTTTAATGACTACTAATCCATCACATTGCATTAATTCAACATGTGGAAGGAACATAATTGAACAGCTTGATCAGCTCAAACATGAAAGAAAATAATATCCATGTAGACCCACCTTGTACGATGAGTTTGCTACTTGAGAAGACCATGACTGCACAAAAAACCCATTGATAAATCTTCTAGCTGCGACAGACATATTTACAAACCTTGCTCCTACCATACCCCGCCAGGACAACTATTCGAATGAAGCCTTGGCAATAAATCATATAGGTACGAGGGGGAAAAGCAAATGCAACTCTACGCGGTTCCTAGTTCGATTTAGGTCCTGAGCAAGAACAGAGTAAAAGAACAGAGCAAGGAGAAAAAGGTAAAACAGCTTAACAGAAGCAAACTAGAGCACATTTAACCAAAAAGACGTTTCAGCTTCTAGAAGTAGAACAGAAGCTTAAAGGTGCGCACGATGGATATCATACTGCTAAACAAGCAAGCTTGCAAACAACATACTTGGAAAACAGATTACCGTGATTTCCTGATCAACTTGATCATCTTTACACGCTGGGTAGTTTAGGTGAACGCATAAATATGATATGAGGTTCAAAAAGCAAATCAAAGTCAAACTAACACAGAAAGGAGCAAACCAAGTATAACATTGACAGTAAGGAGCGGGCACCATGCTGCAGTAGTAGACATTGTGATCCGTGTCGATGGTGAAGTCCGCACTCACTCAGGCCGACTGTCTCAGAATATCGGTATCTGAGGGTGTTGCCAGTATGGTTGTAACCACCAGACTCAGAACGTCCCCCATTCTCCATGCCAACAATCTAACCCTCGAGCGGCTCTGCCACCGCGGAAACAGTGTCCATCTGCTGTAATCCTCCCCACTCCGGTCCCTGCAAGCGCAGTCTCGCCTCCTCTAAACCACGCTGTAGCGCAGCTGAAAATGGGTACTTGACTAGAGCGTGCAGGTAATACTCTTGTAGAGACTTCTCTCTCCCTAAATGTCTTAGAAAAATACCAGCTTCCACCCAATACGATTCGGGAGCAACTGGACAAGACTGTTGAAGGCTGCTTATAAGTAGAGCACTCGCCCAGACTGTCGATGACAACGACTTGCTCGTGGGGGGTCCACCTTCCTGGAACACCATCTTACATAAAGAAATAGCCACCTCTACGTTACCAGGCATAGCTTCTAAAAGTCCTTCGGCAAAATGAAAGACATCCTTCACTGTAAGGCACTCAGAAGGTAGGAGGGATGGTCCATACCATACGTTAAGGATGGAATTTAACAAAGAATGGTCCATTGGTTGAGGACCGAGAAGATCAATAAAAAACTTCCGAACATGTGGCCTCTTCAGGTCCTCTAAAGCTTTTCGAGACAAAGGTTTTAGCAAAAGCTGGGACTGTATTTTGCACCTATCGAGGAGACGTAGCATACTGTGTTCACTAACGTCGAGACCATGACTCTTAGGAAAGGAAAAGTTGGCAAATTGAAGGCTAGCAAGTTCCTTCCAGCACTGTCTCATGTCTCTTTCCAAAATGGGAGGATTCATAGCTCTGTTGATGGCAGACAGGCAGCCAACTCGATCACTATCGAGCGCTTTAATAAGGGCTAGATTGATCAGGGCATATACTGAGTCACCTCCAGGCAACGATGTACTGGCACTGAAATCTTCACCTCTTCTCTTCCCTATTGATGTGAGAGCCAGATAATGTTCTCTCAATTGACTCCCAGACTCAGGCACACCGGCCTGCAGGCTGGTTACTATGCTTGGATCTGAGCATGTCGTAGAAGAATTGGCTTGAGCGAGGAATCTTGAAGGTGACTCCTCGACGTCATCATCTGCAGGTTGCAAAGTAACCTTTAAACTTTGTGATAGCACCTTGTAGAACAAGTCGTTGCCACCCAATAATAGCCCATATCCTGCATACTGATTCCACAATCTTTGAATTCCGGGCTCACCGACAGGCCAACGCGATACGGCTTCCTCAAACACAAGCAAACCAGCACTAGTGCCTGCCCTCTGTTCCTGGATCCGAGCATAAATTAGAACAAGCTCCGTAGAGGTTGGGTACAGGCTGATCAACTGCCGACTTAAACGTGCCGCACTGTCCAAGCCTTCATAGATAGCTAAGCATTGGATATAATTTACTCCCAACACTTCTTTAGAACCAATGTTCTTGTCAGATATCAGTTTGTGTGGTTCTTCAAGGGACAGGCATCCTCTTGATGAGGAGGCAGCAGTGCGTATTGTTTGCAAAACGAGAATAGATGTCGAAGGCTCAGTGCTGGCACGAGTCTCCCAGTCAAGGCTATATGGCAAGTTCTGTTTACACCCGATTCGTGTAATAATCTCTACTGGAAGCTCCGCACAAGCCAAAAGGTAAGAGCAGCATATCCAGAGGATGCACGCGTCGTGTGGTGTTAAATGCGAGAGAAGTGAGGATGTGCTACCTCTCTTAGGCTCCACTAAGTCTGAAATGGAAGCATCGTGCACAAGATCATCAACCCACGATAATGCATCTTGAGTACATCCAGAGACACACATGCAGTATATCATCTGCAAAGCTATATCTAAAAGACAAGCACTCAGATCTTCCCTGACGAGCTCCAACGCCGGTCCTTTCTCAGCAAGGGCCCCAATTGCTCTTTCATAGGCTCTCATGCGCGTCGCCAGATCAGGCCTGCTTTTGATGTACAGAAGCCAGAGCTCATATGAACCTGGGTTATATTGTATCTGCAATACCAACGTCCAAAAACGAAGCGGCCAAACACCAGCCGAGCGCATGACAGAGAACTTCAGATAAAAAGTGAATTGCCGGTACTTTGTGCAAGATACATGCATGTGTCCGCGGGGTCTTGTAAGAAAACAGCTTTCCTCCCCGATTGTAGGAAGAACTCATCAGTAGCTCTATCAAAATGCACAAAAGCCCAAAAGTTGACAGGGCATACAATCAAGGACTAGTGAGAGGGAGTGTGTAAAATAAGGTACTTCTCGAAACTCTGGTTAGACATATATCGCTTAACTTCATTCACACACAATCTTAATTCCAGCGACTACAAGACTGCGAAGATTACCGCAAATTGGAACATGTCGTCAGTTTCTGGATGACCTTTCCTGGTGTGGAACAAGCAAGAGTACGCCATCCACAGAGGGACAGAGTCCGGCCTGGTTTCCAAACCTCTCGACAAAATGCACAAGGCCTGCACTCAAGGAAAAATGCTTACTGGAGTGTATTAACCTAGTTTAATCTGCAGTAGTATCCGTACAAGACACCAACAACCAGCGTTCGTCAAATCAAGACTACTACACGGCCTGCACTGCCCTTACATTCTTTGTTTTCACGGCCCACACAGGTGTTATCGAGACGAAGTATGCGAGACTCTGGTTGCCTCAAGGGAATTGTTCAATCAAACACATACCTCATCCCGAGCTTTGGGTTTATCACTACCGATATCAAAGTCGATGTGATTTAAAGCCAGTTCCAACCACATTTCTATGTCTATCGAGCCGTGCAGTGCACCATTCTGCAAATTTGATTTCAAGACATTATTCCATCAGCTCAATGCTTATATGTCCAAGGAATAGCAACTCATGGAAAATGTGGGAGCAAGATGTACTTCACCAAAACATCTAAACGAAACTCTACATAGAGGGAAAATTTATCTAATTTGAACAAAATTACTTCACTTGAACAACCCCAGCGGTTTGCTCATAGAATTAGGAACTCAACATATCAAGCAACTTGCTAAAATGCAAATATCTGCCAATGAGCTAGAATCCACAGGTCTAACACGTGCATCAAAGGAGCAATTCGCAGCCGACGATTGTAACCACATACCTTTTTAAGGGTTAAAACGTTAAAAAGGCCAGTAAATGGAAGTCTGTAAGCAAAATTTGAGATTTTAACGCACCTCTCCAAAAACTTGTTCCTCCTGTAGATTGCCGGTATATCGCCAGAGTGGAGGCTCAGAAGCATCGGTGACCTCAATGACTAACGATCTTGACTTCGATGTATCAAGCAAGCAAGGAGAGTCCAAGGGCAATGCTCGATGTATAGAAGGTGAGAGGAGAAAAGAATGATAAAGATCAGTTTTCCCCTTACGTTGGATCCCAGGAGTAACGATTCTCATATTGCCTGGATCATCAGCCTTCAAGGTGTAGGATCCAATGCGGTATGTGGGAACTGATACTTCGTCATCATGACGCTTGAGAGATGAAGAACCCTGCGATAATGAGGCATGTGAGGAAAGGACTAGACTGCCAGCATTTTGAGGCTCAGAAGTACTTTCAACTCCAGAAATTCCTGCAGATCGGCTACTCGCTATACACAGAATGTCCTTCTCACAGGTTCTAGAATTGCCATCCAGGTCTTTGTCAAGATCCAAAACACTTGGAGATTCAATATTTCCAATGTCATTAAAGATCTGGGAGGAGGATAACGCATAGTCATCAGCATGTTGCCATGGACAGTGTTCGTTCCTACACTGGCCCCGGTGCTCAAATCTGCAAAGAGGTTTGTGTGGATTGATAGCATGACTCCAAGTCCTTGAACTACTTGACAGATGCATTGCCCCTTCGAATTGAGGAGAAGATCTGTAAGAGCGAAAGACGCTCAAAGGACTTTCATATCTCGGAAGAACAGAAGGACTTCCCTCATCAGAAAAGCACCCCTTCTCCTGTGTAAAAAACGTCGTATCAAAGGCAGGCGTTTCTGAGCACTGGAATTCAACTCTGGGAATGCACTTCAAAGAGACCAAAGATACCGCAGATGGGACCCAACGTTCACAGGCAACAGAGTCTCTTCTGATTAACTCCCTCTCAGTGAGTCCACTGGAAGAAATGTGGAGAGCGGCCTCTACAATCTCTTCACACCGCTCGTGTCCTTCTGAACACTCCATTGCTGGTTTAAGACAGCCTACTTGACTTGTTACTATCTCCACGTTACACTTGTCTTTGAGAACAGTTTTTGGCGGATCTCTCGACCTCTTTTCTTGTTCGTGATCAGTCTCAGCATCTCGGGTTTTAGCCCGCACCGTGTCCGAAAGCTGGTTTAGAACGTGACACTGCAGCCGTGGCGATACCTGCTCAACCACGGTATCTCTATGTTGTCGATGGACCTTCATCTCCGCTACGGATTCTCCTCCCTTACAGAGACTCCCGTCCAGCAAAGCTACTTCGAAAACTTCTTTCTCGACACTTTTGCTATTCACAGTGTCCTCTTCAAAAGGAATATCCTCCAAAATGACTGCATTCATGTTCTGCCGAGCCTGGTGATCCTTGTTGGCTTCCGGATCAAGGACTGTCAGCATTGAAAGCTCACCCTCCATCCGATGATTACTGTGAAGTGTCGCTGCCTGTAAATCTTCTCTTCCAAGTAAATCTTTCGTTTGATCTGCACGAGATACAAGTTCTTTAATACCAGGGAAAGGAACACGGACTGGCTGTTCCTGCCTTGCATCTAAAGACAGAAATGTGGAAGATTTCTCCTGATCTCCAGAATCCCGCAGTGTAGTAGCCTTCCCAACTTCTGAACTGCAACAATCATTTGTTGTAACGACTTCCCCATCTCTGTCAAAAGAAGGGGTAGTCGACAAGTAATCATTAGTTGCTCCATGTGATAGCTGACCGCTTGGTAGACCCTGCACCTCCACACTCTGGCTCACGCCTCCTGAACGCTTATGTCTTATCTGCAAATCGGTGCCAAACCACGCCCGTGACCTGCAGCTGTGATCTCCAGTAGCAATCAATGATTCCATGTTCTCCGTGTACAGAATTCCATAACCCTTCTTAGGGATCTCACCCGTATCGCTGGAACGAATCTCCTGCTCATTGCCAACATAATTGAATTGCTTAAAAACGGCTACCTAAGGCTGTATATTCAAAGAGTTTCTCCTTACAGAATATAACCTTTGAGGCAAGAGCCTCCAATAACTCGTACAAACTTTACCAGCCCTTTCCGCTCTTAGTTGCTAAACCCTCTTCAAGCACGATGAACCAACTCTAGACCAGCTTCAACAGACGGAAGACCAGAATAGAAAGGTAATAAGTCACATTTAGAGACACAATGTGCCACTTCGTACCTGATCAAGCTTCATCATATCCGTATCACCACACCCACCCCCAGAATTAGGTGATCGATACATAGGTTGTTCGTCGCAAGAGTTGTTTGAACTCATGGTCTTCTTCCGATCTGGCCCATGCAAAAGATAGATTAGAACACAAATAGACAAGCATAACAATAGAAATAGCTGGCAACGAGTCCAGAAATCTGGAGCTATACCTCCGGGCTGCACATCTTTTGACCACGTTGATAAATCTTCAGAGTCGGGATAAGGTCTTCTCTGATTATCCAGGGTATCACGAGAGCTCCCACCAATTTCTTCAAACCTTCCAGGTGTGGAATCGACTTCTGACAAGAAGCACCCTTCCTCAGTTGCTTCACTAACCAATTTGGCAACAGTGGCAAAATCCAGCTCTCCTAATGCATTCAAGTTACTGGTACCAGAAGATTTGCCTTGCTGCTCGATAGCAAGACACTCGGTATTAACCAAGTCCTGCATGGTAATATTTTGAGCTTCGACAATCTGGTTGAAAGTCCTCTCTTCCTCAATTGGTGATAATTTGCACAGCACAGAATGTTCACCATGGTTATCTTCTACTATGGAGAGCTGTATGCCTAGTCTGCCAGCTTCCTCTAGAGCATCCCCATCATTTCTAACTTGAAGTTCTGAAGCGCGAAGATCCTGATCTTTGGAATGCGGCGATAAGACATAAACACTCCTGTTTGTGCCTTTCAAAATGTCACCATGAGTAGAAGTGTTATTCTCAAACGTTTCTGATGTAGCTGAGATCAAGTCACGTAGAACTTGGCGATCTTGCCCGATCTTACCCAGTTCGCAGGGAACGACTCCTGGAGCTATCACACGGGTAGTGCACACAGGCGCTACAAACGTACTTACATCGGCTACTTTGCCTTTTGATAAAGACCATTCCTGAGCGATTCTGAATACGTTCTCAACAGTCTCTTTCTCAACAAGAACTTGGTCCGTCTTCTCAAGCTTCATATGCTTTTCCTCTTCACCTGTAGTCATAGAAGTCCTTAAAACATAAGGGTATCTTTCAAGGGCACTGCTGGCTGGAACATTTCCTCCCTGTTCTGATTCCTGAGACTCAATGCGAGTATACTGAGCATGATTCGGTATTTCCTCTGCTAAGGTATCCACAGGACAAGAAGATGGACCTAGATCCAGGGGCTCCTGTCGGCCATGTACAAGAGGTGTTATGCCGCTGTTCGATTGCAAAGACTGCACATGTTCGTCACATTTCCCTGGAAAGGATAACTTGCAATCTGGGTCACCGGTCGATAAAGTGGTACCTTCGAGAATGTCTTTGCCCTCTCCAGCTGATTTTTCCGAACGAGATAAAGACGATTCTCGTGTTACCCGCAGTTGTGTGCCTTCAGTCGTTGTTGATTCGGAAAGTCTCTCAAGCACACAACCTGATTTATCTCTACCGCTGGACCCGAAATGCTGGCCTTTTGGGCCACATTTATTAGGCGTTCTTGCTTCCAAGATTGAGCTAGCATTTTCATGAAGTTGACTATGAAGGATACTCATAGAAGCTAGAGTCTTTGTTGGTCTACTGGAAGTCAGTTGCACGCCCCCAGTTTGTGGTACGAACGCGATGTTGGCTTGTTTCTCTACATGCTTGTTGTCAACCAGCTGACTAGCAAGATCTAAATTTCTTGAAAGACCACGCGCAATTCCTGGCTGTGAACCTCCATCTGGAATAGCAACTCCCGCATCATCACCTTCAACCACTTGGGGTGATCCACAGTTTTTCGTCATTTGTTGACTCACTA
This sequence comes from Lunularia cruciata, assembly GCA_948567375.1. Lineage (NCBI taxonomy): Eukaryota > Viridiplantae > Streptophyta > Marchantiopsida > Lunulariales > Lunulariaceae > Lunularia > Lunularia cruciata. Next base: position 14,646,922 of record OX419757.1, on the reverse strand, counting down.
CAGTAGCTTCAGCCTGCTTCATAGCAAGAGGTACTCGACATTCAGCAACTTGAACATGTTCACCACTTGCATCACAAAGTCCAGCATCTTCGGATGGTTGAGGAAGTGGTAAAGAGATGGCACGTGCAACAGAGTTCGACAGCTTTTCCGGACTGAAAGCACGGCCAATTTTAGGACCAATCATTTTAAACGAAGAATTATCCACAGATGATCCTAACCAGGGTGCCCTGCTTCTAGATAGCTTCCTGGCATATTGTCTCCCTTCAGCGATGTGTATGCGAGAATACAGCAACTCTCTCCTATGATTCAGGAGGTCACATTGCTCATTGACCGTACGAAGAGCCTTTTGAGCTTCTCGGTACTCCTTTCGAGCAACTCGCTCTCTGCGCTCACAGCGATGCCTCTCTTCTTGTGCTTCCTCGAGCTCCTTGTCAAGCAACTCCTCTTCTGCCTGCAACTGGTCAAAACTTTCAATATCAGGATCTAAGTCCCAATCATCAGGTACGGAGTCACCACGAGCCGAAGACTGTTGTACTTGATGCTCTGTATGAGCTTGTGACGGCAGCAGCAAATTTGAACGTGTCAAGTAAACAGCAGTCTGCATGCCTTCTATGGCATGTTGGTTACTCGAAACAGTGTCATGTTTCTTCGTTCCCGGGTCTCCCATAACCACTGCCTCAGTAACACCAGAGTCAGAAACAGAAACCCCGGGAAGTGCGGCGAGAGCGTGTGATCCTTCATACTGAGACCTTGGTTTCTGCACTTTCGACAGATGGTCGTCTCCACTAAGAGAATCCAACAGCAAACCTTTGCTTGCCCTGGGCAACTCGGCAGATGGCACGATGGCTGTTTTAATGCGTTCACCACCTCTTTCACCTCGCGACACCACCTGTTCGATATTAGACACTTTAGGTACTTGAGGGACATCCTCTGCTTCATCAATCGTGGACCTCACAGTGGGAGGGGTTGCCACTCCAATGATCTTTGACGTCGATAAAAGGAAGTTTTCACTTGGAAACAGCACTTGCGCAAACCCTGCTGACGACACCGGTTCAGACGCTTGTGGAGTTTGAGAAAATCCCAACTGATTATGGTTCGCCACCGAGTCCCCCCGAGCAAGAGTTTTTGGCACTGCTTGTGGATCAGTCTTGAGCTTCTTAGACACGTCAGGGTATCCGACATCGCTGGATCCTGGCGTGTCTACAAACGTCTTGAAAGGAATCTCGGATTCATCTAATTTGCGTTTGAACTGGCTTGAAGATTGGACAGTCAAAGGTTTGTGGGTACCATTTGTTCCCAAGGAAGTGATCTCCTGCAAAGTTGATTCGTTTGAGGAGTTTGCTTTAGCGAAACTATCCTGCCCTGAAAGACGACCATCAACTCTCGCCACCTTGGTGCTTTCTGGCTCAACCTCTAAATAAGATCTTTTTGTACCTTGATTAATAGACTGCCTGAAGATGGGGTTGTTCAGATGGGCTTCAGCTCGAGAGGCCAGTGGCTTCGTTGTCTCTTCACCCACATTGTGATCCTCAGTGAAGCTATTCAATCCGTTTTGTTTACCATCCTTTTTGTACCCAGCCTGACTACCTCCGGCAGGATCAGTGATGGCAAGACCTTCACCTGCATTCAGATTCTCCTTCCTGGGTCCTGTCACCATCTTTTCAGATACTATCTTGCTGACAGGAAAAACCGGAGGTCCGGCATGATGATGAGGGTCTTTCATAGTTCTGGACAAAGGAGGCTGAGGAGGACTAGACAGCCCAACGCTTGTACTTTTCAGATCGTTCACAGCTCTGCCTGCTTCTGGTCCCTTGGCTGCGAGGCGCTGTCTTCTTTGCTGCAGTTCGTTCTCTTTAGCTGCAATCTGAAGCCTCAAGCTTTCCAAATCTGGGACAGAACGAGAATTTCCTGACCCAACCTGGAGAACTGACTTCGTGTCTGTTGCTGGGGAGACACTCCGGCCAGTCGTATCTACAAGAACCACTCGACCAGTCTTTCCCCCAACCGGCGGCATTGGCGGTTTCCCTTTACTTCGCTCCATAGCTGCAATCTGCTTCTTCATACGATCAATTTCTGATTTCAAACCAGAAGGATTTTGGTTTGAGCCTCCGGAAGAAATCTGCAATAACTGGGTGGTGTTTGACAGACCAAAGATGCTGGTAATGGGTTTCTCTGAGTTGCCGAGATTTGTCGAAGAGGGGATCAATGGGTGCTGCTGTTCACCATCACTATCACTGTCCTCATCGAACTTGATGACGAATGCGTCCTCTTTCTTCTCGTCTCCAGATGCACGCGAAGTCTTTGGTAGAGGAATACGCAGACTAGCAAGAAAGGCCTCAGCAACATCATAAGCAGATGATGCTTGATGAGAATCTGATCCAGTAAAGGTAGTCACTGGTGCGATCATTTCCTTCGAACTTCCTTGAGGATGAGTGTAAAGGTTCAAAGCGTCTTGATTGCGAGAGTGTGATAATGTAGGTTCCTGAAGTGGCCACATGTGTCCGTCCAGGCACATTCCAGTTAGCAACCTTGACTGATGTTTATGTGACTGGACATGCCAGTGGCGACACAAGAAAGCGACAAACGATTCAGCAACTTTGAAGGACGAAAAAGTCTTGCTTAACAGGAGGACGACAAAGAAATTCGGCCGGTCAGATAGGCAGAGAATAAATGTCGCTGAATTAAACCAATAAACTAATGATAGGAGTGAATCTTGTAAACCATGACTCCTCAAACCTAGGTAAACACATTCGGAACTCCAATAATAACGGAGACGTGACCACCCCGAAGATGCATACAATTGAACATCCTTGAAACAAGTTGAAAGTCCATGCCATGGCATATCTCTATAAGTTCTTCGGAAGTTGGCATCTTATTTAGACACAGAGAAAGATGATGTTGGATATATGAGGACAGAAGCCGTTCGAGGAACGGGGGATCCAGAACTCATTAAATGCATTTGAAATGTAGCTGAGATGGCAATTAAATGAAAGCAGAACTGACTAAAAACTATGCGAATAGGAGATGAAATCTAATTCATAGAAAGCATGACACAGAGAACGATGATATGTCAGATACGTTCTAAGTTTCGAGCATCACCTTCATTAGGGGAATAGATGGATGTGCCTTATCAATCAAGTTCCAACACATGAGGAAAACAAGTGGGACTACGAGAGAGAGTCCAGGAATAGGTCGATCTAGAACGAAATTAGCCTTCAGGCCGCCCTACCCTGTTGCTGAAACTCTTCCCTTAATTCTCGCTCTACTTTGCTGCGGTGTCTGGAGTTAAAGAGTGAGGTATCAAAATCCAATGTTTCTGAATGAGTTCTCTATGGATATGGTAACTACTTTCGTAGGGCAGAATAACAGAAGAAGAAAAGACATTTCTTTATTTCACATATTGGTATCACCCGTTGTCTGTCCGCTCCTTTCATTCCAGTTCCAGGCAGCGACTGTGAAAGTAAAATTCACTTCCTCAACAATTTTGCAATACTTCACTGAGATGTCCGGATCGCTGCTTGTATTCAGCCCTTATGAAACCGTGATTCTTACACGTCTATTAAGGGCTTCAACCTTTTCATGATACAGCATAGTCAAAAGACTGGTGCTGCTTGATACTACACAGTACATATAACTCTTCCCATCGGATGAATACTTAGAAGATGGGGTGGTGGCCCGATCAATGCACTAGCTGATTGAGCATCCCATGTCTTTGTGGCGATTGTCATCCACGATCTCCTCGCCGGGAGTGTGCTAACTCCCAACTCTGCCGTTGCTGAAGTTAATGCGTCCTTGCAAAATTCTTCAAGTAGAGAATATTTGGTTCTAGTCCATGACCAGAGTCTCTGTCCCACGTTCAGATACTAAGCTGAAATGTGTCGTTTCCTTCAGGGCTCAAGACACACTCATTGACAGAGACGTCCAGACGTTCGGTCTCAAAGCCCATGAGCGTAGTAGGCTTAAATCTAAACATCTTCATGATTGCTCAGCAGGCACCTTTACTGCGGTTGACAGTATCTTCTCCAATGAAGTAACCATGGAGGTAGGGACTTATGTGGTAGGATGGCAAATGGTCGACATGAGTTGCTGGTTCTGCAGATTCATATCCAAGCGACAAGAACCAGATTTTACGTCAAGCTGCGTCATATCGACGCTAGCCCGGTTACTTCTGGCTGTTATGCGAACAAGCGTCTAAAGCCCTGTGAATGACCACAGATGTGCACAGAAACCCTACGACCAGCGGACCTGGTAGGTGAAACGTGTTTTAGATCATCTTAGGCCGGTCCGATCCACTTGTATCTCCGTCTCAAAATTCAAAAGCAACCATATTCATCTGACTTCGACAGAGATACAAGCTGGCCCTTGATTTCCAGATGGAACTGTCTTTTAAATTTGGCCGGCGTGGAAGGGTACACCGCAAGAAGCAGAGAAGACAACAACTAAGACGCAAATTCTCGTAGTGTAACATTGCACCACACCGCAGCTGAGAATTCACGATAAATGCAACCCCCCAACGAGAATCATAGGTGCGAGACACAGGCACATAGAGGAAAAGGCAACGTCGACTGACCACTGAGGTAAACGTCGCTGGAGCACCTTCAGCATCATCATCCGAAGACAGTTCACCCTCTTCTTTATCCTCAGGCTGTGCAGCAGGGCTGGATAAAACCACGTGCCCATCGCTTTTCAAGGAGGGATTAATACGCGTCAGATTCCGTCCTTGTAATTGCCTCTTGGGCATGGATAGCAAGGCCAGCTTTCTCAGCGTCTCAATTGAATTGGCGTCACTAGTGTCGCCCATCGTTTAACAAACCTTCACTTTCTTCCGACCTTCTGCTCAACCCTAAGAATACGTTATCCCTCAGGCCCCTTATCCATGATCCGGATGTTCATCACTCACCGACTCCACCTCTTCCTCGTCAGCTTGACTGCACATCCTACTCATGAATCAGCCCCCCTTCCCAGATCCGCCAGCCCTTGCAATCGACAACTTTCCACAATCAGCAAAATCTAGGCAACAAAGAGAGCTTCCCCTACCTCATCCTCCTCCCGTCCTCCATAGCTGTCTGCCTGTCTCCTTTTCCTTCAAATCATCCAACGGAATTGCCAATTCACCGACCTCCGTAGCTCCCCCTGCCAGATCGACGCCACACGCGAGCCTTCCCTCCTCTACCTCAACCTCCCGAGCTCCTCCATGGATGGCTACGACCTTGTGAGTGTGTTCCTTCTCGCTGCTCGCCTCTCGGCTCCTGTCCTGGACCCCGTTCCCTTCTCTGCCTGGCCCAAGAGCGAGCGAGCGATCGATCGATCAATCCAGCGAAGGAGAGGACACGAGACCTAAATTCCACTCGCCGGGGGTGTCCTTTCTGTGCCCTGCCTCAACTCATGGAACAAACAAGTACGGCTCCACACCGGGATGGCGCACTCACATAACTTTCCGAACCTAAGCGATGATTCTCTCTACAGTGCATTCCAGATCCATGCACGAACGAGGTTCGCTTTCCGCCTCCCGCAGCCCGCTTGTCCACAAGTTGACGTCATACTGTACATACCGTGAAAGAAATTATCTCCACTGCGGAACGTTCTGGCAGAATCTATGACTCATCAGTCGTCGTCGTCGTCATCGTCCTCGACTCCTCTTTGACCGAAACTATGTTTATACGTTACCATCGTACCTATCGCACGACGGAGACGTGTGCTTCCCTGCATCTCTCCAACGGCACGGTCCAGTTGTCACCTCATGTCAAGTGGGAGGTTCCCAGTTACACTACAGTTACCGACGCGTCATCATTTACCGGGAATATACACCTCTGAGATTTACTGTCGCCATCATAGATTAAAGACAAAGAGATGAAGGTTGAATCTTTCCTCTGCTCTTTCCCTTCTTCTGGTCTTGTGGGACTGGAACCACGCTGTGGTCCCCCTTGAAACGCTTCGCTTCTCGAAACACCAAACCCTCAACTTTCCACTTAGGAAGAGCGACTCGTTTCCTGTTTCAAGGTGACAAGAGAGAGGCGGCTGGCTGACGTGCCTTTCCTTATGATGACTTGGCGGCCTCAGTCAAAGTGTTTGCTTGTTCACGTTTTACTGTACCAGAAAGGCCCGGGCCGGTCAGATGTAGGATGCGCTGAAGTATCCAGACTACAAAGGGACGGACTTCTAAGAAGTTTTCCGGCATTCGTAAATTATTTATAGATACCCATAAATTTGAAAAAACGAAAGTGGAGTAGGAGGGGATTTCAGAAATAGTAGGATGTAGCTCTATATATTTTCTTATAAATGATTACGACGCTTTGACTAAATTGATATGGGTGCGGGAGCAAGAAAAGGTCTTGCTATGGAGTTCCGATCAAGTTCCTTATTATTAGCAAATTCCATAATAAGAAAAAGGGGAAAAGGGTGAGCCTATAGAGAACACGGAGGATGGGAAGCATGGTTCCCATCCTTCTAACCATGGGAAATAGGAATATGGTTCGAATGAAATCAGGGATATAGAGTTTTCAGTTGTCACGCCGCAGCAAAGTATTAATTATACATTAGAGTTAATAAAGTGCATAGTTTAGGTTAGGGTGAAGTGGGTGGCCACCAAAGGGGCCACAAAGATAGGTGATGTACGAGAACGAGATGTACCGCGCAAGAAGACTGAGAAGGAGAAAATTGACATAGAGGATTAGTACAGGTTGTGGGAAGAGAGTGAGTGAATTTAGTTTGAAGTTGGAAGATTAGTGCAGGTTGTGTGAAGGTGCAAAGATGGGGAGTGAATTTTGTTTGAAACATGATATAAAATTCTCAATTTTATTACTTAAAAATTCCTTGTGCAACTAGTTCAAAATGTATTTCTTATCTTGCGACCTTGTTCATTGTGCATGTAATATCTTTGAAGTGAGAAGAGTAGGGCATGCAGATCAAGTGTTATTTTTGGTGATTAAAGAATCACGGAGGGTAGAGTTATTTTTGGTGATCAAAGAATAGAGGAGGACAGAGTCTAGTAACATGCCGAGAGGGAGCACTCATGGAAAGTGAACTCAAAACATAAGGAAATGTGTACAATGGTGTATACAACTAGATTTGGAGATCTAGATGCAAAGATTAGAAGATGAAGATGTAGAAGGAGATTTAGATATGTTTGAATTATTGATTAGTGGGCGAGAGTTTGCACGTACGCATAGAAACTTGGAACCTTGATTTACTTATCCTCTTAGTCAAGAACTTGTGATAAAGTATTTTTGAAATCTAGAGCCAAAGGCCTTTTGCAAACTTACTAGAATGGATGTTAATCACTTTTCAACCTTGGTAGATTTGATAAGATCACACATTTTTTAAAAGACCTACCGGTGGGAGCAAACACCATTGTGGCTCCAAGTAGCTCTAGCTCTCAATAGATTTGGGCATCATAGTAATGGAGATTGTGTTGTGAGGAGGTTAAACATTTGGGGCATTAGTGTAGGTTCAACAATTGCCTTTACTGACCAAGTTATGACTGCCATATTAGATTTGACGAGGAGTCAAGTTGCATGGCTTGAGCACAAGGAGAGGAGAAGGATATCCGCTTTTTTTGCACAAAAAGGTTTCCTTGGTTGTGTTGGTTTGGTAGATGGAACATTGTTTCCTCTTGGTACTCAACCCACATTGGATAGAGAAATATATTTCAGCCAAAAGGGCTCATATTCCATGAACGGTCAAGTGATTTGTGATGATAAAAGGAGAATTCTATATTTTATGGGAGGTAAATGTTCTATATTTTGTTATGTTCCTTTATTCTATTTATTAGCATTGGTTCTCCTCTCTGTACATTTGCATGATTTTATTATTGCATGATTGTATTAAAGGTTTGTGGTTGGTTTGTTTATCTGAAGTAATGTCAAGATCATATCATGACATGAATTGTTTGAAAAAATCATCACTCTTGAATGATTTGAACCAAAGAGGGGATGTCATAGTTTTGAGTCCAAAGAGTACCTTTTAGGTGATTATGGTTATGTACCCATGCATCACCTAGTCCCAACATTCAAACGTGCACAAAAAGAGGACAAGCAAGAGTTCAACAAATATTTGGCAAAGGCAAGGGTGATAAATGAGCATTGTATAGGAATATTGAAAGCTAGATGGCATTCTCTTTGTGAGCTTAGAGTACAAATTAAAGATAATAGTAGAAATGCATATTTGTTAAAGTGAGTTTCAGTTTGTATTATTTTACATTGCTACTTAATCAATAGGTCTGAAGTTTGGTCAGAGTACAATGGCAGATTTACAAAGGAAATTCAAATAGATTCAGAAATGACTTTTAATGGAATAAAGCTTGATAGAGAAGAAAGTAGGTCAAGGGTAATGTAACAATGCCTTGCTCATCATGTGGATCATATAATGTGGAATGAAATGAGATCATGTTTCTATACAATAGAAATATCATTCTTTTAATTTTGCATATCTTGTAAATAATGTTTCTAGTATTTCTTCCATAGTTTTTAAAACATTTTCATATGTTGTTGCCTTGACAAACACCAAGTTTTCAAATTTTTTTTGTTCTCTTCACGGATCTTATGTAAGAATGCAAGATTATGCTCACAGATGCCCATTGACACTTTGTGGTGCTTAATGATGCCCAATGTACACTCAAAGTCATTGGCTAATGTCCAAAGCATTGAAAGTTGCTAGATGGTATTAGCTGATGCCCAAAGTGCTATAGAAAACTCATTGGATGGCGCTTGGAGACATTGGTGTGTTTTGGCATGGTGGTTGGTAAGGGTGACTTTGGTTGACACTCACTCATAGACTCTAGGAGGCATTGGAAGCCATCGATACATGTGTATTGAGATGGATATTGCTTGTTGGTGCTCAACAATGCCTATCTCAACACCACGTGATGGCACTTGGCGATGCTCTGAAGCACTCCTCTTATCTAATGGTTGGGTGTGCTAGTTGGGGAGGCGGCATGCCACATATTGCAAATCATGATTTGTATATTTTTGTAGTGAATTGGTGTTTTTTTGGTGAAATACAAATTTAGTGAGTGAAGTTTATATCAATAATTTGTCATATAGGGGCTATATAAACCCTCCTCCCTATAGATAGATTTCACATTTGAGCATTTTGGGAGTTTTCTGGAGCAATTCAACTTAGTGGTTTTTGAAGGAGGAGTGTGATCTTCAAAAGTTTGGCAATTTGCAATTTCAAAAGGGTGTACAGTTTGGGTCCCAAGTGTTGTTTGAGTTTATGTACATAAAAAAGAGATTCAAGAGTGGTGGGGTTTGACATAGGGAGTTTCATTTTGAGACAAGATTTCACAATTGTGCTTTTGGGACTAGGATTCAAGACTGAGGAGAATGGTTTAAGAGAGCCACTTTTTACAGCCATTTTTGAAAGTAGAAGTAGTATTTTCTGAATAATAAGGTGAGAGTAGTACAACAAGCAAGGAGCCCACAAATTTTGACAATCAAATTCCTTTATTTGAGTCTTCACATTTCATATATTCTCCATGCCAAAAATCTATGGCTATGAGAAGATTGTTGATGGTGAGAGCATAAGGAATACTCAAGAAGGACATTGGCTTATCAGATTCCACACCATTCAACACCCTATAAACTTCATGAAATGATGCTAGATGGACAAACATCAAATTTGAACAACTATAGCAAGCATCAAGGAGGTTGATCTTGATGTAATTAGCCTCAAAATCACACTTTGCTTGCATTATCCATGTCCCAAGGTATTTCTCTTTTTTTCCTTAGTTACTTTCTACATTTTTGCTCTAGTTTTCAAAAGTTCATCGCCATTTTTGTGATTTCTTTCACTCAATGTTTAGCGCCTATAGGTGCTACCAAATGCCAATTGAGCCTATCTTGCAGTGCCTCCCATTGCCTCCCAACATGTCACTCTGCCATCCTGCATCATTGGGCAGCAAGTCGCAAAACCCTATATCCCTTCCCTGTTCCCACAATGTTAATGAGCATCATCCGGTGCCAACTCCTTAGTTTTTTTGCATTTACTTGTCCCATAGTGCCTCTTTGCACCTCCTTGTGCCTCCCCATAGCGTCATCCTACATCATTGGGTGGAAAATTGCAAAACCCTTAACCCCTTCCCTATCCTGTGGCATCAACCAACATCATTCAATGCCACCTCCTAAGTTTCTTTGCATTTTACCTGTCCTATAGTGCCTCTTCAGGATGCCGCCTTGTGTCATCGGGCGGCGGGTTGCAAAACACTTAACCCCTTCCTTGTCCCATAGTCCCAACCAACATCACTTAGTACCCCATAGGTTCCTTGCCCTATACCTTGTGCCATAGCACCCTATCCGCCAACACCACCAGGCATCTCATAATGAAAATCTCTATTGTTTTCCCTATCTCAAAGCAGCATCTTGCATCATCTTGCAGCTTCTAGTTTCTTTTCCTTGTACAAGGGCATCGCCAAGCGGCAACCAATATCTTTGGTGAACTAAAAGTTTTTTTTTGGTTGTTTTTGCAGGCTCTTCCATGTACTAAATTTGTGAGTTCTTGGGACAAGAGTACTTACACTAGCTTAGTCAAGAGGAGGCAATTTCAATTGACAGTTGATATAGTGAGAGATGCATTTGCAATGCCAAGGGGAAGGATACCAAGGAGGAAGATTGTTCCTTACACAACTATTCCAGATTGGTTTCCACACAAAGAGACAGAGTTGCAAAGAGGTATTTGGCAAAGTAATATGTTTATCTTGCTTTCAAGGCTTTCTTCTAAGTGCACCCACTCTATAGCCCAAGATTGTACATGGAAATTTGGTTCTCAACATCAAGACAGAGATGAGGAGATTTAGTGTGGAGGATTATGATTGGGGGGACTTAGCATTTTGAGTTATCATTGTAGAGGTGGGGAGTTTGCAAAGCCAATTATAGAGACCTAAGTTGCACAAGTTCAGAGGCAGATACTTGGGCAGATACTCACCTACCTCTTTGTGGAGAGAGGTTTCATTCCCAAGGAGGAAGTGCTGTACTTGAGTGATGGAGAAGAGGAGATTATACATGATGAAAAGGATGGTGATCATGATCATGAGATGCAAAGAATGAGAGTGAGGTCAAGGACACAAGTGCTAATGATGGGCAAGATGAGGGAGAGGATGAGGATGGTGACTGATTGATAAGATTTGAGTTTTGGCATATATATTTTTATATTTTCATTGTTTGAAAACATACAAAGTTCTATTGTATATACCATTATCAGATTTAATAAATGAGCTAATTTAGCATACCTTAATTAATGAACTTGTGTATTTACTTGATTCAAAAGTGAGTTTTATTTGATGAATGACTAAATGTACCACTTGTGAATAAGTGTTCAATATATTTGTATTGAGATACATGCCTTACTAATAGTGAGGTTATTGAGTGATAGTTTTAAAGAAGGAGTTCCTTCTCCATCTTCATCTTTTGAGAAAGCTCTAGCACCCTCTTCTTCCCCTTCTCCCCTCTTTCCACATGCAAGGGAGCAACTCACCCCACTTTCATCACAATACCTTCACTCTCTTCTTGTTCTATTGGCATCACTCGTGTTTTAAAGGATTGTGTTTAAGTGGCTGAGGAGGGAGACAGACTTTTGGTTGAGTGTGAGAGTAGATTAAAGAGTGTAGAGGAGCAAGAGAGATTATTGCTTGAGTGTGAGAGGTGATTTGAGAGTGTAGAAGAGCACAAGAGATTAATGCTTGAGTGCAAGAGGCAAGTGGAGAGTATAGAGGAGCAAGAGAGATTAGTGTTTGAGTGCAAGAGGCAATTAGAGACCATAGAAGAGCAAGAGAGATTAGTGCTTGAGCACGAGAGTAGATTGGAGAGCTTTGAGGAGCATGGTAGATTGTTAGTAAAGAGAGAGGGATTCCTTTGAAAGCAAGAGGATACTCTTCCTACACATGAGGAGTGGCATTTGACCAAGATTATTTATGAGATGAAGAAAGAACAAAGATTAGTTGACTTTGACTTGAACATCCTTTGTGCCCTTGCCATGGCTGAGGGTAATAGGGTCTTGTTACAAAATCAGGTGCAAGAGTTAGCATTTGCTATGGAGAGGTGTGAAAGTACACATGTTCAAGTAGAGGAGAGTGAGAGTAGTCTAGCTCAAGTGAGGGCTTGTGTGGCTTATCTTGGATTGAGACTATGTATTATTGCTCACCACACCCAATACCATGAGATACAGACCCAAACTAATGCCACAATTGTGGTAGATGCCACCCATGTGTTACCATGCACTATTGTGACTCAAGAGACCCGGATGTTTGCCTTATCTCACAATGTGGAGACTTAGGGACTCAGATTGAGTTTAGAGAGAGGCTTTGTCTATCAAGAGAGTATATTCCACATATTTTCTTCCCAAGCTTCATGCAAAAGAAGATTATTGTTGTGAATGTTACTTGTTTGGCATCATATTGGGTTTGTGATAGCACCGGTTTCCGTGTATAGGAGATGTGGACTACTAGGCATGGTTGGTGCCCTTACACATAGTCAGGGCTTGTAGGGTGGTATGCATGTCTTGGGGTTTTGCCATTTCATTCACTTTTGTTTGCTACAATTTGAGGTTATCTTGTAGATAAATCTTACTCTAGATGGAGTAGAGTGGTTGTTAAGGAGCATGTAGCAATGGTCTGTAATACCCATTTGTGCATGTATGTGGTATTGTGATATTTAGCTTGGTATTACAAATACTTGAGAAATATTATTTATATAGAGATAAATGATGGTTTTATGTTAGTCATGATTAGTTAAATTTAGTCATAGTTAAGATAGTAGGGACCTTACTTTAGAGGAAGTAGAAAAGATGAGCACCACTATTTTGGATTCTAGTGTGTTGACTTGGTATTATTCCTAGGTGTTTGGCTTTGAGGAAAGAGTTGAGAACTCTTTGGCCTGAAAACCTTTTTGTTTTGGATTCTTCTATAGTCCAAGGATAGCATATGTGAAGTAATCCTTGACTTAGTGGTTGGGTCAAGATAAGATCACATGCTTAGTGGAATATGCATATGTGGATGGATATTCCTTTATGCTTTTTGACTTTACTTGACTTTTAGCCAAGTAACTTGAGTTACTATGGTAAATAGTAACTTTAGTGCATACCTATTTCATAAGTATATAAACAAAGGGGTGAGGAAGTACTCATCATCCTTTCATTTGCAACTATCTCTCTCTTATTGAGTTCTTTAGTGAAAAATATCTTGAGTCTTGGAGTGTTAGCCTTAGAGGAATATGATGGAGTTGGGATTCTTTGCCTTCCTAGTCCATGGTGCACTACCATAATAGCCATCAAAGATTCATCATGAGTGAGAGACAGGCCGGCTCACAGGTCAAATATCCCAAAGAGAGTTCACATTGGGTCTCACTACATGGCATGTTTGTGTTCTATAGGTGTCTAACAAGATGATGAGTTTAAAGAACTTAGAGTTAGATTATATACGCATCTCATTAGGTTTACCTCTTCATGATCTTCTTATCCTAGACAATTTTTCACTCTCTTATTATAGGAACCATCTACATGGTGTTGTCCATCCTACCCACTTCCATCCTTACAAGGTAGAGAGAACATCATACACTTGCTCATTTGGCCCTTTGATGGGTACTTTGGATAGACTTGTTTATGATGATAGGCTTGTTATTATTTGGGTAGAAGAGGAGTGGACATCTGGTAGCCTGAGTTCTTATAGTAGTGACCCATATTCCCTTCTTGCTACGTGAATCAAGCATTGATCCTTGGATGAGAGAAAATGGACTCTTTGATGGTCATTGAGTCCATTTTGGATTCAACATCATGTATACCGGTGACGACTTGGATGCAGTAGTAGCACTTTGACACCATGTTCCATCTCCTTCTTCTTCTTCACCTCCTTTTCCTCTAGTGTAGTTACATGCTTGAGTGTTTTCTCTTTTATACACATCTTATGTACATTTATATATATCTTATGTATCATATTCTCTCATACTTTTTTATCACATTTTTGATAAATCTCCTTATCAAATTCTCAAATATATTTTATTGTGTTATTTTTCATTTTCTCTATGTTTAATTGGGTGTCAACTAGCACCTACAAGCACCACCCACAAAAGTCAAGCACATTATGCAGTTTTGAGCGGCATCCCACAGCACTGGACGCCTACAAGTTATGGTTGATTTGCGTCTCAAGGCAGCAATAGGTGCCATCATGCGTTGCTAGAAACCCATCTTGTGCCACTCATTGCATTAGGCAGCATCAAGTGGCATGTGGCATTGGGGACAAGCTTTGTCAAGGGCTGATGAGTGGCAATGGGTGTTGATGAGCAGCAACGGGTGCGGATGAGTGGCATCTAGTGCCAATAAGCATGGCCTTTTCAAAAAACTCATTTAACATTTCAGAAAACATGGTTTAGATTTTAGAAACTATTACATTTTTGGTTTAACATTTTCAAAAAATTCATCTTTATTATAAAATAACTCAAGTTACATTGTGGCATGTTATTTTTTATCACTAGAGTATGATGAATTTGGAGTAGTATTTATTCTTCCAAAGAAGAAGGATGATCTTCATGCAAAATTTGAGTTAGCACTTAGAAATAAATGCTTATTTCCTCAAGATATTTCCTACTCAAAGGAGACTCATTTTTATTTCATGAGTGTTCTTTGGCTCTAAACTCTTCTCCTTGAACTTGTGTTTGTCTGCCATAACTTTCCTTTTGTTTGCATTTAGTTTCTTCTCAATTCAACTTTCATGAGTGTTCTTTGGCTCTAAACTCTTCTCCTTGAACTTGTGTTTGTCTGCCATAGCTTTCCTTTTGTTTGCATTTAGTTTCTTCTCAATTTCAACTTTTTTCAACTTTCAACTTTCAGCTTCTCTATCTCTAATCTATCAAGTTCACCTTCTATTTTCATAATTATTTTCTCTCTTTTCATCATGTTTGTGGCTTCTAGTTCAGCTAGTCATAACCTCTCCCATTATTCTATACTTTTTGCTTTCAACATGGTGATTTTTGCTAAATCATGAGACAATGACATATTAGGAGACATCCAAGATACCTTACTTGCCAAAATTCCACCTTTTCTCCTCTTTGGATCACATTCTCCTTCTTGATCCAAGAAAGTGCCCTCAGACCTATCCCCTATATAAGTTAGTGGAGGTGGTGTAACAAAAGGTGAGTCCTCTATTGGTGCAACAAATGGTGACTCCTCTTTAGGTGATTGGATTCCATTATCAGTGTAAACACTAGGTATGTTTTCCATCCCTTCGGTGTTTGGGACAAACTGGGACTACAAGTCTGAGAGCACCACCTCCGAGGGAGATGAGAATTGAGAGCCCTCTTGTGCACCTTCAAGGACCTCTGAGCCAGCCTCGCTCAAATTGGGATTTAAATCTCCCAAACTTGCCATATCGGGTGGACTAATTTTTGCTTTATTCCCAAACATGGCTTCCATTCTAGCAAAATGCAAGCACATTTTATTCAATTTATCTAATATAGTTCTCCAACTTTTGCCATATTCCTTCTCTGTGAGACCTTCTTTTGTAGCTTTTTTCTTCACCGCTTGAGTTTCTTTGTACTATTTCATTTACCTCAACCATTTCTTGTAAAGTTTGTCATGTGTCATAGAAGTAAGAAATCCTTACCCCTCTCATATAAAAAATGTAGCCATGAAACTAAAAGCTGTGGATTTTTGAATAGGCTTTTTGCAATTCCTACCATGAATCTATGCAAAATGCTCGAGGTCCTCCAAATAATCCAATATTTGGCCATAATGGTTTGTCACCATGCAAAACCTTTCATCCTCTTTTGCTTTGCAAGGCATGAAAGAAGCCATCCTCAACAATTCTCCAAATTTCCCTAAGAATTGTTCAGGTTGGGAATCCAAACTTGAGTCTATAAATCTTGCATCTACATCCAAAAGTGAGCCTCCTCCACTACAACAAGGTACTTGATCTCCCATTGCTAAATTATCACTACCCTTTTGGAGTAAAATCTCTTGAACCCCAATCAATGTTTGGTTGCCATGGGGTGGCTATAATCTTCCAAGGATAGGGGACCTAAAGAGAAACATAGAAGAAGAAAAAACACAATTTCACACTCAACCTCTCGTGCCCCAAAGGAGCACCTTGACTGTATTATATAGCAATGGGGACACCACCAAAGGAAGCTCCACCCTTGGATCATATACATAGATTGGTGACCTATAAGCAAGCTCGGCTCCTAGATTGGTTGCATGCATGGATGACATGTCAGTTTTGATCCTATCTAGTTGGTCAAACCATCTTTGACTAGAGTGAATCTTTAGAGAATCTTCTTGTAAGAATCTCCAAATTGCATAGGTGACGTGCTATTGGGAAGCTCTTAATGAGAAAAACTTGGGGGAAGGGAAAGCTAGCCTTTTCATCATTGGGGGAGCATTTGCATATTTTTTAGGTCTAATTCATCCGTTTAAGTCTAATTCATCCTCTAAAATTGGCTCTAAAGTTTCCAGGCTATTTTCAGTTCCTACATTATTAATAGAAGTCCTCTTTTGGTCCTTTGAACTAACAAGCCTATCATGCATAATATCTTTCCAGATGTTACCAAGCCAATTTCTACCTCTAGATAATATGTCTAGCTTTTGGTATTACAAATTCAAGCTATTTTTAGCTCTTGCCCTATTAGTAGAATTACTCTTTTGGTGACACCTCTATCTAATCTACCTATCCCATCATACATAACATCCTTCTAGATATTACCAAGCTAATTTTCAAATCTACATGATATGTCTAGCTTATGGTATTATAGTAACACATATCATTTTCCATAACTTGTGTTATCCTTTGCCACACTAATCTATGGAAATGAACCACCACACCAATATGAAACTACAAAACTGCCATTTAATTGACTGGTAGAAGGAGCATTTGCACCCAAGATGGTGAATTTGCATTGAGATTTTGAATAGTCAAGAGAGGCATTTTAGATCCGCCAAAAAATTCAAATATCTCACTCCAAAACCCACCCACCAAACCACATGGCTACCCTCTCAATAAACCACATCACCTCTTGTTACAATCATTTATTTCAGCATGGCGTTCCTAAACATTTGTATTGTTACACCTAAATTTTATGAATGAATGCAAATTGGATGGCATACACCATACCACAATTTATGGTGCATTCATTTATCATCATCTCATCTTGTTACAAAGATCTAAAATAGTTACAAATTTTGTTATTTATCTTGTAGATATCCATCAGAACCATTACTAAAAACCCCTAGTGTTTTCAAATTTAGACTTTTGGAGCACCCATAGGAATCCATAAATGAATATACAGGTAGAATGAAAAAATTATATGGGTAGCATGAAGGACTACAAAGAATTATTACAAGCAAATTTCTGTAGCCATATATATCTCTATGGGAAATTGAAAACATGACTTGCAGCTTTTTACATGTTATGGGTGATATTGTAGAGCCTAGTGATATAAATTTTTAAAATTTATGTATCTTGATTTTATTATAAAATTTTAGTGGTCACCTATTTTTTTAGGACCATTCAATTCTTAACCAACCACTATTACAAGTGTCTATAAAATATTCTATAGATTTCAAATATTACCCTTGTAAAAATCTGAAAATCTGTAATTTAAAATCCCCTAGTGTTCCCATATAATATTACACAAGTGAAGGAAGAACCTTATGGGGCTTGGGAGATTTCAATTTGATCCATAATTATAGGAGATTAGGTGAAAGAGTATAAAATGTCGGGCTCAAAACTATACAAAAGGTGCCATGTATACAATAGTCAAGATGAATGAGCAATAAGTGCCTTGTTTAAAAGGACCTTTGGACAAGAATGAGTAACATGGAGAATTTGGAAACCCCCTTCATTCCAAGTGCATTTTTTCAATTTCAAACCCATTGAGTCGTGTTCTCTAAGTGATGCTACACCATAAAAGGCCAAGTGGGTTAGATAAGACAAAGTAGTTTAATTGTTTTATTGAAATCCAAAATTTCTGCAACCTAAACCAAACATGAGCATCAACCTTGATCATAGGCTCTTGCACGAGTGCCAAACTGAGGCTGATTGCAAACTAGTGAAATTGAAACTAAAATTATCATAGATGCTAGTGCAACTTTTATGAGTGAGGATTCTATTTCTACTTGTCACTTTGTTCCCCACTCTATCTTTGTTTGTGGTTACTCCATATCGACCTCTTTTATTCCAAGAGTTGTTGAAGTGTTCTCTATCTCTAACATGGGGATTAGGGTGAAGAAGTGTGATAAAAATAAGTTCTAAATGATCCTTCATCATTACACACAAATACTAGATTACTTGGAAGATCCAAATGTGTATGAGTATTACTTTTAGTTACATGGTCACTTATCTTGTGAGCCATGGGAGAGGATTTCCCTATCTATGAATGGAGAAAACTTATACAAAAATTAGGTATGGTATATGAAGTCATACAAGGATGCAAGAGATTCAAAGAACAGTTGTATAGGGAAAAGGCTCACTAACAAAGACCATAAATAGAGATGGAAAATGATAAATGATAAATTATATCATTTATGTCCTTATTTTGACATAAATGGATTTGATGTTTGGAGGCCGATAAAATATATCTCCTCTTACACTCATTGGTATTGGTGGTGTGGTTCACCTCTCAAATGTGATTGGGCCAAAGTGGAGATAATGCAGCAAACATTCATCCAACCAAGGAGGAATAATTTGAAAAGGATTCTCTTATATCAGCTATGGATTCAATCTCATTAAGTTTACTATCCCAAGTACCCAAAAGAATACACAAATAATATTTTCATGGGGTAAAAGCCTTAAGTGGTTGAGCTAATTTAGAGAATGGTCAAGGAATGCATAAAGATGCTCCAAGAAAATATGAAGAGGTTGCTCTAAGAATGGAGGATAAGTTCTAAGGAATATATGAGTAGAATAGAGCAGCAAGAATTGAAGAAAAGATTATATCTCAAGACAAAGAGAGGAATGATGAATCACAAAAGAATAATAAGATTTGTAAAGTGAATTCAAATACAATACCTACCATTATATTTTATCATAAGAGTTGGCTTATTATAGTAAATAGAAGAATGAGTTGGTTGAAGCTAGAGAGAGATGCAAATTTGTTGAGATAGAAGCTCAAAAGATAGCAAATATTAAGAAGCATCAATACCTTGTTGAGGCTAAGAAATAAAAGTAAATGCGGATAAGATATTGAGGATAGAGAAATAAGATCAAAAGCTAAAAAGTTGTGTATTAAGGAAAGAAAGGCTAAATCAAAGCGCCTTTACTCCATGACATTCAAATTAGCAAGGACCAAGAAAACTCATGAAGAATAAAAATTCTAAAAACAACATCATAGATAGGTTCATATAATGGTGGTGGTGGAAGTACTAGTTATGCAATAGATCCTAAATTCCCAATTCTAGACTACATCTTGTGTGCAAGCAAGAATGATAGAAAAGATGATCATGAGATGTAATCAAATTGTGCAAGTGGACATGATTTTCACCACTAAGATGTATTTGATTTTTCAAACATGAATTTATCATTTCATTTTCATTTATATTTTCATTTTCATATAGAGACTTATCTTGCTCCTATTCTATTATGACATTCTCATTTGGAAGTCTTGCCATCATGATTTCAATTATGTGCTTATGTATAATGATTTGATTGTGATTCTCATGAAATAGAATATGTGATGCATAGTGTCTCAAATACAATCAAATATTTGATGCCACTAATTTATGCCACATATGAATAACAAACAAAGGGAACAACATAAGTTTTTGCATGTGCAATGTGTGTTGTATGGTATAGTTTGGCCTATAAAGCTCAAATGTTAGCCCAGATTTAGAATTGATCCATATCCAATGTCTGATTTATGATTCAAAAGCCAAACTTCATAGAGATTTAAAGAAGTGCAAAAAGCAAACTACATAAATTTTGGTTTGCTTTGGTTTATAGGTAGTGAGATATGATTTATCAAACTTTAATAAAATCATTATTATAAGCTCAAATCATAATTGATTGCAAGTTTGTCTATCTAGGATAATGATTGAAAGAATGGTAGCTTGTTGTAATGTTCTTGATATTTATGTGAACCCATAGTCCAAGACTCTAGTGAAATTTTTGCAAGAATCAACATTGCCACCTTGATTAGTGTTACAAATTAAGGTTTTGAGCAACAAAAATCAAAGTAAGTCCAAGATATTTTCTAGGGAGCTATAATATGTGTAAAAGACTAAGGAGAGAAATAAGAGAATGGAAGACTAGAGTGGAAGATCACATTGGGACACCTAAATAGTGGAAACTCCAAATGCATAGCATGAGCTTGGGCTTTGGTATTTACAAGGAAGCATACAAGGCTCTTGAGAAGCTTCTCAAGAAACTTCCTAAAAGCCATTTTCTTAGAGTGCAAGCCAAGCTAACCAAGAGTCCTTCTTCTAGAAGCCACTTGCTTGGCGTGCAAGCTAAGCTAGCTAAGAAACTTCCCAAGAAGTTGTCTCCTTGAAGTCACCACTTGGCATGTACATTACCCAATACTTGGAAGGTACCAAGAAGTCTTCCATATGCTTCTAGAATATTCTTATAATTCTTAGCTAATTTGGCCTATTTGCTATTTTTTTAGTCTTGGCTAACTTTTCGGTAAAACTCTATATTATTATATATTCCTCCCCCACTAGTTTATGATGTCCTCTTCACCATGGAAGCTTCAACTCATGGATGGTTTTTTTTGCATTTTGGGTATAAGAAAGAGGCGCCCAAGTGGCATCATGAAGGGGATACTCTTTTCTAAAGGACCTTATACTCCTTATTTGTTGGTGGCCACATTGAATGTGGCGACGTGCAAGGATATGATCAACTTCATACTCCTTGTGATTGTTGATATGGATGGGAGGAAGAAGAGGTTGGACACAAGAAGAAAACGAAGATGGATTAGAAACAAATGATTTCAACTTGGAAACATGAAAGACATGGTGGATTTGCATATGATAAGGTAAGGCAAGTTGATCAGTAACTAGAGAAATGATGTGGGTGACATTAAATGGACCTATCCAATCAGGAGCAAGTTTACAAGCTTGGGTATCAAGTGGGAGGGGTTACTAGAAGAAATCATGACCTTATCATTGAGTGGTGAGATCACAATGATGATGGTCCACATATTGTTTTTGACAATTTTGAGCAACAAGGAGATGAGATTTGGCTTCTTATAAGGATTGGGATATTATTGTCAAGAAGGTGGAAGTATGAGAGACATGAGATGGAGGAGAAGCAAGAAGGGAATCTAGAACAAGTGGGTCTTGGCCAAATTAAGGAAGAAGAGAGAGAATCTAGTGCTTGCCTATTTGGAATTATTGTAGGCAAACTCAATAGCTACAAGACATTCATCTCGATAAATATGGTGAACATTGAAAGAGGCACAAAGCATATCCTCCAAGGTATGATTTGTATGTTTGGTTTGTCCATCAATTCAAGGATGATAGGCCATGGATAAAGCAAGCTTGGTGCCAAGTATCTAGAAGAGTGATTGACAAAATTTTCCAATGAATCAAGGATCACAGTCAAAAATGAGTACACAAGGCATTTGATGATGCTTGAAGACATTGTCTAAGTAGATCTAGGCCAATGTTGGAGCATCCATTGTATTAAAGGTTGGTGCCAAATGGATTTGCTTATTAAGATCATCCACAACACTATAATTGTTTGTGTGACCTTGCTTTGTCTTAGGCAAGGATGTGATAAGATCTAAATTGACATGTTCCCATTGAGGTGATGGGATGGGAAATGGTTGAAGAAGTCAACTCAATTTCTGGTTGTTGGCCTTATTTCATTGGTAACTACCAATCACAAGATCAAACAAACTCTTCAACATCTTGTGCCATATTGGGCCACCACCATTGGTATTCTAACGTACACAAGTCTTGTTGACACCCATGTGACCAGCGATTGGTAAGTCATGGGCTTCTTGAAGGTGCACGAGTTGTAGATCACTTGTGGTTAGAACATAAATCTTCTCTTAGAATAGAAGGCCTTCCTTGAAGGAGAAGGTGTTGTATTCTTTGTCATGTGTGGCAAGACAACCTTGTACAATTTGACAGAATGTGTCTTATTGTAAAGTGGACCTAAACTCAATTTGGACCTTAGAGTCAATTGACACTATTATAATTGCCACTGTGATGAGAAGAAGAGACTTCAAATCAGGTTTTCATGATAGCACACTTGGATGATATGGAACCTATCAAGTGTGTACTCAAGTTTGAGGTCAAATAACTATAGTTGTTCCTCCCATCAATGATGTCAACTCTTCATTTGTTCCAAATGTAATGTGTAATGTTCCAAGGACATGAGAACCCCCAAGAGAAAACCAAGAAGAAGCAGCAAAAAGCTTCACACTCAAAAATCCGATACCCTAAAGGAGCAACTTGTCTTTATTAGATAATAAAGAGGATGCATTCAAAGAAAGCTCCATCCTTGGATCAAATATATGGATTAGTGACATGTCAACAAGCTCTACCCTTAGGTTATTCATATGCATGGGTGAAAGGTTGATTTTGGTCCTATTTGCTTGGTCAAACAAGCTTTGACCAAAGAGAATCTTCCTATAAGAATCTCATAATTGCATGGATGGAGTACCATTAGAAAGCTTTTACCAAGACAAACAAGGGAGAAGGAAAGGCCAACCTCTCTTTTTCCATTAGAGGAATCTACATATTTTTAGGCATTATTCATCCATTTAGGCCTTTGATATTGGCTCTAAAGTTTCAAGTTATTTTTGGCTTCTGCTCTATTAGTAGAAGTACTCTTCTAGTGATACCTCTATTTGATGTACTTATTCCATCATATATAACATCCTTCTAGATGTTACTAAGCCAATTTTTACCTCTAGATAATATGTCTAGCTATTGGCATTGCATAATGTTTGCAATAATGTTTTATGATTGGTTTGCATGATCACGTGTTTCCCCAAGAGATAATACCTCCATACCTTAATGACATATACTGTTTCTAGTTGTTCTTGATCTCAAGTAGAGTAATTCTTTTGTGGTGGTTAGTTTAAAGGCATAACGGTGAGACATAAAGGCAATGGGATGTAGCCCATCTAGAAATTTTTATTGCAACATAACTCCAATGGCAGAGTTACAATCATCAAAATCAACCACACAAGGTAGTTTAGGATCATATGGTTGAAGAATGGGTCTTGAAGACACCATATGTTTTAGCTTATAGAATGATTATTTGTGCTTGGTGGTCCATTGAAATCTTGAGGTCTTCCCCAAGAGTTCAATCAATGGTGCGGCCACGTTAGTATAATAATGAATGAACCATTGGTAAAAACTTGCCAATCCATTAAATGCCTTCACTTCTATGGTATCTTTTGGAGTAGGCAAATCAGTAGCCTTGATTTTCTCCTCTTCCATCTTGATCATCTCTTATGAGATCTTGTGACCCAAGAAGGTAACTTCCTTCTATAAAAAGGCACACTTCAACTTCTTGCAATAAAACTTCCATTGATGTATTTGTCTTAGGACTTCTTGCATATGATTTGTGTGTTCAGCCTCCATCTTGCTAGAGATTAAAATATCATTCAAGAACACCACCATGTACCAATCCAATAGCCCATCCAACACCCAATGCATCTGATCCATGAAGACTATTAGAGCATTAGTGAACCTAAAAGGTAGAACTCTCTATTCAAAATGCACATATCTTGTGTGAAAGGTACTCTTTTGTACATCCTCTCTATTAATGAGAATTGGACAATTGCCCAATCTGCCAATCCATTGCTTTGGAGATCTAACTTGGAAAAGTATTGTGCTTTACTCAATTGATCTAGCAAGTCATTGATTCAAGGCAAGGAGTATGAATTCTTCACTATTTGTTTATTAAGGCCATAGTAATCAAAAGCAAAGTCTTTCATCCTTCTTTGAAACAAAGAGTACCAATGCTCCCCAAGGAGATGTACTATGTTGTATGAAATTCTTCTCCAACAACTTTGTAAGTGTTATTTGAGGCTCATCCAACTCTTTTGGTGAGAGCCAATAGATTGGTCTACTCACTAGATTACTTCTTGGTAATAACTCAATCTTGAAAGGCATACCATGATCAAAGGGTAATCCATTTGGTAGGTCATATGCACACTCTTGAACTATTTGATCAACCATTTTTTGATGATGTGTAATACCAAGAGCTAGCCATATGATCTTGATGTGAATTTTGGTTCGGTAACATCTAGAATGGTGTTATAAATGATGGAAAAAATAGATCACATAGAAATATCACCAAAAGAGTACTTCTACTAATAGGATAGAAACCAAAATAGACTTGAAAACCTTAAAACCAATAGCTAGACTGTAACAATATGGAGTTTAGTGACGAAGTTAGTTGAGCTTATGAAGTAGAGAATAAGACAAAATAGCCTAGAATATTCTAGAAGCATCTAAGAAGCTTCTTAGGAAGCTTCCTAACTAGTTAACTTGCGCCCTAAGCAGGTAGCTTCTAGAAGGAAGCTTCTAGAAGCTTCTAACTAGCTTAGCTTGCACGCCAAGTAGGCGGCTTCTAGAAGGAAGCTTCTTGAGAAGCTTCCTAGTTAACTTGGCTTGCACTCCAAGAAAGCGGCTCAAGGAAGCTTCTTGAGAAGCTTCAAGGGACTTGTATGATACCTATAAATACCAAGGCCGAAGCTCATGCGAGGCATTCGGAGTTTTCCCTCATTCAAGTGTCCCAATGTGAATTTCCATTCTCCTATTTCTCTCCTTGGTTTCGGTCTTTTACATTGGTATCAGAGCAGGAATGGGATGGATGGAATTTATGGACCACCAAATCCACTTTCGCCAAACCATTGGGACTTTCATGTCCAGATATTACCAAAGCATCGTTTCACACAGTTCATCACCTCACACTTTGGGCAGGATTTTCTACATATGATCACCGTGTCAGAGGAACCCTTGATACTTCCAGTTGTGACTTATGGAGAACGGTGGACGTGTTGTATCTATGTGTTAATCAACTAGATAAATTGAGGGTAGTGGATTAGGGTAGTAGTAATGGCCGCAATACCGGATGTTATCCTTGCAATGCAACAACAACTTGAGCATCTTACTCGATTGTTGGATGAACGAGACCAGCAACGACGAGAACAGATAGACAGAGCGCCAGTTCGAGATGGAGAAGATCGCATTCGATTTCCGAAACCCAAGGTGTTTGAAGGCAAGAATGTTCCAGGCATAGTGGAAAATTTTGTGTTTGACTGTGAACGTTACTTTGAAGCCACCAATCTTCAAGACGAGCGAAAACAAATTCTCTTGGCTTCTAGCCAGTTGGATGGCATGGCAAAACTTTGGTGGCGATTCCGAGTAGAAAGAGTTGAACGACAAATTGTTACACCAATTTTGACATGGGCAGAATTCAAGGATGCAATACTTGGTCGATTTCAGACTATAAATGCCACCCGAGCTGCACGAGATAAATTGGCGGAGTTGAGGCAGATTGGTTCGGTGAGAAGCTACATCACACAATTTCAGAATATCATCATGCAAATTCTAGATATCCAAGAAGGTGAAGTTCTGGATCGATTTGTGCGAGGATTGAAGTCACGAACCAGATTGGAGGTGACCATGCGAGAGCCACAAAACGTAGAAGAAGCCATGCAATTGGCTGAGCGTTTTGATTCCTTAGTTGCAACAACTTGGTCTCGACCTCGACCTACACAAAACCTACCCGTACCACGAGTGGAAGAACCGGTACCAATGGAGATTGATGCTATCCAGCGAAGACCCACTTGGCACAGCAAATAGAGAAAGATTACGACAAAATGGAGGTTGCTTTTATTGTCGCCAGTTGGGGCATCGCATTGCTGAATGTCCACTCAAGAATGGACAACCTCGACAAGTTGCCCAAGTGGAGGTTGTGGAGCGGAATGATCCGGGAAACGAGGAATCCCAGTAGGAGATTTCGAGCCGCCTACTGGGAGCTTGATTAGTTCCAATGGGATTGAAGGCTCGACCTATGCAAGTTTGCTTCACTTGCAAGGTATGATATCTAATCGGGGTTGTAGAATTTTGGTTGATTTTGGAAGTTCAGAGAATTGCATGTCTATGCAAGTGGCAAAGGAATTGGGTATTCCTATCAGGCCAGTGATTGGAAGTAGTTTGATGATGGCGGATGGTAGAAAGGGTTCTGCATTCCGCACCTTGCATCCTGTTACCTTCAAGATTGGGAAGGAGTATTTGGAGTGTATGAGGTTCGTAGTGGCACCTCTACATTATGATATCATTCTAGGTCTACCTTGGCTTGAATGTCATAAGGTTCAATTTGATTGGACCCGACACCAAATTCAAGTACAACACCAAGGTAGGAATTTCCGATTAGGTTGTCTGGCACCTCTGAGTAAGACACCTAAGAATAGTCAGTCCCAAGATGGGAAGTTTGTCGAGAAGGTAGCCATAGAGCGAATCTGGAAGGGAGATGAGTCCCAAGATGGGAAGTTTGCCAGGAAGGCAACCATGGAGCAAGCTTGGAAGAGAGATGAGTCCCTAGAAGGGAAGTTTGTGAATGAAGCAGCCATAGAGCAAGCTTTGGAGGACGATAAGTCTGTATTCGCGGTGTGGATCAAGCCGATTGCACAAGAACAATCTGAGGAGGGCCAAGTGCCGCATCAAGCAATGGTTGATCGGATAGTTCAGGAGTTTGCAGATGTGTTTCCGGATGATCTGCCAAAGGGATTACCCTCCGATCGAGGTATGCCCTTCAAGATCGAGTTATTGCCAGGGAGTACTCCAGTGAGTAGACCAATCTATCGGCTCTCACCAAAGGAGTTGGAGGAGTTGCGAACAACACTTACAGAGTTGTTGGAGAAGGATTTCATACGACATAGTACCTCTCCGTGGGGAGCACCGGTACTATTTGTTCCAAAGAAGGATGGAGGACTTTGTTTCTGTATTGATTACCATGGACTCAATAAGCAAACCGTGAAGAATGCATATCCCTTGCCTCGGATCGATGACCTGCTTGATCAACTAAGTGGAGCACGCTACTTTTCCAAGCTGGATCTTCGTAGCGGCTATTGGCAAATTCCTATTGAAGGAGAGGACGTGCAAAAGACTGCTTTTCGCACAAGGTATGGACATTTTGAGTGGAGAGTTCTACCTTTTGGACTCACTAATGCTCCAGCAGTCTTCATGGATCAGATGCATCGAGTGTTGGAGGGACTATTAGATTGGTCCGTGGTGGTGTTCTTAGATGATATCTTAATCTATAGCAGGACACACGCAGAACATGTGAATCATGTGCGAGAAGTCCTAAGACGACTACGACAGTGGAAATTTTACTGCAAGAAGTCAAAGTGTGCTTTTTGGCAGAAGGAGGTTACCTTCTTGGGTCATAAGATCTCATCAGAGGGGATCAAGATGGAAGAAGAGAAGATCAAGGCCATTACTGATTGGCCTACCTCAAAGGATGCTACAGAAGTACGAGCATTCAATGGACTGGCCAGTTTTTATCGACGGTTCATCCACTATTATGCTCACGTGGCTGCACCATTGACTGACCTCTTGGGAAAGAACTCGAGCTTCCAGTGGACCACCAAGCATGAAGAAGCATTCCAGAAGTTAAAGCATATGGTGTCTTCAAGACCTATTCTTCAACCATATGATCCTCAACTACCTTGTGTGGTTGATTTTGATGCTTCTAACTTTGCAATTGGAGCTGTGTTGCAACAAGAATTTCCAGATGGACTACATCCAATTGCCTTTGTGTCTCGCCGACTAAATACAGCGGAAAGAAATTACTCTGCTCGGGATCGGGAACAACTTGCAATGGTATATGCCACCAAGGTATGGAGGCATTATCTCTTGGGGAAACAAGTGATCATGCGAACTGATCACAAGCCATTGTTGCAGACCTTACACCTAGAGCACATGAAGAGTCGACATCATCGATGGGAAGAGCAACTCCAATTGTTCGACATCAAACTTGAGTACAAACCAGGTCGGTTCCATGTCATCCCTGATGCTCTATCACGACGACCTGATTTGAAGTCTCTTCCTCTCATCACGGCAGCAATTACAACGGTGTCAATTGATCCCAAGATTCATAACGAGTTTTGGTTAGCCCTACAGCAAGATCCCTTCTTCCAAATGGTACACGGTCGTCTAACAGCACGCGACAAGGAGTACAACACCTTCTCCTTCAAGGAAGGCCTTTTATTCCATGCAGACCAGATCTATGTTCCAACCAAAGGTGATCTTCGACTTGTGCGCCTTCAAGAAGCCCATGATTTACCAATAGCTGGTCACATGGGAGTGGACAAGACCTTGGGCACCCTCCAACGCCAATGGTGGTGGCCCAACATGACACGAGATGTTCGAGACTTTGTCCGATCATGTGAGAGTTGCCAACGGAACAAGGCCAACAACCAGAAGCCGAGTGGACTCCTTCAACCACTCGCTATTCCATCTGCTCGATGGGAGCATGTGAGCTTGGATCTCATCACATCCTTGCCAAAGACAAAACAAGGACACACGGCAATTGTGGTGTTTGTGGATAAGCTTAGTAAGCAAATCCACTTGGCACCAACCTGTGATACCGTGGATGCTCCAACCTTAGCACAAATCTACTTCGACAATGTCTTCAAGCATCATGGGATGCCACGTGTACTCATCTCCGACCGTGATCCTCGATT
Source organism: Lunularia cruciata (assembly GCA_948567375.1). Taxonomy (NCBI): domain Eukaryota; kingdom Viridiplantae; phylum Streptophyta; class Marchantiopsida; order Lunulariales; family Lunulariaceae; genus Lunularia; species Lunularia cruciata. Next base: position 14,618,291 of record OX419757.1, on the reverse strand, counting down.
TACCGAGAAGTTTTGGCAAGCACTCTTCCAGATACTTGGCACCAAGCTTGCTTTGTCCACGGCCTATCATCCTCAAACTGATGGACAAACCAAACGCGCCAATCGAACATTGGAGGATATGTTGCGGGCCTTTGTCAATGTCCACCATACCAACTGGGATGAATGTCTTGCAGCTGCAGAATTTGCCTACAACAATTCCAAACAGGCAAGCACTGGATTTTCTCCCTTCTTTCTCAATTTTGGCCAAGATCCGCTTGTTCCAGATTCTCTTCTTGCTCCCCCTCCCTCTCAGGTTCCTCATACTTCTACATTCTTGACCACTATATCCCAATCTCTCCAACAAGCCAAATCTCACCTCCTTGTTGCTCAGAATCGCCAAAAACAATATGCAGACCATCATCGTCATGATCTCACCTTTGAAGTTGGTGATAAAGTCATGCTATCCTCTAGTAACCTCCCTCTCCCACTTGATACCCAAGTTCGTAAACTTGCTCCTAATTGGATAGGACCCTTTGATATCACTCACATTATCTCTCCTGTTGCTTATCGTCTTGCCTTACCTTGTCACGTGCGTATCCATCCTGTCTTTCATATTTCCAAGTTGAAACCCTTTGTTCCTAACCCTTCTTCCTTTTCCTCTCGAGTCCAACCTCCCCCTCTTCCTGTCCCTATCAATGATCATGAGGAGTACGAAGTTGACCGTATCCTTGCGCGTCGCCATATTCAACGAGGCCGTCACCAACATACGGAGTACAAGGTCCTTTGGAAAGGGTATCCCCTTCATGATGCTACATGGGAACCTCTTTCTCACCTCCAGAATGCACAGATGGCCATCAAGGAATTCGAAGCTTCACTGGCGACGAGGACGTCACCAACTAGCGGCGGGGAAATATGTAACAATATGGAGTTTAGTGACGAAGTTAGTTGAGCTTACGAAGTAGAGAATAAGACAAAATAGCCTAGAATATTCTAGAAGCATCTAAGAAGCTTCTTAGGAAGCTTCCTAACTAGTTAACTTGCGCCCTAAGCAGGTAGCTTCTAGAAGGAAGCTTCTAGAAGCTTCTAACTAGCTTAGCTTGCACGCCAAGTAGGCGGCTTCTAGAAGGAAGCTTCTTGAGAAGCTTCCTAGTTAACTTGGCTTGCACTCCAAGAAAGCGGCTCAAGGAAGCTTCTTGAGAAGCTTCAAGGGACTTGTATGATACCTATAAATACCAAGGCCAAAGCTCATGCGAGGCATTCGGAGTTTTCTCTCATTCAAGTGTCCCAATGTGAATTTCCATTCTCCTATTTCTCTCCTCGGTTTCGGTCTTTTACATAGACATATTTAAAGGTGAGAATTGGTTTGATAATATCTAGAAGGATGTTACATATGATGGACTAAATAGATCAGAAAGAGGTATCACCCAAAGGAGACTTCTACTAAGAGAGTAGGAACCAAAATATGCCTGAAATCTTTGAAGGCAATTTTGGAGGCCTAAATGGATGAATTAGTCCTCAAAATGTCCAGGTCTCCCCCCAATGGAGTAATAGCTGGCCTTCTCTTCCTCCCTCGTTTGTCTTATTGAGAGCTTTCTAATGATACCTCACCCACGTGATTTTGAGATTCCTACAATAAGATTTCCTAAAAGATCCCCTTTGGTCAAAGCTTGTTTGACCGACCAGATATGATCAGTACCAACATGTTACCCATCCAATTAAGTAATCCAAGGGTGGAGTTTGCTGACATGTCACAGATCTATGTGCTTAATCCTATGGTGGAGCTTCCTTAGAGGAGATCCTCTTTGTCTATATAATAAAGAAGTTGCTCCTTTAGTACATCGGATGGTTGAGTGCGACATTTGTATTTTCTCTCTTCTCTTGTCCTCTGAGTATTACATGAGGCTTCCAGCCATCCTCAGATTCTCCATGTGAAATTTTTTTGATCTACACCATAAAAATAGGCTTATTTTCTTCCAAAGGTTGCTCTATGGATGCTTTACTTACAAACTTCTCATCTTGGGACTGACTATTCTTAGGTGTCTTACTTAAAGGTGCCTGATAATCTAATTGGTAATTTTCACCTTGTGTTATATTTATATTTGTTGTTGAGTCCAATCAAATTGAAACTTATAACATCCAACCCAAGGTAAACCTAAAATGACATCATAGTGTAGAGGTGTCACTTCAAAACTCATACACTACAAATACTCTTTCCCAATCTTGAATATAACAAGATGTGAAGTATGGAATTCACAACCCTTTCTACCATCTACCATCATTAATTTACTTCCAAATTTTGGTTTGATAGGAATGCTTACTTCCCTTGCTAATTGCATGGATATGCAATTCTTTGAACTTCCAAAATCAACCAAAATCCTACAACCATGATCAGATATTATACCTTGCAAGTGAAGTCAAACTTCCATAGGTCAAGCATTCAGTCCTATAGAACTAATCAAGTTTCTAATAGGTAGCTCAAGTTCACTTATTAAGATTCCTTATTTCTTTGATCATCACACTCTACACACTCTATTTGGGTGATTTATTGAGGTCATCCATTATTGATTTGATATTCAAAAATGTGATGCTCAATTTGACAACAATAAAAGCAACCACCATTTTATTGTAATCTTTCCCTATCTATAAGGCCAAGTGGTTTTTCTTGGATGTAATTGATCTCTATGGGTGGCGGCCCATCTACCCTTGTGTAGTGTGTGGGTAGGTTCTATGAAAGTCAAGGTCAACACCAAGTTGTCACAACCAAGGAATCAAAATGCTCAATCAATTGTATGGCTTCCTTCAATTATTCTGGCTTCAAAATGGTCACTTCTTATTTGGTGCGTGACTTCAAGCCCCTCACAAATTGATCCAAACTTTCACCTTCTAATATATCTAGAATTTTTGTTATGGTGTTCTGGAAGTTGAGTGATCTTGATTCTTATAAAAACCAATTTGCTTCAATTCTACTAACCTAACTCTTGTGACTTCTGTGGCATTTATAGCTTGGAATCACCTAATCATTATGTTCTTGAATTATTTCCATGTCAAGATTGGCACAACAAATTGCCATTTAGCTTGCTCCACTTGGAATCGCCACCATAGTTTTGCCACTCTATCCAATTGGCTTGAAGGCATGAGAATCTATCTCCACTTATCTTGAAGATTTGTAGTTGTAAAACAAGTCTACAATCAAATACAACATTCTTCATTGTGCCTAGGAAGTTCTTGCCTTCAAATACCTTGGGTTTCAAAAATTGGATTTGCTCTTCCACTTCTTGAAATGGTGCTCTTGTTACATGCTCTAGTTGATGATGATCTTGTTATTCCAGCAATCAAGTAATATGCTTGATTTTTTATCGCATGACAATGATAACTTTGGGCATTGCTGCCATGGCTACTTCTCTATCAAACTATCTACAATTTATCAAAGTTAACACAGAGATGCAACATGTCCACCAATCTCCATAAGTTACAATTGAAAGTACCAAGGGTTCATCAGACAAGGTGATTGCATTCAAAAAAAATTGCCCAAAGCATGAGATGATGAATTGCATGAAATGATATTTAGGTAGTACATGGACACAATAATCCTAATGGTTTGGCAGAAATGGATTTGGTGGTCCATAAATTCTATCCATCTTATTCTTGCTCTAATACAATGTAGAAGACCAAGGAGAGAAACAAAAGAATGGAAGACCAAAGTGGAAGATCATGTTGGAACATCTGAACAAAGGAAACTCCAAATGCCTACACGAGCTTGAACTTTAGTTTTTATAGTGAAGTAAACAAGGCTCTTGAGAAGCTTCTCACGAAGCTTTGTAAAAGCCAGTTTCTTAAAGTGCAAGCCAAGCTAACCGGAAAGCTTCTCAAGAATCTTCCTTCTAGAAGCTACCTACGTGACTTGCAAGTTAAACTAGTTGGGAAATTTCCCAAGAAACTTCCTTCTAGAATTCACTTACTTTTCATGCAAGCTAAGCTAGCCAAGAAGCTTCCTCCTCAAAGTCACTACTTGGCATGCATATTACCAATACTTGGAAAGTACCAAGTAGTTTCTTAGATGATTCTAAAATATTATTATAATTTTTTAGCTAATTTGGCATATTTGCTATTTTTTTAGTATTGACTAGCTTGTTGATAAACTCAATATTGTTACATTATGTGAAATTAAGATGAGTTATATATCATAGGAAATTTTATCTTGCATAATACCTAGTGAGTTCTTTAATTTTTGATTTCTAACTATACTTAAAATTTTAGCTTATACCAATCCTTGAGATTATTATCACAATACAACATTATCAAAAGGCATAGACTTACTCTATTTAGATTCTAGGTTGGAAAAAGCATCTGGACAAAGCAAAGATGCTCTAAAGCACTTATATACCAAAAGCATAAAGAGTTGTGTTTAATTTTTTTGTATTTAGATCCTCTCTATGCTTGATTGTATGCCTAGTTAGTTTGAATTAGTGTGCAAGCATTACACTTAGGTTCCTTTTCTTTAGGTGTGATATGTATTTCTCCTTGGTAATGATGAAATTGATAACTAATAAAGTTTGAGTATGTGTTGTGATGGTAGGTTAGGCTGCCTTTTTGCTATCCAATAGAAAGAAGTTTGGCAATTGGGGTAGAGTTTTTGAGTAATTGGAAATAAAAATGGAAAAAACATTCCATGGTAGATCTAGATACAACTTGTTGTTCATATGCTTCCAAATTTGGCACTTTGTGTATTCCCAAATATAGAAAAGGAAGATATAAAAATAGAAAATAGAAGGAGTATGTGGAAGAAATTGGGCTATTTGGATAGTCAAATCATCAGAGTTGGAATCCATTAAGTGGAGTCTTGTATATATGCTTAATGAAGCGATCAAAGTTAGAAGTAAAGCAACAATAAGAGTCTAAGGAAAATTGTAACTAGATTATGTGAACATACAAGAAGTGACATGGAAGAAACATGCAAAAGGGTACATGCAAAAGAAACATACAAGAATGATATGCAAGAGGATTGAGTCACATGCAAGAAACACTTAAAAGTTACAAAACTATATATCTTAGACTAAGATATATATTATTCCCAATGAACTCTTAAACAATAAAGAAGTAACCATAACTATCAAAGGAACTTTGACTAAACATAATATCAAAATCTTACCTTTCATATACTTAAGTACTTAACCATAATAATCAATCAAGAATCTAAGGAAATTTAACCATAATAAGATGGTAACTCTTTAGAAATTCAAGGCTTTTTACTAATGAATAATATTATAGATCATGGACTCTGCCAAATCCCTTAGAATATATACATGATTTCATAACCCTAATCTAATCTTTAGAAGGTGGCAATAGGCTTTGAATTTTTCTCATGTTGTCCAAAAATATACTAAATATAGAACTAAAATCTACAACCTTATTTGAGCTTTGTTATTTCATGACATATGTTGATCTATTTTGCAAACTTAGTCCAAAATTTGAGTCTGATGGTCTGGTCTGCTTATAACCTCTTCTACCTTATTGCTTGTTTTGCTTTGGATACTCTTGTTTATGTTCCATGAACTCTTTTGTGGTCAATATCCCACATGAATCTTCACTCTTTGTGTCTCTTTCTCTTAAAAGCATTATATAAGGTTCAAAAATTTATAAGAATAAAATAGTAAGATGTAAACAAGCTAAGGATTAATTGCAAAAAACACTCATACTAACCAAAATATATGCCCATAGCACTCTTAAGTGAATGTAATGTAATGTAGTTCTTTAGCATGGAGAAAAATATAGAGTTTGGCTCAATTTCTTGTATCAATAATGCATGATATATGAAGAGAGATTTGTTACTTTTTAACTTCAATTTATAACTATCTAGATATGAGTTGACAATGGTTATTTTTGGTAATTCCTTTAACTCCTCACCTTCTTATCTTTGTGGTATAATGCATAGAAAGTACTTTCTTAAACTTCCAACTCACCTTGAAGCGCCTAGTACGGATAATATTTTTATTATCATTCACATCTTTAAGTAATAAAGCTGGCTAATGAATATTATTATGTTAATTAATTATTTGGTAAAGCACAATCATCTAACCTCAAAAAAATACTTTCACATGATGAAATGTTTTGATCTACATCCCTACTCAAGAAATAAGTGTAAGAATATGATTGGAAACAACATAGTTAAGTTATGTATGACCTAGATCTTGCTCCATATTTTCCATGGATAAAATCTCAACTACCTTATTTTATTCATTCTCCAAATGAACTATTGGATGAGGATACATAATATCATCTCTTATTTTTCAACCTCAACATTTTGCTTTATATGAGCACAGATTATGGTTGGATAGGTACATATTTTTATCATAAGATATAATGTAAGTTCCAAGAATAATTTTATGTGCTTTTTCAGGATAACAAAAAACATCAAACCTCTTCCATACCAACAAAATATTATGTAGATTTGGTTGCATCATATTTTTTGATGTCTTATTCATAAGCATGAATTCCAAATTGCTCAAAATTTCAAATATTATTAATTTGGAATTTTATATTTATGTAATTAAATATTATTTAGAGCTTGATAGGTATAACAGTTTAACTTGCAATTCAACCTTGCATTCTTTTTGTCATGTTGTTTATCTTAAGTCAAAACCAAAAGTAATATGTGAGCTTTAAGTGACTATGGATTAATTTTCAACTTTGAAAAGATGTGTAGAAATCGCACCATTCTTACATATTTGAAGTTCACTAGATTCATTTTTATGATAACACCTAGAAAATTCTCTTGAAGTTTAATTATATAAATTGGAGATTTCCTAGTTGATATAGTACATTTTAAAGATCCCTACTATCTATCTATAATGACTTTGACTATAAGAATTGAGTTATAAGGAATTTTAAAGTTTATAAGATCTGTTATATAGAAGATGAAAATAGTGATAGTAAATTAAGAACCAAATATTATTTGAAACCAAAAATCATCAAATAATAAATATAAAAGTTGAAATCCAAAGATGTTACCTTATGATTTAGCAATCAACATTAAAGTAAAACTCAAATTCTTTTAATATTTTTAAATAATAAATTACTCTACCAAGATGAATTGGAGGTATTGTTATACTAAGTAGTCAAAGATCAATCAAGCTCTGATGACCAAGCTAAGATCTTGGTCGCTAACAAAGATATATGATATAACATATAGCAAATTATTTCATGGGAAAATACAAATGAAAGATTTTTTTTACTTCTTTTGTATTCATATGATAACAAGGATGCCAAAAAATTTTGAAGGTATATTTACAATAACTTCTTGGTTTCTTGATATTGACAAGTTAGAAGAATGGAAGGTGTGCAAATTTGGCTTTTCCATCAAGCAACAACGCAAAATTTTAACCTTTTTGACCATATGTCAAAAAATTATTTAACTAAATTAAGAAGGTGAAATATCATATCTTCTGCATAACAACAAAACCAATGATGAATGATGGATTGCCAACCTTTCCTAAGGCAAAGTACAAACCTTCTTATTTGGATGTTGTGCAACCATTCCAACATTTGTCTTCCTCTTGTTTTTAACTGATGCACTTTTTTATACATACATACATACACTATTTAAGAATTTCTTCTTACTTGTTTCTCCTTTGTTGTTCAGATGTTTAGATGGTCATTGAAAAGTAATCCAACTAGTATAAATTAGTGCTTTGCTTTCAATAGCCAAGAACATCAAATAGCAACAACTCTATCATTATTCCTTGCCATCAGTACTCTTAGAATTAATCTTGTATAGATAATTTCATTCTTAAGAGTTTGCCTTCCATGTGATAAAATGCTCCAAGTCCATTTTATATCTCTTTGTCCATAAGTATCAAAGCAAGTATAACATCCTTGCATAAAATGAAGCCATATGCACAAGATCGGATCTTCTTGTTGAATGCAATCTTGCAAAGAATAAGAAAAAGTAGAAGAAAAAATTGGCAAATTTGATAATAATCTAGATAATTGAGCAATAAATTTGGAGAAACAGAAATAAATATTGCCACTAGGAGTAGAAAATATATATCCTTTGCACATCTACATGTCTAAAGTAGATAGAATAATCATAAAGTATAAATAAAAAATAGCAAAGAATCAAATGAGATTCCTACTTATTGTATACAATTTAATAAGAACTAAATATCCTTTATGAATTAGCAATTTCAAAAAATGTGTTGAAAGAAAGTAGAAACTAAAATAATTTCTTTATGCACATCAACCAAATTTTTCTATAAATTAACTAATTTTTTATAATATATATTTGAATATCTATTATTATTTAATTGAGACTCCCACAATTTGCAACTAGAATGAAATTGAATCATATGGTCAGAATCTGATCCTCAAATTGTAAGAAGTATAAATACATTAAATCATTTTATCTTTCATATTTGGACATTTGGTTCTACCTTTGCATTTCTCAAAGGCACACAAACTTGGGAATTTGATCAAATTGTCTTAATCATATGGCAAACAACTTTTTCCACTTTCAAATGATCAAAATTATAGCAATAATTTGGGTTCATAAAGCTAATCAAGATTAATTGACTAACATTCTATGGTCCAAAAGAGATCCTAAACCAATCCCTATATATAGGTCAATTATGTTACATATTGCAAATATAATAATGTTAGGCATATCTCTCACCAAGTAGATACATCTAATTGTGATAGTTTGTGTGTGCACTATGTACTAGAAGAAAGAAAAAGTGTTATCAAGCACCATCAAAGATAACAATTGAAAAAAGTATCTCATTCATTCTCCAAGTCTCTCTTACAATGCCCTGAATACCTCACCTTCTTATGCCAAAAATCCCCCAAAATAGCTTACAAGGAAAGCCTTCACTATTAATAACATAAGCCATCTTTCATTAACACTTGCAAAGGGATCTTTTAGAGCTTGAGGTTCTTCCAAGCTCAACAATAATAATAATGGTGTTATCAAGTAGGAAATCTCTCTCTTTACTTATTAAACACATGTAGTACTCATAGAGCCTTACTTTCCTCACTCCCTCTATGCTCCGAGCTCCAATTAAAGAATGGAAACCTTTCCTCTTTTAAGTCACTCCTTACACACTCACTAGTAAAGTTACTGTAGTAAAAGCCTTTGTAGCTCAATAGAATCTATACTTTTTGTAACACAATATATGGAAGGAATCTCTATGAGCTTTCAAGGACAAGTATCTAAGGCTAAAACCCCATGTGAACATATATTTGGTTTTTGGCATCATATGCTTTTAGTAACACAATAATGGAAGGAACATTTATGAGCTTTCAAGGACAAGTATCTAAGGTTATTTACATGTGAACATATATTTGGATTTTGGCATCAAATGTCTTCCTTTAGAACTATATAAGCATATCTCCAAGATTCTATAAATTTATTGCAATTAAAATTTATAATATCTTTCAAGGTCAGTCTACCTACCTTAATTATGACTTAATGACTTGTCTTAATTATCAAAACTACCTAAATTGGTCAAGCTAATAGGATTTTCATATCTTGTTGTTTACAAAGTTAATATGATAATACAAGTGCCTTATTCTGATATATAGTCTAATATGATTTATTTTTAAATGTCTCAATTTAGTTTATATAATAGATGTTTAGAGATACCACTCCAATATTTTTCAACTTAAAACTCACCAGGAAGTCTCATTGAATATCTAACAATTAATATTGAAACTCTTTTTTTTTAAGGCATATTAATCTAGAGCTACCACTAACTCAATAACTTGTAAAAACTCAAATCCACCAAAGTACTATTAGACGCTAGTATGCACATAGTGGGTTTATAGTACTTTTTAGCAATACAAACTTATGTTTTAATGTTTTGTATGATGCTATCTGAAAGACATGTGGAGTGCAATCTATCTTAGGTCAAATTGTAGGGCAATATATCTTTCTTTGTGCTTGTTGTTAGCTGTCCTCTCAAATCTCCAAATATAGCAATGAAATGTGATTTGAAGAAAAGGAGATTGTATGGTCTTCTTGAAAAGGATTTATGGATGTATATGCTTTATAATATATATATATATATATATATATATATATATATATATATATATATATATAATGGGATATATAGAATTTATTTTAGTATTAGTAGATGACAAATTCAAAAGAATACAATAGATAGTATGCAATACTAGGGATGGGTTTTAGAAAAAGATCCTTCCAAAGGTAGGTTAGGTGATCTTTGAGTTGTTGGAGCAATAAGGAAGAAAATCAAGCAGTTAATGTTTTGAACCAGAAACAAAGAGCACTCTAAAATATTCAAAGCAGTGAGATATTGTAAAATCAAATTTTACTATATGACAATTTCGACATGAAGAACCTGCCCAAGATTTACCTTGTAGTAAGTATGGATTGAGTCTAAAAGAATTATTCCCACTCTCTACAATAAACAATCCTTATCAAATAATACCATGCATATTATATAGATTAGGGATGATGTTGACAAAGAAGATCTTCATTTATTGCTACTTAGACATAAAGCATCAATTACTAAGATGAAAATTTTCTCTACTCTAGCCTTAAGTAAGATTTTCAAATTAATCATGTAAATATATGGTAAGAAGAAAAGTTGCATTTTGTCCTTATGAGTTTGGATAAGTTGAGGATGACAAAAATTGATGATGATGCACAAACTCATACTTGAGGTATGGCCCATATTTTCCTTTATTTGAGACATACATCTTTTTGTAAAGCTAAAGTTAACCAATAATATTTTAGAATACCAATGATACATTGGTAAGCCATGATAGTTGAAAAAATGTACCTTCATTTTGTCTCTAAGATAGGATGTTATTGACATAATTAATTATCATGTATTTTGGTGAAGTAGTTGAAGATTATTTGAAGATCATCCAACAACAAAATAAGTATATGAATATTTTGATACCATATAATATTTTGGATATGGAAAATATGAAATATAATTTATATGGCTATTTTCTAGTATATATGAAAGCTTTAAAGACAGCTTATATAGTAGGTAAAAATCAAATAGCTCAAATTACATCCTCAAAAATCCCAATCCTACAGCAAATGGCTATATTGTACAAATGTCTTTTAATTTTGAGCTAAGTCCTAAAATGACTAAAATATGTCTTTGAGTGATATTATAATAGAGTATAAACCAAAGAGGTGTATAAACAGCTTGACAATTTCACAAAAAGAGAAGTTTTTTATTACTACAAAGCATAGATTGAAGCAAAGGATCCTAATAGAGCTCTTTGATTCACCTAGTTTTGAGAAATAATACAAATATCCTATGCAAGTATTCAAACCCTAATTAGAGGCATATTTATAGTTTGTGATAATTGTGCTGAAAAATATACTAAATCAGAGTTTAGCTCATGCTCTTTGTATAGATAATTTGTACACATTATATATTTCAAAGTTTTATCATTTCTTTTTTTTGTGTTGTAGTATTTACTCTCATTGTTGTCTCAAATCAAACATAAATTTATTATTATTTTAATATTTTACATTCTTCTTATTATGAAATAAAAATATTTACTTCTAATTTTTAATAAATTTTATGTGCATATCATGCAAAAATATATTGTAAGACAATTTTATTGAATGATTTTAAATTTTTAGTAATTTTCTTTAGAAATAACTTATCTTCTCTTACCTTACCGTATCTTATCTTATCACTTTTGTTGCAAGAAATAAAGAGAAGTTTCTTCCAAGAATTATACAAAGTGTTATATGCCTGTGACAAAGTACTTGAGTATTTTGATTGATGATGTATATTAAGCAAAGATTGCAGTATTGTATTAGCTATATCATCCTAAAATATGAATAGGAACTATTAAAAAGTAGTCAATGATTTCAACAACACATTATATGCTAAATGATTTTAGATGTATGGAATTATTGAAAGTGATACAAACCTCATCATAACTATTATTCAAAAACTTGTTTTATATGCATTGGTATAGTTCTGTTCAGAATAATAGAAGTAGGTTTTCTAGCTGTTGATCATACCCATAATCTGATCAAATCTTGAGTATAATTTGCAAGCAAATTTGAAAAGAAATGTACTTTATATTGCAAACTCTTATTGGAGCAATCAATGTATTATATATTCCTAAACTAAAAGACACTTCGATTGTAGAATATTGTGGATATAAACTCTTGTTGGTAGTAAGCTCTAAGTTTGTTAATTTAAGAACATAATTAGGAATCAAACTCTCAAACAAGGAAGATCATCAAGTGAATGAGGTCTAACAAATACAAGACCTTAGATATACAATGCTTGTTTGTTTCAAATGAATTTATGAAAATTGTATTTATTGGCAATGGATACTTTAAATTTTCAAGGAATTCTTAGTAAATTCCTTATATCAAGGACATGAATTATTTTTTCCATTCTATTTTTGTATCCTATGTGGACAAAAAACTCGGTAGATTTCTTTTTCCTTAGAGAATAGAGCTTAGAAAACTACATACTACTACATAATATGTACCAATTTTTGGAGAAAGGTATGAGCTTTAATTTGGGACACTCAAGAGTTGCATCAATCCAAGTGCTCAAGTTTTACAAGGTGATATGAAGTAGGAAATTTTCATTAATTATTGGTGGAATCCTTAATTGTAAGGTTATAATAATGATCAAAAGCAAGGAAACATTTTGATAGCATAATATGAAGATTAAATAATAGTCAGATGAAGTAAAGTCGCTCTAGAAAAAATTTTAACTCAATGGTTTACCATCCGAGTTTGATGGCTCAAATATTTGAAATCAAATCATTCTTGAATGAAACAAGGATCACTCTAAGAAGTTTGGATTCAATGGTTTACAATGTAAGTCCAAGTTGAATAGCTCAGATTTTGGAGATCCAATCACATCTAGATGAAACAAATATCACTATAGAGAAATGCATAGATGGGAAGGCAGTGGAGTTCCAAAATGCACAGATTGGAAGGCAATTTCATGTAAAAAATCTTGCTATAAGCAACGATGAGATTTTGAGCAAGAAGAAGATTTTTTACATAAGTGTTGGATATATCTAAGTTAACTTTACTATTGATTTGTTGTAGTGAATAAATAACTAACATGTAAATAATAAATCAAGATATCAACTTGCATAGTAATCAAAGACAATTTATTCATGCATGAACTTTTAACATAAGATTTGGATATATCTAAGTTAACTTTACTATTGATTGTTGTAGTGAATAAATAACCACATGTAAATAATAACTCAAGATATCAACTTGCATAGTAATCAAAGACAATTTATTCACGTATGAATTTTTAACATACGTGTTGGATATATATAATTTATCTTTACTATTGATTTGTTGTAGTGAATAACCAACTCACTTGTAAATAATAACTCAAGATATCAACTTGCATAGTGATCAAAGACAATTTATTCACGTATGAAAGCAAAATTTCTACCTATCACATCTAACCAACAATCTTTTTTCTAAAAACAATGCAAGTAGATTGGTAATATATTTATTCTCATCTTGTAATCATTCCATATTACTTTTAGCACAAGAATCATAAAATATTATTAATATTTACAGTTTGGACTATATTCAAATTCATTTTTCATAAAAAGATAATAAAAAATATAATTATTAGTACAAGTAACCACCAAAAACACCACTAGTGTAGGAGACTTCATTACTACCAAGTTCATATAGTTTATACAAAGCATATGCATTATATTTTATATCAAAACTTACTTTTTCATAAACTAAATTGGAATGCACAATGTGTTTGAGGAAAAAAATTTAGGAATATGATGTACTCTTTCATCATCCATTACCTTTTCTCTTGGAGTTTCAACTTGAGAGCCAAATCTAAAATGTCAAATAATTATGATATACCTCTTCTACCTTGCTCTAATTCAAACTCAATGGCTATTGCTAGCCTCTATGAAAAGTCTCTTTACTCTTTTCAATACTCAAGTATGTCAATACCTCATGCTTCTAAGAGGTATGATCTACTCTCAAGGAACCAAAACTTTACTTCAAGATAGTTATAATGTGGGCTTAAATAAAGACTTCTCCAAATAAAATAAAAATGTAAAATACACCTAAGATCACATGTTTTAGTATTAAAATGCTACTACAAAGGGCAATCATCATCTATAGCCTTGGTTTGTGATTAGGTATATAAGACAAAAAAAGAATAGTCAAAGAATTCACTTGCAAGTCTTGATTAACTAAGTTTAGCTTCATTCACAAGTTACTCTTGATTACCCAAAAGTCTATGCTTAATGTCACCTAAATTTGGCTCCACATTATTACTTGTCAATAGTTCTAATAATGAGAGTTATACACTAGACTAATAAAAGAATAATAAAAGATTATTATAAATACCTACCCTCCCATAAATATCCTATTGAATCATTTTTATACATTTGATAATACTATACATCACACCAACTCTACTTTATTAGAGCTTATTATATTCTTACAACTTTTAAATAGTTATATGAGCTATAAATAGCTTTTCCTATGTTTGTAGAAGAGTTTGGTCTCTCATAACAAGAGCATACAACACCATCAACTTTTTAGGAACATGGAACTTATTTTCTCCCTTTCTAGCTAGTAAATTCATTGTATAACTATTTTTCTTCTTGTACTCATTATAATGACGAGTAGAAAGCATATCTATTGTTTGCTTGTGATGTATTACATATTCTAGGTTGTAGTGTGCTTTTTGATTTGATAGCCTTTGTGTCCTTAGACTAAAAAAATAAAAGTAAATCTATTGAGCATATTGACTCTCATATCCTTCTAACAACCTCATACTTGATTACACATATATTAGATAGTGCTAAGATTCTCTCTTGTGGAGAAAAGGATTCTAAAGATTAACTCAATACTTCTAGCTTAATTGAATACTTTTGTTTACCTTCAAAAAAGTTCATTACAACACTTGTTTACAAGTGAGCTTACCATATCCAATGTTTCTAGGTTTGCACTATTATGCTCCTTGATCCCTAAATAGTACATCAGATATACATAATTTATGATATGCAATGAGTGGAGCACACACTAGAGTCCATGACATTGTGGGAGATAGAATGGCTTAGATCCTTTAGTCTACATACACTCAAGTACAAATTAGATGGTAGTTTGACCTTCTTAGACCTGCTTGGTCTTTTTGGAGGGTGAGAGGAAATATTATAAGCTTCATTGATGAGAGAGAGGAAATTCCAACCTCATAGAACATGTAAAAGACCAAGACCAAGGAGAGAAATAGGAGAATGGAAACTCACATTGGGACACTTGAATGAGGGAAAACTCCGAATGCTTAGCATGAGCTTTGGCTTTGGTATTTATAGGTAGCATACAAGGCCCTTGAGAAGCTTCTCAAGAAGCTTCCTCAAGCCACTTTATTAGAGTGCAAGCCAAGTTAACTAAGAAGCTTCTCAAGAAGCTTCCTTCTAGAAGCTCCCTACTTGACGTGTAAGCTAAGCTAGTTAGAAGCTTCTAGAAGCTTCCTTCTAGAAGCTACTTACTTGCGGTGCAAGCTAAGCTAGTAGAGAAGCTTCCCAAGAAGCTTCCTAGATACTTCCAGAATATTCTAGGCTAATTTGTCTTATGTGCTACTTTGTAAGTCCGACTAACTTTGTCGCTAAACTCCATATTGTTACATATTCCCCCGCTGCTAGTTGGTGATGTCCTCATTGCCAATGAAGCTTCAAATTCTTGGATGGCCGTTTGTGCATTTTGGAGGTGAGAAAGATGTTCTCATGTGGCATCATGAAGGGGATACCTTTCCAAAGGACCTTGTACTCTGTATGTTGGCGACGGCCTTGTTGATATGACGATGTGCAAGGAAATGATAAACTTCATACTCCTCATGATCATTGATAGGGACAAGAAGAGGGGGAGGTTTGACTCAAGAGGAAAAGGAAGAGGGGTTAGGAACAAAAGGTTTCAACTTGGAAACATGAAAGACACGATGTATATGCATATGACAAGGCAAGGCAAGTTGATAAGCAACAGGAGAGACAATTTGGGTGATATCAAAGGGTTTGAGGCAATTTTACAAACTTGGGTATCAAGTGGGAGAGGGAGGTTACTAGAGGATAGCATGACTTTATCACCAACTTCAAAGATGAGATCACAACGATGGTGGTCTGCATATTGTTTTTGGCGATTCTGAGCAACAAGGAGGTGAGACTTGGCTTGTTAGAGAGAGTGGGATATAGTGGTCAAAATGTGGAAGTATGAGGAACTTGAGATGGAGGGTGTAATACTCAGAGGACAAGAGAAGAGAGAGAAACACAATGGAGAAATACAAATTACACACTCAACATTCGGTGCCCCAAAGGAGCACCTTCTCTTTATTATATAGACCAAGAGGATCTCTTCCGAGGAAGCTCCACCATAGGATTAGGCACACAGATAGGTGACATGTCAGCAAGCTCCACCCTTGGATTTCTTACTTGGATGGGTGTTATGTCAGTCTAGGTCCTATCTGGTTGGTCAAACAAGCTTTGATTGGAGAGAATCTTCTTGTAGGAGTCTCAAAATCACATGAGTAAGGTACCATTGGAAAGCTCTCGATGAGACAAACTAGGGGGAGGGAAGGCCAGCCTTTCCTTCATTTGGGGGGGGGGGATAATTTGCACATTTTTGAGGCCTAATTCATCCATTTAGGCCTCCAAAATTGCTTTCAAAGATTTCAAGCATATTTTGGTTCCTACTCTATTAGTAGAGGTCCCCTTTTGGTGATACATCTTTTTAATCTATTTAGTCCATCATGTGACATCCTTCCAGATGTTACCAAACCAGTTATCACCTTTAAATCATATGTCTAGTTATTTGCTCTCAAGTTCTCAAGTCTATTTTGGTTTCTGCTCTATTAGTAGAAGTATTCTTTTGGTGCTACTTCTATCTGATCTATTTTGACCATCATGTATAACATCATTCTAGATGTTACCAAACCACATTTCACATCTAGATCATATGGCTAGCTCTTGGTATTACAAAGGGGGAGCAAGAAGAGAATCTATAACAAATTGATCTTGGCCAAAATTGAGAAAGAAAAAAGAAAATCCGGTGTTTTCCTGTTTGGAATTGTTGTAGAAAATTTTTGCAATTGCAAGACATTCATCCCATTTGGTATGGTGGACATTGACAAAGGCACGCAATATATCCTCCAATGTACAATTTGCACGTTTGGTTTATCCATCAATTTGAGGATGATAGGCCGTGGACAAAGCAAGCTTGGTGTCGAGTATCTGGAAGAGTGCTTGCAAAAACTTCCCAATAAATCAAGGATCACGGTTGGAAATGAGTACACGTGGCATCCTATGATGCTTGAAGACATTATCAAAGTAGATTTGCGCTAAGGTTGGAGCATCCACGGTATCACAGGTTGGTGCCAAGTGGATTTGCTTACTAAGCTTATTCACAAATACCACAATTGTGGTGTGTCCTTGTTTTGTCTTTGGCAAAGATGTGATGAGATCCAAGCTCACATGCTCCCAGCAAGCGGATGGAATGGTGAGTGGTTGAAGGAGTCCACTTGGCTTCTGGTTGCTAGCCTTGTTATGTTAGCAACTCTCACACGATCGGACAAATTCTCAAACATCTTGTGTCATGTTGGGCCACCACCATTGACGTTGGAGGGTACCCAAGGTCTTATCTACACCCATGTAACCAGCAATGGGTAAATCATGGGCTTCTTGAAGGCGCACAAGTTGAAGATCACCTTTAGCTAGAACATAGATTTGGTCCTCATGGAATAAAAGGACCTCCTTGATGGAGAAGGTGTTGTACTCCTTATCACATGCCTTAAGGCAACCATATACCATTTGGAAGAAGGGATCTTGGTGTATAGTTGACTGAAACTCATTTTGGACCTTGGAATCAACTAATACTATTGAAATTGCCGCTGTGATGAGAGGAAGAGACTTCAAATCAGGTCGTCGTGATAAAGCATCAAGGATGACATGGAACCAACATCGTTTGTACTCAAGTTTGATGTCATATAGTTGGAATTTTTCCTCCCATCAATGATGTTGACTCTTCATGTGTTCCAAGTGTAAGGCTTGCAACAATGGTTTATGATCAGTTTGCATGATCACTTGTTTCTCCAAGAGGTAATGCCTCCATACCTTAGTAGCGTATACCATTGCAAGTTGTTCTCAATCTTAAGCAAAGTAGTTTCATTCAGCCATATTGAGTTGGTGAGACACAAAGGCAATGGGATGGAGTCCATCTGGGAATTCTTGTTGCAACATGTCTCCAATGGCAAAGTAAGAAGCATCAAAATCAACCACACAAGGTAGTTGAGGATCATATGGTTGAAGAATGGGTCTTGAAGACACCATATGATTAAACTTCTAGAATGCTTCTTCATGCTTGGTGGTCCACTAGAAACTCAAGTTCTTTCCCAAGAGGTCAATTAATGGTGCAGCCACATGAGCATAATAATGGATGAACCGTCGAGAACCAATCCATTGAATCCATTGAACCAATCCATTGAATGCCCATACTTCTATAGCATCCTTTGGGGTAGGCCAATCAGTAATGGCCTTGATTTTTTCTTCTTCTATCTTGATCCCCTCTGATGAGATCTCATGACCCAAGAAGGTAACCTCTTTCTGCCAAAAGGCACACTTTGACTTCTTGTAGTAAAATTTCTGTTGTGATAGTCATCTTAAGACTTCTTGCACATGATTCACGTGTTCTGCCTCTATAAATTAAGATATCATCCAAGAACACCACCACAAACCGATCCAAGAGTCCATCCAACACCTGATGCATCTGATCCATGAAGACTGCTAGAGCATTAATGAGTCCAAAAAGAAGAACTCTCCACTCAAAATGCCCATACATTGTACAAAAGGTAGTCTTTTGCACATCCTCTCCATCAATAGGAATTTTCCAATAGCCGCTACAAAGATCCAACTTGGAAAAGTAGCGTGCTCCACTTAGTTGATCAAGCAAGTCATCGATCCAAGGCAAGGGATATGCATTCTTCACGATTTGCTTATTGAGCCCACGGTAATCAATACAAAAATGAAGTTCTCCATCCTTCTTTGGAACAAATAATACCGGTGCTCCCCAAGGAGAGGTACTATGATGTATGAAGTCCTTCTCCAACAACTCTATAAGTGTTGTTTGCAATTCCTCCAACTCCTTTGGTGAGAGCCAATAGATCAGTCTACTCATTGGAGTACTCCCTAGTAATAACTCGATCTTGAAGTGCATACCTTGATCAGAGGGTAATCCCTTTGGCAGATCATCCGGAAACACGTCTGCAAACTCTTGAACTATCCAATCAACCATTGCTTGATGAGGCTCTTGGCCCTCTTGCTATTGTTCTTGTGCAATCAGCTTGATCTACACCGTGAATACAGATTTATCTTCCTCCAAAGCTTGCTCTATGGCTGCTTTACTAACAAACTTCCATTCCAAGGACTCATCTATCTTCCAAGCTTGCTCCATGGTTGGCTTCTTGGAAAACTTCTCATCTTGGGACTCCACTCCCTTCAAGGCTTGCTCTATGGCTACTTTCTTGACAAACTTCCTATCTTGGGATTGACTATTCTTAGGTGTCTTGCTCAAAGGTGCTAGACAACCTAATATGAAATTCCTACCTTGGTGTTGTACTTGAATTTGGCATCGGGTCCAATCAAATTGAACCTTGTGACGTTCAAGCCAAGGTAGACCCAAAATGATATCATACTGTAGAGGTGCCACTACAAACCTCATACACTCCAAATACTCCTTCCCAATCTTGAAGGTAATAGGATGCGAGGTGCGGAATGCAAAATCCTTTCTACCATTTGCCATCATCAAACTACTTCCAACCACTGGCTTGATAGGGATACCCAATTCCTTTGCTGCTTGCATAGACATACAATTCTCTTAACTTCCATAATCAACCAAAATCTTACAACCCCAATTAGATATCATACCTTGCAAGTGAAGCAAACTTGCATAAGTTGAGCCTTCAATCCAATTGAAATTAATCAAGCTCTCAATAGGCGGCTCAAAATCTCCCACTAGAATTCTTTGTTTCCTTGATCATTTGGTTCCACAAACTCCATTTGGGCAACTTGTCGAGGTCGCCCATTCCTAAGTGGACATTCAACAATGCAATGTCCAACTTGGTGACAATAAAAACAACCTCCATTTGTTGCAATCTTTCTCTATCTGCTGCACCAAGTGGCCTTTGTTGGATAACATCAATCTACATTGGTGCTGGTTCTTCCACCCGTGTGTATTGTACTGGTAAGCTTGTTGTAAGTCAAGGTCGAGACCAAGTTGTTGCAACCAAGGAATCAAAGCGCTCAGCCAATTGCATGGCTTCTTCTACATTTTGTAGTTCTCGCATGGTCACCTCCAATTCGGTTTGTGACTTCATTCCCCGCACAAATTTATCCAGAACTTCTCCTTCTTGTATATTGTAATACTCCAAGGATAGGAGACCTGAAGAGAAACACACCATGAGAAACACACTTTCATACTCAAACTTTGATGCCCCAAAGGAGCACCTTCTCTTCATATATATAGGCAAAGTGGATCTCCTCCAATGAAACTCCACCATAGGATTAGGTACATAGATAGGTGACATGTTGGTCTTGGTCCTATCTGGTTGGTCAAACAAGCTTTGACCGAAGGGAATCTTTTAGGAAATCTTACTATAGGAATCTCAGAATCACGTGGGTGAGGTACCATTGGAAAGCTCTTGATGAGACAAAGCACATTCAAAAAGTGGGGAAGAGGGGAAGCTGCACATTTTTGAGGCCTAATTCATCCGTTTAGGCCCTCAAAATTGCCTTTAAAGATTTTAGGCATATTTTGGTTCCAACTCTATTAGTAAAAGTCTCCTTTTGGTGATACCTCTTTCTAATCTATTAAGTCCATCCCATGTAACATCCTTCCAGATGTTACCAACCCAATTCTCACCTTCAAATCATATGTCTAGCTATTGGTTCTAAGGTTTTCAAATCTATTTTGGTTTTCTGTCCTATTAATAGAATTACCCTTTTGGTGATACTTCTATATGATCTATTTTGACCATCATATATTACATCATTCCAGATGTTACCAAACCGAATTTCATATCTAGATCATATGGCTAGCTCTTGGTATTACAAACCTCCCTCCTTTTAAGACGCAACGTCCTTATTGTGCAACTGTTGCTCAAATGCTTGCACCAACACCGGTGCATGTGTCAATTTGGCAGCGGGTTCCCAGGTTGCTTCATAGAGGGGGTAACCTTTCCACTGGACAAGATAATCCACCCGTGGATGACGAGTACCATGCATACGTTTTTGGAGAATACGCTCCACTTCATATTCCTTGTTGCCGTCAACGAGTGTCGGACAAGGTCGAATGTCTCGTGTGGAATGACCCGAGCCTAATCGGGGAGCATATCTGCGTAATAGGGAAACATGGAACATTGGATGGATCTTCATGTGTGGTGGTAGCTCAAGGTGATAGGCCACAACGCCGACTCGATAGAGAATTGAGAAAGGCCCAATAAAATGAGGTCTGAGCTTACGAGGTCCTACTAATGTGAGGTTGGTTGTCGATAGCCACACCTGATCCCCAACATTGAACTCCATGTGCCTACGGTGTACATCAGCATACTACTTTTGGCAATTTTGTGCAATCTGTAATTTGTGCTTAGCGCTCTCCACCCCTTGTTGGATTCTGGAGACAAATGTGTTGACAGCATCAACCTTGGTAGCCATTGGACAGATCTTCATCAAGCTAGAAGGTCTGAAGTGATGCACACCATACATGAGGAAGAATGGAGTGACCTGGGTGGATGCATTCATTGAATTGTTGTAAGCAAATTAAACCAATGGGAGTAGGGTATCCCACCTCTCTTGCTCTTCTAAGGTGAAGCCGCGTAACATGTCTTCAATAGTACAATTAGCTCGCTCTGTTTGTCCATCTGTTTGTGGGTGGTAAGCTATGGACATGACTAACTTAGTTTTGAAGAAACCAAAGAGGGTGCGCCAAAAAAAACTGGTGAATTGAGTACCCCTATCGGTGATGAGTACTCAAGACAAGCCATGGTGAGAGAAGATTACATCTAAGTATAATTCAGCAAGTTGTGGAGCGGTCACCTCCTTGGTGGTAGGGCGTATATGAATCATTTTGTTGAGCCGGTCCACAAAGACCACAATGGAGTAGAATCCTAATGTGGTCTTGGGTAATTCATAGATGAGATCCGTACACAACTGTTCCCAACGTTGTGTAGGAGTGGGGAAAGGTTGTAGGAGCCATGCATGAGCTTGATTAGAAGCTTTGTTCTGTTGACAAAGTAAGCAAATGCACACGTAGTCCATCACATCGTTGCTCATCTTGGGCCAATAGTAATGGCGTTGGATTGCATCCAAGGTCTTGTCCACTCCAACATGACCTGCTGTAACAATATAGAGTTTAGCGACGAAGTTAGTCGGGAGTTTAGCGACAAAGTAGTTGGGCTTACGAAGTAGCACATAAGACAAAGTAGCCTAGAATATTCCGGAAGTATCTAGGAAGCTTTCCGGTTAGCTTACCTTGCACCTTAAGTAAGTAGCTTCTAGAAGGAAGCTTCTAGAAGCTTCCAATTAGCTTAGCTTGCATGCCAAGTAGGCGGCTTCTAGAAGGAAGCTTCTTGAGAAGCTTCCTAGCTAACTTGGCTTGCACTCTAAGAAAGCGGCTTGAGGAAGCTTCTTGAGAAGCTTCTCAAGGGCCTTGTATGCTACCTATAAATACCAAAGCCAAAGCTCATGCTAGGCATTTGGAGTTTTCCCTCATTCAAGTGTCCCAATGTGAGTTTCCATTCTCCTATTTCTCTCCTTGGATTCGGTCTTTTACATTGGTATCAGAGCAAGAATGGGATGGATAGAATTTATGGACCACCAAATCCACTTCCTCCGAACCATTGGGATTTTTGCATCCAAATACTACCCAAGCATCATTTCACACAGTTCATCACCTCGCACTTTGGACAAGATTTTTTGCATATGATCACCATATCTGAGGAACCCTTGGTGCTTCTGGTTGTAACTTATGGAGAACAATGGATGTGCTGTTTCTATGTGTTAATAAATTAGATAGATTGGGAGTGGTGTGATAGAGGAGCAACCATGGTGGCAATACCTGATGTTATCCTTGCTATGCAACAACAAATCGAGCACCTTACTCAATTGTTGGATGAACAAGATCTTTGACGACAAGAGCAGGTGGAGAGAGTACCAATTTGAGACGGAGAAGATCGGATCAGATTCTCTAAACCCAAGGTATTTGAAGGCAAGAATCTCTCGGGTGCAGAAGAGAATTTTGTGTTTGATTGTGAACGTTATTTTGAAGCTACCAATCTACAAGATGAGCAAAAACAGATTCTCTTGGCTTCTAGCCAATTGGATAGAGTAGCAAAGCTATGGTAGAGATTTCGAGTGGAGCGAGCCGAACGACAAATGGTTGCACCAATCTTGACATGGGCAGAATTCAAGAGTGCAATAATCACTCGGTTCCAAGCTATAAATACCACACGAGCTGCACGGGATAAGTTGGCAGAGTTCAAACAGATTGGTTTTGTAAGAAGTTACATCACACAGTTCAAAAACACCATCATGCAAATTCCAGATATTTTGGAAGGTGAAGCTTTGGATTGATTTGTGAGGGGCTTGAAGGCAAGAACCAAATTAGAGGTAACCATGCAAGAGCCACAACACTTGGAGGAAGCCATGCGGTTGGCCAAACGTTTTGATTCCTTGGTGGCAACAACTTGGTCTCGACCTCAACCCCCACAAAGCCTACCAATACACTACACACAAGTGGAGGCGCCAGTACCAATGGAGGTTGATGCAATTCAATGAAGACCATTGGGCATGGCAGACAGGGAGAAACTATGACAAAATGGTGCTTATTTTTATTGTCGCCAGTTGGGGCATCGCATTGCTGAATGTCCACTTAAGAATGGACGACCTCGACAAGTTGCCCAAGTGGAGGTTGTGGAGTGGAATGATCAGGGAAACAAGGAATCCCAGTAGGAGATTTCGAGCCGCCTACTGGGAGCTTGATTAGTTCCAATGGGATTGAAGGCTCGACCTATGCAAGTCTGCTTCACTTGCAAGGTATGATATCTAATAGGGGTTGTAGGATTTTGGTTGATTCTGGAAGTTCAGAGAATTGCATGTCTATGCAAGTAGCAAAGGAATTGGGTATTCCTATCAAGCCAGTGATTGGAAGTAGTTTGATGATGGCGGATGGTAGAAAGGATTTTGCATTCCGTACCTCGCATCTTGTTACCTTCAAGATTGGGAAGGAGTATTTGGAGTGTATGAGGTTTGTAGTGGCACCTCTACACTATGATATCATTCTGGGTTGGGTTCAGGTAAAATTCCTAAGGTTCAATTTGATTGGACCCGATGCCAAATTCAAGTACAACACCAAGGTAGGAATTTCCAATTAGGTTGTTTGACACCTCTGAGTAATACACCTAAGAATAGTCAATCCCAAGATGGGAAGTTTTTTGAGAAGGTAGCCATAGAGCAAATCTAGAAGGGAGATGAGTCCCAAGATGGGAAGTTTGCCAAGAAGGCAACCATGGAGCAAGCTTGGAAGAGAGATGAATTCCTAGAAGGGAAGTTTGTTAAGGAAGAAACCATAGAGCAAGCTTTGGAGGAAGATACGTTTGTATTCGCGGTGTGGATCAAGCCTATTGCACAAGAACAATCTGAGGAGTGCCAAGTGCCACATCAAGCAATGGTTGATCAGATAGTTTAGGAGTTTGCAGATATATTTTTGGATGATCTGCCAAAGGGATTAACCTCTGATTGAGGTATGCACTTCAAGATCGAGTTATTGCCAGAGAGTACTCCAGTGAGGAGACCAATCTATTGGCTCTCACCAAAGGAGTTGGAGGAGTTGCAAATAACACTTACAGAGTTGTTAGAGAAGGATTTCATACGACATAGTACCTCTCCTTGGGGAGCACCGGTACTATTTGTTCCAAAGAAGGATGGAAGACTTCATTTCTGTATTGATTACCGTGGGCTCAATAAGCAAACCGTGAAGAATGCATATCTCTTGCCTCTGATCGATGAATTACTTGATCAACTAAGTGAAGCACGTTACTTTTCCAAGTTGGATCTTTGTAGCGGCTATTGGCAAATTCTGATTGATAGAGAGGATGTGCAAAAGACTGCCTTTTGCACAAGGTATGGACATTTTGAGTGGAG
Source organism: Lunularia cruciata (assembly GCA_948567375.1). NCBI lineage: Eukaryota > Viridiplantae > Streptophyta > Marchantiopsida > Lunulariales > Lunulariaceae > Lunularia > Lunularia cruciata. The sequence continues at coordinate 14,593,103 of OX419757.1, read as the reverse complement.
AGTTCTACCTTTTGGACTCACTAATGCTCCAACAGTCTTCATGGATCAAATGCATCGAGTGTTGGATGGACTATTGGATTGGTCAGTGGTGGTGTTTCTTGGATGATATCTTAATCTATAGCAATACAGAGGCAGAACACGTGAATCATGTGCGAGAAGTCCTAAGACAACTACGACAATGGAAATTTTACTGCAAGAAGTCGAAGTGTGCTTTTTGGCAGAAGGATTCTTGGGTCATAAGATCTCATCAGAGGGGATCAAGATGGAGGAAGAGAAGATCAAGGCCATTACTGATTGGCCTACCCCAAAGGATGCTACAGAAGTACGGGCATTCAATGGATTGGCCAGTTTTTACGGCGGTTCATCCACTATTATGCTCATATGGCTGCACCATTGACTGACCTCTTGGGAAAGAACTCGAGCTTCCAATGGAACACCAAACATGAAAAAGAATTCAAGAAGTTGAAACATGTGGTGTCTTCAAGACCCATTCTTCAACCATATGATCCTCAACTACCTTGTGTGGTTGATTTTGATGCTTCTAACTTTGCAATTGGAGCTGTGTTGCAACAAGAATTTCCAGATGGACTACATCCCATTGCCTTTGTGTCTCGCCGACTAAATACAGCTGAAAGAAATTAATCTACTCGAGATCGGGAACAACTTGCAATGGTATATGCCACCAAGGTATGGAGGCATTATCTCTTGGGGAAACAAGTGATCATGCAAACTGATCACAAACCATTGTTGCAGACCTTACACCTGGAACACATGAAGAGTCGACATCATCCATGGGAAGAGCAACTTCAATTGTATGACATCAAACTTGAGTACAAACCAGGTCGGTTCCATGTCATCCTTGATGCTCTATCACGACAACCTAATTTGAAGTCCCTTCCTCTCATCGCGGCAGCAATTACGATGGTGTCAATTGACCCCAAGATCCATAACAAGTTTTGGTTAGCTCTACAACAAGATCCCTTCTTCCAAATGGTACATGGTCGTCTAACAACAAGTGACAAGGAGTACAACACCTTCTCCTTCAAGGAAGGCCTTCTATTCCATGCGGACCGGATCTATGTTCCAACCAAAGGTGATCTTTGACTTGTGTGCCTTCAAGAAGCCCATGATTTACCCATCGTTGGTCACATGGGTGTGGAGAAGATCTTAGGTACCCTCCAACATCAATGGTGGTGGCCCAACATGACACAAGATGTTCAAGAATTTGTCAGATTGTGTGAGAGCTACCAACGTAACAAGGCCAATAACCAAAAGCCGAGTGGACTCCTTCAACCACTCGCCATTCCATCCACTCATTGGGAGCATGTGAGCTTGGATCTCATCACATCCTTGCCAAAGACAAAACAAGGACACACCACAATTGTGGTGTTTGTGGATAAGCTTAGTAAGCAAATCCACTTGGCACCAACCTATGATACCGTGGATGCTCCAACCTTAGTGCAAATCTACTTCAACAATGTCTTCAAGCATCATGGGATGGCACGTGTACTCATCTCTGACCGTGATCCTCGATTTATTGGGAAGTTTTGGCAAGCATTCTTCCAGATACTCGGCACCAAGCTTGCTTTGTCCACGGCCTATCATCCTCAAACTGATGGACAAACCAAATGTGCAAATTGTACATTGGAGGATATGTTGCGGGCCTTTGTCAATGTCCACCATACCAATTGGGATGAATGTCTTGCAGCTGCAGAATTTGCATACAACAATTCCAAACAGGCAAGCACCAGATTTTCTCCCTTCTTTCTCAATTTTGGCCAAGATCCGCTTGTTCCAGATTCTCTTCTTGCTCCCCTTCCATCTCAGGTTCCTCATACTTCCACATTCTTGACCACTATATCCCAATCACTCCAACAAGCCAAGTCTCACCTCCTTGTTGCTCAGAATCACCAAAAACAATATGCGGACCACCATCGTCGTGATCTCACCTTTGAAGTTGGTGATAAAGTCATGCTATCCTCTAGTAACCTCCCTATCCCACTTGATACCCAAGTTCATAAACTTGCCCCTAACTGGATAGGACCCTTTGATATCACCCAACTTGTCTCTCTTGTTGCTTATCGACTTGCCTTACCTTGTCACATGCGTATCCATCCTGTCTTTCATGTTTCCAAGTTGAAACCCTTTGTTCATAACTCCTCTTCCTTTTCCTCTCGAGTCCAACCTCCCCCTCTTCTTGTCCCTATCAATGATCATGAGGAGTACAAAGTTGATTGTATCCTTGCACGTCGCCATATCCAACAAGGCTGTCGCCAACATACAAAATACAAGGTCCTTTGGAAAGGGTATCCCCTTCATGATGCCACCTGGGAGCCTCTTTCTCACCTCCAGAATGCATAGACGGCTGTAAAAGACCGAAACCGAGGAGAGAAATAGGAGAATGGAAGCTCACATTGGGACATTTGAATGAGGGAAAACTCCGAATGCCTAACATGAGCTTCGGCCTTGGTATTTATAGGTAGCATACAAGACCCTTGAAGCTTCTCAAGAAGTTTCCTTGAGCCGCTTTCTTGGAGTGCAAGCCAAGTTAACTAGGAAGCTTCTCAAGAAGCTTCCTTCTAGAAGCCGCCTACTTGGCGTGCAAGCTAAGCTAGATAGAAGCTTCTAGAAGCTTCCTTCTAGAAGCTACCTACTTAGGGCGCAAGTTAACTAGTTGGGAAGCTTCCTAAGAAGCTTCTTAGATGCTTCTAGAATATTCTAGGCTATTTTGTCTTATTCTCTACTTCGTAAGCCCGACTAACTTCGTCACTAAACTCCATATTGTTACAACGACCATCCAGGAATTTGAAGCTTCATTGGCGACGAGGACGTCACCAACTAGCGGCGGGGGAATATGTAACAATATGAAGTTTAGCAATGAAGTTAGTTGGGAGTTTAACAACAAAGTAGTTGGGCTTACGAAGTAGCACATAAGACAAAGTAGCCTAGAATATTCCAGAAGTATCTAGGAAGCTTCTTGGGAAGCTTTTCGGTTAGCTTACCTTGCACCTTAAGTAAGTAGCTTCTAGAAGGAAGCTTCTAGAAGGAAGCTTCTAGAAGCTTCCAACTAGCTTAGCTTGCATGCCAAGTAGGCGGCTTCTAGAAGGAAGCTTCTTGAGAAGCTTCCTAGCTAACTTGGCTTGCACTCTAAGAAAGCGGCTTGAGGAAGCTTCTTGAGAAGCTTCTCAAGGGCCTTGTATGCTACCTATAAATACCAAAGCCAAAGCTCATGCTAGGCATTTGGAGTTTTCCCTCATTCAAGTGTCCCAATGTGAGTTTCCATTCTCCTATTTCTCTCCTTGGATTCGGTCTTTTACACCTACAATGGCCGAATCATGACATTCCGCTAGAATGGTGGTGCGCAATTCTGGGACATTTGGAATCTATAATTTGCCATCACAAAAGGTGAGTCCTTGGGTATTGGTGACGACTTTGGATGATTGCCCTTCTATAATCTGTGGATCAGTTTTTGTAGCCGCCAGAATCTCTAGCCAGAATTTAAGGTTAATCTGAACCTCTGCCACCAAGTTGTTTTCCATTGGCATGCGGGTAAATGCATCTACAAGTTGCTTCTTACCTTCAATGTAGGTGATTGTCATGTTGAAGCATTATCGCCACTCTGCCCATCAAATCTGGCAATGAGATAGATCCTTCTGCATATCGAGGTAGACTAGGGGTTTGTGCTCTATCTCTACCACAAATTCCTTTTTGCCCAGATAGTGCTTCCAATGCTTGGTTGCCAGGATGATGGCCAACTCTTCTCGTTTTGTGGTGTGGTAGTTGCGCTCTACCGGTAACAACTTTCGAGAGAAATATGCAATGGGATGCCATTCTTCATGCCACTCTTGTTGTAGGACTGCTCTGATTGCTACGCCTGATGCATCTGTAGCCAACTTGATTGGACGTTTTGGGTCATACCACTTCAAGATTGGTGCATGTAGTAAGGCGACTTTCAATTCTTGAAAGGCCAACTCTTGTGCGGTTCTCCATGTCCACTTATTCCCCTTGCCAAGCAGTGCTGTTAAAGGTTGTGCAACCTTGGAGAAGTCCTTGACAAATTGACAATAGAATCCTGTCAAACCCAAGGAGCTCTTGAGTTGATTTTGATCTTCTGGGGCACTCCAATTTTGAATGAACTCTATTGTATCTGTCAATACTTGAATACCCTCTGCACTTACTCTATGCCCCAAGTAGTCTACTTCAGACTTACCAAACTCACACTTTGAGATTTTGGTATACATTCAATTCTGTCTTAGAATCTAGAGGACTTCTTGTAGATGCTGTTTGTGTTGTGTCATTGTGCTATTGTATACTAAGATGTCATCCAGGAAGATGATGACAAAATTATCCAAATATGGACGAAATATGTCATTCATTAGACTCATGAAAGTGGCAAGTGCGTTAGTGAGACCAAAAGGCATCACGAGATACTCAAAGTGGCCATACTTGGTTCGAAAGGTAGTCTTGGACACATCCTCCTTTGCAATTAGGATTTGATTGTAACCGCTCCGCAAATTTAGTTTGGTGAAGTGTCTTGCTCCATTGAGTTGATCGAATAGATCATCCATGCAAGGTGAGGGGTATTTGTTCTTCACTGTTTGCTGATTGAGACCCCAATAGTCAATGCACATGCCCATTGTACCGTCTTTCTTCTTCACAAACAAGACCAAAGCCCCATATGGTGATATGCTAGGTTGGATGAACCCTTTTTGCAGCATATCCTCAATTTGATTCTTGCACTCCTCCAACTCATGAGGTGATAGGCGATATGGGGCCTTATAAGGAGTTGTCTTCCCCGAGAGAGTCTCAATTTTATGATCTACTCTCCTTTTTGGTGGTAATCCTGAGGGTAGATCATCAAGAAAGACATCTTGAAACTCATTTACGACATCCTTCAATTTCTCAAGAATTTGTCCCTCGAGTTGTGCACTCTGGACTTCTCTTATTAGACCCATGAAACACCTATCAGTCTTACAGATAGCTGTTGTCCCTATGACATAGAGAGGCAATTCTTGCCTATGTGATTTTTCTTTAACCCCAATGATCAACCATTGGTGGGTTCTCACTACTTTCTTCCTCCAATCTATCATAGGGTTGTAATGCTCCATCCATGGCATACCTAAGATTGCATCATAACAAGCTAATTGTATCACTCGCCACTCAATTGCTTCTTGATATTTTCCTACAGAGAGTGTTACTTGCTTGGGTAATGATTCAATCCTCTCTGTTTGTCCGTTAGGTAACTCTACTTCTTCACTCTCATCTCTCTCTAGATCCATTCCCAATTTATTGCAATAGAGCAAGATAGGAAATTATCTATGGCTCCCGGATCTATTAACACTCTCACTTGATTGCCTTCAAGGACCTCATTCACTACAATCAATTATGAGGTTGCCTTTTGGTACCTTTGTGCACTTGTCTTCTTCCTTCCCTCACTTTTTTGCTTTCTTATTGAGCAAGTAAGGCCGCAAGGTACATTTATTGGCAATCTTCATTTTCTGAAGTGATTTCCACCTCCTCCTCTTCAATGCGTCTCTCCATGTTATTCAAAGATTGTTTGTATGAAGGTCAAGGGCCTCTGGGAAGTCGAGCACGACAGTTGGTAGATATATGCCCAATACAACCACAATTGTAACAATGATGTTGTTCTCCTCGAGTTCCTTCTCCTCGTGGGACTCCATCTCTCCATTCTCTACCCGTCTCCGTTCTCCTTGAAGAGGGTCGTGCTCCTCGGTCTTGAAATCAAAGGTTGCCCAATTCCATCGGTACTGGTCCATCCATGGGTGGCATTTCTGCCCAATAATGTTGAGGTGGAACTACTCCTTCACCTCCACCTAATGCTCCAGCTATTCTTTGCACACACGCAATGGCTTCAAATATCATGCAAGGATTTTGTACCATGACTTCTTGGCAAACCCGCTCCTTCAACCCTCGTTAAAATTTTCAAGAGCCTCTGCTAGAATCATGTTGGTTATTGCAACTTGTAGATCCAGAAATGCCTCCACATATCTTGTATGCTGTTCTTCTTTTTCAATCCCCATAGTCGGATCCGGGCCATCTGCAAAGAATCCACCAATTGGAAATTCTTCAGCAATCCTTCTTGCATTGCTGTCCATGTGAGCTCCCTTCTCTTGGCCAACATGGATTGTTCCCAAGCTTTGTACCATGTGAGGGCTTTATTGGTCAAGTACCCACATGCAACATGCTTGGTGATCTCTGTTGAGAACAACTAAAAATATCAATTCATTCTCGAGATCCAGTTCTCCACTACTCCCATCGTACGCTGCCCCTTGTAAGGCTCAATGTTGCAGGTCTTCTTCATCAGAGTAGTAATGTGGCTTCATCATTGATAGGGTTTGTAAGCACATGTGCCTCTCCAAGTACTTCAATCGCAGGTATTGGATTTTGAGATGGCTCTTCTTCTTGCATTGCTTGATCATTCTTGAGGGTCTGCACTTGACTTTGTAACGCCTCCATGGTCATCTTAATCTCTCAAAATTTGTTCAACATCTCCTGCATTCCTTGCATTAACTCTTGCAACTACGGATCCATGGTTCTTGTAACACTCGATTGCTATACCTTAAACTTCAATAGAGAGTTAATATGATCACTCTAGAGTGCGCACAAACTATAAGAACTACCATTGAGACCTTAGAAGCTACCACTTGTTGGTAATATTCCTCACCAAAATTCCTGACCATGAAATCCCTAAACATCACTTTTGGTCTTACTACATAACAAATTTCTACTTGAGTGTTAAAAGGGAAAGGATTTGGGACATTCAAATCCATCACAACAAAATGTAAATGGTCAAATCCCACTCTCTCTCGTAAATCACTGTAGGCAAAATCACTGGGTTTGGTGAATTCATTATTGTATCCATGAACTCTACTCTGAAGTGAAAAACCAAATACACTCTCACTTGCTCATGCAAAATGTACATAATCTTGATGTTGAATGGATTCAAGAATGGAAAGTGAGGCATTGGATATTTTCCTCTCGGAGCATCCATTCTATCCTCCTAATCTACCAATTACACCAGAATGTCTCTCCTCAAAATTACTCAATCTCAATAGCCCATGTTCTTCCAAGAGGGATGATCCGCTCTCTTGGACAACACTTGCTCTGATACCATTGTAATACTCCGAGGATAATAGACCTAAAGAGAAACTCACCATGAGAAACATACACTTTCACACTCAAGCTCCAATGCCCCAAAGGAGCACCTTCTCTTTATATATATAGGCAAAGCGGATCTCCTCCAATGAAGCTCCACCTTAGGATTAGGTACATAGATAAGTGACATGTCAACAAGCTCCACCCTTGGATTACTTACTTGGATGGGTGACATGTCAGTCCTGGTCCTATCTGGTTGGTCAAACAAGCTTTGATCGGAGGGAATCTTTTAGAGAATCGTCCTATAGGAATCTTAGAATCACGTGGGTGAGGTACTGTTGGAAAGCTCTTGACAAGACAAAGCAGGGAGGGAGGGAAGGCCAAACTTTTTTCCATTGGACGGAAATCTGCACATTTTGAGGCCTAATTCATCTGTTTAGGCATCCAAAATTGCCTTCAAAGATTTCAGGCATATTTCTATTCCAACTCTATTAGTAGAAGTCCCCTTTTGGTGATAAATATTTCTTACCTATTTAGTCCATCCTGTGAGACATCCTTCCAGATGTTACCAACCCAATTCTCACCTTCAAATCATATGTCTAGCTATTTGTTCTAAGGTTTTCAAATCTATTTCGGTTTTCTGCCCTATAAGTAGAAGTACACTTTTGGTGATACTTCTATTTGATCTATTTTGACCATCATGTATAACATCATTCCAGATGTTACCAAACCAAATTTCACATCTAGATCATATGGCTAGCTCTTGGTATTACATATATCTAGAATTTGCATGATGATGTTTTGAAATTGTGTGAGGTAGCCTCTTATTGAGCCAATCTACTTCAACTCTGCCAATTTATCTTGTGCGGCTTGGGTGGCATTTATAGTTTGAAATGGACCAAATATTGCATCCTTGAATTCCGTCCATATCAAGATTGGTGCAACAATCTACCGTTCAGCTTGCTCCACTTGGAATCCCCACCAAAGTTTTGCCACACCATCTAATTGGCTAGAAGCCAAGAGAATCTATTTCCATTCATCTTGAAGATTGGTGGCTTCAAAGTAATGTTTACAATAAAAAAATAATTTCTCCACTATGCATGGAAGATTCTTGCCTTCAAACACCTTAGGTTTTGGAAATCAAATATGATCTTCTCCATCTTGGACTGACACACTCTCTATATATTCTCTTTGTTGTTGGTCTTGTTCATCCAACAATTGAGTAAGGTGCTCAATTTGTTGTTGCATCGCAAGGATAACATCTGGTATTGCCGCCATAGCTACTACTCTATCCTACTACTCCCAATTTATCTAATTGATTAACACATAGATACAACACATCTAGCTTTCTCTGTAAGTGACAACCAGAAGTATCAAGGGTTCCTTAGACATGGTGATCATATGTAGAAAATCTTGCCCAAAGCGTGAGGTGATGAATTGTGTGAAGTGGTGCTTGGGTGATATTTGGACATGAAAATCCCAATGGTTGGCGGAAGTGGATTTGGTGGTCCATAAATTCTATCCATCCCATTCTTGCTCTGATACCAATGTAAAAGATCGAGACCAAGGAGAGAAATAGGAGAATGGAAACTCACATTGGAACACTTGAATGAGGGAAAACTCCAAATGCCTTGCATGAGCTTTGGCTTTGGTATTTATAGGTAGCATACAAGGCCCTTGAGAAGCTTCTCAAGAAGCTTCCTCAAGCCGCCTTCTTAGAGTGCAAGCCAAGTTCACTAGGAAGCTTCTCAAGAAGCTTCCTTCTAGAAGCCGCCTACTTGACATGCAAGCTAAGCTAGTTGGAAGCCTCTAGAAGCTTCCTTCTAGAAGCTACTTACTTGCGGTGCAAGCTAAGCTAGTTGGGAAGCTCCCCAAGAAGCTTCCTAAATACTTCCGAAATACTCTAGGCTAATTTGTCTTCTGTGCTACTTTGTAAGTCCGACTAACTTCGTAAGTCCAACAGTAGTATTGATATGAGAAATTGGCCCTATTGCACCTGAGATATCCAAGCTATGTAAGTTAGAAAGTCTACAAACTACCAGAGCATACAAAGAAGCATCACCTAGAGTGATTTCTCTCCTACGGATTGCACCATCCAATGCTCTCTATAGAGCAATAAGCACACGTTATCTAAAATATGCTACAAAGTATGAGAGTGAGAGTGGTACTTGGCATTTTATATGATGAGCTCTCATGCACTCCCTAAAAAATATGTTTAATGCCATGTCCATTGCTCCTATACCTCCAAGGTTAGAGGAACAAGGAGGTGACCTTGTTGCATACCCCTATACTTAGGAGACCTTGCATGTTATTGCACTGCTTGCTGCCCATCCAAAAGGATGAGTAATCACTCTCTCCAAAACTACATCATGCATAGGGTCCATAACCACAACATTTGCCACTAACACCTGATCATCTCGGACCAAGTAAAAGTCTACTCTAACACGTGTCATCTACAAAGAATATGAATGCTCTCTCAAATCAAGGTATCCACTCTCTTGTGCCATAAAAAACAAAATATCCATGATGGCATCATGGGTAGCTATCCTCTGTCCTCCATGAGGGCACTATGTCATATGGACCATTGCTGCATCTAGTGTAGAACCACACCCACAAGTGAGTAACAAAGATGTAGATTGGTGGACCAAACCTAGGCAAAACCTCATCATTGTAGAGAAAGTGGCTTGTGCAAGTTAGGATTCCTTAATGCACGGTTGAGCTAGGATCCAAGAGCCTACACCCTTGCTGGAGCAACAACAAAGATGTGCTCTAGTGGCCCAAGGAATGGATGAGTCAACAAAGAGAGAATGTAGCATATGTTGACATTATTGCTCCATCAAGGAAGACTACAAACCTTTGGTCCAATCAGATGGTAGCAAAGCAAAGGATGGAAGATCCTCATGTGCCTATGGAGATAGACCATCTCTTGTATGCCACAATAACACAATAACACATGGAGAGAAAAGGATTCCTCCTCCACTTCGGTCATATAAGTCTCTTAAACTAGCCTATCAGCAACCACAACATGGAAGGAAAGTAGGGTTGCCAAGAGAGCACAACTACCCAAAAACACTATAAGTGCTATCTCCTCCATAGATAATAATCCTACCCCTCCAAAAAATACTAGTAGAGATGTATATCTTTGTGCAAAATCACACACTTACATGTTCCTAGTCCATTGATATCACCAAAGACTCCCATGATCCTCCTATCAAAAGCTCTCAAACATGATAGGAAAGTCAAGGAAGGAGGAATCATGTAAAAAAAGGTAAGTCAATCTATGGGCAATACTAGAGGAGAGTATACCAAAAGCCACATGTGGATCTCCTAGTAGAGGAAGGTCATCTACATGGAGAATATCCTTTGCAAGCGCAACGTTTAAGAAGCATGTGACAAAATCCTTAGATCCTACTAGCACTCCAACAATACATAGTCCATATGTAAGTGTAACACACACCTTTGGAAGCTCAAGGTGGGAAGGGATACATAAAGAGGACCATGCTTTGCACTTTGACACCTTGACTCTCAAGCTTACAAGATGTAGCTTGATAGTAAAGTGATCAAAGGCTTGCCTAATCTAATCTACGGGGCCCACAATGTGTGTATCATTGGCTAAGGAGGGAAATACATAACCTAACATGGCCAAAGTTGTAGATAAGAAAGCTTTGAAGTGAGCCATGGCAAACAAAGGTCCCCTTAAAGGATCTCCTTGGTGAGTATTGACAATTTACTCCAAGATGGTGACTCCCTCTTGTGACCACCCATGCTGGTAGTAAAGGGAAGTAGGAGAGCCATATAGCAACCACACAAAAGGAATGAGACTCGCCAAGGATTTCTCAACCTCTGTAAGCTCTCTAAAGATAGATGCCCAAGAGACACTATTAAATTTTTTCTCAACATCCACCTACATGACAATCCACTCTAGACGGATATCTAAGAGTGCCTTGATGCCTAGGGAAATAGCCTCACAACCTTCAGCTGTAGCTACTCCAAACTGATGTGGACTGAAGTGCTCTCAAAAGTGAGATTGATGGTGAAGGACAATGGTGTGGCTAAGCAAACACAAAAAGATCTCTCCAATAGCAATTGGTCTAATGCTCCCCGTGTCCTTCTCTATGATGAGAAGTTGACTAGCCCCTAACACTTGACTAATTGACGTAGGAATATCTCCCCTTGCTATTGTTGTAGCCACCTAAAATAGCTTAATAAGGATCACATGCCTGAAAGCAATATCTATGATGCTCATATTCCATCCTTGACAAGCCTCTTGAGGAGAGGAGCGGTGAGGCAAGGAATAGTGCACAATGCTTATGCAAAAAGCAACCTATTAAGATATAAAAGCTGCTCAGGCTGATAATCCAAGACCTTGAATGGTACTCCCTCTCTTGCCATAGGATGGAGTGAGCATAGGGAAGAGATAGTCTCATCAGTGAGACTAGCCATAGTCAAGGGGTGTAGCGCTCATGCTACTAGACTAAACTCTCTTTCATGACCCAATGTCCTATACCTATGTAATCAAGTGGACTATATGGTATTTTGTAGTAGAATTTTTCTCCTAAAACATGTAGCTCTAATTGACTCATCTTGTAGGGTGGCCCAATCTCCCACTCAAAATTGATGAAATCAAACAACTATCTCTCTATGGCACGCACATTGCCATCTAGCATAACAAAGGCATCATCGAGGGAGTAAGAGGAATAAGAACCATGCTAACTTGTCCCAAGGATCATGTGCTAAAAAATCAAGTGGTAGGCAAAAAGCTTTTCTAGCCTCATCATGGAGTGTAAAAATTAGCCTATGGAATAGACATGGATACAAAAAACTAGTCTCAAATAACTCCACAATACAACCCGCCTAAGATGCTAACAACTTCCATGACTCGATTGGTATCCCTAGCATGATCAAACAAAGGGATAGAGGAAACATGTGTAATCCCAAGTCTCACCATTGTTGATGTGGTTGCTTGCCTCACATGAGCATCCCAAGTGGTTCCAATCGTAGTCCTTATGCATCTTTCTTACATGGATCTTTACTCCTTGCAAGGCAAAGCATTGATGACACACCGGGTATGGTGTATCCTGAGCTGCTCTAGGCAGCCCCGCATGGGGAAGTGTAGCCATGGCTAGCACAAGAATAACACTAGTAACGTGTGATGCTCTTCTCCATATCTCCCCATACATGCAAAACCACAACCCCTCACATTCCAACTCACATGAGTTTATAAAATCTCTCCAACCCTAAAAACCATAAACTCTCATAACTTTCAATTTCCATCTCAAAAATTCAAAACTCTCAAAATTTTTCAAACTAGGTTTCCATGGAACTCCATTATGAAAACCAAGAGATTAAAAATTAAAAATTCCAGACCCATCAATCTCAATGTGAAGTAGTCACTCTAAACCTAAAAAACCTAAAAGTTCTCATAATTTTCTATTTAATTCTCCATAGCCTTCAATCTCGATACTCATGAAACCGAAATTGAAAAATGAACAGAATTGACTATTGACTCTTGTGAGATATGCATATGAGCTCTCTAAAATTCTAGAATATCCGGATCTCCTTTCTCATTCTCTCGTTCCCTTTCCTCCCATTGATGAGAGATACATATTGTTTAGTGTAGTGGTTGCTAACCCCTACAAGAAAAGAAGAGTCTTAAGCACAAGTAAATATACAAGCAAGGGAAAAGGCAATTAATACCTCCATCGGTATGGAGAATCTACTATGTATCATGACTAGCCTTGTATGCTTTTGGATCTTTGGCATGGGAGGTTTTTGTGTATCTTTATCATCATTTGATCGTCTTCTTTGAGATAAGGGGTTATAACAATTTTGCTCAACAACAATGGGATGTTTTTCACTTTGAACACAATTCCATCCTTCATTCTTCCTACCTGATATTTCTTCAGAGGATTTTTTCGATTCAGCAGTAAACTGTTTGGCTTTTATGCGATCTAGATGATTAAGGCATGTTCCATTGGTTTGGGAGTTTGCGGTTATTTCCCCCCTCGGATGCCTTGTGCTCTTTTTCCTATTTTGCGCTATCCTTACCTTGCTTTACTTTCTTTTTCATTAAACTATCCTAAATGGCTGGTTCTTCTACTCTAACAACTTGCTTGATCGTACATGCCTAGCATGTAAGTGATTAAGCTCATCAAACTAGATTTCAAGGACAAAAAATATCTCGTCGACTGCGTGACACGTTTGGCTGTGCCAGCCGTCCATGTGCACATCATTGAAATGAAAATCATCAATAGAAGAACACAAGAAAGTAAAACAACGACATGGAGTGCTTCAAATTGACTTTCACTGTCACTGCTGTAACATATCATATTGGGCAGAGAGCTCTTTGTAAACCGCGTTGGAATCTCGCCTTTTGGGCTTCTGTCCAGGTTCCTCTACCATATCACACGTCAGTTCTCACTGTGATTCATTTGACTTTGTCCTACTTCAAATCTCCGCTCATAAAGTCAGGAAGAAAAGGAATGCAAAACTTCTAAACCCTGGCCAATCCATGATCCGTATTCCAGGCACGAGATGCTCTAAAGCTTAAAAAGTACGTGCAGCTAACTACTGTACGATAAGAGACATTTGCTTCGGGGTGTAAACCCGGGCCTGGTGGGAAATGAACGAACGGCTTGGGAGCTTCTTCACTGACTTGCCATGTTCTCATCTGAAATCATCTGACGCAGCAGATGAGATTGTTGTGTGTGTCTTTTACACCAGCTGCATCTTAGAAAATCGTACTTCTAGGGTAATAGGGCAAGAAGAGTCCAATCCATAATTGAGAAGCAAGTCAAATCGAAATATGTAACTCAAATGTCGCCACTTTTGGCTGCCTCTGTTTCGTTTCGAGGATCTCTCTCTTTCTCGGTTTCTCGGATCCAACCTCTTACAGTGAGTGAAACACTGGAAGGGGAACATAGACTATGGCTACCTATACGCTGTTAGGGTAGTTTGTTGGACTTGTTCTGTGGAGTATTTTACATTCTTAGAGCGATAACACTGAGCATGTCTTTCTTATGTGACTCTTATCGTGTATATGACAATTTTCAGTTTGAGTCTGCGGAGCGAGCTTTGAGGTGCACCGGAAGATGGAGTACAGTCAGTTTCCTTGCATTCTTTCGCCGAGCGTGTACGCTAAACTAGGCAAAATTGGACTTAGCCATATCCAAAGCTTGGCAAGAAGACGCAACCACACTCAGACGTGCTTAACATTGCGCGTCGGTCGTGGAAGCGATACCAATATCGTATTTCACTATAGCATTCGTTCTCTGGATGAAGTAAGCAATGTCATTCTAAGAGGAAATGTTCTACTTCTACTTGAAACATCACAATCTGGATCTGGATATGGATTGTGGTGACGTAAACATGGCTAGGGTAATATGAGGCACTATGGCGAATTCCAACTCGTAGATGCGATCAAAGTTCTTCATATTGTACGGAACTGCGGGGATGATAGATTGTTCATCATTTCTGAGATGTTTTGCGCTTCAAGCTTTTCATAACTTCACACAAGATAAACCACATGCGGTCAGTACTCTATAAAACTCGATAAGACACCCAAAGTTTCTGGGCTGAACTGCGATTTCAGCCTTCAAGTTCCTGGCCTTTGTTATTACCAGTCAGCAAGAATCAAATAACAAATTACGGACTTCCAGAACAATACAGAGTCTCAGTTCGAGAAATTTATGAAATGGCTAGAGGGGTGGAATGACCACTCATCAATTCCAATGGACATACCACCTACGGATAATTGTTTTCCCAATGAAGAGATCTATAAAAACACATGTAGAAGATTTTCAAAACAAGTTTTGGATATGAATAACTAACCAAAGAATTCCAAAATTTACAAACATGGATAGAGTCCCATTGAACTTCTGGGTAATCTGCACCGTATCCCATAGAAATTTAACGACCTCCCATCCACAATGAAGAAAATTGCTACGAAAACCATAGGCGCTCAACTGAAACCCCCAATATGTCGTGGGAGAAACGGTGCAGCAAAAACACCCGTTGGACTGGTTGGACTGGTGGCCAAGGTCACCAGTTATCAGACACAAACTTTTACGACCTTATGCTGTCCCGACTAAACTAGCGAGCTAGTCCTACGGCCCCTGTCCACCGCTTCGAGATCTCAGTATCTTATCTTTGCCGGCGTCGTTTCGATCGACTACTCAACCTTAGGTTCGGAAACGTGTTGCTCTGTGTCTTTCTTTACGAAATCTGAATCTGGCCCAGCTAAACTAGCAAGCCAAGAGCCGCTAGTCGTTACATCAAGATCTCAAGTTAGTGTCTACTTTGTCCTTTAACATGTATGCTATAGAAGTTCACCAACCCAATGAACTCTTGCACTCTACTCACATTTGTAGACCAAGGAATACATGCAATAGCCTCCACCTTGGTCTATTGAACACCAAGTCTTTCATGGTAGATAGAGTAAGGGTGTTTACTGTAGTCTAGGAGGCTGTTGAGGGCCGAATGAGAGCTAGAAATATATAGAAAGGTGTACAATTACTCGTTTGAGGACTCCTGAACGAGCAACCTGCTGAAAATTGAAAACGTTGAGACCATTATAGTTATGGTCTAAGTGGGAAAATAGATACAAGGACACTTTCCGTGGCATGGATACCACATTTATAAAATGGAGATAGGTAAATGAAACTGACTTTGAATTGAAACTAATGTGCGCAAATTTTACAATGTTCTTATGATTTGAAGAAAATCATCGTGGCCATTCAAAATCAGGAAACAATCTCAAAATGCAACAATGAATGTCCATTTTTCTGAAATTTATATATCACTTAAAATATAATTATGATGAGAATATATTTTAGAGGCAATGATGAACGTCTTCCCAAAGGATAAAATCCACATTCTAACATTACTTATTGTCCCATAAAGGACAATGTCAACAAGAGAAACTGAAATAATTTTCAGAAATAAGAAAAAGATAGATTGATGTGTATGTTTTATGATACCTAAAAACCAAAATACTTATTCCTAAACTTTAATGGTTAAGAGAATAAATTTTTTCTCATCTTATAATTATTGTAAGCTTCCTGATGTGTATGTACCATTAGGTTATGTAATCCAAAATTGTTATTACAATTTATTTAAATTATCCAATCTAGTAATGATACTCTGATCTACTTATATGCATATGTACCTATTGACGAGCTCTCTATATTTACCCCATAAAATAGTCAATGTACATATGTTATCTAAATTCATCGGACACGATTGGATCATGTCAACGTCTGTAATTTATAAGTCTCAATCAAAATGAATACTGAAAACAGGAAAAATGTAGTAATTTAGAGTTTGAAACCTTTCATCGTGATAGTATCCGGTGACATAATATTGGATAGATAATAGGTATCAAGAACCACTATCAAGAGCGCTCCTGGCGGAATGGAAAGTAAAGTAAGGCAAAGTATCTTTATATGGCAGTTGAAATGTATTTATTAACCATGTAAAATTACATGGTTAGCGGTACGTATTATTTGTTGAACTCCATTTATATGGACTTCTGATGAGACTATATGAAAAATAACTTACTACCTTAGCATTACACTAATTTACCTAAATTCAGTTCAACTAGCCTACTCCATTTTCGCTTTACCAAGCCTCACTAAAGCTTAGCTACCCTTGGTTGAAGTTCAAATGTACGAAGTAAATAACGCTATTCGAAAAGAACTCATAGATTTTGACAAAAGTCAGTAACTTGTGCCTACTATTTGTCATTAGCGGTTAGATATCCAAAATTTTGAATATGGTATTTTGACATCTAAGAGTATTACTGCAAATCTTCCACTAGGTTATTTTTAGTTGGTGAGTAAACATATTTATGAAGATAAGTCAACCAAAAAGCATATTCAGATACTCACATGATGAAACGCTTTAAAGATAGCTTAAGTTGGCCTCATAATTCTTTGATAAACTGTATCTGATTATTTGGATTTGTAATTAATATTACATTACATGTACTTTGGTTAAATAATTTTTATTTAGCGTAAAATATATAATATTGGAAGGAAATTTAAGATTAGAACACTAAAATTGAATAAAATAGGAGAGAAAAGGAGAAAGGATAGAACCAGTACAAAGGATAGAAGAAAAGAGGGGGAAAGAAGAATTGATTGAATGTATTATAGATGTCAACTATAACATAAGATAAGAGAAAGAGCCTTTCTTTTACAAAATGCAAACTTTTATGCTGTTGCAAGAAAATGAATTACAAATCTATGGGTGGTTAATATTGCACTTCAAAGTAAAGCTTAAAAAAGTGTTAATTATAGGATCCATAAATGTCCATTCTTATCCATAAATGATACATGAAAAGTAATCAGAATTAGCAAGTTCATGATTTGTTGAGTTGAGTTCACACCAAAATTTAGTAATAAAATTTATTTGGATATTATATGGATTCTACAATGGGATGTTAATTGGCTTATAAACTCCACTATCCATCCCATCCATCCATTGGTTCTTCCACTCTCATATTCTGATAATGGTCGAAACTCTCGCGTATCAAAGATCCCTCTATTCGTTTATATTCCTAAGACCCTAACTTCTTGCTTATAGGTAAAAAATCTATCCTCTTCGGAAATGATGAAAAGCTTATGTTTCCCATACCTTGTGTTAACAAGTAGACAATATAAAGATGTAATACATCTTGCTTAATATTTAAACGAAAGGAAAAATGGATAATGTAAAAGAGCGAGGCAGCAACAAAGATGATGAAAAATTAAAATTGAGGAGAGTCCACTATGGATTATCAATAACCAATAATCAACCACTAAAACTGGCTGAACTATCCAAAAGTACTAGTCTATCCGAGTCAATCTCTATGCAAAAAATTAACCAATATATATCTATACAGTTTTTAAGTCTTTGTATAAAATCTATATCTAGTAAAGTGCTTATAAGACAAATATTTCATAATTAAATCATTATGAATACATTGATTATGAGTTATATAATGTGGATTATCATGAAGCATTATATAGAAACCAAAAATATGGATGAAGTGACATTTAAGTTACAATCCTCCTCATGAGATATATTCAAGCTTATGTTTTGGAACTATGGAAGCTAAGATGTATAATAATGATCTACAGAATAAAAAACTAACATCTGAGTTATTAAAGGAGATATATTTGATAGATAAGCAACTAAGAGAAGAAGAACTGAACCTTATGATTACAAAAAAATATTTGAATCTAGGGATTATGAATACAAATTACAATGGATAATCTAAAATTGTAATCCAAAATATCAATAATTAACCTTTTGAGTGTTTTGAAACAATAATTGAATCTAGATAAAGCAATACGGAAGTGTATTTATAAGTCTTTGCAATGTAACACTTAAATTAATTAATTATACAAACCATAGAGATAGACCTAATTTAAGAATTTAAAACTTCTCCTATAAATGGTGGAGTAAATGATAAAAGTTGATGATGAGGTAAAAATTTCCTCTAAATTGCAAATAAAGTATAGTAGTACATGGGATGATAGGCTCATAATGTGGATTAAAATACTCCTCATGATAAGAAATAGAGCTAATGGAGTTCCGTCAACCTCTTATCTTATTTAGAGTTTAGCTAATTATTGAGAGTAGATAGTGAAACAATCTTTATTTAGTCAAAATTAAATTAGAGGTCTAATATAGTAAAGGATACTAGCTAGTTAAGTACTTAACAAATTTTTTTTAGGTGAAGTTAAGTTTAGATTTTTAGATGAAGTGAAGAATATGATTTTAGATGAAATTAATTATGAGTGAAAAGTTAATCATAGTTGGTCAAGACATGCAAATGAATTCATTGACTAGAGTATTACTTGTGTTTCTCTTCAATACAATATCTGAATCCACATGAAGAATGCTGATTGATATTGAGGGATGATGATTCAATATTTAAAGAAGAGAAAGTGACATTAAGGTACATCTTATGTTTGAACTTCAATTTGTAGAAGTCTTCAATCCTACCTAAGTTACAAATAGAGTAGAATCATAATAAAGTATAGGTCTTACGAGAAATGCAATCATTATATCCAATATTCACTTATAAAGATTAATAAATATCTTATCCAAATTTTAGTATATCTACTTCAAGGTTATCCAAAATTAAAGAATGATTTATTTAACAATCATGGAAAATTTGCAATTATTGAAGAAGGAAAGAAAAGAAAGATAAGGATAAGGATGATTCTAGATTATTATTATTTTTTTTTTTATGAAATATATATTGTTAGAATATAATATTTAATAAAAAAAGGTTAATAAAATTACTCAATAAACCAAGAAGATCTAAATAGAGATCAATATCATAAATAATGATGTCAACAAACTCATCTTAGATCCTAGATAGAGTATGTGTAATAAAAGTAGAGTAGAAATATATAGCTAAGGCTAAACATAGTAAGAAGGATTTTATTAGAGATGGATTTAGGATATCAAAGAGTCAGCAGTAGTAAATCCATTAAAAATATGAGTTCCACATGGAGAAAAAGTAAAGTGGTTTCTTAAAAAATGTCAATTTATTCTGTAAATATGAATGATTGAAAAAAGAGAGTTAAGAAGAGAGAAAAAAGGAAATACATATATCTACTCTATGTGTAGAGGATTTTGCTTTTACTTGAAAGGAAGAAGTATACTTCAAGGAGATATATTTAAGTATTTGATTGAATTGAGTATCTAAGCCCGCATTTATCTTGAAATAATTAAGATATGTATTTTTCTAACTTGTTGTTACATAATAACAATATTTTATAAATAAAATTTTATTTTTAATATAGAAGATATTTGATATCTTCTATTTGATATCTTTTATCTTCTATCTTCTATATGTTGACTATTGTATCATTTCATTTATTACAATGTTAGGTGAATTCTAATTGGTTTTTCTATCAAAGCTATTTTAATATATCATCTTAATGCTTATTAAATGTATGGATATAAGACTCAATAAAATGATAATTTGAATAGGAAAAATAATAAAATAATAAAATTTATTTTCACCAAACTAAAAATATTTAATATTATCACCATGGTTAACAAGGAAAACTTAAAGATATCTGCAGTTTTTCACCAAGTTTTTAATCATTATTATTCTTATCAAACTGGAAAGCGATCCAAAGAAGTTTAGAAGTGAGATTGGACTTTATATCTATCTATTGGCAAATTTAAAACACAAGAAGTTAAATATGTATGAGTGTATATATTCAAGATGAAAATGAATTTAAGTAGTGATTTCACATATTTTATCAATATAAAATTTTATTTATACAGAAAAATAATATATATGTATATACATAACACCAAACACTCAATCTTTAAATAATTTATATAAAATATAGTTCTTATACAAACTCCTATTTGTCAACCTGTAAACAGAAAAAGAAGTTAAAACAAGTTTTGAAAATAGAATTATAAATTATAAAAATGCCCTGAAACTAACATAAAGCTCCGTTGCATTTGGAAGATGGTGAAGAGCTTCAAAGGCAATATTGTCAGCATCAAAATCAAGTTATGTAAAGTGCATGGTCTATATTTAGAATTATAATTTTTTACAATAACTATTTTTATTTATTTAATATAATTAATTTTGAAATAAACTTAAGGTCCAGTTAGATGAGTGAATAAATACTAATAATATTAAAAAATTTATGAAGTAAGTCATATTTTGATGAGATAGTTTATAATGGTTAAATTTCTAATTTATCATTTAGATTTGATCAAATAAGTATCTTAATAAAATATGCTATATTACTATCCTGCAAGTAGATGACCATACAAGAATAATTAATATATTCTTGTATTGATTCCAACATTCTTGTATTGGTATTTTAGTATTAGTATTAGGAGACCTGTTTCAGCTGGGATTTCACAAAATGACTTTGTTTTCCAAAACTCACAAAATGACACTGATTTTTTTTCTTTATACTCCTGTAATAACAAGCATTCTATTGTTGAGAAATTTCAAAATCTCACATAATCAACTCATCTCTCCAAAAAATTTAATAAAGTTTAACAAGCATATAAGCTAGTATTTATTA
This sequence comes from Lunularia cruciata, assembly GCA_948567375.1. Lineage (NCBI taxonomy): Eukaryota > Viridiplantae > Streptophyta > Marchantiopsida > Lunulariales > Lunulariaceae > Lunularia > Lunularia cruciata. The sequence continues at coordinate 14,571,927 of OX419757.1, read as the reverse complement.
AATATTTAATACTTGTATGTATGTTTTTTATTTTTTGACGAAAAAAGAAGAAGAAGATCATTTTGTGAATATTTTTGAAATAACGACATGCAAAAACAAGATTTTGTAGTAAGATTTATAAAATTTGAAAGTAAGTGAATTCTCCAAAATTCTCTACTTAAAAAAGAAATATTCTCGAAAAGGCCTCACGCATCTAAAGTATTACCTACGCGGTCGCCTTTTTCTCCTCTAAAGTATTACCATAATGCTGTCCAAGCACGGCCGCTTCAACTCACACAACTCCACAATAGTACTCCGCCAAAGGATGCAGAGTAACATGACTGGTGAATGGTGAGTCATTAAAATTTATAATGAAAAGGGGTATTTTGGAGAATCATGTATTTAAGTAGTGCAGTTTGGAAAATTCCACTTAAAACTATTAAGATCATATTTATGATGAAAGGAATTTCAAAATATAACTTTATTTCGGCTAGAATTTCACATGACCTTGTTCCAAAACATTTTACATAATAACCTTGTTTCTTTTTTTCTTCCTCATGAAATCAAAAAAATAAAAATAAAAATAATAAAAATAATTAAATAAACACATAAAATAAAAAATACTTTATAGGGTTACTAGAATGCACCAAGTAAAAGTTGTCGAGTTGGTTAAGTGAGATTTGGAAATTTTTTATTAATGCAATACTTGCTTCCTAGTTCCGTCGCCAGGGATCATTGTGTGAAAATTTTAGGAATAATTTTATGGTAAAAATTCTCGTTGAATGTAATATCATGTTGTAAGTTTATTAAATATTAAAATTATAGATAAAGATTATATTTTAAATTTATTGTAAATTGATACTTATCAATGATTGAATATTAATTTTAGATTTGTATTAATTGATAAATACTTATTTTAAAATAAATTCTAATGATCCTTAATTTTCATTAATAATAAAAATTATTAAAATTTTAAAAATTAAAATAGTGTATACCAATAATGTGATAAGTATAATTTATAAAATAAAATAAAATAAAATAAGTAATTATAAATAACAAAATAATATATAATATTTATAATATAGTTTATAAAATAAAATTAATTTGATAATAATTTATATATTTATTTTAAATAAATAAAAATTAAATATTTTTAAATGATATATATTAAATTACTATTCTTCATTATAAAAGTATAAAAATAAAAATAATTTTAATTAATCAACTAAGTTCATTAAATAATAAATCAGATGATATATTAAATATAAATTATTCAATTATAATTATAACAATATATATTTAAAATTATATTCCACAGATAATTAAAATTTATATATTAAATATAATTTCAAAATCTCATAAATCTTGAAATTATTAGTTATCATTATTAAAATTGAAACTTAGTTATTGAAATTATATAGAAGAGAGGATCGATTCACATTCCAAAACTGTAACGACCGTGCAGTACTATCCTTATATGTTTCTTTGGGGCCTAGTCAAATTTACAAGCTACTCCTGCTCTTTGAATACGTATCCACAGCAAAACTATTGCAAACTTGAATTCCAGCATAAAGAGCAAATCGGCTATACGTTACTTTGACTTTTACACTGCTTCTATAAATCCTTACTAAATCCTGCGAGATTATCTGGAGAAAGGACGACGATATGAAGTGATGACAACCAATGAAGGAAGTTTGTTTCAAGCTTAATGTCATTACCATTCCGCAGAAACTCCTAGATCTTTGTTGACAAAGTTGTTCAAAACTTTGCAAAATAGGTAGACGATCTTCTGCGGATGAAGAATTGGACAGGGATGTATGACTGTTGACGTTACACATTAATGCCATCGCCATAACAACCGAACTTTTGGGATAATTCTTTACTCTCCGTTCAGGAAAAATGAATTTAACCAGTAACAAAATGACGCCGCGCGAAAGGGGAGGGTTGAAGGATCATGTACTGATCCACTCTTTATAAGACAAAGGAGGTAGACCAAATAATGACAAGAACATTTAACTTGGACTACACCTGCTAATGATCATGAACCTTTTGTACACCTGTCCAACGGGCATAATCTACCCATCTGCACATAAAGATTGCAACATGGACAACTTAGTTATATCTCTAGAAATTAAAACAGGAGATCATTACTAATCGGTCGCTAACACTATGATTAACATAGAGGTTGATAACGGTGCAGAAGCCATCCTATTCGAGTAGGCTGACTACAAAGTACTCATTCCGCACTTAGAAAACAAGTCAGGCATTTCCATTCCTATCCCCGCGAAGACGATCGTTTAATAGGTAGCAACAAGTTAGTGTTTTGATTCCACGAATGGAAAATATATGGTGCGATACCCTATGCTGCCCAGATGAGAAAGGTCCGAAGAGCGACTTACAATAAAGAACCCAAGAATGTGTTTGCAGTTCGCACAGCGAAGGATGATACACCCAAAACCAGCTTCTGATTGTGAAGTAGGGGCTCCAACACACGCTGCTCCACCACACCTGCCAAAACTTGATACCTGCAACAGATACAAGATATTAGCATGGTTAGTATTGGTTCAAGCTTTCGGCCGGAAATCACATGGCCTTTCTCCGTGTATTTGGTACACAAATAACACTTCAACGACAAGCATTCTTACTGCTAGTGGTTGAAGTGCAGTCTTAAGTGCATTACTAGGATTCTTTTAGCAATTTCACAATGCTTTTTGCTTAGATGGTTCTGACTGTGATTCAAGGATGATTGGAGATTCTTATCATATAGATTTTGCTGTGTTCATTTACAAGTTCACAATGTGAACCGAACATCCTTTCCTCTTAGTTTTCAAAGAATTAGCATGGGGAACAATATCACACATGTAACCCATTTGAAAGGAGTTGGACTAAACCTCGAGTAAACTCTACAAGAGTCCCTTGAAAGTCACGGACAAGGATATAGTGGAAGCTTCTGCTGAGCAGCCTACTCAATCAATTTATCTCCAGTAACATTAGAAATGCTACAGCGTAAATAGCTAGTCTGTAGTTTGGCGTAGAATCTGTACCTCAAATTACTCGAGACTGCCATGTACACCCCGTACGCCAAACTGGTGGAAAGAATTGGAATATCCTCGGTTTCTCCTTTAAAATCCTTGTCAAGTGTTTTCCTTAACTTGATGAGGGTGTTGGTTGCAGCAGTTCCGATCTGTATGACAAAGAACTAACGAAGTAAGAGCATGTATGAAGTGATGACGTCTTCGCAATGAATTGACTCGTTTAAATCCTCTCTCAGAAGCAGGTAAAAACATAAAAAGATTGGATCTCAAAACTGTCTGCAGTTTGAAAATTACCAGAGAAGCAGACGTTCCCACCACAAACAACTTCGAACCATTCCTCTGTAAACCACCAACGACACCGCAGGAACAGTTCAAGGGGTTACTCATCAAAGTCATTTCAGAAAGCTCATGGTGACCAAATACAAATCGCACCTGATGGTCACAATTGCTATTAGGAAGGAAAGGCGTACCACAATGGCTCCCACTCGTTGCAACGTCGAGTATGAAGTTCCCCTAAGTGCAATCTGCATCAAGAAATTACATGGGGGAAAATTTAGAGGGTTTCAAGTGAAAAAAAACACAAGGTAGTAAGAGTGAGGTTTCCTTGTATACTGGAAGGCGAGCACAATTCACTAACCAAACATGCGAGTGAGCCATCGATAATTGGTCTTGCCATACGTGCAGATGGATTTAACATCCATGTGAACCAACATGGAGGGAATGATAGTTTCGAAACAGGGTAAGACACAAGCATCTTAGCCAATAGAACAGAGTACTTTATTTTTTGGACAGCGAAAATGAACACTCTCTGGCCGGGTTTGCGGAGGGGAAGGCCATTCAAATTCTCAACACTACATGATTGACTTCTTCAAAGATTCATCCCGGAACCCTCCGAGAAGAGCGGCGGTAGAGTCGAAGAAATTACCTGGAAGGCATTGTCTGGGCACTTGTAGAAGAATGATGCGATCTTTCCGGCATTCTTGGCAAGAGCAGGGCGCAAGGCCACTGTTGGCGCTGGAAGCCATACCAGCATGAAATCGGCCACCAAAGCCATAATCTGGGGAATTAAACCACAAGGGACCCAAGAAGAACAAAGCGTTATCAGCCGATCTTCTGCACTTCCAATCAACCATCTTCTGTTTTGAACCGATAACCGAGTGCTATGCCAACTACACTCCTCTCACAATCAGAACGTAAAGGCAGACACTTTCTTAAAGGCCTATACTTTCTTCATGTTCCTTCTCATACCACATCAGCTACGACAAAATCAAGTTCCTTCCCGAAGTTTTCTCGTCGCCTCTCCAACTCAGCTGCGGTCTGCAAGAAGTACAAAATTCCAACGGATTGACGCATAAGTCGAATGGAAGGAACCCACGCTGCCAACTTTCAGTAAATCACCAGGTAGTACTCAACCTAGTCACTGCCAACTTTCAGCAAGTTGCAGTTCTAAGAAAGAATTAAGAAAGCAACTCAGGATCGTTTCCCGTCGATAAGCTAACAAGGGACTCAATCCTCACACACATCGGAGTCTTGCAATGTCATGTTCAGATGAAAACCATGATTTACAGGTCCAACAAACCAATGCCCAGCGTGCTGGCACTCTCCAACGGAAGAGCGCTGCCGGTGAAGCAACTAATCTATTTTGAAATCAAGAGGAGGACTAGAACTGACAGAGGTAACCTTCGCGGTGACAGGGATAGAAAATAGGCAGAAGCTACAAATAAATGCAAGGTCTAGTCGCTTTCACCAGAAGCGAACTAAACCTCACATTTATCCTGAAAAGGTGCAATATCATCCACCTTGGTGAAGATGCCGACTCCACATTCAATTCCCACTTTGGTCAAAAACAGATCATCTGCAAGCAAACGCTCCTTGAATCCTCCGAATTGCATGAGCCAGTTCCTAAAGGGTGCTTTCTCGAGCTCAAGAAACCGCTGAATCACGGATGCAGGAACCTTCCCTCCCTGGACGGCGGAGGCCAAGTCTTTGGGCAAACTTTCGAGAGATCTCCCAATAGTTGCCAAGATGGCCAGAGCCTCATCCCTGTTCTCGCTGCTCCCAGATCCCTCGGAGAAATCCCCGTCTCCGGAACCACCGTCCCCTCCATTCCCATCATCAAATCCGCCTCCCACACCACTCCCACTGTCTCCACCGCTGGCAAGCTGCACGTCTGCTGCATTGAGCTGCCAATTCTTCCCCTTCGAACTCAATCTCGGTGCATCTTTCACAGATTTTGCTTTCTTCTTCAAACTGATCGACGAACCTACGAAAACATCTTGTCCCCACCCCGATGAGGACGACGAGGAAGAAGGTGAGGCAATCATGCACACCCGAGCATTTCCCCACACTGTGGTCGCCGAAGAAGTCCCGAGCGGGAACAACGACGACGAACCAGTGAAGAGGGAGGAGCCCAAATTCGTAGGAGAAGAGAGGACTAGCGCCATATCCTCTCTCCTCTATCGCTCCTCAAAATTTCTTCACCGGACTCCTCCCCTCCCTCGCTCTCTCCTTCTTTCCCTCCTAGCTGCTGCGCAATCAAGCACTTCGGCAACCACCAATCGCTCTTTTCCTCCTCTGCGCTCTCCTCACCCTAGCAGCAGCACTTCTTGGAATTGGGGAAATGAAAAGAAGTTCTAGCTGCTGCTGCCATTGCTGCTACTGTAGAAGTTACTCATGACTAAAAGTAGTACAATTTTCTTCGCTGTCACACGTCCCGGATCTGACGCCTTCTATTCCCTGGTGTTGCCCATGTCTCCCGGTGCTCCGGTAGACTTTCTTGACAACCGGTCACGTTACCGATTGAGGTAAACATGGGCTCCACCGGCGTCCACCAAGCTGAGGTACTAATTCCCCTAATTATCCCAGAAGATCCCGAAAGGGAGGAGTATACCGGCATATCCACAAGAGGCCGAACACCCCCGAAATGTTTCTGTTTTCGGGCTTATCCCATGTACGCACCGGTGATATTTCTCTATTCTCTGAACGAGAATTCTCTATTCCCTGAAACGGGCTAATTCCCAAGATATTCATTATTCCCGTCACGCTCACCTGTTTCGGTCCCGGCAAGATTTTTCCACACGGATTTCGTCAGAATCTGGCGGCTCCGGAATCCCTCCGTTCCTCCCCCGGTCTTGGCCCTCTCTCGCTCGCTCTCTCCCTGACATCCCAGCATCTAATATCTCTGCACCCCCACACACAGAAAACTGACTCTATACTGGTGTTTGTTGGACTCTTGTATCGCATCGGGACCCACTCAACTTTTCCAGGTCCAGATATGGCCCAGCTCCAAAAAGCTACTGAAATCACGCTATTGTTGCCAACTCCTCTGATTCTTTCTGTCTTTACTGTAGCTAGCTAGCACCCACAATGTGGGAAACATAAGTCTATCTTCACCCACAATTCGTCCTCCAATTACTTCGTCCTCAAATTACTCTCACTGGGTTACTAAACTTTCGTCTCAACACCTTTTCTCGGGCAACTTTTAGTTTTCTCGCCTCTTGGATTGGAATGATTGGAGGAACAGGCCTTGAGACAAGCTTGTTGTGGACATACTCGACTTCGGCAGCAATAAGTTACTGGAGCTTGTTGCATTGGGTGGACGGTACTCTACGACTGGAGAGGAGTGTGAGCGACAAATCATGTGAGCAAATCTAGTGCAATGTTCTCGTGTGCGAACAGAAAGAAGGCCAGAGGATCAACTCAAATTAGTCTGAAGGGGCCTGCTTCGAGGAGTCAAGCCACTGTATGTGGCTTGTCAAGAGCCCCATACATCACAAGAGCCGAATAGTGCTGCATCAGTGTGACGAACCTTGCGGGGAGGGAGGCCCCAGCCATTTCTTTGTGTAGTTTCCTCAATACGTTCGGCCCACCTGGGATTCACCTTATGAATCTGAAGCGCCTTTGATAGTGAATGTGCTTTCGAATCCTTTTTCTAGCGATTTGTGTATTTTCTACAAATCTTCAAGGGAACAAACATCATTACCTTACCTTTTGGTACTCCAAAGATAAGAGCTCACTTTTCTGTTATGTAGAAGAACCTGAATCTTCTTTGCCAAGATGAATGTTGACTTCCTGGTAGGATGAGCTCCAGTAGTTCCTACCTTTTCATGTTTTGATTCATTCTGAAGATATTATCATCTACGTTCTAGACTTTGTAGCAACTTTATCGTGTGGTCTATACGATGAATCTCCAGGTCTTGTTGCAAGGTACACTTGTTGTAAAAGTGAATCACTAAATTTATAATACTTTTCACTTGGCCTTGGTAGTCAACCACGGAGACCCACAGTACACTTCGAATGGAAATTCCAAGAGACAAGTGGGTTGCTTTACATGGTTAATGAAACATTCTTTTTGAGTTATCCACTTGCAGCCAAACATGACAATTCATACGTAAGCATGCAACCTATTTGGTAAAGATTGCAATGGGTTCTACTAGATCATGCATTAGAACTTCCACAGGGAATGGACGTAATGCGGTCACAGTACTAGATACAATGGAGAGTCAGTGCAGATTCTGGGTCATATATATGTAGAAGTTATGATTCCTTAAATTCTTTTCTCAAAGTGCGCTTTTCTTGTAGCATAGAATAATGACGTAATTCATCATTGAAGTGATCATACTTGCAACTTTTGAGCGCATCTTAAATCAATTTGTTGAGTCATTGAATGAGATTTCGAGCACTTAAAACTGAATTAGAAAGGAGACATTTGCAGAAATGGAGAAGGTTTCACTTGATTTATACAGGTACGACATCACGGAAAAGCACCTGAAATTGTTTAAGTTGCACGAAATCTCTTTTAATAAACCATCAACGAAACATAATTTTCAAACAACATATTGAGGTTTAGGAATAACGTTCCAGTATAAAAAGGATTCCCGATATCAGGTATTCCCAAGTACTGCAGTTTAATGTTGCCCAACCATAGTTTCTAGGGCCAAAACGGACCCTGGATTCCCACCGTACTATCCTACATGCGTAGTCCACACTTTAAGCAGTTAGACCATGCGCAATGCGGCGATTCCAGTGACGCCTGTGCGCCAGTAAAGATGGTCCCTCTTAAGTGGGAGCACAGCTCCATAGAGGTTTAGATCTGCAAACTAGTAGTTGACACGTGTCATAGTGGTCTACCGGGAATTTAGGTGGAGAAATATCTGATTGTACCGTCTTGTACGCCGTTGCCTGGTTAGCATCCTCCTAATACAGTACAGTATCATCAAGGATGAGGCTTTGACCATGACTATGACTACAACCATTCACTGCCGCGGTAACAGTGTCTTTCGTCAACGTCCCAGTAAACTCGATTAAAGTACTGTACATCTCTGACTTGAAGGATCCCCACTAAAATATGTCCTTGTCCATCTTATCTAAACTAAACTAAACTAAACTAAACTCGATCTATGGGGTCTTCCCATCCTTCATTTTTCCTTTTTTCTCTTATCGTTCTTATTCGCCGGGACTTCTTTGAGAATAGAAAGGAGACCGCGGAGAAACAACGAAGGATGGCCAGACCCCATCTAGCAGCACAAGGGAGAAACAAAAAAGAAGAAGGTAAAATGGGTCTAAGCCCCACTAGAGTCTCTAGGAGAAATCTGCACTATCTCACCTAAGATATCTGAGCTATGCAAATCTTACTGTCTACACACAATTGGAACATTCGAAGAAACATCATTTAATGTGATTGCTTTCTTATGGATTGCACCAGCCATTGCCATCAGTTGAGCAATGGACACCCGTTGTCTAAAATATGCTACAAAGCGTGAGAGTGAGAGTGGTACCACTTGCGCCTAACATGATAAACTCTCACCACTCCTTGACAAATGTGTCAAACGGGTCGTGTCCATCGCTCCATATAACTCCAAGGCTAGAGGAACAAAGAGGTGACCTCGCTGCATGCCTCTATACTTGGAGACCATGCGACCGGTTGCTGCTGCACTCACTGCCCATCCATGGGGATGGGTAATCACTCCCTCCGAAACTGTATCCTGCGTAGGGTCCATAACCATGACTTCTTTTGGGCACATTAGAGTAGTATCTGTAAATTCTCATATAGACTCTATTGGGGCTTAGCCCCATTTTACCTTTTTTTTTTTCTCTCCTTGTACGGCTCGAAGGCCTTCCCATCCTTCGTTTTTTCCAAGGGGTCGCATTCTCTCACATGTAAATGCTCCTACCAATGCTTATCCATTTTAAATGTTTTGAATATGGATTTCTGTTCAGCGATATGCTCGGTAAAGGTAAAGATGTTATATTTTTCTTGGGTACAAGGGAAATATAACAATACAATCCATAAGAGAGCAATCACTCTAGGTGATTTTTTTTTGATGCTCTAGTAGTTTGTAAACCTAACTACTCGCATAACCTAGTTATTTTGTGCGGTAGTGCAGATTTCTCATTTTGGCTTATTTATCATTTTGATGCTATTGGGACCTAGCACATTCTACCTCTTTTGTCTCTCCCTTGTGAGGCTTGACGTGGTCTTCCCATCCTTCTTGTGTTCTATGAGGCATGCTTTCTCTACTTGGGTATAAAGAGTATATATTGGAAGCTAAGTAATTATTTGGCTCTCAAAATCTCGCATTCAAAAATAAATACCTAAAGTTTGCATCACAAAGCATGGAAAGTTAAACGACATAGTGTACCAAGTAAAGGAGGAAAGAAGTAAATGTGCAGATGTAAAATGGTCTCATTGGATGAATACAGAACGCTGTAGCCCAAATTACCATCAAATAGCCAATCTAGATGTAAAAGATATAGTTTACGAGATCTGATGGTGTAGAGCGCCATTCCATCCCAACAATAATGTAAGGAGCAACTAAATTGCAACTGAAATGTAAAGCATGACTGTAATATTCAGAGATGAACTTAATAGTACCTTAACTTTGTGAAATAGACTAAACGGCATCCCAAGTTGGCAGAAACAGTTCGTAGTGTCCCAAAGCTTGACGTGGACCAACATGACATTTTGATTGGCATGTGAATTGAATTACACCATCATTAATAATAATAGATTGAACTGGATAATTTGGCATGTAACCCCTTTTTACCATGGGCTCGCAAATTCTTATCGATTAATGGTTTGATCTATTTCTTTGTCCGATGATATCTCATAAATGTGAAGCAAACCTTCACATCCTCTTGATCGAATATTGTTACTCTTGGGACAATGACTTTCCTCCTTCTGGCTTCTTTTACTAACAAGACAGTGGAAGCGTTACTTCCTAGTAATGTTTAGGAAGTAACGTGTGAGACTCACATTGTGAATCAGTACGAGATTGTGAATTTTGATTCTCATTTTTAATATTAATTAAGAGAGCAAAGACCAGCACTATCCAGGGACTCAAAAGCTATTTTTATCAAAGGTTAGGTTCACATCCGGTAGAATGTGAACCTAACCTTTTATAAGATAAGATTGGAATCAAATCTGAACAACACGAGAGGATGAGTGTGCCGACAAGGAGAGAGAGAGAGGGACATTAGATGAATTCTATAATTCCTGAGTGCACACTATGTTATGTGTTACAAGTAAATAAATAGATGATTGTCTTTGTCCATTAATATTCAGATTGAAAGCTCTGGAATTATGTAGGAAGATATGAAAGTATTCAGATTTTTTAGATTATTGATGTTTTAGGCTTGGGAATTTTAGTATGAGAATCATGAGAAAAATAAATAATTTCTAATCTCTTGTTTTTCATATTTTGAGTCTTTTACAACTTACTTTGAAAAATTAGTAGGTATGAAATAAAATTTATAAGTAGTTATAGTTTTAAGAATACATAGAGTTAACATTTACTAGGATTTGGTTGGATCAAACCACAACCTGTCCTTGCCTCACCTCAAGATGCTTGTCAAGGATGGTTTATGAGCATCTTAGAGATTATTTCCATATAGATGGTCCCTCTAGTGTTTTATAGAGTTATTCTATATGGCTATAGTAATAGCCAAGGAGTAGATTCACACATTTGTTAACTAGATATTTGTTGACTTCTTGCAACAGAGAAGAACATAAGGAGTATAGGACCAATTGCTATTGGGAAGATCTTCTTGCATCTTGTTAGCTATATTATCATCCTTGAGTACTATTCACACTTCCAATAACACCTAAGTCCCTATAAGTTTGCTATACCAAGAGGAGATTAGGCTATATCTTTGAGCATTAGAGATATAAAAGACCATCAAATTGGAACTCTCCAGTGAGTGAAACTTTGAATGTCTAGCATGGGCTTCAGCCTTGGTATTTATAGGCCCCTTAGGTACAAGGTTCTCAAGAACCTTCCAAGGGAGGAGTGCAAGTTGAGCTAACTATTTACTTGGCATGTAAGGTAAGCTAGCCATCAACTTGCTGTACAAGTTACTCAATCCTTGGAAGGTTCCTAAAAGCTTCTCACCACCATAAAGCTTCCTAGATGCTTCTACAAAATTCTTAGGTTATGCTAGTTCTACCTCATTTTTGCTATATGTAGTTGATTCTACTAACTCCTTAGCTTCTCCTAACTCTTTTGCTAACTCTATATTATTACATATTCCTCCACCACTAGTTGGTGATGTCTTCATTGCCATGGACTCTTCAAACTCTTGGATAGCCCCTTGTAGATTTTAGAGATGAGAATGAGGATCCCATGTGGCATCATGAAGCATGCATCCTTTCCATAGGATCTTATACTTGGTATGTTGTTGGATGTCTTGACATGCAAGTATACAATCAACCTCATATTCTTCATCATCATTAATAGATATTGGAGCAAGAGGAGGTTGAATATGAGTTATAAACAAAGGATATTAACTTTGAGATACAAAATGCAAGGTTAATCTTCATGTGACTAGGAAGTGCAAGTTTGTAGGCAATGGGAGAAATAATTTGAATAGTTGCAAAGAGTATTGTCCAATTAGGAGCAAGTTTACAAACTTGGGTCTCAAGAGGGAGAGGAAAGTTACACAAAGAGAGCATCAATTTATCACCTATCTGAAAGGTGAGATCAAAATTGTTTTAATCAACATGTTTTTTTTGTCAATTTTAAGCAACAAGGAGATGAGACTTGGCTTGATGGACATAAATAACATAAGGACATAAATAAGGACAAGAAGATGATAGTATGAGGGACATGAGATGGCAGTGGAGCACAAGGGAATTTAGAACAAGTGTATCTTGCTCATAAATAAAGGAAGAAAGGAGAGAATCTTGTACTTGCATGCTTGGCAGTATTGTAAGTAAACTTGATAGTCAAAAGACAAGTATCTCAATTGGTATGATGAACATTGAAAAATGCACATAGAAATATTCAGAGGTGTGATTTGCTTGTTTTGTTTTCCTAGTTTGGGGATGATAAGCAATAGACATGGCAAGCTTGGTACCAAGTAGATTAAAAACCGTTAAAAATCACTTGCCAAAATTTATTGGTGAAGCAAGGATTATGATCAAAGATGAGAATCCTAGGCATCCATGTGTTTGAATACCATATTAAAGTAGATTTGGGCCAACATTAGAGCATCTATTGTATCCACGGTAGGTGCCAAGTGAATCTACTTGTTGAGCTTATCAACAAATAAAAAATTTTTTGTATGGCCTTGGTCCATCTTTGGCAAGGATGTGATGAGATCTAGGCACATGTTCCTATTGAGAATTGAGAGTGGTTGGAGTAGTCCACTTGGTTTTTGGCCTTGTTTCATTGGCAGCTCTCACAAGATTAGGCACACTCTCAAACATTGCATGCCATAGTCGGCCATCACCATTGTTGTTGTAAGGTACTCAAGGTTTTGCCCACACCCAAGTGACCAATGATTTGTAAGTCATGCGCTTCTTGAAGTTGCATGAGTTGTAGGTCTCCTATAGTTGGAACATAAACTTTATTCTTGCAAAATAGAAGTATATCCTTGAATGGAAAGGTGTTGTACTCCTTGCCATGTGTTGCAAGGTCACTTTGCACAAGAGAAAAGAAGGGATCTTCTTGTATAACAATCTTAAACTCTTTATGTACCTTGGAGTATGTAGAAATCATGGTGATTTTTGCTATAAGGAGAGATTTTGGAAAATCTTCAAATAGGTTGTTATGACCAAGTATCAAGAATGACATGGAACTTTTCAAGTTTTTTCCCTAGTTGATATCAAAAAATTTTACTTGTTCCTCCTATTGATGATGGCAATACTTCATGTGCTCCAAATGTAGGATCTACAACAAGGGTTTGTGATTAGTTTAGATTATCAATTTCTTCCCCCAAAAGGTAATGTCACCCATCTTTTTGCATATACGATTGCAAGTTATTGTTGATATTGTGCCAAATGGTTCCTATTTGTTGCATTTAATCATTGAGATACAAAGACAATGGGATTTAATCCATCTAAAAATTTCTATTACTAAATAACTCCAATTGCAAAGTTAAAATCATCAAAATCAACCACAAAAGGTAGTTGAGGATCCAAAGGTTAGAGGATGTGCTATGAGGACACCATATCTTTTATGTTTTTCTTAAATGCTTCTTCTTGCTTGGTGGTCTACCATAGCTTATTGTCTTCTCTAAGAAATCAATCAATGGTGTGGTCACATGAGCAAAATAATGGATGAAACATCAATAAAAACTCACCAATCCATTAAATGCTTAAACTTCCATTACATCTTTAGGAGTAAGCCAATTGCAAATAGCCTCAATTTTCTCCTCTTCTATCTTGATCTCCTCTATTTAGACCTTATGACCCAACAAGGTAACTTCATTTTGCCAAAAGACACACTTGGATTTCTTGAATTAAAACTTCAAGAAAAACTTCATTGGCATAATTATCTTAATACTTCTCATACATTTTTCTTGTGTATTTCCTTTATTTTAATATATATCAAATAATCATCCAAGAACACTACCACATATCAATCAAATAGCGCCTCCAATAGTTGATGCATTTGATCTATGAAAATTGATAGTGTGAGTGAGCCCAAAAGGTGAAACTCTCCATTCAAAATATCCATACCTTATTGAAAAAGGTAGTCTTTTGCACCTCCTCTCTATCATTGGGAATTTGCCAATAGTCATTGCAAAGATCTAACTTTGAAAAGTATCAACCTCCATATAATTGATCCAACAAGTCATCAATCCAAGGCAAGAGATACATAATATTTGTGCTTTGTTAAGTAAAATTAGTCAATACAAAATCCTTCTTTGGTACAAAGAGTATTGGTTCTTTGCAAGGAGATGTACTATATCATATAAAATCTTTCTCTAACAACTTGGTAAATGTTATTCAAAGTCCCTTTAACTCCTTTGGTGAGAGCCAATAGATTGGGCTAATCACTAGAGTACTACTTGGCAATAGCTCAATCTTGAAAGGCATACCTTGATCAGATGGTAACCCTTTTGAAAGATCAATTGAAACATGGCTACAAACTCCTAAACTATTTGATCAACCTTTGGCTTTTGATCATCATCAAATTTCCCTTGTGCAACAAGTTTGATCCATATTACAAAAACAAAAATACCTTCCTCCAAACCTTGATTTATAATTACTCTTTTGATAAAATTTCCATTTTTGGATTGACTATTTTTAGATGTCTTACTTAGAGGTTCCAAACAATCTAATCAATAATTCTTACTTTGATATTGTACTTGAATCTATTGTTGGCATCAATTAAATTGAACCTTATGATGCTCAAGCTCATGAAGACCTAGGATGATATCATAATATAGGTGAGCTACAAGGAATCTCATACAATTTGAATAATCAATCCTAATATTAAAAATAATAAAACATGAAGTATAAAATGTAAAACTCTTTTGACAATCTATCATCATCAACTTGATTCCTAATGCAAATTTGATAAGAATACACAATTCCTTTTCTAATTGCATGGACATATAACTCTCAAAACTCCCAAAATCAACCAAAATCTTACAATCACAATTGACATCATACCTTACAAGTGAATCAAACTTGTACAAGTCAAGCCTTCAATCTCATTATAAATAACCATGTTTTTAGTAAGTGATTTGATATCTCCTATTAGGAATCTTTTTTCCCTCACCATTGTGCCCCACAAACTCCATTTGGGTAATTGGTCAAAATTATGCATTGTGGAATACACATTTAGCAATGGATTGTCCAATTTAGAAATAATAGAAATAACCATAATTTTTTCACAATTGATCATGATCTATTATGCCAAGTGGTCTCTATTAGATGACATCAATCTCCATTGGTGTTGAGTCATCTACTTGTGCTTGTTATGTTTGTAGGTTTTGTGTAGGTATAGTGTCACGCCATTTGTAGTGTTGCATCTAGATTGCTCGGACACTGGAGTTGCATTGATAGTAGTTAGGGGTATTTTAGTAGTCATAGACTACTTTCCGATGGTCAGATTTTGTATTTGAGATATTGACTTCATGGTGGAGTCCACCGTCACTTTGCACAGTTTGCACCATTGGGTGTGGTATCAGAGGGACCATTAGGCTTTCAGATCTAGCTTGAGTCCAGTGGTATACTTTCAAACTGCAACTCCAGAGAGCTCACTTCTTTGATGTTGAGCCTTCAAGTTCTTGGCTATGGTGGACAGAGGCCAGTGAGAGTCACCTAGATTCTCTTAGCTAGAGTGGGTGTGGCTTGACTATAATTAGTGTCTAGTTGTTGGTAATTTATAGAATGACAGACCAAGTACTGATATGAGTTGAGTTGATTCAAGTGGTGTAAACAAACTGATTATTGTGGCACTTTAGAATCTATGTATGACTTATGTGTGAGTTATGTGTCTATAGTGTATGATGTTGACAATGATGTATATTTTGTAGCAATAGATATAAGCACAGCATGTATCTTAGTCCCACTTTTTATTCTCATGACTATCTTGGATTCAATTCTTGTGAATGTTCTATTCACTTTTAGCACATTTGTGATAGTTGGTGTCTACCTTCATCTTTGTGATAGTATTTGTCCCAAAATTGTCTTATAGCATGCTCCCAATATGCTGAGAGGGAATACAAGGAATGACTTTATCAAGAGGATCAAAGGTGGAGAGTTAGCAGAGGATTTGGTGATTAGCCAACTTTAGGGTTTGTGTCAAAATTTTATGTCAGATTTTTGCTAGAGTTTACATCAGATTTTGACCAGGTTTGGAGGAGTTTCAAAGTGGCAGATTTTTGGCCAAAGTTGGAGGAGTTTCATAGATTTGGAGAGGGTTCAAAGTAGTAAGAAGAAAGGCCTTATTTTGGTGTTTAGAGGCTTCAAGGCATAGGGCTGTGGGCTATGAGAGGCTATGGAGGCCCAAAAGAGCCAAAAGGCGTGCTAGTTTAGAGTAGATCTTGGTCATTGTTTGGCAAAATTTGCCTATCCTACTATATTGTGTATAATAGGAATTGACCCCTAGATCTCTGGTTCCTAGACTAGTGTTCAAGCCAACTAGTCCATCCTCACTTGGTGTCCTAGTGACTGTTCCATTGTTATCTATACGCTTGTAGCTTTGGCTAGGAGGGGCAATTTGATCCCATTCTTGGTGATCTTGGTAGCTTAGGACGTAGATATGAACTCCTATTATGTGAAATGCCAAATGGTGGTAGAGTAAGTCTCGTGTTGCTTTATGAGATGGAGAGTTTTTGTTTAGATTTCTTGTGATTGGACCCCCTCTATTCTTTACTTCCTATTTGTGCACCATGTTTGTGTGAGGTGCCTAGAATTTAGAGCGTTGGTGCTCAAGTGTGCTCTCGGTGGTGAAGCTGGAGTGATGACTAATCAGACTACCTTTGTTTCTCTCCGGTGATGCAAGAAGTGATAACTTGCAGATTGTGAGAGTGCGTGTTGTGATGGCAGATTATAGGTCACCCTTCCCGCTAGTTTAGTTGTCTCAATTAGAGTTACATTAGTGAGTAGTGTTCTGTTGGTATTGGCACTTGGTGGTGCTTAGTTGGTGTTGGTTCTTGGTGGGGTACTTGCAGTTGTAGTTCCAATTGCGGTTGGCGGTTTGTGGTTACTTTGTCACGATAGAGTTTTTTGGTGATTCCAAAGGAGATAGCCCTATAATACATCGAGAGTTAACCCGCATTGGTGCTTAGTATTAGCAAGTATCTCAGGTCCCAATGAGGGAGAAATTTGACTTTGAGTTGGAGTTTGACAAAGGAGTTGATTTAGTTGAGAGTGTTCTTGGTGTGTCCACACCGCTATTGTAGGACATGGACAAGATTTATGAGGCCTCCAAAGGCCCTAGGCATTCCTCTGCTACAATGGGTACCATTGAGTTAGATGACTTCATCTAGGAGTTTGATAGTTGGTGTGATTTGCAGCAAATGCAAAACCCGACTTTGTTCACACCCTTCATGGGATGGGAGGGCTTGTTTCAACATTTAGAGGGTCCGCCAATGGATGACTACCATGAGTTCAAGAGAGCTCACTTGGAATAGATTGAGCTATGGAGACAACATTGGTCTCCAAACTATGTCTCCATCACTTTAGGCTTAGTTTTTAGGAGAAGATCAATTGTACCCATGAGTTCTAGCTCAAATGACATTGGTGGAGCTAGTGGCGGTGCACTAGTTAGAGATAATGCTACTATGAGTGGAGGTATTGCTACATGAGGTGATGTAATTTTGAGGTTTAACCCCATGATGGAGTTCTTCCAATGTTTGAGGTAGAACTACCAAGGAGTGTGGACCGACAAGCTAAGAAGCTTGTAGGAGTTCCAACAGAAGGCTAAAAAAAGCATATGCAAGGCATACACTCGCATGAGACAGTTGATCAGTTTCTCTCAAGGAGTTATTGGGGCCCACGTAGTCCAATTTTGGTATGGGATATTGGAAAGGGAGTTATGATGTAGAGTTTGTGATGCTACGTTTTTACAAGCTACTTTGCACACTTTGGCAATGGTCTTTGGTTTGGCTTATTGTATTGAGCTCAACATCATGGAGGAAAGAGTGGTGACATCTGGATTTGGTTGGGAGATCTCATCCACAATTGTAACTTTTTCTAGAGTGTAGCAGATTGCACCATGCCTAGTTGGTTTTTGAGGACAAGGTGGACAACCTAGGTCCTATCAAGCGAGTGGAGTGCATATTGTAGTTAGACCCTTACCTTCATTTTTGGGTCAACAATAGCCTGTGAGTGGTGGTGTTGCTTGTAGGACTTGTGGTGGACCTCACCATAGGAGAGAGTGTACTCAGGGCAACCGACTTGATACCTCTTGTGCATCACAACAAGCACAGAGATTGTGAGCATTGTCACAGATATGGTCACTCTAGTGACCAATGCTTTGATCTACACCCGGAGTTACGGAGTGGTAGGGCTGCTATGGCAGGTAGTAGAGGAGCTCTAGTTCATGGAGGAAGAGGTAGCAAAGGATCTACACCTAGTAGGGGTGCATTCCTTGCCCTTACTTTTGATACAACTATGGCTACTCGGATTGAGCAATTGGAGTAGAGATTGGTTTGTATGGCCATTGCTCAAAGGAGATCAGATTTGGGTGTTGAGGCTTCCACCTCATATGTTGGTGATAGAGATGCTTTGGACTTCATGTGTGGAGCAACATAGGTGGATGCATATGTTGCAATGACTAGGAGTGCAGTACGTGCCTAGAGGAGCATCAATGGAGTTGGACCCATAGAGAAGAGAGGTTGGGAGATAGGTCAGACTTCCTCTATCTTTCATGCTCTCTGAATCATTGTAGACAACATCTATGGCTCCAAGACTTCCTAGTGCAGGTGTGATAGGTGTTGATGGGATGTATAATAGACTACCTATTACTCAACCACCTACTACTATACAAATTGAATCTAGCATGATGTTGGGGGCGGCTCAATTGATTATGCATTGCCTTTTGTTTCTAGCCAATAGTATGTTTACATTGGGAGTTGATCCAACCCTAGTGTTCCGGCTGGATGCCATGCTTTGTGAGAGTAGGGATGATGTGGTTCCCTCTTCTAAAGCAGAGGTAGTTGATAGTGGAGTTGACTTGGTTGAGGAGCATGGGATTTGCTCAATGACCAATGGTTTATGGCAAGCAATAACAGTTAGATTGGAGGAGTTGCCAGTTAGACTAGCCTTTGAGAGACCACAGTTCACACTTGGTATTGTCCTATTGGATAACCAGAGGGGGATTTTCCATTTGGTGGGACCTTCAAGGAAGTTTTATATACCATAGAGAGTCTTATTAGACATTGGTGCACAACCCCTTACGTTGGAGAAGGCTGCAATTGTTGGTTTGAAGTTATGGAAGACCGATGTGGAGAGGTGTTCATTTCAGATCCAAACATCTCTAGGTGGTGGTTAGACACAGTACATCACACATGGGGAGCTTGTTGTCCAAGTTCAGCTTGGTCACCTAATTGATAGCTTGGAAGTGAGAACTCAGGCTATTGCAACGATAGCTGAGTCATATGATGTGCTAATTGGAAGAGCAGTGTTATGCCCCATGGGTTTCAGTATCAACTATTGGGAGGAGACAACCTCCTACAGACCAGGTTGGCAGTATAGTGAAGGATGAGTATGTTGCCTACTAATACACTTCAGTAGTGGCAGTCTTGGCTCACTATAGTTTTGGACCATGACAACATCAGTTTTAGCTTTTAGTGGTGTTGTTACTTGGCCTGGTGATTTGTTGGAGAGGAACACCCATGCACATGATACTCAAGTATTAGAGGAGATCACTCAGATTTGGAGTACAAGTGGGATTGTTCTATCCACCTTGGATGTTCCATCGTGGAGTTTAGAGGAGGCATTTTAGGAACATGCAGATTGGTTGGTGCAGGAGGCTTGGAGTGGAGCCTTTGTACCACTAGGAGATTAGTGTGAGGATGAGCCTCTAGAGTTGATTACCTTGACACCTTTGGATACCACACTCATTGCTTGGTAGTATCAAGTAGAGGGAGTATGTCTATTGGAGTTGTTTGCTAGGATTAACACCAGACTAGTTGCGGTCCTATAGGCGGGTATACGAGTACGGAGGTACTTGTATGTGGAGAGAGATGAGAGTGCTAGGCAAGTCTCTCTACATCATGTGGCACACTTGGCTAATTGGTATTCTGAGTTACTACCGATGTTACCAATCAGGGGTTATTAGAAGGCCCTACCAACAAACATTTCCTTACTCGGGGCACATGATTTGGAAAGACATGGGCCTGTTCATTTGGTGATTTTGGGATGGCCATGTTAGGGAAATACACGTGCTAGCCAAGGTTTTGGTCTCTAGGATCTCCATTCTAGTGTGTTTTGCGAGATGTTATGGATACTACAATACCCCCAAGTTCATTAGTCCGTTTCTCCAACTTACATTTTGGAGAATGTCCCTTTGATGGGTGATTCTTGCACCCAAGTGGTGGCGATTACACATCATGTCCATCCTTGGATGGAACTTACTATTTTGTTAGATGCAGCCAGAGTGGGATCACGAGCTCATCACATTTTGTCTTTGGTGGACAAACTTCTTACCTATAAAGGTTCTACAATGCGCTTATGACAAGATTTAACAACTAGACCACATCATTGTTGATGACATCTTGGATATTGGGCATTAGTCTCAGATGGTGGTAATGGCTGATAGATCACCGGTGGTAGTGGTGAACATAGTTGGACAGCCTAGAGTTGCTTTTCCCATACTTATGCGTTTCCCAATCTCTCATGCTTTTTGAGAAGGAGGTCCTAGATTGGTTTGGGACTCATATTTACAAAAATTGGTGGAGCCTACCGCCAATGAGAAAGAGCGGGTGATGGGTTTTTTCATTGGTATTACCGCTGTTCTAGTAGTGTAAGAGGCATCCAAGCGTCAAGTGTTAGGTCAAGCTATGGACTTGAACTATTTGACCTGGGTTGTGAGCCTTGGCTAGGCAAAGCAACATAGGATGCGCTTGAAAGGCATCACCACTTGGACACTTGTGAGCCATGTGCCTATCAAGATGATTCAAGCACATGTTGGGGGCAATGGACTAAGTGGACATGGTATTCTTGGGACACAACCAGTAGTTACTAGGGAAAGTGGTCCAGTTAGAGACCATCTAGGTGAGCATGGGCTACTTGGATTACACCCTTGGTCTACTTGGGATGTAGCTAGAGGACGTATGGAGCTTGCAGCCAGATCATAGGGAGTTTTTCACACTAAGGTTAGGACCTCTAGTGCTTGGGAGCATGACAATACGGCTCCCAAGGGTCCAATGTAGCAGCTAGTCATTACGGCTTCCACTCCTATGACATTTATAGAGGATACTTGGGAGCCAGATCTTGGACCTTAGCTTAAAGGAGAGGAAAGACAGAGAGTTTGGAGGTTCTTGAGGAGCTACAGGAGTTGTTTTGCCTTCAATATGAAGGATTTGGGTGCTCTAAAAGGACCTCGTATTCAAATTGAGTTGACTAGTCATACACCAGTTTTCAAATGTCCTTATTGATACAACAACATGGAGAGAACATTGATTAAGAGCTAGAGTAGTGACCTTTTTGAGGCTGGTTTGGTGGAGATTCACATAGAGAGTATGTATCAGCATCAATGATGCCAATCAAGAAGGATATGCATGGCAACTACACAGATAGGCAGATGTGTGGAGATTACTGTCCTATCAACCAACAGACTAGGACTGATCGGTATCTATACCAGAGGAGATCTTTGATGCAATTGGACCTGCAAAAGTCTTCAATACTTTGGATTTGAGCAAGATATCATTAGTTGCCAATCAAGGAGGAGGATAAGTATGGAAAATTAAGAGTTAGGAAGTTATGGAAAATAAGAGTCCTCTTAAGAGATCTCCTTGTCATTTATTTGTATTTTACTAAAGAATTTTAACTCATTCTAGTGAAAAGTCAAGATAGTAATAGAGAGATAAACTGAAACTATGGAAGGATTGCACAAAAATAATAACACTTGTTACAAATACACTAGCTTCCATACTCTTTCTAAAGATAGATATATAAGAGAAACTGTAAATATTATTCTAAACACCATCTATGGGTGCATCTATAATTTGTTTTACTACCAAGAGATATGACCTCAAAACCTCTTAGTGTATCATATCTAAATTATATTGAAGTCTAATGACAAGCATCATAAGGAGAGATTTGCAATAGTAAAAAATGCATGGACAATCTATCAAGATATCATGGCTACTCAAGTTGATATGATAAGACCTCTAATGGTGTTTCTTCTCTAGTTGGAGGGATGTAAAAGGTGCGAAGAGGAAAAAGTCTCACTATTCAAATTAACCAAAAGAATAGAGGGTTCATGGTATACTTATCAACTTGATTAAAGTTCATATATGGTCAAAAAATAAGTATCACTTGTAGTATCTTACAATTGAAACTATCTCTTAATATATGTAGCCTAAATAGACTCTTGTTGTAAAATATTTCAATCCCTAGCCTAAAATCTCCAAAGTCTAGTAGCCACCTTTCTTTGTGATGCACATCTATCTTTAGTATAAAACAAATATCACTGCAAGAGTAAGAGAAACAAAATTATGCTAACTCATCCAAGAGATCGTGTGCACATCTATCAAGTAATAAGCAAAAAGCTTTTCTAACCTCATATAAAGTGCAATGTGAAGCTTATAGAATGCGCACAAACATGGATAACTACTTTTGAATAAAACTCAAATATAACTTGTTTGAGATGCTACCAACTCAGTCAACTTGATATGTATATATGGAACAAAGAGATTGATATATAATGCATAATAGTATATATCAGACATCTTTATGTGGTTGCACAGCTCACATGGCATCCCAAGCTGTCCAATTATAGTCTTTCTGCATCTTTTCCACATGGATGTGTACTCTTTACAAGATAAAGAATATATAAAACAACAAGCATGGTGTATCTTGTATCACTCTATGTAGCCACACATGGAATTGAAGCCATAAGTTATACAAAAATAACAAGAGTAACATAAGATGGTTCATCATATATCTCCCTAAGCTTGAGAAGAAAACCCTATCATATCCCACCTCAAATAATTAAATGCTAACTTTTAAAATACTTTAAAAATTCATTACGTCTATTTTTCATCTCTATAATTTTCAAATTGGGTTCCAAGAGAATCAGAGTACACAAACCAAGAGATTATAACATAATAACAAAACTCATCTCATACTTAACTAAAAAAATCACTCAAAAGTAAAAAATCTGATTGTGCTCATATATATTTATAAAATTCTCTACATCCTATTATGTGAGTGCCAATGATTCCAAAATTGAAAACAAACAAAATTTCTATTTGCTTTGAACCATTAATGATTTCTCCTTATTTATTTCCCTCCTATGCGTATAGTTCCTCATCATTTTCCTCTCCTATCAACTCCACTAGAAGAGGACTGTGGAGAGATAGTGGTACTTTTGTCAGTTATGATTATAATAAGTATATTAAATATTAATAATAATAGACAAGATAGTTCTTCTTGATTATTCCCTTTGCATTTAATATAATTAAAACTTAAACCACACTCTTTGATTATAGAAGATTGATTGTAGATGATTGTAAAAACTTAAACCACACTCTTTGTAAAATAGTTTACTAGGTTAGACTATATATAAGAGATAAAATTAAATTAAATATTTATTCAATACACTTATTTTAAATGATGCTTAAAATGAATTGCATGTAAAATATATGTCTTGTATGACTTCATTTTCTTTACAAAAATATTTTAGTCATTACTATTAATTAAAACACATCAATCTTTTAACTTACTTTATCTTTCATCATATAGAATCCAACTATCATCATATGTTGAAATTTGGTTTTTGCTTTTGAAATAAAAAATATTCAAAGAAAAATAAATTTTAACATATTTTGAGTGTATGGTCATATAGTGACTAGGATTTCCTTTGGTCATACATAGTACCTTCTCATTTGTGTCCCTTTTTCTTCTTTATCCTTTTATTTATATTACAATTTTCCTTTAGTTTTTTACTTTAGAAATAAAAAAATTCAAAGAAAAATATATTTAACACAGCTTGAATGTATGATCATATGGTGACTATGATCTCCTTTGGCCATGAATAGTACCTCCTCATTTGCTTCTCTTTTTCCTCTTTTTCCTCTTTATCCTTATTTTAAATTTCAATTTTCCTTTGGTTTTTACTTTTGAAATAAAAATATTCAAAGAAATTTATTTTTTAACATATTTTGAAATTATGGTCATATGGTGACTATGATCTTCTTTGGTCGTAGATAGTACCTTCTCATTTGCTTCTCTTTTTCTTCTTATCCTTAATTTATTTGATGTTTCAATTTCCTCTAGTTTTTGGTTTGTATTTATTATTCCATATGTTTTATCTTTTAATTATTTTGTATTATTTATATTCTTTTATTACTTCCAATTTTATCCTTATTTTGTTTTTCCTTTTAATTTTCCTTGTGTTTTTTGTTTTCCTTGTCTATATTTTTTTTTCTTTTAGTCATGTGTTAATATTTATATTCTTGTATGTGTGAGTACTTTTAAGAAAAGAAACTTATGATGTTTCTATATATTTTTTTAATATAGGGGCTTAGATGGACAACCATAGGTGATACTTTTTATCTTCCATCCTTTACCCTTTATTTGTGATCAATGAAAAGATCCAAATATAGACTTTTTCAACACTCATCGATAATTGATCAGGTTTTTTTAATATGAGTGCCTTCAATCTCCATGTTATGTACATTATCTATACTAATGGAATATCCCACACCTTTTGACATACTGATTCTTTGGTTGATTTTCTTACGGATAATCTTACATCTTTTGGCATACCTATTAATCTTCCTTCCACAATCCACGACTCTGTCCCCTTCTCCCATAGCGTACCCATCCACCACCACAAGATCATATTCTTTTACTTGCATCCTTGCCATGTCCATACATACCGCCTTATCAACAATCCACATAGTCTTATCCGGATGTCTATGGATTGAGATTGTCTTCACATACTATAGAAGTAGATCTAGATGTTCACAAATGAGGGCAGAGTTCACTTCTCTTCCTACCTCCAACTCTCTACACTCTTTGTACTCTTGTCATATCTCTTCAAGCTCCATCAAACTCATACTCAGAGCTACATTCTCTTGACCCTATTTATGTATTTTTACTTTTTTTACCTAGACCACATATGTATATCAGTAACTTTATCTCTTTACGTCACCTAGTGTGCTCTATGCGCTCTTTACCACTATGAGCTCTCTTGGAAACCAACCTAGGGAAAGATGTCTCTACTTAGACCTTATCAATACTCTTCTCACAATGGACTTTAATTCCTCTTACCTGATTCACATGGCTCTCTTGGGCTCTGGCGGCCCGCTAAACAACAAAGTCTGGCAACCATGATTTTGACAGAGCGTTGATGGAGCTCATATGCATGTTGGGTCTGCCTGACGTGTAGACCCTCTGCCAGAGCCTATATGTCAAGCAGCTCTAGCTCCATTTGAGCCCTTTTGAACCAAGAATTGTCTTGGTTAATGGGTCCGGTGATACAACATGCAATAGAACTATCAAAATTCCCTTTCTATGCAGGTTTAAGTTTTCCCAAGGATGAGCCTTCCAACTTTCATCTTTGTGAGATCAATTCTTTTGTCTTTCCAAGCAAATACATCTTTGATTTTAAGATTTGACCTTCGAGATTGGATGCATATGTAACAATGTGGCATCCCCCCTCAACAATGTGGCTAACTCCATGAGATTTTCTATTTTAGATTCCATTAACTAGAAAAGCATAAAATTACAAAACTCCATCTTGAATATGTGAAAGAGGACTGAAAGCTGACAGTGATGAGCCCTTTTTGTTCAAAACAAATGTGGGAATCAAAAGATATTAATATTTATAAACCTTGATCTCCTTACTTGATATACCCTAGTTTGAGAGTTGGTTACTTGTTAGCGCCCATCAATAATCCAAAGTGACCTGCCATCACAAGTATACATATGAGGTTGATGTAAGTCCAAGTTAAATGCCAGACTTGTGCCCTCCGATGGACACATTAAGATACTCTTTTAGTCAATTTTCTAAAGGCTGATGGATGTCAAAACTGACGTACATCATGAGCCATGTGAAGTGGCCTTCTATCTCATTGCAATCCATCAAGACATCAAGAGACCATTGTAAGGATTTATAGATTTTTGCAAGGAGAGTGGTCAACCTTACAAGATGTGTGTACCATACTTGCCATGTAGTAGCCAAGAATATCACAAAGCTCCCCTAATTTCAACCTCTATCTCTAGATCATAGACATCTTTGTTGCTCTTTGATGTTAAGTCAAGTAAATGAGTATAGACTTGCAACCCAAGCACTATAACACTCTAGACAAGAACTTTCTCCATAGGTACTTTATCTACCTTATAGACTCTCCATCCGTTGGTCATAAACCTTCCTTCTTTCCTTTCTGACTATCATCCAAATAAGGAGCTATAGCTTATGGATTCTTTCTTTATTCTTTATTTATGCTTTACTCCATTACCCAAGTGCAGGCCATTAGGTTTAGCTTTTTAGCATTTATGTGATTATGACTCACAAAACACATCTGATTTAGTTTCACTCTTCTCTTTGCTTTTTGTCAACAGATTGCCTTGGGTCTAATATCCCTTGTAGTTGCTTGTTTGTTTGGTGCATCCCATCTCCTTGCTCTTTCAAAGTAGAAATTCAGGTGTTTACCCTATTGCTATTGGACATGGTCTTGTATGTTCAGTCTCACATAATAAAAGAATTTTAACTTTGTCACTCCTTTTTCATCCTCTTATCTCCACATCAATTTGTTGGCTACTCCATTTTATTATAAGATGGTTATTGCCATAAGTCATAGGGCCCTTGGGAATCCATCTTTATTAGTGATTATTCAAGTTGATGTCTTAAATACTTCCAATATCATTTCTTATCCAACTTTATTTCATACTCTTCACTCATCAGTTCCTTAATTCCATTTTTGCATACTTTTTATGGCATAAAGATCCTTTTTATATAGTCATCATACTACTACAATGGACTACAAAAAATTGGTATATACTAAGGATGCATGTTAGGGAGATCTCTTAAGAGGCATCTATTTGCCATTTTTCACTTCAAACTTTGTGGAAGGTTCCAATCACTTTTCACTCATATCTCTTTCAATCATTTTCAAATGATACTCATATGTTGTGTTCTTAAGAGTATGTAATTCAAGCCCTGTTTCCTTTGAGACTCTACTTAGAGACATTGGGTTTACAAATCTAGCTCGTAAATGTAACTTTTAGAATCCAAAAAGTAATCCTTATTCCCTCATACTTCTCTCCAAGGTTCTAGTTTCTAGCATGAGGTTTGAGTGTTTTGTGCTCTCTTTTAGGAAATGATTGTTTTTGTAGCTCATTGATCTTAGACACATTGGTTCAAGCTATATTCCATGCTCATTTACTCCATTGAGTAACACATAGGTAGTTTATTCATTTTTGACAATATCAGTGGAGTCTCCTATTTTCAATGTACTTATACACCCACAAATTTACTACTAAGTCATCTATGTACATTTGATACTACCATACACCACACTTTCTTTATTGTATTATAGCTATATATCCTCTCCCAGCAATAAAATAAGTAGTATAAGCTACAAATAGCTCTTCTTATAACAATGGGAGGATTTGGTCTCATATTGCAAGAGGCTACTAAACCAATACCATATCTAGGAGCATAGGCTCTAGTGACCTCCTTACTAGCAAATAGATTCTTTACTATGGTTGCCCTTTTCTTTTGAGAACTATCACTATAGTTTATTCATGCACTTAAGATTTCCAATCATATAGTTATTTTACTCGCAACCTATTACCAAGCATTGCATACATACCACTCATTGCTTTTATTTGCTTTGTATCTCTAGACTCTAGGAAGATTCAAGTGGACCCTAGTTGAGCAGATACACATACACACACCAATATCCTCATTGATATGTGTTCCCTTGATAGTGTTTTCTCTTATGGAGAGAAAAGATTCCAGAGCTTGGCTCTATGCTTTCTCTTTGGTTGAGGACTTCCACTTCATGTTTGAAGATTTTACTTTAGCATTATGCTTGAGTTTAGGTTTATTATATCTAGCACTTCTAGAGCTACCTAACCAATGCACTTGTGTATTTCCGCATGACATACATATTTTATGGTGTGCTTGCAGAGAGCCCAATAGAACTCATAATGTCATTTGAGATATAATGGGATAGATACTATGATCTTTATTGTCCCAAGTATAAATTAAGCAATGGTTAGATTTTTTTTTACCACATCTTTGGCATATAAGAGCAAATATAGTTACATTCTTGGATTTGATGGCATTCCTTATTTGATGTGGTAGTTATAACCTCTACAAGAAAAGTCATTGATAGAGATATTTATTCAAGAAAGAGCAACAACAATCATCATTGTTAAGAGAAGGAGTACCATTATGCACCATCTTTTCATACTTTTGTACCTTTAGCTATAGAAATATTTATTGCTAATTCAATGGTCTCCTTTGAGAGGTAGTACAAAGCTCCTTGTGGAGGAGAGGAGCATTAATTATCTCTCAAACCATGCCCACCTCATGTTTTAGACAAAGAATCCACATCAATTTCCAAGGGATTTCATAAACATGAAATGGTAATAGAAGCACAAATCTTGTCTAAGATATTTTGTCATTTACATAATACACCATTGGAGTACCTATATCATTTTCAAAAACCTTCACATATAAGCAATGATAGTAGGAGCACACATCTTGTCTAAGAACACTTCCATTAAAAAAATGTACCATTAGAGTATGTTTATCACATTATTCAATATATTACTCAATTTTGTCACACTACACCATTCAATGGTAGATTACTCAGTTTTGTAGTTTTATCATCTTGTCTAAGGAAAGAGAAAGGCAACCGCATAGAAACACAATGGATAGGAAGACCATCAAGCTATAGAAGGGTGAGACAAAAGAGATAAAATTGAGCTAAGCCCCAATAGTATCAATATGCAAAATCTACCCTACCGCACCTAAGATATCTGAGTTATGAAAGTTGTAAGGTCTAGAAACTATTGGAGCATCCAAAGAAACATCACTTAGTGTAATTTCTCTCCTATGGATTGCATTAGCCAATGCTCTTTATAGAACAATGGACACATGTTGTCTAAAATATATTACAAAGTATGAGAGTGAGAGTGATATCCTTGACGTTTAGTATGATGAGCTCTCGTGCAGTCCTTGACAAATGTATCAAATGCCATGTCCATTGCTCCATATAACTCCAAGGCTAGAGGAACAAAGAGGTGAACCCCTTGCATACCCTATACTTGGAGACCTTGTGTGTTACTGCTCCACTCGCCGCCCACCTACGAGGATGAGTAATCACTTCCTTCAAAACTCCATCACACGTAGGATTTGTAACCACAACATCCTCTATTGCCACCTGATCATCTTGGACCAAGTATGAGTTTACCTTGACATATGTTGTGTGCAAAGAATATGAGCACTCCTCCAAGCAACGTATCCAATCTCTCGTGCCATAGAAAACACTAAATCCTTGGTGGCATCAGAGGTTGCCATTCTCTATCCTCCAAAAGAACATTGTGTCATATGGACCATTGTTGAATCTAGTATAGAACCACACTCACAATTGCATAATGAAGATGCAATTGTGTGGACCAAACCTAGGCAAAATCTCATCGCTGTAGAGAAAGTAGTTGGTGCAAGTGAGAATGCACTAATGCAAGATCAAGCTAGGATCCAAGAGCCTATATCCTTGTTTGAGCAAGAGCAAAGATGTGCTCTAGTAGCTCAAGGAATCGACAAGTCAACTAATAGAGAATATAGCATATGTTGACATTGTTGTTCCATGAAGGAAGACTACAAGCCTCTAGTCCAATAAGTAGGTAAGGAAACAAAGGATGAAAGGTCATCTTGTGCCTATGGGGATAGACCATCTCCCGTCTACCGTAATAACATCTTGAGAGAAAAGAAATCCCTCTTCCACCTTTGTCACATATATCTCCGAAACTGGCCTATAAACAACCACAATTGAGACGAAAGTAAGGGTGTCAAGAGAGCCCAACTACACAAAAACACTATAGATGTCATCTCCTCCATAGATAGTATATCTATCTCTCTATACAAGATTTGTATAGATATCTATCTCTGTGCCAAGTCCACTATCACACACTCTAATATTCTTGGTCAATGATATCACCAAAGACTCCCATAATCATCCTATCAAAAGTTTGGAGACATGATAGGAAAATCAAGGAAAAGGGAACAATATGAAGAAGGAAAATCGGTCAACATGCAATGCTAGAGGAGAGTATACCAGATCCCACTTGCGAATCTACTAATAGAAGAAAGTCATCCATATGGAAAATATCTACAAGGTCTGCGTGTAATAAACAAACATGTGACAAAATCCTTGAATCCTACTAGCATTCCAATATTACATAGTCCATATATAGATATGATACACCTCTATGGAAGCTCAAAGTGAGGAGTGATATCTAAAATGCAGCATGCTCTGCACCTTGACATCTTGACTCTCAATCCTAGAAGATGTAACTATGTCATCAAATTGTCAAAGGTCTACCTAATTTGCTATACAAGGCCCATGATGTATATCTTATGGACCAAGGAGAGGGAAATACACCTGCCCTTTCCATTTACCACATGTACCATTAGAGTATCTATGTCACCCCCATTCAATAGATGGGCTTAAGCACATTTTACCTTTTTCATCTCTCCCTTGTATGGCTTGATGGGATTTTCCCATCCTTCATCTTTTCTTCGCGGTAGTCCTTCTACATCTTGTCACGCCATTCAATGGTAAATTGCTCAGTTTGTAGTTTTATTGCTCCGCCTAAAGTACTCAATACTATTCCTATTTTGGTTAGGAACCATTGTTCTACGTCCGATTTTTCGTTGGTCTAGTCCCCAATATCCCATTTTCGCACTTTGGACACTAGTCCTCAATAAACCTTTTGTTCCTTTATCTTTCTTTTCCAGAAGTATACTTTTTGGCATCGTGGGCCCCCAGTTGGAAATGCCCATGGAGCCAATTTGGTACTGGGTAGCATTCCAGAAAAGGATCGAGACACGTTGCATACCTGTTCAAAATTGTACAAAGTGCTTTGGCAGTCACGGAGCTCGACTATCAACGCACCGTAGCGAAACACTTGGCATCGCTGCATCCCAAACTCTCAAAGTTTGCGACAAATTGTGCAAGAGTGCATTATCATCATAACAGATTTCACTACTGTAGCTACCTTTTGATCCTCTAGCGAGGCTGGAAGGTCAAACCACAAACCACGACAACCGGATCCAGCTATAGACTGGGACCGCAATCTTGGAATTCACAGCAGTTACGGAGCCCATGTCGAAGGCAGAATTTGGTTGGTTTTGGTGGGGAACTGCCAGGTAACCGTTGGGACAAACTCGCAGCCAGGTCACCCTTTGAGCACATAGCACGGAAGAACTAATTTTAAATTTGCATGAAGTCAGTACAGTGTGAGCAAGCGGCTGACTTGTATATCGAACTGTAGTTGATTGACCTTGCTCAAAAATAATCTGCATACGAAGTGTACTTCATGCTCCGTTGCTCCATGTTTTAACTTAAAATGACACCAAATCCCCTTATGCACAGGAGAAGAGTGAACAGACGGACGTCCACCATCTTGTAACAAGAATCTAATACAATGGTACATCCGCATGTGAGCCAGTCAAGTCAACCAGGATTGCAACATTTTTATGTCCACTATTGTATTGATTCAAATGGGCCACTTTGAGATAATTTTGGACATTGCTCGTCCAACCTATAAATACAAAATGAAGCTGCCCAATCGGTACAGAAGCAGATTTCTACATTGCTGCACATCTCCTGTATGAGTGAATGACTGATGTTTAGTAAGAGCTAGTGGGACAAAGCCCAATCTAAAAACAGCTAGATGCTACTGTGGATACTTACTCTAGATGGAGTACTACGATTGCGAACCTCAAAGTTCAGATAAGATGGCCGGGATGTAGTGAGAGAGCTCCGCTGTAAGAGACTGGAAACCATTCACTAGCTGAGAATGGAAGTCTTGGTCCTCCTCTCCTATCAGACGAGAATGTACACGAATGGCACGTTTGCATACTGCCATAAACTCCAACAATGCTGCAATGAGTTGCTGCAGCTCCTGGGAACGTAGTCGTGTTGCTGGCTCCCCAGACAAGAACGCTGAGCAGACCCCAAGAACCCCACTATTGACCTGTTCCATCCATCCAGACGAAAGGATTAGAACATCCCTAGCCTATGTATCATCTCCTTGCACAAGAGGATCATACGAACAATATGCACATTTTCTGTGACTACAAGTAGGGATAGAGATAGAAGAAACCTGAACAGCAACACTCCCTTGAAGAATTCTTTGCAGGCCTTGCAACCGAGGCAATTGATCTCCTTCTGGACTCCGTGGCTCTTCAAGTTCATTTTGTAATGCAGATGTCCTGGTCTCGATCATTCCTATCGCATTTTCAATAGGAGAGAACTCTCGAGATTCTGATTTCACCACAAGGAGACGATTAACTAGGGCAGGAAATGGGCCCTCCGTTTGGACCACAGTCCTCCTCTTCCACTGGTCCTCTAGGCCTCCTTGACTTCTACCATTCTTCGTGAAGGGGGTGTCGAATAAAAATCTATCAAAAACGCGCGCACTCACACTTCCTGATGCGTGACCAGACTGTTGTCTTTCTCTCCTGCTTTCAAGATCCTCATCTTCCATGACTCTGTCAACGGATGTGATTTGCAGGTAGCAAACTCTCGGTTGAAGCTCCTCAGCATTCACTTGACGAGAATCGGGTATAATGTGCAAGGTGTGACCATCGCCTAGCCTAGACTCATACACGTGTCCTAGTTTCTCCATTATGTCCCCGAGGCGCACATCTCTGGCCTCTCTGTACACATACTCCTTCCGATTTAGTTTTCCGAAGCGCTCCCCATAAAATCCCACACGATAATAAGTGGCATCTGTAAAAGGAATAGGGCTCGTCTCTTGTTCGACTATAGAATCATAGATGGTGGTAAGAGATGTGTGACATTTAGCAAGCTGCCCATAAGCATGTCGACTTTTGTGCACTGGAATTATAAGCTCCAGAATCCCAGCACAAAAATGGAACAGTTCTGCTTGCTGAAAGAGTCTATTCGCGAGCTGGAGATACTTCACAGCTGAGTCTACGGTCAGCTTTGAAGCTCCGTATCCCTCAACTTCGGCAGCCGCTGCTTCTCCTATCACTGAGCTACTTAGCATGGGACATATTTTGTGAAGAGACTCTACATGCTCTTTGCCCCAGACTGCATCCGATCTTCCAACTAAAGCCTGCAAGGAAAATACCCTTGATTCAGTTGCCATTCAACACGTGGGACCTGAACTTTGGCATAAGTTGATAAAGGCAACAAAGATAAGAAGCAGTAGCTACCTCCATGATAACACCAGCCACAGCGACGGCACACTGGGCAGCCTCTGCCCATGAGTGCATCTGCTGATGTTGATCACACAGATGCAGGAGCCACATAATGTGGATATCTGGGACATGAGAATATGCCCATGCTAAACTATGGTAGCTCTCTGCGGTTGCATACTTGTCAAAGCCCATCATAGGACCCTGCCACACGTCACCCTGGTTAAAAATGTACCAGTACCATGATCAGCCGACAGCCTCACTGTGTCATGCACAACCAAGTACTGTGATCTTCCAAAACTCCTAGTATAATCGCAGCAACTGATGAGACGAACACAATGTCTTTCCGAAAAAGGAGAAACTACGTAACTGCTTGGGAACCGAAGAAAGAGATCAACTTCAACGAATGGGAAAAAAATTGTACCAGAAGAGCATGCTCAACGGCAGCATCAAGAGCACGCAACAAAGTGGTTGACAGGTCTTGCAGTTCCTTCCATCTCCAACGGTTTTCACTTCCGCCATCAGGCACCGCAACCAAACAATTCTCTGGCAGAGTACATTCTTTCAGGAGATCCAGACTGATGATTTCAGAGGCAATGTCATGCAAGGAACTTCTCAGACGCCTAGCTTCTCCACTCTCCTCAAATGTTCCGTCAGGGCATGGATGAGTTACTTGTACATCAGACATAAGCTCTGAGAGTGTGATGGTAAGCATCACACGAAGTCGTGCAGTAGATTGGAAATGATAGAAAGAGTTCTGCACATGAGACGACCAGTTAGATAATTTGCTAATTGGTAGAGTAAAACAGAAATGGCAAAAGCAACGCCTTGCTTTTTGGCAATAAAGATTCTAAATATAGAGTAAAATAACCCGTTAAAACTAACCTGATTCCATACCCACAGAGGATTCTATATTACGAGCCCAAAGAATTACATTTGAGCCGAACTTGAACTTGAAGTTAAGTCCAAGAACCTTACCCGCACGAGTATCTGGAGACCGACGACGGCTCGTTTACGTATCGAGTCATTTCGGAACACAGCCAAGCGCAATAAATGAAAAGCAACTTGCTTCAAAAACCGGTCATTTTCCCGGCCCATAAGAATTGCCCCATGGAGACTAAATAGATTGTTAACTACCGGAAGAAATGACTTCCAAAATGGAAGAGGTTGGCTGCGTGACAGAAATCCCGTGAAGAGAGCAGTGATACAATCTAGTTTTACGTAGTCGGTGGCAATGTTATGCAATGCAGCTGCGTCGACGAACTTCTCGATAATTTCAAGCACTTGTAGGCTTACAGCGGCACTTAAGTTATCCTCCCAGAGTTCCTGCATCCAGTTGTCAATGATATTATATTACAATTGTGGAAATTGGCCTCAGACTCGACTCTACTAGATGACGATAAGTAGAATCAACTGTTACATCAAAATGGAATTAGGAAGGTGATACATGAATTCCATTCTTTATTCATGGTATGCCCACTCCTTCCGTTCCACTTTTCTCTTTCCATGATTAATCCGCAAGTCCTAGAGACTACATTCATCATCCAATAATAAAACTAAGGCAGACATACGTCGTGATTATGTGGTTCTCGTACCAGTTTCTGGCGAAGCATTGGGTGCAAGCTCTCACGCAATGCCCGGTCTGATCCCACTCTTCGAGAAGACGGAGCTTGAGATGACAAAGCCTCTCTCAACGAATACGGTTGTCCTGGAGAGCTTATTAACTGTGGACTTAGCTTCTTCCACAAGTATCCACTATCTGGTGTAACTTGAGGCTGCAAAACAGTCCATACACCGAGTTCAGATCTTTGAGCATAAATGCAGGTCTTGATCTGGTTACAGTCATTTCTTGTAGGAGACCCAACTTCTAACAATAGACAACTTAGTGAACTTAGTGGACGTACTTAGCCATATCACCATCTACCTGACCACCTTGTGCAGAACTTTAGCCATTGTTTACATCTGAGCTAATGATCCATCAGGTGCAGCTTCAAAAGTGACTGCAGGGAGTGGAATTCCATGTCACATGTCCTCAGATATAATCAAGAAGGGTACGAACGAGATAACAAGTAAAGAAATTTAGAGTGTACGCACTCTGCCTGTGTCCGGTCGTGACGCCTCGGTGAAATACCCATGTATAGAGGGAGACAACTTCTCGGAATATCGTGGGGAGTATGGTCCTTCAACTTCTTCAGGTGGTGGTATGCCCCCTGGTATTCCCATGTTATCAACAGAGGCTCTTTTGTGCTGCAGCCAACCGAGAAACTCGGAATTAGTGAGCAGCAACTAAGAACATAAAAGAATTTCAATTGAGGAAATCCCATCCACAGCACCAGGGCTCGGTGAAACTGCAGCAGACGTCACATTTGCTTCAAAAATGATAGAATAATCCGTCGAGATTTAAATATCAAGAATCTACCTCGAATAAACCCAGACATTCTTCAAGAAGCTTGAAGAAAAGTCGCGTGCGAGCAACGCTGTGCTGCCAGGCCTTCACAAGGGAGGCATCGTCGAGATGTCGAACTATTTGCATCACACACACCAACACTTCTCGCTTCTCTGTCGCGCTTAAGTTGTAGAAGACAGGCATTTCATCCAAGATCTACAAGTCACAACCACATTCAATGCTTGTAAGAGAGAACCGTATGGGGCTGATGGGACTTTGACAGAGTTTGAAGGAAAAGCTTCAATTAATTTGTGGAGAACTGATGTAAGCAGAAGAGGAGATTTGCATGTGAAATGATACCGTTCAAGAAATACAGATGAGAGGTGATATAAGCTCGTACACTGAGAAAGGACTATGCAACTCACCAGGCCTATGAGAGGAAAATATAGCTGGGCAATATACAACTTGTCCTCCGGCTTTTGGTAACGAGCATCATAATCATGTTTGCACATGAGTACAACCAAAATTCTTGCAGCCTTCAATACAGAATTTGATGATCAGTGCCTCGCTTTAGTTTAGAAGAATGGCAGGTTGAATCTCCTTTGCAGTGACAAAGTTATATTTGAGAAATAGGAGCAGAAGCCGTTAGAAGTTATTTTCTTTATACTTTACATACTTTTGTAAGAATCTCATGGGGACTAATACCTCCCAGTCCTTAATTCTCAGCTTGCAGAATATTCCAGATAACAGCTCCTTTGAAAGAGAAAAAAGGGTTACCATTTTGTACCAGAATTACTTCCATATCTAATTTTGAAATTATTTCCTAGAATCTGTGCTGTGAAGCTAGCTAAGACTTAAAACTATTTCGTAACCGTGTTGAGTAGCGGCGACATTTAAAGTCGACCCAAGAATAAGTTATGGTAGAAAACGCTACCTTTGCCCTCTGTGCCAAATCTTCATGATCCCAAGTAAGAAAAAGCTCCTGCATCAAAACCGTCGCCAAGTAATTCCTGCCAGAAACCGTTAACTCCAAATGTGTAAGAAGCCAGATACATAACACGATTGGCATAAATGGGATTGTCGAAAGATCTTCAGGATATGGGATGCACTGAGTTAATATGCAATTTAGCATGTGTGCTCTACGAAGCTGACGGCTGGAAAGAGTTGATGGTACCTTTCTGAGGGATCACGCCCAGGCATTTCCACAAACAAGTCATGGTCGCATATAATTCGTAGAAACGTGAGCTTACACTCGTGCAGCACAGGTTGACAAACGCCAGTAAATTTGTCGAAGTAAAGAGCAACCTGCCAACAGACGTTCGTCATGTAAGTTATAGATAATTAAATGAATCCAAAGAACTAAGATGAAGTTTAACGAACCCGGTAGGCACTTACAAGCCCTTGGTCTGACAGCACCAAGTATCCTTTGATTCATGGTATATACCAACCTCTTTTCGACTGCTTACCAAAAAGTTAAATTACTATCACAAGTTAACTTCCAGAAGATGAAGTATCAAACTGGTGAAGGCACAAAATGCAGCCCACGTGGTTGAAGCAAAAAATGACTTCGCCACCTGGTACAAATTTCAGGCCACAAAACTAACCAGCTCAAATACTTGACGGGGTTCAATGACCGAGAGGAGGTCGTAGCAGAAGAAGGCCAGACTACTATTCAAGCGTTTGGCCAAAGTAAGACCCTTTTTGCAGCGCTCATGTACTTCTGTCAAGAGACAGTCATATAATTGCCATATACATCTGAAGACTCCCTCCTTTAGCTGCATCGGTGGCAAATCCTCACCTGTGAGATGGAAATAGTAGGAGGTAAGATTATGTCAAGGTGTAGCTTCACGGACCGGTCTTCAATGAAATTCTTAAAGATATGAACTTTCCGAAAGTTTGTTCACGACTGGCAGGTGGAACGCAGGATATTCAGCGTGTGTGATACTGACGGTGGTCTATGCACTAACTTTCATCTGTATAGCACCACTCTACTTAACCTTTTCGAACTAGCCAACAACGGAGAGACAAAGTGGAAAACGAACAAACCTAAGTGCAGGGTATCGGAGAAAACTCGAGATTGCTCAAGAGCCATGGACTTGACAATCAACTCCAGAAACACCCATGCCATTGACAGGACATCGTCGTATACAGGTCCCACCCTGTACCCCTTTGCCTGTTGTCAATAACAAACATATTATGAGAAACGTGCGGACCCCCAATTCATGCAACCAGTCTTAGCTTATCTTCAACAAGCTGCGAAAGTTTAAGGAGCAAGGGAGAAACATTAGCACGTTCATGTCACAAATGTTGCATCAACTGCCGTCCTAACAGTGGCCGACTTGAAGCCAGTATGTGCTTGTAAGCAGAAATTCCCCTGCACTGCGATGTCACCAGATTGCACCTAGAGTAGTAAGTTCTGTGAACTACCTTGCTTCGCGCCAAACTTCTCCATACATTGCAAAGTCCAGGATATACTGGCTCTTGAAGACCACCCAAGTCATCGAAAGAATAATCCACGTACTGAACAAGAAAGGGGTTTCTCTCAGCTCCTTCAGATGACTCCTGCTGAACCCTGTACCCACGATATCATCATACAAAATTTACCTCAGAATCGTGAGAGAATTCCCACCATGTATGTTTGCGACCGAGCAAAAGGAGTACTGAGAGGAACTTGACGAAAAATATTCGAAGGAAGGTCAGAGTCACCACTGAATGCAACGGTCTTGTCCTTGTCCTAATAATAATGAAAGGGATAGGTGGTCGTGATAAGAAAGCCACATTTTACATCGTGCCTTCAATGCTAGTTCGTATGCTAGAATTCAATATACCGAACTACGTTGGGATGATAACCACTACTGTCGGCAGTCAACTTGAGAAGAATATGCGAGCAGACTAACTCTTCTACGATAGCAAATGGTATTGCGGATTACCGAATTAAAATGTTGACCATTGCCCGGAATGATGCAACCTGTAAGGGCAACAAGGAAGGTAATTAAGTCTGTAAGCATTACTTAAGTTCGCATGTCAAAGGTTTTCTTCCCACTAGAGCCCTGTAGCCTTGTGCTCTCTTTTGGCAGTGTTTGTGACGGGACAAAACATGGAGAGACCAAGGACAGCTATATCTAGAAGATGCCTACAACTAGTGCTTCAGTTCTTTCTGCATTCACTACCTCAGCTGAAAGTATCTTACACTTAAATCAAAACATAAAGTAACGACAGGTCAACCTGTAAAGTTTCGCTGCCATCACCAATCATCCGGAGAAGCATATTCAGGACCGGTTGTAGAAATTGCAGCATTGCAGTTGGATCAACGTTCTTCAAGCTATTAATGGCCTGAATCACATTAGTTCGTGATACAAAGAATCAGTGTATACTTGGTTAGGTCCAATACAATATAGAAGGCCTCTTTGCAGCCAGGAAATAGAATCATCTCTTAAACTACCTAACAAAACACCGTAGCCGTGATATGCAAAACAGAAGAGTAAACTCTTTCAAAAGTCCTCCGATTAAATTCATCACATCTTCTGAGCTATATTAACCCATACCTCGAGAAGTTCAGATCCCCAAGGGGGGCTAGTCCGGAGAATGTGACGATCATACTCTGTGAAGAAGTCACGAATTCGTTCATTAATGGGGTACAGTGACGAGCATAGACGCAAACGCAATCTGAACACACTCCTTCCGTCTTCGAGGTACTCCATCCTCTCCTGCACCACCCATCATGGGAGCCAGGATATAAGTTTGATGAAACACCCATGCTCGTGGCTTACATGCTCTTAAATTTTAGTGCAAAGTTAGACGAATCCAAAAGTAGCTAAGAATGCTAGTGCTTCAATGCTTCCATAACAGCATGAGCAACGTTACCTTCACAGCATCTTGCAGATAGTGAGGAAGCAATTCTTTCATGATAGGCAGGCTGCCATCTGACCTCAGAACTCTGCATCATTTTAGAGCAATACCATATGTAGACTAAGGTCATCGTATGCATGGAGGATATGAGTTTGAAATACGGAGATGGACCTGATAACAAGTTGAGGTGTAGTGCTGAAACACATAACTCTACGTCGTTAATATCACACAAAGTTGACATCAAGTAGTAACACTTTCTGCCTTTGCTGTAAATTACATATATGACCTCGCGCGCAGATAGACTCTCATGGACAAATATATTGCTAGCAAATAAGTTTCCTTAATCAGCAACAAAGCTCACTGACTTCATGACGTCTATGAAGTCTAACATAATGAAACATAGTTCGAAGGTCAAAGATGTAAAAACATACTGCGCTCCTGCCGAAAGAGGAAGAACAGAATAGCCCATAACTACCTGGAAAATAGACAAAATACAATTTCAAAATACGCATCAGTTACTATTTGCTGTATTTGATTACACAAGGTCATGTGTCTATGACCACTGCTGGTCAACGAAAAGACTGTCATCATTTGAAACAATTACTCGACAAACTATCGTGCAACTAAACGTGATTTGTTCTCCTCGCTCTACGCGACCACCACAAACGATAGAAGTCAGAGTAATCACATGATACAAATATTTCCTCCAAAACTAAAGCTTCAGATGCTTTCATGGCGTTTGGGCGTTTGGGCGTTTAGAAGTTTTAAAACAATAGACGAAATCTTCCTAAGGAGGGTCACACTCAACTAACACTCGTTCACAGATTAGTGCCTCATCAGAAACTCAGTAAGGGAATTCCATCACCAAACAAACGCATGATGAAAATACTTACTGGCTTCGGTGCCTCGAGCTTCATTTGAAGATCCACATGGAAAAAGGTGAAGACAAGGTGATGGTGAGGAGTGAGAACGGCGGGGAGACGTAGTTTGAACTCATCATGATAATGAGCTGTACGTGCGTTTACAGCTATTTGAGAATGTGCAAACTTCTGTATCCGATTGCTGCCGTCTCGAGAGTAGACTGCCTGGGAATATGATAGCCAAGAAACAGAGTCAATTCGGTACATTCAGAACATCAAGCTCCACTGTGTGACAACTTATTTCAGTACACATCCACGCCAGGACAATGAAGACGACGAGTTACAGTCTAAGTTTATAGATGACGAGTTACTCCCATTTTTCGTCTAAGTTCAACTGTCTCACACTCAGTGCCTTAATACTCCTGTAAGAAGAAAATTCAGCCTAGTAAGATCCGGACATACTAAGCCATCGATAAAAGCACGTGGTCTCTCATCAGGAATAACGAGTACATGTGTTCATACTTCCAAAGCGGGATTGCGTATATCAACGTCATCCTTCCGGAGTTCCACACGAATAAAAAGGTTGCGCTTCTTGCTCATAGTGACAGCCAGTGGGTACACGTAGAGACTGTGCAAAAGCTGATTGAAAGGCTCGTTTTTCGTTAAGGTACGAAACTCCAATGCCCGAAACTGCAAAGCGATTTGGGTAACAATTTTAGGAGGGAGCAGAAGCTAAATAACGTCATTCACAGTCAAGACTCACAGGGGAAGTTGAAAGAAATAGCAGACCTCCGTAAACAAGATTGACCACAACCTTAAAGTTGTAGTTAACCACACGACCCAAAAACCTGTAGAACAAATGGGCTCGAAAAAACAAATAAATAAAATAAAAGCCGCAGTATTACGGTCTTTATGAGTGCCGCCTTATTGTGCTAAAATGGCCTCCGTGCTACTTTGGCATACTAAGCTGAAATCCGTACATCTGAAGGTTGATGATCAGGACTGTTTGCGCTTGAGAAACTGCTGAACTTATGTTTTCCACTGTCATTACGATCAGAAGAACTCCACTTTGGTCGTCCGTTGTACAACGCTCTTCCCGACTTTCCAATGCTTCTCAGCGAAGTGTCTCCAAGGCGTCCGTCACCGTCTCCAGATCCATTGCTGATACTACTACTCTCTGAGAAGGTGTCCAGCTCATTATCTTCAGGAAGAATCCTCTCCACTTCCAGACGCATCGTTGCTTTCACTGGCTTGTGCACTTTCCGCTTTGGGTCCTGCCAGTAAACCTTCGAGGTTCAGGTTTTGACAGAACATTGCTGTTTTGCCAAATTGGAATTATGTGGAGATAGGCTGACTTTGCAGGAAACAAGAACACGAAGCGGAACACGATCCGGATGTTTTCTTTACTGCTGTGTGAGGCGCACGTCCAGGTCAACAAAGCAAAATTTGCACAGCAAGGGAAGATAAGTAAAGCTGAATAGGAAGATGGACAATGAACTTCTCAAATGAATCCAACCTGTAAGGACTCCTCACTGTAGCATTCTTTGACCCGATTTAATCCTGGGATGTCCACTAACACAGGAACACAACCTTCATGCTTTTCGGATCTGCCACTGTCCAAGTCCACACCATCAATCAAGCTCGTACTCAACAGTCCAGGAGGAAGGGGGCTGCTCGGAGAAGGAAAACCACCTACTCCAGACATGGTCGTGTCGAAAAGCGGAACAGCTGCCCAGGCAAATGGCTCTCTGTAAGGCATGACCCTAGCCCATACTTGAAGCTTTTGTTTCTCCCGTTCAGTCAAATGAACCTGCACATAATGGTCAAATAAGCTCATCACCACACTTTGGTACAAGAACTGATTTTAACGATTGCACACACAATATGAAACCTACGCTGTGAAAGGTTGCTTCAAATTCAAGGTAACTAACTCGGAAACATGGCTCCAATTTGATACGTTCAATGTAGTGTACAGCAACCGACAACACTGGAGATACAGCAGCATTATTACATCTACAGAGACGAAACCAACCAACATTCCTCACAGATACTAACAATGATAAGGGGGAACTAAGAAAAGCTAGAACATGACCAGATTGCTGGGAAAGAAAATAGTTAATGTACAGACCCTGGTACTAGCAGTTCATAAGAAGACAAAAGAGAATCAGGCCTGACGATAACCACAATCTCTCAGACGAGAATATGCCAAGAGCTGCATCGCTTACCGGTTCTTTGCGAGAATAGACAGAAGGTGTTACGCCACCTTCTTCGGTCGCATGTTTCTCAAGCTGAATTAGCAAACAGACAGCAGCAGTTGGGGCATCCAGAGAAAAAATTGCTCGTCTGTAGGAGGCTGCTCCTGGCTGCAATTCACATCAGGTCGACTTGTCATGATCATGTTGACCTCTGTCGAGAGTAAAGACCGATGAACTATTCCAGGAAGCTTAGAACCATAACGCTTACTCTCTGCGTCTACCGACCTTCAGACAAGAAGATTAGTAAAGACATTACGGGGCGATTAACTGTCTATGAAATTCTACGCGTTCACAAGTATATGGTCTACAATGGATTTACCTCTTGGAAGTCATTGGGACTGAATTGGAAATAAAAATCTTCAGACAGCTTTTCCCTTCTTTCTCTATGATACAAGCATAAAGTTCCATAGATAGGTTCTGCTTGAAATTACATTGACACAAGGGTCATTGACTCGTACAATACGCAGCAGCTACCAGCATCAAATAAGAAATTAGAGACTGAATAGCATTCTTGTGACATTGCGGATTCAACGATCATAAATTGATACCTAATGATGCTATTCCCCAGACGTAACGAACAACGTTGGAACTTCTCCAGACGTTCTCACTGAGTACTTAACTAGAATTTTCTGATAGCTGGCTAGCCTGGATTGCAGTCCTTTGTATCATGTCCACTATGGATTTCCATGTAAAATAGTAGCTTGACCTAACCGTAATTTCCGCAGCAGTCCTAACTGATCCTTGTACCTGTCCACTTTCATAAAAGATATAGCCTCTAGTGGTTGTGAACAAACTCACCAACGAGTCCAGCGTGAAAGTTTAATGAAAGGACTTTCACGGATAGTTTCAGCCCACTGCAAAGTTCTCCAAGAACAGTTTTGAAAAAAAAAATTGTCATTGACAGTGTACTTCCACAAGGTCCATAGTTGGGCAGAGCAATGTGTGCGTGAAAAATAAATGACACAGCAGAAACCAAAGCTCTTACTTCGTCTTAAGAATCAAAGTTTGAAAATAGGATGGCTCCTCTGAGACTACGAGAAAGAACGTTCTTCCAAAGGACTGGCCGCTGGCTTTACCTCGAAGAAAGGGCCGCCGGTAGAACGGGTTGTCTTTGCCCGTAAATAATACCCCTTTCAGCCTCCCAATTAAACACGGGATCGTAAGCCGGTAAAGGGGCTGGACCAAAATGCTGCAAAACAGAGCAAACCTCTCAAACCAATGCTCAAGACGTGTAAAGGTGAATTCATATCTATCGTCAATGAAATCTCCAAGCCCTTAAAACCATACGCTACTAGTGTCTTGCACATTCCAGAAACTCCACTTTATGAGATGTTCTCATCCTTTTGGTGGCCCCTTACGACAGCTCGCTGCAGCCAGGTCCTCAAGTGAAGAGCGCCAATCAGTGGCTAAGAACGTAACACCTCCTTCACAGATTGGCAAAGAACATCTTCTACACGGGCAGACTAATCCATGACAGCATACCTTTGGCAGCTTCTTCTCGTGGGAGCCTTCATATTCACTTGCAACGGAGAGTCTGCCAGAAGTGCTGGGATCGTCTTCATCTGTAACATCTGCAGTTCGACCCCGTCGTCCGTTTGCTAACCGATGCTCTGAAACGTAAAGAAGATTTGATTTAGCCAAGCTTGACTATGCTCTCCTGAATCGTAAGAACGCCAAATCATTTGACAGATTGTCTTACCTGTCTCAATATCCGTGTCAGGCCCCTCAAAGGTCGGTTGCTCAAAAGAAGGGTGTGGAACACTCTCATAATGGCCGTACTTGCTTTCATCCTTCACCCACTCTGCCTTATGAATGAGAACAAGCTCTTTTATATGTGGCCACTGTTCCAAGTTGCCATGCAACTGCACGGAAGGAGCACGTTGTTGTAAGTCACTGG
Source organism: Lunularia cruciata (assembly GCA_948567375.1). Taxonomy (NCBI): domain Eukaryota; kingdom Viridiplantae; phylum Streptophyta; class Marchantiopsida; order Lunulariales; family Lunulariaceae; genus Lunularia; species Lunularia cruciata. The sequence goes on along the minus strand of OX419757.1, from coordinate 14,527,349 downwards.
CGTGTGTCCAAAACATTGAAGAGACGACACCTTCTCACTAGAACAAGGAGAGAGAACTCTAAAATATTTCATATGAACATTAGCTAATGTCAGACGGAAACATAACAGAACACATATTGGTTGTCGCAGGACAAATTCCCAAGGAAGTAATCTCAAAGCATTAAGCAAAGTTCGCCTATAACCAACATCGTTCTCGATGCGGACCAGCGTTAAGACCTCAGTCAAACGCGGATCTACGTGTAGGGAAATCAAGAGCAGATATGTGGTGATGATTATCATATACTATGAGTGCATTGCGGGCAACAGTCGAATTTAGTACACATACGTGAGATCAGCAAAAGGAAGTAAACCCGTACTTCACAAATGAAGAACGAGTGTACAACAAGCGTAAAGGAACCGTGCTGAGCGGAATAACACGATAGATCGAGCAAAAGATTCACCATTGGGTCAATGTCGTTCATTGAACTCGCATGTCCGATGCGCCTGAAACGATGACCGGTTGTAACTAGATCCGCCATAGTCTGCACAAGGGTGGCCCGAAAACTTATTTCTTGAAGACCATTCAACTGTAAGGAAGTTAAGCTGACAAGCATTCAACCTCATAATCACGATTTTCTTTTATTCTACAAGCCAGACGGCGAGAAGCAACCACCGTGATGCACGGATCATTTCTGAGGTTCTAGGTTAACTCTACATTAAGTTTCCAGCAGCAAATCCACGCCATTCTACGTGGACCAGACTAAATGTTTTGGTGATGTTAGTTAAGGGCAGCAAACTGCAAGTGTGTGTCATTTCTTGGATCAATTCTTTGGCATCCTGACCCAGGTTGAGAACCAAGTCTTTCATCTGTCACGTCTTGTTCAAGCAGCTGCCGGTTGAGAAAGAAACTTGAATGACACCACTAGCATATGGAAAACTGCCTTGGCTTGAAACCTATATCACGCACGGCCATTTTCTCCGGCAGGTCTCACCTTCGTAATCTGTGCGTCTATCTTACTGTTTTCCTCAAAATGCTCCCCTACTAAGAACCGCGTCTTCCCCGGAGTTCCGTCCCTCTCCCATACTCTCTACCTCGCCTCCCTGCTCTTTGACCTTCTACATTGTCCTCTGTCCTCATTCTGTTGTTCGTCGTAAACATTGATTCCTAAACTGCTACCGCACTGTCCTCCTGCCCTGTTTCACTGATCAAATTTGATCCAGAAGTGTTCTCATCTTACTACTCTAAACCACCTTGCTATGCTCATGAAGCTGAGTCTTTCGCATTTGTGGTTCCCTCGGCCAGAGAGACCAAATTGTTCCTTGTCGATCTTGGAATCGGGTCCCCGCAGCTTTGCTCGTAGTCACGAGTAAGCCATTACCTTCCAGCGCTTCTTGTCCCTACGTTTACAGCCCATCATTACGTATTTCGTTTGTACAAATAGTCTGTCCGGTCGCCGAAGCGTCAAATTTATCTGAGTCGTTTTATCACAAAGATCTGTTTCGATTCAGTCCAACCTCCAAAAGCCTCTTGCTTTCGACCCCAGGCACCTTTGAAATCATAGCCATTGCAGATCTCAGGTTTCAACCAACAGAAGATCGCTACAACAACAAATAAAGTTTATGATTCCGTATCGACTGATCATCATCAGCCCCTTCCCTGCACCCTCAACCTCGTGAACTCAACAGTCATAGTCTCAGTAAACCCGCCTCCATCAACTCATTTGGCACTAGTCAACGATCTCTCCTATCTGCGTCGCTGTCTCTTGAGATGAGAAAGTTTGTTCGAACGGGTAGTCGATGGAGAACACAAAGGAGGCCGGGGCCGGGGCAGGGTATAGTCGCAGGCTACAGCTGGGGACCACCATCCACTAGGACTCGTACAAAGCACAGCATCAGGTTGTCGCCACCCGTCCTCTTGGGAACACAACAATTCCTCTCTCTCTTCTCTCTCTCTCTCTCTTTCGTCTTTCGTAGCCCTCTCCCAATCACACCATTCTTTATCAAAATCCCCCCAATTTTGTTCCCCATCCGATGATAGATAGACGCACGAAAATATCTCCCCCGAGAGCTAGTTTCTTCTACATTCGTCGTTTCTTTCAGGCTTACTCTGCTGCTGTTTCCGCTGCTGGGCACATTCACTCTTTTCACGTGCGATTGCTGTCATCCCATCCCACTACACAAGTACCGTAGCAGCTGCTACCTTCTACTTCTTCATCCTCTCGACAAGACCGACCTTCTCTCTCTCTTTTCCACGCAGCCCACACTCCCAGCACCTTCTGTCCGTCCCCCGCCTTCCCACACTGCGCCCATGTTCGTTTCTTCCTTTTTTTTACATGTTGCAGAACGCACTCCCTACGAACCAGGTTTCGCCTCGGTACTTCCGTGTGACGTCGCGAACTCTGTCTTGACTACCTCTGACATCAATAAAGGTCGCGAGCTTTACAGACCCTCATTGGTCCAAATGCGGACCACCAACTCGGCCTCTAGCTCATGCATGACCCTATATGCACTGTACCGTGGTCAGATCGCGGATCGATGTCCCCGATGCGGGTAAAAGTCTTGCCTTACCAAGATTGCCTATCCTTGTGCCAGCCAGTTCATGACGTCGTAGGACGAAGTAGCACCCCATGAGCCTCACACATGGTGTCGGACTTCCTTACCGGGTACCTACTTCACGGTACCGGTACTGGAATTCTGATCCCGTGACCATTCTGACGTTGCAAACCGAGATAGTGTTTTGCCATACGTGGTAAATGACACAGTTTGGTGGCCAAGTACGTGATCCCATTCTGCTTTATTAAGACTTCAGATTGTCCCTCACTCCCTTAGTTAAGGACGCACGATCATCCTCTCAGGTGGAGCATTTCTCCTCTTCCCTTCTTAACTTTCATCTTGGACTGTCGTCGATCTCCGAGTCCTGGGTACACAATGCCTTCGCAACCTTTTTCCTCGTAGATGGCTGATGAAGACTTGCTTATACCCGACGCTTCCCTCGCCTGTCTCCTAGTCCACCCTATAATTGAGAAGAAACTTCGTTACAGACAAACACACTCACAGTGACCCTAAACCCGGCTCGAGTACTTTGTTCTACACACTCAGCTGTAGGAGAAGAAGGACAAAATATCCTTTGTCCTCTCTGACGTCGAGAATCCAGAAGAATTTTGTTCTTTTCTCTCTAAGTCGTGGAGTAACCAACTGTCTGCCTTATTTCATCCAAATTTATTTGGTCTACCACAGGCGACCATTGCTGGTCGTGCTCAATGCTAAAAAAGGCAGACAAACTCAACAACCCGTCTTCCCTTGTATTATCGATATACCCTCACTCATTGCATTGCATGTCAATAATTCCACTACATGGAACTTCTCCTACGCACTTATAGACTTTGAACAAGAGAGGTGTACTCGTGTTTCTCTTCTGCTCCCCACCTTTTGCTAGGTAGTGATAGATGTCAACTAGGGGTAGGCATGTTGTAAAGATGGATACTGTAGCTGGTGTGACGTAGAAGAAAGGTATTGTCACAAGATAAGTGTTGGAATTAATTCATCTATCTTACACTGTGAGCATTCTCTCTCAGGTAGCTGTCGACTTATCTCCGATTGCACTAGCCAGAGTTCCTCAAATGATGAGGAATGTTCAGAATGTTCAGGAGGAAGGCTGATGATCTACCCATCATTCAGCTCGATTGGTGTCTAGCATCTAGTTCCATCTTAGAAGATTGTTTTCAGATGATGAACCAGCTGAATCACCTACACTAGTTGAGTTGTGGCAAAAGCCAAATCTCACTGGGCCAATCATACAAGTATACGCTCAGGATCATGCAATCCACGGACCACCTATTACCTATCTTTTTCATTCTTCTCTTGAGAGAACACGAATGACATTGAAGACTTTCAAGTGGAAAATCAGGCGTGATAACGCCTTCTTAGGGAGCTGAATACTTCAACGCCTCTATAAGTCAGTATCTTCTCCAATGGTCTTATGGTCGCCATCTTCTCATTTAGATGATTAACCTACGACGAGAAATCTCATGCACCAAGTCCAATACTCTGCAGAACTCTTCTTCTTACAAACTTTCTTGTAATGTAACTATTTTAGATAAGGATGACGTATGTATCTATAATCAACACATAGAAACATTGCTGGTCATTCACTTGATTGTTTAATTTGCTAGCAGAACAGTTTTAGCATTTAAAAGTTGTACTCTACTTTACACTGCAAAGTGTGATTTGTTTCAACAATCAGAACAAGGTTTTAAGTGAAATCATGAGATTTTGAAAAGTTTAAGTTTAAACTTTCTTCAACATTAAATATTCCCAGATTAATTTCTTTCTACACACAAATACTAATAGCTTATGGCATTGCCCTTTAGATGTTACGGAAGCCTGTAGCTTTATGCTCCTCTTAGCTTTCTAGTTATACTTTCATTATTATTTTACTATTATTTCTAGTTATTATACTTCCCCGACTCACTCCCATTTTGAATGTAAAGTATTAACTTTATCAGGTATAATAGTTTACATCATTTCTCCTTATAATCGGGCAATTCTTGAATTTTTTGAATTTTTGAATTGCCACAAACATTGTGTCGTGGCATCATTTGTTATGAGGAGTGAAAGTTTCTCTAGAGGTTATGGAAGAATCCTACCTACCGCAAGAGAAGAATTTCTTGTAAAACTCAAAGGCCCTTTGAGTTGTTCAAATACTAAAGACTCCATATAATCATTTAATCATAGAGTTGTCATGTTCTTCTTTCTTAACTAGTGTTTTTTTATCCTTCGTCTTCCTGTAAAATAAAGATCATGAAAAATATTACATGTTGTAGCATTCAGTAGAACTGCTAAAACCCTCCACTGAATTCTTAATAAATATTATAAAGGGTGTGCTTTTCTAAAAATATTAATAAGTTACTATGAAACCTCCCAACTACCACCGTGATGACGAAGTGATTCATCCATAAAATTCATAAATTATTTACTTTGCAATTAGATGTTAAACCACTTGATGGTATATTAAGAGTTTCTATCCAAGAAATCACTACGGAAATTTGGTGGTGGGGACAAAGACTGATCATCGTAAAAGTAAAAGATATGAGGGACAACCCATAAAGACATTTTATGTCAGATTTAATACACTGTTAGATTAGTTTATGGAAATTCACAAGAAATCTAAAGTGAGTAATTAACAAGTAAACGAAACAGTAGCGGGAATAAATTGAATCTCATTACGTATTATGAGGCTTTACCACGTATTCTCTTGCTGGTTGTTAAATGGACCATCTCTAACGTCTGTTAGTGGAAGACATGGAGATTATTGAAAAATTCAAATTGGTGAAAATCAAACATACATACCTACCTTCAAATAAAAGCCTCAACACAATAATCTCACAGTCATAAGCATCTCTTAGAAGCTAATGAAATTTTTAATATCTCTAATATTTAGGTTGACTGGATTAGTAATATTCTATTTAATCTGAATTAAAACTAGCATAGCAAGTCCAATAAAATCAACGAAACAAATCTAAACTCAAATACATGGGTTTACTTTTGTATCAATTTTATCAATTATAATTGCTTGTATTTGAGAGTCAGTGAGATATCTTCTTTGTATCAAATTTTAATATTTTCAAGTAAATATCTACAAATAAGACGAAAATTCTATGTCCACTATATATAGACTTGAGCTCATAATAAATGTCTTAAAAGGTAGGTGAATAATTAAGATTAAAGTGAGTATAATAAGAAATTTTATGTAAAATAAATAAATATATGTTTTATTATATTTACACTTTAATATAAGCATGATCTTTCCAATGTAATCATCTTATAAATATAGATTTTATAGAATAACAAATAATAAATTGTATATACAAAATAACCAAGTAAGAAAATTTGATTAACAGAATTAAACTATGGTTTATTATTTTTTTATGGATGTGTTATAGATGATACTATTGTTATATTAATTTAATCCAATATCCTTTTCAATTGTGATCTCAAATATAATACTCTTGTTGCTTAAGTTATTGGGATATGTTGTTGTGAAGAATAATTTTGAAGTGATCCTTTTATTAATGATACAAAACAACATATTTTGAACTCAAATTTTTTCCCCAGAATATGACTATCTAAAAACAGAGAAATACAATAGATCAAATTTCCTAACAAACACACTTGCTTGTATCATTTAATCGAGTAGGATACTATGATGTCGAGTAAAATAAGTAAATGTAATGCATAATAAATTATGGACACAATTTTAAATTTTTGTTTCTTTACATAAAATAAAATATTTATAGTTCAAATCAATATCTTCAACTTGGTTATGAGTTGATTCAAATGCAATAAGCTTCTATGATTATATATGAATGTTTATGAACAAAGTTATCTCTGTATTATTACTGTATTATAAAATAATATCTTACTCAAATCATGATTCACATATAACTATCCATAATCCAAAACATGAACAAAAAATCAATTGAAATACCAAATAATCATAATAACTTAACTACTAACATACTTTGATGCTTAGTATAAATATGAGAAAGATTGTTAGTCAATGATAACTATGCCTAAGATCATGTTTACCATAAAAATATTTACACAAGTTTAGATAGCATTTCATACACAATCTATAATAGTGAGATTCTTATAAAATTTCTACTAGAATGAATTAGTATAAAACTCTATTCCATCTAGTCTAAAAATTAGATACTCAAATTAGTCCAACTCCATGGAATGTAAAACAATATTAATAAAATATTATTTATTATTCTACCTTTCTTGAATAAGAATGTTCACTCTCTATAATCCAAAAAAATTATTTAGTACTATTAGTAAATTACAAAAAGTAAGTAAGTATGGTTAATTGCACTATTTAAAAAATTGTCAATATATACAGATTTACTTTAGTGAATTTCCAAATTCACCTTGTATCACTAAATTCACCCCTTCATGTATAACTCATGGCCCCTACAACCAAAGTATTCTTTGTTGCTCCTTGCTCAATTGCTCACGTATGAGATGCAAAGTGATGGATGTGGGTGCCAAAGCAATTGAGCAAGGAGTGGTAAATAATGCTTCAATGGTAGATGGTGGTGATGTATGGAGGAACATCATAAACTAAGCCACAAGTGGTCTGTGAGGGGTAAATTTAGCAATGTGTGTAAATTTAGCAAATATTGTAATTTAAAACGTATTTTAATAATTGATAAATGCTTGTTCATAACCACCCAACATTTTTATAATTGATTGAATTTTTAGAACTCATAAATATAAATGAATGCATAATTTAGTGTGTTTTACTAATGCAAGAAAGCTAAGTTTTTGTACTTACTTTAATTAGTTTCATGTATACATTCAACAAAGTAAATATTTTAGTTTTTTTCTCTATAATCATACAAATATATTCACATCACTCTACTTTCAAATTTTTAATGATTTTCTATGAAATATTGAAATTTTAATAAGTTTAATTATTCATATGATATCTTCTTACAATCACTAGGACAATGTTCAAAGTTTAATATATTTATTAATTAGTATCATCAACATTGGTTTATTTTGTTATACCATTAAAATAAGGAAATTATTCAATTAATTTTTATATCTCATCAACATCTGTTGATCTTCAACACATTTTACTTTATTATATTTTCCTTTCTGACTTTTCTCTTATGTAATATTTGTTCTAATAAAATTTAACTACATTAGCAAGACTTACAATCTCTTAATTAGAGTTTGTAGCCAAAAAAAGACCTTGTTAGCAAAGACATACTGTTAATGATTACAAATATGAAAAAATGAATGGTATAATATACAAATAGAATATTATGTTGATAAATATATAGCAAAATCATCATTATATTATACTATGAAGCTAACTTATATTAAGAATTTAGCCTCAAAGATGAGATGATATCAATATGTACTAGATGAACTAGAAGGTCAATGATTCTATTATCAAAATCAAAATCAAAATCAAAATCAAATGTAGGAATTATCAAAATTATTGATTCTTCTATACTACCTAATATAGAGTTAAGTCTTTAATATAATGACCTTCAATGTAAACTTAGTATTCATTATGATATTTAAAGAAGTGCTATGACAAAAATTGCATCTCTATTTGTTCTCTTGCCTCTCTCACAAATATATAGACATGAGAGTTTTTATTAAATGTGAGATTTTGAGTGGGAAATAATGTGTTTGATTAAAGAGTTACAATATTGCTAAGTAAATTGATAAACTAAAATGAAATAAAAATAGTATACCAATAATGATTATATAATCAAAGTTTTAATACATCTATAAATTAGATATATAAGACATCTGCAAAGATCATACATAATATAAACCGAATGAAAATTAAATGTTTTTGAGAAGACCCCTTATAAAGCTAAATATAGTTGCTAAAAAATATATAAAAATTTCACAAGTATTATTGATAGGGTGTATTTATACATATCCCATATTTTTTAGTAGAATCCACATAAAATTTTGATGGGTCTATTGTGGTACACACTTTCACAAAATTTGTTTGTTTTGTTAATTCCACTCTTGTTTGTAAAGATATGATAGAATATTATACTATTTGGGAAGAGAAAATTCTTAGTGGAAGAATCGTGTGCTTGTTTATGTAAAGGGGAAAGGGCAACCATGTAGAAAACACAAAGGATGGGAAGACACCATCAAGCCATGCAAGGGGAAGACAAAATAGGTAAGATAGGGCTAAGTCCCAATTGAGTCAATATGAGAAATCTGCCATATTGCACTAAGATATTTGAGTTATGCAAGTTGTAAAGTCTACAAACCATAAGAACATCCAAAGAAGGATCACCCAATGTGCTTGCTCTCCTATGGATTGCACCAACCACTACCCTTTGTAGAGCAATAGACACATGCTGTCTAAAATATGCTTCAGAGTATGAGAGTGAGAGTGGTACTCCTTGGTGCCTAACATGATAAGCTCTTGTGCACTCCCTAACAAATGTGTTGAATGTGCGTTCATTGCTCTATATAACTCTTAGGTTAGGAGAACAAAGAAGTGAACTTGCTAGATCCCTCTATACTTGGAGACCTTGTGAGCTATTGTTGCACTCACCACCCATCTATGGGTAATGACTCCCTTCAAAACTATATCATGCATAGGGTGTGTCACCAATACATCTACTATTGTCACTTGATCATCTTGGACCAAGTACAAGTTTGTCCTGACACGTGTTGTCTACTAAGCATATGAACGCTCCCTCCAAGCCAAGTATCTACTCTCTCGTGCCATAGCAAACACTCTGTCCTGATAGCATCATGGGTAGCTATCCTTTGTCCTCCCAAAAGATACCGTGTCATGTGGATGATAGTTGCATCTAGTGGAGAACCATACTCACAAGCGAGTAATGAAGATGCAAATGGGTGGACCAAACCTAGGCAAAACCTCATTGTTGCAAAGAAAGTAGCTTGTGCAAGTTGGAATGTTGGAATGCACAGTTGAGCTAGGATCTAAGAGCTTACATCCTTGTTAGAGCAAGAGCAAAGATGTGCTATAGTAGCTCAAGGAATGGACAAGTCAATTAAGAGAGAATGTAGCATATGTTGAGATTGTTGCTCCATCAAGGTAGACTACAAATCTCTAGTCCAATCTAACAATAGTGAAGCAAAAGATGGAAGGTCCTTGTGTGCCCATGAGGATAGATTGTCTCTCATCTATTGCAATAACATCTAGAGAGAAAAGGATATTTCTTCCACCTATATCATATAAATCTCCAAAATTGGCCTATCAACAACAACCACAAAATGAGAGGAAAGTAGGGGTGCCAAGAGAGCCCAACTACCCAAAAATGCTATAGGTGTCATCTCATCCATAAATAACAAGCCAACCCCTCCACATGAGATTGGTAGAGATGTTTGTCTATGTGCCAAATCTATAGTCACATACTCAAATGTCCTTGGTCCAATAATATGACCAAAGACTCCTATAATCCTCCTATCAAAGGTTCTCAAACATGATAGGAAGGTCAAGGAGGGAGGAATTGTATGGAGGAGGTAAGTTGATCAACAAGCAATACTAGAGAAGAGTATACCAAATGCCACATGCAGATCTCCTAGTAAAGGAAGGTCATCCACATAGAGAATATCCTCTACAAGAGTAGTGTCTAAGAAGCGTGTGACAAAATCCTCATATCATACTAGCACTCCAAGAACACATATTCCGTATGTAGATGTGATACACCCCTTTAGAAGCTCAAGGTAATGAGGGATACCTAAAGGGGACTATGGCATGCACTTTGACACCTTGACTCTCAAGCCTACTAGATGTAGCACAGAAGTCAAATGGTCAAAGGCCTACCTAATCTGATCTATAGAGCCCATGATGTGTGTATCATTTGCCAAGAAGGGAAATACACAACTTAGCATGGCCAAAGTAGTAGACAAGAGATGTCTAAAGTGAGCCATGACAAATAAGGGTCCCTTTAAGGGATCTCCTTGATATGTACTAACAATTGACTCCAAGATGGTGACTCTCTCTTGTGAACAACCGTGCTAGTAGTAAAGGCAAGCAAGAGAGCCATAAAAAGACCGCACAAATGAAATGACTCACCAAGGATCTACCAGCCTCCCTAAGCTCTCTACAGATGGATGCTCACGAGACGCTATTAAAATCATTCTTAGTATCCACTTGAAGTACTACCTACACCCAGTGGATGTTAGGAGTGCCCTCATGCCTATAGATATAGCAACACATCCTCTAGGTATAGTTGCTCCAAACTAATGTGGGTTGAAGTGATATCAAAAATGAGAATGATGTTGAAGAGCAATGGTGCAGCTGACCAAACACAAAAAGATCTCTCAAATAGCAATTAGCCTAATGCCCTTTGTGTCCTTCTCTATCATAAGAAGTCAACTAACACCTAACTTACAAACATAGAAATGTCTCCTCTCACTATTGCTATAGCTACCCAAAACAAGTTGGCAAAACCACTAGAAGGATCTACCTAAAAGCAATTTCTAAGATGCTCATATACCTCCAAGCCTCCAAAGGAAAGGCAAGGAGCAATGCACAATGCTTGTGCAAAAAGTAACCTATCAAGACATAAAGGTTGCTCAAGCTGATAATCTAAGATCTCTAATGGTAATCTCTCTCCAGCCATAGGATATAGTGAGTTTAGGGAAAAGATAGCCTCATTAGTAGGAATAGCCATATACAAAGAGTGTAGCACTCACGTTGCTCTACTCAAATCTCCCGCTTAACCCAATGTTCTACACCAAGTCAACTTTATGGTATCTTGTGGAAAAACTTATCTCCTAAAATGTGTAGTCTTAACAGACTCCTTCATGTAGGGCCACTAAATCCTCCACTTGAAATTGACAAAATCTAGCATCCATCTCTCTATGCCCCACATGTACTCCTCTAGCATAATGAAGACACCATCAAGGGAGTAAGAGGAATAAGAACCATGCTAACTTGTCTAAGGGATTCACATTCCAACCAATCGAGTGGTAGGAAAAAAGCCTATTTAGCCTCATCATGGAGTGTACGGGTTAGCCTACAGAATAGATGTGGACATGGAAAACTAGTCTCAGATAACTTCTCATGCAACTTGCATGAGAAACTAACAACTCCCATGACTTTATCAAAATCTTTAGAATGGTCAAAAAAGGGATAGAGGAAGTGTGCATAATCTTGAGTATCATTGCCATCAATGTGGTTACTTGCCTCACATGAGCATCCCAAGTGGTCCAATCATAGTCCTTGTGCATCCTTCCCACATGGATCTTATCCCTTGCAAGATAAAACACTGGTGATAGATCGAGCATGGTGTATCCCAAGCCGCTCTAGGCGGCACATAACTCATGGGAAAGTGTAGCCATAGCTAGCACAAGAATAATGATAATAACACATGATTCTCCTCTTCGTCTCATCCCATATCTTCAAAATCACAACCCTTCATATTCCAACTACCATGAGTAAATATTATCTTTTCAAACCCTAAAAATTATAAACTCTAGTAATTTTAAAACTAAGTTCCCATGGAACTATAGCATGAATACCAAAATATTACAACTAATAATACCTAACCTAGTACTCTCAATATGTAATAATCACTCTCTAAACCGTACAAAAAATAAAAGTCCTCATAACTTTCTACTCAATTCTCCATAGTCTTCCATCTTGGTACCAATGGAACCCAAATTAAAAAAAAAACAAATTGACTATTCACTCAAGTGCTCTATGCTAGAGAGCCCTCAAAAAATTTATATCTTTCCTCTCACATCTCTCCTTCTTCTCTCCCATCTCCACACTCTCCCAAACTCTTGAGTCGGGAGACTTATTTATGTAAAGTACAAATGGCAGAAGGACAAAGCTAAATGGATTAGAGGAAAGGATGCCAAAGAATTTAAACCCAAAGAGTAGGTAGAAACAAGGAACTCAAGCCCAAGTACCTTCATACCCAAATACCATACACAATTTCATGCACCATCACCTAGATAAAGAATTGCCACCAAAGATTATTTACATTCAAGGGATAACATTTACATTTAGAAAAGGCTTTGCATTTATGAGAAGGACCATTCAGGGGCATGTTTTGCATGTGCATAGAAAGACTACTCATTGAGGCTTAACATGTGTAGAGAGAGAGTACTTCTTATCCACCAAGAACTTTCCATGTGGAGAGGAAGTGCACACCAACTACTCAATCATTAAAGAATGATTGGAGAATTTGATTTTAAAACCAACTCCTACTAATCAATTTCACCTTTCATAAGAGATTTCATTCTCAGATTTGAGTGAACTCAAAATTTCCAAGTCCTAGCAAGCTTTTTCCATTCTCACAAGCTTTGTAATTCTTAATGCATTTGGAGTTGTTTAGCCTTTGTCTTTGGACCCTATCCATATTTGATAACAAACATGGTGTTTACTCAAAGGAATCTCAAAAAAGATCCACAAACCCATTCTCCTTAGTTGTAATAAAATTAGCTAGGCAAATTATCTAGAGGTGGAAATTGGCTTGGTAATATCCTTAGTGATGTTAAACACAATGGTCTAAGTTGATCATATAGAAGTGTCACCAAAAGAGTACTTCTAATAATATGGTAGAGGCCAAAAATACAATGAAAGTGTAATGTTGCAAGGATAGAAAAGAATCTTTTAGGGAATCTTCCTATAGGAATCTTATAATCACATGAGTGAGGTACCATTGGAAAGCTCTTGACAAGGTGTACCTTTCAAGAGGCCTAATTCATCCGTTAAGGCCTCTAAAATTGCCTTCAAAGATTTCAAACATATTTTGGTTCCTACTTTATTAGTAGAAGTCTCCTTTTGGGGATACCTCTTTATGATCTATTTAGTTCATCATGTGTAAGATCTTTCTAGATATTACCAAACCAATTCTCATCTTTAAATCATAGGTCTAACTATTGGTTCTAAGGTTTTCAAGTCTATTTTGATTTTTTCACTCTTAGTAGAAGTACTCTTTTGGTGATACTTCTATCTAATCTATTTTACCCATCATGTATAACATCATTCCAGATGTTACCAAACCAAATTTCACATCTAGATCATATGGTTAGCTTTTGTTATTACAAACCTTCCTCCTTTTAAGACACAATGTCCTTGTGCAACTGTTGCTCAAATGCTTGCACCAACACCGATTCATGTGTCAAATTGGCAGTAGGCTCCCATGTTGCCTCATAGAGGGGGTAACCTTCCACTATACTAGATAGTCCACCCGCGGATGGCGAGTACAACAGATGTGTTTTTGGAGGATACTCTCCAACTTCATATTTCCTCCGTGCCATCAATGCGTATCGGACAAGGTCAAATGTCTTGTGTGGAATGAAAGTGGTCCAATCAGAGAACATATCTGCATAATAGGAAAACATGGAACACTGGATGGATCTTCATGTGTGGTGGTAGCTTGAGGTGATAGGCCACAACAACAACTCAATGAAGAATAGAAAAAGGCCCAAAAAAGGCCCTTAAAATGAGGTCTGACCTTACAGAGAGCCATCTAATGTGAGGTTGATTGTAGAAAACCACACTTGATCCCCAACATTGAACTCCATGTGCCTATAGTGTGCATCAACAAAATGCTTTTGTCAATTTTGTGTAATTTGCAATTTGTGCTTGGCGCTCTCCACACCTTGTTGGATTCTAGAAACAAATGTGTTGACTACGTAGACCTTGGTAACCACTAGACGGATCTTCATCAAGCTAGAAGGTGTAAAGAGATGCTCACCATACATGAGGAAGAATGGAGTGACACGGGTGGATGCATTCACCAAATTGTTGTAAGTAATTTCCACCAATGGGAGTTGGGTGTCCCACCTCTCTTGCTCCTATAAGGTGAAACTATGCAACATATCTTCAATAGTTTGGTTAGCCCACTTTGTTTGTCCATGTGTTTGTGAGTTATAAGTTGTGGACATGGCCAACTTGGTTTTGAAGAAACCAAAGAGTGATTGCCAAAGCAAATTGGTGAATTGAGTGTGTAAACAATATGGAGTTTAGCGACGAAGTTAGTAGGGCTAATGAAGTAGCAAATAAGACAAATTAGCCAAGAATATTCTAGAAGTATCTAGGAAGATTCTTGGCTAAGTTAGCTTGCACCTCAAGTAAGTAGCTTCTAGAAGCTTCCAACTAGTTTAGCTTGCATGCCAAGTAGGTGGCTTCTAGAAGGGAGTTTCTTGAGAAGCTTCTTGGTTAACTTGGCTTGCACTCTAAGAAAGCGGCTCAAGGAAGCTTCTTGAGAAGCTTCTCAAAGGCTTTGTATTCTACCTATAAATACCAAGCCCAAAGCTCATGCTAGGCATTTGGAGTTTTCCCTCATTCCAATGTCCCAATATGAGCTTCCATTCTCCTATTTCTCTTCTCAGTCTTGGTCTTGTACAAAGTGCCTCTATTGATGATGAGTACTCAAGACAAGCCATGGTGAGAGAAGATTTGCATCTAAGTATATTTGAGCTAGTTGTGGAGCGGTCACAGCCTTGGTGGTAAGGCTTACATGAATCATTTTACTAAGCTGATCCACAAAGACCATGATGGAGTCAAACCTTAGGTGGTCTTGGGTAATTCACAAATGAGATCCATACTCACTTGTTCCCAACATTGTGTAGGAGTGGAGAGAGGTTGAAGGAGCCTTGCAAAAGCTTGATTAGAAGCTTTGTTTATTTGATAAAGTAGGCAGATGTGCTCATAGTCCATAACATTGATGCTCATCTTGGGCCAATCATAATGGCGCTAGACTGCGTCCAAGGTCTAATTCATTCCAAAATGACCTACAATGGCTAAATCATGACATTCCGCTAGAATGGTGGTGTGTAATTCCAGGACATTTGGAATCCATAATTTTCCATCACAAAAGGTGAGTCCTTGGGTGCTAGTGATGCCTTTGGATAATTGCGCTCCTACAATCTGTGGATCAATTTTTGTAGCAGTAAGAATCTTAGGCTAGAATTTAGGGTTAATCTTTGTAATACCAAGAGCTAGCCATATGATCTAGATGTGAA
The DNA here is from genome assembly GCA_948567375.1 of Lunularia cruciata. NCBI lineage: Eukaryota > Viridiplantae > Streptophyta > Marchantiopsida > Lunulariales > Lunulariaceae > Lunularia > Lunularia cruciata. Next base: position 14,511,863 of record OX419757.1, on the reverse strand, counting down.
ATTTGGTTTGGTAACACCTAGAATGATGTTATACATGATGGTCAAAATAGATCAGATAGAAGTATCACCAAAAAAGTACTTCTACTAATAGGGCAGAAACCAAAATAGACTTGAGAACCTTAGAACCAATAGCTAGACATATGATTTAAAGGTGAGAATTGGTTTGGTAACATCTGGAAGGATGTTACACATGATGGACTAAACAGATCAGAAAGAGGTATCACCAAAAGGGGACTTCTACTAATAGAGTAGGAACCAAAATATGCCTAAAATCTTTGAAGGCAATTTCGGATGCCTAAACGGATGAATTAGGCCTCAAAAATGTGCAGATCCCCCCCTCCCATCAAAGGAAAGGCTGGCCTTCCCTCCCCCGCTATGTCTTATCGAGAGCTTTCCAACGGTACCTTATGTGATTATGAGATTCTTACAAGATTCCCTAAAAGATTCCCTCTGGTCAAAGCTTGTTTGACCAACCATATAGGACCTAGACCAGACATGTCACCCATCCAAGTTAGTAATCCAAGGGTGGAGCTTGCTGACATGTCACCTATCTGTGTGCCTAATCCTGTGGTGGAGTTTCCTTGGAGGAGATCCTCTTTGTCTATATAATAAAGAGAAGGTGCTCCTTTGGTGCATCAAATGTTTGAGTGTGCAATCTGTGTTTTCTCTCTTCTCTTGTCCTTGGAGTATTACAATCTTAAGCTCTACCACAAATTTTTTGCCATCGGCATGCGGGTGAATGCATCTGCAAGTTACTTCTTACCTTCAACGTAGGTGATTGTCATGTTGAAGCATTATTGCCACTTTGCCTACCAAATCTGGCGCTGAGATAGATCTTTCTGCATCTCAAGGTAGACCAAAGGTTTGTCGTTTGTCTCTACTACAAATGCCTTCTTGCCCAAATAGTGCTTCCAATGCTTGGTTGCAAGGACTATGGCCAGCTCTTCTTGATCTATGGTGTGATAGTTACACTCTACCGGTAACACCTTTAGAGAGAAATATGCAATTGGATGCCATCCGTCATGTCATTCTTGTTGTAGGATTGCTCTTATTGCTACGCTTGATGCATTTGTAGCCAACTTGATTGGACATTTTGGATCATACCACTTCAAGATTGGTGCATGTAGTAAGGCGGCTTTCAATTCTTGAAAGGCTAACTCTTGTGTGGTTTCCCACATCCGCTTCTCTCCCTTGCCAAGTAGTGCCATTAAAGACTATGCAACCTTAGAGAAGTCCTTGAAAAATCAACAAATCTTGTCAACCCCAAGAGGCTCTTGAGTTGAGTCTGATCTTCTGGGGCACTCCATTTTTGAATGACCTTTATTTTATCTATCAATACTTGAATACCCTCTACGCTTACTCTATGCCCCAAGTAGTCTACTTCAAACTTCACAAACTCACACTTTGAGATTTTGGCATACAATCAATTTTGTCTTAGAATCTAGAGGGTTTCTTGTAGATGTTCTTTGTGTTCTGTCATCGTGCTACTATATACTTAGATGTCGCCAAGAAGATGATACTAGACTTATCTAAATATGGATGAAATATGTCATTCATTAGACTCATGAAAGTGGCAAGTGCAGTGGTGAGGCTATAAGGCATCACAAGTTACTTGAAATGGCCATACCTGGTTCAAAAGGAAGTTTTGTACACATCCTCCTCTAAAATTTGGATTTGATTGTAATTGCTCCGCAAGTCTAATTTTGTGAAGTGTCTTGCTCTATTGAGTTGATCAAACAGGTCATCTATGCAAGGTAAGGGGTATTTTTTTCACTATTTGTTGATTGAGACCCCAATAGTCAATACACATGCGCATTATAATGTCCTTCTTCACAAACAAGACAAGAGCCCCATATGGTGATACGCTAGGTTGGATGAACCCTTTTTGCAGCATATCTCTCAATTTGAGTCTTACATTCCTCCAACTCATGAGGTGATGGGTAATATGGTGCCTTACAAGGAGGTGTCTTCCCCGAGAGTGTCTCAATTTTATAAGCTACTCTACTTTTTGGTGGTAATCTTGAGGGTAGATCATCTCGGAAGACATCTTGAAACTCATTTACCACATCCTTCAATTTCTTTAGAATTTGTCCATCAAGTTGTGCACTTTGGACTTCTCTTATTAGACCCATGAACCATCTATCGGTCTTATAGATAGTTGTTGTCCCTATGACATAGAGAGGAAATTCTTGCTTGTGTGATTTTTCTTTAACCCAAATGATTGACCATTGGTGGGTTTTCACTACTTTCTTCCTCCAATCTACCAGGGTTGTAATGCTCCATCCATGGGATGCCTAAGATTGCATCATAATGAGCTAACTATATCACTCGCCACTGTAATACTCCGAGGACAAGAGAAAAGAGAAAACATAGATTGCACACTCAAACAATCGATGCCCCAACGGAGCACCTTCTCTTTATTATATAGACAAAGAGGATCTACGCCAAGAAAGCTCCACCATAGGATTAGGGACACATATAGGTGACATGTCAGCAAGCTCCACCCTTGGATTACTTACTTGGATGGGTGACATGTTTGGTCTAGGTCCTATCTGGTTGGTCAAACAAGCTTTGACCGGAGGGAATCTTTTAGGGAATCTTCCTGTAAGAATATCAAAATCACGTAAGGTACCATTGGAAAGCTCTTGACGAGACAAAGTACAGGGAGGGAAGGCCAAACTTTCCTTAGTTGGGGGGGGGGGGATCTACACATTTTTGAGGCCTAATTCATCTGTTTAGGCATCCGAAATTGCCTTCAAAGATTTCAGGTATATTTTGGTTCCTACTCTATTAGTAGAAGTCCCCTTTTGGTGATACCTCTTTCTGATCTGTTTAGTCCATCATGTGTAACATCCTTCTAGATGTTACCAAACCAATTCTCACCTTTAAATCATATGTCTAGCTATTGGTTCTAAGGTTCTCAAGTCTATTTTGGTTTCTGCCCTATTAGTAGAAGTACTTTTTTGGTGATACTTCTATCTGATCTATTTTGACCATCATGTATAACATCATTCTAGATGTTACCAAACCAAATTTCACATCTAGATCATATGGCTAGCTCTTGGTATTACAACCACTCAATTGCTTCTTGATATTCTCCTATAGAGAGTATTACATGTCTAGGTAATGATTCAATCTTCATTATTTGCCCGTTAGGTAACTCTACTTCTTTGCTCTCATCTCTCTCTAGATCCATTCCTAATTTTCTTGCAACAGAGCAAGACAAAAAATTCTTTGTTGCTCCTGGATCTATTAATACTCTCACTTGATTGCCTTCTAAGACTCCATTCACAACAATCAATTGTGAGGTTGCCTTTTGGACCATTGTGCACTTGTCTTCTTCCTTCTCTTGCTTTTTTGCTTCCTTATTGAGCTTATAAGGACACGAGGTACATTTACTGGCAATCTTCATTTTCCAAAGTGATTTCCACCTCCTCCTCTTTAGTGCGTCTCTCCATGTTGTTCAAAGATCGTATGTATGAAGGCCGAGGGCCTCTAAGGAGACGAGCATGAAAATTGGTAGATATGTGCCCAATACAACCACAATTGTAACAACAAAATTTTTCTCCTTGAGTTCCTTCTCCTTGTGAGACTCCATCTCTCTGTTCTTCTACCCGTCCCCACTCTTCTTGAAGTGGTCGTGCTCCTTGATCTTGAAACCAAAGGTTGCCTTGTTCCATTGGTACTGGTTCACCCATGTATGGTAATATTGCACGATAATGTTGAGGTGGAACTACTCCTTCACCTCCATCGAATGCTCTTGCTATTCTCTACGCACAAGCAATGGCTTCAAATACCATGCAAGGATTTTGTACCATGACTTCTTGGTAATCTACTCCTTCAACCCTCATTTGAAATTGTCAAGAGCCTCCATTGGACTTATATCAATTATTGCGACTTGTAGATTGAGAAATGCCTCCACAAACTCTTGTATGTTGTTCTTCTATTTCAAGCTCCATAGTCGGATCTGTGCCATCTGCACTAAATCTACCGACTGGAAATTCTTCAAAATCCTTCTTGCATTGTTGTCCACATGACTTCCCTTCTCTCTACCAACATAGATTTTTCCCAAGCATCATACCATGTGAGGGCTTTACCGGTCAAGTACCCACATGCAAACACGCTTGCAACATGCTTGTTGATCTTTATTGAGAACAATTGGAAATATAGATTCATTCTAGAGATCCAATTCTCCACTTCTCCCATCATATGTTGCTCCTTGTAAGGCTCAATGTTGCAAGTCTTCTTCATCCAGAGTAGCAATGTGGCTTCATTGTTGATCAGGTTTGTAGGCACGGGTGCCTCTCCAAGTACTTCAATCGTAGGTACTGGGTTTTGAGATAGCTCTTCTTCTTGCATTATTTGATCATTCTTGAGGGTCTGCACTTGACTTTTTAATGCCTCCATGGTCAACTTAATCTCTCAAAATTTGTTCAAAATCCCTTGCATTCCTTACACCAACTCTTGCAATTGTGGATCCATGGTTCTTGCAACACTCAATTGCTACTATCTACTTCAATAGAGAATTAAAATAATCACTTAGGAGCACGTACAAACTATTGGGATTACCATTGGGACCTCAAAAGCTATCACTCATTGATAATATTCCTCATCAAAATTCTTGACTATAAAATCTTTAAATGTCACTTTTGATCTCACTACATAATGAATTTCTACTTGAGTGTTGAAAGGAAGAGGATTTGGGACATTCAAATCCATCATAACAAAATGTAGGTTGTCAAATCCCACTCTCTATCGGAAACCACTACAGATAGAATCACCAAGTTTAGTGAATTCATCACTATGTCCATGAATTCAGCTCCAAAATGTTAAATGAGGTATACTCTCACTTGCTCTCATTGAATGTACATGACCTTGATGTGAAACAAATTCAGAAATGAAAAACGGAGCATAGGAAATTGTCCTCAAGAAGCTTCCATCCCATCCTAAAACACTCATATCCTATCAATTTCTCTGTGGGTTTTCATTCCAAAATTACTCAGTCTCAATAGCACATGTTCTTCCAAGAGGGATGATCTGCTCTCTTGGATTGAAACACCTGCTCTGTTGCCATTGTAATGTTGCGATGATAGTAAGGAATCTTCTTGTAAGAATGTCATAATCACATGGGTGAGGTACTGTTAGAAAGCTCTCAATGAGACAAACTAAGGGGGAGAGAAGGCTAGCCTTTCCACTATTTGCGGGAGGGTTTCACATTTTTGAGATCTAATTTATCCGTTTAGACCTCCAAAATTGTCTTCAAAGATTTTGGATATATTTCAATTCCTACTCTATTAGTAGAAGTCCCTTTTTGGTGATAACTCTATTTGATTATTTAGTCCATCATGTGTAACATCTTTCTAGAGGTTACCAAACTAATTCTTACCTTTAAATAATATGTCTAACTATTGATTCTAAGGTTTTCAAGTCTATTTTGGTTTTTGTTCTATTAGTAGAAGTATTCTTTTGGTGATACTTCTATCTGATCTATTTTTTCCATCATGTATAATATCATTCTAGATGTTATCAAACCAAATTTAATTTCTAGATCATATGGCTAGCTCTTGGTATTATAGAAAGCTTTAGAGCCAATTTTGAACGATTGTAATACCATATGATCTAGATGTGAAATTTGGTTTTATAATATCTAGAATGATATTATACATGATGCAAAAAATAGATCAGATAGAAATATCACCAAAAGATTACTTCTACTAATAGGGCAAAAACCAAAATAGACTTAGAAAACCTTAAAACCAATAGCTAGACATATAGTTTAAAGGTTAGAATCAGTTTGGTAACATCTGGAAGGATGTTACACATGATGGACTAAATAGATCAGAAGGAGGTATCACCAAAAGGGGACTTCTACAAATAGAGTAGGAACCAAAATAAGGAAGTATCACCAAAAGTAGACTTCTACTAATAGAGTAAAAACCAAAATATGCCCGAAATCTTTAAAGGCAATTTCAGAGGTCTAAATGGATGAATTAGGCCTTGAAAATGTGTTGATCTCCCCCAATGAAATGAAGGCTAGCCATCCCTCTCCCTTTCTTTGTCTCATCAAGAGCTTTCCAATAGTACCTCACCCACATGATTCTAAGATTTCTATAAGAAGATTCTCTAAAAGATTCCCTCCAATCAAAGAATGTTTGACCAACCAGATAGGACCAAGACCAACATGTCATCCATCCAAGTAGGTAATCCAAGGGTGGAGCTTGTTGACATGTCACCTATCTATGTGCCTAATCCTATGGTGGAGGTTCCTTGGAGGAGATCCTCTTTGTCTATATAATAAAGAGAAAGTGCTCCTTTGGAGCATTGGATTATTGAGTGTGAAATCTGTATTTTCTCTCTTCTCTTGTCCTTAGAGTATTACAACGACTAAAAAAAAGAATTAGGCCTCAAAAAATAGGTTTTTCCTCTTTCTCTTTAGAAGAAGGCATTGCTATTTTCACCTTCATTTGTCTTGTTAAGATCATTCTAGTAGTACCTCACCCATGCTATTCCGAGCTTCTTACAAAAAGATTCCCTAAAGATTCCCTAAAGATTCCATTTGGTCAAACTTGTTTGACCAACCAAATCGGAAAAAGATCAACATGTCACCAATCCATATAACTTATTTAAGGGTTTAGTTCATTAACATACCACCAATTCATGTATCTAATCCAAGGATGCAACTCCCTTTGAATGGATCCTCTTTGCTATATAATAAAGATAAGGTGCTTCTTTGGAGCATCTCTTGAGGATTTAAACCTTGTGTTTTCTTCTCTTGTGTTTCTCATATGCTTGAACATTATAGTAGTCCAACAACAAACAAATGTATAATCTCGTATAGAAGTGAGATAATCAAAAGCAAGCATATGGGCTTCTTGCTATGGAATTAGGGGTTGCGTGGCTTCACAATTGATCCATGAGATGAAGGGGAAGAGGGAGAGAGAACTACATGGGACATGAGAGGGAAATCATTCAATTGGATTGAAGAGCACTAGAGGATGATGTTAGGATTGGATGCAAAACCGGCAAGGGCCATGACAATGGAGATGAAGTTTGTAGATAAGGTAACCAAATACATCAAAGCAACCTTCATGGACAAGTAGTCTAAGAATAATGGATGGAGGGAATGAGTTGCAATGACTTAGCCCAAAGAGCAATTGTAGAGGCAATTGTGAAGTTGTTCAATCCAAAGAGAACAACTCATCTATAACAATATGGAATTTAATGATAAAGCTAATTAGGGCTAACAAAGTAGCAAGTAGGCCAAATTAGCCAAAATATTCCAAAAGTATCTAGGAAGCTTCTTGGGAAGCTTCCCGGCTAGCTTAGCTTACACTCCAAGTAGGTACCTTCTAGAAGAAAACTTCTAGAAGCTTCCAACTAGCTTAGCTTGCACATCAAGTAGGCGGCTTCTAGAAAGAAGCTTCTTGAGAAGCTTCCCATTTAACTTGGCTTGCACTCCAAGAAAGTGGCTCAAGGAAGCTTCTCAAGAGCCTTGTATGCTCCCTCTAAATACCAAAGCCAAAGCTCACACTAGGTACTCAAAGTTTTTCCTCATTCAAGTATCCCAATGTGATCTTCCACTCTCCTATTTCTCTCCTTGATCTTGGTCTTTTACATTATCTTACAAATAATCAAGCCATCTTCTTTGGATACATGTACCAAGGAGACCTTCTCAATTAGGCAAGCATCTTTACTTTCAAACAAGGAGTCTGCATAGAGAATTTGAAGAAGATGATGGAGTTACCTACTTAGCCCTATTTTCCGTATGTTTCTACATGTAGCTAAATCTTTTATAGAAAGAAGAGTGCAAGAAGTTCCTAAGCCATTTCCATTCAACAAGGTCCTTTGCCTTGCAACCTGAAGTTAAATTGGCAATCAAGAAGTATCAAGTAGTAGATCCAAAGTATGCTAACATTGGAGAATTCATGCTGGTGGAATTGAATTAAGAAGTAAGAACTACTCCAAAGATCACCAAGAAGAGGTGTGAAACCCCTCAAAAGTCACAAAGACCAATCAAGAGGTTGAGGTCAATTCAGCAAGTGATTGATGTATCATTAGATGAAGAAGAAGCCAATGACTCAACATAGTAGTAGGAAGACAAAGAAGAGCAAGGTACTTTCACCTTGTAGTGATCTACCTTTAACACATAAGAAGAAGAGCAATATGAGGATGCGCAATCTGCTCCAAACTCCAAGTAGAATGTAAGCCAAGGTGCAACAAGAGACAACACTAGGTTGAAGAACCTCCTAGCCCCAACCAAGAAGTGGGTGTTTAAGAAGAATAACCAATGAACACTAAAGACCAATTGGATGAGAATTTTGGCCCAAAGAGAAGCCAAAGACCCGTAGCCCAAAGTAAAAAGTGGAAGTAGAAGACAATGGCAAAGATCCTCCAATGATAATGCAGGCCAAAATAGAAGAAGGATAGGCTCAAGAAACCAAGTGCATAAGAAGGAGAGGGCGAACTGCATCATACATTTGGTCATTTGGTGGAAGCAACATTACAATTGATAGAACTTCTATTGCTAAAGTACCAAACAGTCTGCTCCAAGGTGGTAGATTATACTACCTTGATTTACAAGCTACACTTTGAATGCCAAGGAGAACCAATCAAAGGAAGAGATAGAAAAGGTCTAAAACCTATACAAAGAAGAAGCTAAGAAGGTAAACACCCTTGTGCGTGAGAATTTTGAATCAAATATGCAAAAGCCTCTCTTACAACAAATGATAGCCAAAGAGAAGAAGAAATCAAGAAATTGCAAGGGAAATAGAGTGCAATTTAACTCTAGTAGGAGCAAAAGTAACTCCAATACAAAGACCAACATAAGGCTTAAGACAAAGAGATGGTGAGTATTTGTGGCAAATTAGAGACTTCCAAGATTTGATTAGTAATCTTGGAGATGCAAATCTTTAGTATTACGAGGAAGTAGCTACCTAATTGGAAGATCTAGCCAAGGAATTGAAGAAAGAGGAATAAAAGAATGAGTAAGATAGATCCCAAATGTTGCACAAGATGAAAGAAGAAGCAAAAACTATGATCCAACACTTGGAGGAGGAGAAGCATAAGATGATCCAAAAAATGGAGGAGGCCAAAGACCACTTTGTAGGTATGTTGGAGGAAGTAGCGCAAGGGAATGCAACAAAGGAAAAATTGTATGAACTTAAGTTAAAGGTTCTAGAGCTATTAGATACGACCTACAAAGAAGAGAATATGGACCAATAGTTACCTATCATGCTTAAGGAGCACTCGGATAAGAAGTTCATACAAACTTGTGATACATATTTGTTGGATATAGCATGATTTAAAGAGCAGACTAAACTCTTCTTTTTGAATTTTAAGGGTAATGATAGCTGTTTGCAAAAGAAACTTTAGGCAAAAGATACTTCACTAACAAAGTTTTTCATAATTGTAAGATACTTGGAGTATGAAGTTATCCAAAGACCTTTGTAGTTGTAGATACATTTTGAAAGGAAAGCCTTTGAAGTTGTATAGATCTTGGTAGTTGAACATAAATTTGAAGTTGTAAGTCTAAATGACCATAAGTTCAAAGTTATCTTTGTGGAAGACATGACACCTTCCCTAATACCCATAAGTCACATAATTAATCTACATGTGATCAGGATAAACTAGGATTAGAATCCTAAGGAGAAAATTGATATGCTAAGGAGTCAAGTCTAACTTGGACTATTGAGAGTACCAGAAAATCAAAAGGCAAAAACATTTTTCTAATGCAAATATACATTTGGAGTTGTGCTTTCAAGGAAAGATATGCAACCTTTGGAGTTAAAGTCCTTAGAGTGAAGTAAATCATCATCTTTGTGATCAATTTGGAACCTGCTTGTAGTGAGAGTGATTTTTCCTTTATCCTTTTTTGTAGTGCACAAAAAGAGTTGACATTGAATTCTTTTTAGGAGTAGTTGCTATCCAGGAGGTCAAAAAGAAATAATAGTAAAATTGCAACTTAGTAACACTTCTTTTCACTCCAACTTTTATTGTCTTATCCTTAAGGGAATGACTTGTTCTTGCAAATTTTACTAGCATTTGGTTGATATTGAATCACCATATTTATTATTAAATTTGATAAAAAAAACATGAAATTTCTTTTATGTTGCATTGAGGTCTGAAGTAAAACTTCCAATGAAATGAATGTTAAGAGTAAACTAGCAATAAAACATAAGATATAGCTTACTTGCAAATACAAAGGAGATTTTCATTCATACTTGTTTTCAATAAGAGTAAGATGTTTTGTTAATCTAAAAAGAACCACTAATGAAATAAAGTTCAATTAATAAATGGAGTGTATTTTATTTGGATTTATATGAACATTGGCTCAATAGCTTGATTTTATCCTTGAGTAAAGCAATTACCTAAATAATAGTCCTCCTATTGACCTTACACAAATGCTTCATTTTAGAAATCTATTTTGAAAATGCATATATTTCATAAAAATGGGTACTAATTTCTGGGCTGCAAACATTGAAATACAACCATATAACCTTAGTTTGAACACAATAACTTAATAATTTGTTGTTTTCATAAATTTTTATTTCAATATTTGGTCATTTGGTGGGAGCAACATTAACCTAAACTATCATTGACGACCATACACACCATTCTTAGAATATGATACATATAATAAAAAATTTAAATTAAATAGTTGGAAATGCATCTTTTTAATATATATTCTCTATAAATTACTAAAATTATTTCAAATTGCAAGGGTTATCCAATACATGTAATCTTTAAAGACCATCACAATATGATCAAATAATTTTTTCCAAGGATAAAACTATATAAAATTTTAAATACTAGTTTTCAAACAATGACGTCTAGCTGATTTTTAAAGAATCACTAAGTAGTAATCAAAGATTCTATAATACCACTTTGTTGTATAGATGTGGATTAAACGTAATGTCAATTTCTCACTGTTCTTTGGAAAAATTAAATATCTGAGAGAGAGAGCGAGAGAGAGAGAGATATATATATATATTGTTACTAATGGACAACATTTTTGTATACATCAGTTTGAAGAGGTGAATAGGAATTGTAGGATTTGATATATGAATCTATTTTAGAGGTTTGCAAATACTTTTCTGTCCTTGAAAATCATGTGAGTATAGGCTTCACTTGATAATGATTTGTGACTGATGATTATTCTATACTAGATGTATATTTAGTATAGAATAATCATCTATCTATTTAAGTTGTTGTGGAATATAAATATCAATTAATGGACATAGATGATCTATTCTAAAAATGGCTATTTGACTATGCTTATTTACCATCCTTTTGCTTGGTAATTTGCTAATATTCCTATAAAATGTCAGGCATATATAATAGATTTTTTGTGATGAAATCATACAATTTTCTATGAGTAAACTTCATGTAAAGTTTTTTTTATATAACATTAAACCTAATTATTCTTAAAGCTAAAAGCTTTTACATATGAAAAAGTCTTGTAATTATGCTCCTTACATCTTAGTTCCAACCCATATTTTACTTAGTGGTTGCTTGTACTTCCACTTGAACTCATCTATATATTATGATTTTCCAAGTGTGGATATTTGATTAAATTGTGCAAGGAAAGATACATAAGTTCTATTGAGAAAACCTGTTTCTAAATTGTACGATGGAACTTTTAAGTATATTAATAATATGTGAATGAAATATAGAATTAAAAGAGAGCTATAATAACGACTACAAGGAATTGGACATCCAAATAAGTATTTGTCAAAGACATGTGAGTTTTCTAATACAATTGCCTTCTTGCATCCTTTGTAATCTTTGACAATTTAGATCATTTATAGCATTTATTTATTTCCTTCAGAAAACATCTAATACCTTGTTTCTTTCATCCATTTTCTTGCAATATAAATCATTATATGTATTACTATGTATATTCTATATGCTTTCTAGATTTTTCCAATATTCAGATCTATATAGTTTCTTGTATATTTGTTGCTAAAACATACTGCTTTATGCGTATTATGTCATGCTTCAAAACCTTTTCGTATATCTTACTACTTTGGAAGTCTTTCTTATGCATCAAACAACCTTAGCTAGTTGAATATATGAGGCTTATAGCAAGCAAGATGTTTTAAGTCTACGTAAATTAAATTTGTTAGGATTGTGTCTTTTCTTATAACATCCATTTATTAATTGCAAAATAGAGCATATCATACTTATTGAACTAAAGGAACGTTGTATAGAATGCATTTTTGCACACAAATCCAATCCGTGTATTCTTATAAAAATGTTGAAATCATGTATTTCAGAAATTTCATAAAAGTGCCAAAGATGATTTACAAAACTCTTCATACCTATTATAGTCTCTATATATGTAGTTAACTAATCAATTATATTCTTAATTTTGCTACATTTTTTACTATAGAATAAATTGATTCTCATGAAGTAAAATTGGATAGTTCATCCACACCAAAAGTTGTATTCCCAAAAAATACTTAAGATTAAGACTCAAAATAAACAAAAGATAAATACACAACCGAGGGTTGAGTACAATCCCATCTCATAGTAAGGTATATCTACAAGTGATATGATATTATATAAATTTATATCATCAGAATATTCTATAGGAAACAATACAAATAAGCCTTTTCCATAATTCTTAAACTTAATTCTTGATATATTTAATATCAATATACAATTGAAGATAAATGGGAGGTCTTTTTTGTCTTTTTGTTATGTAATGATCGAAGAGCTTATGTAGATAAAAACAATCAGAAAGGATGATCTCAAGTCAATGATTTGACCATCAAATTCATTCTATTGAATTTTGAATCTCAAGGTTCCAAGTGATATAAAAATTCTATGCCAATCTTTAGCAATTTTCTTGAGAGCTTTCCTTTGCAAGAAAATGATGAATAAGAGCATGTTTAAGACAGAGATTAGTCCAACATATATTGATTCTCCATATATATATATATATATTCTATTCATCCCTTGGAATCGACAAAAGGCAACCGCGTAGGAAAAATGAAGGATGGGAAGACCCCATCAAGCCGTACAAGGGAGAGACAAAAAAGGTAACATGGGGCTAAGCCCCAATAGAGTCTGTATGAGAAATCTGCCCTACCGCACCTAAGATATCCAAGCTATGCAAGTTGTACGGTCTACACACAACAAGAGCATCCAAAGAAACAACACCTAATGTGATTGCTCTCCTATGGATTGCACCAGCCACTGCCCTCTATAGAGCAATGGACACACGCTGTCTAAAATATGCTACAAAGTATGAGAGTGAGAGTGGTACCTCTTGACGCCTAACATGATAAGCTCTCGTGCACTCCCTGACAAATGTGTCAAATGCCGTGTCCATCGCTCCATATAACTCCAAGGCTAGAGGAACAAAGAGGTGACCTCGCTGCATGCCCCTATACTTAGAGACCTTGCGACCTGCTGCTGCACTTGCCGTCCATCCAAGGGGATGGGTAATCACTCCCTCCAAAACTGTATCCCACGTAGGGTCTGTGACCATAATATCCGCTATTGTCACATGATCATCTCGGACCAAGTATAAGTCTACCCTGACACGTGTCATTTGCAATGCATATGAACGCTCCCTCCAAGCCAACTATCCACTCTCTCGTGCCATAGCAAACACTATGTCTCTAATGGCATCATGGGTAGCTATCCTCTGTCCTCCAAAAGGACACAATATCATGTGGACCACCACTGCATCTAGTGTAGAATCACACTCACAAGTGAGTAATGAAGATGCAAATGGGTGGACCAAACCTAGGCAAAACCTCATTGCTGTAGAGAAAGTAGCCGGTGCGAGTCAAAAAGCCCGAATGCATGGTCAAGCTAGGATCCACAAGCCTGCACCCTTGCCGGAGCAAGAGCGTAGACGCGCTCTAGTAGCGTGAGGAATGGACAAGTCAACTAAGAGAGGATGTAATGTATGCTCACACTATCGCTCCATCAAGGAAGATTGTAGACCTCTAGTCCAATCTGACGATAGTGAAGCAAACAGTGGAAAAAACTCTCGTGCTCGTGGGGATAGACTATCTCTTGTCTGCCACAATAACACCTGGAGAGAAAAGGATCCTCCCCCCACCTCTATCACATAAGTCTCCAAAATTGGCCTATCAGTAACCACAATACGAGAGGAAAGTAGGGGTGCCGAGAGAGCTCAACTACCCAAAAATGCTATAGGTGCCATCTCCTCCATAGAAAGCAAGCCAACCCCACCACATGAGATTGGTAGAGCTGTTTATCTACGTGCCAAATCCCCTGTCACACACTCAAAAGTCCATGGTCCAATAATATCACCAAAGATTCCTATAATCCTCCTATCAAATGCTCTTAGACGTGATAGGAAGGACGGTGAGGGGGGAACTATACGGATGAGGTAGGATTGTCGACGAGCAATAATGGAAGAGAGTATACCAAATGCCACTTATGGATCTCCTAGTAATGGAAGGTCATCCACATAGAGAACATCCTCTGCAAGGGCAGCGTCCAAGAAGCGTGTGACAAAATCCTCCGATCCTACTGGCACTCCAAGAACACAAAGTACATTTGTGGATGTGATACACCCCTCTGGAAGCTCAAGGTGGGGAGGGATACCTAAAGGAGACCATGCCCTACACTTTGACACCTTGACTCTCAAGCCTACTAGATGTAGCTTGGTAGTCAAGTAGTCAAAGGCTTGCCTAATCTGATCTATAGGGCCTACGATGTGTGTATCATCTGCCAAGGAGGGAAATACACAACCTGGCATGGCCAAAGTAGTAGATAGGAGAGCTCTAAAGTGAGCCATGGCAAATAAGGCCCCCCCCAAAGGATCTCCCTGACGTGTACCAACAATTGACTCCAAGACGGTGACTCCAAGACGGTGACTCCTTCCTATGAACCACCATGCTGGTAGTAAAGGGAAGTAGGAGAGCCATAAAAAGACCGCACAAAAGGAATGAGACTTGCCAAGGATCCACTAGCCTCCCTAAGCTCTTTAAAGATGGATGCAGGTGAGACGCTATTAAAAGTATTCTCAACATCCACCTGTAGGACGACACACTCCGGATGGATATCTAGGAGTGCTCTAATGCCTAGAGATATAGCCTCACATCCTCCAAGTGTAACTACTCCAAACTGATGTGGACTAAGGTGTTGTTGAAAGTGAGAACGATGCTGAAGGACAATGGTACGACTGACCAAACGCAAAAAGATCTATCCAATAGCAATCGGTCTAATGCCTCCCGTGTCCTTCTTGATCACGAGAAGTCGACTAGCACCTAAGACCCGACTAATAGACATAGGAATGTTTCCTCTCGCTATTGCTGCAGCCATTTGAAACAACTCAATAAAACCACTAGAAGGATCATCTGCCTGGAAGCAATCTCTAAGGTGCTCATAAACCATCCCTACCAAGCCTCCTGAGGAAAGGCAGGGGCAGTGCACAATGCTTGTGCAAATAGCGACCTATCAAGACATAAAGGCTGCTCAGGTTGATAATCTAAGACCTCTAGTGGTAGTCCTACTACTGCTATAGGATGCAATGAGCATAGGGAAGAGATGGTCTCAAGAGATGGTCTCATCAGTAGGAATCGTTATAGAAAAAGGGTGTAGCGCTCGTGCTACTCTACTAAACTCTCCCGCCTGACCCAATGTCCTACATCGTCTTAATCGAGTGGAATCTGTGGTATCCTGTGGCGATGCCTGTCTCCTAAATCGTGTAGCCCTAACATACTCCTCCTGAAGGGCTGCCCAATCCCCCGCTCAAAATCAACAAAATCTAGCCACCACCTCTCTATGCCCGCACGTCCCCCTCTAGCATAACAAAGACACCATCGAGGGAGTAGGAGGAATAGGAACCACGCTAACTCGTCCAAGGGATCACGTGCCAAACGATCCAGTGGTGGGCAAAAAGCCAGTCTAGCCTCATCATGGAGTGTGCGTGGTAGCCTATGGAATAGACGTGGACATGGAAAACTAGTCTCAAATAACCCCAAAATGCAACCCGCCTGAGAAGCTAACCACTCCCACGACTCGATCAGTATCCTTGGAACGATCAACAAAGGTATAGAAGAAGCGTGCGTAATCCCGAGTGTCACTGTAGTCGATATGGTCGCTCGTCTCACGTGGGCATCCCAAGTGGTCCAATCATAGTCCTTGTGCATCCTTCCCACATGGGTCTTTACCCCTTGCGAGGTAAAGTGTCGATGACACACCGAGCATGGTCTATCTCGACCCGCTCTAGGCGACCCCACATGGGAAGGTGTAACCATGGCTAGCACAAGAATAATGATAGTAACACATGATACTCCTTTCCATCTCTGCAAAACCACAACCCCTCACATCTCAACTCACATAAAAAAACAATATCTCTAAACCCTAAAATCTACAAGTTCTCATAATTTTCAATTTTTATCTCCAAAAATTTTCAAATTAAATTCACATGAAACTTAACTATAAAAACCAAGAGATTGGAAATGAAAATTCCCAAAATGAAAAATTCCCAAAATTCCCACTGAATCTGGATTGTGGATTAGTTACCTTGATCAAAAGTATTCAAATTTAACTTAGGTCAAAACAGTAGATCTGCTGCTAGTGGCTTCAAACACAAACAGCGCTACCTAGTGGTACTTGCTGTTTACGCGGTGGCCAAGCGCGCGTACCGTAGTAGTAGTATAGTTATAGTTTGGGAGTAATTTCCGGGGAAAATTAAGCCGCGTTTGTCATCTTCCTCGTGTAGTGCGTTTGAGTAATGCGGTATTATCTAGTTACGTAGCACATTGCCCAAGAAGTAAGAGTCCATATTGTATATGGACTCATAGTTTTCAAACAAAAGATATAAAACTTATCTCGGCACATGCCCTTAACCAGGGACAATCCACTCTCGATAAATGTCTGCGTGTGGCTGGAAAAATAAAGCACGAGTGAGTACAATAAATTGCACTTCTCATAAAGGATCCCGAAGGAACTATGTTTACCGGAATTGGAATAATAAATAAAAGGGATAAATACATAATTATATAATGTATATCTATAAAACGGTTAAAAAAAGTTCAATATTCATAAAGAAATTATTTCTAATCTCGGTATATGATATATTAACAAAAAGTTTCATCTGTCCAAACCTTAACTTTGTATACCCCAGCCCTAACTCATTTTGGATAATTGCAATGTTAAAAACTTGCACTGATTAAATATTTGGATAACTGCGAAGACTCCAAACATCTGGACGCCGGAGAGGCATTGAACTTATCGAGAGTGGACTGTTGTTCTAAATCGTTGTAGGGTTTAGGGTAACTCGAGACCCTGGTTACCGTGTCTTGTCTACAGTTACTTTGGTCGAAGAAACCATGCCGGGTTGGCTCTTCCTCTTTCTCAGGCGCTTCTCCCCGGATTCTCGACACCTGCGACGGATCTGACAGTGCGGAACAGGACCCAGATTTTCTTCAAAAGCGGGCCAAGCTCGGTACGGGCACGCGGTTTCACGAAGCCAAAGAAAGAGGATCACAACTTCAGGGAAGAAAATTTAGATCAGCTACACCTACAAACAGTCGGTATATGTAGGCCTGGGAAAGTCGAGCTTCGCCTGGTCCCGAGCAGGATGTCAGCCAGCTCTATCCACAAATTGAAGTCGATGGAGCCTACCATCTTGTGTGACACGCAAAATCCGGTCGATTGGTGCGATCCTTTTCGTCCAAATTCTTGTGGTTCACTGTAATAGTGGTGTTTGAGCACAATTCTTACTGCATTAATGACTGAGGTTTTACAAAACTTGATGTGTGAAGAGGCGGAGGGGACTAGTCTAAAGAATGTACAGTATTTACAAACACAGGAGCACTATCACTGCACCAGATGGATGCTCACTTTCTTTCATCCATATTCTCATTTCCGGTAGTGGGATTCTTCATATTCCTCTACGTCATGCTCGCGGCTGCACTGCAAGACGATTGATAGAGGTTCTTTTCCCTGGGCGTTGCGCCAAGATTTGAGCTCATGCGTCCTTGCTGTCTTTATGGATACTAATACCAAATGGCATTGATACAGTAGTTGGGCAGTTCATGCAAACTATGATCACATGTTACATACGTTTCCAAGCCTGCGTCTGTAGAGTTCCTCCTCTGGTAGACTATACAGTTTCCCAGTTTGTGCAGCCAAAGCAAGGATCAGTAAGACGTGAATAATTTACATAAGGTAAACGCAGTCGGTGTTTGAGAAGGGCTAGCGTTCCATCCATCAATTCTGACATACGGTACTGTAGCTAGCCATGCAGTCCACTTTCGATCAATGCTGTAGGCGGCTTCTCTTGGTTTGCTCTAGCTTTTGCTATGAATCCTCATAGGTGGTGTATTAACTGATGTCAGTTATGTTTCACTTGATTCCGCAAAAACGACACAATTCGGCCCAAAGACTCAACGATAAAAGAAAGTGTTTTGAATATACGCTAAACGGTGACGAAATCCTGCCACTCACTCTCCCGTTGAGCTGCAAACAACTTTTACTCGCGGCGAAAATAGTCAGTGCGAGAAGAACTCAAAGTGAACACGCGAGCAGATGGCTTAATGGTTTGCCTCCTTGGCTGAAACGTTAGCTAAGCATTGACTAAACTCTAGAGTCTACAACCATCGGAGGAGTGATTTGCCCTCAAAATAAACAAGTTCATAAAGAACAGTGAAAAATTAACAAGAGAATACACAAAGATCTCATGAAATTGAGCCGGTCATTCCCAACACATCCCGTAAATGAGGAAGGTGGACAAAAGGCCAAGTAGTATATCCCAAAGTAAAGGAATACAAGGCATAAGAGGTGCATAAGAGGTGCATAAGGGGAAAATGTGTACAAGGTCCACAGAAAGAAAAAGAAAGGGCTAAAATCTGTTGTAGAACTGCTCCCAGCCAAATAAGAGAGAAATAAATAAATAAATCAGCTATATACTATAAAGTAATTTATACGATTCACTAATAATATATGTACTCCAATGCTATATATAGTAAAATGGAGAGGTAAGCTCCAAGACACGGTGGGAGCTACTATATCTATAAAGAACAAATACCTAAGAACATTATAAAATGATGAAGACTCTTTGTCTAAAATATGAGGTGAGCATGACTAGAAGACAACAAAGCTCATTTCCTCAATAAAGATTGGAGCTCTCTATAAAGAACCTTGTGCTGCCTCTCAAAAGTACACTATCAAATTGGTGATTAAGATGCTCAAAATCTATACATCCACAAGTACAAAATTATCAAGAGATAGCAATGATTTGTAATGGTCCTCGTTCCCTGTAATAGCAATGATGATTGCTACTCCCGCTTGGATGACATTAATGATTTTGCTAATAGAAGGTTTGCAACCAACACATCAAACAAGGTATGTCAAATTGTTCATAAATATGACTATATCAACTCTCACACGTCAAGGAAGTAGTCTAAGAAAATCCTACATCTGTTTAATTTGCACATAGGACTGTTTAGATTGTAAGGTTTGTACCATTGTATCTTGAACGACATCATGAACTCTAATGGACTTTCCACCTATGTGTAATATTTCAAGGATAGGAGAACACTTAAGAGAAACACAACAGAAGAAACACAAAGCTTCACACTCAATACTTTGATGCCCCAAAGGAACATCTTGTCTTTATTATATAGCAAAGAGGATTCCCTCAAAGGAAGCTCCACCCTTGGATCAAATACATGGATTGGTGACATGTCAACGAGCTCCACCCTTAGCTTAGTTGTATAGATGAGTGACGTATTGGTTCTTGTCCTATATGGTTGGTTACACAAATATGATTGGAGGAAATTATTTTGTATTTTTGAGTCTTAATTCCTCCATTTAGACCTCCAAAATTGGCTCTGAAGTTTTCAAGATGTTTTTGACTCCTACATTACTAGTGGAAGTACAATTTTGTGTCACCTCTATTTGATCTACTTAGTCCATCATACATAACATCCTTCTAGATATTAACAAGCTAAATTTCACCTCTAGATAATATGTCTAGCTAATGGTATTACACTATGGCACATTATAAAATATATATGCATTATGTGCCATATAGAGATCTAAAAAACTCATTAGTCTAGTAGCCCTAGAAGTATTAGACATTGTCAACCCAAATCCAAGTAGAGTATCATAATATACATCTAAAACAAGAAGTACAAGTACTCAATCAAAGAGGAGATTCAGAGTTAAGCTCCAAAACCTTTACATAAGAGGGAATCCTAGCTCTATTAGGTAAATTTATATCAAGGAGTATGCTATTATGATGTGAGTGTGCATATACCCATTGAGATCAGCATAAATTTTCTTAGAGTCTTATGATACAAATCAATAAATGCATGTATTGTTGTGCATTTTGTGCTTGATAATAGGTCACAAGTCAAGTCAAATGAAGATATGATTGAAAATCATAAGTAGATGAGTCCATTGCCTTGATAGATTCCAAAATAAGAATCATAGGTTCCAAAAGAAAAAATAAACAATAGTGTAAGAACCTCTCTACTAGTAAGGGACTATTAGAACCCATGCTCCAAAATAAGTAATTGGTACAATTAGCTCCTACAATATGAGACTATATCCTCTTAGGGCAATGGGAAGAGCTATCTATAGCTTACACCATTCATTTTGTAGTTATGGAAACATATATGGCTCTAATGGAGGGAGAAAGTCTAACTATTGGTATTATAAAAGTACATAGATGGCATATTAGTACATTTGTAGGTGTGTAAGTATAGGAGGCTCTAGAGATATAACATCTTGTTGGAGTAGGCCACATGTGTGTTCTCCAAATGAGTAAGTAAATGAGCACAAGTTGTAACTTGAACCAAAGTGTTTGTTATAAAAATAAAACTCTCCTAAAGGAGATCACAAAACACTCAAACCTCTTACTTGAAACTAAAACACTAGTTTGAAGTCCAAGGGAGTGAGGATTAAGTTATGATCTAGACCTTGCATTCATGAGTCTAAACCCATAAACCCAAGGTCTCTAGGTAGAATGAAAATGCAAACAAAACTCAAAGTACATTCTCCAAAGAGCTCAAAATAAGAGTATCATCTTTAATGATGGAAAGATATATGATGGAAAGTAATTGAAACCTCTTGCAAAGCGGTGCAATGTGCAATTACAATGATACATAAATGAAATCTTAAGGGATCTTTCTAGCATGTGCACTCAATATATGCAAGTTGTGTAAACTCCATTATGTTAGTATGGTGGCTATACAACAAAGGTGTCTCTATGCTGTAGAAAGTGCATACAAATGGGATTAAGGAGTACATCTGATCCCATATTATGAAAAGAGCATGATAGTAAGTACAAGAAATGGTATTGAAGGCATTTGAGACATCAACTTTGGAATAGACAGAGGAGTGAAATTGGAGAATGGAAGATCACATAGGAAACTCTTGCTTGAGTGGAACTCTAAATGCTTGAACTTTGTTTTGATATTTATAAGCAACCTAGGTACAATGCTCCCCACGGAATGTTCCTTCTAGAAGCCACCTTATTTAAAGTGAAAACTAAACTAGCCATTTATATTTATTTGGCATGTAAGATAAACTAGCTATTTATTTGGTGTAAAAGCTAAACTAATCATCAATTTGGCAGACAAGTTACTCAACCCTTGGAAATTTATTAGAAGCTTCCTAGATGCTTCTAAAATATTCTTAGAGTTTCCTAAGTATGTGTTAATTGCACCGCCTATTAGCTATATTTAGCTTCTACTAACTCCATATTATCATAACCTTGGATAATCATCCAATTCGGATATATGTCCAAGGAAGTTCTAATGCTAAAAATAACCATCTTGTTTCCACTTGGACTGAACAAAACAAACTCGTGTAAAAATAAAAAGGATGAAATGGAGTGTTAAAAATGTAAACAAATAATATATGAAATTAAACTTAGAGAACAATTGAAATAAAATGAACATTGAGTGTCTTCTTTGAAAGAAAGAGCTTTGGCAGCTTTGGGAATACACTTCATTTGCTTGATTAACCATGATAACCTTCTTATAATACACTTTCCCTAATACCACATTGTAGTAGCTGATTTATGAGGGCAACGATACTCAAGAAATCGATTGGGCAAATGGACTCAATAGAATGCAGAATGTTAAAGATTCAGGTAAGTTAGACCACCTCATGTTTCACCATTGGTTTTACTTCCGAGTCATTCACCTTTGGATTCTCATTTTAGAATCTTCTCTTTCAAACTCATGAGTGGAGTGATTTGGCTTCTATGTTGCAAAGTGCAAGAGGAAGTGAGAGTCTCTAGCAAAAGTGGAAGGGGAAGGAAAACAGTATCTGATTCCTTACTCCTTCTCATTGAGCTTCCATGTACAAGCTTATTTGAACAATTCATTTTCAGTTGAAATTACTATCTCTTTTATCGCTGTGGTAGTGAACACATTTACATAAGTTTGGATCCACGTTATAGGACGGCCGTTATAATCTCTCCTGTCTGTCCATATTTCTATAGTATCTTAAATCGGAGCAATTTCGGGTTTTGTAGCGGACGTATGCAATCTGCGGACATATGGTTAGAAGGTGGTATGACTTGGTTAATCTACGCAGCATTCTGCTTCGATTGTTGCGTTTCTATTCAACAATCGCGGAAGAAGTTGGCTCCTTGAAATCTGAAAGAGGAAATGCTTCATTATATCTTATTCTAGAGTTGCTGTGCAGTCATATGAGAGCGTGGAGTGAAAGAATCATTCTCTGTGTTGATTCTCTGACATCTATAAGGATTCAACACTTCTCTCCCAAATTGCTGAGGAGGGCTTGGTCCGACAGATTCCTTTATCTTGTCACGATCAACGGATCCAAAGGTTTGGTAACAACTCGCCACCTTTGTACGAGAACGTCTGACGCCCGTTATTTTGATCGAACAGGCCACAGCTGTTGGGCACTACCGCAACTGTATATTCTACAATTGAGCGGAATGCCAAGTAGGTCGTCGCACACTACACGCCGGATAATCCCCAACTCCGAAGAGTGTTTTATAAAGACGACGATATCTTCCCGTCTTGGAGCAATTCTGTTGTACCAGTATGTCTCATGACCAGCAGTGCAGACGTACTTTTGCGGGCCTCTTTGTTACAGGTGAACAGTTATGTTGGTCGATGAAAGGAACATTGCACGATCTTTTCCAGGCATTCATACTGGCACAGCATACAAAAACGTATCATACAGTGCGTACATATGAGGTCGACCCTCAGTTGACTCTTACGTTGCTTGGAAGCTTGGTTCCTCTGCTCCTCTTTTTGCGTGCCTGCGCGCTCATTACTAATGTGGGATGTCCGTATACTACAGACAGCCTCCTTGCATATGTGCTCTTTGTCACGGCTTAAATTGAGGCTAAAGTTGCCAATGAAAGCAAAGTACAACCAGATATGGAAGACTAATACGGCATATAGTGCTACTGTGATGGTAAAATGGGTGTGAGCTCCGCTCCACTCGTCGCCTCGGGAGTGATCTTATATCCCCTAACAATTGAACCATTCTTTACCTAGTTCTGTACCCTAATACTTATCTTCTTACTTTTATGCTTAGTAGCTGTTCGTTTCTTGATAACTAATGAGAAAACTTTGGACAAGTTTCCTCGATGAGATATCCATTCCCTTCCTTTAAGTCTTGTCTAAATCAATCCTCCCTGGGAACTCAAATTCGTACTAATTACTACATCTTGGACCACTAACAACAATAACAATTTTTATCGATCACAGGGTAAGTGCTTCGTTGTTTGCCCCTAGTGCAGTGGATTACGATCCTTTTGCCATTGTAGCACCAGTTTGTAATTATAACGCAGGGGCGTAGGGTAATTTAGTTTGTTTACTTAACCAAAAGTAGCCGATTTACATTCCCCCGCATTTTGGGACATCAGCCTTACAATATGTAACGCTGAAGGGTGGCGAAATGTGTGCAAGGTCAAGTGCAAGTGCACTGCATACTCCTAGAGCACTTTCGTGATTGAAGTCAAGATACAGAGAGTACAGTAGTTTGATATGACGATTCCGACGACGTCATATGCAAATGGTATTCATTTTCGGTTACGGAACAAAACTAGAGACGATGCGAAAATCTGCAACAATCTTAATGATGAGCAACAACCTCTAAAGTTACGTGGAAAACTGCAAAATTTCCGACTAAACTTTTCCACAGAGCCACACCAGCTGCTGCCGGTGTTTTAGATTCCCCAGATTGTGAACAGATTGCGTACCTTCTGGTCCATGATGGACCTCGACTGGGGAATGTTAAAGGAAGTTCGGTTTATTTCCCTTGATAGGCCTCGAATCGCCAAGAGGTTATGCACCAGTTTATTCACAATCTGAGGAAAGTAAAAGTTGAACCATGTTCTCCGATGACCGATGAGTTACAAGGGGAAAGCTTCCGTATACATTTTCCGTGGGTGTAGTATTCCCTTAGGTTGGGTTCTTTCAATGGATATGCAATTGCTGCGCATACACCAAGACTTTGTTTCTGCTTCTAAGGCACAGAAGTTCCTTCCGTTAGACTTGTGTACACACAAAATCCAAGTCTCTCGATGAATGATCAGAGTTTCGTTTTCTCCCTGCAACATATAAGTCGTGCTGATTACATACTGCAACAATAAGTATGGTTATCATTGAACTCTCTGGAAAACCATACTGCAACCATAAGAAAGACATTCCATGCTTCAAGACTAGAGCCCGTGTGTACATAGTACTATTAAGTCGGATTCATGGTACGTCAAATTATACGGTCAAGGATCGAGAGCGACATGAGGACTCTGGTCTTCAAGAAAAGGGAAGGGAAGGGATGTCAAATACTGTGAGGGTAACACCCGGAAGTACTGATCTCACCGGCAGATTTCAACTGCCCGTTCTTATAATATCACTTGTGGACACTTCAAACGGTCGCAAGAAAGAAAGACAGAAAGACGAAAGAGAGAACGGCCAACCCCAGACCGTAGTGCCGTGCTCTCTTCTCTGGCTTCTCATCAAGCACTCGATCCACCATATCTCATTTCTCTAGATACATCAAACCGCTACCGGCCTCCATGCAACGATGCCTACCATTTGCACAATGAGACTTTACTGTATTTATCCTCAGAAGGAGCCTACAGTTCACACTCGACCATTCAGGTGTCTGAAGTGAAGCCCATGGTTATCATACGATAAACTGGCAAGGATGAGTATAATCCGCAGGCTGTCATATCTGAACTTGTGCATTGTAATTCCGGAACCGTGCAGGTATGAATGAACGTATGGATGAATGGCGAGGCTGCACTATATGGGTATATGTCTAATGACGATTTATTATTATATTTTACAGCATACAAATAATAAAATAAAATAATGATTATATAGTTTGCGATGATTTGGATTCTGTTTTATATAGTGGACAATTTCTGATCGAGGGCAACCTGTTCTATTTTTTGATCACCTGCAATTTTTGTGGTTAGAGTCGGATGTGTCTCAATAGAGTCTAGAAACTGACATTCCTATTAAGGTGGTCTAATGTTCAGCGTCATATATATTGAAAAACTACATTGCATATTCCACTTGCTTGGTAAAATATTTTTTGTTAAGGATCATTTTACTACACTCCTAGAACTTTTTTTTTGTATTGGTGTGAACATTAGCCTCGGGAAGGGAAAATGTCTTTTATGTGGTTCACAATATAATGATAGAAGTTCAACTCCTATAACCATTCCAGATGATTTCAGGTGATTGTTCAACAATCACCTGAATCAATAAATCAATCAATCAATAAATCTTCTTTAGTGTATTTGAAACTCAAGTCAATCGGAATTTTCTTGCTCCTTGCATTACCAAAAAAATATCTTCTTGATTTATATTTTTATAATCGCAATCGATAATCGTGCATCACCTCCCTTGATGATACATAGGCTTCCCAAATTTACTCTCCTGAATTTCTATGATTTATCTGAGACATATGAATTTACTTTCTGTATGTAGAAATCCATAATATTCCCAAAAGCAGTTATACCAATCATAGGTTGTATGTTTACTCCCAAATGGTAACGGATAACATTTGCATATCCTGCAATAGTGGAGGATATCACTTACTATTATTCTCCATAGTGCAGTCGTCCCAAAATATATGTGCCAACGTTGAGGACGGAGATTAAGCCAGAATAAAGACCACGCGAATGAGATAAGCAACAAACCCAATACAATATTATGCCTTAGTTCTTCTGCATTCTCCAAATTAGACTTACCCTTCATTTTCGTATTCCATTACTTTAGTGAATGTTCTATCATTCTTATGTATTCCTTCGTTGACCTACTTAATGTAATGGATACTTCGGAATAATTCTTATGTATTCCTGCGTTGACCTATATAATGTAATGGGTACTTAGGTATAAACATTGTTGGGAATTTAGTTTCAGAACCTGCTTATGCTTTGTTTTATTTAGCATTTTAATGGTTCAAAAATTTTAAAATATTATAAACCGTTTTAAACTTATTTTATGCGTATGTCTAATAAACTAATTGATTAGATATTTATAAATTTTATATTAATTTCATATTATTTAAAAACGTGATGCTCAGATGAGGTATCTTTGTCTGTTGAAAAGTGTGGTATGAGTCGGAGCTCCTGACGTTGAACTTTTGGGATGCGGGTAGCTCTCACGAGAAATTATAGTGGATATTCCAGTAATGCTGTATACGGTATGCTGTATGTACTGTATATTCCAAGAAGAAGATGCTACGAATTCCCAGCTCTTGTTGAAAAGAGTGTTCGCCTACTTCTCATCATCCCGAGAGTATGTATGTGTACAGTAGTGGCGTGCTGGTGGATTCTGGAAGGCCAAATTCTCGATCATTGTCGGGTTTCTGTTGGGATCACAAGCACATTGTGCGCCGACTGCTCACGACGGCCATTAGGAAGATTCCGGCAGTACTGGACAGATGGAGGCGCAATTATAGTGAATGTCGGCGCGAGTGAGTGAGTGGAGTGATCTCTTTGACGACTTCTTCCTCCGTGATTTACTGCACTACGCTGACTACAGTGTGAAATCGTGGACGCCGGGTGGAATCACCTATTTCCGCACCTATTTCGTAAGTCACACTTGTCACGAGGTTGAAGTTTCGGACCACGTCTCGCACACAAACGCGGTATGGAGAAAAGAAGTCTTGCGCTGAGTACTTCACGGTACTTCACACTACGGTAGTGGAATACTCGCAAAATCATGGCTTTGATGTGATAGTGTCAAATTTCTTCAAGATCCTTCGGTTACCGAGACATAGTACAGGTTATTCTATATCCATTAGCGTAGATACGTGGGGAGAGGGAGAGTGGAAAGGATCGTCGTCACTCGCTTACGACACAACAGCTTCTGCGTGTCCGCACCAAGATAGTTGGTTCTTGACTTTTCTGGCAGTTTAGTGTGTTCCTTCCTGTAACAACAGTTACCTGTTGCCCTATATTGGAAATATGAGGACAGAAGCCGTTCGAGGAACAGGAGATGCAGAACCCATACCTGTTGCCAAATATGTGTATTAAACTTTATCGGTAGCCATCTATCCCATCGTACTGAAGTTGAGTAGGATCATGTAACTTAAAAATGTATGCATTACTTCTTATGAAGCATTAACGACTCATATAGACTGCGAATGGATTCGCAGTGAGAAAATGTGCGTGTAATTAAAATTGGTAGATTAAGCGACTGGCTTCAAAGAGCTCTTCGACCAATCCTGCCATGCGTCAACACCAGTTTGGGCAATAACCTTCGCTAAACTTCGGGTAGAAGCTTCAAATCTCAACGGCTCAGTAAATACATCTGTTGCGTTTGAGGACTTAAGGTCCACAATTTCTCCGCTGAGAGACTCACCTGGGGCGGTGCAGTCCTCTATATCTGAAGTCTGATCTATCTCATGGCCCACAGATGAATTCACTGCCTGGTTGTTCATGCGTGGTATAGACGCTACGGCCTTGAGTACAATATCTCTTAATGTTCGTAGATCAGCTTCTGGCAAACGTGGTGGAGTGAGGTCCATGACAACTACGTCTGCCTCTCCAGCACATCCCTGAAATACGAATTGCATCAGAAAACAAGGTCTGTAGGAGTAATGACGAAACATAGGACTGCGGGGATAGCGGTTGCTCTACCAAGGTCTGAACCTATCAACTGTCTACTCTTGTCACCAGAACATAAAGGATAGCTACTTGCTTACATACAATATTAAACAGATTAACTTTCATTCCCTTCCACAGGTAAACCTAGAAGCCACAGTATGTCCACTACATTCATTGGCCCAGTGAAAAGACCAGCACTTGAAGTTTACTAGTTCTGTGCCTAAGGTGAAGAGTTGCAGGAGTAGGAAAAACATGTCTCGAACTCTAGAAGTAAAAGTTTAGTCTCTATTAATGTTAACGAACTCTTAAATTTCTTTGTAGCTTGACTATTGCGGTATCTATGTGAAGAAAAAGCATGAGAAATAGAGCGTTCACATGCATGAGCATGACGGGATATCCAATCCACACAGGTGAAAACCCATCAGTGTATTATCTTGATAGTAGACATCCCCAGTTGTACGGTGAGCATATTGGAGCTCTGAGCAATTCATTGTGGTTTAGTGGGTGGATTACCTGATCGATGCGGATGCAAGGAATGCCCAATGCGTCACAATAATTTCGATGACTATTAATTAGAGGATATCGTCGAGTATTTACTTGCTGGACGACGAAACCTCTTTTCTTAGCTAACTCAAATGCCTGGCCATGCAAACAAGACAGACGTTAATCGACCACCTTAGATATCTAGAAAAAAAATTGCTCCAACAAGAATCACTATCCCCAACGAAACATGTAGCAGGATGAGTACACAAGGCTGGATACACCAGTTGCAAGGGAGCATAGCCAGCAGTGCAATTCATGATACTTCTTTTGCTGAACGTTTGACTGTCGCTTGATATCATGCTCTAATCGCAAACACTACTGCGCTCCTCAGGTCCAATGCTTTAATCTGTATGGTAATATCATTCTTTGCAAGAAAGTACTGCTTAAGAACGGAGGAGCGCGGGAGTGTTAGCGAATAGGGGATGATATCAAGCGATAGTCAGAGAAACAAAGATCATTAATTACATTATGATTACGTGGATACACGACGAGGAACAGCGCGACTACATAGTCTGCGTTTAGATGCAGGCTCATTTCACCAGATAGCGAGCATAGCTAGCGATATAAGCATAATCTTCGTTTCTCTGACTGTTGCTAGATATAAGCCTCTACTCGCTAACACTCCCACGCTCCTCCGGTCTTAAGCCCTTCCTTGCTCTTTACTCAGAGAAAAAGTACTGCTTAGTTCGTATGCAAATACCTTTCTTTCGTCTGCATTTAGACGATGAGGAACAGAACGACTGCCTGTTTTGGCTTTAGACGCACGACCTCTTGATATGCGCTCCACATCATCCAAAGTCCACCTGCCTTCACCGAGATAAGACTAATCAATTTCAATTACGAACTTTGAGAACAGATCACTCAAATGCCTTATTCCCAGGAAGCAGAGAATGACTACCCCTATGGTGCCAGGACATTGAAACATAGCGGTAACTGTCAATAGACTGCTATTGACTGTTATAGAGTAAGAACAAACTCCCAGTTCGACCAAAACAGTAATTTTCCTTCTCGTTGTGCATTTGTAAAAACGTCTGTATTGGTTGAATAGCGATCTGTATATGATAGGAAAGATTTAGCTTTGGTAGTTCATAAACCAAGGCTAACTCTTGACAAAGTTTGGTTCTTAGTCGAGCTACTAGCTTGTTGCGCAACAAGCTATTGTGCAATAACAGAGATAGGCACCGATCTCCATTCGTAGGGCTACCAGCATGCTGAACACAGGCACCACCTCCATGGTGAATAGATTGGCTTCAAATCTCATAATCCTCAATACGAAAACTGAATCCCCACGTTTCAAATTGCCCCTCTAATAAAGTATAGAGATTCCAGCTTACTGTAGTTGTTCTCTTTCCCAGCCTGGAAAGGTTTGAAGGCAATGAGATACATAATGGGCAGATTTCTAGTACCTAAAGAATTATCTAAATAGACTCAAGGTTTTAGAGACATGTCTTCACAGTTTCTGTGACAAATTTCGCTACATTTGTTGCAAAAAATGCAGCTCCTCTTTCCAGTAGCCAAAGAAGCGAGTTCCCCGTCCCCACTCATCAGCTGGAAAGGTTTGAAGGCAATGAGATACATAATGGGCAGATTTCTAGTACCTAAAAACCTATCTAAATAGACCCAAGGTTTTAGAGACAGGTCTTCACAGTTTCGGTAACAGATTTTGCTACATTTGTTGCAAAAAATGCAGCTCCTCTTTCCAGTAGCCAAAGAACGAGTTCCCCGTCCCACTAATCAGCTATGGAACGCCACAAATTCCAAGCTACATTTACCATTCCGGATGCATATAGCAGTAATCGCTCGCAGACCCATTCTTCCCTCATACTCAGGTCTGAGAGGTCTCTCTAGGAAGGCCATCTGACTTTCCATTTTCATTTGGCTCTAAGTTTGGTACACATCACGTACATCTTGCGCCAAATTTCTAATGTCCTTGATATCTTCCACAGCTTTTGTGGAAGATATCTGGTCTTGAATCTTTCAACGGACACAGCGTTGAGGTTTTTGATCGTCACTCAAATTCGGCAGACAGGGGAGTAGCCTGCGAATTATCCAAGTGAAGTGAGGTGAATTGTCCTGTCCGAAAGGTATTGATAAACATTGACTTCAAAATATGAACAAATTCCCGCATACATTCAGACGCGGCAACAGCTGGTACAGATACAGCTAACCTCTTCAGCTAGGTGCGCGGTAAAGTACGTTCCACTTGTGGAACACATAAATTCTAAGATTTGCAATGCCAACATGCATACAGAAGGAGTTGTAAATTCCTTATATTTGCTGCAAATTAAGCTTTCTGAGTTCTCGAAATGCACAATGTTCTTCCGGTTGGGCGACATCCGGAGGACGGTGATCGTAGCGAACAGCTAACAGTACATGGTAAAACTGATGCCGAAAGAACTCCAAACTCGTAAGTCTTCGACCAGCCAATGTTCTGTAAGACTTTGATCAATTACACAGAAAGAGAGACAAGATTAAAATGATTGTGAAGCAAAATTGCTTACCTGGGTGAGCCAGCACATCTTACTGGTGCGTTCGAAGACAATCCTTTCTTCTGCGACGTTCTCCTGATGCAACTTCCAGAAGGTACATCTATGCACCCGGACGATCCTGACAAGAACTTGGAACCATAGCTAGGCGCGGACCTTCGCCATGAAGAATTGCAGCACGTCCACAGTGAATAATGCAACGACATCGGTTCCGAATTCAGAACAAGGCGCTACACTTCTGCTTTCCCTCTTCAACTCGCCTCACCCTCAACCTGGTGTTTATGTTGACGCTACTAAACGAAACTAACCAGCCAAAATCTGCAGACAGCACAATACGAAGGCGGAGAGAGCTATGGTTGGAATTCTCTGATGTGATGACTCGCGGTTCTCACTCCACGCAGCAGCAGTTTCTGCCGAGTATTCTCCTTCGCCAGTGAAGCTTATTACCCTTCCATAGCTATCTATGACACGTAGATCAACCGTTGGTCACATGAGCGAGGGTAGCAACAAACGCTCCTCTTACCAAAATACTACAGTAGAGCTTTCACTTGTGCAGTTTTGGCACCTTAACTTTTGAGGCTTGATGGGGATGAAGATGAAGATGCCTATCTTTAACATGTGAGCGTCGGAAACAACAATCGCTCCCCTTATAAAAATACTACAGTAGAGCTTTCACTTGTGCGGTTTTGACATCCATTAACTTTTGAGACTTGATGGAGCGAAGGTGAAGATGCTTATACTTCAACCCGTTCATGTTTATGTGGACTGAGTTGCTGGCGACTCAAACCTTTTCAAAAGGTGCCATGAATTGATGGACTTCTGTCCATGCGTAAACTGAATGACGGAAGCGTAGTACCTAGACGGTTTTACCGCAGTGGGTTGTTGGGAATCATGGCTTCAATCGCGTGAGTAGCTGATACTTCTTCTCTGATTTTAAGATCTGAAACATTTGTGAATGCGCACTTGTCCTATGTCCTACTTTTAGAGTAACCTTCATGGCTAGGCCAAACATCTAATCGGGGCACACAAGTGGGCACTTGGCAGGTCCTCTTCGGTATGAGCTCTTTTTTCTCAGGGAAGGTTGTGCTGTGCACTGCAAATGGGTGACGCTGCAAGTTACAGGAGTTCTTCACCTTACCTTCAGAGTTAGCTCAAACTAAAACCGTCTATTTCCTTAGTTAAAGAGAGTTTCTCCAAAGAGATTTTACAACAACTGCAATAAATCCCTTTTTATTTTCCTTTTGTTTCACTTTGTTTCACTTTGTATATCTTCTGCTCTTTGATACGATGAAGTCCTCCACAGCTCCTTAATCTTGATGCATCCTCTGTTTATCTTCAACGTGCAAGGAACAAAGGATCAACTTCATTGTCTTTCCTTGCAAGAATCTAAGTAGGAATTTGACGAGTTGATTTCAGAGGAACGGAAACTATCACAGATGCCCTGTGAGGGGAGACAGGTCCACGGAAATATCCATATCCGAACTGCGCAATCATCGCTTTGCGTAACTGACCAAATCTGGAGGGGCCTCACATGGAAGAAAAGTACAAGCCTTGAAATTTGTAAATAGGAGCAGTTAGTTAAGCGGAATAGTTATCTTTTATTAACGTTAACGTTTAGCTAGGTTGACAATGATGCACGAATAGGAGTCGACTAGAGAGACATGGTCTCATTTGCTGTAATCCAACACACATCGGATACAGTTTCCTTCCATTAACATCTCGTAGGCTTCGTTGATGCGTGAGAAGGGTAATTCAGCTGTTATAAACTTATCTAAGTCAAGTTCCTGCACAAAAGCGGCACACGATGACATTTAGTGAGCAGCCATTCTTCAAGTCTTCCATAACTTGGCAGTCACAGGCAAACAAAAAGCATTACATGGAGCCCACCCTTAGTTTTAACAGAAAATCATACTACCGTAAAATAACGATTTATTTTCAGTGATCAATCTAAAATTCAGAGCGAGCGAGGGAGAAGAGGTTGAATGTATAGCATGACTTCCGAACCTTTTTCATGTACTTCTCGATAAGTCTTGGCACATCTGTTCTGCCTTTATAACCTCCAAAGAATACTCCTTTAACTTTAAGACCCAAAAGTAGTTGCATAGGGTCGCACTTAAGCTGTTGCCCCACACGAGGAGATCCTAGGAGTACCGCTGTCCCAGTAAACTGCACAAAGAACCAATAAGCTGTTAAACTCAGTAGCTCCAACTCCGTGCTTCTCTTTGAGTTACGTGCACAACTAGTCATGAACTAGATCTTGGACAGCATCTTTATCAGAGTAAGTTTGAGGACTACTTCTGGACTAGTTGGGCTTTGCTCCGGTTTTTTGTCTACAGGTGCTGATCAAACTCATCCTGAAAACACATTGAGCGACCAGAACATGCCAATATTTCCAAACGTGAAATTTGACACAGCAGACTAAAGCAACTTTTAGATTGTCCAAGCTCACCGGGTTGCAGCAGTGAATAGCCGACGTCATGACTTCTTCATTGGCACCAACACACTCAAAACTGTACATGACACCCGCTCCTCCGGTCATTTCCTTTAAGACCTGCAAGACGATTAGCTAATCACTTAGGCAACGGCAGTTAGCTTATTGCAAGCTAACCAATACTAGAACTCAGAACAGAGAGAGCGAAGCAAGTATGTAACACGACATGCCATAAAACTGAGCAAAAATTCTAGGATTTCACGAACCTCAACAATCGGCCTGTCAAAGTCTTTTGGATTCACTGTCTTTGTTACACCAAACTGTTTGGCTATCACACAACCAGTTCTTACAAGTCAGTCCTTTCATGAACAAACACGAACTGTAAAGAACATTATAAGAGGTGAAACTACAGTGTACTTCAAAAAACATACGTGACCAAACGGAAGTAGTGACACCAACTGATGGCGAATATAGACAAGTACCAAGAGGAAACTTTTTCGGATTGATGTCTACACCCAAGATGTGGGTAGCACCTGCGCTCACTGCTGCTTGTGCAACCTGTAGAGAACGTCTGGTAGTTAGGTTGGATTACGATGGGTTTCAGTGGAGCTACACAGATGACACTAAAATTACCAAGTCCCCATCAGATACAACTTGTTCAGATATATTGCAACGTAAAGAGATTGCCTCCTTATCAACCTTCATTTATTAACTAGAAAAACAAAGTTAGCTTCTGGATCTTACAGCAAGGCCAATTGTACCCAATCCAAAGATCGCCACTGTAGACCCAGGTTTCACCTCGGCGATTTTCTCAACTGCTCCATGACCTACACAAACAGATTTTCACAGTCAGCTTGCTTGATACTTCCAAAAAGGATGACGTGGTTATGCTATTCAGACATCAAGGATTTCCAGCCACAAGAACCAGCAAGAAGACAACCAGAAACCAAATCGCCAAGAAATCCTCGGCCATACGTAAAATAGTTCTATGATATTCTTTCTAACTGGGTATGACTTCAACATGACAAGCATGTCCACTAGACGTAACCCAACAAGAATGAGCAACTTCTGTCTGAACTCCAGTGGGATGTTCAGGTCAGAATATTTCATCAGAATCTACCTGTGCTGACTCCACAACCCAGCAAGAAAACCCTGTCGAGACGAGCATCAGGATTCACTTTCACAAGATTTCCTTGATGAACAACGGTGTACTCGGAGAACGTCGAGATATTGAAGAAGTGATAGATAGGTTTCCCATCAGTTGAGAACCTAGTTTCCTGACTAGGAAAGGGATAGCCACCCGTCAAATTTAACGAGGATATGCACCAATTGGTGGCTTCGTTTTGACAAACAAAACAATTATTGCACTGAGCTTGATATAAAGGAATAACTGGATCGCCCTCCGTGAACTCTGTCACTCCTTCTCCAACGCTCTCGACCACCCTGTGACGGCCACTCAAACAACATTTGGTGAAAACCGGTATCACCGATTTGATCAAAAGAGAAAATGTGGTTCATGTCTACCGTGAGTGAAGACCCTCCATCAATAGTTTAAAGTTCGCTGTTGAATGTGTGTTTATTTCAGCTCATTCGCTTTCGTTACATGTCTCCAGACAGAGTTATCATTTGCAGACCACTCACCCTGCAGCCTCGTGACCCAAAATTCTTGGCCAAAATGGTGCACCTGGACCCTGCAGGGCAGAAATGCTTAAAGTGGTTACTTCAACTACTCACAATTTACGTGGCACATTTGTTTTCGATGAAGAGTAGGGACATGGAATTTCAAGCACTCCAATTTGATGTCAAGCTTTTAGACCTTCCCTTCTCCTCAGAATTACGGAGTTGACTGCAATAAAGGTCAAAATATTCGAGCAGCTAGCTTAAGATAGACGAGCGGATGTCAAGATCTCGATCATATGTAATGTTAGGATTGGAACCAACCTTTCCCTCTATGTAAAAGCAGTCAGTGTGACAAATTGCTCCATACAGTAACTTCACACGGACTTCGTTCTCTCGAGGTGGTGAAACCTGAATAGTCTCAATGCTCAGAGCATTCTTGCCCTCCCTTGCCACAGCCGCTGTCAACAAATAACGCATAATGTGGTAAGCAAAATTGGTCACTAGAGCAGAAGTGCAGTTCGTGTCAGAGGAGAAGAAAATGATGTCGATGCCAGTGAGTGAGCTTGAACACACTCGACTCGGTTTCCCATGAGACAATATCAAAAAGTAAGAAAATAATCTTTGTAGTCAGTTGATAGAGATATCAAACATCTTAAGCAGACGTAAGCCACTTGATCAAATCAAGAGCCCTTCGGTTTAGAAGTGGAGAAAAGACTCATCTTCTCAAATTTCGGCTTACCTCTGCAGGAGATTACTTGGCCAGCTGTTGTCATCTTGAAATTCTAGCCACTTCTGGTCCACTTTCCGTCTAGAGACCTGCTAAATCCCTGAGTCATAACAGGTCTGGAACCCAAGAGAATAAATCACCACTTCACACAGCAGCTCACACCCAGACGACAATCAAGGTCTCCGGCATTTCATGGGATTCTCCCACAACTTCACTGTCTACCAACTATACCCTGTTCCATACTACCACTATAGTATCCCAGTAAAGCGAGATTCTTGCTATGCTCTCGTTGTGTTTCCTGATGCGTCTCCTTATTCCAACTGGACCCTTGTTCCATGAAAGCCAGTCAGCACTTTCGAGGAACTGGACGAGAATGTCCTCTCTGATGCCGAGATAGACACCGACACCTTTGCCTTCTACATTCAGTACCGTACCAACCTTTTGATATCAATGTTCGTGGCTGTTGCTCTGCTATTTTACAGTGTACTTATCAACCAGAAAGAGAACAGAAAACAAGGATTGGATAACAAGAAGCAAAACTTCAAGGATAAAATTTACATGGTAATATGGAACTAAGTCCCAATAGACTAGGAGTGTCAAGTATCCAAACGGGACTAAGCCTCAATAGCATCGGAATTGGACCCTTGTTTCAACAAAGTCAGTCAGCACCTACAAGGAATTGGAAGTGTCTTCTCTGATGCCTAGATAGACACCTTCTTCCACATTCAGTAGCGTACCAACCAACCTTTTCATAGCGATCTTCATGGCTGTTGCAACCGCCATTATTTCATTACAATGTGCTTCATAGTGAGAACCATAATGAGAACAGAAAAGAAAAGAAAGACAGGATCAATTCATCCAGCTTACAAGGATAAAACTTACGTGGCCCTTACATGGGGACTACGCCCAACAGATCCGGGATGTCATCTACCCGGAGCAGCTTCAATAGCATCGGAATTGGAACCTTAGTCCACGGAAGTCAGTCATCGCCTTCGCGCGGAATTAGAAGAAAATGTCCTCTCTGAAGCCAAGATGGACACCAATTATCCTATCGTAGTGTCTCCTTGACACTACGATAGCATCGGAATGTCAACGACAACTGTCAGTTACGACAAAGTAAAAGTAGCTCCTTTAGGGCACGGTGTAGCTTAAAAGTAGCTGTTTAAAGGGACTTTTAGGAAAGCACGGTATGCACGATATCATATTCTATTGCACTGTTATTGTTGGGGCAAGGTTCTTATGCCTGCACGGCTTCATTTCATTTGATATAAATTCGAAATAAATTTGACGAGAAAAGTCAATGGTAGAACTAGCTTTCGCAAGATATTTTGGAGTGAAAATTCCAATTTAATCATTTTATAATACTCTTTTAAAATTGAAAATTTCTTCCATAAAAAGTAAAAAGGATGTCACGTTCTGTAATTGGAAATTCAGATAAAAAGGACTCCCAACTCCAGCAGAGATCTAATTTTGAAAAAACTTATGTGAATTCAAGTGGCTAAATGCGAATACCGATTCCCTAACCTTATGATACGATTTAGATGCAGAGCGAGGTATGTATGATTATGAGAGATCAAATATGAATATCTTCATAAGTCATGTTTCTGGAACATTGTTTAAATCTATGACAACTGACTAAAGAACTTGTACAATAATATGCTCCACCAAACAGGTTTGACAAACAATACATTTTGTTTTCCTATATCATAAATGGAAGAAAATCAGTCTACTATATGCAAATCAAGATATATCAATATATTCTAAAATAAGACTTCGTCACATAACCATTCTTTGGTAACTTTCTCAGTAGCTAATTTCAGTAAAAGATGAAATCCTTTCTACTTCTGAATGCTTAAGAAAGAAGTTCAGTAATCAACTTGATTTAAATTATGTATGAATAAATGAGTGGATAATGTTCCTACTTTCAAACTTAATCTAGGTACATTATCCTGCATGGATTCAAACTATTATAAGAACATTATCCACTCACTTATTCACGCATAATTAACTAGTGTCAGTCTGCAACATTGTCTGTGACATTCGACTGATTCCATCAAAGATGGGGTGAGCAGGATTATACAAAAACGTTATAGCTAAAACACAAAAGAGAAGAAGTCAAAAGTCTTCCAATCTCAATCCACAAGTCGTCTTCTATGAAGTCCAAGGTTCTGTTTATTAAGAGCCCCTTTAAACAAAAAAAAAACCAAGAGCAGAATTCGTTGACGGTTTTATAATTGCAACAGAAACATACCCATACATTTGACGGTTTTATGATGGAAACTGGAACAAACCCATAAAATTTTGGTACTTAAACCATGGGAGGCAGAGATGGACTTAACAGTACCCCAACTTCGGCAGTACTTAGACTTAACGGTACTTACACTTAAAAGGTAACGTCTCAAGTTTAAGTTTAACACCCGAATGAACTAACCATACCTCAAAGCTTGACAAGAACGAACTAACGTGGTAACTGATTGTTTTAGTTGGCCGCAGATTTGAAGGAAAGTGGTAGCGGATTGTCTCAGTTGGTAGCAAATATATTAGCTTTATTTGTGAAATTTTCTTAAGTTACAATGATCTAGGTTGAGTTGGCTCCTCTACATTATAATAATAAAATGAACGTTTTAAAAAACAAAGTCTTATTATCCAGAACTTTCAGTGCCAGCGTAGACTGATTAAATCCAGTTTAAACTTTAAGATATGTTAATCTTTCTGCCTACTTGGGATGCCGCTAAATCTAAGTGCCAAAGTTAGTGTACTATTTAGTCCATCTCTGCAATTGGAGGAGATTCATTGATTTGTAGGAGATCGGGTTCCTACTCGTATATATATCGAAGGAGTTTGCCTCTCTTATCATAAGAGAGAAGCTATACACTCAAAGTTGAAGAACCTCAATCTGTCACTATGTTTGGTCAAAAAATGATTTCCTCCCCCTCAAACGGACTTACAATTCCATTATAATTCATTTGTGCTTGTGAAAATAACAGGGCTTATATGCCAATTTATTCCCATGTCAATTTTTGAACCATACGAGGGCATCCATCAAACAACTACTACTCAATAATAGACGATGAGAGTCCAAAAACACAAAAAAAGAAAATACACCAAAATATTGGTAACAACTGTGCATGCCAATTGGTTCCTGTGGATTGCCTTGAAAATGATCCAATCATGAGTCTCCACTTGTCATCGTTGTTCCTATCCAAACGGAGACAGTCAATGTAAAACGCATTTACCGCGACTTCCCGTATTGCAGTCACGGTTCTTACCCAATATTCAGTAAATGTAAAACGCGTTAACGCAAGGCGCATATTACAGTAAATCGAAGAGGGAACAAGGGTTCCGTTCATATATGAGCATTCCCGCGGAAACTTGGGCAGGTTGCGAAACTCAGCCTGTAACCAAGTTGGGGGCCGGATAGCGTTGACAGCACATATGTAACGCAGTTACAACAAGTCGTACACTACAGTAAGGGAAGAAAAGAGAACAAGTATATTCCCATTTCGCTAGAATATTGACGAGAATTCCGGACTGAACTTGGGCAGGGTGCGGAACTTAGCTTTAACGTATTTCGGTGGCAAGATAGCGTTGATCTCACCTGAATTTCGGTGGGATGAGAAATTCATTTTGAAATCAATTTTGGACGGGATAGAGAATTGAACACGAAAATCAATCTGATCCCAACTTCCCTATCGAATTTATTATTTTTGCTCATATTACATAATCTCATCAATATAGAAGAAATCAACAATTCGTTGTCTTCAGGACCTGCAAGACAACATCAACTCATTGCCATTTGCGTGCTCCAGGCAAGTTTTTAGTGTTCCATTGTCTCCTCTGGAAGCAAAGTATGGAGGTTTAAAGCGCTCTGTTGAGCGAAGTCCAGAGCAAATCTGAAGTCTGAAGTAACAAGCAAAGTCTTGAGTTAAGTTTGAAGGGAAGTTTGGAGCTAAGTCTGAAGGGGATTCAGGAGCTATGATGTGCTGAGCAAAGTCTGGAACTATAGTGAGCTTACTAGTGTCTGGAGCAATGATCAGCGGAATGAAGTCAGAAGCCATGGTGAGTTGAGCAATGCTTGGGTATCAAGTCTGCAGCAAAATATGAAAGTCTGAATCAGCAAGGGAAGTTTGAAGCTAAGTCTGAAGCAAAATCTAGAGGAGAGTCCAGAGCTATGGTGCACTAAGCAAAATTTGGAGCTATGGGATGGAGCTCATTAGTGTTTGAAGCTACGGGGAGCTGAGTGAAGTTTAGATTTACAGTGAATGGTGACTTGAGCCATGTGCATATTTTATACATTGATTTTGCGTCCTTAAAAGTCTGGAGCAAAGTCTGGAGCTAGAGCGAGCAGAGCAAAGTTTGGAGCTATGGTGAGCTGAGCAAGGTCAAGCTTTGGGAACGTCAAGCAATGTTCCATGGAAGATCCTAAACTGGAACAAATGTTCATGATTCAAGAACATCTCAAGGATGTACAGGATTCTGACTTCCGCTTTGCTATTCTTCAGATGGACAGGGTTCTCACTTCCATATTTGCTTTGCTATTCTCCAGATGGACAAGACTCTAACTTCAGCTCTGCTATGTACTCTCGTCAATTGCAATACCTTTGCTTTTGCTTTAGTAACTTACCCAGACTCATCGTTGATAGCTCGACCACCCACCCTTACGTCCCATTTCCTAACAACCCTCCTTTTCGATTCGGGTCAAGCGTGTCCGTCCACCCCGCCGGTCTGCAAGAGAGATAGAATGCCTACGAGAATTAAAGCACTCCCAGAGCAAATCCTAGTTTCTTGCTCACTGTCCGTCGAGATCAAGCCAGATTCTTCAAATTGCAGCTTCTAATATATCTAGAAATGTCGTGCGTTCCTTAGACCTTGCATGATAAGCAAACTTCCTGTGAATGGACAAACGCCGCTTTTCGGGAATGTAACTATAAGCTGCACATGACAAAAGACTATCAGATTCGTCGAAACCAATCGAGTTTGCAAGTTCTTCTATGGCTGAACTGAAATAAAGGAATTTTTTCTAGGATGGCCTGTAGAGTAACTGAAAACGAGTTCCCCACGATATTCAAGTTCCCTTTAGCATCTATAATCACTGTAGATCTAAGTCGCTTCGTTACTTGGCCAAGTTTCGTTCGGAAAGGAGTACATTTTCTTCTTTTTTCCGGCGATCTCAGCAAAACTGAACCGAGAAACTACGAAACAGAGAAAGAGCAAATTCGTCTTAAGAAGAGAGAATACAAGTTCGTTACCAACAACGTATGTTAAGAAGACTACAGTGCTGCGACAAGCTCTTGGAGAGCGGATTAGGCCCCGTTTGGACCGTGAACAAGATCCTTGAGCTTCAGGTGGAAGGAGAGGAATTCGAAGTGGAATTTTTAACCCAGCTGATGAAGCATTAGTATGATTTCCTTCTCTAAGCATTTTTTAAGTGCCGGGGTAGAATGTAGATATCTGAGAATTGTAACGGTTATGGTGGTGAGTAGGCAGTTCACCAGGTTAGACAGACAGATTAGGCAGTTCACCAGATTGGGAAAGACCACGATAGTGATGCAGCATGCAGCATGCAGATGGATTTTGGCAGCTGATTGTGCGTTGGAGCAAGCGAATCGTAGTAGGAGCGAGAATTAAGTTCTATACTTAGAAACACTATTCTTGTTCCGTGACGCCAATACTTTAGTTTGCAAATATGCCTGCCTGTCAATCTTGCATGACATATTGAGCTAAAATAAAGCAAAATTCAAATATGTGTGATTCATCCACAGAAGTGATTTTCCAAAGAAAGCAACCGACGCTTTGTGGGGGAGAAACTCGGGGTTGGAGAAGCGACAGAAAATTAGTAAGCAGGTGGTGCAGTACACAAGACTAAAGCGTAGCCGACGGGAGGGTTCTATACCACCGGGGGTTTTCTTTCTAGTCACTGCATCTCGGATCTAATTGGGTTACACCTCGGATCTAATTGGGTTACACCGTGGTTTGTGATTAAGCTTCAACGGGTGCTCAAGAAAGCCAAGAAGCGGTAAACAGTTCGATTGGATAGCAGTTGATTGGATTGCACTGCAACGGGGCAACCTTGATTTATGGCCGCGGTTAGTGAGGGGAGATCGACTTAACCTCAGTCAATGGCCCAAACCTTGGTCTCCTCCATAAGATCACCAATGACTCTAGTAGACCACACTCAACAACGGCGTGGAACACCCCGAGTAATGGGTGATCCTTGGTCGGCTTTGCATTTGAACAAAGAGGGATCGAGAGTTCGAGAATGGTGTGCGGTTGGGGACTTAGCTTTGATAGGGAGTTACTCAACTACTGTTGGAATTTGGGCAAGAGCTCAGGGAGGAGATTTAGGTGAGACCAGGAAACACCAGGTGAAGCCACATAAACCGTTGCCCAAGAAGCTTGTGTACTGTTCGACAGTGCAAGATAAGACAAAGTGAATGGGAGAGCGCATAGATTGCTCAGTGAGAAATGCATGAGAGTGTGCGGGGCCAGACAGATCAGCGAAAAAATAGGGATTTCCCCTCATACAGAGTTCTTCTATTGAACACAGTTCTTGTACCAAATGGAGTTCTTGTACTGGTCGGTCCTAGCACTATGGGGTTCTTCTATCGGAGGTTCTGTTACCATCAACTGACCACCGAGAGGAGACAAGGTGACCACATGGAGACGGAGATAAGCTTCGCTTCCACCTCCTATTTATCTTTTCCTATCTTTACTTTTATGTATTTGGTTGTGTTCTTCTTGCATAGCTCGGATATCTTAGATGCGGTCGGGCAGATTTCTCATATAGACTCCATTGGGGCTTAGCCCCATGTTACCTTTTTTGTCTCTCCCTTGTATGGCTTGATGGGGTCTTCCCATCCTTCATTTTTCCTACGCGGTCGCCTTCTCTTCTCATGGTTGTCCTTTCCTTTCCTTCGCGTTTGCATTGGGACACATAGTCTCTAGATACTATGTCTTCCTTTTTCATCACGGCATTTTATTTGTACATACCATTTTAGTAGCTCGGCTGGCTCCCTATACCTCCATTTTGTTCCTTGGCATGGGGTCATAAAGGGACTCCTGTAGGTGACACTCCCCAGCGGGCACCCCACTCATCCCCTGCGAGCAAGGGGTAGACCCTTACATCACCTTTTTTAACATACACCTACAATTGTGTAGGTGTATCAAGATGGATTCCCTTCAATGCTAAGGACATGCACTCCTCCAATACCAAAGGAGCTCCCTATAGTGCGGGACGCCCCTATGGAGGATGTCCCACCACTTGTCTCCCTATCCCTCCTCATGTCACAAATACTCCACACTCTCCCTCTACCTCGGACCCTCCTCCATCCCTACCACCCCGCCACACCCACATGGATAATTCAGAGCTTCCTCCCACCTCTACCGCTCCACCTCTCTCCAAGGATCATTCTCCTCCACTTGGGCCCTCAACACATCCTTATGTTCCACCCCATCAGCATCCCACATAGTCTTGTCCCTATTGTCCCTAGGTAGGGATTGGTCTCACACGACATAGAAGGAAATCTTGTTGTTTGTGTATGTGTGCGGATGCTACCTCTATTCCTACCTCCATATCCCATCCACCCTCCAATAGTATCTCTATTGG
The DNA here is from genome assembly GCA_948567375.1 of Lunularia cruciata. Classification (NCBI taxonomy): domain Eukaryota; kingdom Viridiplantae; phylum Streptophyta; class Marchantiopsida; order Lunulariales; family Lunulariaceae; genus Lunularia; species Lunularia cruciata. The sequence continues at coordinate 14,468,390 of OX419757.1, read as the reverse complement.
CTCCTACCAACTCATACTTTTGGTTACACTCTCTAGACCCTATCCACGCTTTCCTACCAAATTTTTCATGACCATGGATGTATACCAATATCCCTATGCCTTTACATCCTCTAATTGGATCCACACTCCTCCTACTATTTGTTATTTTGGTTAATGACCACGGTTGAGATGTTTCTACTTGGACATTATTTGCCCTTTTTCCCCATGGACATTACTCCTTCTAGCCCATGGAGGAGCTTCGAAACATTGAGAAATGGACTTTAGGATTCATAAGTTCTTGAGAGGTGATTGTTCATCCTTCCCGGAGGAGTACAACATTAGGGCTCAAGTTGTAGCCAAGTGGATTGTAGAGTCTCCACAGCCTCATACCTTACCTTAAGAGCATAATTGCCTCCATTGCTTATCGATGTTAGGTCAAGTAGGGAAGTATAGGCATGCAACCCAAGCACCCTCACCTTCTCAACCGGTGCTCTTCTCCTTTGATACCTTGTCAAAATTATAGATCCTACATCCACCTACCAATGAGGAACTTCCTTTGTTCCTCCATGATTACAAACCAGATGAAGAGTTACACATGACAAAGTCTTGCTTTGTCCATGCTCTACTCCACTCTCCATGCTTCTCTATAGGTGGGCCATCAAGGTTAGTGTTTGAGCACCTACAAGATTTCCTCTCTCCATATGGTCCAGATTTGGGGTTTCCTCTTGTCTTTGCTTTTTGTTAGTGCTTTGCCTTTGATCATGTGCCCTTGAAGCATCTCGGTTGTTTGGAGCTTCTTGTCTCCCTGCTCTTGTCAAGGAAACCTCAAGGGTATGCCCCATTAACATTGGAGATGTGTTTCTACATTTGGTTCTTGTACTATTTGTTTATAGATGTGCTAGTCCCTTTCTTCCTTTGTGTCTCCCCATTAGTTGGCCATGGTGTAAAAAACCGAGGAGAGAAATAGGAGAATGGAAGACCGGAGTGAAAGATCATATTGAGACTCTTGAATGAGTGAAACTCCAAATGCCTAGCATGAGCTTGGGCTTTGGTATTTATAAGAAAGCATACAAGGTTCTTGAGAACCTTCTCAAAATTTTTACTTAAAGCCGCTTTCTTAGAGTGCAGGCCAAGCTAACCAGGAAAATTCTCAAGAAGCTTCTTCTTACACATGAAGCTTCTTGGCTACTCTAGAGAGTTGCAACACAATTATTGTGGGCATTCAAGCATCCTTGGATATTCATTCAGATTGGGTGGTGCTACAAGTTGATATCTCCAATGCTTTCAATACCATCTCTCACCCAACATTGTTTTGTGCTCTTTGCTCAACTACCAACTAGATCCTTCCCTTGATCCCATTTGTATGGGATTTGTATGGAATTGAGATACCTCTATTATATAGCCACCAGACCGCCATTGAGACACCTCTATTATATAACCATCATACATCCATAGGAGAGTTTGCACATTTGATATTAGCCAAGGGCACATGGTAGGGAGATCATGTAGGGGGCCTCTCTTTGCCATAGCACATTACACGACTTTATGATATATTGTAGTAGCTTTTTTATCATATCTTTTCCCATCAATCACAAATTACATTCATATACCAGGCCCTTTAGAGGATGTCATTAGAGCAATGTTTGCTTTCATAATCAACTTAGAGGCCTTGGGTTTACGAGTCCAAACTCATAAATGCAAGGTTTGGAGCCCTTGCACAATCCCCACTTCCTCTAACTTCCCACCAAGATTCCAATTCCTTATTGGAGGTTTGCTAGTTTTGGGCTCTCCAATAGGATAGGAGGATTTTTATAATTCATTTGCATTGGACACCTTAATATATACTACAACCCATGTTCACCTACTCCCAAAGTAGCATACTCTATTCTTACTAGATGTTAGTTCCTTTGGGCCTCATATTTATCACATACTTTCTTGCTTATTTCTTGCTTATAATACTTTCTTGCTGTTGCCATATTTGCAGATGTTTGATAATACTATCCGCCGTACTTTCTGCACTCTATTATAGCCATGCATGCTCCCACATCTATTTGATGAGTGGTGTCGGTAGCAACTAGTTCTTCTCATAGTCATGGGCCCCATAGGGCAGAAGGCCACAACACCAACAAAATATATCAACGTTTACTTGATAGGTTCTTATATCAAGGCTGTCCATTCTTATTGGGACCTATCATGAAAATGGATTTTAGCACTTATGACTTCCAAGTATGTCTTTGATTGGCTCAAGAATTTTTGCCAAGCACTGCATACTCATCACTCCTTGAGTTTATTGACTTTCTCTCCCTAGACTCTAGGAAGGTACATGCAAATCTTAGTGAGTGTACGTACATTCATACACTAACTAGCATCATCATTGATGCATCTCACCCTAACAGAGCTAGAATCCTCTCTTGTTGGAAAGGATTTGGAGCTTGGCTCCAAGCTTCACCCTTGAACGACGACTTCTGTTTCTCTTCATAGGAGTTTACCACAACACTATAATTGAGATTGGGTCTCCTACATCCAACTCTTATAGGCCTTCTAGCCCAATGTGCATTTGGTTTCCCATATGACATGCAAGGGATGCACTTTTTATGGTGTGCAATAGGTGGGGAGCTGAGTAGAGTCCATGATGCAGTTCGGGATATAGTCTCTCAGATCTTATGAGCCACAAGGGCCAAGGTTCAATATGAGTGATGGTTGGATCTACCAGGACTACCTATCCGTCAGGTGCGAGCGGATATTATTACTTTCATGGATGGTCAGCACATAGAGGCAAGGAGGACCACTACTCACTCGGCTTCCCTCGGATACCTTTGTCCTCCTAGCGATTGAGGTTTTTGTGTGACTACATCACCATTTTGACGATCTTCTTAAGGATGCAACAGAGGTTCTTTGCATAGGAGAGGGGCATTGGCTACCTCTCCAACCATGCTCACATCCTATAACCAACAACATGTTTCAGTCACTTTGCAATGAGCTCAGGCTTTTGGTCTTCACCAATGTATGGGGAAGACACACCTAGCACCTAGTAGACACACCTAGCACAACTAGGGTCCTCCATCCCCAAACATACCATTGGATCATGTGTACCATATTGTTCAGGAGCAACCTGCACTCTCTTTGGTTTCTTGGGTGTTTATTATGGCTTGCTTTTTGCATGTGGGTGCCTACAGGCCCTATCTTGGTGTGCCTTTTCTTTTCTAGGCCAGGTGGTTAATTTGGCTTTGTGGTCTTTATTTCATATGCACTGGTATGTGCCCTCGTATTACTTTCCCCTTTCCTTCTTCGGGGTACTTTTTATATACTTTCTTCCCATAGGCGGGTAAACGAAACCACGATGTTGGGGATGAATGTTGAAACCTTAATATAACACTCGAACGCTTGGTAGTAGGGCAGAACCTGTTTACCTCCGGTGTGACACACTTTACACTTGTGGACATTACTTCCTTCTCTTGATTTTGATTTTTTCTTGATTTCTCTTGATTTCTCTTGATTCTCTTGATATCCGGAACGGGGTTTAACACATCGTAATGTCAAAGCATTATAACTTTCAGTTTCAGTTAGGTCGTTACGAAAACCCAGGGTGATAATGTAGATCTTGTACGGATGCTTCTGTTTAGATTTGTTCATCAGGTGTATTAGGTTTTGGCGAGATTGTGTGTGTATGTTAACAAATGGGACCCGGCGCAACATTTCCCATTCCCCGGCAAATATTTCGATCTGACGCAGTGAGTGCTTGGATGTGTTGAGGTCAGATTCTGAAGGTCTTATATCGAATTAGAAGGTACCAACTGCACCCATGGGGAACAACGAAAGTACTTGGACAAGACAGATTGTCTTCGTTACCTTCGCTCTTCAATGATAAAATAACACATTGCGGATGCTCCGGTAACGCATGGCAGCCTTTTCTCACTTCCGGTTCCCTAATCCTTATTTTTATTCTGTAGTAACATGAAGAAGGCGGGAGGATTTTGTACAGATACGTTTCAGTGATGTATGCAAGTTGTTTGTGGCTAGAGATTTTGTAGTTAGGCACTACGTGGAATTCCTTTCAATATATGGCTAGCCTGATATCTTAGATGTTGTAGTGATATCATAGTTGTTGTAGAGCAGATTCGTCTTACCCGATACTATTGATTGGGTTTAACCCAAATTTACCTCTGTGTCTACGGGTTGATGGGTCTTCCCATCCTTCTTGTTATCCTACGAGGTCGCCTCCACGTTGGCCTTTCCATCTAAGTACACAGCTATGACCCAATGACCCAGATAGTTTAAAGTCCTGTTCATACGTTGATACCCAGAGTGAAAGAAAAGTCGACCTCATTCAACACACAAAAGGAGGGGAAGATCGCATCAAGAGAAAGACAAAAAAGATAGAATGGAGTAAGGTTCCAATAGTATTGATATGAAAATTCTGCACTACCGCAACTAAGATATCAAAAGTAATGCAACTAAGATATCAAAAGTAATGTATATAGGTAAAACGGAGCTGGACCCCAATAGTATCGTTAAGATATCAAGAGCAATGTATATAAATAGAGCTGAGTTGAACTCCAATAATATCAAGAGTAATGTATATAATTAGAACTGAGTTGAACCCCAGTAATATCGGCATGAGAAATTTGCTCAATCGCACCTAAGATATCCAAGCTAAAATACCAAGAGTAATGTATATAGATCATGATCCAGGCGGCGCCCATGACATGGATATACATAGGGGTTGATAGTCCAAGTTCTGATTTACAAAATTCCTTGAAATTGTACAAAATTCCATGCATTGCAATTGTATACAAGTAAAAAACAATCGATACAAACTTCGACTGTAAGTGAAGAATATGGGGGGTGCAATTGAACATTTACGGAATTGCATCGGAAATAAAGTCATTTTCGTAAAGTTAACTGGACAACCCGTAGACATCAAACCCATTACAGTCGTAACTTCTCAGGAAAGACCATTTTACACAAGAACGCTACATTTACCGGACATGGGATGGTTTCGTTCCGTATATCCCTATGGATCACCTCCGGACAAACAGTGCAAACTTTTACGGGGCTAACCGTAAATTGCTTTACAGTACCGCTACAGAATCCGAATCCGTAAGTGCCGAATGGAAACCCCTTTTAACTATGAATTCCGTGAGTCTCTAGATGAGAAAGTTGCTGGAAATTGATGAAGTGGCCGTTACACAATCACCGATACATCCACTACCTACCAGTCCATCACATGGGGTAAATTCATCGCATACATTCACGGAATGGACGTTGAGCAATGTCAGCCAAGACAATCCGTCCAGTGAATCTCGTAACTGCATATTGCTGAGCATTTGTGTACAACAAGAATGACATGCTTGACGTGGTTATCGCTATAATACAAAATTTGGGGTGCCCCGTCTATCTTCAGGAGACAGCTTCTCTCTACTTCCAAGAATTACCTAATCAGGGCACCCATCCATCAACAGATGTTCTGGACCAAAAGATACAACTAACCTACCCTTTCTTACAATTGAGATGTATGTTCTAGCATTGACCTTAGCTAACACCGATGTGCATTACCTGGGCCCTCTTTGCCCTGAATCTAGCTTAGCCCAAGATAGTTGACATAATTGGTCATCTTCCCTTGAAAAGTTTTGAGGCCATACTTTAAAAATTATTATTGGGCGGGCACATGTTCTTCAGCAATTTGATGCGCACCTGGATTTTAAAAAAGAACACTATGAGTAGCAAGACGTGGACCAAAATCAGGCGGAAGTCGTGTAGTAGAGGATAACTTCTTCAAATTGCTTGCTTGAAATTTCACCACTTTACTTCTCAAAATTACAAGACAGAACAAGATACGATACAACATAGTGACTTCTCGCAAGTAAAGATCTGACTTTCACCTTTCACCTCTAGAGTTAGCTTGTACCTTGAGCGGCGTCAATTGTAGCTGTTGTCACTGGTGCTGGTACCCCTGCAAAAAGGAGCAGGATAAACGAAGGTCAGCTCCAAGCTGCAACGGGGTACAAAGTACTTTTCTAAGGGAGTGTCAACGAGTAAATCTGTCAATAAAATACTGATAAGCTTCCTAAGGCATTTGACCTTATAGGATGCAATAGTACCTAATGCTGGAGCCACAGGCGGTGCCGATAGTGCAGGTACCCCTTGCTGCACAGCAAATGACAAGGTATTAGAATCTATTATCCCAACCCTCAGAGATTTAGCTAGCACCCGTTGAGGACACCACACTTAAGAAGCGGACACGTCCACACTAGGGTATAAGCTCCTAAGGTTTTTTGTGGAATGGCTAAACCTCAGTAAAGATATGAAGGTGATTGTTACTCTGCACTTACAGTGGTTGGAACAACTATATTGGCTGCCGCCAACGCTTCAGCAGCTCGCTTGATCATTAGTTTAGCTTGTCGTGCCTGCTTCCGTTCTGCTCTCCGAACTTCCCTTAATTTGGCTTCTTCTGCCTCTTCGTTCACCTTTTTCCTACAGGAGTGAAAAGTTCATCGGTCAGCTAATCGAAGACGAGTCACTAAACGTAAGGCATAGTCAAAATTTAGCCATACAACTTCTTCCGAAGAACCTTAGATTCAAACACCATAGATTCGACATACTGGTTGTCCTGAAACATACACATACAAGGAATTGAACGTGATGGGGTTTGGAAAGAATTACTTTGTGAGGTGGTTATGTACGGCGCTGTAATAGCCGGGTTTATACGAAAACAGAAGTCCACGGAGTTGTTTCCCATCGATATTGGCCTCAACACTGTAACCGTAGTGGAACACATCGGTGACCTTTGCATCGAAGACCTTATCGGCGACAGGTTTGTACTCGAACTTATTTAGCCCACCTGGATTTAGCAATTGCAAACTTTGAAAATGAGTTCTTCCACTTCAGATTTGTTATTCGCACAAACAATTTGGAGTACATATTGAGTAAAGGAATGAAATTTGAAGTGCATAGCAAGGAGATATCCCACAACTTCTGAGTCGACGCTGTTCTAAGTGGAACAAGTCCAGTAAACAGTCCGATAAGGCTAATTCACGCACAATACAAATGAACTTTCAAGCGCGAGGGTTGAAGCTAAAAATATAAAAATCAAGCGTTCGGGACCTTACCGAGGGGGGACGTTGCCAAAGCTGATCTGGAATTGTCTTCCACAACAATACCCTCTTTTCCTTTTTCTGGGGTCATGAACTGTTCTTGTTGTTTCCTCTTCAGCTCCTTCCTCAAGGAAAGCTTCTCTGGCTTGGGATCACCTTGAGATATCTCTAACTTCATATCTGCGCAAGGGTTTGACACGAATCCAATGAACTTCTATCCGAACGAGACAACTAAGCTAATGTTGAGCATTTTATGAGTTTCTCACGTGACCAATGCTCCCCAATCGAACGCAGTAGGCTCTAGATCTTAGACAGCCGACTGATGTTAAATGCATAGTGATGAGTTTAATATAGTGATTCGTGGCAGACAATGACCAGAAAAGTGATTGTAAAACGGGCCTGACGTAGTCGGACTACAAATGCCATTGCGTAAACATTTATGGTAAAAAGGCACGAGAGAATGCAGATTTCGCGAAATACCTGTGTCAAGATAATACATATCCTCAAGAGCCTCTAGGTTCTCGTTGCACCCCCCAAGAAACAGCAGAACGCCTTTCTCAGGATCAGCGCAGTCTCCTGCCAAAGAGAAGCGTGGGGAAGGCCCCTCACCAGCAGTTGTAGCTTTCGTCCAGACACCAGATTCTGAGGACAGGGAAGTTGCGTGGAAGTGAGAGTAGAGAGTGGTTGGTAAGCATTATCAGCATTGCAGCGAGTGGAACCTTCCCAGCTCGGGAAAGATCGAACAAAGGCAGTAAGTTTTGTACAAGAGGCAAACGTGAAGTTATAGCTTACCAACATGCAGAACATGCAAATCATCGAACAGTTTTCGGTCATCCGTGAACCCTCCAAAGACGAAGAGATATCTGCCGAGCGCCACGGTTGTATGCCCAGCCCGTGGAATCAGCTTCTGTCCTGTTGTCCTGAGCTCCTTCCAAACCAAAGTGTCTGAAACAATGAGTACAAATTAACGTAAGAAATCGAGAACTATAGGTCAAATTGACAAAATTCGTGCTTTAGTGAACGGACTTCTCTAAAATCATCGTTGGATGACAACAAGCCTGTTAAACAGACAATCCTCTCATGGTAATCAGGTGGACCCTGTAAAGCTCTCAATCATAATGCCTTGGAAAAAGTTGGAAACTTGCCTGCATCAAGGACATAGATATCAGAAAGATACGAATTCGAGGAGTCCTCGCCCCCAAGGACTATAAACGTATTTTTGTATGAAGAACATGTATGACTGTCTCTGGGTGCCGGAGCTGTTCCGAGCGTGGCTGCCTTCGTCCATTGAAATGTGTCTGAAAAAGAAAAACCGAAAATTGTCAATGGAATAGTTGGAATGAAACGACAAAATGAGTGACTAGTAAAAGGATGTACAACCCACATCTTTACAAATTGTCAGGTCATCCCGGACTGCAAAAACTTACTTGTATCAAGAATATACAGGTCATTGAAGTAAGTCTCTTCCATATCATCGGGAGACCTCCCGCAACCACCAAACACAAATAGTCGATGGTTTATCAAGGCGGCACTGTGACCCTCCCGAGCTGCTGGTCCTTCTCCCCTTGTGGTTGGGGTGCTCCATTGGTTCGATACTGGAAATTAAAGGCGACAGACACATGGACAAAAATAGCTCTGATCAGAAATGCGTCCATCTTCGATAGAGATTTATGCAACACAGTACGTCAGATCCTCAGCATACCTGTTCAGGCTTTAAAACAAAGACTACGATTCGAAATTGTCCATCTGGAAACTGGAGCTTACCTGTGTCGAGTATATGGAGATCGTTTAAAGGGCTGTTTCCATCTGTCCCTCCGAACACAAAAAGTTTGTGCCCGACTGTCGTGCATGTGTGGCTGTCTCGAGGAGTTGGGGCGGATCCTTTAACCATGGGCTTGCTCCATGTCTGCTTGGCTGGACAGTCAAGCCAGAAAAGGATCGGTGATTAAGCATTCATGTCGGTAGGAACGTTTGGATTATCTTCACACTCTAAGCCTTGAAATTCAGAGTAAATTTTCGATGTCCCCTATGCAGGATTGCAACACAACAGCTCCTAAAAGGCTCACACTGCATCAAAACGCGTATTATCCTTTCATATTGAGTCGTAAAATCAAATATATACTACTTCGTCAATGCCGTGCTTATGAGAAAAGGCCGCTCCCTTCGCTCCGGAACCTGTAACGAAGGGATTGCACAAACATAACGGTCCATATGTAGATGTGCCATCCATAATCTGGACCTCAGTCTGAAATGAACTTTGGATCATGTGAGGATACAATCTCTCATGACAGGGAAGAACATACAGTGCAGACAACTGTAAGCTGTACGATGCATTCACCAGAGCTCTAAACACTCCCAATATCACATTTCCGATATCGTGCTGGAGATGTCTCGATTCGCCTTCTACCCTCTTAAATAGGGAGTTACTGTAATTTCTTCGCCGGGATGACATCAAACTCTCTCAGGAGAGTCTGCAGCGGGGGAAGGAATAGTTCCACAAAAGACTTCGATTCTATAGCAACTACGTCCGTCTCAACACTAGAAAGAAAGAGCGACTTCCAGAACTTGAGTGTTCGGACGATGATAAACTCGGGAATATGACGCTCAAACGTGGCATTGCAGTCAGAGAATTTTGCCCAGCGTCCTTGAAGGTTAGGGTAGATTGACGGATCTACTACGATAGTTTTTACAGAACGTAGCACTAGAAACTAGAAGAGTGGTCTATCATTCCCCAAGGCCAGGTGTCTCTACCTGCAATGTGCATATTAATTCTAAAACATAAGGGACGAGGGAATGAGCACTTACTCGTATCAAAAACATGAACGTCGTTCGTTTGACAGTCATCCCGTCCATAGCCACCGAAGACGTAGAGGAGGCGTCCACCCTTGACCGCATTGCACGTGTGGCCCCATTTTCTGCCTGGACCGTGCGCCCCTCCCCTGCGCACAGCAGGCTTCTTCCCATCCGGCGTCTCCTTCGCTTTGACCTTCACCTGAACTCGTTCCCACTTCATCTCCAGCTTTGCTAGCTTGTAGTGCGTCGGCCCTCGGCCTAACTTGTCCCCCTCCCAATTATCTCAACCGACGCACGCTTACTCAAATCTTACACTGGAGGCTCGAAATTGTATCCTCAAGGGTGCTAAGCTGGTTCCCTCCCTCTCTCAGTCAGTTCGAAGTCACTCTTCTCTCCACTTCGAATTTCAAAATATTTCCCTCCGTAAACCGTACACGCAGCGACTAATCTCTCGGGGCGAATAATACCCTCGGCAACTCGCCACGCGCAGAGTTCACATAAACAGAGCGCGAAGCGCAGTGCAGGGTGGCCTTCTAAGGTACTTCTCCTACTGCTACTTCTTCTGCCAACGTCACCGACCGCTGCTGTTGTCCAGTCCAGCAAGCCAAGCCCCGAGTTTAGTTTCCGATACAACACTAAAAATGCATCCAAAGTGCGTTCCCCGCCCCTTCCTTTTCCTCACCCTCAGAATATATCCACATACACATACATACGCAGCACAGCAAAGCAACAGGCACCCCTTCCCTTCCCTTTCCTTCTTTCCCTTCCCTTCTACCTATTTCTATTCCTCAGCTCATTCGGGTGAAACAATTTCCGAAACAAAAGAAATTGCAACCTCACTTTCTCCGCCTCTCCTCCTTCCCTATTTCCCCCCGACTCGCACCTCGAAACTCTCCCCGGTAGACACCCCTAACAGAAACGGAGAGCTACGGTGGTGATAGAGCTGCTGGTGGTGGTGGTGGTCCGACGACGACGACGACGACGACGACTACCATGTGATGCCGCGCTACGAGATTGATTTTTCCGAACCGACTCCGCCCAACAAACAAATAGCCTTCTCTACTGCGACATCTCGCGCACAACGACCTTCGTTCGCTCCCCGCAAACAAATTTCTTCACATTCATTCATTACCTTTCCCTCTGCTGCGCACCCAGACCAACACCGATTAACACCAACACTGTGACGAATGGGGACGTACCTACCCAACCAACCCACCCCCGGCGCTGGTAAGCCTCTCCCCTTCCCTAATCTCTCTTTCTGCGCCGTCCCTTTCCGCGCGCGTTTGTTTATTCTCCACATCAACGAAAAGGAGACCCCCGAATTGCAATTGGAACCCACCCCCACCCACAAGCATATATCTATCAATCAATCAATCAATCAATCAAACAAACAAAGACGATCCATCATCATCATCATCCTCCCTGCGACGCCTCCTCCCTCCTCACCTGTGGGTAGTAGAGAAGATTCAGGTAAATAAATTTTTTTATGGTCACCCGCGCTCAGATGGTGCTGTAGATTACGCGGAAAGGAACAAACATTTTTCAGTTGAGTGAGGCAGCGCTGCCTCCACGACCTTCGTTAGTTTGTGGGCGAATTATTCGACCAAAAGGAAGCCGTTGTTGTTGTTGTTGTTGTTGTTGTGTGAGGAGGAGGAGGAATTTACCCTAACTCAATTTCCAAGATTATCATACACAGAAACACGAAATACACACATATGGATGGGGCCGTCAGGATCAAGCCTTTATTCGGAACCGATATAACCCTATCTCAGCAGCGCCGCATCAATGGCTCCCTCGCGCACTCAAAAATGGCATGATCGCGTCTAAATCATCATCGACTAATACGCGACTTATACGGCGCCTTTCTCCCCCCTTACGAACTTACTCGCTACCCGGGTCATCGGTCGGACGTCAGAGCGGGCGGGCGCCTGCCTGGCTGAACGGAGCCAGACAGGTTCAAATCTGATGCCGACGCGCGCGCGTACCACTGTGCTGTACACGTGTCCGCCAATGACTTGAGTACTGATTAGGTTCGGGTCAGGTCAACTGTTCCTGCCTTGGCTGGCATGTACTGGTACATGGTCAGTGGGGTGTGTCTCTGTTTTAGACGCATTTCATCTCACCTTCAGCATCATCGTAACATACTTTCGTTCTCCGATCTACAATCTTATTTTATTCAAGATTCTTTCTCGTTACAATTTCACATTGTCTAAGATTTTTAACTCATCGAGAAAGTAATAGGATTTACTTATGTTATTTGTATTGTGTTTAAGGTTTTCTCTCATTGAGAAAGTAGTAGGATTAACGATTTTACTAGGCTCGCATCGCATGTTATTTATTGTATTTGTATCGTGTTTCTGGACTTTTGACCTATTGAGTCTTCCGAGCTTTATGTACATTGTTTCATCGTTTCCATGGCTTGGAGGTTTAAATGTTGTAAACAAACCCAGCTAATTGGTTTAGTCAGTTGGTTTAACACAAAGTGTTGCGAACTACAAACCACCAGGCAAGGTGGTTTGTAGTTCACCCTCCCTCACCTGGATAGCTAGTCTACACTTAACCACTTGTAGTCTTTGCATAACATCGAGGCGTGTAAACACTTTGTTCTACCTGACATCTAATTTGGGTTCCTTCCACTCTCGTTAACTCACGAGTTGCAAGTACTCAAACTTGATATTGTGTTCAAACGCGAAAGTCCCCGTCTGTCCATCCATTTCTTAACATCACCTTTTGCATCCACTTAAAACTGAAAAAAGGGGACACATTTCAACTTCATGTGTGCACAGCCAGTCCTTGAATGGGCACTACTCTTTGAAAGAAGGACCACGATTGTTTCACAGCGTAAGGTGTCTTTCAAGCGAGCAAAAGGTCACTTCACTACAGAACAGGGCCAAAACTTCGTAGAGGAAAATTCCACAATGGGCGACACGTTTACACGCGGATTTCTCCAGACGGGTTAACCGGGCTGAGCAAAACGATAACTCTAGGGACAACGGCCATAGGACCACCGTGAGTTCCCCCACCAGCACCGACGAAAGGCTAAATATAAAAAGCAGGAACCGGCTGTGCCGGTTCGCTGGTCCGTCCACATGTATGGACAACGTCTCTAAACAACGTCTACGGGTGTACCGTATTTATATCAACGGAACTCTGGTAACTCTGACGTCAGGTAAAGTGGACCCGAGTTAGCTTTAAAGGTTACGCTTGCGTGGAAAAGCTAACCTGAGCTTCGTATTCCATATACCTATGCCATGCTTTGCATCCTGTCAAAGGGAAAAGCATTTCTTTGCAATTCTATTGATCATTGAAAACCAATTTTGTCCGCAGTTGTGTTGTATTCGTCAACCTCCCTTCTGCTAACTGACTGGCATCTAACTTTAAGTGACCCATTGTTTTTTTCTGTTCCTATAGTTTAGAGAATAGACCACTATTAATCTCAAAATTGAGCGCGCAGGGTTGGTTTCAGCCCGTCTCGTTTGACACGAGACAAACGAGATGCTACCTGCTTGTTTAATGTCTACGTTGTTTGGACCAAAGGTTTTGGCCTCGAACAGAACCAAACCCGCGCGTTACACGGTACTGCGTGCTGGGGACCGCGTGCTTGAAGTTGTAGCTATTTAATTAAGCGAAAGGCATCCCGTGTCGATATTGATGTCGGGATATAGACAGTTCTCGTGTACTTCATCGCTTCTGGCGTGATGTTTTCAAATATCTCGCTATATGAAGAAATCAGTTATCCTGATGAGGTGTAGTCGGAATTTCAACTCGCCACGGAAGCTTTTGACCTCTTCGTAACCAGGAGTGATGTTCCGCAGTTCATCCGACATGGTTCGGTCACGTTCACGTACGGATCATTCAAACTAGAGTAACTGAGGGACAGTCAGAGCTTAGCTTCAGACAGAGCTGTTTAAGAAGAGCTTTCGCTAAGCTCTCTGCTTAGCGAGAGCTTTGGCATCGTCCGACCTATCAAAATTCTCGCTTAGTTCCGCGATATCTAGAAAGGACTACTGTGTCCCTGGTGTGTGAGAAATTCGACATAGATGCCGTCTATGTAATGAAAGTAACTTCTGCAGAACTCAGGTAAACTTCGTTGATAATTTTCTGCCGTGTGCACAACAATAACCTGATCCAGAGAGTGAGATCGACTTTGCGTTCCCCGTCATATATGTTGCTAATTCCACGGCGCGATGCCTTGAACAAAACGTCGATTCCGTTTCTGTACTTTCTCCGTACCGGATTCCGTTCTCTCGATATTGATAGGAAGCTCCGGTGATGCAGGTTTTGTAGGGAAAGCAAATGCTCTCCAAAATGGAACCCAATCTTCGAACCCATCATTAGAATAGACAGACTTGAATTTTCGAACCGATGACAACATTCGATCTGAATGAGCATAGGAGTAGGAACTGATTTGAATCAGTTCTAAAACCATCTAAAAGAATTTCTCAACTATGAGGTTGGTTACAATATGTTACGGAGGACAACTATAGCACAACTCTTCAACCCACCATGTTAGAAAGGATGGTGGGTAATAACTACACTATATGATCAGAAGGCCACCTTGACTTACTGTGGGCTGATTTCAAACTTAAGCATTCCGCAAAACCCTCCCCAACAAAGACTATTACTACAAGTATGTACGGTAGATCTTTGGGTGCGAGATCTAAAAGTCGCAGTCGTTCTCATCACTAGAAGCAGGCTCGTCAGCATTATCTGGCACACATTCAAGAAGCATTTGGGCTAGTTTTTGCATCTTCCCTGTCTGTTCAGAATCATCTCCATAGTTCGTTTGCACGTTCAGGACCAAGAGCTCAACATCATGGCGGAAAGATTCCAAACTGTGATAGTAGTCTTTTTCCAAGCGATGCTTCACTGTCTCCAGATCCAGAGGAAGGGGGGTACTGAAAATACACCAACCACATCAAAGTCAGATTGCGTATCTCAATCCATAGCAGTACGGCTAGTTTACGACGCCATAAACACATCGCTGTCAGGAAATGCTGCTAGTTGGATCCGTAGAACTAAGGGGTCAGGTTCAGTTTGTGCGTACCAGTTCAAATACTCGGGACTTTCGACGTCCTGACTCAAACGCCGCAATCCATACTCGTCCTGCCAAATTCAAGAGAAGGGTTCATATTAAATGCATACATACATCAGAAAACAAATCAAGAATAAAGGTCGTAAGACCAATACAGAGATGAATATCAAGCTAAGATCACGTATCCATAATGAAACCATCACGGTGCTGCCGCCCAGTTTACACGAGGTTTCACTAATTTCACTAACTTTTAACAGCTGTTGTAACGTGCTTTTGTCTCGTTTTGCTTCTCGTACTTCTGGTATCCTAAATTTCAGTAGCAGCTTCGGCGAGCGAGAATATCTGTCATTACCTCATTTCCCACATAGCAGGACTTCTCCAACTCCTGGATGGAACCCAACAAGCTCAATTTGCTATCATCATCGATGTGAGGGGGATCATGCCGATGATTCCCTGGTTCAAAGAGTTCCCAAGGGCTATGACTCGTAGGTTCATTTGTGTCCAGCTTGTATTGTACGAAGAGCCTATCCCAGGGACTATCGGGAAAGTCAGATGACTTTGCTTTCACCTTTTGGACTCGACCATCCCACCATTGACCTCCACCAATCTCATCTTCTGATCTCCACCAAACCTGACATTTGTCCCTGACGACCCAGCCCTTCCTCATGGCGCCGTCATATCGGCTCTTCTCCACAATGAAATCTGGAAAGTTTGTTAGCTCGGGAAAAGTGAGCTTAAATGACTTCCCATAGGCTCTAGACTCCTCGTCTGTAAATTTTAAGGTCAACTTGCAGCATGTTTGTCCAGACTCTTGAAGAATAACATACTCAAGTCCAGTTATGCGACAAAATTCCACAGCTCGGAGAGCAAGCTTCAGCGTACGCCAGGGTCCTCTCTCTTCTGATTTGGTTGAGTCCAGAAATTCTTGATGTCCCTGTTCCACCAAGTGCAGAAGTCAGTAAATTTACGAAACAAGACAACAAATTATACAGGACAGAAGCCTTTCGAAAACGGGAGATCCAGAACCCATTGAATGCAAATGAGATGCAAGATATGTAATGTATACAAGATAACGAACATCTGATCGAATGATACCATAAATAAACGTAACCTGGAAACATATCAAGAGTAACACCTATGTACAAGTAGCATGCATTGAAAAAGCGGAAACAGAACAACAGCGCATGTGGAGAAATAAAATCAACAGGAAAAGCGACGACTTAACGAGCCAGACGACAAAGATTAAGATAAACGGAAGTCGAGAGTCATGTAGAAGCCTCGAATTCGAAAGCCGTGGAAGATCCGTGAGTCAGCAGACTGAGAGTATGAAATTGCTCAGAGAACGGGGGAAGTAGAGCGAAGCGTTAGAAGACTGCATATAGATTATATCGCAGCATGTGCTACGAACATATGAGTCCCAAAACACCAAAAACACACAGGGAAGCAGAAAGGTGGTCATAGTAAGCCTCCACGAAAGCACATACGACTTCATCAGTGCCAAACGCAGTGCCGAAGTAGCTGGGCGAATGCCAGTACCCCTCGTACCGAGTGTCTGTTCGAAAGCTCATGACTGCCAAGGCAAACTCGGTTGCTCCCTTGTAAGTGCCGCTCAAAAGAAGTAAGAATGTTGCGGAAAGAACAGGCTTATAGGACTGGATAGAGTATATCGTAGCATGTGCTATGACCACATGAGTCCTAAATCACTATAGCAGCTGAAGGAAGCAGAAGGCGGTCATAGTAAGCCAACTCGAAAGCACATTCGACTTCATCAGTGACAAACGTAGTGCCGAAGTAGCTGATTGAATGTCAGTACCCCTCAAACCGAGTTTCTGTTTGAAAGCTCATGAGTGCTAAGGCAAACTCGGTTGCTCCCAAAAGTGCCGCTCAAAGTAATGACAATGCAGAGTAAAGGAAAAGCCAGACCTACCGAAGCTTAGGTTCCACCTAAAGAGCAGGAACAGGCATAAGCAGAAGAAATCGGACTGCAACGTAAAATAGTGAGCAGGAGAACGGCAAGGACTGGAGACATACCTTGTTAAAACCTGAAACTAAAACATTGGTTAGTACAGAAAGCAAAAGCAAAACATAGCGGAGTAACCTGAGTATGCACTCTAAAGTATAAGATAATAAATTAGTAAACTACTAAGGAGAGAGGTCAACGAAGAACAAGAAAGATCAAGGAAGAATAAGGAAGGATGGGCAAGAAATATGAGAGAGGGAGATGTAATTGATGTACCGGTGACGTGAGGGAGAAGGGCCGAAGGACAGGTGTGAAGGGCAAGTCAATGAAGGACAGGAAAGTGGGGAGAAATCTGAGAGAGGGAGAGGTAATTTATGTACCTGGGTGATGTGAGGGAGAAGGGCCGATGGACAGGTGTGCAGGGCAAAGTTAATGAAGGACGGTGAAGTGGGAGCACAAGCGACGGGGTCCTCAAATTAAGGGCAATGGAGCACAGGAAACTACGACCACCAATTAATGGGAACATTGATGCAACGGCTGATGGCGAAGTATGATGGCAAAGTATAATACCGTGTATCCAAGACATAGTAAGGAACTACTGGATCGCGGGATATATTCAAACATGAGAGCAGAAGACGTTCGAAGAACGGGGGATCCAGAACTCATTACGTGCAAATGGTGTGCATATGAAATGTAAACATGATATGTGCAAATCGAGATGAGAAATGAAACCCTAAAGAAAGTAAAGAGAGGTTATGCACAAACGAAATATCAACTATATCCTGATCAACAGCAGTAGAGAACGGATATGCATCATGTAATCGATCAGCGCTAAGTAAAGTATGTAGCGAAATAGACAAGCTGTAATTGAAGACCCACGAGTCAAAACTAAACCAATCAAGAGAACTAAAATTGGCAGACTGGACAGAAAACATGAAGCAAAACAACCAATGTGAGTTGGAGCAAAGGGGAAGAGAGTGGATGGTCTCTAGGCTGAGAAGGAGCGAAGCGTCAAATCGCTGGATATAGGTATATGAGAGCAGAAGCCGTTCTGGGAACGGGTGATCCAGAACTCATGAAATGCAAATGATCGGTAACCAAGACGTACTTTATGCACAAACCGCTGGATATAGTTTACAATTCATTACTTGGTGATCCATTCCGAGTATGATCCGGGCCTGAAATAGAGCTTTCGTCATATATACTTATCACCAAATTTGTGGGTAGTGGACGATACCCTTACCTGCCTCAAGTATACCACATCGTCGCCAAATTGAGGGATGTAGCGTGTACCCGCCTCCACATCAGTAAGTAATAACCAAGCCAAATCTTTCTTCTTCCGATCTACAGGTTTGTTTCGGTGTTTTTTACTCCTACCATCTTTCACACGCATACCAGCGTTCTCTTCTAATTTCTTCCCTCTATCCTTCTCGGAGAGGTGTTCACTTTTTACATCGTCACGTCGTGCTCGTCCTGAGGTTCTTCTCTCCCTCATAAGGCGTTTGCTGGTCTCATCATCCTCCAGCTTCTCAAGGCGCACAACCCGTCGCCTCTCAAATTCAACGCTGCCCTCTTGTCCTTCTTGCTCTGAGGCACTTCCTTGCGCGGTCCTACCTCTTCTGGTATCATTATTCTGTGCCTTATTGGAGATATCTTGGTTCCTCCCTCTAGTTCGTATGCCGTGACCTGATCCGTTCTGCCAGGAACTTTGTGCTTCTTTTGCGCCTGTGCGCTTCCGAGTACTAGCTCTCTCAACTATCTCCGTGGGCTCTGTAGAATGAGCTCTTTGTTTACCTGCTCTTGATCTTGTTTCCCGACCACCTTCATAAAGAACAGAATCCATATGGCGGATTCTTGTCTTACCACTCAACTCGAGACCAGTATTATGTCTGTTACTTGTAGACTCCTGTCTTCCGTTCGACTGCAACTCCCCCAAAGCCTTCTGCCGTTTGTGCCTCGTAATCCGCCTGCCTTCGCCAACACTTTCTTCGTCACTTTCTCTTTCTCCTGATTCGCCCCAATTTCCACCGGACAACCCATTGCCCTCAGAGAGCTCACTTTGACTATTCTCCTCTCCATCACTTTCTTCGCCAGCACTCTCAGTTTGCTGCATGGACTCGCCAACTTCATCCCCTCCTTCATTGACCAGATCATCACCTTCACCCTCAACCATATCTGTATCATGATCAGAATTGTCGGCATCATCCCTCTCACCAGCTAAGCCGTACTGTTTGTCTACAGAGACTAGAGAGTTCTTTCCATCATCACCTGAACAATGCGAAGACATAGGTCTTCCTGAGATGTCGGGACCTGGGGAACCATCATCCGCAGATCCTTCTCTATCCCAGTGTTCAGTTTCTAGAACCTCCTTACCCAAGCTGTCCTCAGCTGGTTCAGAGTTGCTACTTCCAATATGCGTGAATCTCCTAACAGCAAGGTCTGGCTGCTCACCAAGGTGCCTTGGTCTTTGCTCTGATTCCCGTGCCATTCTATCTATACCATCTGTTTCCTCATTGCTAGAAGGCTTGTGACTAGTGTCACCATTGCTTGTGCACTTTGCTTTCCCTTTTCCTTCTCTTCTTCCACCCCGCTGCCTTCTAATGGGTGAATACCTACATTGCCCGTCAGATCCAGCATTTGGTAAGCCACTGTCTGTTAAATTTCCATTTTGGCTTGTTTGACCATTACATAGTGGTTCTTCTAGATAATTTTCGTTGCCATTTTCACATTCGGCGTTGTTAAGTAGAAACGGCTCGTCATCTCTGCGCATGTTGTTTTCATGTTCAGGTGTGCGTGCTCCAGGATCCATAGAGAGCTTTATCTCACTGGAATTATCCCACAATCCAGCTTCGGGAGCCTTCAAGTCATCTGCCCCCTTAATCTCAGGATGCCCCGAAGATCTGACACGAGACGTGCCATCCCATTCATCTTCCACGTCCTTAAAATCGTCCAGCTGTTGACCACTTCTACAATTATCAGAGTCTTCACTCTGGTTGGAAGCTCCTTCTTCGGAAGCCTCATGACCTCGAGCACGTTTCGCAGCCTTGCCTTTCTTCCACTGCCAGCTATTTTTATCTGCAGGTGGCAAACTACCGTTCGGTTCGTGTCCATCTTCTGAGTCAGAGGTCTGACCCAATTTTCTGAAGCGACCCTCACTACCATTCCCATTTCCACAATCATAGTGATTGTCCTCTGAGGACTCTATTACAGCAACATTCCTCTTCATGCCACCCGAAGGCCGGGGATGCTTTATGACTAACTTCCGGAGAGGTCGATGGGGCACTGGTGCATTCTCAGATGTGCCAACGTTATCTTCCAGCAGACCGACATCTGATATCACTGCAGGTTCAGCGGCAACTTCATCGTCTAGTCCCTCATCGGACGGTTCACACTTAAAATCTTCGAGGTCTACCCTTGGAGCTGCGCTACGCAACTTGACCACAAGCTTACGCTGAGATCTTGGACGACGGCTAAACTCACCAAGGTCAGAACTTTCTACTTTATTCGCTTGCGCAATGGCGGCCCTAGACAACTCCTCTAGTTCTTCCCTGTTTCTGCTTCGCAAAATACGTTGTGGCTCTCCGGAACCAGACGCTCTTTCCCCCTGTTCAGGTAATCTCTTCTCTGCTTGGTTTGGCGTCTCCTCCTCCTCCTCTTCATTTATGCTGGAAAACAAATTAAGGGCATTTCTCGCGGCAAGCCTCTTGGGCCTAGTCGAGGGCTCTGGATGGAGCCGTCTACTTGGAGGTTCTGGCTGGTAACGCCTGTTTGAAGATTCTGGCAGGTGGCGTCTATTAGAAGATTCTGGCTGCTCTCTAGGGGCACAAACTCCCGTTCTTGAAGGTTTCAACTTCCTACGACGCAAGGACCTTCTACTACAACCTTGACTATCTCCCGCATCATCGTATTTCTTCCTCTTCAGTTGCCTTCCGGAAGAAGAGTACGTAGCCATCTGAAACCCATAAGTTCACACTCATAAGTTCACACTCATGATGACATAATCCCATCATAGTACAATTCTAGGCGTGCAAGGGCATAACAGGTATTAGATTCTACGGATACATTCAAAATTGCGTCGCATATCCATGATCGTAAAACCAAATATCGCGTCCGTAACTCTGCGACAGACCTCGGATTTGCGCTTGTTTCTACTCGATCTCCGTAGACGACTTCCAATGTCGTCGCTACCTTCGTCGTCTTCTTCTTCGTTGTCATCTTCATCTTCATCTTCATCTTCATCTTCGACTTCGACTTCTTCCGCTTCGTCTTCTGTATCGGCCTCTTCATGGCTCTCGGCCCTCTCTCCATCTTCATCGCTCTCCTCGCTCGCACTGTAGTCGGAACCCGAGTCCTCAGTTATTCCCACAACTTCTTGTTCCCAATCCATGGCCTCTTCATTTTCGTTCGGTTGTTCCACCCACCTGCTGGCGGCTTCCGAGGCTAAGGCTCGTCTTTCCCGGCGATCAGGTGACGGTACAACTGGAGCCAGGAAAGGAACAGGAGGATCTGGAGGCCCCATATATGTGGGATCATCCAACGTCCCTATAGCAAGGAATACGGCTGGGGGTTGCCAATCAATGCCCAAAGCTCCAAGCCGACGTTGCTGATAGTTGGTTTGATAAGGTTCGGCGTAAGGAATCATGCCTGCAAATCCAAATAATTGTGAATACCTCCACGAGATTGGGCAGTCTTTCCCCCTGTCCAACTAAAGGAAACAAGTGAGTCTACAGCAGAGAGCGGCACGTTGTGATGCGAATATACACTGCTGCATTTAAGACCTACTAATATATCTCGCTTTACTCTTGAAAACGGAAAATGAATGACAGAACTGAAGCGTACCTAAACTACCCTTTTCTAAATCTAAAAGGATGTTCTAACAATGAGTCGAACACTGGGAGACTCACTTGCATCACAAAGGAGATCTTGAATATTCCTTAAATGAGGAGGCAGCTGTGTCTCCTGCAGAGACGTAATTGAACATGTCAGTAACTTTCAACATTCTAATATGTGGTACATGGTTGACATAGAATAGCAGGTCTCCAGAAGGAATTTCCATAACCAAACGGTTTGAGGAGGTATATTGAGTAAATAATATGAAATCCATTCGTTCGAGCACGGTTCAAAACGCACTTAAGACTGGACCCGAGATATAATTGAAAAATGGGAGCAGAAGCCGTTCCAAGAACGGGGAATCCAGAACCCGCTGGACCAGAGACATATTATGAAGATGGTCAGAGATATATCATGCAGATATCTAGGCATCTGGGGCCTTCAACAAAGAACATTGCCCATGACAAGAGACTCTCTCAGGCACAAACTTAATCATCTACTTCTGCGGAAGTAGGGGTCCGACACCAGTATTTGACACTGAGTGCAGCTTTAGAATCAACGGTAGAGCTGCCGGCCTCTCGTACAAAAACGGGAGGATTAAATGTAGAGATGGCAACACGCGGTAGATTCTTCAAATTGTTCTGGTTCTTCTTGGTCTATAGGTTCATCTTGAGATCTACAGATAATTATGATTTAATTATCTAGGTCCTTAGAAGTTTTGTTGGACGGGTGTTAAGTTAAGAGTATCTGCAAAACAAACAACGTGTGTACCTGATCCAACACGTTCCCGTGTGTGTCTCGCACAAGAGGACGGAAGTCTCCCAAGAAAAACTGTTCAGCCATTTTCACAGTGCCCTGTCGTTAGACAATTTTTCAACTCATGCTTACTGCATGGCATATTTAGTAATGGAATGCAACACCCGTTACTGAACACGGCATAGGTACACGACACACGGCCCACCTCGAACTCACCCCACTCTCACATACGATTCATTGAGACAAGACTCAAGACCAGCACACAAAAGACATTAAGGGCTAATCCCCTAAAGTGTGGTTAACACGCAATCTTATCTCATCTCAGTTGCCGCGCTTGCAGGATAGCTGATGGTTATGGAAGGGAAAGAGAAAAGTACGAAGAATCCAGGATAAAAGCTAACCCAAAAGCCTCCGACAAGAACATAGAGGCTGCAAATACCTGGTCGTATTTGGCGTCCTTCTGTGAATTGCCTTCGCCTGTTGCAAAAAGGTAGATCTGACCTACTTCATCAGAGACTACCAATGAAGACCCATCCCTGTGATTGGCCACGACAGAAAGGAACATGTTAGCATCCAAAAATATCGAAACACTCGCGAAAAATAACTCTGATCTGAACCTCTGTTCTCTGTGCTATAATTCGCATACTTCCACAGATATCTAGGATTTGTGTTTTTTCTGCCAAGCTACTGGGAGTTGCTAATAGATTAAAGATCAAAGTAAGGTTTGGAAACTACTTACGGAGAAAAATTGCCATCCACTAGTTGGTAATCTCCAGTCTCGTAGATCCGAATAGGATGGCCATCCCAAATCTGAAGATTCTTCCAGAACTCAGCGGAAAGATGAGGGCAGAACTGAGCGCGTACAAGATAGAGATAATGCAAGGAAGTGGAATACACTACGTGCATCCAAGAAATAACTCAATAATTGGACAATTGCAGAGGGCAATGAGTCAGCTCTGGGCAGCTAGGCAGAATATTTTTTCCATGAAGTTTAGATGACGGCTGAGAATTGACTTACATCCCAGATTATAACGCGTCCATCATAGCCAGCGCTCATCGCAATTCTTGGGTTGAATGGATGTACATCCAGAACATAGGTCTGCATCCCAGAAAGAATAATTAAAAAGGCACTATCCCACTGCCAATCAGCCAATGGTGTCGGTTACGCTTCGTAGACAAGTTTTGAGCATTCGAACAACCCCAAAAGTCTCAAGATGCCGACATATCAAAATACTAACAAAAGTCCAACACCTGATTGTGCCACGTCCTAATACCAAAACATATTTTTCCTCCAAGCTAGCTCGTTGGTCTCCCTACCTGTTTGTCGTGACCTGTAAGAGAGTGGACTAAACTTCCGTCCACAGCATTCCAAACACAAATTCTGCAATCTGCATACAAGCTCAGAATAATAAGAATTGCAATAGCCGCACTCTGCACTCGACAGTTATCTCATTCTTGTCATATTTTCTGGCGTTGATTTGTCTTTGAGACTTCGAAATGATCCAAGAAAGTTGAAGTGTCAATCGTAAATTAGTATAGAAACTACTCACAATATGCTTCGAAGACAATTACTGCATGGTATAGCAACTAAAACATAGTCGCGGACTAGCCTTGTCTGAGAAACGATTAAAATTTCGTTCATATGGTATTATACACTTACCCATAATTGCTGCCAGTACAAAGCGGTTGTCTAGACTCCAAACAATCATGTTGACACCGCGGGGTGTTGGTAGGAGTCTTTGTCTTGGTCCTCCAGGTCTCGGAGGTGGTGGTGGCATTGGTGGTGGTGGCACCCGCAAATGATAAGCTTTGATCCACCGACCAGCCTTCGCCTAAATGAACCAATATTTGGTGAGATACTTAACCTGGGTGTGGAATTCTAGAGGATAAAGGGTGACGGATCAAGGAGAAAGCTTCAGCACAGTGCATGTAACAACTGCTTCTGAAGCCAGTACCCCGCTCTCCCACCCTAAGTATCGAGTGGGAGAGAGGGTTGTTACTGTATAGCATAGGGCTTATGGTCTGCTCATATGACAGTTGAGGCCTGGTTCCGATCAATCAGAATTGGTGGTAATCGTTACGAAATACTGTATGCACTCACATGATGCCTTCGAGGACGAGGAGTCCAAATGATAGCGCTCCCATCTCTCGAGCAGGTGACAATGCTGTCATGTGCAGACCTAAACGATCCATGAGACAAACAAAACTTAACTTTTTCAACAAGTCAAGAAGCGATAGCGTAGAAGGTAAATGAAACTTGCTAGGGCATACAGCAAATGCGACGGTTATGCTTGTGAAAATTTAGACCATTATGCTCAGTGTAACACACGATTACGTTTGTACCTCAGAATTGCCTCCATATGCATAACACATGAGACATTTAAAAGTGCAGGCCATGTAGATCATGGAAGCGACAAGATGAGAAGTTCATGTAAAAGGAGAACTGAGACATAACAACTCGATCGAAACTCATACTCTAGGCATAGCTTGCGCAGCAATCAAAGTATAAGCACCCTAAGAGCCATACATATGAGGAGAACAATGTCGTTGCTTGTCTCGGTAGTGTTCAAATAAAATCTAGCCTTTACCAGGTATTTTTGAAGCGAGGCTGGTGGTCCTCCTTTGAGTTTTCTGCTAATAACGGTCTTGATGGTGCTGCACACCCACTTCACCCAGTAACAAAAACTAATAAGTAGCAGCCTTGATGTTGGAAAAGATTGTCATAAGATTACTTTGCCGTTTACTAAGCACGACGGTACGGTAGTTTCAGTATCCAAAGCATGAATCAACTTCACAAAACGTAAGGAGGCATGATACTGACAAAGAGTTATCAACTTTAAATAACCGACCTGAACTGCACGTAGTTCACGTCGTTTTCGTGGCCCTGAAGGGTATCCAGCTCATAATTAGGTCTTCCTGTGAGCTCATCATTCCACTTGGTAGCATTCCATACCTGCGTGGCACAATTACAAGTGAGGTTTCAAATCAACTACTGGTCTTGCCCAATCCTTCACCATCATGCCCTATGCAACAGAGCTTACAGAAAAAATTATACTACCCTAAGTGAATACCAAGCCTCATGGAACACTTCAGAGCCCACATGCTGCAATAGAACATCAGGGAGCCAAATTGAACTTACCCTGGCTAACCTATCTGAGCTTCCAGTAACGAAGATACTGCCATCTGCGTTAAATGCACAACACAGGATCTGATTGCCGGTTGGGGGGACTGGGGGCGCTACCACGGTGATCCCTCTGGCAGCTACAGAGAAAATCAGAGTTGAGAGGTGTTACGAGTCCAGACAACCCTCAGAAAACGAGGAATCAATTCCTAATTTCTGCGGCTGGAGTTCGCAGGAACAAAAAAAACATCTTAACTAGACAAGAGACGCTTCTTCTTGTACGCCATCACTGGGCCGTGATATATCGAGTGTATGAATATGGAACCGGTCGTTAGAACACAAGTTTAGACCGTAGTATATACTTCTAAATGATGGGTATGTGAGTAATGGGAGCTGATACAGAACTAATATATCTTGGATAATCCAAGAAGAAAATACTTTTATCCGAAAACAATTTATAATTATGTTTCAAAGCTGTGCAAAAAGATGACCATCTATTGTGTACACTATCCCAAAAAGATAACAACAAATGTACGTTCCTCTTACTGAATACTAAGCAACAGGAGGTGATGTGAGACAAACCAGTTTGGCTGTCTTTTGGATCTGGCATATACACACGAGAATTGACAGCAGAATCGCGGGCATCCCATATTCGGCAGGTACCGTCATCAGATGAACTGGTAATGACAGACATAAAGTTGATCAAACTTTCATGTAGTGTACAACGAAAATTAACAGGAGTGCCAATATTCCACCCATCCAAAAGACCTCCAGAATTCTCTATCTGTAAAAAGAACCACCTATGGGACATGAGAGCAGAAGCCGTTCTAAGAACGGAAGATCCAGAACCCATTAAGTACACTTGACGCGTAGATGAAACATAAGTATACGGTGTGCAAATCGAAATGCATAGCAACTCCGGAAATGGAGATTAAGTTAATCTAACAATACGAAGGTAAGTCTGGAGTCTGACCCGACTCAGGAACCTTGAGATCGAAAGTCATGTATGCACCATGAAACACGCAAACAGCGAGCGAATAGTTATAGAGAGGGAATTAGGTCAGGAGCGAAGCAGGAGCAAAGTGGATGTTGTTTTGTCTGAGACGGAGCAACGCGTAACAGAACTGGATATTGAGATGAGGACAGAAGCCGTTCGAGGAACGGGAGATCCAGAACTCATTGAATGCAAATGAGATGCATGATATGTAATGTATACAATAAATGTGCAGGACGAAATTAGTATAAAACGGGGAAAGGAGATGAAATGGAAACAACTGATCGAATGTAAGCAGAAGTAAACGCCATCTAGAAACAATTAAGGGGCAAAAGTAGATGAAGTGGATAAAAGCATAATTGCAACAAATCGAGCATAACATATATCTTAAGGACTAGTAAACAACTTGAAATCGATAACAGCTATTCAAACGAATTCCAGAAATATAAAACATTGTGTAATTGACTACCAGTAAGCAGTGCATGAACGAAGAAAATTAAACTGTAGGCTAGAGTCGGGTAGGACCACTGGAGATCGAAATTCAGGTATGAACCATGAAGCGGGCAAAGAGCGAGGGAACAATAATGGGGAGGGAATTAGCTGAGGATGGGAGGAGTGGAACAATGCGGGAGCGGAGTGGGTGGTGTTTCTGCAGAGACATATCGAAGTGTAACAGTGTAACGAGAGCGGAGCAGGATCGCAACAAGCGCTATGAGTCCTGGAACGTCCAACAAGTAAGGGAAGCAGAAGTTGGCTGTAGTAAACCTCCACGAAAGCACATACGATTTCATCAGTGCCTCGCTCAGTGCCGAAGTAGCTGAGCAAGTGTCAGTACTCCTTGTATCGACTTTCGGCTCGAAAACTCATGAGTGCCAAGGCAAACTCGGTTGCTCCCCCTAAGTGCCGCTCAGAGGTAGTGAGAATGTTGAGGGAAGAACAGGCTGAAAATGTGTGTCATCCAGGAAATGTAACATCTATGATCAAATGCTAGCATGTGGAAAGAAGAAGCAAGCAGAAGTGTAGGCAAATGAGCAATTGCAGAAGTCTCAGCCGCATAATGTGAACCAGGCAAGAAAGAAATGAATCAACATGAGTAAGAGAAGGGAAGGAATCGAGACATACCTGATGAATCCCTGAAATCACAAACATCAGTTAGTAGTGACAAAATCCACGACACAGCAAAGTGAAGTTGTAAAGAAGAGGTTCGTTAGTAATTCGAGAGGGAAGAAAGAAGCATCATTGGTGCACGGGAAGGTGCAAGCCGACTCAAACAGGAAGAGCAAAGCCGAAGGGTAAGAAGGGAAGAACAGAGGAGCAAGGAAGATCATGAAAGAACATAGAGCAACGTAGGAAAGAACAGAGAAAAAGGGACAATATCTGCCACGGATGAAGTGATGGAGAAGGTGGGCCCACGTGTCAATAGGCAAACACTCGATGACCAGATGGTAGTAAATGGTATTTCAAATAGCGGTAGACTGTATTTATACAAGTCCAGAAGTCATGTAGAACAAGTACAACTTCAAGGTTTGCAAGCCTATAGGATAGAGAATAACGCAACTGGATATTAGGAGACGAGGACGAAGCAATAGAGGACTGGATATAGAGAAATGAGGACAGAAGCCCTTCGGGAGATCCAGAACTCATTGAATGCAAATGAGATGCAAGACATGTAATGTATACCGGAAGAGGACTGGATTTAGAGTATATCGCAACATGCGCCACGAACATATGCGTCCTAAAACTGAAGGAAGCAGAAGGTGGTCATGGTAAGCCTTCACGAAAGCACAAACGACTTCATCAGTGCCTCCTAACGCAGTGCCGGTGCACGGAAAGAGGACTGGATATAGAGTATATCGCAACATGCCCCATGAACACATGCGTCCTAGAACGCTAAACAGCTGAAGGAAGCAGAAGGCGGTCATGGTAAGCCTTCACGAAAGCACAAACGACTTCGTCCGTGCCTAACACAGTGCCGGTGCACAGCTGGGCGGATGCCAGTACCCCTCGTATCGAATTTCTGTTCAAAAGCTCATGCGTGCTAAGGCTAAGGAAGAGAAGTACATACCTCATACCATGAGATGATAACTATAATAAAGCTACAATTCCACGCAAAGTGGTTTCTCCATTAAGGCCAGACACTAGGGAAAAGACATGATTGGACGTAATTGCGATACTTACGAGAGAAGGTGATGTTCACAACCCTGGCGAGGGCTAAACTCGATAGCTGTGACAGCACCCCCATGTCCGCGTAGCACAGAGACGGGAAAACCACCTGGCAATCGCCACTGCCCATGCACATAGTCGTTAGATAAATCTGCATGGATCTAATAGGTGGCGAAGGCAATGCTATTACTATGTTACTGACGTGCACAATTGAGAATAACTTACCACTCTTATCGAGAAATCATTTGAGGCAGATGCAACAAGGGTGTTGCTGCTATTCACTGCAAGATCTGTGATGTCGCCCTGTGAGCAAGCACAGGTTAGCATCGTGTAGAAGCTACTTCCTGACTTAATCTGAGTTGAAAACCAAATCAAAATAAGTAACCATCAGCAAAACCTCTGTCGTTTGCCAGTATAAGCCCATCAGTGAGAGGATGTACTATACCTCGTGACCGCGACAGCTTCGGAGACAAAGACCAGTTTCGGTCGACCAGATCTTGACGAGACGATCATCGGATCCGGTAATGACATGCTGTCCTGTTCTATCAAATATAGCTGCAGCCAAGCAATAACAAAAAGTATCCACAACACAGTTATCCTCCATACGAAGGGATCATCCTGTTCATACTGGAAGAATACTTGGTGCACTGCATTCCGTAAACCTGAAAGGGTAGTCTCTATACAGGAATACAAAAACTTGTGAAGTTTTCATGACACGTACCGCAGTATACAGCATTCCGGTGTCCTCGTAGCTTTTTGATGATTTGAATTCGGTGAAAGAAAACAGAGGGCTTGGCTATCACATAGCTGGCAGTTCTCACGGAAGGTGCACGATGATGTCGGGCAAAGCCTCCGCCGAGTTCACGAAGCATCAAACCATGGACTTGGTCAGCCTGCCAGTGAGGCCATCGCATGTATTGGTTCCACCGGGATACCAATCCTCTTTGTTTGCTCCGTTCCACTGAATATTACAGTTGTGGTATACGAAAAGATCAAAACAAAAAGACAAAAAGATCAGTCTCAGTCTCCGCCGATACATTCAGTGCATGAATATGTTTCGTCAGAACACGTTTCAATATCCACTTAAAACTGGACAAGACATGACGTATATGAAGGACATGACATATATGCAGCTCTCAGCATTTCTGCTGCTCTTTACTACAAATATTTGGGCGTCTACTCAATTACATCTACTCAATCAACGAGCATATGTAATTGGTGTTAACAAGGAGAGGGTATCTCAATGTAATGACTCAAAATTCCGATAGCGTAGGAAGTGAAACCCTGAACCGAGCAGTTGCGGTCCACACTTACAATCCAACAAAGAGAAGGAGCCGGACCCTAAAAGCGTCGGAGCATCAGCGGCTGTGACTATCTTGGAATGAGCGTCCACTGCAGTAACGGACCTCCTATCATTTACGAGGAGCTGCTGCAGAAGATCCACCAAATGGCTATTTGGTATATCCGGATGCCTGCACATGGGACAGTTTATCAACCAGCAAGAACTTTGAAGCCAATAGAATAGTCCTTAGGCATGCTTAATCCTCCCTCATTATTGGTTCTATTTCCAGATGAACATTGAAGCAACTTCCAGAATGTGCTTTTCGAGGACATCTAATGATCACGACTTTCCAATGGCGTGGTGGGCCTCTGGGTTCCTAAGTCAGACACGCTGGTCAGATGGTCGTTCTGAATCAAATGTGCACCATAAACTGCAAGTATATTGAGTGCATGAACTTGGGTGTGTAAACTACAAGTATATGCTGATAATGCGACGCATCAGCACATACTATAGAGTTCCAGACACCCATATGGTAAATGAAGTGATACTAAGTTCACGCACATGATTTCGTTTGATTGGCGCTAGTTCCAGGAAGACCAGATCCATCGATGTTTAGGCAGACCGAGAGCCAACCGTCAATAGAAAGGACAGGTCAAGAATCCTCCTCACCATCAGTCACTAGTGAAACATGATCGGAGGTCTGAAATAAGCACTTAGCCACATGGTATCGGTCATAAGGGTTTTAAATGGTTGATTTCTTGTTTGCTAATTCAGGACCGTCTCCTGCATGGATGTAAATGCTTGACTGCATCGATCCCTTGCTAACTACATTTCACCTTCTACCTCAAAAGAAGTCAGCAAACCTGTTCCAAAGTACATTCTAGGTTGGCTAGACCGCTCGCCTGCTGAAGCAGGAATGTACGGTGCACCACCATCTAGGTCCTAGGCTCAATACCACAGCCTTCGCAACACACCGTGAACACCTTAGCGAGCAATCGAACTTTATCGATTCCCATCCGTGAGGAGATCGAGATGGATTGATGGCACGCACAATGCTGCGCGCGTGTGGTAAACTTGCGATAGATTGGACCGAGGATTATGGAAGTTGCGAAGACTTCTCAATATGCTCAGAAAATTGGATCAAATAGCCCAGCCTAGAGTTCTTTTAGATTTGAGCGCTGCATCTGCTCTGCTCTAGACACTGTAATTTATCTTGCCAAAAGAAATGACTGCAGATTTAACGGGACTACTAATATATTATTCTAGATGTCAAATGTAGAATTCATCATCCACCTTCCAGACACTGCACATCATACTACATCCCGTCTGGGATCCTTGCTCACTTTGCCCGTCTCACTCCCCCGTGAACGATGGGCCACGGATCTGCAGTTCGCCCCAAAATTCCCGCCCTGCCCAGAGTGCGATGGGAGCAGCACACTGCCACTATACCGACTGGTTTAAATCATTCACCTGCAGAATACTGTAGTATTGATGAGACCAAGCTAGGAAGGAAATGGTGAGGATGAAGACTCTAGAACGCACTAGAAGTAGGTCAGCGATCTTCTTTACGTTCAGGAAGGTGATAAATTGCGGAATCGGCCATTTGGACTGGGTTCTTATTTGGCTGGTTGAGATTTGTCAATGTTTCTGCGAGTATGAGAGGAGTCGTAGCTATAGTGTTCATATTTTGATTACCCTGTAACCTACATGCCCCCGAGAACGCTGGAAATCCACAGAATCACTTCTGTCCATTGAATTCATACCTGTACGCAATGTCACGGTAACTCAAAGGGAACGATAAGCCATCGTCGTTCTCATCCCCACTTGGATGATGGTCCCTAGAGTACCAGGCATGATATCGGCGGGGTAGAAGTTTGTGTTGCAGGAGTTCATTCCAGAGCTGCCCGAAAGCCCTCGTGCAAGGGCCGTTGGCCAGAAAGTGCATGACAAGAAAGTAGACTTCTCTCAAGTCGACTTCAACATTCTCCTTGTGCACACCATTATTTTGCAGAGTGCCTGGAAGCGCCATGATCCTGCTGACATCCAAAGAAATCTGTTCCTGCGGGTGTACAAGCTGCAATCCGGATGCAGGCCCGGCTGCATCCATCGGGAGCGAACCCTTACATCCCGCCATGGTTCCGATCATGCTTCGCCGTCAACTGCCAGCATTTCCCCAACCATCAAGCTGGTCCTCCACATCAACTCGGTAGAACATTCGCGCAGTTTGCATCTGGGAGACTCGATATCGATTATCTGCCAACCAAGCTCTTATAAGACTACCATTCAAGAGAGGTATTCAAGACTTCTCAAAACTTTATTTCTCTGCACAGCGTACCGAAAAATTACCAGCTGCAAAGACACATTCAAATGGGTCTCAACCCCGACCAATACGACACACATCGACCTTAATTGAAATCTGTTACACGAAACCGGATATGAATAAGGGTCTCTGAAAGGCTTCAATGCACAGCGATACAATTTCTCGCGATAAACATGAGAAACTACTCCTCCATCAGTCAAAGATAAATTGGTAGATTGGGAATCCTTAAAACTCATAGAGGTGGTGGTGGTGGAGTGATGTCAGGGCGGAAAAAAGACTTGAATGTAAAACGGATCAAGGCAAGCTTTCGATAGACAAAGCGGTCTCCACGAATGCTGAGAGAACGGAGAGTCAGGTCTGAGAATGACAACTGCATAGTCAGCAACCAAACTAGGTCGAAAAGCTCCGGATAGATGCAGCGGATGGTGACTGCGCGGATGATCGCTTGTTCCGCTGATAAGTTGCGAGTCTGAGAAGGAAAATGGGTTGGCGGCTATCTCAAAACATTGCCACTACCGCAGTAACAAAGAGTCATTCATCCCCACTCTTCCCAACTCTTATCCTCCTGTATTGTCACTTATGTACTTTATCCGACAACGAATTTCGATGCAGAAAACTGCTCGGCTGGCACCAGTATGGTAGTAAAACATTGAATCGGGTGCGGCTTCTAAATCCCCAAAAAAAATTCACGCCTATTCCATTTTTCTCACCCAATCAGATCAGTAACTTCCAGATAAAACGATGGCCCAACCCAGAAAGGGACTCAAGTCTATATTAAAGCATGAGCATCAAGCCGAATTAATACGGCCGTCAGCTCTGAAATTTTTGTTCCCCGAAAAGGTAATCTCATATTTCAGTAAAAACTTCCCTGCTCTGAATCTTGTGGACTGCCGCTCCTTCGGAAGACTGATAATAATCTGTCTTTCGAGTTCTCGGTAAGAGGAGATAACCGACAGTTTCAAGAAAGAGGGTCCAGCATCGAAAGAACTGCCACGGTAGTCTCAAGAACAATGGAGTCATGTGTCAAGGAGGCAGAGTTTAGACGGCAGCTAATATCTACCCTGACAACAGCCACCGTGAAACAAGACATGCTTCGGCTGTAACAAACTCCACTTTGGGATCTTAGGTCTCGAAGAAATAGAGGTATAGTCTGGCAGCCTTAGAAGAACTCATCTGACCAAAAAAAACCATCAATCCAATTTGTCTGCATCTCTCCGGATCCTCCACTGTGTATGAACAACGCGAGACTGACTCATCAAATTGTTGGTCCCGTAGCCGTGGATCTCACGAATTGGTTCACGGTATCAAAGCGAGGAAAGGGTGCCCTGATATCCAGTAATCCGTCTAAACCTAGCCGAGAATGTCACTCCCTACTTGCCAAAATGTTTACCGAATTGTGTTCCCCACTTCGATCACATGAAACAGGTGAAATCTCTACTACTGCAAGGTAGGAAACTGAGCGTCTAAAACAACTGCCACTTATATGTCTACACCGAACCGGCTAACATTTGCTCCCTCCATCATCTGCTGCAAACCTCGTGAGATAAACGCTTGCTATCTCCTCCTTAAAGCCAATGTCTTCTGTCCACCTATTTCTTACGCGCGGCTTTCTTTCGACCTGAAATTCCTCTCAGTGATTATTCCACACCCGATATCCACGGCCCGTTTCCCTTTCCCCTTCACCAACGCCAAGTTTCCACACCCCTGCGCATCGTTCAAATCACCTCTCACACACACAAACATCGAACAAGACGACACAGACCCTAATGTTACTCAATCGACCGCAAGGAACCTCACCTCTCCTCGCGACGCGTTCCAGAAACGTTCGCCAGAATGGGACCCTGTTAATTAAGACATCGCAGCCTCCTACCTTCCAATCCAATACTCTCCCTTGTCTGCGTTCTATAATCAATCTCGGACCGCCCAAGCAGCGAGCGCTCGCCTTCCCTCTCCTCTCTCCCTGTATTCTGTCTGTCCGCTCCTCCTCGACGCTCCCTCGCTTCCTTCCCTCTTTTCTTCCCCTGGGCTTCTCAAAGAGCCTTCCTTTCTCCCAACAAGGTTTCTCCTTCTGAAAAGGCCCCCGATGAGGCTAGCTCGGGTCCTCGCTTCAGCTCATAGAGGACAACAGTAAAGACAAAACAAAAGAACCAGCTAATATTGCCCGTCAGATTGAGTGCTAATGATCGCACCCATCGGTTGTCTACCTTCCACGTGCCCCATGGACCACGCAACCTCTTCCAATCATGGGGATAATTCGCCCCGGTAAATGGAGTTACAGTTACCAGCAGAGTAAATTCGGCCCTGGGTTATCGTCAGGATTAACCCCGGTTAGCTACACCGTACTGTCGCACGTCCTCGCTTTTAGTTCCGGTCAAGTGGTCCTGATGCTGACCACGTAGAACCAGCTGGCAGGCACACATCTCGTTGTAGTCGGTATGGCGACTGACCTCCTTCCGGTGGACCGGTAACCCGGATAGACTTCGTCCTGGTCAGGTCGATTCACCCAGTCTACACACGTGTTGAGCCCCACCGGCACATGCCAACTCAGATCAATATCATTGGCTACAACTCCAATACTCGCTTGGTACTAGTACGCTCGCACCAGAAGGCAGCAATTGATTGGCGCGCAGTATATGGAGTGGGCACGTTCGGCGCCGCACCTCACTTGCAGACCGGGGGCCGGCCGGCACCACCGAGGAGTGAGGTCCGGGTATTTTTGGAGGAAGGCCGGGTCTGCGAAGGGAATCCCCACAAGGCACTTCAGCAGGAAGAATATGGTGACCGGCAATTAGACGAGACTCGAAAAGGATGTGCCGAGGCAGGTGGAAAGGTAACGATTGAAGACCCAACCGTCAAATATTTTATACTAGTATTTCATCATCCATTACTTCGGGATCAAGTTAATCTGCCCGCCCACGCCCGAATATCCACTTATACGCTTGGGATTGGTGTTCACCAGTTTTATCTCTATTCTCTGGATCTGACTTCTTCAAAACTTCACCTCATAGTAGTGTTTCTCTGGTACGTGATTGACTGCATCGTAGTTCCTATGCTGGTCTTACCGAGACTGATTACCCACTTAGATAACCACTTATGTCTAAGTGGATACCAAGTTAATAGGATTAGATCCTAAATCGTTTTCTTTCACTGGTGTTCTTACGTGATGGAACTGAAACCATTCTCGATACTTACAAACTAACGAGCATCCACATTTCACAACTTGTGAAGTTCTGAAATGAGTTATATGAGTTATTCCCACGATTGTGGAGAAGAAGCTAATTGGACACTCTTATCTTGGACTCTTCTTACTCCGTATTCTCGGAAGTTCCGTTTTCTGTTTTCGTAGAGTTTTGAAAGCAACATGGAGGGAAGACAGAAGATCTTATCACCGAGTTTTGCGATGACGGTTTAGAAGATCCTTTGTGGTCATGGTATCCGGTTATGAGTCTAGTGCTTTCCTTGGGGATTGCTGGGATCCATGGCAGGACTACATAGTTGTCGTTTACTTCATATTGATATTGAATGATATGTAGTCTTACAGAGGATTAATGGAATTTTACGTCTGGATAGCTTGCGGATTCTCCTTTTCTAAAATTGGCTAACAACTGTATCCCCGCAGTGCAGTATATCCTCCCGTCTACTATGGTTTTTTAAATAACACCAAGATTACATCAGATGGTTACATCAAGATCCACTTCAGGGTAACATCTATTCACGTTGGTGAAACCTCAACACTGAATCACCTAATTGAGGATTCAACTTTCGTTAGTTTAGTTTCCCATAAGTGATGTTACTTGATCAAGTTACAAAGTCGGTGGTGACTTCGTACATAATACAAGATATTTTGGTTAAGACATCAAATTCCTGGTTAGTGGAGAAAACTCCGACTACTGGTAGTTTAGCAAGAGAGATGTATAATCATTTAGATCTATAAAAACTTTCTTGTTGATGTCTTTTCTCACTGGTAGAGAATGACATCATTCTCGCACTCCAAAGTTACAAATAGAAGTATATTCCACCTTTAAATAAATGTGATACGAATGACAAAAGAACAAAGACAACATGGTAGTAACGAAGTCCACGATAAACCGAGTACGGTCTACTACACACAAATTTTCAATGATTTTATTAATAGTCCATAGCATAATTTTAGTAGTATTTAAGACATATTATTCTTGAGATAATAAAGCCCTGTATAAACCCATATACAAGACAGGGAAGATCTTGCTAGCTGATATATTCACTATCGCTTTGAATTAAAAAGACATATAAAGACCAATGAGTCAATAGATATGGAACTAAAAACACATGTAAGGACCACAGAGTCAATAGGAATGAGAATTGATATATAAATAACTCCACTCCCAGTCAGATCCAACTGTCCCATAAGTCAGTCCTACTTGTTGGAAACATACCAGTTGAAGCATTCAAAATTGAGGTGGTGGAGATAAGGAGAGAAGAACAGGACACTATCCGGGAAGTAAAGAAAGGACGTTTGAAGTCCATTTGTTGGGAACATGCCTGTTAAAGTATTTGAGATTGAGGTGATGGAGATAATGAGAGAAGAATAGGACACTATCCGGAAAGTAAAGAAAGGAAGTATGGAGTGAAGAAGCCAGACAGGTTTATATAAAGTTGAAAAGGATGGAATAGAATCTAACAATGGGCACTCCAAAGACGAAGACTTTGAAACAGGGAGAAGTCTTCTCGGTCAGTTCCGAATATAGCGTCCGTGGTAACTGAAAGCTGATGAAATGTAAAGGTTGAGTAAAAAGAAGCCGGTCGTTATGTCTAGAACGGGGAGCGGTACTCTATGATAACTGACTAAGAGGAGAAATTTTCTTCTTTTTCTTTTCGATAGTTGGACTCTTAAGGTGATGCCGTTCTGAATAAGACTCAAAAGATTTTCGATGCTGAAGATGATGACGCTCTAAGACTAGCAGTAGTGACACCCAGCAGAGGGCTGTCGTGCCCTACCTATCCAATCTGTGGACGTCGTTAAGTGATGATATGCTCGGGGGTGCAAGAGCTTTCGTGGTCAAGGGCGGCTGTCCGTACGCGGGGAAGGACCGGAATTTAAACGTGTGAACATCTTGTGATGGGCAAATCTGTAGCTTTCAGATGTCCCGCCAGGGCCGTTCTAGCCGCCAATTATGGTTGCTTTTGAATCGGTGTATACAATGTGAGGGAGTTCAGTCGGTGGGAACTGGATCCAACCAAAGGCGACTTCAACCGTTTTTTGAAAGTTCCCAGATAGCACGCCTGACACACCCATCTCCAGCATCAGCTGAAGTATGACGGGTAACGAATAATTTATCAAGTGCTCGCATCGACATTTCAGTGGAAGGAAGTAATACTCGACGGTACAAGATGATACAACCCTTAAAGGTTACATTGCCTGAAAATGGCATTTTGGCAAATACAACTGCGTATGTGGTGCAACTCATCCGAAATGAATCTAAATTTAATTCACTGATTTGAATGTCAGTGGTTCATTGTCAAGACGAAATTTGGAATTTCAGACAGAATGGCTTGGAGGTCCATAGAAGATCAAGACAAAGTTTCATGTTAAGAGCACAATTGGCCCTCATTGACAAACCGTTACAAGTTTCATTCGAGGGTCACAGAGGTAGATGGTGATAACAAGACCCTATTGGAAGTTGTCTGCAGTAAAGGAACTTCCTTTCCACGTGTGTAATCTCTGCCGACCCAGGAAGGTTGTGTCGCACAAGCCTGTCTTCTTGTGACATTCATGGCACATTACAGACTAAGTTCTCTCTTCGTACAGAGGAGTGTCGGCAGGGAAAGCTCAACAAAGAGGTGCACTAGGCAGTCTGCATCAGTGATGACTAAATTCAGTGGTTCATTTATCCCATAAAACCACAACCTGTAGGCGTGGAAGTTGGACTGATTGTAGAGGCTAGCCAGATATCTTGCGTTTGAGAAGCATGTAACAAGCTTCTCATTTGTAGTGGTGACGTCAAGGAATCTTAAGACTCTACAAGACCGTGGGCTTGTCCTTCGTCTTGGTTGCTTTGACAATTCGATGGCGACACTCGTGCAGAGGTGAATGCGGCAGGGCCAGAATAAGGAGCAGTCCAAAGCAGTTTACAAGAGCTCTCCACACAGTTTATAGGAGCTTCAGGCCCCTCGTGACCTCGTCCACAATCCTGACTGGCCCTGAGAAGTTGACCGAAACGACAGTTAGAAGGAAAGTAGTTTCACTGGAAACACGTCCCACATTTCTACGAAGTCATTTCAAACACGATACATTGACTCTGTTTCAGCCCCCAATGTGGGCTGGCAGCTGCACTGGCTGAAAATGAATGAACAACATAGACAGAACCCCAAACAGGATAAGAGAAAATGACGCCTCACCTAAAATAGCCATGACTGTCCTTGAATCTGCATGAAGGGCCCACCCAGGGTTAGAAAAACAAAATTAGTCTCAGTGGACATCCGTTAGATCGTATGGCCAACGTCCAAAAAGCGCGTCGAGATATGACCATGACAATTACCATTGGACTATACTCGGATTGCATTTGAAGACACTTAAACAGGATACAAACATCGACAGACATCTCAAACAAACAGGTTTTGAATGCTAGCAGCTTAATAAGAAGTTAAGAGCGAGTGCTTACAGCCCATATCAATCAAGGACATGCTGTTTTCAAGGTGATCTGTGAATAGAGTCAAGGTGCAAACTTTTCTTGTGAATTATCTCAGATTGGTGGCACGACAAAAGAGTCACCGGCTTTAGAAGGCTTACTTTTAAACGAATTTTACTCTCACTTTCTCTGATGTCATTCTTAACAATTGTAAGTGCAAACTTGGATGATGGGATACCAAAAACATAATTATATTTTGTATTGGAAAGCAACGGGCAGAAACTGCTTACTGGCGGCAATTTGTGTTCGTCCGGCATCGATGGTAATGTGTGTTGGAATCTTCAATCCTTTCGCCCGAGT
The DNA here is from genome assembly GCA_948567375.1 of Lunularia cruciata. Classification (NCBI taxonomy): domain Eukaryota; kingdom Viridiplantae; phylum Streptophyta; class Marchantiopsida; order Lunulariales; family Lunulariaceae; genus Lunularia; species Lunularia cruciata. Next base: position 14,429,095 of record OX419757.1, on the reverse strand, counting down.
CTGCTCGTACATGCAGCAAACGACATATCATCCGGTAAGGAAATGTGGATACCAAAAGCAAATGCCATCTTGCTTCGTTACAACCGGGAGGTAGAGCCGACCTTCTCGTTAAGTGTAGACAAGTGAACAACGGAACAACTTGGAGAAATGGCGATAGAGACACATTGAAATCGAGACTAAACCAGGGCACAAACCTGTAGAGACAGAAGTTCATCCTCGGTTTCAACTTTGGTAACCACCTTCACCTGTCCACACATCTCCCACCTGCGGGAAGAAGAAGACATCAATAAGTTACGATGCAAAGAGCATTGATACTTTCCCCTCGATTTTCCTGCTTTAAAGTCCTGGATATGAATCAACCTGTGACAACAAAGTTCATGGATCCATTTGGATTGATGACTCTGGTCAACATCTATACAATACATAATGGTGGTCTCCGATGACTGCTAATATTTTCGCTTAAACAAGTGAGATGTAGGCAGCGCACTACCTGGTGAGAGCTTTCGGGGCTTTGTTCAGAATCTTCTTATACAGACCTAACGTAGCGTGACTGCAAGGCATTTGGAAATTGGTGTTAATAAAAATATAGGCAACCCAACATTGTGACCTGAACAAGCTGACGTTCAATCAGAGTCTACCGGACAATGAAGGGGCGACTGATGTGTCGACAGCGATAATGTCCGCGGCAGATCAATACTCAGATCGGTATAGCCGAGTTCGGTTGTGCTACGACACGAAAGAATTGACAAACGACATGTGCCCATAGACTCGCATTCATATGTAACATAGATTTAAAATGGCCATACCTGCATTGAGCTGCAATTTTTCCTTTTCCCATCTTCAGATCGTTCCTGACCACCAACACCTGCGGAGAGATGGAGAGATCGCCAAAGACTGTCAAAAATGTCATGAACGGTAAACAAGTCCCATTCCAGAGCAGTAAATTATGCTCTTGAGAATCCAGGTAGGAGAGGCTGGCAAGGCATAATTTGCATTTCCCGCAAATCAAGATTGAGTTTCAGACATTGATACATTATGTTACTGTAAAAGAGTAAACTGTCGGCATCGTGTTTATATCAGAGGTGTGGAATCTCCTGACAAGATAACAGTTATGACATTTTCATTTAGGTAATCATACTGACCAGTCACATGTGAGACGGGGTTTCGAAGAATACTCGGTATTCAACCAAAAGAACCGACATGTGATTGGCTAATTTGTTACCGTAAGGAAGTGAACTAGGAGCAAATCGTAATTTCATTTCTTTGCACTATCGTCGAGTGTTAATTATTCTATCACGCAATCTAGACGCTAACAATGCCACTCACCTAGGACTTAACTCAGCTCAACGCCCAGATCCGCCCAGATCCAGTTTTAAGCCAAAGATTGCGTAGGCTCTTCATACCATGATGGCGTAGATAGTGTATAATTCTTGACCTAATTGCAGAGACGGGATGGGATACTTCCAGTCGTCGACTTCAAATTCAGAAACCTAGGGAGCTAGATAGCAATGAATAACCGCAACACTTACCATTTTAAAATCTTCGTGTACATCAGCAAGCTTCTCTACTTCAAGAGTTTTCCCGAGCGATGGTCTTCGATCAGGGTCACTTAACTGCGACAAAACCCCTCCCGTCAAAAAAACCCGCTTACTGTAATAATAACCTATGGCATAGCATCCAGCTCCAAAGGCTATCGCCGCAATCGCCAACATATCGCGACTCATAACAAACGAGCTCGGTATAAATGCACCGCGTCCTGATTTCTCTACGGCACAGAGGACTTCCACACAGGAGGTAGGAATGGAAGGAAGCCGATTTCACATCAGATACCAGCAAACTCCAGTATCAATAGACAAGCAAGCAATTCACTCATTGTGTAGACAGCGTTTGTGTGGGAATTGCAAACTGATTGCGCATTCCTTGGGCTAGCGAACCAGTGAGGGGAGTGCTCGACCTCACTGGAGTCAGTCAACAAGGCCTCCTGTAGACACCGTAGCGGGTACATCGTTCCCAGCAGCGAACTGAGTCCTGAACTTCCCTGTATTGAAGTCTAGTTAGATTCAAGCCCTAAACCAGGAACCCTAACCGGACCAGAGTAGTAAAGTATCCGAGCATCGAGTTCCTCTGAGGTTCTCCTAAAGGGACCTGCCACGTAATACTATATTATCTTGCACGCATTGTTAGATACAAAATTATCAAATATTGTTATGACTTTCTTGTAAAACATTTGCATACTAACAAAGCCGTAGTGCGACTGTATCTAAGATCATTATTCTAGTTTCTTAAATTGGTTACTTTTGATAGGTTCAAATTTTAGAATAAACTATAATATTTAGGTACGTGTAAATTAAATTCTCCGAATTAGGAAGATTTTGTTCAGTTAATCAATAATAATTCTTAAGTATACTTAAGAATATGACTATTAACCTTACTATATTTTTGTGTCTTATCCTCAATTCCCATACAGTTGTTATTATACTGTTTAAAACATGCAAAGTTTTTTCTTACTTACGGTCTCATCTCATGTGTTTAATTATAATTATATTTTTAGTTAGTAACTATCGTCATTCTTCTCATGTCTTGAGGACTTTATTTCCTTATACATGAGATCTCCAAATTTGATCCTACTAATTTATATTAATTTCAAATTTTCTTACTTGTCTGTTTTATTCTTTTTATTCCCAGGAAAAATAACTTGAAAGTTAGTAATCATAAGAAAAACGTAGAGAAAATAATAAATATGTGTTCTTATTCTTATGATATTTAGAGACCAAGATAGATATATTTAAAATTTTAGAGTTTTTTTAGATTAAGATTAAAAATACAATAACAACATAGTAAATTATACAACACTTGAATTTCTCAAATCAAATTATTTAGACTAAAAATAAAATAGTAATGCTAACATTTCTCTTAAAAAATGAAATAAATCGTTACAGAAACTCACAATAAGAAATGAATAATAAGTTCATAACTAACACTAAATTGGTTGTTGCTAGTTAATCAATATCAACCACACTAATACCAGCCTGCTTCCTCACAACCAACACCACCATAACCCTTATAAATAACATCTTATAGCCAAACAAACTTTTGAATTCTTTGGAATTCTTGGAAATTATAAACCTTTAAGGAATGAAGCCAAAATCACATTCTAGCTACAATTGATTGGCAATCTGAGATTTTGAACAATGTCCAACTAAAAACATTAGGGAGTGTGTCCAATGTTGCTATTAAAATAGCCGTGAGCAGCTTCAACGCCCCGCTAAACGGCGGCAGTAAACTCTAACTGCCCGCTAAACGGCGGCAGTAACTCTAACTGTCCGGTTTAACGTTTCTCATTTATAGGATTCTTCCTTGGGGAAAGTTCAAGGGTTTCTATGTTCAGTAGTGCATTTTAATATTGCCTTTTTGGCTCTCTGAAAAAATTGTAACGGGTACTTAAGAAATTATTTACAAGCAAAGGGTGGTGGGGAAAATTTACGGGTGATCACCCATTGTCGGAAAAAATGTATGAAATTCAAAATCGTGATCCGAAGCATTTTATCTCCGGGTGGCACCGTGAATTATAATCATTTGTCCTTCGCTAATTAATTATCGGCCTTTGCCAATTAGTGTTTAGCTTTTTCCCTATGCACGGTCACGGCTGCTAGATCACATTTATGTATATACACAAACGTAGTGGACTATATTTGAAGTAGTCAACTACATTTCTGAGTGGAATATATTTGAAGTAGTAAACTTTGAGAGTTTGAACTTTTGGCGCAAACTCTCGGCTCATAGGCCGCGTGATGTGACATGGCGATTATAAGAAGCAATGGATGTGAAAATATATCAAATTGAATGGAAATAACATGTGTTATCGAATGATAAAGTGTAACTAGTTTTATCTTCGATATGACTTTCTATGCATGAGTACTCTCTAGAAATTGCCATCAGTTCTGAGCATGTCATTGCGAGTGATTTTGAAGCAAAGCATCGCTTAAATGTTTTTACTCATCTTCAAAGGAGGGCGAGGGCAAGGGGTCCAAGGGGCAGAATTTGAGACCTGTGGAGCCGGTGTGATAGCCCAATGTCAACATACAGATAGTATAAATGGTAAGAATAAGTAGTTCACACAAAGATACAGGTTGGAATTGAATATAAATGAAGATCAAATGTCTTAAAGTCACTAGTTGTCTATTCTTCCTTGTTTAACCTCTTGGGTAAAAACCACTCCAGGAAGAAGATAGAGATACACACAATGACATTCTATAGAAAAGAGAAATTAACAACCACCCAATCAAACGGACTAATCTAACAAGCCCTTAATAGTGGTAGTACACTTCATGCCAAAGGCCTCTTCTTCTTGAAGAAACTCTTTTACCTTGGTAGCTAGTCCTTCATGTAGGGATATTCACTCCAAAGGTCGGTTTTAAGGTTGAAGGTTCTTTCACGTTGACATAGTCATTGACCGTGCGCATCTCTTCTTAGAAAACGCAATTCCAACGGAATCCAAATCAACTATATACTTGGCTTTCTATCCCGTGGTACTCTCTATTTCTCCATCATTCCTAGAACACTTCCTCACAGTGACTCACTAGTTCAGAATGTCAAGGGTAACTTCCTTGATAATGTACAATTTCATAAGCAAGTACAATCTCAAACACACACTCCTATTGCAAGATTCCTCACCTGTACTCGACCAAGTATACAATCAAAGATGTAAGCAAAATCCATTCAACACAAAGACTTAGAAGAGATGTTTAAGCTAAATACTTTGTTCATGAAAGAACTAGACATCATTCCTATGGTTTGCAACCCCTATATGCAGTTTCTTAACTATCAATTGAAGAAGATCAATGGTGCACATAATATGAGGATGCACATAATCACCTAACTACCCCTACTCCACTAATGCTAATCTACCAAATGATCAGATCCTAAGCACAATTAAGGAGTTATTGCGCAACTACCGCAAATCACAAGTACTCCTTGTTATTTATTGTACAAGTAATTACACTCATGCAATCATCGGCTAAAAATTGATCCTTAGTCAAAAAGTATTTCTGGATGAAGATATACATCAAGACAAACGTAGAGTTCAAGGCCAAAGAGAATTTCAAGCCGAGGATGTGTTCTATACTTAGCATCTTTTGCATATTTCTCTCAAGCTAACAATTGTCTTCTTCCTACAAATTTATGGTGAAGAACTACATTTGTCTTTGCAAATCTTAATACACAATTCTACTTGTTCTTGATACCCTGCATATTTTTCTCCATATTTCTCTCCAGCTAACAATTATCTTCTTCCTACAAATCTATTGTGAAGAACTACATTTGTCTTTGCAAATCTTAATAAGAAATTCTACTCGTTCCTAATACCTTGCAATTTCTAACAATAATATTTTCATGGCATCTTCGAATTTTTGAAGATGTGCTCCGTCCAAACAATGTGTGAAATTAGCACCTAGTGTCCTAATGGAAGAAAATTTTAAATTTGTGAATCTCAAGTTAAACTAAGTCACTACCTCTTATATCCAAAGGGAGCAAGGAAATTTCAGTTCAAATCATGCATACCCATCTCCATGTAGTGACATGTATCATGTCCTTGGGTGTTAGTACTATCTCTTCTCTTATCAACTAATTAATTCATATCACGAATGCATATAAACCAAGGGTCATAATCTATCAATCTAAAATGTTGTGGAAACAGCCCATAGAACTCTTTGATACTCATAAATCTTTTTACGTGCATTTCCTTTTCTGGGTGGTTTTTTCTTAAGAGTGCACCTCCATCACCCGAAAAACTATTATTGGAACCCTCTAGTGTTGTAGGGCATATTCTTTTAATTGATAATAATTGGGATTTGGTTCCATTTTACCAATCCGTCTCTTGTTTGTACAGTTTGGCTCGATGAGGTATCACACGGGTAGTCTTTCTCGTTTGAATTCAGTCTATAACAAGGATATAAAATGATTCTTTTTCTTTCTAATTTCTTGTTTGATTTTTAAAAATAAATAATACTTTTATGAATAAAAAATCAAATAAAAATATTAATGCTTCTATACCCATTTTTAAAATTTTCACACTTCCGCTTTCAGTGGCTTCCATTCTCTCTCGGATCAGATTCCACCCATCGGGTAGGCGAACGTCATGGTAACAATCATCACAATATAATAAAAAGGAACTATTATAATTCAAAAAATGATTGCGATTTATATGTGTTACCTCTCAAAGCAAGATCTAATGAAGGAATGCTATTGTCAAATTTGAAACTGAACCTAAGAGTGAAACAACGAAGTAAATTAGAGTCGAATTGTTTAACTTATGCTCCAGTTAGAAGTAAGTTTAGAATAGATACGTAGGTGGAAAAAGATGTTGTTCATAGGAAAATACTATATGGAAGTGCTTATTTTACATAATTTCCTAGCTATATATTTGATCTATTGATTAGAATCAGCAAGCAACTATAAACACGAAAAAAAGTTCACTAAAGTGTAAAAGTAATTGGTTTTGATATTAATATAATACTAGGTTTGATCAGTGATATGAGGCAAGATAAAAGACCCATGTACAAACTAACTATAAATTAATGAAACAAATAAAATATAGGAATAGTATTTATTAATTACAAATGTAAAAGCACTCTCTAGAGTTTTGGAGTTATGTAAATTAAATTTCTATTTTTATAAATAGTATTCAATTCAGTATGTAAGTTCTAATTAAATCTATTGTTGCAAATTTATAATTCTATCAACATTGATATATATCAAGTCAATGTGATATACAATAATAGTGGATTTAAAATTTATTAAGTACCTTTACTGCAACTTAAATAAATTGCACTTAAACAAGCTAACCTATTTACATTAGTTTGTTAAATTCCAATTTTATGTAATAAATAAAAGTGCATTTATTTTCTATTAGTGTTAAAGCGTAGATTCTATAATCTTATAGTATCATAATAATGCAATATATTTCTATTCTTCAAATTTCTCACTTTATTTTTTTCATTTGTAAAACTCATTCTAGATTATATTATAAATATGGATCTTAATGTCCGAGTAGGATTACTACTAAGTGCGTATATTAATGTAAATCATGGAATATGTATATTATATTGAAACTTGTAGATACCACTCTAACTAATTTCTAAAAAAATTAGTCATTCAAAAACTTCTGTGCAACAAAGAGCATGATAAATCCCATATTATATATTATATATGTTGTAAGCTTCATTTCTTTATGGAAGAAAGTTTATTAATTAACGAGGTTCGATGATGATTGATGGTATCTTTAGATAAATGAATTTTGAAATCTAAACTTAGACTTAGTTTATGTTCTTGTTTGAAATATTCAAGAAATTATTGATTTAATTTTATTAGGGTTAGTTAGGTCTTTATTTAACTAGAATCTATTTCATATAGTAATCAGTATAGGTTCACAATCGCAAGTAACCAACATAGTATATTGATAACAAGTTGTTTATTATTATGTGATAAGGGACCAACGTAATATGATGATAACTAGTAATTTGGGCTTGCGTCACAAGTGTTATATAAAAGCTAAGACTTGAAGCAACACTTTTATTTTTTTATAATCTGTTTATTCTATTATTTTTATGAAAATATGAGAGAGAGATGGACCTTTTAGAATCACGCATTCGAACTCTATCTAGTTTAAATTGAATCAGATTCATCCCTCCTATTAAGAGAAATAAAAGAAATAGGAGAAAGTAAGCACTTTGAGTCAATGGCACATGCCCCTTTCCATTTCCAATGCACTCAAAATAAACTTATAGATATAGGGAGAGAGGGTGAATAACATATGAGAACAAATACCAAGCAAAAACAACTAAACGAAAAACAAGCGTACCCTTGCAAATTTAAAATATTCAGAGTGTGTTTTATTTAATGTTGGTATTCTTTCTTTTATTCTATCTTCTCTATTTGTTAGCTAGTTAAGTATATTATATTGGTTTTAAAAAGAAAACTGGAGAATAAAATATCTCATGATCAACTTTTACTTTTTATTTTTTAAATCACAAAGTTTCAATGTATCCATTTCTCTTGAGTTATGTTTTTCCTAGTTCTCTTTTTAACAAATTTCAATTTGTTTTGGATTATATTTCTCCCGTTAATCCCTTTTAAATTTAATTAATTTTAAACTATATTTCTCCCTCACATTCAATATGTTTTGGACTATATTTCTCTCAGTATTTAGCTTTACCCCTTTGATACCTTTGAACTTTAATTTATTTTAAACTATATTTCTCCCTCGCATTCTCTTCACGAATTTCTCGTGCTCTGATTCTCTTGCTTGGAGGGAGTGATTACCCATCCCCAGGATGGGCGGCGAGTGCAGCAGTATGTTGAAAGGTCTCCAAGTATAGGGACATGTAGTGAGATCACCTTTTTATTCCTCTAGCCTTGGTGTTATATGGAGCAATGAACATGTCATTTTGACACGTTTGTCACAAAATGCACAAGAGCTTATCATGTTAGACACCAAGAGTACCACTTTCACTCTCATACTTTGTAATATATTTTAGATAACATGTGTCCATTGCTACAGAGGGCAATGGTTGATACAATCCATAGGAGAGCAATAACACTATGTGAAACTTCTTCATATGCTCCAGTTGACCACACAACTTGCATAGCTTGGATATCTTAGGTGCAGTGGGGCAGATTTCTCATATAGACTCTATTTCATCTCTCCCTTGTGCGGGCTTGATGGGGTCTTCCCCTCCTTCATTTGTTCTTCAAGGTCATCCTTCTTGCTTTCACAAAACTGTCTCGATCTTCGTTCATCTTTGGATCCGGGTGGAAGTCAATGAAGAATCTCCTTTGGAAGTTGGACCCAAAACACGCATGCTAAATGACCCACAAAAACCGAGGAATCATCAATGGTGATACAAAACTGTCTCGGCGAGAATCTAAAGGTTGATTGCACTTCTATGAATCCAGACTCGCAACTTTTCATCCCGTTTAAACTAAAGCAACCATCTTCATACATCATCGGTTATCTATCTGCTCATGTAGTCCACCACCTCCAGATCAGGAGGACATGTTTCCACGGGGTCTCTAATGTGGTCTAAACATCCTCCGCAGACAATTTTCCATTCGCTCATGAGAAATTACACAAAGTTGCCTGCAACTCAAAACCTCGACATAGTTCAACGTTTAAACCAATATCTGGCTCTCGCGAAAGCCAGAAAAGAGCAATGACGATTTTATCAAGTCGCCACAAATACTAGCCAGCACTGAATTGTGGTTCCAAGACCCATGATGCGACACTGGACTTGATTTGCTCCTTCCCAACAACCTGCATTCCATGCATTTCAGACAGAAACATAGCACCCGTTGAAAAGAATTCCAGGAGGTAAGGAAAGAACTGGAAGGGCTTTATACAGGATGGGTACTACAATTCGCGCGATGGTGTTGTTCAGAGTGAATAGATTCTGTAAGAACTCCTTTCGACTTGAAAGCTGAACTTTGACATAACAGACACATTAATTGGCCTAACTTCTAGAACAAAATCTGCCAGTTACAAGGATCTGGAGGCATTCATATACAGTTCTTGACTGAAAAGCATTTCAGTAGAGAGATGCGAGAGCTTGTCCCGTATTCGCAGCATTGAGTTAAGTTCCAATTACTACGAGTCAAGTCAAGTTCGAGATTATACTTGAGGCAGTCTATCCAGGCCCCACGTCATCACCTATACTGGGTCCTCCTGCGGTTGCACTCAAACGCGGGATGTCCCGTTTCCTTACAGAAGTAACAGGTTCGTTCTTCAGTATCAGTCAGGATTATATACCACCTTCCTGGTGGTTCAGGTTTACGCCTTTCCGGCTGTACCTTCTCGACCTTCGATCTATTCTGCTCTGAACTTCTCCGGTCCAAGAAGTATACTGAATTAGCCTCTTCAACTTTTGTAAATCCTACAATTTTACCGTCAAGAATCTGTACACTTCTAAATTGCTGGACGTCTGGATCCTCTTGGTTTTCTATGTTCACCTTCTCTGCCTTTCTCCGACCCCTTTTTGCTTCACATCTACTTCTAGCTTGTTTATAACTCTTTACAGGTCCTGCAGCTATACACAACCCATCATGGTGTGGATTTCCAGCCTGCTGCTCCGCTAATTTTAAGTTTTCGGCCTTCACTCTGAAACTTTCCACTTTGCGGGAATTCAAAGTTTGCTTAAAGCTCCTACCGACTTTATCTACATCCGTAGATAAAGACGTTTCACTCATAAAAACATGAGCAGCTCTTTGACGCCCGGAGTTTCGGGCCTCATATGTTGAAGAACAGTCAACTGAGCTTACCTCAGTGGTCTTGCCATTGGAGAATTCCTGTTGCCCAGGTGTTGTATCCAGGAACGTCCCAGAAGAGTTGAAGCTCATATTGTTCTTCTCAATGGTACTTCGCTGCAGTACGGTACGACGGTGTGCTGATGAATCCTCTCTCTCCTTTGCAGATGCTATCTCTAATTGGCGTTTCCTTTCAGTGGTCTTATCATCGGGGCATTCGTGTTGCGCAGGTGCTGTGTTTAGAGACATCCCAAAAGAGGCCAAGCTCATTGTGTTCTTCTTGATGGTGCTTTTCTCAGGTTCGCTGCTGCGGTGTCCTGATATTTCAGCATTGCTCCCCACTGCAGGTGCTTCTGCTCGTTGGCGTTGCTTTTTTCCTCTGTTCCTTTTCCTCTTGTTTCCTTTCGGGGTAGATCCTCCAGCCTCAATAGGACCGGTGTTTGATAGATCTGATCGACTATTCTCAGCGCCTTCGTTAAAATTGGCTTGTATGGAGTTTGAAGGAGGGCAAGGTAGAACTTTCTCAAAATCTCGTGTCTTCTGCACTGTTTCAGCATCTCCAGTCCTCAGCTCTGCCCCATAAATGCTCCTTGGGAAGGACCATTTACTCTCGGCTCCCCCTCTGCTTTTTACAAAACGTCCACGTAAACAATCGGTGCTAGTTGCAACTTTTGCAGTTGCAGTCAGGCTGTTGCCAATATCCAATTTGTCCACTTCAGTCTCATTTGGCTGATACACGCAAAAGGAAGGCAAGGCCAGAATAAAGAAATTTCCTTTCTGGTCGGGTGCTCGGTCCTCTTCGTTTGCAGTGTCGATTCGTGAGTCCAATTGCCTGATGCCAAACTTCTGTGTGCACGGTTCATCCACGGGAAGAGATGTCTGTCGATGTTTGTAGCCTTGGCCCTGCATATTGCTAGTGGGATCTGGAAGAAAAGACCGCTGGATTTTGAAGCAACCCCCTTGGACGTCCGTTGTATCTCGAAGCCGGTGTTCCGGCTGGTTGCGACGCCTATTTTGTAGATTAATCCTATCTGCTGAAGTATATATGTAATCTGCCATACCTTCCTCCAACTCAAAGACTTTACACAAGCCTTCCTGGTTCACAGCTGTATCCTCTACTTGTGAACGAATCTCAAGATGCCCTTTAACATGATCAGTCGCTGTACAACAATGCTCACGAACTCTAGGTGACTCAGAAACCTTACACAAACTCTTGGAAGGAGGGTGAGCGTGCAGATTCACATCTAAATTTTCTAAAGTACAGCCTTGCTGTGCAGATCTACAAGGAGTTCGAGATTTAGGAACAGAATCTGTTCTCAGTTTTGTTGGCGAGCTTTTACTCTGGAAATAGCCAAGGGTCGACTGTGGACACTCACTTCCACTTCTGTCACTTGTCTTTCCTCTGTCCACTGAGCAACTGCGGGACGTGAATCCTGGCGGCGTCCATTGACTAAAAGATGCCTTAGTAGTAGACATTTCCTCATCAGCAAAATGAATCCTTTTAGAGTTAACAGTAGCATGCCCAAATCCTGAAGGCGTAAACAAATCTTCATTGACAGAACGAATCCTTTTAGAGTTCCCAGCAGCATGCCCGGATCCTGGAGGTGCCAATTGACTCAAAGATTCCCTAGTAGTAGAAAACTCCTCATCGATAGAATGAATCGTCTTATGTTCACCACTAACATGCCCGAAGGTGCTGAAGGAAGCTCCATTTTCTACCCATATCCTCATGGTTTCCTGACGTGGTATCTCTGGTTTCTCTGTGGTATCCTGTGACTGCTCAAAGGTTCTCATGACCCTTTCCAGGCCCGTGTTTGACCCGTCCTCGTACATCTCAGGCATACTGTTAGCAGCCTCAGACTTCTCTATACTTGCGGCCGTGAATCCACAGGTGGCAAAAGTTTTCTCATCTGTCGGCTCATTAAGAGAGTGTCGACTGATAACCTTCTCTTCAATCAGGGAGGCAGTTCTCTCCTCTACAACCGATGATCTGCTGCTGAGGTCCACAGCGACTCCCAGGATACTCTGTTTAGAGAGACTCGAAAATTTCCGGACATGATTACCACGGGTGAGCTTTGAATTCTTTTCCACAGTAAGCAGACAAGCCTGCTCCTGCTGTTCGTAAGTTCTAGAGCAATCTCCGGTTGTCCTGTCACGCTCAATCTTCACCGTGAAATTATCCCTCTTCCAATTCACCGGGACAAATTGCTGGAACTTCCTGGGTGAAGCTTTGACAGGAAAACACTGTTTTATATTCCCCGATGGTGTGGAAACCCTCTCCAACTGTAGGGAAGACATGTGATCATTGATCCTGGTAGCCTCGACTGCAGTCTTCTCACTCCATTCAGTCTTCAGTCGGGTATCAGATTCCCGCATGTGCTTCAGGGTGCGGGATGAAAACTGGTTGATACGGCCTACTTTCCTCTTCCAGCCTTTCTCACCCTGTTGAACTTCCTTAACAGATGAGAGTTCGGTCTCTGTCGTCACAACTTCTCGGCTCTGGAAGTGCTCCTGCATAAAGGAAAAGGCAGTGAAATTGGTGCTATCTACTTTCTTCTCAAGACAGTTTGAGATAGTAGAGCTCCAGTCTCCCTGATCGGGGTTAGCTTCGTTCTCTGCAGAGCGTTCCATCTCCGCCTTCACAATCAATTCCCTGTCTTTCCTTCTACAATGCCTCAGGATTCTGGGGGAGGATTGTAAGCTGAGACACTCTTCTACATTCTCTGGCTTAGCACTGATGTTGATGTTTGTCACCATTGCCGTGAGTTCTGGTGTGGTTACACTCCCCTGCTTTTCAGCAACTCCAAACTCCCCAGTAGTAGTACCCCATCCCACCTTCACTATAGCCTTCTTATCTTCGAGTCTGGCCTGCTCAGTCTTTTCATATGGACTTCCAGGCTTGAACGCATTGTCCTTCTTCCTCACGAGCGTGGAGGGGACGCTTTTGTTGTAGTCCATCCGCAGGCCTTCATTCTTGGTAGCGCTCTTCTCCTCGCGTTCAAGAGCATCTGAACTAATCTTACACTTCTTGAAAGGTCTACGCATAGACTCCAGAAGTCTCTCCTCAAAGGTCCGCTTGAAACCTTCCTTAATGATGCTCAACTCAGTCGGTTGGAACAACTTCCTATCCCCGTCTTTAAAACGATCAGCGCTTCTACCAGCATTTTGTACTGAGCCATCAAGATGATCATCTACATCAAAAAGATCCTCACTATAACCCGGATCGATAGGATCGGGCGGATCAACTGGATCAGCTACCTCAGGTATTTCAGACTCCAGGTCCGAATCTGACTCCGTGAAGTTCCTCGTCCGGAACTTGTCCCGGCGATGTACGTTCACTTTCCTGAATTTCAACATCTCTCCTTGATATTCTTTGCCTTTCTGAATGGCTTCGAAGTAAGCTTGGACAAGCCGATTGACTCTGTCATGCCATAGACACTGAAGGTCAGCTCAAACGTGACTTGCAATACAGGACAAAAATTTCTGAATAGCTTACAGTTGGAGCGCTACTACAAGATAGGAAGATAATGAGTCTACTGAAGCTGGAAGGTAGAAACCAAGAAACCATGCTCAGGTGTGCAATTTGTGAGTACCTCACAACAGGGGACTGACTGGTGTTAAGGATCTGGAGGCCGTCCATCGAGCGCACACGACTGAGGGCAACATAAGCCTGGCCTTCAGCAAAAATCCCAGATAGTGCTACCCTCGCAAAGTCCAATGTCATCCCTATTCACAGAAATCATTTATCAGCACGTCTTTGAGCAATAAGTCAGTTTATGAACAGTTAGCTTAAATCATGAAGGCATCTTCCCTACAGTTTTGGTACTCCGGCAAAGTGGCTGATTATTACATTGAGCGAAAGCACCTCTATCACGGAAGTATTGCACTGGAGAAGCCCCTAAACAAGCTGAAGTTTTGCCCAGTGCCTGAGTGGATAATATTCGTGACATCCAGGGGATCTAAGACATACGTTCTGTTCACCAGGGGAGAGTTATACCAATTAGTACTACAAAATTCAGATATGTGCACTTTAACCAGAGAAATTTTGCTACAAATTTGACTACTGAAGGTACGGATCCCACATCCGTACAGGAATGTATAACTTTACCTTGGCACTTGTGGATAGTGATGGCCCATGCTAACTTCAATGGTATCTGAAAGATACAATTGGCTTCATCATCAGCTACAGTACAGGGTCTAAATCAGCTGAGCCGTAGCTAGCTTAATAAAATAGATATTACAGGCAGATCTTTTAACCTGAAAGCTAAACACTTGAGAATAAGACATAACAGTATTCTCTTTACAACCCTGAAGGCAGCAGTTGAAAACTAACCTGTACTCTTGTACATTCACCGACATTCAAGACTTCATACGTGAACGCCATTGGCATGACGTCCACTGTTCGGCCATTTCTGAACTTTACACGAGGAACAATTTCGAAAGAGCTATCCTGTATGTGTTTGAGAGAGTCAAATGCTGATTTCCTCTTCTTTCCACCCTCACCAGATTTCTCAAGCTCTGCTGCAAGCTCATCAAGAGCTTGCCCTCGCGGTGTCCATCCAACGATGATCCCACGAGATCCATTGACCAGGCTCATTTGTTGACTGCCTGGTCGCTTGATATTGCGAATCAACATAACCTGCGGGTACGTTTGTCTTTCATCAACATCTGTCCTTTGTCACCAGGTGGGAGAAACTACACATTACTCGCAGAAATGCAGCCCAGACTTATCATTGCTCATAGTTGAAATGTCTGGAACTAACAAAGCTGCACCGAGATTTTTGATTCAATCACTGAGTAGAAGCTGAGAATGCCAATGTGTTTTACAAGCACATTGATTCATAGCATACCTGTGCCCCAATTTTCAGACGTACTACTTGTTCTGCCATAGAGGTCTGCCAAAAGCTATGATCTTGGAGAATCCGCTTGTGCTTTTCATGACGCTGAATAACTGCTTGCACGGTGTTTATTTCAGAAGGTTTGGTGAGCAGTTTCTCTTCCTCTGTCACATAGGTATCTACACTGATCATAACTTCCTCTCTTGTTCGAAGCTTTTTCAGCTCCTTCTCGTTCAACTCTTTGACCTCCTTGTTCCTGCCGTAGATCAGATATTAATGGGAATAATCGGAGCCCAAGAGGTCTACTTGCTACACTGAATCTCGCAATCCAACTTTCAGTTATTGACTGTACTACTTCCTAACGATCCAGTGCACACTACACATAGTTGTCAGCAGAAAATTCCCGACGGAAAGCGATGGAAGGGGATAGGACGACAGAGGAGTTACGAAGCTGTAAGAAAAGGAGAACAAACCCAAACTGCTTTCTTACTTGGAGTAAAGTTCCGTAGGCTTGATCCCGTATTCACATTTCAAATCCCTTGAGCACTTTCGAACGATTTCTTCAAGAGAGTTTGGATTCAGCCCCGTCCTGATATCGTGGAGCAGGTTCACAAAGTGGTCTTTATCATTCTTCACCATGCAAGTCGAACGGAAATGTAAGTAGAAAGAATATAGACAAATAAGCCAGAAGAAGTCCAAGCATGAGGAAATAGACCTGATGCACAAAACTTCCTCGAGAAGCTTGAAAATTTCTCCGCAACAGAGGTCCAAAGTCATCAACCAAGTAGAACCAAGAGTAGGTACCAACATACATGAGAAATTCTAGAATGAACAAACGATCGGATGTGAACTTTCGAAGAATATGTACCTGGCGGAACATGGTCTGAAGCACGACAATTTCTAATTTTGCTCTCTGCCAAGCCGGAGCTTGAAACGTCAGGCCCCTATTAGTCAGCTCATCCCAGTATGACCTCCTGGTACGATCTTCATATGCATTCACAACAGGTAGCAACTGGAAGAAGTCTCCAGCGAGTATCACCTGTTAATATTCAGAATGATTTTTGGATTATTTCATCAGTAGGCAGGGAGGACCTTGACGAAGGCAATTTTTGACAAAGGCATTGAGCACATCCAGATCGTTCCCCACAAGCTCTAAATTTCAGTCTCCACTAGAGTACCAGATTTCGGAGACATTGTTGAGAAGAATACTCATTAAGCACGATCTACCAAACTCATCTTGCGTTCAAAGGTGCAGAAATATCACAAAATATACGGCTGGGTATCTATACGGAGCTACTACCACAGTTCAAGGAGCTAATGCAGATAATCCCCTGCGTCGACGTGGTCAACAGGGACCACCTCATACTGAGATTAAATTGCCAAAGTATGATAAAATTGCTTACTCCAAATTTTATAAAATGAATCATCTCTAACATTAGTAAACTACCGCCTTCAAGCTTTCCTCCAAAACTCTCACATCTTCAGGATCCACAAGCTCTGTGTAACTTCACACTGATAAAACAAGTCACTCGGAATCAAATTTATTCACTTTTGCACAGAGACTGCTCTTGGAAAGAAAGGGCTGCTAACCTGAATGCCTCCAAAAGGACGATATTCCTCTTCCTTCACTACTGTGCGTTCACATGTCAGCGCACCCTCCTCTTCTACCTCCATATCCTCTTCGGAAGCTTCATGAACCTCCGTCATGGTTTGAAGTAGCTCCATATCCTCTTCTGAAGCTTTACGAACCTCAGTAATGGTTTGCTCCAAATATTCAAACATTTCAGCGCTTATCATCGAGATTTCGTCGATGATCAAGACCTTTAAATTGCGCCACTTGGATTTCATCTGTCTTTGGTACATTCGACCAAAATCGCGTATCCTGCGAGGCACCCCAATACCGGTGGCCGCGTGCAGTGTTGTTCCTCCAATCGGTAAAGCTGCATATGGGCAGACAATTCAGATGCTCGCAAAGTTCAACACTCTAGATTACAGCTGGAGTAAAATATAAGAATGAGTTGGTTGGACAATAATTTTGAAGAGCATAAAGGATTCAGCTATTAGGCGTAGAAATGTAAGGACATAAGATCGAGGATCCACTTAAAAGACTGTTGGCAGATGAAACTATTCATCAAAGTTCCTTCACAGAAGTAGAGACGGACTTACCAGCAATACCCGTTGCAGCTGTGACAGCCACGCTACAGCTGAAGCAAGTACAATACATAACTGAACCTATCACAGGACCTGGCTGTGGTACCCGATGAGTTTTGCCAAACTTTTTCTTCAGCCTAGCAATAATCTGCTTGAGCACAAAAGTCTTTCCAGTGCCACCTGCACCTGTAAAGAATACGTTCTGCAGAACGACTAAAAGTAAATAAAACATAATTGCTAGCGCTTGTTTGGACATCAAGTTACAAGCAGGCATACGAAGTTTTCTCAACTCCATCACCAGCCAGAGGCGACCTCCCACCCTTCCTCGCCCATACTTCTATGGCAGAGCTTGATTCAAATCCTGAAGTAAACTGATTTTTTTCTTCACATTGCTATAATGCCTGGAGTCCATCATGTCCCTCGGATAATCATCATTTATGCTTAGACAAGAGGATGCCCACAAGGTCAGAGCATCAAAAAAGACACATACTATAGTTTTTGCGGTGTTCACCTAGGCATCATCGATCAAGAGCGAGGCTCTTTCACGCACCTTTCTGGCGTCAACCAGCTCCATGACCCTTTCTTGTTCAGGTGAAAATGGATTGCGCTTCTTCGAGTGCTTTCTCCCCTGTGCTTTAACAGCATCAACACTTGCCTTTAATACTTGGGATTGACCCTCATCTTGGACATCAGCATCAACCTTAATTCCTCTGGGTCTACCCAGTAACTGCTTAACAGGAGGTTCATCTTCGACATCACCCTGCTTTAAGACCCAGCGGGTGAAGCTACAGCTTCCAGCAGGTCCAACCTCTAAGCTATCCTTTTGACCAAATGGTGCATCTTTTGAACTACTGCGTCCAGAATCCGGTTGCTGAATGCCCTCTTTGGAGCCTCCATCCACGTAGCAGTGCTCTTGAGAAACTGCATCCTCATCACCATCTTCGGTAACTCCATACTCATTCTCTAACAGGGTCAAGTCGAAATTCATCGAGCCTCTTAAGGTAGAAACTGATCAAAGCCCTGTATTTATGTACCGATATATTGGGAGCGCATTTCAGGTAGCCTCGAGGAATACACGACTATCATATCTGTAACGATGACAGAGTATTTCCATTAGAATCTTTTGTGGATGCAGCCAACTCTTCTGATTGCACAGAAACTACAACTCCTCGAAGAAATTCAGCCCTCCACCTCCCTCTGCTACACAGAAAAACTGATTGGGATTTCTTCCTTCATTGATTCTCAATTTCCGGACTAATCCTTGCCTCTTAACGCTCCAGTAGAGAAAATACATTCTAGCTGGCCGAAACGATCTGTATCCATCTAGAGAAGAGATAAATTCTCTCCAAACGAGCAAAAGCTCCCACAAGTTCAACTGTACTCGAATTCCGCATCGTCTCCTAATTCAGAACGGACCATCCCCCCCAGTCTACGCTCTGCAGACGAACCGAATCGAATCGTGAATTGCTACACCCAGTGGTGAAGAATAGTTCGGTATTCCAGAGCAAACATTGTTGCAAACTAAACTACTTCATTCGGACCGGGACAACACTTCCAGGGGCTTCCGTCTCTGCCTTTCTCTCCCTCAAGCAGCTTCCAAAGAGCCCAAGTAGAAAAATTGACAAGCTTCCACGGGCTTCTGTCTCTGTCTTTCTCTCTCTCAAGCATCTTCCAAAAATCCCATGTAGAAAAATTGACAGCAGTCGAAGCTGGTAATCAGATCAAGCTTATCAGCGATTCAAAGCAACTCTCAGCGAGCTGGAGAAACTCCTTTGCGATTTCGAATTTGCCGGGTGTTTGGAGGGGTGACACAGAAAAGCACAAAGCTCCAAGAACTACCTCTCTGTCCCTGACAGAGTCAAACCAAGGACGTCTCACAACAACTGGACCTACCGTATCCAAAGTGTATAACTTCTGGATATTCAGTAGTCCATCACTACACTGAATCTAGTACAAAATAGCACATTACTGAACTAGCATGGGTGGTTTGAACTGGCCTTCTTTAGTTAGCAACTCGCACGCCCCGAATATAGAACAACATAACAAGTGATGAGTTAGCAAAAGGTTTCAACATATCACATGAAAGAGAAGCTAAAATAACAAGGATTCCCAAAGGATAGTAAAATAGAAATTTAATTCTTCCATAATTCCTTTTACTATAAGATCATAATTAGATCATGCATCCAATCACAAGTATCTTAGATCCACCATTGGCATATATGGTAAATGAGGGAAAAGACAGCATGTGAAAACAAGGAGGATGGGAAGACCCCATCAAGCCTACAAGGAAACAACATAGGGGTAAAATGCATCTAAGCCCCAATAGTATTGGTAAGAGGAATATGCTTTACAACACCTAATATGCTTTACAACACCTAAGATATTTGAGCTATGCAAGTCATATGGTCTACAAACAATAGGAGCATCTAAAGTAACATCACCTGGTGTTATTGCTCTCCAATGTATTGCAGTATCCAATGCTCTCTTTAGAGCACCGTACACACGGTGCCTAAAATATATGGTATAATATGGAGTGAGAGTGATACCTCTAACATCTAGAATGATATGCCCTTATGCTCTCCCTGAAAAATGTGTCACACACTACGTCTATTGCTCCATATGACCCCAAGCTAGAGGAACAAAGAGTTGACTTTGTTGTATACCCCTATACTTGGAGACCTTGCATGCTACTACTCTACTCGTCCCCCATCCAAGAGGATGGGTGATCATTCTCTCTAACAATGAGCACCCCAAGGGGTCCAATCATAGTCCTTGTGCATCTTTCTCACATGAGCTTTTACTCCTTGTGAGGTAAAGAGTCGATGATATACCGGGCATGGTGTATCTTGAGCCACTCTAGGTGGCTCTACAAGGGAAGTAAAGCCATAGTGTAACAATATGTAGTTAAACCACAAAGTTAGTTTGTGCTAACAAAGTAAAGAATAAGCCAAATTAGCCTAGAATATTCCAGAAGTATCTAGAAATTTTCTTTGGAAGCTTCTTGGCTAGCTTAACTTGTATCCCGAGTAGATAGCTTTTAGAAGCTTCAAACTAGCTTAGCTTGTATGCCAAGTAAACGACTCTTAGAAGGAATTTTCTTGAGAAACTTCCCAATTAACTTGGCTTGCACTCCAAGAAAGCGGCTCAAGGAAATTTCTTGAGAAGCTTCTCAAGAGCCTTGTATGCTCCTTATAAATACCAAAACCAAAGTTCATACTAGGCATTCAGATTTTCCCACATTCAAGTGTCCCAAGGTGATCTTCCATTCTCTTATTTCTCTCATCGGCCTCGATCTTGTACATTGGTATCAGAGCAGGAATGGGATGGATGGAATTTATGGACCATCAAATCCATTTCCACCAAACCATTAGGATTTTTGCATTTAGGTATTACCCAAGCATAGTTTCACACAGTTCATCATCTCACACTTTGTGGAAGATTTTTTGAATACAATCACCTTGTCCAAGGAACCCTTGGTACTTTCAGTTGTAACTTATAGAGAATGATGGACGTGTTACATTTATATGTTAATAAATTAGATAGATTGCGGATGGTGTGATAGAGTAGTAAACATGGCAACAATGCTTGAGGTTATCATTGTTATGCATCAACAAATCAAGCACCTTACTTGATTGTTGGATGAACAAGGTCATCAATGATAAGAGCGCGTATAGAGAGTAAAAGTTTGAGAAAAAGAAGACCAAATTTGATTTCCAAAACCCAAAGTTTTTGAAGGCAAGAATCTCTTGGGTCTAGTGGAGAACTTTGTGTTTGACTACAAATGTTATTTTGAAGCTAAAAACCGTCAAAATGAACAAAAATAGATTCTCTTGGCGTCCAATCAATTGGATAAAGTAGTAAATTTTATGGCAATTTTGAATGGAGCAAGCTGAACAACAAATTGTTGCACCAATCTTGACATGAGCAGAATTAAAGAATACAATAATTGGTCAATTCTAAGTTATAAATGTCACACAAGCTACAAAAGATAGGTTGATAGAATTGAAGCAGATTGGCTCTATAAGAAGTTACCTCACACAATTCCAACACACCATCATGCAAATTCCAAATATATTGGAAGGTGAAGCTCCAGATCAATTTGTGAAGGGCTTGAAGTCACAATCTAAATTAAAGGTAACTATGCAAGAGCCACAACACTTAGAGGAAGCCATGCGGTTGACCAAACACTTTGATTCCTTAGTTGCAACAAACACTTGATGTTGACCTCCACAAAACCTACCATTATACACGAATGGAAAATTTGACACCAATAGAGATTGATGCAATTCAACAAAGACCACTTGGCACTACAAAGAGAGAAAAACTACAACAAAATGGTAGTTGTTTCAATTGTCACCAAATTGGACATAACATCACTGAATGTTTGCTCAAGAATAGGCAACCTTGGCAAATCACCTAGATAGAGTTTGTGGAGAAAAATGATCAAGAAAACAAGGAATCCCAATAGGAGATTTTGAGCCGCATATTGGGAACTTGATTAGTTCTAATGGGATCAAAGGCTTGACCTGTGCAAGTTTGTTTCATTTGCAAGGTATGATATCTGATTGTGGTTGTAAGATTTTGGTTAATTCAAGAAGTTCAAAAAATTGTTTGTCCATGCAATTGGCAAAGGAATTATATATTATTACTACCAAGCCAGTAACTAGAAGTAGATTGATGATTGTGGATGGTATATAGGGTTCTGCATTGTGTGCTTTGCATTTTGTTACCTTCAAGATTGGGAAAGAGTTTTTGGAGTATATGAAATTTGTAGTGGCACCTCTACACTATGATGTCATTCTAGGGCAAGCCTTGAAGAGAGATGGGCCCCAAGATGGAAGTTTGTGAAGAAAGCAACCATAGAACAAGCTTTGAAGGGAGATGAATCCCTAGATGAGAAGTTTGTCAATGAAGCAACCATAGAGTAAACTTTAGAGGAAGATAAGTCTATTTTTGTAGTGTGGATCAAGCAGATTATACAAGGAGAATCTGAGGAGGGTCAAGAGCCTCATCGAGCAATCATTGATCAAATAGTTCAAGAGTTTGCGGACATGTTTTTGTATGATCTGCTAAAGGAATTACCCAATTGTGGTATACACTTTAAGATTGAGGTATTGCTAAGGAGTACTCCAATGAGTAGGCTAATCTATTGGCTCTCACCAAAGGAGTTAGAGGAGTTGCAAATAACACTTATAGATTTTTTGGAGAAGGATTTCATATGACATAGTACATCTCCTTGGGGAGCACCGGTACTATTTGTTCCAAAGAAGAATGTAGGACTTGGTTTATGTATTGATTATCATGTGTATCCCTTGCCTCAAATTGATGACTTGCTTGATCAATTGAGTGGAACACAATATTTCTCCAAGTCAGATCTTCGCAGCCACTAATGGCAAATCCCCATTGATAGGAAGGATGTGCAAAAGATTACCTTTTGCAGAAGTTATGGATATTTTGAATGGAGAGTTTTACCTTTTGGGCTCACTACTTGTAATACTTTGAGGACAAGAGAACTTTCCAAGAGAGATACAAGAGAGAACATATGTTTCACACTCAATACTCTAATGCTCCAAAGGAGCACCTTCTTTGTATTATATAGAAAAGAGGATCCACTCAAAGGAGGCTCCATCCTTGGATCAGATACATGGCTTGGTGACTTATCAACGAGCTCCATCATTGGATTAGTTGTTTGGATAGGTGACATGTTAGTCCTTGTCCTATCTAGTTGGTCAAGTTTGACCAAAGGGAATCTTTAGGGAATCTTCCTATGGGGAGCTCAGCATTGTGTGGGTGAGGTACCATTGAAAAGCTCTTGATAAGATGAATCATAGGGGGAAGAAGGCAAGCTTTTTCTTTTGGAGGGAGGAAAAAATATGTTTTTGAGGCCTAATTCATCCATTTAGGCCTTCAAAATTGGCTCTAAAGTTTTTAGGCTATTTTTGGCTTCTCCCCTATTAGTAGAATTACTTTTTTGGTGACACTTCTATCTGATCTACCTAGCCCATTGTACAAAACATCCTTCTAGATGTTACCAAGCCAATTTTCACTTCTGGATAATATGTCTAGGTGCTTGTATTATAGACCTCCCATTTTAAGACGCAATGTTCTCATTGAGAAGTTTTTGTGCAAAAGATTGGACTAACATTGGTGCGTTAGTCAAGTTGGCTGTTGGCTCCCATGTTGCCTTGGACAGTGGGTACCCTTTCCAATGGACCAAATATTCCACACGCGGATGACGATTACCATGGATGCATTTTTGGAGAATACATTTGACCTCATACTCCTCTGCCTCATCAACCAAGGTTGGACAAGGTCAACTTTCTTAGATAGGCGTCCAGGGAGCATATCAACATAATAAGGAAACATGAAACACTGGATGGATCTTCATATGTGGCAATAGCTTGAGGTGATAGGCCACAACACCGATACGATGAAGGATGGAGAAAGGTCCAATAAAAGGAGGTTTGAGCTTATGAGGACTAGCTAACTTGAGGTTGGTGGTTGACAACCAGACTTGATCTCCCACATTGAACTCCACGTGTTGGCGGTGTGCATCTACATATTGCTTCTGCCAATTTTGGGCTATCTGCAAGTTGTGCTTGGTGTTGTAATACCAAGGGTTAGCCATATGATCTAGATGTGAAATTCGGTTTGGTAACATCTAGAATGATGTTATACATGATGGTCAAAATAGATCAGATAGAAGTATCACCAAAAGAGTACTTCTACTAATAGGGCAGAAACTGAAATAGACTTGAGAACCTTAGAACCAATAACTAGACATATGATTTAAAGGTGAGAATTGGTTTGGTAACATCTGGAAGGATGTTACACATGATGGACTAAACAGATCAGAAAGAGGTATCACCAAAAGGGGACTTCTACTAATAGAGTAGGAACCAAAATATGCTTGAAATCTTTGAAGGCAATTTTAGAGGCCTAAACGGATGAATTAGGCCTAAAAAATGTGCAGATGCCCCCCCAACAGAGGAAAGGCTGGCCTTCCCTCCCCCTTGCTTTGTCTTGTCGAGAGCTTTCCAATGGTACCTTACTCATGTGATTTTGAGATTCCTATAGAAAGATTCCCTAAAAGATTCCCTCCGGTCAAAGCTCGTTTGACCAACCAGATAGGACCTAGACCAGACAGGTCACCCATCCAAGTAAGTAATCCAAGGGTGGAGCTTGCTGACATGTCACCTATCTGTGTCCCTAATCCTATGGTGGAGCTTCCTTGTAGGAGATCCTCTTTGTCTATATAATAAAGAGAAGGTGCTCCCTTGGGGCATTGAATATTTGAGTGTGCAATCTGTGTTTTCTCTCTTCTCTTGTCCTCGGAGTATTACAATGGTATCAGAGCAAGTGTTCTAGTCCAAGAGAGTGGATCACCCCTCTTGGAATAGCACGAACTACTGAAACTGAGTAATTTGAGGTGGAGAACATATAGTAATCGCTAGACTTAGGAAGGACTTTAGAGAGCGGATGGGATGGATGCGCCGGGGGGACAATTTCCCGCACCTAGCTTTCCATTCTCAAACCCATTCCACATCAAGGTTATGTACATCCAGCGTGAGCAGATGAGAGTATTGCTAGTTTATCACTTTGGTGCGGAATTCATGGACAGAGTGATGAACTCACCAAACCCGATGATTCTACCTGTGGTGATATATGACAGAGAGTGGGATTTGATGATCTACATTCTATTATGATAATATGGATATGAATGTCCTAAATCCTCTCCCTTTCAACACTCAAGTAGAAATCTGTTATGTAGTGAGGCCAAAATTGATGTGTAGAGATTTTGTGGTTAGGAATTTTGGTGAGGAGTATTATCAACGAGTGATAGCTTCTGAGGTCCCAATGGTAGTTCTGATAGTTCGTGCGCCTTCCAGAGTGATTATATTGACTCTGTATTGAAGTAGACGTTAGCAATTGGGGTGTTGCAGGAACCATGGATCCGCAGTTGCAAGAGTTGGTGCAAGGAATGCAAGGGATGTTGAATGAATTTCGAGAGATTAAGATGACCATGGAGACATTGCAAAGTCAAATGCAGATCCTCAAGAACGATCAAGCCATGCAAGAAGAAGAGCCGTCTCAAAACCCAGTACCTGCGACTGAAGTACTTGGAGAGGCACCCGTGCCTACAAACCCTATCAACAATGAAGCCACATTGCTACTCCGGATGAAGAAGACCGGCAACATCGAGCCTTACAAGGGGCATCGTACGATGGGAGTAGTGGAGAATTGGATCTCGAGAATGAATCGATATTTTTTATTGTTCTCAACAGAGATCATAGAGCATGCTGGAGGCATGTTTGCATGTGGGTACTTGACCAATAAAGCCCTCACATGGTATGATGCTTGGGAACAATCCATGCTGGTAGAGAGAAGGGAGGTCACATGGACAGCAATGCAAGAAGGACTGCTCAAGAATTTCCAATCGGTGGATTCTGTGCAGATGGCTCGAACCCGACTATGGGGATTGAGACAAAAGAATAGCGTACAAGAGTATGTGGAGGCGTTTCTGGATTTGCAAGTTGCAATTACCGACATGATTCCAGTAGAGGCTCTCGACAATTTCAAATGAGGGTTGAAAGAGCGGATTCGCCAAGAAGTCATGGTGCAAAACCCTCGCACGGTATTTGAAGCTATTGCTTGTGCGCAGAGAATAGCCGGAGCATTAGGTGGAGGTGAAGGAGTAGTTCCACCTCAACATTATTGGGCAGAAATGCCACACATGGATGGACCAGTACCGATGGAATTGGGCAACCTTTGATTTCGGGATCGAGGAGCACGGCCGCTTCAAGGAGAGCGGGGACGGGTAGAAGAACGAAGAGATGGAGTCCCACGAGGAGAAGGGACTCGAGGAGAACAACGCCGTTGTTACAATTGTGGACGTATTGGGCACATATCTACCAATTGTCACACTCATTTCCCTAGAGGCCCTTGGCCTTCGTACAAGTGATCTTTGAACAACATGGAGAGGCACATTGAAGAGGAGGAGGTGGAAACCACTTCGGAAAACAAAGATCGCCAATAAATGTACCTCGCGGCCTTACTGGCTCAATAAGGAAGCAGAGAAGCGAGGGAAGGAAGAAGAATAATGTGCAAAGATCCCAAAAGGCAACCTCATAATTGATTGTCGTGAATGGAATCCTAGAAGGTAATCAAGTGAGAGTATTAATAGATCCGGGAGCAACAGAGAATTTCTTGTCTCGCTTTGTTGCAATAAGCTTGGGAATGGATCTAGAGAGAGATGGAAGTGAAGAAGTAGAGTTACCAAATGGGCAAACAGAGAGGATTGAATCATTACCTAGACGGGTAACCCTCTCTGTAGGAGAATATCAGGAAGCAATTGAGTGGCGAGTGATATAGTTAGCCCGTTATGATGCAATTTTAGGCATGCCATGGATGGAGCAGTACAACCCAATGGTGGATTGGAGGAAGAAAGTAGTGAGAACCCACCAATGGTCAATCATTGGGGTTAAAGAAAAATCACACAGGCAGAAACTGCCTCTATATGTCGTAGGGACGACAACTGTCTGTAAGACCGATAGATGTTTTATGGGTCTAATAAGAGAAGTCCAGAGTGCACAACTCGCTGGACAAATTCTTGAGAAATTGAAAGATGTAGTGGATGAGTTTCAAGATGTCTTTCCCGATGATCTACCCTCAGGATTACCACCTAAAAGGCGAGTAGATCACAAAATAGAGACACTCCCGGGGAAGACACCTCCTTGTAAGGCCCCATATTGCCTATCACCTCATGAGTTGGAGGAGTGTAAGACTCAAATTGAGGAGATGCTACAGAAAGGGTTCATCCAACCTAGCGTATCACCATATGGGGCCCCTGTCTTGTTTGTGAAGAAGAAGGATGGTACAATGCGCATGTGCATTGACTATCGAGGTCTCAATCAGCAAACAATGAAGAACAAATACCCCTTACCTCGCATGGATGACCTGTTTGATCAACTCCATGGAGCAAGATACTTCACTAAACTGGACTTGCGGAGCGGTTACAATCAAATCCGAATTGCAAAGGAGGATGTGTACAAAACTGCCTTTCGAACCAGGTATGGCCACTTTGAGTATCTTGTGATGCCTTTTGGCCTCACCAATGCGCCTGCCACTTTCATGAGCCTAATGAATGACATATTTCGTCCATACTTGGATAAGTCTGTTATCGTCTTCTTGGATGATATCTTAGTATATAGTAGCACGATGACGGAACACAAACAACATCTATGAGAGGTCCTCCAGATTCTAAGACAGAATCAGTTGTACGCCAAAATCTCAAAGTGTGAGTTTGGCAAGTCTGACTACTTAGGGCATAGAGTAAGTGCAGAGGGCATTCAAGTATTGACAGATAAAATAGAGGTCATTCAAAAATGGAGTGCCCCAGAAGATCAGACTCAACTTAAGAGCTTCTTGGGGTTGACGGGATTCTATCATAGATTTGTCAAGGACTTCTCCAAGGTTACACAGCCTTTAACGGCACTACTTGGCAAGGGGAAGAAGTGGACATGGAGAACTGCACAAGAGTTGGCCTTTCAAGAATTGAAGGCCGCCTTGCTACATGCACCAATCTTGAAGTGGTATGACCCAAAACGTCCAATCAAGTTAGCTACGGATGCATCAGGCGTAGCAATAGGAGCAGTCCTACAACAAGAGTGGCATGACGGATGGCATCCAATTGCATATTTCTCTTGAAAGTTGTTACCGGCAAAGCGCAACTACTACACCATAGAACGAGAAGAGCTGGCCATCGTTCTAGCAACCAAGCATTGGAAGCACTACCTGGGCGAGAAGGCATTTGTAGTAGAGACAGACCACAAACCTCTAGTCTACCTCGAGACGCAGAAGGATCTATCTTGTCGCCAAATTCGGTGGGCAGAGTGGCGACAACGCTTCAACATGACAATCACCTACGTGGAAGGTAAGAAGCAACTTGCAGATGCATTCACCCGCATGCCAATGGCCAACAACTTGGCGGCAGAGGTTAAGATTAACCCTGAATTCTGGCAAGAGATTCTAGCTGCTACAAAAACTGATCCACAGATTGTAGAAGCACAATCATCCAAAGGTGTCACCAGCACCCAAGGACTCACCTTTCGGGAGGGCCAATTGTGGATCCCAAATGTCCCAGAATTACGCACCACCATTCTAGCGGAATGTCATGATTCGGCCATTGCAGCTCATGTTGGAGTGGACAAGACCTTGGAGGTAGTCAAGCGCCATTACTATTGGCCCAAGATGAGCAACGACGTGATGGACTATGTGCGTAGCTGCCTACTTTGTCAACAGAACAAAGCTTCTAATCAAGCTCCTACAGGGCTCCTTCAACCTCTTCCCACTCCTACCCAACATTGGGAACAAGTGAGTATGGATCTTGTCTGTGAATTACCCAAGACCACCTCAGGGTTTGACTCCATTGTGGTCTTTGTGGACCGGCTCAGCAAAATGATTCATATCCGCCCTACCACCAAGGAGGTGACCGCTCCACAACTAGCTCAACTATACTTAGATGCAGTCTTTGCTCACCATGGCTTGTCTAGAGTACTCATCATCGATAGAGGCACCCAATTCACCAGTTTGTTTTGGCGAACACTCTTTGGTTTCTTCAAAACCAAGTTGGCCATGTCTACAGCTTACCACCCACAAACAGATGGCCAAACAGAGCGGGCTAATCGCACGATTGAAGACATGTTATGCGGCTTCACCTTAGAAGAGCAAGAGAGGTGGGACACCCTACTACCGTTGGTGGAATTCACTTACAACAATTCAGTGAATGCCTCCACCCAGGTCACTCTTTTCTTCCTCATGTATGGTGAGCATCCCTTCACACCTTCTAGCTTGATGAAGATCCGTCCAGTGACTACCAAGGTTGATGCAGTCAACACATTTGTTTCTCGAATCCAACAAGGTGTGGAGAGCGCCAAGCACAGGTTACAGATTGCGCAAAATCAACAAAAGCAGTATGCTGATGCACACCGTAGGCACATGGAGTTCAATGTTGGGGATCAAGTGTGGCTATCGACAACCAACCTCACATTAGTTGGATCTCGTAAGCTCAGACCTCGTTTTATTGGGCCTTTCTCGATCCTTCATCGCATCGGCGCTGTGGCCTATCACCTTGAGCTACCACCACACATGAAGCTCCATCCAGTGTTCCATGTCTCCCTATTACGCAGATATGCTCCCCGATCAGGCCAAGGTACTTCCACATAGGACATTTGACCTTGTCCGACAATCATTGATGGCATAGAGGAATATGAAGTAGAGCGGATTCTCCAAAAGCGCATGCGTGGTACTCGCCATCCGCGGGTGGAATATATAGTACAATGGAAAGGTTACCCCCTCTATGAAGCAAACTGGGAACCCGTTGCCAATTTGGCACATGCACCGGTGTTGGTGCAAGCATTTGAGCAACAATTGCACAACGAGGACATTGCGTCTTAAAAGGAGGGAGGTCTGTAATACCAAGGGTTAGCCATATGATCTAGATGTGAAATTCGGTTTGGTAACATCTAGAATGATGTTATACATGATGGTCAAAATAGATCAGATAGAAGTATCACCAAAAGAGTACTTCTACTAATAGGGCAGAAACTGAAATAGACTTGAGAACCTTAGAATCAATAGCTAGACATATGATTTAAAGGTGAGAATTGGTTTGGTAACATCTGGAAGGATGTTACACATGATGGACTAAACAGATCAAAAAGAGGTATCACCAAAAGGGGACTTCTACTAATAGAGTAGAAACCAAAATATGCCTGAAATCTTTGAAGGCAATTTTAGAGGCCTAAACGGATGAATTAGGCCTCGAAAATGTGCAGATTCCACCCCCAACAAAGGAAAGGCTGGCCTTCCCTCCCCCTTGCTTTGTCTTGTCGAGAGCTTTCCAACGGTACCTTACTCATGTGATTTTGAGATTCCTACAGAAAGATTCCCTAAAAGATTCCCTCCGATCAAAGCTCGTTTGACCAACCAGATAGGACCTAGACCAGACAGGTCACCCATCCAAGTAAGTAATCCAAGGGTGGAGCTTGCTGACATGTCACCTATCTGTGTCCCTAATCCTATGGTGGAGCTTCCTTGTAGGAGATCCTCTTTGTCTATATAATAAAGAGAAGGTGCTCCCTTGGGGCATCGAATGTTTGAGTGTGCAATCTGTGTTTTCTCTCTTCTCTTGTCCTCGGAGTATTACAGGTGTGCTTTACTCCCTATTGGATTCTAGAAAAAAAAGTGTTGATAATGTCAACCTTGGTAGCCATTGGACTGACCTTCATCAAGCTTGAAGGTGTGAAAGGATGCTCTTCATACATGAGGAAGAACGTTGTGACTTGTGTGGAGGTATTCACTAAATTGTTGTAAGAAAATTCCACCAATGGGAGTAAGGTGTCCCAACTCTCTTGCTCATCCAAAGTAAAGCCCCAAAGCATATCCTCAATAGCACAATCTCCCCTCTCTATTTGTCCATTGGTGTGTGGATGGTAAGCTATAGATATAACCAATTTGGTTTTGAAGAACCCAAAGAGTGTTCTCCAAAACAAACTAGTGAATTGAGTACCTCTATTTGCGATGAGCACTCGCTCAAGACTAGCCATGATGGAGAAAGACTACATCTAAGTACAATTGAACTAGTTATGGGGCAGTCATATCCTTGGTGGTAGGATGTACATGAAACATTTTGTTAAGTCGGTCGACAAAGACTACGATGGAATCAAACCCAAAGGTGATCTTGGGCAATTCACAAACCAGATCCATGCTTACCTATTCCCAATGTTGTGTAGGAGTGGGGAGAAGTTGGAGGAGTCCTGTGGGAGCTTGATTAGAAGCCTAATTTTTTTGACAAAGTGGGTAGCTCCAAACATATTTTATCACATTGTTGTTCATCTTGGGTCAATAGTAATGGTGTTTGACTACATCCAAGGTCTTGTCCATTCCAATGTGACATGCAATGGTAGAATCATGACATTCTGCTAGGATGGTGATTTAGGGTGGTGTTTATGGTGGTTTAAACCCTAAACCCAAAGGTGGTCTTGGGCAATTCACAAACCAGATCCATGCTTACCTATTCCCAATGTTATGTAGGAGTAGAGAGAGGTTGGTGGAGTCATGTGGGAGCTTGATTAGAAGCCTTTTTTGACAAAGTGGGTAGCTCCAAACATATTTCATCACATTGTTGCTCATCTTGGGTCAATAGTAATGGCGTTTGACTACATCTAAGGTCTTGTCCATTCCAATGTGACATGCAATGGTAGAATCATGACATTCTGCTAGGATGGTAGTTTTTAGATCCGTATCATCTGGTATCCACAACCTGCCATCATAAAAGGTGAGTCCTTGGGTGCTAGTGATGCCTTTGGATGATTGAGCACCTACAATTTGTATATTAGTTTTTGTAGCAGCAAGAATCTTGGGCCAGAATTCAAGGTCATCATCTTGATCTCATTCAATTCATCTTGATTTCTACCACCAAATTGTTTGCCATTGACATTTGGGTGAATGCATCTACAACTTGCTTCTTGCTTTCCACATATCTGATTTTCATGTTGAATTTTTGTCTCCACTCTGCCCACCAAATCTATTGACAAGAAAGATCTTTTTGTGTCTTGAGGTAGACTAGAGGTTTTTGGTCCGTCTCTACCACAAATGCCTTCTCACCAAGATAGTGCTTCCAATGCTTGGTTGCAAGGACAATGGCCAACTCTTCTTTTTTGGTGGTGTGATAGTTGCATTCTACCAGTAGCAACTTATGAGAGAAATACGCAATTGGGTGCTATCCATCCTACCATTCTTGTTGTAGGACTGCTCCTATTGCTACACTTGATGCATTTGTAGCCATCTTGATTGGATGTTTTGGGTCATACCATTTCAAGATTGGTGCATGTAGTAATGTGTCTTTCAACTCTTGGAAGGCCAATTCTTGTACGGTTCTCCATATCCACCTCTTCTCCTTGCTCAATAGTGTTGTTAGAGGTTGTGCAATCTTGGAGAAGTCTTTCACAAATTGATAATAAAACCTCATCAATCCCAAGAAACTCTTGATTGAGTCTGATCTTTTAGAGCACTAAAAAATGACCTCTATTTTATCTATTAACACTTGAATACCCTTTGCACTTATCCTATGCCCTCAGTAGTCTACTTTAGATTTGCCAAACTCACACTTTGAGATTTTGGCAAACAATTGATTTTGTAGAATCTAGAGGACTTCTCATAGATGTTGCTTGTGCTCTATCAACATCCTACTGTAGACTAAGATGTCATCAAGAAAAATGATAATAGATTTATCCAATTATAGATGAAATATGTCATTTATCAAACTCATGAAAGTGACTAGAACATCGACTTCAACAATGTCTTTGAGCATCATGAGATGCCTTTTGTACTCATCTCCAATTGTGATCCTTAATTCACTAGTAAATTTTTGCACGCTTTTTTCAAGCTACTTGACATCAAGCTTGCTTTGTGCACAACCTATCATCCTCAAATTAATACTTAAACCAAATGTGCAAATCATACCATAAAGAATATACTTTATGCTTTTGTCAGCATCTACCATACCAACTTGGATGTTTGCCTTGCGGTTGTTGAGTTTACCTACAATAACTCCAAGAAGGCAAGCACCAAATTCTCTCAATATGGAGAGATCCAAGATCCACTTGTTTTAGGTTCACTTCTTGCTTCCTCCATCTCATGTTTCTCATACTTCCACCTTCTTGTCCATAATATCTCAATCCCCACATCAAGCTAAATCTCATCTTGTTGTTGCTCAAAATCATCAAAAGCAATACATGGATCAACATTGTCATGGTCTCACCTTTCAACTAGGTGATAAGGTCATACTTTATTCTAGTAACCTACCACTTGCACTTGATACCCAAGTTCATAAAATTGCTCCTAATTGGATAGGTCCATTTGATGTTACCCAAATCATTTTTCTTGTTACTTATTACCTTGCCTAGTCATAAGCAAATCCACCTTGTCTTTCATATTTCAAAGTTAAAACTCTTTGTTTCTAATCCATCTTCCTTTTCCACTTGTGTCCAACTCCTATACTTATCAACAATCATGAGGAGTATGAAGCTGATTATATCCTTGCATGTTGCAACATCCAACTTGGCCACCAACAACAACACTAAGTGGAAAGTCCTTTGGGAAGTATATCTCTTTCATGATGCTACATGGGAGCCTCTTTCTCATCTCCATGATGCACAAATGGCCATCCAAGAGTTTGAAGCTTCCATGGTGATAAAGATATCACCAACTAGTCGTGGAGGAATATATAACAATATGGAGTTAGCAAACAAGTTAATAGAGGCTAATAAGTTAGAAAATATGCCAAATTAGCCAAGTAGTCTAAGAATATTCTAAAAGCATCTAGGAAACTTCTTTGTACCTTCCAAATATTGAGTAAAGTGTATGCCAAGTAATTAGCTTCTAGAAGGAAGCTTCTTGGCTAGCTTAGCTTGCACGCCAAGTAGGTAGTTTCTATCAAGAAGCTTATTGGCAAGCATCTCAGCTAGCTTAGCTTGCACTCTAAGAAGGTTGCTTCTAGGAAACTTCCCAAGAACCTTGTGTATTTCCTATAAATACAAAAGCCCAAGCTCATGCTAGGCATTTGGAGTTTTCTTCATTTGAGAGTACCAATGTGATCTTCCTTTTTGGTATCCCATTCTCCTATTTCTCTCCTTGGCATTTTATAGTTATAGGGTGGTAGGAGAGCTATGATAGGTGATAGTG
Organism: Lunularia cruciata; assembly: GCA_948567375.1. Classification (NCBI taxonomy): domain Eukaryota; kingdom Viridiplantae; phylum Streptophyta; class Marchantiopsida; order Lunulariales; family Lunulariaceae; genus Lunularia; species Lunularia cruciata. The sequence goes on along the minus strand of OX419757.1, from coordinate 14,395,064 downwards.
GAGCTCCAAGTCATGGAGGACAAGATGATAGAAGACGGACACATAGTAGGGATCCAATACATGCCCTTGCTTCTAATATAGTCATGACTACTCAGATTAAGCAATTAGAGCAAAGATTGGCTAGCATGGCCATAGCTCAAAGAAGATAAGATTCAGGTGATATAGCTTGCACTTTTTATGATGGTGATAGAGAAATCTTGGATTTTATGTGTGGAGTAGCATAGGTAGATGCATCTTTTGTAGTAATCAGGAGCTTAGTACATATCCTAATTACTCAATAGATGTTCAAGAGCCTAAAGAAGCAACAATGGAATTGGATTCACAAAGAGGAGAAATTGGTAGATAAGTCAAACTTCCCCAATCTTCACACTCTTTGAGGTACTATAGGAAATATCCATTGCTCTTAGATATCTTAGTGTAGGTGTGGTAGGCGGTGATGGAGTGAATGATGGATTAGGTACTAGTCAATCACCTACTACTACACAAATTGAGTTTAGTATGATGTTGGAGGCAACACAATTGATTATGTTCTACTCTTTGTTCTCAACCAATGACATGTTTACATTGGAAGTGGACCCAACTCTAGTGTTCTAGTTGGCTACCACACTTTGTGATAGTAGGGTTGATGTGTTTCTTGCTTCTAGAGCACAGGTGGTTGATGGTAGAGTTGACTTGATTGAGGAGCATGGGATCCGTTCACCTACCAATGGTTTTTGGCAAGAAACAATTACTAAGTTGGAGGAGTTACCAACTAGACTTACATTTAAGCAAGCTTGGTTCACACATATAGTTGTACTATTGGACAACTAGAGTGAGATTTTCTATTTGGTGGGACCTTCATGGAAGTGTCTTTACACCACAAAGGATCTTATTAGACTTTTGTGCATAACCTCTTATGTTGAAGAAGGCTATAGTTGTAAATCTTGGGCTCCTGAAGGCTGATGTGGACAAGGATCCATTTTAGATCCAAATATCTCTAGGAGATGGTTCTACATAGTACATCACATGTGGGGAGCTCATTTTTCAGATTCAATCTGGTCATCCATTTGATAACTCTATGGTGAGAGCTTAGGCCATTGCAACAATAGTAGAGTCATATGATGTGCTAGTTGGTGGAATAGTGCTATATCCCATGGGTTTCAATATTGACTATTGGGAGGAGATAGCTTCTTCTAGGCCAAGTTGGCAGTGAAGTGAGGTACATGTATGTTGCTTATCGATGCGCTTTAGTAATGGTAGTCTTGGCTCACTATAATCAAGGACCATGACATTAGTTTCAATTTTCAGTAGTTCTATTAATTTTCTTTGTGACATTAGAAAGGGATACTTATGTAGAGTATATCTTAGTACTATAGGATATCACTTGGATTTGGAGTACAAGTGGGGTCCATCCACCTTGGGTGTTCCATTATGGAGTTTTGAGGAGATATTGCAATAACATGCAGATCAATTGGTACCACAAGCTTGGAGTGGAGCCCTTGTACCACCAAGACACTAATATTAGGATAAGCCTTTGGAATCTATTACCTTCTCACCTTTGGATACCACACTTGTTTCTTGGTAGTATTTAGCAAAGAGAATATGCCCATTGGAGTTGTTTGGTAGGATTAACACTAAACTAGTTGCAATACTATAGGTAGGTATATGGGTTTAGAGGTACTTGTATATGGAGAGAGATGAGGCTACTAGGCAAGTATCTCTAAATCATGTGGCACACTTGGCCTATCAATATCCTAAGGTATTATTGATGTTTGTAATCAATGGTTACTAGAAGACCATACCAACAAACATTTTCATGTTGGGAGTGTAAGATCTAGAGAGATATGGTTCCTTTTATTTGGTGTTTTTGGATAGCCATGTCAAGGGCATACTATGGCTAGCTAAGGTCAAGGTCTACAAGGTCTCCATTCTAGTGTGTTTTGGGAAATGTTACTTATATTATGACATCTCTAAGTTCATGAGGCTATTTCTCCAACCTACATTTTGGAGAACATCCCTTTGATGGGTGATTCTCACACACTAGTGGTGGTGAGTACACATTAGGTCCATTCTTGGCTAGGATATGTTGTGTTGGATGCAACTAGAGTTGGATCACATCTCCATCACCTTTGTCTTTGGTGGATGAACCTCTTACCTAGAGAGGTTTTACAATGTGCATATGATTGGGTTCAACGACAAGCTACCTTACTATTAATGATATTCTGGATGTTGGATGCCAATCTCAAATAGTGGTAGTGGCTAATAGCTCACCTATGGTAGTGGTGAACCTTATTGGCCAGCCCAAAGCAGCCTTACCCACACTCATGAGTTTCTTAGGCTCATATGCTTTTAGAGGAGGAGGTCTTGGACTTTTTTGGGGATTCATATTTATAGTAGTTGGTGGAGCCCAAAGCCAATAAGAGATTGGGCAATGGGTTTCCATACTTGTATTATTACTATTTTAGTAATGTTAGAGGCATCCATACGTCAAGTATTAGGTCAAGCTATGGACCTAGTGTGGATTTTCAACTATCCTAAGGCAAAAACTAGAATTGCTAATTGCTAATCCAAAATTTACATAACTTAATTTTGTGGTTGAATCTTGGTATTGCCTATTGCCAAATTCCTTATCACCAAATTCAATCTTCTCAAGGATTGTTCATTCTTAATTTTGTAATTTTGTATCTTGATTTAGCATATAAAGGATTTTGCAATCTAAAAAGTGTAGTATTGTACCTTAATTTAGTGTAACTTGAAATTATAGTATTGTAACTTGGTTTGGTGTATCTTGTGGATACAACTTTATCTAACTTATAATTTTTTGCATGTTCTAATTTTGAAGGAAGCAACAAGTATTGAGTACAAATCTACTTACCATAAGTTTGTTAATTAACATGTTGAGTTTGCTCACCAAATTCTGTATTGTAGTTGCAATCTTTATAAGGATTTTTTTATTCCAATTACAACATAACAATCAAAAAATTGTAATGTTATATCTTGATTCAGCTCGTCTCACTCGTATCACTTAATCTCTCTTATAATTGTATGCATGTTTCAATTTCAAAGTAAGTATGAAGTATTAAGCACAAGCACCATACCATCTCATTGTTTATCTTGTGTCCTTGTAGTTCTTCTTGATCGTTGTTGCTTTAGTTCACAAGTGACTTCTTTGTTCTTTTAGTTAGCTTTTATTTTTAATTACATCAATTAGATACTAAGCTTGCATGTAGATTCATAATATATTGGATCTTGGCCTTGTGGTTTGTATTTATTCATCACTAAGAAAGCACTATTGAATGCTAGAGTGCTATTTGATTCAATATTTACTTGTATGTACACATTCTTGCATTTGCTTAATTCAACAAGTTATGGGCCCACATGATTGACATTCAATCTCCATCAATTTGATTTTTCTAGTGGAATAGAATTAGTTGATTCTCATATACAATAAATATGTAACAATATGGAGTTTAGCAATGAAGTTAGTTAGGGCTAATGAAGTAGCAAATGAGCCAAATTAGCCTAGAATATTGTAGAAGTATGTAAGAAGCTTCTTGGGAAGCTTCTCGGAGCACTTAGCTTGCACCCCAAGTAGGTAGCTTCTAGAAGCTTCCAACTAGCTTAGCTTGCACCCCAAGTAGGCGGCTTCTAGAAGGAAGCTTCTTGAGAAGCTTCTTGTGTAACTTGGCTTGCACTCAAAGTGGCTCAAGTAAGCTTCTTGAGGAGCTTCTTGAGAGCCTTGTATGTTCCTTATAAATACCAAGGCCAAAGCTCATGTTAGGCATTTGGATTTTCCCATACTCAAGAGTCCTAATGTGATATTCTATTTTCCTATTTCTCTCCTTGGTCTTGGTCTTTTACAAAATCTTTATTTAAAGATTAGGCATATTAAGAGATTGACTAGTGATAACTATTATCTATAGAATAAGCATATCAAAACCACCTTGAAATTGAAAGATGTGTGGCCATTATCAAGATGAAGTAGTAAAGACACAAGACAATATAGATTATAAGGACAAGCTCTCCAAATAGGAGAAAATGAATCAACTAACTTTAGGATTGATTGAGATATCAATTGAAGAAGACAAGCATCAACACATCAATGATGGTTAAACTTCAAGAGATGCATGAGAAGTTTTGTGTCCTTCCATGTTGAAAATAGTATATAAAGATAGAATAGACTTGAGGATGCATTTCATGCTTTGACATACACATTTGGGCCAATGATCAAACATATCAACAAAGTGATCAAATTGGTGGAGTAAATCAGAGATCTTGGTATCAAGTGCAAAGAGTCATAGGTTGTTCCTGGACTTCTTGGCAGCTTACAAAAAACATCTTTTGGAAGGACATGGTGGGAAGCAATAGAGATAATCTTTCTTTGGTGATATTGAAAGATCAATTGCTCATAGTTGAGTATGACAATGATTGTACTACTTGGATAATGTTATAAGAGACCAAAGGTAGAAAAGCAATGGCAATGAGTATGAAGCATGATGGAGATCATGCTAAGCTTATTATTTGGCTTATATTAATGGAATCTATCACTACTGCAAAAAGTTTGGCTACAAGAATGAGGATTATGAGAAAAGAGCAAAAACCAACTAACAAGCAAGGTAGAAAGAAATATTTACAAATTTTATTCAAGAGAGAGTTCCAATAAACCAATTTTCTTGCAAGAATTTGCATTTATCACTCTCCATATTGAGGATAAATGCACAGATTGGTTTATTCACTCAAGAGCATCTTTGCATGTGACATGTAATTAGGAGAAATTTATAAATTTCTTGAGATATCTCCAATAAGCATCTTCATTGCTTAAGGATAAAGTTTTGTGGCTTTAGGAAGGGGTGATGTCAAGCTAACACTTAGATCCACTAATTTAAACTAGGCTATCATTATCAAAGATATGCTATATTTTAATAATGCTCAAACTAACTTAGTTAGAGTAAGTAAAACTGTAGCATGTTTGGTTTGAGGATAAAGCCTACTGTATTCTTGACTCCCTTGGATGTATGATTGCTCAAGCAGACTTAGACTAGAGGTTGTATCTTCTTCAACTAAATGATATTGAGATAGCTCTTCTTGAAGGAAAGGTTGATATCATTACGCCTCATAGTTTGGCAAGGGAGACTTGGACATCTGAATGTGGATAACAACAATGAATTGGCATCTAACATAGGGAGTGGAATCTTCTTGAGACTAGGCTCTACTAATATAACAACTTGTGAGTCTTGCATGTAAGTGAAAGAACATAGAGAACCATTTCCATTATTTACAATCACTTCCAATCATCCCTTACAACTAGTACAATTTGATATATGTGTTCCTTTTAGCATTCTTTCAATTGGGGGAACTCAAGGTATATCCTTACCTTCACTGACTATTACACTAAGAGAGTTTTGGGTGTCTTAATTGGACTAGAGACTAGAGAAATTATGTATTTGGTGTTTTAAATCTCTCACTCAAAATCAAACAAGTAGAACAAATAAGATTTAAGGACAAATAATAGAGGTGAATAGATAAAGTAAATGGCTTCATTTTTATTTACTTATGGTATCATACATCATAGTACAAGTCCTTACTATCCATAAAAAAATAACATTGCAAAACAAGCAAAATGTATACTTTTTGAAAGGGTTAGATCAAGGCTTTATGGACAAAGTATTGAAAAAGCACAAAGGGAAAAAGCTATGCATACAATGGCCTACCTATGCAATAGATATCCAAGTAGAGCACTCAATGATCAATGGTAGTAGGCATGAGGAACTTTTGATGAGAAAAAAGTAAACTTGTTTCATCTATGGGTTTTTGGTGCAATAGCATACTTAAATATATGAGATAGGAGAAGAACAAAACTGGATCCAAAGTCTTTGATGTGTATACATGTTGGCTATTATGAAGATATTTATAGGCTTTATGATCCTACTTCACATAAATGGTAAAAAAGATGTTATTTTGTAAGAAGATCCTCTTTCCACCTCCCATAAAACAATTACATAGATCTATTCAAAAATATCTCATGAGTTTGACATAATTATACAAATCATGCCTTCCTATTCCCACTCCCACAAATTTGCAAAGTGCACCTAACACTCCTAATATTATCCCTATCTTAGTCTCACCTTCATCCCATTACAAGAGTAAAATCAAGTGAAACTTCTCTATTTGAGAATCTACAAGCAATTATTTCTAGCTTGATAAAACCTAAATCAGATGATTTCTTACCCCATTCATTGTCAAGAAGACTCATTTTTGTGACTATACATGGGTTACTCATACACAATTTGAGTAAAACATATTATCCCTTGACCAAGATATTGAGACCATTGTGTTTGTAATAGATGGTGACTTTGCTAATACTTGTGAGAAAAGGTCATGTGATGAAGCTCTACAATCTCCAAAATCTAGGCAAAGGAAAGTGGTAATTGCAAAGTCACACCAAGATAATCACACTTGGGATATGGTGGAATTACAATCTCAACAAAAAATAATCAATTGTAGGTGGGTCTTAATTCATATGGAGGAATCCAATCATTTAAAGTATGTAGTTGAAAGTTTTCATCATCAATGATATGGAATTTATTTTAAGGAGACATTCTTTCTTGTGGTTAAGCTCACTACTTTATGCACTTTGTTTGTCCTCAATATGTACTACAAATTTTTATTTATACAATTGGATGTTTGAACAATATATCTTTATGGTATATCAATATAGCAAGTGTATACAATTTTATCTTTAGGATATGCATGTCCTAAAATAAAGTTCTAGCAACTAGTGTGCTTCTATGCAAGATTCTATGGTCTTCATCAATCAAGGAGATGCTAGTGGCTACAATCAGATGCTTTCATGATAAAGCTCAGATCTTTTGGTCAAAAGAAGATGCTTGCTTGTACGTACACTCTACTTTAGTTATCCTACTAATTTATATTGATGATATTATCCATACTAGTGCATCCCAATTTCAATTGGACATGTTAGTGTTGTAATAAAACAAGAGTTCAAGAAGACCATTACCACTAGAATGGTGTCTTGAGATGAAGATAAAGGTAAATTATAATGTAGGCTACATTATATTGGATCTAGAAAGCATACTAGAGTGATCAAGTTTTCAAAATTGCACTCCAATTGCTACACCAATCGAGACTAATCTCAAGGTGAATAAGGAAGGGTTCCTGAATAACACAATTGTGCACCATCATATTTAAGTACAAGCATGTCAATGGCTAGTGTAGATGCTCATGTATGCAAGGTTGCTAACTTGCCTAGATCTAGCATTTGTAGTTAGTTTTGTAGGTCAATATTTTTCAATTTGTACCTTGTATCACCTTACTATGGTAAATTTTTTGTTAGATACCTCTTCATAATGCAAGAGTACAAGTTTGTGACAACACGACAGTTATAACTTTTGTGGTAAACAGGTAAGTAAAGTTCATTCCCAAAAAGATACTAGTTAGAAATGTCCAAATACGAAGTCAAATGTCACAAATGTGGTTCTTCTTAATTTCTTCTTTAGACTCTTGGGTAGAAACCATACCCAAAAGAGAGTAACAAGCGCTCAGTCTTGACAACTTGTCACAAATCACTCACTCATAATCACAACATAGCAAATCTTTCCAAACAATCTTGATTGTGATGATTTAGTCTTTATTGAAAATGGCTACTTCATTGAAAAACACTTCCGCCTTAGAATTATGGTCCACCCCTCCATTGAAGGCACAACTTCTTTTGCATCAACCCTACGCTGCACTCACAAATGCAGAATACTACCAACACTACAATTTCTATCAGATCTGTCAAGGCATTACTCCAATTGCACTTCACTTAGGATCAAACATACAAAATGAAGATCAAGGCTATGGAATCCAACATCCATCAAGCACATTGAATTCCACTTTGAAATTCTCCAAATACTCACCAACACAATCACAAGATTGATACTTGGAATTGAGCTCAAGCGACGAGCACTAAAAACACTTCGCTTTATATATCCTCAAGATTATACAAATTGAACAAAATGGCACTATGAACATTGCCTTTAAATAGGCAAAGCACTTGACAATTATCTAAATTCCTAAACTACTTCTTAACAACTTTACCAACCTATAGATCCAAAATGACAATGCATTGCTTCATATCTGCCCTTCAAAATCTCAAATATGTTTCTACTCCGATCCAATGTCTACTTCTACTTTTACCTTCTAAACCCAAAGTAACTTCACATACTGCTCTGTCTTCTTTGTCATTGGGTTTTACAATGGCTAAGTCCTCTATTGATTCTAACATTTCTTTACTTTGATCTACAATTAACCTTTTAGGTAATCTTTCTACGTCCCTATCTCATAACCCACTCTTCTCTAAAGTGTCAAATGTCAAATCTAAAGACACATGCACTCCTACCTCGCTTTCTTTGGGTGTAACTACTATCAATTCCCTTGCTAATTCTACTATATACTCATCAAGAATTGTAATTGAAAGCATGGGTACACTATCTACGCCTTCAATTTGTAACCCACTTTCCCTAATCGCTCATGTAAGTACCCAAAGACACTTACGCTCTAATCTTGCACTTCAGGTTCATTCATTACTACTATTTATTTTCTAATTCTATCATATCTTCAAATCAGAACTGAAATTGAAGTCATGAGTATCTTAAATATCTTCTTTCCTTACTCTAACTTCCTCTGATGCCTCTAGCAAGATTCCCAAAATCACTTTCACTGCACTATGAGATCCAACTACCTCAGATCTATTCACGTTCATCTTGAGTCAAGAAACTTCTAACCCAGTGTTGTAGAGACCCGAAGAACATGGACCCAAAGTATTGTGAACCCGAAGACACTAAACTACTCTGTACATCTACTCCCAAAACTTCAAAGGCTTGTAACTTCTGTTGCAGACCTCCAAACTCTATGATTTTGGTTGCAATGGAAAGCCCTAAACAAGACACTTCCAATGAGATATAGCACATATGATTTGGACTTTCATCATTGAGATATAGCCCTGCAGTAATCTTGACCTACAACTTCCATCCTTCCTTCGGTCTACACTCTTTCAGCGTCTGATCCAAGTTTTTCTTCCTCCGACACGAAGTAAGTTTCTTTGGATCTGATCTGATCCAATCCGAGTCCTTCTTCTTGCAACATGAAGTTGACTTCCTTGGGCCTGATCAAAACACAAGTTTCAATTCATTTCTCCTCCATGTGGTTTAAATTTGGTTTATAATGGTGCATCCGGATATACATCGTCCAACATCAGCAAGGCACTTCTTTTTCAAAACTCGTCCAAAATGAAAAATGTATGTACCACAAAGTTGCTCTTTCAACAAATTAATAATCCAAGCCTCCACAGATCTACATATTTTGATTGGACAGATAGTCATATAAACAAAATTTACCTACATGAAATCTCTCAAAAGTTTGCATAACAAATTGCTTCTCTTGTGGCGGTTGAAATTGCTTGATATTCCATTTCTGTTATATAAACAATTGACTACTCCAATTGATAGCTCTAGACACATTGAGAAAAAAAAAACCTATTATTAATATTCTTACATGGAAAAATTGTGATATGTGGAGATAATGAGGGCTCTTTGGACATGAGTAAAAATCATATCAATCATTCTAGAACTTCAACAACATTCAACATCATTTCATTGAAGGACAATATGATTTAGGAGATATATTAGTCAGGCAAAGAGATTCTTTTAAAATTTGGCCGATGTCCTGATGTCCTAACAAAACGACTTACACATGAGGCATGATTATTCCATCATGAAGTAGAGAAATATTTATTTTGTACCTTTCTTGAAGAAGAACCATAACGGAGGGAGAGATGTTGATCTTGTCTTGATCTTGGAGAGATGTTGATGTTTCTTGATGGTTGTCACTAGAGTTCACAAGTGACTTCCTCTTCTTTCAGTTAGCTATCCATTTCTGATTACATGCATTAGCCTACGTGCCTGTTCATATATATTAGATCTTGGCCTTGTGATTTGTATTCATTTATCTCCAAGGAAACTCTACTGAATGTCATCGCTCAGTCTGATTCGGTCTGTACCTGAATGCATACATTTTTGCACTTGCGAATTTCAACAGTCACATGACAGCTCCTACCAACAGCGGCTCCCTTTGCAGCACGCTGCTGCTAATTACATCGTATCTAGTCTTGAAATCTATTCTAGATCAATGAGCATGTTTGGAAGCTAAAGGAGTTGCTGCACTCAGCTCGGTAGTTCAATTTTCACGCAGAATGAGATGAATACATCTGGCAGTGGAAGACAAAGCTTCAAATCGCATTTGTGGAGATGTACAGTAGAGTACTCGCGTTCGAAGGAATAGTCACATTCGATTGTTAAATTATGACCATAACCCCTAAGGAGTGCGTGCAAACGATTGAAGGGTTCGACTGTCAGAGGCGTGAGGCAATGAAATGTCGGGTGGTCCTGGATCGTTCAATAAGTTCCGTCCGTCTCTGGGGGCCGGAATTCCGAAGACCAACTGACTTCCAGTTCCGTCGACGAACCGGCCGAGGCCGCCGGCGCCCTGAATGTTTAGACTGGGTATACCCTTCAGTTATCCGGTTGTTGGAACGTACCCGTTTTCTAGAACGAATTATTTTACACAAATACAAATTATTGGATATGACTGCATGCCAAAAAGTTCAGAAACATTCACCTGAGGTTATTTTTACTTTAGTTTTAACTGAATATTTGAAGATATTTAAGCCGCAGTTCTTGTAGTTCTTGGTAGGAGAAAATCGAACCAAGTTGAAAAGAATTGGACGTTGATTAAAAAAATTGAGAAAATTTGTTTATTAATCGATTGTTTTTCTCACATCTTTTGGGAAAATATAACAATTATAAATCTCTCATAAATTCTAAATATTCGATGACATGTATTCTTATTTTGCTGATTTTTATAATCCATTAAAGTCACTTGTGTGTCACCACAGTGAGATAGAAGGTATTTAAGAAAATACTCTTAATATAAAGAGATGAATCCTTGTACCAACTTCCAATACCTTAATTCCTATTTTGCAGATGTATATAAATTCAATAAAGTCAATTGTGCATTGTGCATCACTTGTGTATCACTACAATAGTATAGAAAGTATTTACCACAATATTCTTATTACATACATATGAGCTACTGGTATCACACAACGTTCTTCTATGAAGAAATTGAGGTTCTTCTAAATGATTGTAGATTTTGCGCATAAGAGCAAGGAATCCATCCTCAATGTGAGGATGTGAACAGTCTACAATAGCTTCAGCACAGCTTGGAGACGCAAGCAACCATACGCAAACGAAACAAGTATAGCTAAACACGAAGGTAAAACCGCCAAGAAAATTGGTGCAGCGGATCTTTTCGATGTGATCGATGATCTCTGAAGGGAATTCAATATTAACCACAACCGCTTCTTTTGCAAGTCAAGCACAGGAAAAAACACTGTGACACGGTATTTATTGAGTTGCTTATAGCTCAAAGCTTCGTACAAAATGATGCTGAGCTCTCAGCAAGCTGGAAGAGATGGTGTCACTGGGGTCGGTAATAGTACCGGTACTAGCCGAATTATTTAGGACCGATCAAAATTCCTTTCTCTAGAGTCTGCAGCTCGAGGATATGATGTCAAAATGAGCTTGTTTACTCGAAAGGAGCCATGGTTTCACACCCGAGGTGATGGCCACTTGGGACGCGAAGCATTTTAGTGGCCTCGAGGTAGAACTTGGTGCGCTCTTGTGCCTCAGAAGATGCATGACCGCACTCCGCCTTGCCTTTCAGGGCATTGATTGTGGTGCCAAAACCCCGTTGACGAGCACCCGCGAGATCGGAAGCACTTGGAGACCATGTTCCCACCATAATTTCATGGCTGGATGGTGCAGTACTGCTGCGAGGTGTCATCCATACCCACAGAGCTGTTTTGAACGACATGACAGCTTCTTCGGAGACCAGCTCTGGCTCAAGCAAGAGGTCGGCATCCAAGACCATACTTGCACGCCCATAGTTGTAGTTCCTGGAAATCCATCGTTGATACAGTTAGCTTTCTGGTGCTGAATAAGTACTTCCGATCAGTCAAATTCCCTCTAGACTTAGGTAGCTCGTTGCCATTTTTACTAGTCTAAAAAGTCTGACCTGCACAATTATCCAGGGTCCACTATTTTCTCGCAAGACATCGGCGATAGGGTAGTAAAATAGACGAAGTTCACTGAGGATGATTGCGGAAACTCAATTAGACAGGTATACATGAGAGCTGCTTACCAAGTCAGCTGCATGGCTCCTCGTGGGAAGTACTTCTTTCCTGGAACGCAGGCATAAGACTTATTGTCCTCGAGATCCAAGGAGCAGAAATCCTTCTCCTTATCATTATTGGAACCCTCGGTGATCGATAAACCTGTATGATACAAAAAGACAGGTTGTTATAGTAATGACTTGCGTCACGCCAAGCTAACCTTAACTAATGCCTGCATTCTCTGGCGCAAAGAAGCTCTTGATATTATAGTGGCACTCACTGGTCAAGTTGACAACCTCAACCAGCTCAGTTACTCTCATTAACTCACTTTTGCTCGACGAATTCACCAGTTGCCGATGAATTAATCAAGACCGTTCTATTGTTGAAAAACAAAGCACAAAAGCGCATACGTATCACACTTGTTTTAAACTTGGAAATGTCGTTCCATACATCTTCCTGTTCACAGAGTCGAAATTCCAATTTGCGTGATCTAATTTCAGACTTGTGTTACTTGAAGATTACAATGTTACATCAGATTGAGTTTCTCAAAGTCTTAGAACTTTCAGTATTAAGGCCATGTGCGACATTGTGTTTCTGCCCAAATTTTAAGGTGGTCAGTATCTCGATTTTCGTAGGAGCACCTAACCTGCATCCAAAAACATAATTCCCGTCCAAAGCTTCGAAGGTGCATATACCCCATGACTAAAGACTACGAAAAGAAAATACACTTTGCATTGGCCTTTTCGTTAATGTCTCAAGCTAATTCCTAGGTAAGAATGCAATGCAATGGTGGTGTATGATTTCATGGACGAAACAAGGAAATAACCTGCTGTTTCATGTTTCACATGAGCGAAAAATGCTGCAAGTTCCCTTTTCTGCGTTGGGAGATCCCCGGTGGTACCAAATTCAGGGAAGGCTGTAGCTGCTTCCAGGAACGACTCAAAGGTATAGAAGCTGCGGAGTCGAGCTGGGAAGAGCTCATCAAACATCTCAGGAGTGACCAAGTTCTCGAAAATATGTTTCACGTGTATGCTATCGGTTGCCTCTGTTTGCCTACACGGACCACTCATACATAGGGCACCGCATGAAGATTTATCAGTTGCACAAGCTCCCAGCATGTTGCAGCAGAGGTTGTCAGGGCAAGGCCTGGTTCTACCACACTGTGCTGCTGAAATTTCATGCACCATCGAAGTCACCACAATCAGCAGTGCAATCTTTAGCAGCTGCTGATGCTTGGGCTTCTCGACCAACATCGCAGGAAATATGCGAGCCATAGATTGTTGCTGCACTAAGCCTGAAGTGGAGTGAAAATTTGCTGACGATCCAGAAACGTCAATAGACACTATGGATATCCACACTTGGATACTGAATGGAAGTTGACCAGCAATTTATAGGAATTTGGATGATGGTTTTACTCTCTTTCAGATAAATATGTTACTGTAACCGCCCGGCCTTGTAAATTTGATTCCCTTCTCATAATAGAAGATGCTGTGAGCGTTACAGTTTCTGATTACCCTCATTGGTTTCAGTCAAGCTGATTACCAGTAAGCTTTCTCAATACGGCCTCCCATGTCATATTTCCATTGGACAGCTTAGCCAGGTTTGAGACTCTGGTTCGTGTTGAGAAACGTTTTAGGATATGTGTAGCAAGAAAGAGCATCGATGGTTCAGTTTGGATTTTGTAAAACACAAGCCGATTTGAACGGCGCTTGATTACATCAAAACTTCAGTCTTGATAGATACTTCCGGGGGTTGTAAATTTCACATTAGCAATTTCTGAAGAGGTTAAATAAAACCCACCAACTGTTAGAGCCTCGGGGCTTCAACCATCCATCGAGGTTTGTAACAGTACATAAAAGCGTTACATGTACCAGCAAACATAAACATGACAACGAGACCTTCAGCAACTGATTGAATGGATTTTTCAATCATTTTGTTCCCGAGGTCCTGTTTTTGGATACCGAGTGACAGCAAGATTTGCTTTCTCCATACGTATGCGCTCTCGGCTTCAAGTGCCTGTGAGCGATTCCTTTGCAGATGTGCATTGAGTGGAGCGTGCAAGGAATCAGAGTATGTCATGTGTATCTCCCTTCTACATCTGCAAGGGAGTAGTGCAATACTTGAATGTTGGACTCACGCAATCTGTTGGAATTGGGTGCTTGATCCACATCTGAAAAGTACAGGTCTGGACGGAGACTCAGAGCAGCCAGTCCGGCGGAACAGGATCAAACACACAAGTCTGCCAGAATGATATTCATCACGTTTCTACCTAGCACCCAAGGACAGAATAAGCGGATCTTTAATTTCACTAACTTTATCGCGTAGCACTTGTTGACGACTCTTCAAAAGCTTTCAAGATAATCAACTCAGCTGAAGATTTCAGACATCGAAAAACAGGAGAAAATTGGTCGCTCTCCCAGCACAGTTTTCTCTGGTGAATTCCCTGATCCTGAGTGCGACTTATTTTGGGGTGTATTTCTTAGTGGCTTACATTCAGAAACCTGTTCGTAAGCCAATTACACAAATGCGTCAAATGGGCAAATGTTGAATGAGACATTTGCGGAGTCCGCATCTGTATTGTAGGGCAGACTGTCCATCTCGTTGTGTAGCCAAAACAGTTAGTTGAATTTAATCAGGGTCGCTTCTACGCCCGACAACTGCATCGATATATAGTCGCTGCTCATACCGGCTCATGACTTACTTCCAAACGTGTCCTGGTGTGCTCGTTTCTCCAGTAGTGACGACGTTCAATCTCCTGATCCAAGTATATAATCCCTGTTCTCTATGCAGTAAATAGACCAATCGAGGTCGATCGTCTCAGTGGCTTCAGAACATGTAGATCTTCACTATCCTTTTAGATTAAAAAATGGTGACTTCGAAATATTGTGGCGGTCCCTGACTTCTCAAAAAGTATTTCCATCCAAATTGAAAACCACTGGCAACATCCACTGTTAGTTCTGACCGTGAGGAATTTCATAGCTTTGAAGCTTCAGCAGCAATCTTGTCAGTTGTCGTGGATCTGATGATTACAATTCCAACCATGTCATCAACTCTAGAGCTCGACGACCACATTACATCATACTTTACTGATACTTTGTGGTGATGATCACAAAGTCAAGTAGTACTCATCTCGAGATGAGTGTGTAACGCTACAGTACCAATTTGAACTAGAGCATGCACAATACCGAACCGCCAAAGTGACTGGAACCTTAGTGGGTGGGTTTCATGATATATCGCGTACTGCGTCGATCGACCTTACTTGGTAAATGTTGCGTCACGGCGTTCAGAGGCTACGTTGTTTCGAGGCAAATGATTAGCGGAGCCGGATTTCAATCCATAGATGTCAGTCGGAAACCTGATGATGTCACCGGACGGACCTGTCAACCATTATTCTCAGATAGGCGACCTGTGATATCGGAAGGACATTTAACGGCAGGACCCTCAACCAAAGGACTACCGTAATCTCCTTCATCGGTCGATTGTGATGATTTAACCCCGGGATCGGGTTAAATTTCTACATATTTTGGGAATTACCGAATATGTTCATATGTATTTTTCTATCAATATCTTCGGCCTTTTTCTAACTGTGTCTTCTACATCAGTTCAAGAATCGAGAAGTTTTAGAATAATAAATAAATTCTCATTTAGAAAAAAGAGTAGTCAGTCGAGGATAAAGAAGTAATGTGAAATAAATAAATAAATATTTGAAAGTCAAGACATTTTACATCTAAATCCATTGAATTTCCTTTATTTATTATTTTATCTGGGTTTTGTACCAATCAGATTTATACTAACAAGTTGTATCGTTAGTATATCCGTAAATTTTTAATAATTTGACACTTCTTGAAATTCTAAACGAATTCAAGAATTGAAACAGTTCACAAAGAAGAACTCTATGCACAATGTCAAGGAGAAATATTAAAGATCCATTAATTTCTTAATATTGTAGAAGTATAATAATAAATATTATAAAAGGAAAAGAGTTTGGATTGACCCTACTCTACAATTGTAGTTGACACAATCATTCTTGGCTTCAGTTGGTCTACAACTCGTGGATGGGGCCAAGAATGTTAACCCAACAATGCGCATTAACAAGGCTAAAAGAAGTGGACACACATCAATTGGGAATGCCGTGCAGCACCTAAATGGTTGGAACGTGAGATAAAAATACAGTCTTCTGCTCATTTTGCACACTCGGATGATATTTGAAAGAAGAAGTCAGAAACTAAAATTGATAGGCTTTAAATTTGAGAAAAAAATGGAAAATCATAACGATAAAAGTTAACAGATAAGAAAACAGATGGTTCAAAACACATGGTTAAATATCACTATCATAAGAAGAATTCTGTTCAATTCCTATTCAAGAACTAGAAGTTCCTGTCTGAAATTTAGTGAAAACATCTTTTGCCGATAAAAATAAAATTTTAATATCAGTGTCTTTCATGTTAAATATCTGTACAAGATGTTTTAATTTTTTCCAATCTTGCATTGGATTATTATTTTGGGAATGAAAAGGAATCGAAGTTTATGTACGAAAGTCTTTGTGTAAAAATTGCTAAAATATTGAATAAATAGAAATAAAGAATAATCTCTTTAAATTTTATAAGAAAATATTTCAATATAGAAAATCTTTTCATAATATGATATTACATTACAACCCAAGTTTGATAACCATGAACCATTTATGTAATAATGTTTAAAGGTTTAGAGTTATTTTGGCAGAATGAGTATGTTCTTTCAGTCCCTTGGTCATAGTCCACATTAAAAGGATACTTTCTAGAAGAATGTCACTTTATTACACCAATTATTATTATTCTTCCCGTGATATGTTAGTGTTATTGATGAACTTGAAATAAAATGCATATAACTCGAAGAGATTGTCAAATTTGCCAAAGGAAACCGAACAATACAACTCAGTGATTCAATTTTGTTCATTACAAGTTGAGAATAGAACAATGATTGATGACTGCAGTGAAAAGTCACGGAGTATCTCTTGATTACAATGACTCTCTAAATCGGTGATTTTGACATTAATGGATCAGGTAAATGAATAATCCTCTCAACTTTAAACAGTTCTCATTGCCATCATCCATGTTCATATAAAGTCTATGGTCACTAAAATTCATGAGTGCCAAGTTAGGGGAGAAATACTTTAACCATTAAAGTAAAACAGAATTTTTAACTCCCATGTGAAGGTATCTAGATCATGATACTTTGCAAGCCCGAACCATACAAATCGATGGTCTAAGATGATGTTCCATTCTCCCATGCACCCTTGTTCTCGTAGAATGCGCTCTAACTTGGGTGGGTCTATTGGCAACTAAGTTTTAGATCTAGTGTCCAGAAGAGTTGTGCTTTACTGTTTCGAAAGGGTGAAGTTTTAGCGATTGACTTGTTCACTTTGAACCTTCCTCCTTTCATCTCCTATGCAAGGTAGATGAAGTATTGGTTGTATGTTGAAGTCGGTTTCCACTGAATCGAAACTAAAGTGATTCTCGCGAAGTTATGATCATAGTAACTGAACGTCGATTCTTACTGTATAATCCACCCTTCCATGATCGTTTAAGTACGACTACTACGTGATCTATCGAGAATAAGAACCATGGACACCAAGTGCCCACTGCCTGGCCGAACGGGTTCAGCGTTATCAACTTCTTTTCGTTGTCTGCACAAACTACTGTGGGTTGGACAGTTCGTGAGTCAGACGTCAAGGGTACCATTCTCAACTTCATATTTCATAGTACATGTTAGACAGCCTGTTTCTATTGTTTCCTATTTTCATATGAGATAGTATATCGTATGTTTTTTAAGTTCGCAGACCTCGTAGCATATTGTAGATAGCATATAGCTATTGTTTTACAACGAACACCACTGGCAGGTGCAATTCCCACGAGATACTTCTTCCGATTCTCTTGTAACATATTTTAGACAGCATATATCTAGTGTTTTACAACAAGCACCACTGGCTCATACGAGATACTTCTTCGGATGCTCTTGTAGTTCGTAGTCATAGCTAGTAAATCTGAGGAGCAGTAAGACAAAATTCTCAATAATGCAGAGTTCTCAGTCCGATAC
Source organism: Lunularia cruciata (assembly GCA_948567375.1). NCBI lineage: Eukaryota > Viridiplantae > Streptophyta > Marchantiopsida > Lunulariales > Lunulariaceae > Lunularia > Lunularia cruciata. The sequence continues at coordinate 14,376,778 of OX419757.1, read as the reverse complement.
TGTTGAGGCTTAGCCCCATTTTACCCCTTATATCTCTTCCTTGTACGGTTTGATGAGTTTCGGATACTCTTGTAGTTCGTTGACATAGCTAGGATGTCTGAGGTGCAGTAATGCAGATTTCTCATTTCGATACTGTTGAGGCTTAGCGCCATTTTACGCCTTACATCTTTTCCTTGTACGGTTCGATGGGTTGTTCCATCCTGCTTGGTATTCTCCACGGTCGCCTTCCTCTTCGTTCCTGAGCATTATGTCTCTTCCTTGTACGGCTAGATGGGTTTCCCCTACGTCTTGGTATTCTACGCGGACGCCTTTCACTTCATTCCTGGGCAGAGAAGCAAGTGTTTAGGTTTGAAAACCTAAATCCTGTACCGGATCTATGGCTTTCGACAGTGAGCGGCGGCGACGATAGCGTTGGATGGTGGATTGAGAATTTCACGCTTGCAGGGGTGTGTGAATGCCTGCAGTTGTTTTGATTGATGGCTCTTGAAGTAGAGGGCTTTAGTGCAAGAGTAAGGTGGTTCAGGGAAAACGAGAAACGAGAATGCGCGACAATCTCACCTGCATCCATTTAATATCCACGAAACAATATCACACCTGGGGGAGTACGCCCCTTCGCCAGCAATACGCATGAAAGCTTACTTTCAGCAGAGAACCGTAGAGAATACAAATCCAGATGTACGTTGAGAATGAGAATGACTCCAATTCCGGGGTAACAAACTTCCAAGAATCAACAGTTTAGAGAGTCCACTTGCTAGATGGGAACCGCAAGTTAAGTTACAATTGCTTCGATAGTGAGAGCACGTAACAATCAAACGTTGCTAAGTTGAGTACATTTGTCCACCCGTATTTGATCCATGTCTTCACTTGACACTGGAACAGTCCGCCTAAAGCTGAAGAAGGGTTGACTAAGACTGACGGAAGTAATTTAGCAGCGGCGCTTATGTACAATGTCCTGGGCAAGCAATATTTCGCAGCACGCCATTAATGTGATCGGAAGCAACTTACGGAGAAAGGTCGACTCAGGCAGTCTCATCCACATCTGAAGCGTTGATCATGTTGCTGGAGCGGGGAACGTCAGCTTGGCCCAGGCTTTCTTCTAGATATATTTAAGTCGTGACTCGAGAGAACGTCATTCACTCATGGAGTCCACATCTGTTTTCATGGTAGAATATGTGATGGGGGGTTGTATGATCGGTCCGTAGTCACATTGAGATGCTTGGTGGGTGGACCTCTCACACCTGTAACACCTCATCGGGTTTTGGCAGTCGGGCCCCATGTGAGAGAACTCGCCGCATTTGCAGCATCTCAGTAACCGATCTTCGTACTCGATATGAACCACTTCGGTGAAACCTTTCCCGAGAGGTATCCGAACGTGAGGAACAGCTCCTTTTGTGTGTAGGCATGTTTCCACCAAAACTCTGATGGTGAAAACCCCATCTACATTTGTCTCCTCCAGCTGCAGAACTTCGCCAATGGGTGCTAAGATTTTCGGAAGGATGATCTGTGCCACCTTGGACATGTGCTGCAGAGATAACCATAACAACTCCTTGATTGCTTGCTCGTGCGGTTTATCAGGGTTAAATTCAGGAGTATAAGGACTTATAGCCGCATACCGGTCCATCAGAAATAGCGGACTGAGTGACAAGAGTTTGTCCTGCTCCTCCGAAGAAAAACAGTTAATTATTAGGAAGTCATTTTCTAAGAGAGACTCTAACTCCGCCTTGATGTCGAAGTTGAAGTAGAGACTCATAAACCATTGTTGCAGCTCGTGGATAGTTGGCTGGTACCTAGGCTCGAACTTCAGCACCACAAACTGACGACTGTGTTTGTCGAGCTCCGCTTTACGGAATTTCTCAGAATTGATGATATGGAAAGGCTCGTCACAGTGCTTCACATTTTCGCAGAGTGCTTGAATTGTGCAACCAGGAATCCACTTCGAACCACTCCACCTTCGTATCCGATTGCAGGACGGATCATTGCAGGTTTGATGTGGGTCTCGAAATCCGTAGGGTAGCTTCACGCGACCCATATCCAGAGAATATCCGCAAGACATGATCTAGATATTGCAAGAAACTGCAAAACATCACCAAAGTCCATCAGTGTAGGCACTGGAAAAAACAGGAACATCCGCATGCACAACTCCGAGGGACTTGGAGTCCGCGGACATGTCACGAAGAATGTCAGCGTTCGCCAATCGGAAATATCATTTAGCTTGTATCTCCTCAACTGCAGTCCACGAATTGCAGTTGAATCAAAATTCTTCCTGTCCGTCAGACGAACAGTTTACAGTATTTACCTTTGGGCGATTAGTGAGGTCTCGACAGCAGGGAGAGCTGAGTTTCACTCATTGATCGTCCAACTGTCGCAAAGACACAGGGCAGAAAACCTCCAGATAGTGACACTACCAAACATACCAAGGCATGTGTGTTCACTGAAATTTTGCCACAACTGCTCACTGCTCTGTGTTCATGGATGTGATGACGACAATGAAGCAGCTACTGTTTGCCCCACTGCTCCACAATCTTCCACATAGGAAATTCTCCTGAGAGTAGAGTGAATTGTAAACTTTCTCTTCACAGGAAGGTGGTCGTAACTTCATGCCTTAGAACTCACATACGCCGCTACACGTCGTTCACGTCTGCAACCGGCCACCCAGGAGTTTGAACAGCTGAAACTATGTCGACTCATCTCCGGCGCATTTCAAGTTCACGTGATGTTTGTGTGTTCGATTGACGATAGCCAAAAATTCAAGCACAGCATAGACGGCCAATCAAAGTGCTGTTTCCTCTTCTGTAAAAGAGCTCCAGACACACGGAGGATAGCAGATATGCCGCTGAAGCTGCTCCACTTATGTTGTTATGTGCTCTCATCAGGTGAAATAGCACCACAAAGAAGCAGTTAAGAGACGTAAAGACGTCTGTAGCCTTAAAACACCATCGCATTCAATCACTGAAATTAAATGAGTCTATAATCTGCACTGAATTAGCTCTCATGGATTTATTCGCTTGTCTCGGCCTGGAACACACATTTGGCGAGGTTTTCGTCTGACTAAAGATAGTACAGTAGCACAGTCTGGACACGCATGCTTACTAATCGAAGAGTACTAAACCAAAACAGGGACAATAATCCTCATATCCTACCACACAAGTACATCTTAGCCGTTCATGATCATCCTGAATAGGCGCATTCTGCTTCCAGAGCCATGAAAGTAAGGTAGAGTAGTTCTTTATTTCACAACTTTTGACAATTCTCAGGTTTATGCCTGTTTGCAACTTGACGGCGCTGCATGGCCAAACGGATTGCACGCGGAAAGTCTCAGAGAGTTAGAGGCCGGCACGCAATACATGTCGTCTCAACAAGAGAACGTTGGTTGCCACCCTCTCAGGTCGTGAAATGTAAGTGCAAAAAATGGGCAGTCATGAAGGGCCAAGCCACAGCAGATAATATGACAGGAAGTCTTAATTGTTCTGCCCAGGTGTTTTACTCAACAATCCACTGTACAGGTACACAAGATGTCAGAAATTTATTCCACATTCCTTCGTCCCTTCGAGTTCGGCAGCACATGTTAACAAACACAGTCAGTAGAAGAATACGTTGAGGAGGTTTTTAGAGCTGATGTACAACTTCTTCCTACTACACGTATATGTCGTGACTCCGCACATGCAACCGTTCATACCAAAGTGCTACATCTGACTTTTACCACCACCAGTGAAAGGAGATAAGGAGACGCGCTTAGGAAGAAAAAAGGCGACCGCGTAGGATAGCTTAGGATAGCTTAGGATAGCTTAGAGGATGCGTTCTAATTTCTTTATGAGTAGTAGAAAATATTTTCTTCATACCCAGAGCTGTACAACAGGTCCTGCGGCTATGTAAGAGCATAGCGGTGTACTATATGGTGCGGTGGTAACATAGCCCGCAAATGTTGGAGAAGCAAACTGTATGCACTGAGTTCCAATTGGGGAAAACTGGAAGTCACCTGGATAATAATCATATGTGAAATTAGTCACTGAGATCTGATATAGGGAAAAAGGCGATTGAGGTGGGGTACTCTGCGCAGTACCATTTCATAAGCAGAGAAATTGGATTTGGTCGGGTGTTACGCTAACACCGGTGTTTTTTCCTAAGTCATTCGGAGAAGGTTGCCAAAAAGTTACATGAGCAGGAGGATATATATAATTTAGCTCCGGTTTTCAAGAAAGCAGAAATGGTTCCAACCCTTGAATTTATGACAAGAAATCCTATCTGGAAGGCCGACAATGGTTGGAAACTACGGGTGAATCTCTCCTCCGCCTCTTTAGCTTGGGCTAGAAGGATCCCCAAGCCCCAACCAACTTTTTAAATCGATCACTTATTTGTCCATTACCTTTGCCACCAGGGGAACCTGAATATGCGAACTCAATATAAGAAGTCCAACAGGATGTCGCAAGGGTACACAGAGTGACTAACACATACAAGGCAAATAAGGTAAGAAGCTCTTCATTGGGACAAGCTCTTCAACAAACAATCGGTCAAACGAATCTTTCGCCAAGTCATGACAAGAAGAGATAACAACGATAGAAGATGACAAGCTATATGAGGAGAGAATGCTCGTGAGAATGCTAAACTTTCCACCATGTAAACATGTGCAGTCAGCTTAAGCTTAAGCTTAAGCTCAACTCCAGTTCCGTAATGCATTGTCATTCATAACCCACCTGCCTATTGATCCTTTCCCTAATCATTTTCCTCATTACATTGTTCCAGAGTTGCCTATGTTATCACTCTGCAGGAGAAAGAGCAGAATCGAATGTCTAGATTTAGTAGCCACGTGCAGCCAAATGTGTTAACTCTTTTGACTGATCACTAGATTTCACTCGGAGATGTCTACAGGGCGCCTTTCGGGCTTCAAAACCTCTAAAATGGAGGCCTTTAAGTTCTGAATGTAAGGAGAGTTAAGGGATCATTTGCACAATACAAAAGCCGCATGTTGTATAAGAACGTCCTATCTTCTAGAACAAAAGAGAGAAAAGGGCGACCAGATGGGAAGGACCCCCAAGCCCGTACAAAGGTGAGACAAGATAGGTAAAATGGGGCTAAGCACCAATAGGGTCGATATGAAGAATCTGCCCTACAGCACCTAAGATAATAGATTAGGTAGATAGAATTGTTCTTTTAGAACAATGCATCGCTGTACGAGTGTGAGGAGCTGGTCTTTTACATCTTGGCGTTAGACCTCCGGAAGAACGAGAAAGGACGTTTCAAAGACACTCAACTGTACCTGTTTATCGATGTACTTTAACTCCATATATCTCCTAAATCCTTTGTTCTTGTACTAAATCCTCCGCCTCGCCCCACCCCCACCCCACTCCCCCAACTCCAAAAACGTTATGAAGATTCGACCTGACCTAACCTGTAGCAGTTAGTAACCTCATCAAAAGGATATTTTATCTTCATATACTGGGCTTTGCAGTATTAAGAGCTTGTTATTATGAATCAGAGCACGGACGACCAGATCTTTGGCGTCATCATTCAGCTTCTTCAAAGTCTTCATCATCTGGATGGCAATGCGTTCACGAAGGCATGTTACGCGGAACCCGTCAAACTAGTAACAATTTTATGATTGCTGTCAAATTGATGCAACCGTGGCCATACAAGTCCAGCATGGAAGAGCAGGAAAATATTTCTCACATCCTCAAGTTTATCTGTACATTGATCGGCTTGCTCCATGATCCTTCTTCTCTCTCCTATCAAAGGGTTCACAGGGGTTTGAGTTCGCTGGTCTGACATCTCCGCGCTCTGCACATGTATTACAGATTGTAAATCACATACTTGCCAATAAGGAAAGTCTGCGCAGTCACACGTAAAGCCGAGCGTTCAGAGTATGAATTTCCAGATGTTTACTCATATTCTTGGTGTGAACAAAAGCCCCCGACTCAACCTCCCAAAATCCAGGAGGAAGAACTGGAGACACTACAAGCATACCGTTGAGAAAAAACCATCAATCTCATCCCCCATTGCCATCAGAATGAAACAGTAAAGAAACAGACTGACTAGTTAATCTTGGTCTCTTGATATGAACAGTTGATGACATGAACGACCCTTCACCTGAATCTGCTCCGAAATTTTAGCGGGAGATCTCGATTTCTCAGGCTCTGCTCTTATCCGAGGAGAAACCCTCTCTAGACAAGTTGCAGTCGGAGAGGGATTCCCCTGAAGAGATGGCTTAGTCAATTGGGACTGAAGAAATCGGTAAGAGTCGTCACTTGTAATCCTGATCGCAGAAAAACCATGTCAATAGACAGGAAGCTAGGGGACGAGCCACCTTAAGGTACCAGGGGAAGTAGAATGCTGTTGAGACTCTGATTTACATTCCATGATTATCCTTATAACTTGCTATGAGGTTCTGTTTCTTTCTGGAGATACCCCTCCATGGTTCTCATAAATTTGCTATGAAGTTATGTTTCTATCTTAGTTCATTACTGCAAATTCAATCGTCAGTAAATCTCTGTAACGCGTCCTTGATTAAATAATCGAACCAAAGATAAGCATGGAGTTTCAGAGTAAATTGGTAGCACATGTTTCCAGTTAATTCGTAGGGTGCCAAGAAGACCTCCAAGTTCCAAGTTCCTAAACTCTAGAGTATCTCATACGTCATTTAAAAACCCAAAATTCCGGATATAGTGGCTGGATATATTCAGAACTTGACGTACCTGTTCGCATCAGAAGTCTTACTTCTTACGAAGTCGGCAGGGCCGTGAGTCCTCTTGAGTAGATTTATGTTCCCTTGAATATCATTATTTCTCGACTTGAATGCGTGGGAGTTAGGTTGGAATTCAGTGTGCTGACGTACTCAAATTTACATCCATCGATTTGGCCTCTTACGGAGACTATCTAGAACTACCATATATACAGATGAAGAAGGTAAGCTGGAAATGATCATCTTTGAAAGGAATATGCTTAAGAGCCTTGAATGGTTCATTCTGAGAGTAACAAACCTGTAATGCTATTTTTCTCTCCTGTGTATGTCCTGAAGACAGCAGAATGCTGCTCCTTCCCCTTAGTGTACTGCCTTCAAGCTTAGTTGTCGACCGTAATCCACCTGGGGATTGTGCTAAGGCTTTGGATGTTTCCCCAGACCTGTGAGCGGATAAACGGATTACGCTTACAGTAGAAGCTCATACGCATCTCATGTGCCAAGATGTCATTGGCACTTTGGAGCAAAGCTACTTGTTTAACTCACCTGGATGACATTAACGTTTTGGAAGGAGTTGTTGCTCTGCTCAGATTCTGGCCTTGCATAAATCTGTTTGAAAGACTAATTGGAAGCAGGCTTGTTGTGGTATGGTCACGTGCTTGTCTTTTTTTATCTCTTCTCCTTTGGCTTTCATCCGCGAATTTTCTTTTCCCGTTTTGCGTATCTCCGCTATCTCCCTGCTGTTCAGAGTCTTCAGGTTTAGTGATGTTCCGCACTATTCGGGGAGGCTTGTTTGTGTTTGCGTTTCGCAAGCGCTCATGACGCTTAGATAAAGTGGTACGGACTTCCATCACTTTCTGTACCGCCTTCTCCTCTTTCTGTATAAAATTTCCTGACAGCAGCACCATATTTGAAATTTGTGGACTTCCCTTGACGTCTGTCTTGGGTGGCATGGTCTTGGACTTCGCCAGCAGATTAGTACTCGAGCGATGCTGTTGGATCTTTGAGGCAAGCAGCGAAGCCTGCAAAGGATTCTTTAATTTTTCACCATCGGAAGATTCAGTCGCTGCAATTGTGACCGCCGCTGTGCCGTCCTTGGGATTAGCGAGAACTTGCTCTTCCTCCACGATGTTTCCGTCGTGTACTGGTGGATTAACTTGAGGCCTGCAGCAGAGCACGAGTCAGAGCGGATATCGGCAAGGGCCCAAAGTAACTATTATGATGAGAGAGAAATTTTTTTGAAGAGAAGCTTGAGATCTTTCAAAATAGCACTCGGTTAGGACGTCAGGCATTGGAGAGGACGGCTGTCATGTAGAGTGGGAATCGAGAAGACCTTCATGTCGTTAAATTAGAGAGAGGAAATCTCATAAAAGAATGCTGCTCCTGCTTAGCGCTTCCCTTCCAAGCTCACACACTTCCTATCCAATCACACACAGTACTTTGACGTTCCTAGCTGATACTAACCGCGTAGCTAGCTCCGCCTTCTCGGTTTCCACTCCATCAGTCGCAAACAGAGGGTATTCTCTGCCCATCTTGCTGAAGTCCAAACCGAATTGTAGGTCTTGAATGTCCTTTGAAACTCTGCATAATTCAGCAATGGGATAGTCAAAAGAAAGTAATAAAATACCGAGTACTTTCACGGGGTCTTAAAGGGCAAATGAGAGGGTGGCCAGTTTAGACTATACGAACTTAAGGTTAGCCGATTCGATTTCTTCGTTTGTCTGCTCAGGAAGTACCGAAGCAGAAGTGATATGTCGTAGACCTGTGTCGGCCACCAATTTATCGTTTGGCTTGGCAAATTCAGGATCTTGAACTTCAATCGCCCGAGAATTCTGCTGAGGTTCAACTTCATTCATCACGAGAGGTTTCTGCTCTTCAGCAGGAGCACAGCAGCCTCTTTCTGGACTGACCTTTTGCTGCTCCTTTATGGGTGCAGAACACAAGTTTTTCAGACTCGTCACTTCATCGGGCTCCTGCTGTGTCTTTGTGAGCTTCTCTTCCTCCGAGCGGCCGGAATTTCTGATGTTCATTGACTTGGACTGTGGTTCTACGTCTTCGGCACTCACTGCTCGGGTAGGTTCAGCCTCAACTTCCACCTCAACTTGCTTTGGATACGCTTCATTGGTTAAGGTCTCCAACCTTGTTACAGGGCCCGAGTCTTCTTTGTTTCTGCGAGGAGAAGAGTGCCAAGATTCTGGAGAATGATCCTCGCATGACTTGCTGAAGTATGGTGAAAAGTTTTCTGTAACACTCCTCTCCAGCACTTCTGTCGTAACTCGAGTTTCAAGCGTAACATCCATTTCTACGGAAAGTGGATGTTTCGTTGACGCGATAGCCTGATTCGGGACTGAGATTTTGCTGTTTTCTTTACTAATGAGCACGATATCTGTCGCTTCAGATGACATTTCCTGACATACCTCTTGCGCCTTATCTTGTTGCAGTTCCCTCTCAACTGTATTCGACAGAAAGGGCTCAATCTTGCCAGATTTGGTCTCGGGAATGGGTTGAACTGTTTCGGATACGCTCTGCGATGTAACTTTGGCTATTGATTGAGCAGAAGGTTCAGGAGAAGCAAATCCCTTCTTGAATGAGTCTTCTAGATCCAAGTTGTCAAATCTGGAAAACAATCAAAGAACTCTTGACCTTAGCTACTTGGAAAAGCTGTGAAACTAATATGAGTCTCGTCTAAACAAGCGCGGACTCTTAAGAGCAACAGAATGTTGGAGTTCACCAACCGTTTGAAGTCGAGCGAAAAGTCGATTTTGTCTGCTATCCCCTTCTTTCTCTCAGAAGATTTACTTTTATTTGGTGGACTGGGAGGAGAGGAGAAGTCTAGTCCTGACATGTCAATGTCAAATGCTGGAAGTTTGAAAGTAGCTTCAAAGTCGAAGTCTATGTCCCTGCATGACCACGTTGAGAGATTTTCGATTACAGTTTGAATATACGCGCGCATATATCAAACTGCTCGTATTATGATTCATGAAGGCTTTCATTAGGTAGGGGCTACCATAGCAAAGTAGAAGGCATTCTGCAATGTGCATGCTGTATGAGCATCTCGGCACGAAAAGGTTAAGATACCGCCTTGTAATGAAGAATCTAAACTTACAGTTTTGGCGAGGTGAACTGTTTGCGCTTTGATTTGATCGGTTGGACATCATCAACTTCTAAGCCTTGATTTGGAGTCGCCTTCGTAGGCTTCCACGAGGACAAGAAGTCGTCTCCCAGGTCGTCGTCTGCGGTAATTTCTAGGCGTGATCGATATGTAGTTAAGAATCGAAGTACTCCTTTTTTATATCAAGGCGTGTACATATAACTCTCACGTCACAAGGCCACGAGTAAAACTTCAATTATGTAGCAACGGCGGTTATCCCATCATTCATCACAATGCAAGGCATTCTGTTGAAGTTCAGATTTAAGGACGATACAAATTATCCAAATTGCTCCAGTTTGCACGACTGTCACCTAAGAGACCAGGAATCATATTCTAGGAGTTCTTACCGAAAAGTTTCGACATTTTTTTCTCGGCAATTCTGCTAGCTTAATTCAGTTGCAGCTCTGTACACGATTGAAACATAAGATGCCTTCCATGAGTTTGACTACACGGAAATAGGATGACGAATTGTACTAAATGACACGAGGTTTCGTCTGGTAGAAGATGCCTGTAAATTATGTGCATCTAGATGAATTTAAACTCGTGCTTAAAGTTACCGGTTAGTGTAGAGGTCTGAACAATGATCTAGAACATGAAAATCCAAACAATAAACGTTACTACAGTAAAATCACGAGAAATAGTCCCCTCCATTAAACAAGCTTCAGTACTGAACTCCGTACTTGTAACATATGATAGAGGTCGTCTCTCAGACTTAATTGAAATGTTCGTGGTGAATCTAAGTAGCTGATGCGGGAAAAGTAAGGGACAACCATTTGTACGTATCAGACAGCTACCAGATTGTATAGTCTGAAGAGTTTAGGGTAACTTTGGGATTCCATAGGCTTTAAACTCATGCAATTTCTTTTGCACATCACATCGTGTGAACTAACGCTGCCACAACCATTCCTGACTTACTAGAGGAACGCATCACTCTGAGGAGAGTAACAGAGTCTAATTCAGCAGATGGAGCATAGTCATCACTGTTCAGGTAACCTCATCTTGAAGCTCCAGGTTGTCCTGAAGGGGCATGATTATACTCCGTCTGTAGCTCATGAGGAACTCCTCATAACGTTGATCACAGGCAACATTGCATCTGGCAGAGCGAGTATCCTTTGATAAACATACGAGCACACGTCGCACACTAGTTTGTATGCATATCCATAATTTCACGAGTACTTGAACGACCGACGGCTTGCATCAACTCACTGCCAAGATAATTTCTGTTGAAGAACGCTTACAATCGTTACCTGTTTACTTGCCGATACAATTCACACCTGCTAACAATCACTTCCGCGTAGTCCACTCGATGATTTACGTTGCTTGCTAAGACCTCGAATGGGATTGCCTTCAGGTTTTACAAAGAAAGAATCTAAAGGCAAGGGCGACACCACCGCGCCTGTATCAACCCTTGAAAATACTCGAGCCAATATACTTTACACCTACTATCCGCTTGCGTGCGATTCCAGGTCATACAGAATGCGCGAGGCTCGTCCGCGAAACTTGCAGTCATCGCCACCCCATCTACGCCCACTGCCGACATCTCCTCATGCCGGACATGTGTTGAGGAAATTGGAGAAGAGTTCTTGTCCGTTTGAGTGCGGTCCTCGTCATTATGCCACGTCAGATAAAAAATAACTTGCACAAAATCATTTATTCCACGTAAGCATATGAACTTACCCTTAATTGCCATGTAGGATATGCGTTGGGAACTTTACTGATGGAGTCCGGAGTAGCTTCAAATTTTTACCGATGGTGGGTATGAGCATGTTGGCGGGAGAGGAAACAAAGCTCGCTTGCTTCAGCTATGAACCCGAAACATGGTGGCTTCAACTTGACGACAAGGATCGGAGATTTCCTTCATTGATTGATGAGACCTTTGTTTACATACTGATCCGCTTTAGCGACGGTACAACCTTTGATCCAGTCGAGAGTGCTAGCTGCGACCTTGTTGGTAAGGAAGACGGATACGCTTTCGCTGTTGCGCCTGATATTGTCTAATTGAAGTAGAGATGGCGTGGAACTAGCTGTGAAAGCTTCAATGCTTCTACAAATTTCACGTGTTTATCATCGAGATCTTTTTTATGGCTGTTCGATGCATTCCCTTGATAATGTGAGAGCTCTGTTCCTTATTTGACTGCCTCATTGGTTTGTTTCCATCCGTCCTGATTTATCGTACATTCGTGAATTTCTAAGTTGACAATTTCAAAATCTGAGGTTGGTAGCTCCTGCAGTGACTTGCGCTCGGGCCCGCAGTCTCTTACTTTTATTTCTGACCTCGTTTTACATGTCTGGTCTCGCTAATGCTTACACTTGTGATGGCTTCAGGTGAACCAATTAACTTCACTGGTGTAATGTTATTCGCCTCAAGTGTTGCTGCAACATAATCAAGCGAGCACGCGTATAATAGCCAGTTGAGGTGAAATTAGAGCAATCCAGCGTAGCCTGAATTGCTGCTTTACCAAGTTGAAGACGGAGCTGGAGAGTTCAGGAATGGAGTTCTGAGAATCTACAACTAGAACGATGCCTCCCAAATTGACTGCGAATGATCGTAGGTGATCTCAACCTTCTAATGTCTTAGTACTAGACTTTTTGTCTCTATTATTCCTACTCAACTGAACACGTCTATCCTTCTAGTTCTCTGATTACATCGAAGTCCTATTGCTGTCCGATTACTATCTGATAGAATTGTCGATGAGAGCAAAGCTAAACTTATTCATTGTACTCTGTCATCTGAATTCTTTTAGGCTTTATGTCATGATCCTACGAGCTCTTCGTACTGATTATGAACGCCTGCCTGATTGTCGTGTGGTTCATAGCCTTCTGTCTTCGTCCTCTTGATTTGGTCTAATCTACCTGATCGGACCATTTTGTTGATTAAAGAATAACACACTGTAGAGAGACTAAATAGAGATTTTCAAAATATCCCTAATCCATGCTTCCTTCTCGCAGGAATAGTTCTGAGCTACATCAACGAGGTAACTTCTCCTTTCGACCGAATAATTGTCAGGTGATTGTGTATTATAAGTTGTCGCCGGAAGAAATCCCTACATTATTGCACTCATTAGAGTCTTCCCAGTAATTAAAAGACTGAATGAAAGCCTGAGTTCAGCGTTTCCCTATGTGAGACTCTCAGCAAAATCGGCCATTTAATGCTCAAAATGTCGCGGACGCTCTGCAAAAGAATGGGATCAAAAAAGCATCCGTAGAGAAAATTCTTTCTGCACTTGGTGACAATGGACAAGTATTTTTCAAGGAGTACGGGAAGCAAAAGATTTATCTTGCCAAACAGGACCAGTTTGACATTCCAAGTGCAGAGGAACTCGATCGCATGCGGAAAGAGAATGAACAACTGCAACTAGAAATCAAAGCCTCCAAAGCTGCCATTAGTGAGCTTGAAGCAGGTTACATTTCTATATTTATCCTTGAACATTTCATTGCATAGTACATCTATCCTTCGAGAGAGTGCGCTAGACGCCTGTTATGTTGTGTATGTCGTATGTTTCATCTCACACAATTTCTTAATGTGGACTTACTACTGAGTATTAGAACAGTACAATCAACATTCGAAGAGTTGTTCTGAAATCTTCCATCACCGTCTTCCATGGCTTCTGCAGAGCTCCGCACGGTACAGAGTAATCTCACGGACAGTCAGATCAAGCAGGAAACAAAAAAGTTGGAAGACGAGGTACGACATACTCATGACCAGTTGTTCTTATTCTTCTGGGAAGTGCCAAGCTGCATTCTCCAAGCTCTGCCAAATCCCTGAGTAACTTGCGCCATCATGTAGGATTGTGCCGATAAGACTTTGTTATTGACAGATTCCAGGCTTAGACGCCAAGCTGAGTACGCTGAAAAGTGGAGCAACCCTTATCACACCTGAAGAGAAGGCAAGAATCGAAACTGCTTACAATATCAAGACCAGTTTATGGAAGAAAAGAAAGAGAATGTTCAAGGACCTGTGGGATATGATTACTGAGGCCATGCCAAACAATCTTAATGACTTTAAGGTCAACCCTCCTACCACCAAACTTATTCATGTCCTCTTCATGGCTGATGGTAAAATTCATCAATTTTCTCTCTTTGATGCCGTGCTTGCGGGCCCTGCGGTGCTTCTGTATCTTTTGCTCGTCTTTCTGATCTTACCGTCCCTAAAACCTTTAGCTTACTCAAATTTTATATTCATCTCCTTTCTGTCTGCAGGAAGAATTGGGCCTCGAGATGGACGAGGATGTTGGACAAAAGGTAGAAGACTATTGCAACTTGGCTCTGGTTATGAAGAGACCTATTGCTAAGAGAACTAAACGGTGATGAGAGGTCTGAAATAGATCAGTGACTCTGTCTGCCAGCCTTCTTGCTAGGCGTGTTCTTTCCCGGAGATAATCGAAATAATCTGACCCCGCTTTCTCTGGAGAAATTTAATCTGAATTTCAGCGTTTACTTACTGTATTGGCCATAGCCAGGAAGGAAACTCAATAAAGCAGCACTGTACATAAGTATGGGTTATGGACTGGATCAACGGAAATGGGAACTGGTCAGATAGGGAAGACAATTGCTCCCTGTACATGAAATAAATGAGAGGAGTGTCTTATCGTGCATTCCTGCTGTTCCATCTTTAATCAAAACTACAAAGAACTTTCATCGCCGTGATCAACGATCCAATTTGAGAAAATTTTCCTTTATCGCTGATGTCCAACTGTGTTCATGTGAGGGAGATTCTCCACCGTGCTTAGACTCCAAGTTCATGTCGTTGAAGATAGGGACCAACAAGTCGTTGTAGTATAGTGGTAAGTATTCCCGCCTGTCACGCGGGTGACCCGGGTTCGATCCCCGGCAGCGGCGCAGGCCCGATCGCTTGGGACTCGGCATCGGTGGTCTAGGGGTAGAATAGTTCCCTGCCACGGAACAGACCCGGGTTCGATTCCCGGCCGATGCAGCCTTTTGACTCTTTGTTGGGCTATTTTAATGTTGGGCATTACCATTTTTAACTTAATGCCAGTGTCCCATATGCAAGTCTTGAGGGGAGTAGAACCTTCGCGCGGTAGAATAGTTTTCTGACATCGAACATACCCTGGTTCGAGTCCCCAGCCGGTGTAGAATTGACTCTTTGTTGTATTCTTATGAAGTTTCTTCTGTTCGAGTACTTCACATGATTCAGACTTTTTAAGCTGGTGGAGGTTTCTAGGTAAAGTATTCTAGGAAAGTCATCGGTGACGACAAGCAAACAAGTAAATTTGATACATCTATCTATGATCATTACATATCGTTATCGGGCTAATGCTTTGCTACTTACTTCACGTGTTTACACCACGTTACCACGTCAAAGCTAATCTCCACTGTCACAAGGACAGCGTAGAAGAAGTGAGAACTATTTCGTTCAGGCCGGCTACTTCCCGTCCTTAAACTAATCTACCACCTCGAAGATAATCTCCACTATCACAAGGACAGCATAGAAGAAGTGAACACTTTTTCGTTAAGGCAGTAGTGCCGGCCACCAAATTACGCGTATTACTGCAAAAGGATGCTCGGCACTAATTCCAAGAATGTCGACAGTGGGATTTGTACCCACGCCCTCTCGGACCAGTACCAGAAACTGGCACCATAGACCAACTCGGCCATGTTGACCTGTAGACATTCGGACTTTGTTCTTTTTTTATATATATTTAAAAATGCTTCGACACTATCAGCAAGAAAATACTCATGTCAATACTAAGCGAAACCATTCAAGATAGTAGACTCGAAAGTACCTTGAACCAAATGTGGAACGCAAAGATTATGGATGTCTGAATTGGAAGGCCCCGGGTTCCTCAGGGAAGCATTATATCTCCCATCCTGACCAATTTATACCTCGACAGACTCGACAGGGAGATCCTAAGGATCCGACCGAAGGAGGTGCCTTCCCTGTCCTTAACGCCGGCAGCGAACGTGAGTTTCATCACACGAGATATATTCTTATCTGTAGCAACAATTTACCCTCTGACTTAGACTTTGACGTTATCGACTCATATACTAACTATCCCATGCGCGTTGCAAACGTTATCGAGTCGTTCTTCAAATAGTCCCCTAAGCGCGTCGTGCTGAAAATGAGGTGACGAGCGTTTCGAACATCTTCAGATGGAGCTGAGGCGCATGAGCTCGACTCTTTCTGGAGATTAATACGAGGAGATTGACTCATTGATGGATCAATCAGTCCTGCAACTCAACACTCAAAACCTCTGCTAGAATCTCCGAACTAGGAAAACTTGTTCACATTTCACCGCATTTAGTGTCGGATACACTATTTACAGTATAATTTTGTAAGCGAGTATGATACTCTTTCTACGAAAACAACTGGGTAACACTTCAAACACTGTCACCATATAACATATAACTTCACTCATGTACAATACAGATCGAAAATAAGTGATGCGTCGAGATACAAAAATGAATATATACGGTAGTCTGCTTAACATTTGAAGTGTACTGTCAGTGCATTCTATTTATCAATGTTTGTTCGATTTACTATGATATACCTTCGATTAGATACCACAAAGAGAGAAAGAAGAGTACAAAAAGGAACGTAGAGAAAGGCGGCCAGGAAGGATAACAAGAAGGATGGAAGATCCCATCAAGCCTTACAAGGATAAGGACATATGATGGGGTTAAACCAAAATCGTATTAGTATGGGAAATCTATACTTAGGTGTTTGAACTGTACAAGTCAGAGGGTTTATAAACTAATTGGAGCATTCACAAAAGCATCACCTAGTGTGATTACTAAGGTCTTTCAAAGTGCAGATTACAACATTCATAATAGCGGAAACTTTGTAGCTTTGAAATGATTGAAAAGCAAAGTCCAAAAGCAGATAATCTTTTACATTCTAATTAGAGAAAATCACAATTAAACTGAATAATCAATGTATTTGTGGATGATTCTGCCAGCAATCAATTGGTATTGTCAACAACAAGATTTTGCATGCGACGAAGGCTCATTTGACGTCTACATTGACAAGATCCCCTCTTTTATCCTATTTGTATGTGTCTTCTATGGGATTGAGACACAATAGAGCCATCATATTGCCATAGGAGAGTTCTCATAGCTAACATTAGCCAAGGGTGCACAACAAGGAGATCCTTAAGATTGCCTCTCTTTGCCATAGCATATTACATGGCTTTACAATAGGTTGTAATAGCTTTTCCATCGTGTCTTTTCCCATCCATCTTGGATGACACTCATATATTGGGCCCTTTGGAGGATCTCATCAGAGCAATGTTCACTTTCATACTTAGCTTAGAGGATTGGGTTTACAAGTCCAGACTTGTAAAATGCAAGATTTGGAGCTAAGATCACACGGTCTTTCTAACTTCCCACTAGGATTCCAGTTTCCCATTGGTGCTTTATGAGTTTTGGGCACCTTTGAGACAAGAGGATATTTGTGGTTTGTTCATACTGAACACCTTAGTACATGCTACATCCCATTCTCACCTCTTTCTTAGGTTGTGGAATATCCAGGTGGCCTACTCCATTCTTACTCAATGTTACCTCCCTTGGACCTCATATTTAGCATGGACTTTCTTGCCTACAGAGGCATTGTTACCACATTTTTGGATGTTTGATAGGACTATCCACCATACTTTCTCCACTCTATTAGTGCCATGCATGCTTCTACAACTATCAAATGAGTGGTGTAGGTAGAAGTTAGCTCTCCCCATAGTCATGGGTAGTTGTGGCCTCAAAGGGTAGGCAACCATAGCACTAACAACATATATTGGTACTTGAGCTCTAGTGGTCCCTCCTTTAGCAGATAGGTTTTTACATCAAGGCTGTTCATTCTTTTTAGGACCTAACATGAAAATAGATTTAGGCACTTATGACTTCCAAGTGTATCTTTGATTGGCCCATTTCTTATTGCTAAGCCTTGCATGCTTATCACTTTTTGAGTACATTGACTTTGTCTTCCTAGTTTTTAGGAAGCTCCAAGCAGATCTCAATGAGAGTATACACACTCACACACTTAATAACATCCTCAATAATGCACCTCTACTTGACAAAGTTAGGATCCTCTCTTGTGGGGAGAAAGGCTCTAGAGCTTAGCTCCAAGCTTCACCCTTGATTGACAACTTCTTTTTCTTCCAAGGAGTTTACCACAACACTACAATTGAGGTTGGGTCTTCCACATCTAGTTCTCATAGGCCTTTTGGCCCAATGTGCATATGGTTCACCATATGGCATGCAAGGGATAAAACTTATGCATTGTGCAATAGGTGGGGACCGCACTAAAGTACATGATGTAGTTTGTGATACCATCATTCAGATCTTACAAGCTACATGGGCCTAGGTTCAGATTGAGTGATGGTTGGATCTACCATGACCACCTATCCATTGGGTGTAAGCAGATATTGTCACTTTCATGGATGGTCATCACACTTTGCATGACGTGGTGGTGGAAAAAAATTTAGGAGTCACTTACACAACCATGCATACATGTAGGAGTAGTAGCAACCATTGCCTCTAAGGGCAAGGAAGACCACTACATACCCCGGCTCTCATTTGATACCTTGTCCTCCTAGCAATTCAGGTTTTTGGGAACCTATGGCACCATTTTGACAATCTTCTTAGCAATAAAAAATGAGGTTCTTAAGAGAGGAGAGGATCATTGGCTATCTCTCCAGCCATGCTCACATCCTATTACCAACAATGCATTCAGTCACTTTGCACATGCACTCAGGGTTTGGGCTGCAATAGGCACACCTAGCAAAGCTAGGATCCTCCCTCCTCACTTATTAGACATCCCATTGGGGCACATATACCACATAGTTCAAGAGTAGGCTACCCTCTCTTTAATTTCTTTGGAGCTTGTTGCTAGTATGATTTTTCTCCTAAGGTACCTTTGTGCCCTTTTCTGGTGTGCCTTTTTTATGGCTGAGTATGTCTTTTAGGCCTTGTGCTCTTTGTCCTTTTGCACTTCTTGGTGCCTTGTACTCCTTACCCCTTTCTTTTGGGGTACTATTTTTATATATTTATGAACCATGAAGAAGGAGCCAAACCACACAAACCAATAAAAAAAGTGCAATCAATAAGCATGAGAGATGGAAACTTAGTGTATCTCTTGCAAAATTATGAAGTTCTCTCACTTTATTTCAATTCTCAATATACCATATCAGATATTCATTTCATTGCATATATCAATTATTCATTTCTTTCTTGTTTATGCAATAAACATAGGGTATTGATAAATCCACCAATTGGTTTTACTAAATCTACCTACCCTATGCTATGGTAATATCTTGGAGGTTTGTCACACCATATATTGATTACCTGAATTACTTTGGAGTTTAGGACCACCAACTCAACTGAATGTATTAATTACCTGACCATTGACTTGTGACTATGAGACTATTGCAGTTTCATCCACTACCAAATGAAATTTTGATCACCAATGCAATTAACTATAACTTGCCAAGAAAGAACTTATTGAGGTGGTTTTGAAAAAGAAGTGGGTTGTGACTTATGCCTTGCATTGATTGTAAAAGTTGGCAAGCAATCAATGAAGTTAAGGAGACTCTATTCACTTAAGCTCTAATAAACTGGAAACTACAGACAATAGTACCTTTGAACCCACACCTTGTCTTAGATCAACAAGAAGATACTTACATAGCCATTTAGTGGTTAGAAATTTGTTGTTATTTAGGTTAAAGAAATTCTGATTACAAGGATGTTTTGTGATTCTCTCACCTTGATAAGAAGCTCAAGTTCTTAAAAATTAGTGTATTAACTAGAAGTAATTGGCTACAATCTTTTACCCAATCATTTTGGTTATTAGAATCAAAGCATACTCATCTGTTCAAATATTGTGAACTACTTGAACTAAACATGAAGCCAATGATTAGTGAAGTCAGTAAGGATAGAATTTTGTGATAAACATAAAGCATTTGTGATGTCTCCTCACTATCAACTCAAAAAGTGATTCTACATCACCAAGCTCCTATCATTTGCTCTCAATACTAACACAATAAGAAATTGCATGTAGTGGGCATTTTCAAGTCTTTGGATAACAACTGAGTACACCTACTCTATTTTGATAGCATTTGGGATTGCATCTCTATTTTATTTGGAAATCCAACTCTTTGCACTTTTATCCTCTTTGCACTTTTATTCCATTGCACACCTCTACTTTGCACTTGAACCCTATGTTTGCATAGAGCTTTTCTTGAATCTCAAGAGTAGAAATGTATTGCTTAGCTTGAACAAGTTAGAATCATTGTATTTACTATTTTTTTAATGATAAATAGGGAGTTATTTTGACAAGTTGATGCTTGCAATTTTATCAATTTGCCTATGCAGCTTTGTAGTTAATGTGAGATCTGATAATATGTTGATGTATGTAGTTCATGTCAAAGCTTATAAGGAAGTGAAGGAAATAAAAATCAAAGTGAAGGTACTGCCTTGGATATAGATGTTGATGTTCATTTCTTGATTTGGGAAATGTTATCATATTCCCTTTCTAATGCTAGATTATATACTTTGCAAGTTGTAAGCTTTCAATCTCCTAATGAATTGCAAGAGTGACCACTTGGGACAATTTAATTGTCAAATTAGTGACCTATAATTCAACCAGGCTAAGTGATTTGTAATGGTCAAAGAGAGGTAAAAAAACTTTTCAAGGAGAATAGTTGTGATAGAATACATAAATAATCTGCAATTTGCAATCTGCATTCATGATAGATTGCAAGACAAATCCAATTATAAATATTAGTAATCATGACTATCTTTTGGTACATGTGCAATTTGCATCTTTCTAAGTGTTATATTTTTCTATCCCAAGATATTTGGTTGATAGTCTATTTACGGGGAGCTTTGCTCAAATCTTAGGAGTAGAAATGTTTTCCTAGCCTGACTAAGTTAAAATCATTATATTTTCTTTGTAAAAGATAACTAGGGATTGATTCTAATAAGTTAAAGCACACTATTTATCAATTTCCTATGCAACTTTGTAGTTAATGTGTGAGATCTGATAATGTGTTGATGTATGTAGTTCATGATACAATGGATAAGGATTTGAAGGAACTACATATCAAAGTGAAGGTATTGCTTTGGATATAGATGTTGACTTTTTTTTCTTGATTTGTAAGTGTTGTCATATCTCCTTTCTAATGCTAGAGTACATTGTTTGCAAGTTGCAAGCTTTTCAAGCATGTTTTTGTGCGTATATACATTACTACACAACATCTATCGCTATCAACATCATATATAGCACAACTCATACAAAAGTCATACATAAACTATAAAGTACTACAATTTTCCTCCCTAACTAGTGGTAAGATCCTTCTAACTCCATATAGCCATCTACTCCAAGTAAGTGATATGCTCTATGGTGCGCAAACATCAAGAGACCAGGTGCTATCGAGCCCCATCATTAGTTGCATGTCTGCAATCTCTATCACATAAAGAATGAACTAGTTATAGGTCAAGTACATTGATGACATAGCCACTATCCTTTAGGATAAGAGTCAAACATGCAATATGACATCCTCTCAAACAGCTATCACACACCAACATAATAGCAACTCCACCAAAAAAGCCACATAACATACATCACAAGCTTGCACATACAAAAACCAAGCTTGGGTCCATAGTGCCATCATTGTTTGGGAGGTGGTATGGCACACATTATCCTTGCAAACAAAACTATCATATCCTTCCAACCTGACGACTCCAAGAGGAAAAATCTTGCGCACTTTCAAGATAGTGTAGCTTGTACTCACATCAAGTGTCATTGGTGCAATTTGTTGTAGATATACATAATCACCTAGACGAAATGGATGGTTTGAGGGTCTATAAGGTCCTCAAATAGTAGCATAGCATAAGATAACCCTATGTTGAGCAATTGCTAAGTTCTCAAAGGTCATCAGCATCGCTCTCCAAAAGGTCTTTGGCTCATTGAGAACATGCGCTTACCCATGTGTCTGGATCATCCAAGTCCAAAACTATAGTAGTATCACAATGAATGGTTGCAAAGTAAATGTGGATCTCATCCATAGACTAGGGAGTAAGAGAATAGGATGCTAAGGAGGGTTGTTGGTTGAACCGATAGCTTATGGCCAAATAGAGTATATAACTATGAGGTGGGAGCATTAAATGATGCTCTAACTTGGTCACAACCACACATTGGGCAAGAAAATATTATACCTTGTTCTATATAACATGCCACCAATAATGACTTTAGAGTAAGCTATATGTATGCTTTACTCCAAAATGTCCTATGTTGTTATGAACATGATGTACCAATTGTGATCTCTAAGATGAAAGTGATACTACTCACACTCTACCATCTTCTGTACACAAAGAAGGTGTCTGACTCCCTATCTAAACCACTTGGCTTGCTAAAGGACATGGTCTCTCTCCTTGGCACCAATTATGCCACCCATAAGAGCAATGCAAAGAAAATCCATCACTAAGACATCATCATGAATGACTTGCTACCTATACTAATATCTATACACTTTGGATATATGACCTCAACAACTCCTCTTTTATGTACTAAGAGAGATACTATCAAAGCCTTAAATAATATAGATAGAAAGGTAGATGCATACCAACTTGGCACCATCTCCTCATCTATCTCACCATGCCAATGTGCACTGATCTGATCTTGCTGGTTGGGACATAGGTTTCTACTCACGCATTTGCATCATGGTTGACCATCATAGGTTTGTGAATAACCATGAAATCATATTCTTGTAAAATCAAAGCTCATTGTGCAAGCTTCCTTGAATGCTTATTGGATTACATCAACCACTTCAATGGTTGATGATCAATGATGATAGTGAAAGATTACCAAATAAATAAGTAACATAAAAAATGAGCTACTACCCACATTGTTGCCAAACAATCTTCCTCATATGACCTATACTTTGCCTTTGTTGAATTTTTGGAGCAATTATCATAAGTCGCCACAAACTCCTTCTCCTCATCATCTTATTGGGTGAGCATTGCTCTAAACCCCAATGTACTCCAATCAATATGAACTTGGAATGGTCATCCTCTAGTCCGTCTATTGAGAATAGGGGCAAATTTCAACCTCTCCTTGAGCTCTATAAAAGCTCTCTCTTGCTCATCTTCCCAATACTATTCTTCTGTCAGCTTTGTCAAGGCCTTGGCAATAACACTACATTTTTTAACATATTGGTGATAGAAGTTTTCTAAGCCAAGATCTGCTTGCACTTTGCTCACATCTGTAGGCCAAGGAATATGTGCAATAGCCTCTACCTTGGTTTTTTGAACACCAAATCCACCAAGGTAGATATTGTGACCCAAATACTCAAATGTTATTTGAATCCATGAATTTATGGAAGAATTTGCACTTCCCATGATGTAATTTGAATCCATGAGACCTCAATCTCTCAAACACCTCTAACAAATGTATCTCATTTTCCTCCACAATAGTGCTATAGACCAAAATGTCATCAATATAGTACCAAGCAAAATTAATCTTGCTAAAAACTTTTCAATGACCCTTTGAAAGTACACAAGAGAGTTCTTTAACCCAAATGAAAAGAACCTCCATTGATGTTATACTTCCTTACCATGAGGATCATTAGCCCAAAATGATGTCTTGGACTTTTCCTCCTCCATGATTGGCAACTCATGATATCTTACTCAAAGATCAAAAGTAATGAAGACCTTCTTCTTCCTAATCATATCAAAAATCTCCTTTGGTGTAGGCATTACATACCAATTAGCCCTAATCTATTGGTTGAAAGGACAATAATCTCTACACATCTGCCTATCTGTGTAGTTGCCATACATATCCTTTTTGGTTGGCATCATTGTCCCTGAAGCATACTCTCAATTTGAGATCTCTACCAAACCAATATCAAAAAGGTTCTACTCTAGCTCTAAATCAATACTCTCTCTATGTCACTATATTTGTAGGGATGTCAAAAAATTGGTGTATCACTAGTTAACTCAATCCAAATACCATATCTTTTTAGAGCACACAAATCCTTCATACTAAACACAAAATATCTTGTGTAGCTCCTCATGAACCTCCAAACTTTCCATCTTTCCACTCTTATAAGCTTGGGTCAAATATCTAGCTCCCAAGTATCCTCTATAACTGCTGTAGGAGTGGAATACACACTAATTGGTTGCTACATTGGGCCCTTGGAAGCAATGATCTCAAGCCCCTAATTGTTGGAGTCCCCAACCTTAGAGAAAAAACTCTCTTTGCTTTGGCTGCAAGCCCCACATGTCCTATTTGCATCCCAAGTAGACTAAGAGTGTAAACAAAGTGGACCAAGGGTGTAACCCAAGTAGATCATGCTTACTTGGATAAAAAATGTAGACCACTCTCACTAGTAACGTAAAAGACCAATAAGAGAAATAGGAGAATGGAAGATCAAAGTGAAAAATCACATTGGGACTCTTGACTGAGGAAACTTTGAATGCCTAGTATGAACTTGGACTTTGGTATTCATAATGAATCATACAAGGCTCTTGAAGAACTTCTTAAGAAGCTTCCAAAAAGCCGCTTTCTTAAAGTGTAAGCCAAGCTAACCAAGAAGCTTCTCAAGAAACTTCTCAAGAAACTTCTTTCTAGAAGCCGCTTACTTGGCATGCAAACTAAGTGTAATCTTTCAAAGATAGGAGACCTTAATAGAAATTACAATCTTCCAAGGAGAGGAGGTCTAAGAGAAATACAATAGAAGAAATACAAAACTTCACACTCAATACTCTGATGCCGCAAAGGATCACCTTGACTTTATTATATAGCAAAGAGGATTCCCTCAAAGGAAGCTCTACCCTTGGATCAAATGCATGGATAGGTGACATGTCAATGGGCTCTACTCTAAGATTAGTTGCATGCATGGGTGACATGTTGGTTTTGATCCTATCTAGTTGGTTAAACCATCTTTGACCAGAGGGAATCTTTAGGGAATATTCCTATAGGAATCTCAGAATCATATGGGTGAGGTACAGACAAGGGGGAGGAAAGGCCAACCTTTTATTCCTTGGAGGAGGAGTAAGTATTTTTTCAAGCCTAATTCATCCCTTTGGCTCCTAAAATTGGCTCTAAAATTTTCAAGTTGTTTTTGGCTCTTACCCTATTAGTAGAAGTATTCTTTTGGTGACACCTCCATTTGATCTACCTTGCTTGTCATACATAATATCCTTCCAAATGTTACAAAGCCAATTTTCATCTTTATATAATATGTCTAGCTATTGGTATTACACTAAGCTAGTTGGGAAGCTTCTCAAGAAGCTTCTTTCTAGGAGTCACCTACTTGGCATGCAAGCTAAGCTAGCCAAGAAGCTTCCTAAGAAGCTTCTTTCTAGAAGTCACCACTTGGCATGCACATTATCCAATACTTTGAATGTACCAAGTAGTTTCTAGAATATTTTTATAATTCTTGGTTAATTTGGCCTATTTGTTACTTTGTTAGTCTTGACTAACTCATATGTAAACTCTATATTGTTATATATTCCTCCATTGGTAGTTGGTGATGTCCTTATCACCATGGAAGCTTCAAACTCTTGGATAGCCCTTTGTGCATTTTGGAGATGAGAAAAAGGTTACCAAGTGTCATCATGAAGGGGATACGCTTTCCAAAGGATTTTGTATTCAATATGTTGCTGGTGGCCATGTTAAATGTGGCAACGTGCAAGGATATGATCAACTTCATACTCCCTATAATTGTTGATAGGGACAAGAGGAAGAGGAGGAAGATGGATTAGAAATAAAGAGTTTCAAATTGGAAACATGAAAGATAGGGTGGATTTGCATATGACAAAGCAAGGCAAGTCAATAAGCAACTAGAGAAATGATTTGGGTGACATCCAATAGACCTATCCAATTAGAAGTAAGTATATGGATCAGGGTATCAAGTGGGAGGAGTAGATTACAAGAAGATAGCATAACCTTATCACAAAGTTGAAAGTTGAGATCATGAAGATGTTGGTCCACATATTGTTTCTAACCATTTTGAGCAATAAGGAGATGAGATTTGGCTTGTTGTAGGGATTGAGATATTTTGGTCAAGAAGGTGGAAATATGAGAGACATGAGATGGAGAAGCAAGAAGGGAATATAGAATTGCAACACCCATTTATGCATGTATGTGCTATTGTGATATTTAGTTTGGTATTATAAGTAATTGAGAGATATTATTAATATATAGATAAAGTATGGTTTTACATTAGTAATGATTAGCTAATGTTAGTCATATTTAAGATAGAAGGGACCTTCCCCTAGAAGAAGTGGAAAAGATGAACACCACTATTTTGGATTCTAGTGTATTGACTTGGTATTATTCTTAGGTGTTTGGCTTTGAGGAAAGAATTGAGAACTCTTGGACCCACAAACCTTTTTGCTTTGGATTCTTTTAAAGTCCAAGGATAGCACATGTGAAGGAATCCTTGACTTAGTGGCTGGGTCAAGATAGACCACATGCTTAGGAGAATAATCCTATGTGTGTGGATATTTCTTTAGACTTTTGACCTTATTTGACTTTTAGTCTAATAACTGGAATTACTCCAATAATTAGTAAATTTGGTGCATAACTATTTTACAAGAATATAACTAGGAGTGGGGAGGTATTCATCATCCTTTCATTTGCAACTATCACTCTCTCATTGAGTTCTCTAGTGAGTAATTGTTTGAGTCTAAGAGTGTTAGCCTTGGAAGAGAATGGTAGAGTTGGGGTTCCTTGTCTTCTTAGGCCATGGTGCGCTCCCATTATAACAATCAAAGGTTAATCCTAAGTGAGAGACAAGCCGGCTCATAGAATAAGTGCCAAAATTAAGGAAGAAGAGAGAGAATTTAGTGTTTGCCTATTTAGAGTTATTGTAAGCAAACTCAGCAATTGTACAATATTCATTTGAGTTGGTATGGTGAACATTGATAAAGGCACAAAGCATATCCTCCAAGGTGCAATTTTCATATATAGTTTGTCCATAAGTTTGAGGATGGCCGGCCATGGACAAAGCAAGCTTGGTGTTGAGTATTTGGACAAGTGCTTGCCAAAATTTTCTAGTGAATCGAGGATCATGGTTGGAGATGAGTACACAAGGCATCCCATGATGCTTGAAGATATTGTCAAAGTAGATTTGGGCCAATGTTGGAGCATCCACTATATCAAAGGTTGGTGCCAAATAGATTTTCTTACTAAGCTTATCCACAAACACCATGATTGTTGTGTGACCTTGCTTTGTCTTGGGCAAGGAGGTGATGAGATCTAAGCTCATGCAGATGGGATGGGATGTGGTTGAAAAAGGCCACTTGGTTTCTAATTGTTTGCCTTGCTGCATTGGCAACTCGATTGAACAAACTCTTGAACATCTTGTGCCATGTTGGGCCACTACCATTTGTGTTGTAGGGTATCCAAGGTCTTGTCCACACTCATGTGACCAATGATTGGTAAGTCATGGGATTCATGAAGGGACACAAGTTGGAGATCACCCTTTGTTGGGACATAGACTCGCTTCTCATAGAATAGAATGCCTTCCTTGAATGAGAAGGTGTTGTATTCCTTATTTTGTACTACAAGATGACCTTGTACCATCTGAAAGAAGAGGTCTTGCAATTCTAAATTCAATTTAGACTCTTGAGTCAATTAACACTATTGTAATTGCCGCCATGATAAGAGAAAGAGTCTTCAAATCAAGTCATTGTGATAGGGCATCAATGGTGACATGGAACCTACCAGGTTTAGACTCAAGTTTGATATCAAACAACTATAGGTTTTCCTTCTATCAATGATGTCAACTCTTCATTTGCTCCAAATATAATATCTACAACAAGAGTTTGTGATTGGTTTGCATGATCACTTGTTTCCCCAAGAGATAATGCTTCCATATCTTGGTAGCATATACCATTGCTAGTTATTCTTGATCTTAAGTGGAGTAATTTCTTTTTGTGACAAGATACAAAGGCAATGGAATGTAACCCATTTAGAAATTCCTATTGCAACATAGCTCCAATGGCAAAGTTAGAAGTATCAAAGTCAACCGTACAAGGTAGTTGAGGATCATATGGTTGAAGAATAGGTCTTGAAGACACCATATGTTTCAACTTCTAGAATACTTCTTTGTGCTTGGTGGTCCATTGAAAACTTGAGGTCTTTCCCAAGAGGTCAGTCAATGGTGTAGTCACATGAGCATAGTAGTGGATGAATCATTGGTAAAAATTTACCAATCCATTTTTATGGTACAACTTTTAGCTTGCACTTCTATGGTATCCTTTGGAGTAGGCCAATCAATAATGGTTTTGATTTCTCCTCTTCTATCATGATCACCTTTGATTAGATCTTATGACCCAAGAAGGTAACTTCTTTTTGCCAAATGGCACATTTTGACTTCTTGAAATAGAACTTCAATTGACATAGTCATCTTAAGACTTCTTGCATGTGATTTGCATGTTCTACCTCTGTCTTGTTATAGATTATAATATCATCCAAGAAAACCACCATATATAGATCCAATAGCCTATCCAACACTTGATGCATCTGACCCATGAAGATTGTTGGAGGATTAGTGAGCCCAAAAGGAAGAACTCTCTATTCCAAATACTCATACCTTGTGCAAAAGGTAATCTTTTGCACATCCTCTTTATTAATCCAAATTTGCCAATAGTTGCTTTGAAGATCCAACTTGGAGAAGCATTGTACTTCACTTAATTGATCTAGCAAGTCATCAATTCAAGGCAAGGGATATGCATTCTTCACTATTTTTTATTGAGGCCACAATAATCAATACAAAAGCAAAGTCCTCCATCCTTCTTTGAGACAAATAGTATTGGTGCTCCCAAGGAGATGTTGTGGTGCCCACATTTTCTGTTTTTTTCAAAATAAAGAAGAAGAAGTGTATAGAGAAGTTGGATTGCGCCTGTATGGCCGAAGAAGGCGAAGAAAAGAGTCTTCGGGATGAAACCCAAAGTAAAGTGACATCAGGTCATAAGGGGAAGTACTCGGAAATGCCTTGTCAGCATACAACCCAAAGTAAAGTGTCTTCGTATCGGGGGGAGCTCAACCCAAGGCAAAGACAGTCTAACAACCTTTCGTCGGGGCGAGAAATTCAAGAAGGGACCGTTCAAAAACTGGCGGCCCATACGTGCAAAGGTTGATTGACAGTGACAAGTGCATGCAGGAGGTGTGATTTCTCGGTAGAAACTTGAAGTGAAGAAAGACAAAGAAAGTGCAACTCCATAAAAATTGAACTCGCAACGACAAAATGTCGAGTAATTTTCCTTTGCCGTTGAGAAGTCGTCTTGCAGGTGATTGTGGAAAGGGAAATAGAGTTGGAATCGTGTTAGTGTGTAAGGGAGAAGTCGCGAGAGTGAAATTGAGAGATAGTGAGAAGGTAGAAGAGATAGGAGAAGGAAAGAAGAACTCTGAATTTGTAGTGAGAAATCATGCGATTCGGAGGTTAGATGTGATCGCCAGGATTGAAGTCTTGAGCCGACTTTGGATCACTTTCTTGGCATGGAACTGGAATGTGAGCTTTCTAGGTTTCATGACAAAAATCATCAAGAGCAAGTATCTCGATGGACCCAAGGAGGAAGGGAAGAGAGGAAATCCGGCTTGTTGGACAAAGTCGGATTGGAGACTCGTACTCGGGAAGGAAGTAGGCTCCGAGCAGGGGGCCATGTTCTTGGGGAAGGGAGAGATAGCTCAAGAGACTCAGGAGGTGAGAGATGCATTCTCGTCAAAGCGGACAAAGAATGGGTACGAAGTTGAGAGCTACAAAGACCCTGTGAAGAGAGGAATTGTGAGTGCGCTGATGGCCATCCTGAAGTCGGAGAGAACTACGTATGTGATGAAGCACCAAGCGGTGTTCTTTCACAAGTTATTTGCAAGAGAACCAATCAATTGGGCAAGGTGTTTCCATGGGAGGACAAGGCAAATAGTGTGGAATCTGCGGAATAAATTGCCTCCACACTACATCGTCCCGTTTGCAGTGCATTTTTACCTTAGGCTAAATTTGCTAAACTTGGCGGAGCAAACTCGGATGGTGTCGCACTTCCATCCTGATTTGAGAAAGGAGGTCAATGTCAAGGAGCAGCAATACATCTTGCAAATCAGGAGCACCGACGGCAGGGCAAAGCCGAAGACACAAAGAAACCTTGGAAGACCAAGAGAGGCAACCCAAGGCGAGGTATGGTGGTGATCGAGTCGAAGGATGAAGACTCGGAAGGTGATGCCAAGCTCAAGACTAAGACTCGGAACACGAGGAGGAGCCTTAGCTAACGCCACAGAGTGGAGATACGAGTAGCAACAGCGATGAAGGAGGAGAAATAACATCAGCGCTAGTGGCTGAAGAAGAAGAAGAAGAAGAGGTGCAGGCAGAATTCAAAGCCGAAGATAACACCCAGTTGGAAGATGAAGTAATTGTGCCCAAAGAGAAGAAGATCACCATACAGAGAGGAGTTCGGTTGAGACGCAAGGCAAAGTGGGAAGTAGGTCCGAGTACGGTGAAGGAAGAAGGACCTGAAAGCTCGGGAAGCAAGGCGTCTATTCCGATACAACGACTGCAAAGGAGAAGGTGAGTATCGGGAGGAGAAGAGGTAAAGAAGGAGATCACTCCACAGGTTGAAGTAGTTGTCAGCAATGGAGTGGAGTACCTGCGAGAAGTTGTGTGTCCGTTGTTAGTAAAGCTAGAGTACAAGAAGAAGGAGATGCAGTCGACTTGTCCACAGGTGAAGACTGTGTTGCAGGTATTAGCAAGACTGGAAGAAGAAAACTTGGAGTTGAAGAAGAGTATAACCCAAGGTGAGGAGGAAAGAGAAGTACTGCGAGCGGAGGCAGTAGTGAGAAGTCAGGTAATTTAAGACCTGAAGAGAGAAGTAAATTATCGAGAGGATCTTGTGAAGAAGAGTGACATAGCAAGGGAGAGACAAGTAGCTGAGTATGAGATCTTGAAGCAACAGTTTGCTGATTCAAGAGTAGAGGTTATCCATGCTATGGCGAGAGTAGCTGCAAAGGATCAGGAGCTCGATAGGGTGATGGAGACTGTTGAGGAGAAGAAGCAACTCTGGCAACGAGAGTTGGCGGCACGATATAGAGAAGAAGAAAGATTACGAGAGTTACTTCGTAATCAGGAGGAGAGAGTTGTACAGAAGGAGAAGGAGAAGGAATTGGTGAAAGCCGAGTTTGAGGCGGAGTTGGCAATGTATCGAGAGGATTGGCTTGCAGATTGGGAACGTGAAAGAAAGATGAGATTGGAGCCATTGAAGGAGATAGTCCTCAGGATGAATGCAATGCTAAGTACAAAGGCCAGCGTTCGGATTGAAGAGACGAGGCTGCACAAGTTGAAGTTGTTGGTGCAAGAGACGAGGCAAAGACAAGCAAAGGATACAAATATGAATGCCTTGTTAATTAGTCTAAGAACTCGTGTAGACAGAAAGATCTTAGAGGTAGAAGATAACATTTCAATTAGATTAGACTTAGTGAAAATAGAGATAGAAAAACTTTGGAAAGATGTTAGAGCAAAACCCGAAGTAGATAACATAGGAGTACAAATGTCTTCAAAATTACCGTTGGAGACATTAGAGAAGAGTGGGTTGAGAGATGAAGAGTTAGATATATTACCCACTAGTGCAATATCAGATCAGGAAAGAGAATTGTTGGATCTGGTAGAAGAAGTAGAAGATATGAAACCCGAGGAAAAAGTAGTAGGAAGTAAAGTTACTTTGGGTTCGGGTTTGAAAGCCGAGGATGAAGTAGACATTGGATCGGATTAGTAACAGTTTTGAGATTTGAAGAGGCAGATATGAAGAGGTGCATTGTCATTTTGGATCTGTAGGTTAGAAGAGTTGTAGAACGGTATAGTTGTTAGAACGGTTGATTTGTTCACTACTTAAGAGTGGCATTTGCAACAAAATGTTGTTTAGTGCTCATTATTTCTGAGAATAGATAAAGCAAAGTGCTGTGAAGCAGTGCCCGTTGCTTCAGCTTGATTCCGAGTATCAACTTTGTAATTGTGTTTGTGAGTGT
This sequence comes from Lunularia cruciata, assembly GCA_948567375.1. Taxonomy (NCBI): domain Eukaryota; kingdom Viridiplantae; phylum Streptophyta; class Marchantiopsida; order Lunulariales; family Lunulariaceae; genus Lunularia; species Lunularia cruciata. The sequence goes on along the minus strand of OX419757.1, from coordinate 14,344,990 downwards.
GCAAAGAAATTCAAAGTGCAAGTCAGTGTGTTTGTTGGATGTTGGATTCCACAGCCTTGATCTTCATTCTGTGTGTTTGATCCTGAGTGAAGTGCAATCAAAGCAATGCCTTGACAAATCTGAGAGGAATTGTAGTGTTGGTAGTATTCTGCATTTGTGAGTGCAGTGCGAAGTTGATGTGAAGCAATTTCGATCAAGGAAGTTGTGCCTTCAGTGGAGGGGTGGAACACAATTCTGAGGCAAAGTCGTTTTGCAGTGAAATGCCGTTTTAAGGAGAGCCTTAATCATCACAATCAAGATTGTTTGGAAAGATTTGATGGAGTTGTGATTAAGGAGTGTTAATTTGTGACAAGACTGCAAATCAGTGCTTGTTACTCTCTTTTGGGTGTGGTTTCTACCTGAGAGATTAAAGATGCAACCAAGAAGAACTACATGTTACTATTTGACTTTGTATTTGGACATTTCTGACTCGTATCTCTACGGGAACAAACTTTACTTACCCAATTACCGCAAAAGTGATATTTTCCAGGTTGTCACATATGTACTGTGTCCTATGAAATGCTTTTCTAACAACTCCATTAGTGTTGTTCAAAGCTCATCCAACTCGTTTGGTGAGAGCCAATAAATTGGTCTACTCACTAGAATACTTCTTGGCAGTAACTCAATCTTGAAGTGCATACCACAATTGGAGTGTAATCCTTTTGGCAGATCATTTGGAAATACATCTACAAAATTTTGAATTATTTGATCAACCATTGCTTGATGAGGCTCTAGCCCTCATTAGATTCTCTTTGCATAATAGATTTGATCAACAACACAAAAATAGGTTTATCTTCCTCCAAAGCTTGCTCTATGGCTGCTTAACTTATAAACTTCTCATCTTGGGACTGACTATTCTTAGAGGTCTTACTCAAAGGTGCCAGACAACCTAATTGATAATTCCTACGTTGGTGTTACGTATTTGAATTTGTAATGAAATTGAACCTTATTATATTCAAGCCAAGGCAAACCTAAAATGACATCATAATGTAGAGGTGCCACTATAAACCTCATAAGACTCTAAATACTCCCTCCCAATCTTGAATGTAACAAGATGTGAGGTATGCAATGCATGACGCTTTCTATAATCCACCATCATCAATCTACTTCTAATTATTGGTTTGATAGTTTAATACCTATTGTTTGTATATACATTGCTGCACAATATACATTATTGTCAACATCACACATTATAGAAACACAACTCACACATAAGTCATACATGGACTCTCAAGTGCCACAATAATCAATATATTTACACAACTCAAATCACACTCAATCATATCAGTAGTTGATCTATCACTCAATAATCTACCAACAACTACGTATTGATTACAGTCAAGCCACACCCTCTCTAGCTAAGAGAATCTAGGTGATGCTTGTTGGCCTTTATCCACCATAGCCAAGAACTCAAAGGCTTAATATCAGAGAAGTGAGCTCTCTAGAGTTGCACTTTGAAAGTATACTCCTTGGTCTCCAACCCTAACGATCCTGCTAATAGCATATCAAATTGTGCAAACGGTGCTAAGTGACAATGAGCCCCACCATGTAGTCAATACCCCAAACACAAAATTTGACTATCAACAAGTAATCTATGTAACCAACATGTAACTACCAAAATACTCCTAACTACCAACACTACTACTCTAGAGTCCAAGCAATCTAGGTGCAATGCTACAAATAATGTGATTATTGTCGTGCATATATACATCAATACAAACATACATGTTTGTCAACATCACACACTATAGAATCAAAACCCACACATAAGTCATACATGGACTCTCAAGTGCCATAATCACCCTCCTAGCTGGCATTTAGGTCCCTCTAACTTCAAATAGCCATCTACTCCAAGTATATGGTGGGCAAAAGATCAAGAGGTTGGGTGCTATCAAGCTCCATCGTTAGTCACTTATCTTCAATCTATACCATATAAAGGATGAACTAGCTATAGGTCAAGTACATCTAAGACATAACCACTATCCTTGAGGAATCGGTATGAGGGGAGGAGTCATACATGCCACATGCCATATGCCATTCTCTCAAACAGCTATCACACACTAACATAGTAGCAGCTCCACTAGAAGAGCCACATAACGTACACCACAAGCTTACACATACAAGTACCAAGCTTGGGTCTATAGTACCATCAATGTTTGGGAAATAACATGGCACAATTGCACACATGATCCTTCCAAACAACCTCATCAACGTCACTCCATTGAATACCAATAACTAGATATATGATCTAAAGATGAAATTTGTTTTGGTAAACTTTGGAAGGATGTTATCCATGATGGAGTAAGTAGATCAGACAAAGGTATCACCAAAAGAGTACTTCTACTAATAGGCCAGAGATCAAAATATGCTTGAAGACTTAGAATCAATAGCTAGACATATGATCTAAAGGTAGAATTTAGATTGGTGACATCTAGAAGAATGGTACATATAATGGACTAAGTAGATTAGGTAGATTTATCACCAAAAGAGCACTTCTACTAATAGGGCAAAAACCAAAATAGGCCTGAAAACTTCAGAGGTAATTTTGGAGGCGTAAACGGATGAATTAGGCCTCAAAAATGTGTATATTTCTCCTAGAAAAGGATTGGTTGGCCTCCCCTCCCACCTTGTTTGTCTCACCCACAGCTTTCCAATGGTACTTCAAACACATGATTTTGAGATTCCTACAAGAAGATTCCCTAAAAGATTCCTTCTAGTCAAAGCCTATTTGACCAACCAGATGGGACCAGGACCAACATGTTGCACATCCAAGCAAGTAATCTAAGGGTGGAGCTTGCTGACAGGTCACCTATCTATGTACCTAATTCTATGGTGGAGCTTCCTTGGAGGATATCCTCTTTGGCTATATAATAAAGAGAAGGTTCTCCTTTGGGGCCACCGGAGTTTGAGTGTGAAACCTGTGTTTTCTTTTTTTTGTTTCTTCCCATCCTCAAAACATTACACTCCAACACAAAGACTCCAAATGGAAAAACCTCATGCACTCTCAAGATAGTGTGGCCTATAGAAACATTGTTGGTGTTGTCTATTGTAGATATACATAAGCACTTGATGAAATTGACGGATCAAGGCCTTGGTCTATAACTTCCTCCTTGAATGGTAGCATATCATAAGGTATCTCTATGCTGAGCAATTTTTCCAAGTTCTCAAAGGCCATTGGCATCACTCTCTAAAAGATCTCTGCCCATTGAGAACATACGCTCATCCATACATCTTGATCATCCATGTCCAACACTACAATAGCATCTCAACAAATGGTTGTAGGTAAATTTGGATCTCATCCATAGAGTAGAAATTAAGTAGAGAAGTATGCTAAGGAAGCTTGCCGGCTGAACCGATAGCCCATGGCCAACCAAGGTAATTGGATATCCCAATCTCCCAAGTGGCCTCTCTACAAACCATACTTTTGCAATCCTCTCTTCATCATCTAAACCACTCTCTTTGCTAAGCCATCTACCATAGGATGATCTTATTAGGTTTTACTCTTATGTCTGAGGGTTAGGTTGGATTTGAGAGTTGACTCTGGTGGGGAGAGGAAGTACAATGGAAGAGAGACTATCAGAGGGAGCTGGACTGGCAGATGGACAGGAGATGTGTCAATAAAGTTGAATATTGATGCTTTTTTGTGGACGTAGCTTCACATCAAGGTGAACCACGTACTCATGTCTAATGTGTGAACTCACTTGTAATCTATATGTTGGTGTGTCTATTGTCATAATTGCCAACCAACTGGTATCAAAGCAAGTTGATGTTGATGATAGAGGCCACGGGAAAGTGAGACAAGGCTCAATGGAGCTGATGCATGAAGCAATTTTGTACTAAAGACTAAACCTCAGTTTGGGAACATTAGTCAATCGTTTGTTCCCCCCCCCCCCCCAAGACTCTATACTTTCTTTAGAGGAAGAGAGCTACAAGCCTCTATGATTGTGGTAGGTAGTAGAACCAACAAACAAATGGTGCAGATAGTGCAGGTTGGTAGAGGGGACTTGAGAGCAGGAGGAACCAAGAGATAGAACCAAGAGATATAAATCATACATAAAACTTTCTTATTCTTCATTTGTTATGCTGAATGGGAGTTTGAAGGTCTTGATGAAGAGACAGAGAGAAGTCATTTGGGCCATTTGAGCTTTAAGTTGTTTGAGCCATTTGAGCTTCAACAGGCGAGCTAAAGAGGATTTTGGGAAAAGCCGAGATCAAGTGGAAGAAACCAAAACAAGAAACGCTGAATCTCAATAGGGCTTGTCTTGGAACCACACAAATCCCATATTTTCTTGCTTAGCTACTTGTATTGCATAACAACAATATCTTTCACTCATTGCCTATCAATGTATCGCTTCACGTGGCGGTAGTTAAAGCGGACTATTGGAGGCAATTCAACATAAAGACTTTGATCTATTGTGTTGTAATCCATCTATGTACATGTACCTTTATGGGAGCTCATCCGGATTGGAATTGATCATAGGAAGTGGAAAGAAAATTGTCAAGAGAGGAGTTGCAGGTTGTGAGCATGTGAGCTAAGATGGTTTGCTCTCCACATTATGTAAGATAATGTCTAGCAACTTGAGACGGAGGAGGGCTTGGCCAAGAATGGTTGGGCCGTGGTGAGACAAAGATTGGACCTCATGAGACAATTGTTGGCCTACCTTCAAATTTTGTATATTGGAGTATTATATTAGGAGTGAACTTGAATTTGGGAAATTGAGAAAGCAAATGATTGACCTGTCAACTTGAGACAACAGACTCTTCCCTGGTCCTCTTCCTACTCTTGGCATTGTTGCACTGTGGATTTGACTAGATTTTCTGACCAGCACGTAGAGGAGAAAAGTAAAAGGAGTCAAGAGGTGAAAGAAGAAAAGAGAAGTAGTCTCTATTTTTGCCTTGGGACTCATTCTATGATCTGCATTTGTGGAATACAGTCGTGCAATACTGAGTTTACAAGAACTTCTTTTGCTGATGTTAAAGATAAGGTGACTCTTTGTTTGAATAGGCAGTGGATTAGTAGTTTAGGAGTAGAACTGTAGAGAATGATTATCAAAATATACAATGGAGAGACATGGAGACAATAAATTTCTACTCTAAGCCTTTGTAGCAGGCAGTTCATTGACTGCAAATAGAGTTGTGATTGTAGTTTGACCTCGTCAGAGCAGGTGAATTTCACCCCTTGCATTTTGCGAGAAATGAAGAGTTCAAGCCTTGAGGAGGTTTGTAGCACCACTAGCTGATTGTTGTGAAGCAATCTACTCAACTTACTCATCATGAGGACAAAGGAAGATAGGGACTAAAATCTTGAGGAGATGGTGGCCACTAGGTGGTGAAGGTACCTGCTTATTGCTTATGGTGAATGTACTTGCTTACTTACTTGATTATTCACTGTCAAAAAGTCTAAAGATCTGCACAATCCTTATCCAGATCTCCTTAGCGAGTCTCATAGTGAACCTTTGTATATTTATATTGGCAGAACTCCTCCTTGGTTAAGGTTTGTTGTTGCACCAACAAATAACTGCAAGAAGTAGAACCCAAAGAGAGTTAGAGGGGGAGAATTATTAGACCTATGAATGTGATATAAAATCCAAGGTTCTACCTCCCCCCCCCCCCCCCCCTCCCTCCCTTCCTTGAAATTCAATTCATAACTTGTGACTCAAGACTTAGATGGATAATCTGTTTAGTGCATTGGAAAGTTTATCTTCAGAGCTACAAGTTGATGCAACTAGATTTTGACTTTGAGTATTTGAAGAAGCTGCTGTAGAAAGATTTCTGTCTTATGACCCACTCCCTTGAGTATTGGAGTTTTAAGGTGGAAGGTTCAGGGACTCAAGAAGAGTTTCTAAGTGCAGCAATAGCCTCTCTAGTACTTGTGGAGCAAAAGAAAGTCAAGATGGGTACTTTGAAGCTTGGTGGACCCAAGTTTGATGTGGCAAAGTTTGATGGCTGCATGGATTACTTGTTGTGGGAACGGCAAGTGAAAGGAGTTTTGAGGGCAACTGGTTTGGGTAAGCTCTTGAGTGAGAATCTGAGGATGTGAGACAAACTGATCGGGATGATATGCAAGAGCAAGCTGTGAATATTGTTTTGCTTCACCTTCAGCTCCATGTGAGCAAGCAAGTGGGGGAGCATTCTAATTGTACCTCCTTGTTTGATGCACTTCAGAGCAAGTATCATCATAATGAATTGTCAAATAGATTGTACACCAATCTCAAACTAATCACATTCAAGATGAAACCAGAGACCAACATCAAAGACCACGTGGATGCATTTTGTGACCTAATAGTAGACTTGAAAAACTTGGGAGAGGACTTGAATGAGGAGTGGAAGCTGCTGCACTTGTTGGGCTCCTTGCTGCCGTCCTATCAATCACTTTCATGAGTGTTGTTGCACTGTGAGAAAAAGACCATTACCTTTGAGGAGGTGATAGCATCTCTATTATAGATGACTTGCAATAGAGACTAGTTGCAACCTTAGGGTCATCTTCCACTCAGGGTAATGCTTTGGTTATCCAATGTGAGAGATTGTAATACTCCGAGGACAAGAGAACAGAGAAAACATAGATTACACACTCAACATTCGGTGTCCCAAAGGAGCACCTTCCCTTTATTATATAGACAAAGAAGAAGCTCCACCATAGGATTAGGCACACAAATAGGTGACATGTTAGCAAGCTCCACCCTTGGATTACTTACTTGGATGGGTGACATGTCGGTCTAGGTCCTATCTGGTTTGTCAAAAAAGCTTTGACTGGAGGGAATCTTTTAGGGAATCTTCTTGTAGGAGTCTCAAAATCACGAGAGGTACCGTTGGAAAGCTCTTGACAAGACAAACCAGGGAGGAGGAAAGGCCAACCTTAAATTCCATAGGGAGGAATCTGCACATTTTCAAGGCCTAATTCATCCATTTAGGCCTCCAAAATTGCCTTCAAAGATTTCAAGCATATGTCGGTTCCTACTCTATTAGTAGAAGTCCCCTTTTGGTGATACCTCTTTCTGATCTATTTAGTCCATCATGTGTAACATCCTTCCAGCTGTTACCAAACCAATTCTCACCTTTAAATCATATGTCTAGCTATTGGTTCTAAGGTTCTCAAGTCTATTTCGGTTTCTACTCTATTAGTAGGAATACTCTTTTGGTGATACTTCTATCTGATCTATTTTCACCATCATGTATAACATCATTCTAGATGTTACCAAACCGAATTTCACATCTAGATCATATGGCTAGCTCTTGGTATTATAGAGATCTCAATGGAGGACTAATGATGGTGATCAGAGGAAAAGCAAGGCCAGGTCCAAGTCTAAGTCTAGAGGTAAGTCCAAGGAGAGGAAATAGGTGACTTATTGGAGTTGTGGAAAAGTAGGCCATGTGAAGGAGTGTAAAGCTGAGGGCAAAGGAAAGGTAGATGAAGGCTCTTTAGCAAACATAGCTTATGTTGAGGAGGATATTGATCTGTTGGATGATCAATATGACAACATTGTGGGTATGCCCTCTATGCCTCATCTCCTAGTATGGATGATGAGTGGATTCTAGATTGTGCTTGCTTGTACCATATATGCTATATCAAGGAGTTCTTCTATTTACTTTCAACATAGAATGGTTCAATTCTGATGAGGAATGATCAACCTTGTCAGTTTGAGAGTATTGGATCCATAAGGATTTGAATGTTTGATGGAGCTATGCAAAAGCTCAATGACGTTTGGTTCATACCTCATGAAGAAGAACCTGATTTCCCTTGGAGTATTACATGCCAAATGTCATCAATGGAATGTTGGTGATAGGGTACTTTGAGTCATTGTAGGTGGAAAGGTTATCTGCAAGGTAACTTTTGAAAGAATCTATTTGTATTGGAGTGCACTACATTGTATGGAGAAGCCAATGTAACTAGGTCTCAGGATGGGATCACGACTATGTGGCATTCATGGCCAGGTCATTTGAGTGAGAAGGGTTTGGCTGTCTTGAAAAGAAATGGCTTGCTATTTGGCTTGAAGACTGTGAAGTTGGATTTTGTGAGCATTGCATCTTTGGCAAACATAACAGATCTGTTTTTAAAGTGGGGACCCACATTTCTAAGGGTCTGCTCAAGTATGTACATACTGATGTGTATGGACCATCTCCTACACCTTCACACTCTAGAAAAATTTACTATGTAACATTTATTGATGATTACTCAAGGTTTGTGTGGATTTATTTCATGCACCACAAGTCTGAAGTCTTTCCCACTTTCAAGAAGTGGAAGACCCAAGTGGAGACTCAGATTGAGGAGAAGGTGAGGGGTTTGAGATCAGACAATGGCAGGGAGTATGTCTCTAGAGAGTTTTAGGCATACTGCACAGAATAGGGATAGAGATAACTTGCCACCTTACCATAGTTTACACTCTGTAGCACAACGGTGTTGCTGAGCGGCTCAACCAGACATTGTTGGAACATGTGTGGAGTATGTTGAGCAAATCAAAGTTGCCACATGAGTTTTGGGCAGAAGATGTCAAAACAACAACGTATGTGGTAAATATTTCTCCATCCAATGCAATCAACTTCAAGACGCCATATGAGTTGAGGCATAAGCGACCTGTTGATTATGGTAGATTGAAGATATTTGGTTGTGATGCAAATTCACTCGCACCTCAGGAAAATAGGTCCAAATTAGATGCTAAGTCAAAAAATGTGTGTTTCTTGGCTATGCAAGTGGAGTAAAAGCTTATAGGTTATGGAATCCAATAGCGTGTAAGGTTGTGGTCAGTAAGGATGTTTCCTTTAATGAATCCAGATCATTCAAGGAGGGAGAGAATGCTCAGGCTCCCTACACTGACAAAGGCAAGTCTCCTATTCTAGATCTTGTTGAGGGGAGATTGATCACATAAGTGATGAGGAAGAAGGAGGTGCTCTTATAGCAAAGCAAGTTCTTGAGGAGCAAGGACAAGTGGAGCAAGTTGTTGTTGGTGAGCAACAAAATGTGCTAGGTCAGTCTCACATTGGACCTACACATGGAGATCAAGTGGAAAGTTCATCCAGGAGGTCATCAAGGCGTGCTGGTCAAGTTCCGAACAGATATGGTACGTGGATTGATTCAACAAAGCTGTTGGATGATGACTTGACTTTTGGGGATGATGCTCATGCTTTGGTCTTGGAAGAAGGTGAACCCTCATCCTACAAGGAGGCATGTTCTTCTAGTGAAAAGGATGAGTGGTTTGGTTCTATAGAGAGGGAGATGGAATCCTTGAGGGATAACAAAACTTGGGAGCTAGTTAGGTTGCCTAAGGATCAACAAGTGATAGATTGCAAGTGGATCTACAAGTTGTAGGAGGGTCCTAAGGAGGGATCAAAGATCTACAAGGCTAGGTTGGTAGCAAAGGGTTCACTCAAGAGAAGGGGTAGACTACAATGAGGTCTTTTCTCCTCTTGCAAAGGATTCTACAATACTTTTGTTATGCTTGTTGCATTATTTGGTCTTACTTTAGATCAAATAGATGTTGTCACGGCATTTCTCTAATGCACCTTGGATGAGAGGATCTTCATGAGACAACCTGTGGGGTTTTTGAAGAAAGTTCAAGAGGACAAGGTTTGTAGATTGTTGAAGTCCTTGTATGGATTGAAGCAAGCATCTCGCCAATGGAACAAGAGGTTTGATGTGTTTATACATGCTCAGGGTTTCAATAGGAGTTTTTTTGATCCTTGTGTGTACATGAAACTTGTCGTGCGTATATACATCGCTACATAACATACATCGCTGTCAACATCATACACTATAAAAGCACAACTCACACATAAGTCATACATAGATTCTAAAGTGCCACAATAATCAGATTGCTTAACACTCTCAACTCAACTCAACTCAGATCAGTACTTGATCTATCACTCTATAAACTGCCAACAACTGGGCACTGATTACAGTCAAGCCACACCCACTCAAGCATAGAGAATCCAGGTGACGCTCGCCGGCCTCTGTCCACCATAGCCAGGAACTCGAAGGCTCAACATCAGAGAAGTGAGCTCTCTGGAGCTCACTTCGAAACTATACCCCCTGGACTCGAGCTAGCCCTGAAACCCTAACGGTCCCGCTGACGGCACACTCGATGGTGAAACGGTGCAAAGTGACGGTGGGCCCCACCGTGAAGTCAGTACCCCGAACACGAAATCTAACCGTCGGAAAGTAGTCCCTGAGAAACTGCTAGAATAACTCTAACTACCATCACTGGAACTCCAGTGTCCGAGCATCTAGATGCGGAACTACAAATGGCGTGACAGCTGTCGTGCGTATATACATCGCTACACAACATACATCGTTGTCAACATCATACACTATAAAAGCACAACTCACACATAAGTCATACATAGACTCTAAAGTGCCACAATCGCCCCCCTAGCTGGCGGTTAGGTCCTTCTAACTCCAGATAGCCATCTACTCTAAGTATATGGTATACCCTCTAATGTTCAAAGATCAGGAGGCCGGGTGCTATGGAGCCCCATCGTTAGTCGCCTGTCTGCAATCTATACCATATAAAGAATGAACTAGCTATAGGTCAAGTACATCTAGGACATAACCACTGTCCCTGAGGAACCACCGTGAGGGGAGGAGTCATACATGCCATATGTCATCCTCTCAAACAACTATCACACACTAACATAGTAGCAGCTCCACCAGAAGAGCCACATAACATACACCTCAAGCCTGCACGTACAAGTGCCAAGCTTGGGTCCATAGTACCATCAATGTTTGGAAGGTGGCATGGCGCACAATTGCGCACATGATCCTTCCAAACAACACCATCACGTCCTTCTAACACAAGGACTCCAGATGGCAAAACCTCACGCACTCTCAAGGTTGTGCGGCCTGTAGAAACATCAAGTGTCATCGGTGTTGTCTGCTGTAGATATACATAGTCGCCTGGATGAAATCGACGGATCGAGGGTCTATAACCTCCTCCTCGAATGGTAGCATAGCGTAAAGTATCTCTATGCTGAGCAATCACCAAGTTCTCAAAAGCCATCGGCATCACTCTCCGAAAGATCTCTGCCCGCTGAGAACATGCGCTCATCCATACATTGGGGTCATCCAAGTCCAAAACTACAGTGGCATCTCGACAAATGGCTGCAGGTAAATCTGGATCTCGTCCATAGAGTAGAAAGTATGGAGAGAAGGATGCTAAGGAGGCTTGCCGGCTGAACCGATAGCCCATGGCCAACCAAGGTGACTGGAGATCCCAATCTCCCAAGTGGCCTCTCTGCAAACCATACTTTCGCAATCCTCTCTTCACCGTCTGAACCACTCTCTCTGCTAAGCCATCTGCCTCAAGGTGATCTTGGGATGTAGTACGATGATCAATCAAAGCCTTGTCACACAAGACCTGAAACTCTCCCAAGAAATCTGTACCCTGATCAGTCAAAACCTCAGCTGGTGCACCAAAATGACTAAGAACTCGATCCAGGAACGAGTAAGCTGTCCCTTCACTAGACTTGTCAGGAAGTGCCACCAACTCAATCCACTTGGAGAAGTGCTCCACCATCACCAAAACATACCGATGATGTCTCACAGTCAGCGGTAAAGGTCTGGCAAAGTCCAAACTCCAACGGTAACCCAATCCCATGATAGGTAATGGGTGTAACTGTGGCATAGGAGCATTGAATGATGCTCTAACTCGGTCACAAACCACACATCTGGCAACAAACTGCTATACCTTGGTCTGCATACCGCGCCACCAATAATGACTCTGGAGTAAGCTATATGTACGCTTTACTCCAAAATGTCCTAGCTCCTCATGAGCATGACGGACCAACTGTGGTCTCTGTGATGGAAGTGGTACTACTCGCACTCTACCATCCTCCCATACACGCAAAAGGTGTCTACCCTCCAATCTGAACCGTCTGGCTTGCTGAAGAACACGGTCTCTCTCCTTGGCCCCAACTGTGCCACCCACAACACCAGTGCGAAGATAGTCCATCACTAAGACATCATCATGAATGTCTCGCTGAACTGTACCAATATCTTCACTCTCTGGATCTGTGACCTCAATAACTCCTCCTATATGCGCTGAGAGAGATACCACCAAAGTCTCTGCAAATATACACAGAAAGGCCGATGCATGCCAACCTGGCACCATCTCCTCATCTGTCTCACCATGCCAACATGCTCCGGTCTGATCCTGCTGGCTGGGACATGGGTTTCTACTCAACCCATCTGCATCACGGTTCACCACTCCAGGTCTGTGAACAACCGTGAAATCATACTCTTGTAAAATCAGAGCCCATCGTGCAAGCTTCCCTGAAAGCTTGTCGGACTCCATCAACCACTTCAGTGGCTGATGATCAGTGATGAGAGTGAAGGGGTTACCAAATAGGTAACATCGGAAATGTGCTACTGCCCAAACTGCTGCCAAGCACTCTCCCTCATATGAACTATACTTTGCCTCCGCTGAATTGTTGGAGCGACTAGCATAGGCCACCACAAACTCCTTCTCCCCATCATCATGTTAAGTGAGCACCGCTCCAAGCCCCAACATACTCCAATCAGTATGGACCTGAAATGGTCGTCCCCTGATCGGTCTCCTCAAAATAGGAGCAGATGTCAACCTCTCCTTGAGCTCTACAAAAGCTCTCTCCTGCTCATCTCCCCAACACCACTCCTGTGTAAGCTTGGTCAGCTTCGTCAAGGCCTTGGCAATGGCACTAAATCCTCTAACATAGCGGCGATAGAAGTTCACCAACCCAAGGAATGCTCGCACTCTACTCACATCCGTAGGCCGAGGAATACGTGCAATAGCCTCCACCTTGGTCTGTTGAACACCAAGTCTTCCGGGGTAGATAGTGTGACCCAAATACTCAACCTGCTCATGGAAGAACCTACACTTCCCAAGATGTAATTTGAGTCCATGAGATCTCAACCTCTCAAACACCTCCAACAACTGTCACTCATGCTCCTCCACAGTAGTGCTATAAACCAAAATGTCATCAATATAGCACCGAGCAAAATCCAATCCAGCTAGGATCTTATCCATGACCCTCTGGAACTCAGCGGGAGCGTTCTTCAACCCAAATGGTAAGAACCTCCACTGATATAACACACCCTTGCCGTGAGGATCAATAGCCCAAAATGTTGTCTTGGACTTATCTTCCTCCCTGATCGGCAACTGATGATATCCTGCTCGAAGATCCAAAGTACTGAAGACCTTTGCATGCCCAATCGCATCAAAAATCTCCTCCGGTGTAGGCATGGCATACCGATCAGCCCTGGTCTGTCGGTTGATAGGATGGTAATCTCCACACATCCGCCTATCTGTATAGTTGCCATGCATATCCTTCTTGGCTGGCATCACTGTTGCTGATGCATACTCTCCATGTGAAATCTCCACCAAACCAGCCTCAAAAAGGTCAATACTCCGGCTCTGAATCAATGTCCTCTCCATCTCACTATATCAATAAGGACGTCGGAAAACTGGTGTGTCACTAGTCAGCTCAATCCATATACCAGGTCCCTTCAGAGCACCCAAATCCTTCATATTGAAGGCAAAACAACTCGTGTGACTCCTCAAGAACCTCCAAACCCTCCGTCTTTCCTCTCTAGTAAGCTTGGGTCCAAGATCTGGCTCCCAAGTATCCTCTGTAACTGTAGTAGGAGTGGAAGACGTACTGACTGGCTGCTGCACTGGGCCCTTGGGAGCAATAGTGTCATGCTCCCGACCACTAGAGGTCCCAACCTCTGTGTGAAAAACTCCCTCCACTCTGGCTGCAAGCTCCATACGTCCTCTGGCTGCATCCCATGTGGACCAAGGGTGTAATCCAAGTAGCCCACGCTCACCTGGATGGACTCCAAGTAGACCACTCTCCCTAGTAGCTACTGGATGTGTCCCAAGAATACCATGTCCACTCGGTCCATCGCCCCCAGCATGTGCCTGAATCGTCTCGATAGGCACAGGGCTCACAAGTGTCCGAGTGGTGATGCCTATCAAGCGCATCCTACGCTGCTCTGCCAAACCAAGGCTCACAATCCAGGTCAAACAGTTTAGGTCCATAGCCTGACCTAACACCTGACGCCTGGATGCCTCTGACACTACTGGAACAGCGGTAATACTGGTGCAAAAACCCATTGCCCGCTCTCTCTCATCAGCATTGGGCTCCACCAACTGCTGTAACTGTGAGTCCCAAACAAGTCCAAGTCCTCCCTCTCGAAAAGCATGAGAGCCTGGGAAACTCATGAGTGTAGGAAATGCAGCTCTAGGCTGTCCAACTAGGTTCACCATTGCCATAGGTGACCTATCAGCCACTACCACTGTCTGAGACTAACGTCCAGCATCCAAGATATCATCAACAAGAATGTGGTCTAGTCGCTGAATCCCATCATAACTACACTGTAGAACCTCTCCGGGTAAGAGGTTCATTCACCAAAGGTGAAGACAATGAGCCTGTGATCCCACTCTGGCTGCATCTAACAATAAAGCAGGTCCCATCCAAGAATGGACCTGATGTGTACTTGCCACCACTCTAGTGTGAGAATCACCCAACAAAGGAACGTTCTCCAAAAGGTAAGATGGAGAAACAGACTGATGAACCTGGAGATGTCGTAGTATCCGTAACATCTCCCAAAACACACCAGAACGAGGATCTTGAAGACCCAAACCGCGGCCCGCACGTGTATGTCCCTGACATGGCCATCCAGAAATCACCAAGTGAATAAGCCCATGTCTCTCTAGGTCATGCGCCCCCAGTAAGGAAATGTCTCCTGGTAAGGCCTTCTGGTAACCTCTGACTGCTGACATTGGTAATAACTTCGGATACCGATAGGCCAAGTGTGCCACATGATGTAGAGAGACTCGCCTAGCAGTCTCATCTCTCTCTACATACAAGTACCTCTGTACTCGGATACCCGCCTATAACACCGCAGCTAGTCCGGTGCTAATCCCACCAAACAACTCCAATAGGCATATCCCCTCTACTGGATACTGCCAAGCAATGAGTGTGGTATCCAGAGGTGTCAAAGCAATCGCCTCTGGAGGCTCATCCTCACACTCATCCCCTGATGGTACGAAGGCTCCACTCCAAGCCTGCTGCACCAACTGATCTGCATGCTGCTGCAATGCCTCCTCGGAACTCCACAATGGAACATCCAAGGTGGATGGAACAATCCCACTCGTACTCCATAGCCGAGTGATCTCCTCTGGTACTGGAGTATCCTCTGCATGGGCATTCCCCTCCAACAAGTCACCAGGCCAAGTAATTGCACCGCTGAAAGCTAAAACTGATGCTGCCATGGTCCCGGACTGTAGTGAGCCAAGACTGCCACTACTGAAGCGTACTAGTAGGCGACATATCCGTCCCTCACCAGACTGCCAACCAGGTCTATAAGAGGCTATCTCCTCCCAATAGTCAATGCTGAAACCCATAGGGTATAACACTGCTCCCCCAACTAGCACATCATATGACTCAGCTATCGTCGCAATAGCCTGAGCTCTCACCACCGAGCTATCAATCGGATTACCAGGCTGAACCTGGACAACAAGCTCCCCACGTGTGATGTACTGTGTCGAACCACCACCTAGAGATGTCTGGATCTGAAATGGACACCTCTCCACATCGGTCTTCCGTAACTCCAGACCAACAACTGCAGCCTTCCCCAACATAAGGGGTTGTGCACCAGAGTCTAACAAGACTCTCTGTGGTGTATAGACCTTCCCTGAAGGTCCCACTAAACAAAAGATCCCCCTCTGGTTATCCAATAGGACAACACCAGGTGTAAACCGCGCTCTCTCAAAGGCCGGTCTAGCTGGCAACTCCTCCAGTCTAGCCGCTGCTGCCTGCCATAAACGACTGGTCGCTGAACGGATCCCATGCTCCTCAACCAAGTTAGCTCCACTACCAACCACCTCTACTCTAGTAGTAGGAACTGCACCATCCCTACTCTCACACAATGTGGCAGCCAATCGGAACACTGGGGCCGGGTCAACTCCCAATGTAAACATGTCACTGGCTGAAAATAAAAGATGCCGCATAATCAGCTGAGCCGCCCCCAACATCATGCTAGACTCAGTCTGTGTAGTAGCAGGTGGCTGACTAGCAGGTAGTCCATCATGTACTCCATCACCACCTACCACACCTGCACTAGGATGTCTAGGAACCATGGATGTCATCTGCAACGCCTCAGATAGCGTGAAAGATTGGGGAAGTCTGACCTGTCTCCCAACCTCTCCTCTCTGTGGATCCAACTCCACTGATGCTCCTCTAGGCTCTGGAGCACGTACTGCACTCCTAGTCACTGCTGCAGATGCATCCACCTGTGTTGCTCCGCACATGAAGTCCAAAGCATCTCTATCACCAGCATATGAGGTGGAAGCCTCAGCACCCGAATCTGATCTCCTCTGAGCAATAGCCATACTAGCCAATCTCTGCTCCAACTGCTCAATCCGAGTAGCCATAGCTGTGTCAGAAGTAAGGGCAGGTACTGCACCCCTACTAGGTGTAGATCCTCTACCACCACCTCGTCCTCCATGAACTGGAGCTCCTCTACTACCTGCCATAGCAGCCTTACCACTCCGTAACTCCGGGTGTAGGTCAAAACACCGGTCACTAGTGTGACCAAATCTGTGGCAATGCTCACACTGCCTCTGTGTTGGCTGTGATGCACCAGAGGTATCAGGTCCGCTGCCCTGAGTACACTCTCTCCTATGGTGAGGTCCACCACAAGTCCAACAAGCAACACCACCACTCACTGGCTGCAGCTGACCCGAAAATGAGGGTAAGGGTCTAACTTCACTAGGCCCTCCACTCGCTCCATAGGATCTGGGCTGTCCACCCTGTCCTCAAAAACCAACTGGGCGTGGTGCACTCTGCTGCACTCTAGAAGAAGTCACAACTGTGGATGAGGTCTCTCTACCAAATCCAGCCGTCACCACTCTCTCCTCCACCATGTTGAGCTCAATACGCTCAGCCAAACCAAAGACTACTGCCAAAGTGGGCGAAGTAGCCTACAACAACGTAGCATCACGAACTCTACGTCGCAACTCCCTATCCAGTATCCCATACCAAAACTGGACTGCCTGGGCCTCAGTAACTCCCTGAGTGAAACTGATCAGCCGCCTCATGCGAGTGTATGCCTCGCGTAGGCTCTCTCCAGCCTTCCGTTGGAACTCCTGCAAGCTCCTCAGCTTGTTAGTCCGCACTCTCTGGTAGTTCTGCCTCAAACATAGGAAGAACTCCACCATGGGGTTAAACCCCAGTACCACACCACCTCTTGCAGCAGTACCTCCACTCGTAGTAGCACTATCTCTAGCTAGTGCACCTCCACTAGCTCCACCCACACTACTCAAGCTAGAACTCATAGGTACAGCCGATCTACTCCTGGCCACCGAGCATGAAGTGATGGAGACATAGTGTGGGGACCAATACTGTCTCCATAACTCAATCTCCTCCAAATGAGCTCTCCTGAACTCATGGTAATCATCCATCGGTGGACCCTCCAAGTGTTGAAACAACTCCTTCCATGCCATGAAGGGTGTGAACAAAGTCGGGTTTCGCATCTGCTGCAGATCACACCAACTGTCAAACTCCTGGATGAAGTCATCCAACTCAATGGTACCCACTGTACTAGAGTAACGCCTAGGGCCTTTGGAGGCCCCATAAATCTTGTCCATGTCCCACAACAACGGTGCGGACACACCAAGTGCACTCTCAATTGAATCAGCTCCTGTGTCGAACTCCAACTCAGAGTCAATCTCCTCCCTCACTGGGATCTAAGATACAGGCTGATACCAAGCACCACTCCGAGTAAACCCACTGCGTACTGCAGAGCTAACTCCTCTGGAATCTCCAAAGAACTCCGTCGTGACCACGTAACTGCAACAGCAAACCCGAACCACCAACTGCAACCGCAAGTCGCAACTGCAAGTACCCCACCAAGTGCCAACACCAACTAGACACCACCCACTAATGTAACTCTAACCGAGATAACTACACTAGGGGAAAGGCAACCTGTAACCTGCCATCATAACATGCACTCTCACGGTCTGCAGGTCATCACTTCCTGCCTCACCGGAGAGAAACAAAGGTAGTCTGACTGGTCATCACTCCAGCCTCACCACCGAGAGCATACCAGAGCACCAACGCTCAAAAGTCAAGGCACCTCACACAAACATGGTGCACAAACAGGAAGCAGAGAATGGAGGGGATCCAATCACAAGAAATCTAAATGAAAACCCTCCATCTCATAACACAACACGGGACTGACTCTGCCACCATTTGGCATTTGACATAAGAGTAGTTCGTATCTAAGTCCTAAGCTACCAGGATCACCAAGAATGGGATCAAACTGCCTCTCCTAGCCAAAGCTACATGTGTATAGATAACAGTGGCGCAGTCACTAGGACAACAAGTGAGGGTGGACCAGTTGGCTAGGGCACCAGTCTAGGAACAAGAGATCTAGGGGT
This sequence comes from Lunularia cruciata, assembly GCA_948567375.1. Classification (NCBI taxonomy): domain Eukaryota; kingdom Viridiplantae; phylum Streptophyta; class Marchantiopsida; order Lunulariales; family Lunulariaceae; genus Lunularia; species Lunularia cruciata. The sequence continues at coordinate 14,326,538 of OX419757.1, read as the reverse complement.
CAAACCCTGTTGCGCACAATCTAGCAGGAAAGGCAGATTTTGCCAACCAATGACCAAGATCTACTCTAAACTAGCTAGTCTCACGCCAGCAAGCTGGCTTGTTGGCCCTTCTAGGCCTTCGTAGCCTCTCATAGCCCACAGCCCTATGCCTCGAAGCCTCTAAACGCCCAAATGAGGCCTTTCTTGTTGCCACTTCGAACCTCCTCCAAAATTGGCGAAACTTCTCCAAATCTGCAAAACTCCTCCAAACTAGCGAAACTTCTCCAAATCTGGCCAAACAGCAAAACTCCTCCAATTCTGGCCCTAAAATCTGACATAAAATCTGACGTAAAATCTGACATAAACCCTAAAGATGGATGTCCGCCAAATCCCCCGCTAACTTTCCACTCGAGCCAAATTGACAAAACGGGTTTTTCCAAATACAATTTCATGAGAAGAGCTTTCCAACTCCACCTTCAATTTCACTTTCTAAGCCCAACTCGCAGCAAATTGGTCATGCCTTCACCTCTTGAGCTCAAAATCACAACACTGCTCGAAAATTGCTCCTTCCTTGCTCGAAATTTGGCCAGCGCTTCCGCACACCGTCCGCCTAACTGCCAAATTTGCATCAACTACACGAGCTTCTGCACACTAGGGAAATACAGAACCTGAATCAAGCTACCACAATCCACCGAGCTTGGAGATACCACCAACACTCAACGTTCCTACACCCGATTTCCCCCTGACTTCACTTCTCTGATGTAATTAGATTGCTTAACACTCTCAACTCAACTCAACTCAACTCAGATCAGTACTTGATCTGTCACACTATAAACTGCCAACAACTGGGCACTGATTACAGTCAAGCCACACCCACTCAAGCATAGAGAATCCAGGTGACGCTCGCCGGCCTCTGTCCACCATAGCCAGGAGCTCGAAGGCTCAACATCAGAGAAGTGAGCTCTCTGGAGCTCACTTCAAAACTATACCCCCTGGACTTGAGCTAGCCCTGAAACCCTAACGGTCCCGCTGACGGCACACTCGACGGTGCAAACGGTGCAAAGTGACGGTGGGCTCCACCGTGAAGTCAGTACCCCGAACACAAAATCTAATCGTCGGAAAGTAGTCCCTGAGAAACTGCTAGAATAACTCTAACTACCATCACTGGAACTCCAGTATCCGAGCATCTAGATGCAGAACTACAAATGGCGTGACAAACCAGTGAGTAATAAGACCTTTGGTTTTACTATTCTTGTGCTATATGTGGATGACATGTTGCTAGCTGCCAAGGAAAGATCTAAGGTGAACAAGCTCAAGGCGCTCTTGAGTTTGGAGTTCAGGATGAAGGATCTAGGGTTGGCCACAAGGATATTAGGCATGGAGATCAAGAGGAACTTGGGCATTGGTCCATTGTGGTTAATGTAGGAAAAATATGCTAGGAAGGTACTTGCTAGGTTCAACATGGAGAACTGTAAACCAATAAGTACTCCTCTAGCTTCTCATTTCAAGCTTTCAGCCGCATGTTGTCTTACAAATGCTGTGGAGAAGGGTTTGATGGCTAATATTCCTTATGAGAAGGCTGTTGGGAGTCTCATGTACTTGATGACTTGCTCTAGACCTGATCTAGACCTGATCTTGCCCTAGCAATGGGTAAGGTGTGCAGGTATATGTCAAATCCAAGAAGGACACATTGGGAAGCAATCAAGTGGATTCTTAGGTATTTCAGAGGTACACTAGACTATGGGCTCTTATTTGATAGAAGATCAATGAATGCCACATCACTAGATGGCTATGTAGATGCTGAATGTGGACAAGATCTCAACAAGCGGAGATCAACAATGAGGTATGCATTCACACTTGGTGGTGGGTGCATTAGTTGGAGATCTACCTTGCAAAAGTGTGTTGCACAATCTACTACAGAAGTTGAGTATGTGGCAACAGCAGAAGTAGCAAAGGAGGCAATTTGGTTGGATAGACTTGTTACTTAGATGGGGCTAATGCATGGTAATGTAATGCTTCATTGTCACAGTCAAGGTGCTTTATACCTAGCTGAAAATCAGGCAATAGATAGTAGGTTAAGCATATAAACATCAAATATCAATTTCTTAGGCAAGTTGTGTCTGAGAAAATGTTTGATCTACGCAAGATTGATGGTAAGCTCAACCCGGCTGATACCTTTACCAAAGTCATACCTTCAAATAGTTTCTCTAAGCATCGTGCTACCCTAGAGGTTGTGCAAGTAGAGCATGAGTAGGATGACCTAGCATTAGTGGTGATGTTGGAAATTTTGGTTACTCTATCCTTGTATGGGCTATGGTTATAAGTTCTAGTTTATCCTAGTTTAAAGAAGGAGTCAAGTAATTGGCTGTTTTTTTAGAACTTCCTATCAAGTGATAAGTTGTTGCAAGGTTACTAACCCCAAGAGAAGAGTCAAGGGAGAGATTCTTAGGTTTTACTCTTATGTCTAAAGGTTAGGTTGGATTCAAGAGCTGATTCAGGTGGGGAGAGGAAGTACAATGGAAGAGAGACTATCGGAGGGAGCTAGACTGGCAGATGGACAAGAGATGAGTCACTAAAGTTCAATCTTGATGCTTCCCATGGACATAGCCTCACATCAAGGTGAACCACGTACCCTTTTCAAATGTGTGAACTCACTTGTAATCTGTATGTTGGTGTGTCTATTGTCAGAATTGTCAAACAGATCTTGGGAGGTAGTACAATGATCAATCAAAGCCTTGTCACATAGGACCTAAAAATTCCCCAAGAACTTTATACCCAGATCAGTCAAAACCTCAACTGGTGCACCAAAATGATTGAGAACCTGATCCAAGAATGAGTAAGCTATCCCTTCATTGGACTTGTCAAGAAGTGCCACCAACTCAATCCACTTGGAGAAGTGCTCCACCATCACCAAAATGTACAATGATGTCTCACAATCAATGGTAAAGGTCAAGCAAAGTCCAAACTCCAATGGTGATCCAACTCCATGATAGGTAATGGGTGTAACTATGGCATAGGAGCATTAAATGATGCTCTAACTTGGTCACAAACCACACATCTAGCAACAAATTGTTAGACTTTGGTTTGCATACCGCACCACCAATAATGACTCTACAGTAAGCTATATGTATGCTTTACTCCAAAATGTCCTAGCTCCTCATGAGCATGATAAACCAACTATGGTCTTTGAGATGGAAGTGGTACTACTTGCACTCTACCATCCTCACATACATGCAAAAGGTGTCTACCCTCCAATCTGAACCATCTGGCTTGTTGAAGGATATGATCTCTCTCCTTGGCTCCAATTGTATCACCCACAACACTAGTGCAAAGATAATCCATTACTAAGACATCATCATGAATGTCTCACTAAAGTGTACCACTATCTTGACTTGCTGGATCTGTGACCTCAATAACTCCTCTTGTATGCGTTGTGAGAGATACCACCAAAGCCTCAAAAAATATACAAAGAAAAGCAAATGTATGCCAATCTTGCACCATCTCCTCATGTGTCTCACCATGCCAACATGTTTTGGTCTGATCCTATTGGTTGGGACATAGGTTTCTATTCAACCCATCTGCATCATGATTCACCACTCCATGTCTATGAATAACCATGAAATCATACTCCTATAAAATTGTGCCCATCATGCAAGCTTCCTTGAAAGCTTGTCTGACTCCATCAATCACTTCAATGGCTGATGATCAATGATGAGAGTAAAGGAATTACCAAATAGGTGACATTGGAAATATTCTACTACCCAAACTGTTGCCAAGCACTCTCCCTCATATGAACCATACTTTGCCTCCGCTGAATTGTTGGAGTGACTAGCATAGGCAACCACAAACTCCTTTCCCTCATCATCATGTTGGGTGAGCATTGCTCCAAGCTCCAACATACTCCAATTAGTGTGAACCTAAAATGGTCGTCTTGTGATTGGTCTCCTCAAAATAGGAGCAGATTTCAACCTCTGCTTGAGCTCTACAAAAGCTCTCTCCTGCTCATCTCCCCAACACCACTCTTGTGTAAGCTTGGTCAGCTTTGTCAAGGCCTTGGTAATGGCATTAAATCCTCTAACATAACGGTGATATAAGTTCACCAACCCAAGGAATGCATGCACTTTTCTCACATACGTAGGCCAAGGATTGCGCAATAGCCTCCACTTTGGTCTTCTGAACACCAAGTCCTCCGGGTAGATAGTGTGACTCAAATACTCAACCTACTCTTCCTTGGATGTAATTTGAGTCCACAAGATCTCAACCTCTCAAACACCTCCAACAAAATGTCTCTCATGCTCCTCCACAATAGTGCTATAGACCAAAATTTCATCAATATAGCACCAAGCAAAGTCCAATCCAGCTAGGATTGGTTCCATGACCCTTTGGAACTCAATAGGAGCATTCTTTAATCCAAATGATAAGAACCTCCACTGATATAACACATCTTTGTTGTGAGGATAAATAGCCCAAAATGTTGTCTTGGTTATCTTCCTCCTTAATTGGCAACTGATGATATGTTGCTCATAGATCCAAAGTACTGAAGACCTTTGCATGTCCAATCACATCAAAGATCTCCTCCAGTGTAGGCATGGCATACCAATCAGCCTTAGTCTATCGGTTGATAGGATGGTAATCTCCACACATCGGCCTATATGTGTAGTTGCTATGCATATCTTCTTGGTTGGCATCACTATAGCTCATGCATACTCTTTATGTAAAACATCTACCAAACCAACCTCAACAAGGTCACTACTCTGGTTTTGAATCAATGCTCTCTTCATGTCACTATATTGATAAGGACGTCAAAAAATTGGTGTATTGCTAGTCAGCTCAATCCAAATACCATGTCCTTTTAGTGCACCCAAATCCTTCATATTGAAGGTAAAACAACTCTTATAGCTCCTCAAGAATATCCAACTCTCCATCTTTCTCCTCTTGTAAGTTCGGGTCCAAGATCTGGCTCCCAAGTATCCTCTGTTATTGTCATAGAAATGGAAGAGGTACTAACTAGCTGCTACACTTAGTCCTTGGGAGCAATAGTGTCATGCTCCCAACCACATTGAGGTCCCAACCTAAATGTGAAAAACTCCCTCCACTTTGGCTGCAAGCTCCATTTGTCCTTTAGCTACATCCCAAGTAGACCAAGGGTGTAATCCAAGTAGACCATGCTCACTTGGATGGACCCCCAAGTAGACCTCTCTCACTAGTAGCCACTGGATGTGTCCTAAGAATACCCTATCCACTTGGTCCATTGCCCCTAATATGTGCTTGAATTGTCTCATTAGACATAGAGCTCACAAGTGTCCAAGTGGTGATACCTATCAAGTGCATCCTACGTTGCTCTTCTAAGCCAAGGCTCACAATCCAGGTCAAATAGTTTAAGTCCATAACTAGACCTAACACATGATGCCTGAATGCCTCTAATACTGCAAAAATAGCAATAATACAAATGAAAAAACCCATTGCCTGCTCTCTCTCATTGGCATTGGGCTCCACCAACTACTGTAACTATGAGTCCCAAACAAGTCCAAGATCTCATTCTCAAAAGGCATGAGAGCTTAGGAAACTTATAAGTGTGGGAAAAGTGGCTTAAGGCTGTCCAACTAGGTTCACCATTGCCATAGGTGACCTATCAGCCACTTCTACTATTTAAGACTAGCACCTAACATCCAAAATCTCTTCAATAGTAAGGTGGTCAAGTCACTTAATCCTATCATAAACATGTTGTAAACCTTCTATAGGTAAGAGGTTCATCCACCAAAGTCAAAGATGATAAGTCCGTGATCCCACTCTGGTTGCATCCAACAATACGGCAAGTCCCATCCAAGAATGGTCTTAATGTGTACTCGCCACCAATTGGGTGTAAGAATCACCCATCAAAGGGACATTCTCCAAAATGTAAGCTGGAGAAATAGACTGATGAACTTGGAGATGTCATAATATCCATAACATCTCCCAAAACATATCTAAACAAGGATCCTAAAGACCTAAACCTTGGCCAGTGCATGTATGTCTCTGACATGTGAGCCGGCTTGTCTCTCACTCATGATGAACCTCTGATGGTTATTATGGTAGCGCACCATGGACTAAGAAGGCAAAGAACCCCAACTCCATCATACTCCTCCAAGGCTAACACTCCAAAGACTCAAGACATTGCTCACTAGAGAACTCAATGAGAGAGAGATAGTTGCAAATGAAAAGATAATGATTACCTCCTCACCCCTTGTTTATATACTTATGAAAAGTTATGCACCAAAGTTACTAATTACCGTAGTAACTCAAGTTATTAGGCTAAAAGTCAAATAATGTCAAAAAGCTAAAGGAATATCTATGCTCATGGGAATATTCTCCTAAGCATGTGGTCTTATCTTGACCCAAACACTAAGTCAAGGATTCCTTCACATGGACTATCCTTGGACTATTGAAAAATCCAAAACAAAAGGGCTTGTGGGTCCAAGAGTTCTTAACTCTTTCCTTAAAGCCAAACACCTAAGAATGATACCAAGTCAACACACTAGGATCCAAAATAGTGATGCTCATCTTTTCCACTTCCTCTAAAGTAAGGTCTCCTCTATCTTAGCTCTGACTAACTTTAGCTAATCATGACTAATGTAAAACCATCCTTTTATCTCTATAAATAATATCTCTCAAGTACTTATAATACCAAGCTACATATCACAATACCACACACATGCACAAATGGGTGTTACAAATATGGCCATCTAGAAATCATCAAATAAATAAGACCATGTCTCTCCAAATCTTGCAACCCCAACAAGGAAATGTTTGCTTGTAGTATATTCTAGTTACCCTTGACTGCTAACATCAGCAATAACTCAGGATACCAATAGCCAAGTGTGTCAAATGATGTAGAGAGACTCACCTAGCCGTCTCATCTCTCTCCACATACAAGTACCTCTGTACATGTATACTCACCTATAGTACCGTAGATAGTCCAATGTTAATCCCACCAAACAACTCCAATAGACATACTCCCTCTATTAGATGTTGCTAAGCACTGAGTGTGGTATCCAAAGGTATCAAGGTTATCGACTCTGGAGGCTCATCCTCACATTGGTTTCTTGGTCGTACAAAGGCTCTACTCCAAGCTTGTTGCACCATCTAATCTGCATGTTGCTGCAATGCCTCCTATGAACTCCACAAAGGAACATCCAATGTGGATGGAATGATCCCACTTGTACTCTAAATCCTAGTGATCTCCTTTGGTATTGGAGTGTCCTCTGCATGGAAATTCCTCTCCAATAAATCACCAGGCCAAGTAACAAGACCAATGAAAGTTGAAATTGATATTGCAATGTTCCTTGACTAGAGTGAGCCAAGGCTGCCACTATTGAAGCGTACTGGTAGGCAACATACCCATCCCTCACTTGACTACCAACCTGGTCTATATGAGGCTATTTCCTCCTAATAGTCAATACTAAAACCCATGGGATACAACACTGCTCCCCCAACTAACATATCATATGACTCACTACGGTCCCAATGGCCTGAGCTCTCACCATAGAGCTATGAGTTAAATGATTGGGTTGAATTTGAACGAAAAGATTTCCACATGTGATGTATTATATAAAACCACCTCTAGATATGTTTGGATCTAAAATGGACACCTCTCCAGATCATTCTTTTGTAACTCCTTACCAACAACTACAACCTTCCCCAACATAAGAGGCTGCACACCAAAATCCAATAAGATCATCTGTGGTGTATAAATCTCCCTTGAAGGTCCCAACAAAAAAAATCCCCCTTTGGTAATCTATGGTACCAACATTTTTCATTTTGACAAGTTTTGAAGAAGAAGTGTATTAAGGAAGACAAATTATGAAGAAAAGAATGGACTTATGTGTCTCTGGAGTAAACCCAAAGAAGTCAACCTTGGGTTGAGAACTGTAAGTACTTGGATGGGGTTACAAAGAGACAAATCCTAAGAAGGGCATCTTTGGAACGGGAAGCATAGGCCAATATGAAGAAGATGTAACAACCTTTCTTCGTGTCAGGCCAGCCATGAAAGTACACTTGAATAAATGGCAAAGGTGGGAAAAGAATACCTTGAGAGTGACAAGAAACAAACATGCAGAAGAAGAAGTGGGAGACAATTTTGAAATTGACTAAAGAATGACTGCACTTCAAGGTACTATAAAATAACAATTACATAGGGGGAAATCAAACATGTCAAGTAGAATTTAGGGTGAGCAAATAATGGAAGCTCGGTGTAGAATCACTTTCTGAGTTGACAATGAGGAGACGTCCCAAGCTTCTTCATTGTATGTTCTTATCGACAAGAGTATGATCTTATTGCCTTCATTGATCACAGGCTTCGCGTTTAGTTCAAGTAGTTCACATTATCTGAACATGTGAGTATGCTCCAATTCTAACACCCGATATGGTTAGGTAGAACTTTGTAGCCGGGGTCGCTTCCAATTTATGCACTAATTTTTAGGAACTTGAGCTTCTTGTCCAGGTGAGAGAATTACAAAACATCTTGTAGTCACAGTTTTTTTAACCTGAACAGCAACAAATTTCTGACCATTGCATGACTACACAGGTATCTTCTTGTTGATATTGGACAATGTACGGGTTCAAAGTTACTACTTTCTGCATATTCCCTGTTGCTCATAGTTAAAGTGAATAAAGCCTCCCATCTGTTTCCATCGCTTGCCAGCTTGTAGAACCGATGCACAGCACAAATCACAACCCACTTCTCCGTCAAAACCACCTCAATACTTTCCCTCCATGCAAGTCTCCATTAACTGTATCGGTGATCGAAACTCATTTGGGGGTCCAATGAAACTCAATACTTTCTCTCCTTGCAAGTCTCATTAATTGAATCGGTGCTCGAAATTCATTTGGTGTCATTGAAACTATGGAAGTGTCATAGTCACAAGTCAATGGTAAGGTACTCAATAGTTCCAAATCAGAATCAATGGTCAAATACTTAATACATTCGATCGATCGAAGTCAGTGGACACGAACCCCAAAATAATTCAGGTAATTAATACATGGTGTTACTAGCCCCCAAGTCGCTCCGTTCGGACATTACAGGTGCATGGGGTGCGTGAATTTAGAAAAACTAGTGGGTTTATCATTACCTTAAACATAATGTGATGTTATTAGAGCACAAGATACGATTACGCGTGTTGTAGAGTTTACTATAGCGCTACTTACAATGTGATAGTGATAGCGGTAACACAAAATTCACACTACACTGAATTCGTCGAGCAGTTCAGGTTCATGGAAGTGGAACATATGACGCAAACTACCACCAAACTACGTGGAAAAATTCGTAATGGTTTCCTAGCGTGCACTCACCGCAATTTTATCAAACAGTTGGGAGAGAGAAGTTTTAGCTTATTCAAGTTCTCGCTTACCTCTGCTTGTAGAGGATGACGATGATGGAGCATGAATGTAGATTCCTTCATTCGACCAGAAATGGTCTACCCGGGATTCGAAACAGGTCGATATTTTGCTCGGAGCTTCGCTTGGACAGGATATCTTGGGACGGAAAATCCTAAGAGGATGGGGAAGTGAGATCTATGCATGCGCTTGGACTGTTCCTACCTCTCGTGCCAAAGCAATGTTCTTTTCGACGTCTTCGACCCGTCGACGAGCAATCGTGGGAGAGTCTTATGTTCAGCTGCGACCTACTATCTGCTCTTCGTTCCAATTATTGTTCTGACTGATAACGGGCAATCACGTTTTACGCCTAATAAGAGGAATAGAGCACCGGCGTTCTATTCGTAAACTCGTTATCCACACTGTCTCCTGCAGCTGCAGATGTCCTACTCGTGAAGCCTTGCATATGAAGATCGCTTGCTGCGATGCGACTGACATATTGGGTACCTGTCATGGCATGTGATACGTCTTTTGGCATTCCCGTAAGCTTCTTCAAACATTTACACGTGGTTATATCGTGATTCCGCACAGGATTGGACGGCTTCGAGCTACGTTTGCAAGAACTAGAGAAAGCTTCGTAAAGTTCGTGCGCAACCTTCCGATAAATAAACAACGAAATAGACCTCCAAAATATGGGACTATGGACACCATCGGCTCCGTAGTCAAGACATAACCGTCTAAAGAAATGACCTTTCAAGCACGCTGTCCAGTGCGTTCAATAATTACTGAAGTTCAGTGATACACAAAGCCCTCTCTCCCTGACTTCGCAAAGGAAACGGGGTACAGGTCTAGATCAGGGATGTGTCCCCGATGCTATATAGGACAATGACCTCAGAAACAATCTCAGCATTTTCAAGTGAAGCTCGAGGGTGAATTCAAAGGTACTCAGGCCACGTCCCGCTAGAATTAACTTGAAGCGAACCCTTCTAGTTCGATCATATGGTCTACGAGGGAACGGAAGGGAATCGCAACCACCAGCTAAGAGCTCAGATACGGAAGCTTATATATCACTTCAAAATCTTTTAGAACCGCAATCACCAAGATCTGTTGGATATTGCTTTCGAAAACTTACTCCTTCCAACGGCAGGTAAGGATGTGTGGTACGACAAGATCTGCAAATTGAAGTGGCAGCTCAAGAATCCAAGAGCAACGGGGCCACAGTGCAGCCAACGTCACTAATTGCGGTGCGTTCAGGACGTCAACATATTTAGGAGTACTGGATTGAAGAAACAGGATAGAAGCAAGCGGCACGAGGAAAATTGTGACAGCCAAATAGTGTCAGTTTAAGAATACTTCAATAGCGCACATACATCTTGCCCGCTAATGCACCGACAACGTACTCCTCATCCTCCGAACGATCCTGTGCAGAGAACCTGCGAGAAAATGCAAAGTCGTAAGCGCCTTGATGCACAAACATATATAGCGCTAAGAAAACAACACAAGCACATGAAGAACGCACTGAGATCATGTTGTTCATCTGTTTGCTCATGCACCGTCAACAGACCGAGAATCCTTCGAGAAGAGATAACAAACAAAGACATACGGACTCAAGCATCCTATAAAACCAGCGTCCCTACATACCAGTATTGGAGTCTTCAAGGGCAGGAAACAACAAGCTGTTGAAATTTCTTGGTGTGTCAAGTCACATGGCATCCAATTTCATTTAGAGCTCAAAACCAACAACTATCTCAGTAGCCCCACCCACTTCCACATCCACGCGACCATCACACATCCCCTTCCACGGCGCTCCTCGTTCAGAGCCTGCATCTGAAAGAGGCACGCAACGCGCCTCCTAGCCAGTTTTTGTCTTCACTCGCTGCTGCTGCTGCTGAGAAAGCTGCTGCGGGAAATTCCGGCGATCAAGAAAATTCAATTTGCTTCCATGGATAAGAACCGCACGAGCTCCAATCGTAAACAGGCCCGACATTGTGTAACACTTTCTTCAGAAATTCAGCTCCTGCTCAGGAAATCAAAACTCTTGCCTCGTAGGAAGGTTTGCAACCTCCTCGCGTGCAGTAGAATGAAGTGATCAGCGCGTTGCTTCCCCGGAGTACTTCTACGAGGATTTCCGTCCAGTGTTAGCGTACAGCCTTCTCGATGGAGATGATGGAATCTACGGCGGTAAAGCCTCCGAGATGCTCTCCTCTCCTGTGGGGAGAAGCTGCAGGATAAGGCTACTTTCCGGACAAGATGAAGTTCCGCGATACATATATAGCAGGGGATTTAATGCAGCAGAGTTCTGAGTAGTCAACACGTGTTAACTTAACGCTACCTCCAACTTTGGTAAGCTGCCTGGCCACACTGTAGCTGGCTAGCTGCCTAACTCAATTTATCTCCAACACACCGTCCGCTGAATATCCCTGTTTGGATAGGGCGAAAGTTTCAGTCTTATCGCTATCTTGCAATGATTGGAGCGCTGTGGACTATCCACGTGGACACCATCCGACTTGACCTCGAAACCGAAATTTCCCGAAACCAGGAATAGTATCGGGGAAGCTCTCTAGCGGGTTGATCCCCTCTAGAGAGCTTCCCCGATGGAGCTCTAGAGGGGATCAACCCGCTAGAGAGCTCTACTGCACGACGGAAGAGGGCGATAAGGAGAATTTGTGAAGTTGGATCCTTTTGGCTGCAGCATCTGCCAAGTTTATGAAAATCTGCGTAAACTGATTGAGACTAATCAGTTAAGGTGTGCTGTTAGTTCTTATCGTCAGATCCTGAAGAGATCCTTCAGTGTATTCATGCTTCAGTAACTTGGTGCAGCAACTTTGCTCACTCTTGGAGGACCATCGTGTAGATATGTGTGGACAGTAAGTACTTACAATCTCCTGCATTGGACAGTTGATGAGTATCGTGACCAAATCATTCATCGTCGTGAAATGTATTCCTCGTCAAGTGAACTCTGCTGAGGATTCCAGTGGAGATTCTAGTGGAGCACCCCAATGGATGTGACGAGGGAATAAAAGATTATATACGGTTCAGATTGTGGAACGCCCTGTGCAGCACAACGATCTGCAATAAACTCCAAACTAGTACGACGGACGAGCGATTATAGTTGTGCAAAAAGTCTCTACTACGTAGAATTGCAATTTGTTTTGGTTCAGAGTAGGTGTACTCGTACTCTTGGTCCTTGATGATATTCCTGAAATGAGATTGCCTTTCTTCCAAAACCAAAGATTGTGTGCTTTATTCTTGGCCTCCTTGAAAGTTTTGGATAACTTGCCCGCAGGGCCTCCCTCTTTCTTGACTCTTAGTTGAACTGCAAACACACGGGTTTGTAAACACACATATCGATCGACTCCATAGGTAGTTTTAGCTTTCAGACACCTGATTTTCTCTTATCACGGTGTGTCCATAATAGAGCTCGACTCAGTTCGAGACTGTCAAAGAAGGCACCATATTGAACCAATGACCTTAACTATCATTAATCAATAAGTGATTCCGGAATAAGAAATCGAGGGTCAATAGTAAGACAAATCAAAGACTATTCGGTTTACTCCTGCTACCTCTCTTCGATCCGGTGAATACAGGAACAGGTGTCAAGAGTCAATGATGGCACAACATGAAACCATAATCTGCATCCATAAGTTTCTGTCAAATGACAACTCTCTGTAGGTAATAATAAGATTCCAACTTCGTTGCGAGCTCCATGACTCTAGGACCAAATGAATAAAGTAACCTGTGAACTGGGATATGAATTTTGAAGGCACTAAGAAGAGACTCGAACTTCGTTGCTCCCATGACTATAGCACCTCAAGAATCATGGAAATTGTGAACGAAGCGTCTGGGTGAGCTGGAATATGAATCGATTGACACAGATTACGGAGAGGGTCACAAGAACGTGAGTAATCAGCCTTCATATATAACAATACCCGAAGGCTAAAAGATATTTGTATTTACATTGTAACCTACATATTAACATATCGCCCATCAGTTTGTGCTCACCCACTGCGGAGATGTAGACCAGCTGGGAGCTCTACATGAAGGATCTCTAAAGTGTGCCGCACTCATTGAAGTTGACTGTACACTATTCCTCCGCGAGAGCACATAATCCTTCCATTTGACAGCTGAAGCTTCCTGCAGTCCTCATTTCCCGTTGTGAACGTCTTCATCTCCGCAACCAGTGAACTAGTTTGGTTCCCTCCCGTGCATGCCTGTCCTAATCAGCGGTACTAAGAGGAAAATTTTGGAGTAATATCCTATCGACCTAGACCATCAAACCCCGCATCTCATGTGAGCTAGATTAGTTTCCTCCAATGCATGCTGTGCTCCATTTCAGCAAAGGGAATACTAACCCTAAAGCCTAACCGGTAGGAGTACTAACTCTAAGGCCACAAGTCATGCGCCACCCATCGTTCGCTCAAAGCCTATTCTACATGATCTACACAACAACAAAGTGGGTAAATAGCACTTCTGAAGGTACGACAGCGAATAGGCATTTCCGTTGAACTTTCTAAATTTACCTTTAGAGTTGTTCCACAAGTTTTCCTTTGTGATCTCCGCAGAAAGAGAGCACAAGTGAGACCCATAGATATTATACTGACAAATGAGGATCAATAATGTCAACCATATTTTTCGTCCCGATTTACCAAACTGATATCTGATGACTGTTGCTCTTTAAGTACTAATTAAGACAGTTCATTTTACGAACTTGTCAAAGCTCACTTGTGTGAAGTTATTAGTGGTCAAAGACATCTCGAGGACTGTCGTAACTGTGAATAGCTCACGTGTCTACCTTACTGCCGGTGCTCCTCACCAGCATTCGAGATCAAGGTTTTGCTGCTGTCAAATTTGAAGGAATCAATAAAACGTCTGCAATCACTTCAGTCAGCCTCTACGTACCTGGCGAATTTGCCACTCAGACACGGCTCGAAGTTTAGTTAGCTCATCGCGCCAGCGAGCTGCAGATAGAGGAAAGCTTAGGTATTGGCAAAAATTGTTCCCACTCTCAGAAATCGAAGGTCGTTCTGAAATAAAGATGAGGTACAACAGAACTTTGTACATACCTGCATCAGCATACCGTTCTTCGACCACGGCTAGGAGCATATTTTTCATGAGGTTTATTTCTTCGGCCATGGTATCAGGTTCGACATCTGCACTGTGGCCACAAAACAAAACCAGCGACCATAGTATAAGCTATGATGATGAGACATTCTTGCTCTTTCCGACTATGTAAGATCAATATGCATGAGTTGAACTGTTTATCTTGACCTAAGACTACGCCAAGGTGTACGTGGGACAGTTGCAACTTGTACACAGTGATATGACTCCATACCTATCCAAGAAAATGCCATGTTTAGCTCGTCTGCCCTGTACCATTCTCTTCTCATATACAGGATTATAGACGGCTTTCACAGCATCTGCTGTGACGATAGATTTGTTGACAAAGATGGGAATCTGCATGGGAAAAAAAAGAGCGTGTCAACACACCTAACTTCAAGAAAAACAGGCAATCCTAAAATGGCCACAAACTGAGATCTTGACAGCTTAATCCTTGGCAGCGAACAAGTTTTGTTCGCATGACACCCTGTCTCTGCTTCCGACTTACCTTCCTACTTCTTTCTATGCTTCCTCCACAGACGCTACTTCTCTTTCCCTTCCTACAACCTGGCCAACCAACTCGATCTCTTGGGACAAAATTTGTGGGCATTCATTGATCACCTTGCGTTCTATGACTGATCGGCGAATGCCTTCCATACAGTTGATCAGCGGATTTACTAACAACATGCAAACAAGGATTGTTACAACTCACACCTTGCATCTCACAGCCAAATTAATCGCGTCTGATGGTCTCGCATCCACACTCAACAACTCTTCGTCTCCAGGCTGCAGCCATCAAGGTAAGCAATTGGTACACGTTGACAACGATAGTGAAGTATACGAGTAAATTTTCATGAGTTCATAGCGTCAGCTCTCGCCCTTGCTCACCTTGCCAATGTAAATACGAGCATAGTAAGTGTCCAGCACCCTCTCCGTGACCTTCACCATCCGAGCCTGACAAGCATACGAACGACCACAACCTCGAGTAAGTTCCACATATTTTGAACCCACACACGAAGCTGAAGTAAAACCATGAGAGGACAGGTTAACTGAATTAAAAACTTCCACTGTACCTCATAGTTCAAGGCACCGACAATATTTTTCAAAATCTGATACTGATTTGGCCTTCCCTGTAAGACGAGGACAAACAATTAGCATTCTGTCTTCAAGTTCTGGAATTCTTGCATTTGAAAATGACGTAAAAGACCAAGACGAGGGATTGGAAGAATTTCTGAGTCAAAGAAAAGTAAGAGATGGAAAGAGGCCAGATTTATGCACCATCTTCTCGCCATCACGTAAAGCCTTCATCAGCATAGCGACAGCTGTTTCACCTGCTCATGCATAAACAGGGAGATCCTTTGAACTGAGTTCACAAGCCTTTTCAGGTAACCGTTTGGATATTCGACAATATACTGATGAGGGCTACAGCTCTTAGAAAGCTAAAGTTCATTCCAGTAACCTACACATCCATACAACGATCAGAAGAAGCAGCCCACTGCTAATGGGGATGTAAAGGGAAGACCAATCAAGTATCAAAAACAGACTCACCTACTACTATAGGGAGCATTAGATCCGACGCATCAGACATTTTCAGAAAGATCGTCGGAGTACTAGCTTTATATAGAAGCTGACCCTTCGTCGGATTAACATGATTCACCTCCACCTCTCTACCATCGGTCAAGGTCATGTACAGCTGACCTTGTGATGGCACCATGCTCACTGCGGCACATATCAAAATCATCCGATCAGTTCTATCCTCGAAATCATCGTGGAGAAAGAACCCGAATGTCCAGAAAGGACAGACTCACCAGCCTCAGATACGTGAGCTTCTACTCCCGGACAACCATGCGATAACTACTTTCCTCGGAATCATCGTAAAACAGGACCCAAATGGCCAGAGAGCTCACCGGCTTCAATTACATGAGCTTGCACGTAGTCCTCGTCATCATTGCTGCAGCGAATTCCTACACTTCGCCTTGTTGGCTTCGTGTAGTAAACAGTCTGCACAACAGTGGTCTTCTTGGCCACCAGAGCTTGACCTCGCAATTGCAAGGGCAATGTGGCACGAAGCGAATGCACAGCTTCCATGAAATCTCTTCCTTCCCCTAGACTGTACCAACCCGAAAAGCCGTTACAACAATCTCTTAAGAAATTGTCAGACTCCACAACTGTTCACCAATTAAGCCAACAATCAGGCCTCAAAGTGATCAGAACTTCATGAAAACCATACTCATCAAACTTCCAAGAACGCTTGAACGATCTCCAAGTCCCTCCCTCTCCTTCCCTCTCTTACTGAGTCGTGATCAGGAAACTGACCTTGTCTGTCCTAGTTCGCAAGCCAAACTTTCCTTCAAACCAAGAATTCTTCCTCAAAATAAATCTCCTCCCCCCGGCGTTGCAGGAAAATAGACACCGGATCAAATAGCTACCCTGACCAAAAACACGACCTTATACCCTGAGCACAGAAACTATCTACAAGAAAACGAACTCCACCCACAAACAAAGATGATGAATACCTTTCCTCACTTTACGAAATTGCTTACAGTCTTCTTAAGAATCCTCAAGACATATGACTAGAAGCAATTGACGTCACTGCTCACTGCTTAGTACCCCACTCTTAACCAGCCAACCTCAACACTTCAGATCAATCACTACAGATACCGTCCCCCGCTGTCCACTGTTACAAGTCCAATCTTTTTCTTTTCCTTCTTCTTCAACAAGAGCCAAGGCCCCTTCCCTTTCGCCCTGCCGTAACAATCGCTCCTGCTGAACAACTAATAAATTACTAACAACCCAGTTGCTCGTCGATCCCTCCCACCCCGAAACGCAAACAGTGCCTGAATTATAAATTAATCTCCCACCGCCACCTCGCTCAAACCGCTCCCACTCCTTCCCGCTCTACTCATTTATCTTCCCCAGGCGCTCAAAAGGAATTGAACGCAAAAGTAATCAACATCATTCGGCCCACCTGATCAAAACGCAGCTCCGCGAGCAACCGATCGACCTGATTCGGCCAAACCCCAGTCTCAACCAATTGCTCGACGTAGAAGAAGAAACGAACGGGACGGGGAGAGGGCGGGGGACGAAGAAATATAATTTGTTTACGAGGACAGGAGGACCCGGGGCGTATGCAGGCATGCATGGGTCCATTGGCTGCTGGCGTGTCAGCCGCCAGGTGGGCGCACCGCCCCTTGCTCGGCCACATCAACATGGACGTAGATGCCCGTAACGTGTCATCGTATCACCGTAAAGCTTATCGTCGATGCTAAAAGGATACAGAAGGATGAGTATATCCGCCCTTATCCGGCGATAGTTGACACGTGCGGGAGGAGAGTTACCGGAAAGTCAAGCAGTCGACTCTCTCTAATTGTTAATGCTATTCAATAGAAGGTAGTGCTCTAATATGCTATAATTGAAGAAAGTGGAGAGAATATTCATTTTCAAATTACTATTTTCAGTGATATAATTTAATTTTACCATTTCATTGTCAAGGTACTTATACTGCAATGTTTTAATAGTTAAATTACTCCTTGATGATGAAACTCCTTTTGGAATTGAAGTTGGATCTCCCTGAAGTGTATATTTGTTTGAAGTGACTATTATATCATGTGATTACTTCATCAAATCGTCTCAATATCACCCCAAGCGAATAATTATTAATTTAGAATCATAATAAATAAATTTTCTCGATCCATGTGGTTTTACTGATTGTCCTCTCGGTATCATCTCAAATAAATAATCACACCACTCAATCAAGGTTAAATAATTTTATCCATCTTAATGGATAATATGTAGTAGGATTAATTGGGAAGATCACTTTGCCCAGCAATTCTTATTATTATAATGCCCTCAATCCTTCTCAATAGTCATTCTTTTAACTCATGGTTAGACAACTTTACTCAAATCAAGTAGTTTTAAACAGGTTTACCGACTGTGTTTTCAACTCAAGTAAATAATCATACTATTAGATTTCCATTCATAAATGTTACGCATCTCAATAATAAGAAGCAAGATTATTATTTAGGAATTTCACTTTGCCCCTCAATGAGTTTTTTGGACGTTGGCTGATCCTGATGAGTAAATATTACTTTAATTACTAAGCCATGGAAAACATTTAACTTTGTTCTTGGAATTATGCATATATATTATTTTATGATGAAAGGCCATGGTTCAATGAAGGAAAAGGATAACACCATTAAGGAACGTATTAGGATAATACTGTACTGCTTGTAGACGGATTACTGTTTACAATGTTGGAAATTAATTAATGTTGTAAATCTTCACAAGTAACTTTGAGGGTAAATTAACTTGGGTTAAAACTCTCTCAAACAAGTAATATTTTAACAATTTTCCTTTATCACAGACGAAGGGAGTGCTGAAATCGGTAACATTTGGAGAAAATAACTCTTGGAGAATGTCGCCTATATGCATTTTTGTTGCTGGAAAACACGCCCTCGCACCTGACGGCGCCCGAGAACTGGGACCACGCCGGAGTTGCCCGCCCGTCCCCGTCCCCGTCCCCGTCTTAAGCTAAGTAGATTAGGCTTAGCTTATGATTTAAATCGTTTCAGTTTTGTTACAACATAAAATAAAATAAAAGAGCATAACAAATGTATTCCAAAGTCAAGGGCTTCAAAGTCACAATTTTCGTTAACCACGTACTCATCTCCCTTTTCAACTCTAGTCTTCACCTTACAAAGGTGACAATGGATTTTAGTAACTCGGGCTTCGAGCGAAATAGTGCTCTCTTTTGCTTAGAATGTGCCACAAGCACATGAGCTATATGATGTTCTGAAGGTGATCATGAAACAGAACCTTCTCCATCTTTTGGTGTCTTTCGCTTTTGTCCATGTCTCATCGTGGTGTGCTTCACGTTTTCCTGTAAGATAGTTATAGAGCCATGTCGGGAAAGTCAATGGTAAGGGATCGTTGAAAAGTAAATGGCTGTGGAATAGATACCACGAACCTGTGCAATACATCTCTCTTCTACTCCTCTTCTTCTATAGAATGATGATGATTCATAGATGATTTCACATGTGAGATCAACCCTTCCGCTTGCCAAAGAAGATCCTCTAACCTCCTCTTGCATTTACCTCTTCGCTCGTTCTCATTAGAACTACCCCACATTTCCAGCTTCTTCTCGTAACGGGTATAATGCCTCATTATTAGAGTGATCTACACACATGATTCATGTTCTTCACTGCAACTTGTGAAGTTTGTAAAGTAGAAAAAACTCCTTCACAAGGAGCTGAAGCCCTAGAATATGTTTGCAAGTTGAAAACCCAGCCTGGGCCTGTGGGGACCAGGGACGGGCAGTTCCGGCGCCGTCCCAATTCTGGGGGGCGCCGTTAGGTGCGAGGGAAGCACGCGCCATCGAATAAACTGGACGACTGAGAAGGTCCAGAATTTCGGCAGATGTTTAGGAGTCGTTCGATCCAGATCAGGTAAGGACATTCCCAAGACTTTTGGTGTTGTTCTTATCTAAAGAACAGGCGTAGGATAGCTTAAGGACATTCCGAAGACATTTGGTGTTGGTGTACCTGAAGAACAAGCGTAGGAGGGCTTAAGGACATTCCGAAGACTTCTGGTGTTGGACTTACCTGAAGAACAAGCGTAGGATGGGACTCTGGTGACAAGACAAGTTGAGCTATTCTCATTCGTCTCCCTTCAAGCTCCTCTATGTGGGGTGTTCAAATTGGATACAGAGATACTGCCTTGATTTCGTTGTTAAGGTTAAGATTTCGTTGTTAAGCATACATTTTGCAAGATCATGAATCTCCTTCAATTTAGTCATTAATTTGATGAAGTATCAGAACTTATTCGTTTCGTTTACTTAGGTCTGTACTTACACCGAGAATTTGAAGATTATGAAAGAAAGAAATAGTATCTTCAAACGTGGATATATATATATATATATATATATATATATATATATATATATATATATATATATATATATATATATATATATATATATACTGGAAGTTTAATACCATCTCTTGTATTTTGAGAATTTCGCTCGACTCTGACTTGTATAAATATATCTATATTACTTTTTTAAGTTGTATACATGGCCGTGGTGTATACTGCCTCTTGCCTGGAATTTCGCGTCCTTTATCGAGGTGTTAATATATTGTGAAGAGGCAGTTTTGGAGAGAGAGCGATTAAGAGTTGGCCGTGCGAGAAGACAGGTAACTGTAAGTAAAGACCGACGGAGATCTTTTAACCTATTGCGAAGAGGCAGTTTTGAAGAGAATCAGCTACAGTTGACCACGCGAGAAGACTGTTGGTTACTTTAAGTAGAACCATGTAGACTTGACCACGTAGAAGACTGTAGGTTACTGTAAGTAAAGACTAAGGGGAGCTATTGTCTGGTCTGGGACTTGAACATCCAAAATGTTATAGAATGAATGTAGACGGGGTGTGAGGATTGGTTGGTTGGTTGCTAGGGAGTAATTAGTGACATGAGAATCCTAATCCACATCAAGTAGCTAATCTAATCAGAAGCGCGAAAATGGTCTTGGACAACAACCCTCCCCCTTAATAATATTGAGAGTCTTCGTATCGATTGGAGGATCGGGAGGTATCGGGAGAGTGTGGAGACGGGAGAGGAGAGGGAGAGATGTGAGAGGAAAGATCCATATGTTATGAGTGCTCTCACATAGAATTCGAAGGAATAGTAGACTCTGTCCTGTCCGGTCTTCAATTTTGGTACCTAGATTGAAAACTATGGAGAAATGCGTATAAAGTTATGAGGATTGTTAGGGTTTAAAGTGATTCCTACACATTGAGAGTGATGGGTCTGGAATTTTTATTTTTAATCTCTTGGTTTTCATGATTAAGTTCCATGTGAATTCAGTTTAAAAGTTTTGGAGATGGAATTTGAAAGTTAAGAGAGTTTATA
The DNA here is from genome assembly GCA_948567375.1 of Lunularia cruciata. Taxonomy (NCBI): domain Eukaryota; kingdom Viridiplantae; phylum Streptophyta; class Marchantiopsida; order Lunulariales; family Lunulariaceae; genus Lunularia; species Lunularia cruciata. Next base: position 14,305,207 of record OX419757.1, on the reverse strand, counting down.
GATTTTAGGGTTTGGAAAGATTGTATTTTCTTATGTGAGTTGGGATGTGAAGTGTTGTGATTTTGCATATATGGGGAGATATGGAGGAGCGCATCATGTGGTACTATCATTATTCTTGTGCTAGCCATGGCTACACCTCCCCATGTTGGGCCGCCTAGAGCAGCTCGGGATACATCATACCCAATGTGTCACCGACGCTTTACCTTGCAAGGGGTAAGGACCGATGTGGGAAGGATGCACAAGGACTATGATTGGACCACTTGAGATGTACACGTGAGGAGAGCGATGATATCGACAACAGTGACACTCGAGATTACGTACGCTTCTTCTATCTCTTCATTGACCGTTCTAACAATATTGATCAAATTGTGGGAGTGGTTAGCTTCTCAAGCGAGTTGCATTTTTGGATTATTTGAGACTAGTTTTCCATGTCCATGTATATTCCATAGGCTACTCCGCACACTCCATAATGAGGCTAGACAGGCTTTTTGCCTACCACTTGATCGTTTGATGTGATCCCTTGGACGAGTTAGCATGGTTCCTATTCCTCTTACTCGATGGTGTCTTCGTTATGCTAGAGAGAGACATGCGGGGCATAGAGAAGGGGTTGCTAGATTTCATCAATTTTGAGTGGAGGATTGGGCTGCCCTTTAGGAGGAGTCTGTTAGGGTTACACACTTTAGGAGACAAGTTTCATCATAGGATACCACAGAGTCCACTCGAGTATGGTGGTGTAGGACATTGGTGGGAGAGTTTAGTAGAGCATCACGAGCTTTACACCCTTTGTCTATGGCTAGTCCTACTAATGAGACTATCTCTTCCCTACGCTCACTACATCCAATGGCAGTAGAGGGACTACCACTTGAGGTCTTAGATTATCAACCAAAGTAGCCCTTATGTCTTGATAGGTCGCTTTTTGCACAAGCACTGTGCACTACTCCTTGCCTTTCCTCATGAGGCTTGTAAGAGATGGTTTATGAGCACCTTAGAGATTAATTTCAAGCAAATGATCATTTTAATGGTTTTATGAGTTGTTTAAGGTAGTTGCAATAGTAGCAAGAGGAAACCTTCATATGTATGTAAGTCGGGTGTTAGGTGGTAGTCAACTTCTCGCAATGGAGAAGGACAAGGGGGGCATTAGACCAATTGCTATTGGAGAGATCTTGTTGTGTTTGGTCAGTCATACCATTGTCCTTAAGCACAATTCTCACTTTTGACAGCACCTCAGTCCACATCAGTTTGGAGTAGCTACACCTGGAGGATGTGAGGCTATATCTCTATGCATTAGAGCACTCCTAGATATCCATCCGGAGTGGGTCTTCCTATAGGTGGATGTTGAGAATGCTTTTAATAGCATCTCACGTGCATCTATCTTTAGAGAGCTTAGGGAGGTTGGTGGATCCTTGGCAAGTCTTATTCCTTTTGAGCGGTCTTTTTATGGCTCTCTTGCTTCCTTGTACTACTAGCACGGTTGTTCACAAGAGGGGGTCACAATTTTGGAGTCAACTATTGGTACACATCAAGGAGATCCTTTAGGGGGGCCCTTATTTGCCATGGCTCACTTTAGAGCTCTCCTATCTACTACTTTGGCCATGCTAGGTTGTGTATTTCCCTCCTTGGTAGATGATACACACATTGTGGGCCCTGTAGATCAGATTAGGCAGGTCTTTGATCACTTGACTACCAAGCTACATCTAGTTGGCTTGAGAGTCAAGGTGTCAAAGTGCAAGGCATGGTCCACTTTAGGTATCCTTCCCTACCTTGAGCTTCCAAAGGGGTGTATGACATCTACAGATGGACTACGTGTTCTTGGAGTGCCGATAGGATCATAGGATTTTTTCACATGCTTCTTAGACGTTGCTCTTGCAAAGGATGTTCTCCATGTGGATGACCTTCCGTTATTAGGAGATCCCCAAGTGGCATTTAGTATACTCTCCTCAGGTATCGCTGGTTGACCAATGACCTCATATGCACAATTCTCCCTTCCTCGTCCTTCTTATCACGTTTGAGAGTGTAACAATATGGAGTTTAACGACGAAGTTAGTCGGGCTTACGAAGTATCACATAAGACAAATTAGCCTAGAATATTCCGGAAGTATCTAGAAAGCTTCTTGGGAAGCTTCCCGGCTAGCTTAGCTTACACCTCAAGTAAATAGCTTCTAGAAGGAAGCTTCAAGAAGCTTACAACAAGCTTAGCTTGCACGCCAAGTAGGTTGCTTCTAGAAGGAAGCTTCTTGAGAAGCTTCCTAGTTAACTTGGCTTGCACTCTAAGAAAGCGACTTGAGGAAACTTCTTGAGAAACTTCTCAAGGGTCATATATGCTACCTGTAAATACCAAAACCAAGGCTCATGCTAGGCATTCGGAGTTTTCTCTCATTCAAGTGTCCCAATGTGAGTTTCCATTATCTTATTTCTCTCCTTGGATTTGGTCTTTTACATTGGTATCAGAGCAGGAATGAGATGGATGGAATTTATGGACCACCAAATCCACTTCCACCAAACCATTGGGATTTTTGCATCCAAATACTACCAAAGCATCATTTCACACAATTCATCACCTTGCACTTTGGACAAGATTTTATGCATATGATCACCATATCTGAGGAACCCTTGGTGCTTCTGGTTGTAACTTATGGAGAACAATGCATGTGTTGTTTCTATGTGTTAATAAATTAGATAGATTGGGAGTGGTGTGATATATGAGCAACCATGGCGGAAATACTGATGTTATCTTTGCTATGCAACAACAAATCAAGAACCTTACTCGATTGTTGGATGAAGGAGATCTTCAACAACAAGAGTAGGTGGAGAGAGTACCAATTCGAGAAGTAGAAGATCAAATCAAATTCCCTTAATGTATTTGAAGACAAGAATCTCCCGGATGCAGTGGAGAATTTTGTGTTTGATTGTGAACGTTATTTTGAAGATCCCAATCTACAAGACAAGCAAAAATAGATTCTCTTGGCTTCTAGCCAATTGGATGGAGTAGCAAAGCTATGGTGTAGATTCCAAGTGGAGCAAGCCAAACAACAAATGGTTGCACCAATCTTGACATGGGCAAAATTCAAGAGCGCAATAATTAGTCGGTTCCAAGCTATGAATGCCACACGAGCTTTACGGGATAAGTTGGCAAAGTTGAAATAGATTGGCTCTATAAGAAGTAACATCACGTAGTTCTAAAACACCATCATGCAAATTCCAGATATATTGGAAAGTGAAGTTCTGGATTGATTTGTGAGGGGCTTGAAGGCAAGAACCAAATAAGAGGTAACCATGCGAGGGCCACAACACTTGGAGGAAGCCATGCGGTTGGCCGAACGTTTGATTCCTTGGTGGCAACAACTTGGTCTTGACCTTGATCTCCACAAAGCCTACCAATATAATACACACAAGTGGAGGAGCCAGCACCAATGAAGATTGATGCAATTCAACGAAGACCACTTGGCACGGCAGATAGAGAGAAACTGCAACAAAATGGTGGTTGTTTTTAATGTCGCTAATTGGGGCATCGCATTGGTGAATGTCCACTCAAGAATGGACGACCTCAAAAAGTTGCCCAAGTGGAGGTTGTGGAGCGGAATGATCAGGGAAACGAGGAATCCGAGGAGGAGATTTCAAGCCGCCTATTGGGAGCTTGATTAGTTCCAATGGGATTGAAGGCTCGACCTATGCAAGTTTGCTTCACTTGCAAGGTGTGATATCTAATCGGGGTTGTAGGATTCTGGAAATTCTGGATTCTGGATTTTTGTTGATTCTGGAAATTCAGAGAATTGCATGTCTATGCAAATAGCAAAGGAATTGGGTATTCCTATCAAGCCAATGATTAGAAGTAGTTTGATGATGGTGGATGGTAGAAGGGGTTTTGCATTCCGCACCTCACATCCTATTACCTTCAAGATTGGGAAAGAGTATTTAGAGTGTATGAGGTTTGTAGTGGCACCTCTATACTATGATATCATTCTGGGTCTACCTTGGCTTGAACGTCATAAGGTTCAATTCGATTGGACCCGACACCAAATTCAAGTACAACACCAACGTAGGAATTTCTAATTAGGTTGTCTGGCACCTCTGAGTAAGACACCTAAGAATAGTCAATCCCAAGATGGGAAATTTGTTGAGAAGGTAGCCATAGAGCGAACCTTGAAGGAAGTGGAGTTCCAAGATGGGAAGTTTGCCAAGAAGGCAATTATGGAGCAAGCTTGGAAGAGAGATGAGTCCCTAAAAGGGAAGTTTGTTAGTAAAGCATCCATAGAACAAGCTTTGGAGGAAGATAAGTTTGTATTTGCGGTGTGGATCAAGCCAATTTCACAAGACCAATCTATGGAGGACCAAGAGCCTCATCAAACAATGGTTGATCGGATAGTTAAGGATTTTTTGGACGTGTTTCCGGATGATCTGCCAAAGGGATTACTCTCCAATCGAGGTATGCCCTTCAAGATTGAGTTATTGCCAGGAAGTACTCCAATGAGTAGATTGATCTATCGGCTCTCACCAAAGGAGTTGGAGGAGTTGCAAATAACACTTACAGAGTTGTTGGAGAAGGACTTCATACAACATAGTACCTCTCCTTGGGGAGCACCGGTACTATTTGTTCCAAAAAAGGGTAGAGTACTTTGTTTTTGTATTGATTATCATGGGCTCAATAAGCAAACCGTGAAGAATGCATATCCCTTGGCTTGGATTGGTGACTTGCTTGATCAGCTAAGTGGAGCACGCTACTTTTCCAAGTTGGATCTTCATAGCGGCTATTGGCAAATTCCTATTGAGAGAGGGGATGTGCAAAAGACTACCTTTCGTACAAGGTATGGGCATTTTGAGTGGAGAGTTCTACCTTTCGGACTCACTAATGCTCCTGTAGTCTTCATGGATCAAATGCATCGGGTGTTGGATGGACTATTGGATCCGTCCATGGTGGTGTTCTTGGATGATATCTTAATTTATAGTAAGATGGAGGCAGAACACATGAATCATGTGCGAGAAGTCCTCAGACGACTAGGACAATGGAAATTTTACTACAAGAAGTCAAAGTGTACCTTTTGGCAAAAGCAGGTTACCTTCTTGGGTCATAAGATCTCATCACATGGAATCAAGATGGAAGAAGAGAAGATCAAGGCCATTACTAATTGGCCTACTCGAAGGATGCTATAGAAGTACATGCATTCAATGGATTGGCCAGTTTTTACCAACGGTTCATCCATTATTATGCTCATGTGGCTGCACCATTGACTGACCTTTTGGGAAAGAATTTGACCTTCTAATGGACCACCAAGCATGAAGAAGCATTCTAGAATTTAAAGCATATGGTGTCTTCAAGACCCATTCTTCAACCATATGATCCTCAACTACCTTGCGTAGTTGATTTTGATGCTTCTAACTTTGCAATTGGAGCCGTGTTGCAACAAGAATTCCCAAATGGACTCCATCCCATTGCCTTTGTGTCTTGCCAACTCAATATGGCTGAACAAAACTACTTTGCTTGAGATTGAGAACAACTTGCAATGGTATACGCCACCAAGGTATGGAGGTATTACCTCTTGGGGAAACAAGTGATCATGCAAAGTGATCACAAACCATTGTTGTAGACCTTACACTTGGAACACATGAAGAGTCGACATCATCGATGGGAGGAACAACTCCAACTGTATGACATCAAACTTGAGTACAAACCAGGTCGGTTCCATGTCATCCCTGATGCTTTATCACGATGACCTGATTTGAAGTCTCTTCCTCTCATCACAACGGCAATTTTGACGGTGTCAGTTGACTCCAAGGTCCAAAATGAGTTTCAGTCATCTTTATACCAAGATCCTTTCTTCCAAATGGTACAGGGTTGTCTTACGGCATGTGATAAGGAGTACAACACCTTCTCCATCAAGGAGGGCCTTTTATTCCATGACTACCGGATCTATGTTCCAACTAAAGGTGATCTTCAACTTGTGCGCCTTCAAGAAGCCCATGATTTATCCATTGCGGGTCACATGGGTGTGGACAAGACCTTGAGTATTGTAATACTCCGAGGACAAGAGAAGAGAGAAAACACAGATTGTACACTCAAACATTCGATGCCCCAAGGGAGCACCTTCTCTTTATTATATAGACAAAGAGGATCTCCTCCAAGGAAGCTCCACCATAGGATTAGGGACACAGATAGGTGACATGTCAGCAAGCTCCACCCTTGGATTACTTACTTGGATGGGTGACCTGTCTGGTCTAGGTCCTATCTGGTTGGTCAAACAAGCTTTGACCAGAGGGAATCTTTTAGGGAATCTTCTTGTAGGAATCTCAGAATCACTTGAGTAAGGTACTGTTGGAAAGCTCTCACAAGACAAAGCAGGGGGGGAGGGAAGGCCAGCCTTTCCTCCATTGGGGGGTGGGAATCTGCACATTTTTTAGACCTAATTCATCCGTTTAGGCCCCAAAATTGCCTTCAAAGATTTTAGGCATATTTTGGTTCCTACTCTATTAGTAGAAGTCCACTTTTTGGTGATACCTCTTTCTGATCTGTTTAGTCCATCATGTGTAACATCCTTCCAGATTTTACCAAACCAATTCTCACCTTTAAATCATATGTCTAGCTATTGGTTCTAAGGTTCTCAAGTCTATTTCGGTTTTTGCCCTATTAGTAAAAGTACTCTTTTGGTGATACTTCTATCTGATCTATTTTGACCATCATGTATAACATCATTCTAGATGTTACCAAACTGAATTTCACATCTAGATCATATGGCTAACCCTTGGTATTACAAGTACACTCCAACGTCAATGGTGGTGGCCCAACATGACACGAGATGTTCAAGAATTTGTCCGATCGTGTGAGAGCTGCCAACGTAACAAGGCCAGTAACCAAAAGCCGAGTGGACTCCTTCAACCACTCACCATTCCATCCACTCATTGGGAGCATGTGAGCTTGGATCTCATCACATCCTTGCCAAAGACAAAACAAGGACACACCGCAATCGTGGTGTTTGTGGATAAGCTTAGTAAGCAAATCCACTTGGCACCAACCTGTGATACTGTAGATGCTCCAACCTTAGCGCAAATCTACTTCAACAATGTCTTCAAGCATCATGGGATGCCACATGTACTCATCTTTGATCGTGATCCTCAATTTACTGGGAAGTTTTGGCAAGCACTCTTTTAGATACTTAGCACCAAGCTTGCTTTGTCCATGGCCTATCATCCTCAAACTGATGGACAAACCAAACGTGCAAATCATACATTGGAGGATTTGTTGCGTGCCTTTGTCAATGTCCACCATACCAATTGGGACGAATGTCTTGCAATTGTAGAATTTTCCTACAACAATTCCAAATAGGCAAGCACCGGATTTTCTCCTTTCTTTCTCAATTTTGGCCAAGATCCGCTTTTTCCAAATTCTCTTCTTGCTCTACCTCCATCTCAGGTTCCTCATACTTCCACATTCTTGACCACTATATCCCAATCTCTCCAACAAGCCAATTCTCACCTCCTTGTTGCTAAGAATCACCAAAAACAATATGCGGACCACCATCGTCGTGATCTCACCTTTGAAGTTGGTGATAAAGTCATGTTATCCTTTAGTAACCTCTCTCTCCCACTTGATACCCAAGTTTGTAAACTTGCCCGTAATTGGATAGGACCCTTTGATATCATCCAAATTGTCTCTCCTGTTGCTTATTGACTTGCCTTGCCTTGTCATATGCGTATCCATCTTGTCTTTTATATTTCCAAGTTGAAACCCTTTGTTCCTAACCCCTCTTCCTTTTCCTCTCGAGTCCAACCTCCCCGTCTTCATGTCCCTATCAATGATCATGAGGAGTACAAAGTTGATCATATCCTTGCATGTTGCCATATTCAACGAGGTTTTTGCCAACATATGGAGTATAAGGTCCTTTGGAAAGGGTATCCCCTTCATGATTCCACATGGGAACCTCTTTCTCACCTCTAGAATGCACAGACGGCCATCTAGGACTTTGAAGTTTCACTGGTGATGAGGACGTCACCAACTAGTGGTGGGGGAATATGTAACAATATGGAGTTTAGCGATGAAGTTAGTCGGGCTTACAAAGTAGCACATAAGACAAATTAGCCTAGAATATTTAGGAAGTATCTAGGAAGTATCTAGGAAGCTTCTTGGGAAGCTTCCCGGCTAGCTTAGCTTGCACTTCAAGTAAGTAGCTTCTAGAAGGAAGCTTCTAAAAGCTTCCAACTAGCTTAGCTTGCATGCCAAGTAGGCCACTTCTAGAAGGAAGCTTCTTGAGAAGCTTCCTGTTAACTTTGCTTGCACTCTAAGAAAGCGGCTTGAGGAAGCTTCTTGAGAAGCTTCTCAAGGGCCTTGTGTGCTACCTATAAATACCAAAGCCAAGGCTCATGCTAGGCATTCAGAGTTTTCCCTCATTCAAGTGTCCCAATGTGAGTTTCCATTCTCCTATTTTTCTCCTCGGATTTGGTCTTTTACAAAGAGCCTTTGATAGGAAGATTATGGGAGTCTTTGGTGATATTATTGGACCAAGGACTTTTGAGTGTGTGACAAGGGATTGGCACATAGACAGACGGCTTTGCTAATCTTGTGTAGAGGGCTCGGCTTGCTATCTATGGAGGAGATGGCACCTATAGCATTTTTGGGTAGTTGTGCTCTCTCGGCACTCCTACTTTCCTCTTGTTTTGTGGTTGTTGATAGGCCGGTTTTGAAGACTTATGTGGCAGAGATGGATGGAGGATCCTATTCTCTCTAGATGTTATTGCGGCATACAAGAGATAATCTTTCACCACATGCACGAGAGGACTTTCCATCTTTTGCTTCACTATCATCAGATTGGACTAGAGGTTTACAATCTTCCTTGATGGAGCGAGAGTGTGAGCATATGTTACATTCTCTTTTAGTTGACTCGTCCAGTCCTCAGGCTACTAGAGCACGTCTTTGCTCTTGCTCCAGCAAGGGTGCAAGCTCTTGGATCCTAGCTTGACCGTGCATTAGGGCATTCCAACTCGCACCAGCTACTTTCTCTAAAGTAATGAAGTTTTGCCTAGGTTTGGTCCACCCATCTGCATCTTCATTACTCACTTGTGAGTGTGGTTCTACACTAGATGCAGTAGCGGTCCATATGACATTATGTCCTTTTGGAGGACAGAGGATAGCTACCCATGATGCTATTAGGGACATAGTGTTTGCTATGGCACGAGAGAGTGGATACTTGGCTTGGAACCATATGAACGCTCCCATTCATATGGTTTGCAGACAACACGTGTTAGAGCAGATTTATACTTGGTCCAAGATGATCAAGTGACAATAGCGGGTGTTGTGGTTACGGACCCTACACAGGATACAGTTTGGAGGGAGTGATTACCCATCCCCCTGGATGGGCGGCAAGTGCAGCAATAGGTCGCAAAGTCTCCAAGTATATGGGCATGCAGCAAGGTCACCTCTTTGTCCCTCTAGCCTTGGAGTTATATGGAGCAATGGACATGGCTTTTGACACATTTGTTTGGGAGTGCGCGAGAGCTTATCATGTTAAGCGCCAAGGGTACCACTCTCACTCTTATACTTTGTAGCATATTTTAGGCAGTGTGTGTCCACTGCTCTACAGAGGGCAGTGGTTGGTGCAATCCATAGGAGAGCAATCACACTAGGTGATGCTTCTTTGGATGCTCCAATTGTTCGTAGACCATATGATTTGCATAGCTCGGATATCTTAGGTGCAGTAGGGCAGATTTCTCATATAGACTCTATTGGCACCTAGCTCCATTTTACCGTTTTTGTCTCTCCCTTGTACGGCTTGATGGGGTCTTCCCATCCTTCGTGTTCTCTAAGCAGTCGTCTTTTTCTTTCTTAATAATATAAATATTATAGATAACTAGTATTTACAAACTAATAAAAAAATAGACCACATAGAACACATGAAAGATGGGAAGACCCCATAAAGTTGCACGCTGCCGAAACAAACCAAGTAAAATCAAGCTAGATCTCAATAGTATCGATATAAGAAATCTATCCTATCGCACTTAAGATAATCTCACTATGCAAATAGTAAGATTTACAAACTGTCAAAGAAACATCCGAAGAAACATCACCCAGATATTATAATTTATTTATTCTGGGATCTATGGTTTTATCGCAGTTATCAAAATAGCACATCTTCTAGTTACTCCACCTCCGGTTAATTAATTAGTTCTACCTATGTGTCTTTTCCTCGTGCGGCTTGATGGGGTGTTCTCCCCCTTCTTGTTATCACATGCGGTCGCCTTGTTGTCTCGTTAGTTAGTTCTCAACCTTTGGTAATGCTATCAACGGTGGAGATCTCTCCTTGGTTGCCCTGAGTGAGTTGAGTGCATTCTTTTGATGCACTCACTCCACAACTCACTTCTTCCTTGTCTTATTAATCTTGACCATAAAGATCCAAAGCAACGTCATGTTTCTTGTGACAAAACGAAATGGTGAACATGAGGGGAAGCAAAACATGAGGCAAAAAGAAGTGGAGGAGATTCAATTTGTTATGGTTTGGTTTTTGGTATGCCCAAACGAAGAAAGGAAAGAGAAGTTCCCACAAATCACAAGAGGTGAAAAGCAAGGAAGATGGTGGTTCAAGGCAGTAAGTGAGAGATGAAATAAAGAGAGGTATGTATGGACATTTGGTGGGATGATTGGACGTTCACAATTGGCGACCGTTTGCACACCCAAACTAAGCCGAGGTGAGGTGGCTTACAAATTGAAATATCTTGATAGAAAATAGAAATAATGGACATTTTAGAAATGTAAATGCAAAGATCATGACAAACCAGCGAATCTCAATGCCAGTCCGATAAACATTATAGTAAATTATTTGAGATAATTAGACCCAAAATTAGTTTATGGGTATAGCTTCCAAACTGAAAATTTTCTTATTTAAACCAGGACTCGACTCCATTTGCACACTCGTTTGTGCGAAGGGGGGGAAATATATATAATGCACGGTATGTTACTCCTTTTTTAAATTACTTGATATACATCATACACGAAGTATATCTCGATTACACGTCACGTGTCAAACTACTAGCGATAATATAATGGTAAATTAATATAATTTTTTATACTTTAAATTTCCATAAATTTTACTAGTTGGTGCGAGTATCTAAAGCGAATTGTTATGCTATGATTATCTTCAAGATTGTTCAAACTTCTAGTAGCTAAGCCCACTTCAGCTACAGTGGTTCATTAATTTTAGAAAGACAATCATCCAAAAACATGGAGAGAATTTTAAGGTTAAGCACATCTTAGGGATACGACTAACCACGAAGCTCGCTCCCCTCTCTAGTTCTTATATATCCTCAGTTTCTCTTTGTCCGAGGCATAGTACTAGGAGCTTACTCTAACATCTTAATATACCCGAGTTACGTAGTTTTCTGTGGAATTTACTTCATATATCTGCTTAAATATATTCTGGTGATGTTGTACCTGAAAAAAAAAAAATTTTGAATAAAAAATATTTGCGGAATTTTTTTGAAAATCTATCTCTTCAAAGAAAGAAAAATTTCTTTAATAGTAGATGTCATTAGCAATACAATATTTTTACCATCACATAATGTTAAACATATATTGGCCTAACTACGTTCTTGGTCATCATGCAGACTTAAAGAACTTGTAGTATTCCTTTCGTACATGATCCAAAACTTCTGAAAATTGGAAGAAAAAAAACTCCATGTGATATGGATAGTAAAAGGTGTAATTTTCCATCGGTTTATATTCTACAAAATTTGATATCATCACCTAATCAATGAGGATTAGAAAATGGAGAAGTTAAGATGAAAATACACCGAATATTAAGGTACTTCGTTTAAACAAGCAACAAGGTAAAAACAGGGTAACAAGCAAGGTAAAAACAAGCAAGTGATAGTAAAATTTCTTTTAAAATAATAATGCCCCTCTTAAACACGGGAATGAGCTCCAGAATTACTTGACTTTAGTGATTTAGAATAGACTGATTTTAATAGAGATAAAAAATTAGAATAACCAAGTATAATTATTTAAAGTATTAAATTTTATCTATAATATAATTTGCTTTTGAAGTGTGAGAAAATAAATCCCAAAATTGCTTGTCCCAAAAACTAGTTTCTCTAGTGTATATTCCTCTTACATGCCATTTAGAGAACACTTAATTGGCAAGAATACTAAATTAAGGTATAATGTAAAACCTCTAGTTGAGGTTAATGTGTTGGACCATATCTTATAATATAAAAGATTAATAACCGGGCCTTAAATAGCAAAAGATACTTAATAACGAAAGGTACTATATTGTTTCAATATTGTCTTATATTTAGAAAGGGGACATTTACCCATCATATCTTTCGTACAACAGGAGTTTTTGAATTCTTCAAACTTAAACAGCTAAACTAGAAGTTTTACGTTTTATAATTGACTTTACTAGTTTCCTTTGGTGTTGCTTTTAAGGATATGTAATAGGAATATAAACTAGAGAACAAATAATTTCCAATAAGCTGTTAATATTGTGGTTTCATTATTTTATTTATATTCATACAAATTTACCAATTTTGTTTCCAATGGAAATATATCATGATGAAAATTAATTCACAGCTCTTATATTCTCCTCTCAAATAAATTTTTTCTCATGTACATAAAATTTTTATGTTATATAAAAATTTTATTATATGTAAATTCTAGATCATAATTATTTTCTGAATAAATATTGTTTAACCTCATGTTACTGTAGAAAAAATTTTAAATATATTAATAGAAATAAAAAATATGGATTCTGATTAATCTTAAATCTGAAATTTTATCAAATAATCAGACTTAATGCATTTATCATTTATTAAAAGTCGTATTGACCTTACATGCTTCAAAGCTTGAAATTCAAAGTTTTATTTATTTATTTATTTATTTATTTATTTATTTATTTGAAAGGTAGATTTTATTTTGCTATTAACGGTTATAAGTTATCATAAAAGAACTTTCTTATTTTATATTGAAGTATAGACACACCTACTAATCTGTCTTTCTTTAAATCATTTAAATCAAAGTGAACGGCAATCTTGTGAGGATAAAAATGGAAATTCTGATCGATTATTTCAATTCCGTTAATACACTTGAGGGTCTGGAGATGTATTGTTTGGCCACATATCTTGCAAAAGGAGGATGAGGTAGGAGACGGGGTTAATCTATTATTAATGACAAGGAGAAAGGACGACAGCGTAGAACAAATGAAGGATTGGAAGACCCCATCAAGTAGTACAAGGGAGAGATGAAAAAGGTAAAACGGGGCTGAGCCCCAATAGAGTCTCCATGAAAACTCTGCGCCACTGCATCTAAGATTTCCCAGCTATGCAAGTTCGTGTGGTCTCCACTCAACCAACAACTTAATGATAACGGGGGAATTAATTCCGGGGCCAGTGCCAAAGTAATATGATCGCGGACGAGATAATACAAGTTATTGTAGAATACATGCAATCAGATGATACAACATGACAGAAGAATATATACAACGTACAACTCAGACACAGTTTTGACATAATGCTGTATCCATACTTTTGTATCTAGTACCGGATCATGTGTCTCAAAGGCTTCTGGCGTTCAAGGTGCTTTGGATTGAGGGGAGAACCTTTGGAAACCTTTAACTAGGAAGAGTCTCCGGCACAATTGCTGCAAGTCATCACAGATATATGGCTAGAATTCCGAAGTTCCATCTGCAAGTAAATTATAGAGCAAGATGTGGGAACGGCGGTTTTGCAATTCCATTATCCGTGGAGTGATGTCTGCGGACGTTTAGTAAACGATGGTGTGTTCGTAAATGTAGAGGGATTCATCAACAAGTCAATCAAACAAAAAGTCGGATCGAATATCAGTTGAACACTGAGAGCAATGAGAGATGTGTAGAGCGAAAGTCCAAGCACTTTACTGAGCAGAATATATATTTACAAGGTGAATCACTTTGGCTAACGATCTAGGAAGCCTCAACTTGGAACAGAGCTCCAGCTGGTGGAGATTTCAGTCTGTGCCAAAGAGGAGAATTCATCAACCAAGGAAGGACGGGGGGTCTGCGTTTGACTCTCGTCAACATCTTACGGGATGGCATCTCCCATGGTTGGCACGCCCTATTCTCCATCATTTCAGTAAAAAATGCTCAATGTGCTGCTGGATGTACAAGCTAATAATGTACAACTTCCCAAATATGTGCCAAATGGCTAATCAATTATGTCCTCACAATCTTATAGCCAAATGTGTTATCATGTAAGACTTCAGTCACCTAAACATTCATCCACTTGAGCCACAAAGTAAGACGGATGGAAGCCATGAACAAAGCATGGGTGTGACGAATGTTCAACAGTACACTTGCAGTTGGTGACTTTACAACACTCCTCGCCGATCCATGGTAACTTCCCATATAACGTCAGAGCGCAAATGAATGTCTTGTTATCCATCGACAAATGAACTCACAGAAGTCTCCAGACCTTATTACCTCGACTTCACTTGGGCGACGTGCCGGGTGATCCCACCTGAACCTCAATGCATTAACCGGAGGAGCAGATCTTCGTGAACACCATCAAAGAAGAGTGATATTAGGGATCCTTTATGGCTTCCACGCATCATCCCATGCCCTGCGGAAACATCACAAAGTTTAGCCAAAGACACTTTCAACCAGCGTTCCTTATTCACAGGGTCAGAGCGATCTGGTGACAGTCGAACAAAACTGACCATCAGTGCTCTAGTCAAGGATGCAAGATTCACAACTCTAGCCAACCAGATCTGTCTTGATTTTCTGGTCTCTGATCAGAAAGAGGACGATTGAGTTCCGCATATGTCGGTAGGGAAATAATTGTATCCATAACATTCGGATGGGCAAATACGTGCACAGATTAACGATACATAAGAAATTAGTCAGGGATGCCCAATGGACTGGAGAGCTAGAAGTGGAGAAGAAACAAGTGATAATGCAAACCATCTTGGATTAGAAACCGAATTTCACACAGTTAATCTCGATGGTCCCGAAGTATGATACACATATTGAGTGATGGTATATAGAACCCGTTGTATGATACACATACAATGCACATTGGCACAATTGAATATCGGTCAACCAAAGATGGTCACCTCTATATGAAATGTGTTTGAAAAGCCTGTCGACCAAAATTGGCTGGGTTGAGGATAAAGGCTTCTCTAGAACTTGAGGGAGTGATCCTTATTCCCATGCTGGAAGTACGAATGAAATTAAGCCGGACCAAGCAACTGGATGGACCATGCAATAATTGGCAGATGGACCTACACAATCTCCTTTTTCAAGGGATAATGACTTCGTATTCAGGACCCTTGTTGGAACTTGTAGGTTGATGGGCCCTTTCAAGGACCGTCAAGAACTCTGCAACAAAATACTCGGAAGGAGAACGTGTAAGTTGTTGGTCCCTTTTCAAAGAAAGTCAACAACTCTGCAGATAACATACTCGGAAGATGTTCGATCTCAGACTCCACTGGACCCTATAATTAGATACTATTCTGCATATAAGTGCCTACCAGGCAGTAACCTGTTAGTGTCTAAGTACATCACACATGTTGAACCACTCCGCTGACAAGACTTGAGAGAAGACGCACCTTGCCCGTAGATTCATGTCTGGAACACTTCCATGTGTCTCAAAGGTACTGCTGCAGTTAGTGAATGGGGGCATCGTGCTCAGCCCTTCAAATCGATAATCACTTCTGGCATCTTCAGGTGGATCCTCCATTGACCCCTCCCTAGAGGAGGCAGCAGATGATTGAAGCACATTTGCCTCCATCCACGTGGGATCGTCTGGCTGGATGTGCGGGCGTCCATCGCCACCAAGAGCTACTGTGCCCATTTCAACCCAAAGCAAGGCCGAACTAGAGCTTGGTAGAGTATTCACAGCATCACACCCGCTGAAGCTCTCTGATGTTGAACCTCGGCCAAAGCCTTCAGTCCCAGGCCGCTTACTACTTGATGCCCAAACTAGATCCTGCAGAGGTCTTTTCAGTCCCTTCTCCTTCGACAAAGGCTCTTTGGGAACATCATCTTGGTCGACCTCACCGGCAGTATCGACTTCCTTCTCCTGCAATGTTTCTGAAACTCCCAAGGGCCCGGCCACGTCCCTGATCCCACCCCCTGAAAGAGTACAAGGCGGTGTTTGGGAGCCGTAAGAAATGGTAGCTGAATTGGCTACAAAAGATCAACCCGGTTCAACGATCAGTAGAAACAATCTTCGTCTCTTGCCTCACCAAACAGAAGATTTGGGAGAAAAGAACATGAGAAGCATGAGAAAGCGAAAAATCCTATACCTCTATCAGTAATGGTAGCTGAATTGGCTACAAAAGAGCAACCCGGTTCAACGATCAGCAGAAACAATCTTCGTCTCTTGCCTCACCAAGCAGAAGATTTGGAGACAAGAACATGAGAAGCATGGGAAAGCAAAAACTCCTATACCTTACTGAAAGGCTCAGGGGATGAATTCAAGATCTACACTTTCTTTCAGTTATGCTTACCAGCAGAAGCACAGATATCTTTCTTAATGCGAGCCTTCAGTAATCAAGTTCTTGTAAGACGACTTGACTTACATTTACCAGCTTTGCGTCTGAGAAAGAGTACGTAACAGTGTCGTATCTTCACAAAGTCCAGAAATAGAAGTCTTACTAATCATCAGGAGCGTGGAGAATAGATTGAAAATTCAAGCAAGACAACACAGCTCCTCAACTTCATTTCTCTCTGCCATCTCTAATTTCAAAAGAGATGCTTCAGGTCGAAATCAACCGAGGCGCTAAATTTTATCAGAGGAAAGATGAGAAGATAATCCTTAGCACAGGTAAACATAAGACGACAGCTGCAAGAGGCTAGTATTATCAGATTTTCCCATCACCTGTAGATTTGAAAATGATCCAAGATTAGTTGCTACTGCCATGCAGAATAGTTTTCCCCATATTGAAGAAGAGGAGGATGGGATTGATCCAATTAATGTTCATTGATCACTAGTCCCTGGGGGTGTGCCATTACCGGAAAACAGATGCAAAAAAAGACCTTGAAATTCCTAGCTAATATCCATAGACGCACAATGGAGTCACAAATCAGGTTCAGCTTGTATTCTTCTTCATTGTCAACTTGGAAACAACAGCGTTGCCACCACATCTCATCGTTCGACGAGGAAATGGAAATAATAAAAGATGTACAAAAAGAGACTTTCTTCAAATAGGAAGTAGGATCCATTATTCAATCCAGACACTGCAACCCCAAAAATAAGTCCATCTATCATTCCTACGATTCCAGACAATATTACAACAAGCTTCAGGTGAAGATCCATGTTAGATACACATCCACGTGAGGTGATACTGAAGTTGGTGGTCACCAAAAGTCCAGATCGGAATGTGTAGAGCTCTCTTGAGCTACAGAAGCATATATGTATTGAGCACGCACTCGCGATCACAAATATAGAGTAAACATGTCAGGTTATACGAGACAGGTAACTAGAACTGAGACCTCGTCGAGGCGTCTCAAAGGATGGATAAAGGAAGCCAGATTGCGTAAGCCTTAAGGCATGACCACAGAATACGGGCACCAAGGAACAAAAGCGAATGACATGCCCAGCAAAACATTCATCCCTGCAGTCAAACGCTTGCTAAGTAGGTCTCTGCATTATAAGCTTTTAATTACACGTCCATTTCTAGTGAGAGATGGGTCATGCCCATATTGAGAATGTAGCTTCAAAGTTGTGCACCTACTGTACAACCCAGTCTCGATAAGTCAAAAACGTACCACTAATGGCAGTCGAACCAGATGATGCCCTTGGAAATGAACACTTGGGTGGAAGATTATGAAGGAGAAAAAACTACCTCTGTTACCAGAACGGATAACCATTCACACGCTCTTACAAGGGGGCAAACCAGAACTCTAGGTAGCCAAAACACCAGGATAATTGAATCTGCTGTGTAAATGCTTCAGGATCTCAAGATAGAGGGATCTGAGACCGATCCAGTATAACTTCAGCCAACATGCACATAAGAACACATGCTAAGACTGCATCACAGCAATCTTGCTCCCAACTCCGCTGCATTCAATTATACTGACGTTGATCGTAACTCGTCACTCACCCGTAAAACCATTTGAGCTTGGACATATTTTTGCATATCTTGAATCCTCTCCGCTGGAGAGCTTCTGACTATACCGGTCAGTTGCCTCCTCTATCTCAGAAGCTCTTTCAGCCCCTTGGGACTTGTAAGGGGCAATGTGATGTGTTGTGAGCTGTAAAGAGCCAAGTAGATCATTCTCAATCACATCATACCTGCATATTACAAGTCATACACCATCAAACAAGCTGTTTTACAATAAGGCTAGGGGCAAAGTAGACTTTAGGGCGAATTCTTGATAAACCCCATTGACGAATCCACCAGCTCTAGTCGCTTTTTATTTATTGATATCTAAGGAAACATTAGTACGAACTAAAGGCCCACACTTCATTGTATAATATATTCAATCTTTAAGGAACGCAATGATAAGGGCAAAGCTAGCTCCTATCAAGATCAGCATTGCTCCATGTTTTCGTGATTGATATCGAGCTGCCTGAGATATTACAGTGACAGAGCTAGGCTTGAGCCTACGGTGAGAAAGAAAAGGAAGTAACCCATTATCAAAACATTAGAAATCAGCACTTCGGAAGAAACACTCACATCCTTTTACAAAGGGTATCTGTAAGTGCAGTCAAGTTGATGACTTCCATCCGCATTTCCTTCACGTGTATGTCATCTGTGTGCAACTCCAAGGGAGTCTCAACAAGCTTTGAAAGCCGTTCAACAGTTTCTTCTAACTGTGTTTGTTGGTCTTCAAAAAGATTCTGATTGATCTCATTTAGCTCCTCGGAGATATCATCCTTGAAAAGATCGTTCCCGAACATGAAGAAAGCAAAAGCAAAAGAGAAAGAAAGTGCCCTCCTTGCCCGGAAGAGCCGCTGCAAACCATTCGTCAGCCAACTGTAATCTTTGACAAGAGATTCACTGGCTTCCAGAGCAACAATTTTCTGTTGCACAACCTCTCTCTGTTTCTCTTCAAACTTTAAGGAATCCATGTGACCTTTCCAGCGCGAATGATAGTGAATATACCGCTTCAAGTCGCGTTGCGCTCTTGCTGCTTCTTTTTCTTTCTCCTCTTTGTATCGTCCACAACTGTGCCCTTCGATACTATTCCAGTTGTGCTCGCGACCGGTTGCTGATCCACAAAGCCAACTGAAAGGAAAGGTAGAGAAACACAAATCAAAGCATGAATCTCCAATTTCATACCAGAAACTCTCATAGCAGAGAGTTTGGCAGTACTACCAATGCTACAGGTCACTACAGTTCACGAAACTTTCCACCATGAAAAGGACTCCAGTTTGAATATGGAATGTTGCTAATCGGAAGACTTCATACCAGAATGCTTGACCACAGATGCAGCCAACCAGATTGCAGCCACCGTTCTTTTCAACTGGCTTATGGCACTTAGGGCAAGGTTTGGTGTGTACTGTCAGCCAATTCACAGTTTCTGACTCATCTCTGCACTTCTTGTCCCATAATTGCCACATGAGACAAGAACATGGAGAATGTGGCTCAGCCAGGCAATTGAAGCAGAATTGCTGGGCACAGATACACTCTATCTCGCAGTAAGGATCCCCCTCCACTCTGATTGCATTCCCGCAATGAGGAATGCTCGGACACCATTTCACTTTTGCATTGTCTTCTATGTATGACTCTAGAAGAAACCGCTCATAACGGTCCACCGACTCTGGATCTCTGGCACCAACCAGCTTTCGCACTTTATCCTCATCACAAATGGCACCACACTGATGCTCCATGCACGTCACACGCCGACTCTGTCCTTCCTTGATTTTCATTATAAAATAATGTGTCCAACCTGAGGAGAAACGTTCATCAGTTTCCAGTTCCCGTAGAAATTAATCTAGATGATGAAAATTTTAATTGTGATCTCTCCCATGTTTCGCAGCAAATCTTCTAAGCACACATATTGTACTAAAAATTGTATCCTACATAGAATTCGAGGTGCGTCCACAAAATTAAACGAGAACATGATTTTTTACTTAAAGCACGGTGGAGCTCAAAGATGAAAGAGTCAAAGAAAAGTTGAGCATACAGTCATTGCAGAATGAATGACCACAGTCCATTCTTGTTACATCTCTCTGTAAAACTTCTTCCAAGCAGATCCCACATTTCCTCACAGGTGTGGAGGCATAAGAGGCTGCATAGGAACAACTTGCAGCTCGGCAAGGCAACCCAGCTTCCAGGAAAAGTTGTTCTTCGCCTTTATCTGCTAGTCTCCCGAACAAACTCTCCACATTCCATCGATGAAAAATGAGAAGTGTACGCGCATGTCTTAACCTCAGTCCCAATACATCCACTACCTTGCGTAGATCTTCGCTCTGTTGAACATCCACGAAAAGCTAAGATCAGAATCGAATGTTGAAGGATGATGGACTGTTGCAAGTGGATGATTGACAATAACAATCGCCATATGTTGAACTTCTAAGGTTCAGCTGTAATCACATTATGAGAAAATTTAGTCATAGCCTCTACAACCAGTGAAGACGTCGGGCGCCTACGAGTTGACAAAAACACGTGTAAATATAGAGTATTGGCCTACTATTCATGAAAAAGCCAAAACCTACTGCTGCGTCCGGCAAAATAGTAAATAACTCCAAACAGCTCCATGCACATAGAGACACCGGTTGGTGACAGGGAGCTAAGAACAGGGAATCTCCATAATTGTAAGAGAAATACCTGGGCAGCCAAAAGAGACTCCTTGGTGATGACCTGCAATACCCGGACAAATCGAGTTGTATTTAGTGCGTGCATCCATGAATGTTTGCACAGTCAAGTGGTCGTCAGAAACAGCAGTTGTTCTCCCGTCACGTGCAACTTAACTGAATGTCATACTGGCAGATCATTCTCCACTTGCCCGCCCCTTATGTGGTAGGCACCCGCGCTATGCAGGGGCTCACTAACCTAGAAACCTTGATCCGTTTGTGTTCTAGTCCTACCAATTTGAAATTTCGAGAGGATCCAGAGTTTGACCGCGGATAAAACCTTAACTGAGACAAACGAGTTCAGCTGAAACTAGCCTCTGGAATATGGGGATGCGGAAATTATGTGACCTAATTTGCCAGGAAATCACAATTCCATATTCTAGTCTACAACCAGGACTTCAACACAACTGGTGGGAAATCATCAACAGATTCGGGTGCCTTGAGCTACCAAGACGTTACTGCTCAAATGTGGAACCGATGATATTCTCCCCACATAAAACTTATCAGATTAGAATGTGAATTCGCTCACGTGAACATTGGCAGACATTTGGGGCAATCGCCATACCGGCACAGTGTTTTGGCTCTAATTCGAGATACCAGTGCACATATAGATACGCTGTCCAGTACGCTTGTCCATCCAGGTACGAAACTCGACATAAATACGAGCAGGAGGGGAGGCTAAATCTATAACATGAATCTCAATGATTATTACTTTCAGTAGTGGCCCCTCAGAACGGTCAAATTGGTCAAAAAGGATATACCTTGTGGCTCGGTTCAGGATCCTCTTGATGCGCTACAACCTCCTCATCCTCCCCACAGTAGTCGCCTTCGGAGTCACTATCCCCATAGTTGCTCGAATACTGGCTCCAACCATCATCACTCATGATTCACAGTCGCAATATTTCTGCTGATCTACGCTGCACCCTAAAAAGATCTAAACACTACCTGAGCGCCCCCTTCGCATTGCTATGGCCAAACAACAACGTCCGGGTCAATCTTCCTCTGGCACCTGTCCTCGACAATTCGACAAATTAGACGCGTCTCCGACAGGCAAGTCGATTTTTTCGCTAAGGGTCAGTCCTAACACCACCAATACTTGAGCAAACGCGATGGCTTCTTGTGTTGATGCATCACCCCTGTTACAACTCCGCACTCACCTCTCACTTACACTACAAAACCATGTGCTCCTCCACCAGCACCCCTTCCTTAACATGACCTACGTCTCTCTTTCGCTATCATCCTCACTGGCCCCGGGCTTCATTCCGTCTACCAGTTCCCATCTTCACCCTAAAGACGTTCTAGATTCCTCTGTTCAACTTATACATCTTAGATGAACGCTCTCCTCTTCCTCTCCCTTCACCAACTTTTCCTTCACACCTCCGCAACAAGTCTTAACTTCCCTGCCTCCCTTCCTTCTCCCTTATCAAAATCCCAATCCCCCTCCTCCTGCTCCTTCTCGTCCACTGTCACACTACGTCAGCAACGCATCCATCCATTTATTTATCCTCTCCAACTCCCATCGCATCAACCACTATCCAATCCTGTCTCCGATTTCCGCCAAACGGGGTCCTCCGCACCGCAGATCTTTGCTCTCTAAACCACCATCCGCCGATCCCCCTCCATTTCTCCGCTTGTCTCCCTCCCGCAAGAGAAAGTTCGGAAAGTAAAAGCAATAACACCAACGCTAACAAACAACGACACCACCACCTCGACCTCCACTCTGTCAACTTCCGAAAGTCTCCGAGCCACTGATAGTGAATCGGTCACTTGGTCCCCCCTTCTCTCTTCTCCGACTTGTGCTTTCCCTGCGTGCTCTTTTTCCTTTTTTTCTCCGTCTTGATTAGAGCACCGAGCAGGTCCAGCGAGCCGAGGTGCTTGGAAAGCAAGCAAGCAACAGCAGCTGCAGCAATGCCGCGGGTTTGGCAAAGACAAAGAGATATCGACACACGGGCACCACCGGGAACAAGACCAGTGCGGAGCAGGAGCAGCAAAGAAGTGGAGAAGCTGAAGAAGAGCTAGAGAAGCACGAGCTGCTACTACTACAAGACAAAACGCAGACAAAAGACCGATTCGACGACGAGGAAGGCATACTCCGACTACATCCTTCCTACTGTACTGTTCTGAGCTACTACTCCCACTAGAACTTCCCCTCCATCGGTTCTTGGTCAAGTTCGCCACTCTTTAGCTCCATCGCAACGTCGAGCATCGGTCACACTACAGTACAGCACCACCCTCGCATTGCCCTCGTGGAGAGACTTCTCGTGTTGGGCCCTGGCCGGCGACCCACAGACATATTTCCTTCCCTGTTAACGCGTCGAGGAACGCGATTACAGCCATACTTAGATATATAGATCCATCTTAACCTGTGGAGCGAAGGCAGATTACAAGCATACTTAGATATATAGATCCATCTTAGCCTGTGGAGAGCAGGCCGATTACAGGCATACTTAGATATAGAGACCCATCTTAACCTCTGGGGAGAAGGCCCATTACAGGCATACTTAGATATAGAGATCCATCTTAACCTGTGGAGAGATCGCCGATTACAGACACACTTAAATATATAGATCCATCTTAACCTGTGGAGAGGACGGCAATTACAGAGATACTTAGATACATCTCCCCAATTAAGCTGTGCTAAGCGCCGGTTTAGAGACTCTATTATTATTATCTCCACCATTAACACGTCTTTGTATCAAAACTTGGTAGTGTACTTAAGTATGACCCAGTACATTCCTCGCACGTTTCGACAGCAAACCATCAAGGCCCGCACATTTTCCACGCATGCCAAAGAGGCATTGACAAATTTGAACCAACATTTCTGGGATATTTCGCACCTAGGCACCCAGATCTCGCAACTTTCCCACACTAGACAAGGCATTGACAAATTTAACCCCTTACATTCATCGCAAGAATTTTGCACTCAAACACCAAACACTGAGTTGTAGCACATTTTCCGCCGTGAACATCTTATAAGACGTCGACAAATGTGCCCAGTACACTGCTCGCGCATCTCCCACCTAAAACCGAGGTTCCACTGTGATTAACACGAGTCCTAATCAGACATTGCATGTAAACTCGTTGCGACTTAAACGGACTGCGTTAGATGTCTTTGTATAGATACGATGTAAGCTATATATGTCTTCTTTTGCAAGTCCAACCATGAAGTTAAAATTAGGCCAGATTCGCAACTCACTGGGAGATTTTGGATTCTCTAAGTAAACCAGATTCTCGATCATCAGAAATTTCTCACGCGGATGGAAGATCCAGATTGTGAACTTCTCTTTTCTATTCTGAGTTTAACTTTCTGCATCACAAAGAATGTCCATGGATTATTTTTTCTCTTGACGCAGATCCCGCACTATAAAAGAGATACCCCGAGTAGTTTATAACTGAGTTATATGGAATTAACAAGACAAGAAGTTCTTTATCTCGCGTAGTGGCTCAAGCAAGATGAGTCCCTTAGAACAACTCGTTGATCATATCCATGATAGATAATGACAACATAACTCAGTTCCATGGAGTCTAACAAGACAAGAAGTTCTATATCTCACATAATGGCTCAAGCAAGATGAGTCCTTAGAAAAACTCGTCATATCCATGAGAGGCAATGATAACATAGCAAGAGGGAACAACTATCTATAAACCGACATAAACCATATAGATTTGACTTTATGAGTCTATGTGAGCAGACAATTATTTATCGGCTTGGTTAATTAGTCAATTTTCCAACAAGACTCTTGGTGGAAAGTACTTCAACAAATTACAAATGTATGTTTCAATGTAAAGTGTCTTCTAGATCAACATGGAATGTTAATAATATATTAATCCAAGTAAATGCATTTTTATAATGATTCAAGAGATAAACATTTAACATTCTTATATAGATTGAAGTCTGTACCAATGTATTAAGAAACCTATACAATTTTTCACTCATGGAATCCATATGTGAAAGTATTCATGATTATCTTGGAAATCTTTCAAAACTTTCTACCTCTCTATGCTATTTTGTGATTTTTTCTTCTGTATTTAAAACTTGTCTTCATTAAAATTTAATGAAATTATTTCATTTTTCTTAATGTAATTATTTTATCAAGTTTTTTTTCAGATTAAAATTAAAATTCTAAATTTTTAACTTGGGCTTGATTGTGCTTTTTATCCACCAAATTTATTCTATTTGCCAGATTGAAGTATTTTTATCTTTCATTTTATAAAATTGACTCAATGACCTCTTTTCTAAACTTAAAATGAATAACAAGACAATAAAGTACCTTAAAGGTCACCTAAAGAATAAAAATAACTTTCTCATGTTGTTTGAATGTGAAACTTGAGCTACTGAAGTCCTGTACATAAAACAAGAGGTCTTTATTGCCTCAACAATAAACTGTTCTAAAAGAAAAGTAACATATGGACAAACTCTCGTTATCAAAGCACATTTAAGACCTTTATAGCAGATATAAAGTTCTAGTCAATCGATATGTAGTATCAATGTTTTAAATGGAGATTACATACTAAAAAACCAGCATTTATAATAGAGACCTAAAATAGAAGTTCATTTTATGCATAGAGTTCTTTTTTTCCAAAATCCCCCAAAACTAGGAATTTATAGATCACTACAAAGAATACATCAAGGTTTATTCCCAATATATTATCTCTCTTTATAAATTAATTATTCCATGATTCTACCTACAGGTAGGCACTCTAAAATAATTGGTTATTAGTAAACATAAACTGATAAAGTTAGCTTAAAGATATTGAGACCTTGCTTATACATGTTTAATATGGAAGGAAAATATAATTTTTTTTCAAGAAGTGCATTCTAATCTAAACATGATAGGCTTTTACTACACACTTTTGAGTCAAAAGGTTCTTTGTGATTTTCCTCTTCTTTTCTTTTTCTGAGTTGTTCTATTTAAAATAATCTGTGTTAATATTATTATCTCCTAATACAAAATAAGAATATTATCATTATTTTGTTTATTTATGAGACTATTAAACAATTGAGTGCCTCCTCCGAATTTGTAACTATTTGAGTATGAGTAAGAGTTATAAATTATAATTTCTATGTATGAGATTAAGAAATAATCTAGTTCAAGCTTCTTCTTTATAGTCTTTAGGTTAATGGTTTTGAGCTTAAGATTCATGTACTCCTAGTGGGCATGAGAGCATCCATGCTAAGCATGAATATTAGAAACAATATTTCATCTTTTGCAAAACAAACTCTCTTTTCCTATCCAAGAGCTCTAAGTTAACACCTTTGTAATTTGAGCACTCATCCTTCCTCTTAATCACATCTATGGATGTTATTGCCTTACTTGTACTTTGTCAATGATGTGCATGGGACTCTCAAACTCTTTCTATCTTCTTGGTGATTCATAATGCATTCTTCCATGATAATTGGAATTTAGGAAATTCTTCTAGCTATTGCAACTATATTCATAACCAAAAAAAATTCTATCATTAAAATTACTTCTTGGTGAGTCTCCTCCAAACAGAAAATTCCATAACCTCTATGCACTCTCCCTATATTTTAATTCATTTCTCTTTTTCCAATAGTAGACCATCTAACTTTAATTTGTGGTATCAATACTCCCACCAAATTCTTGGTGAATATGGCAATTATCACCATCATAATTTCCTTTACATCACCCCGTCTTGAACTTCTCCATTCTTTGCATATATTTTCACTTTATTTATATCTTCTTACTTAAGGAAATAACATCACTTATTAACCTCTTGTAACTTTTGTTAGCAAAATAGTTTAGTAGAAGTATGGTAATAAAGCTCTTCCAATACTTCTTTTAGTCATCTCTCTCATCTTTCTTCTCATAGCTTGATCCATATCATGTAAGAGTTTAATCTGCAAATTAGGAAATTAAGTAGCAACAATTTGGACTCTTTTTTCTCTTTTTTTTAATTATTGTTTATGTAAGCACTTCTTAAGTCTACTAAAGTGTCAAAATTTAGAATGCACATCAAGTGAATCTTTATAGATATCTTATCCTTGAAAAACTATCTTTGGCACTAATCTTGAGAACTATTGCATGAAAGTAGTTTTTCATGGCCTCCTTAAGACTCTTTCTTAAATCATACACTATGGCTTTCAATATTTTTTCTAATCCATTGTATTGATGGTGTTGGAAGCTTTCCAACCCAAACCTCATACAACTCATTGGTTCCAAACCTCATTTCTCATAACAATTAAAGTTGAAGAAGTTTTGACATGTAATCCTAAGTCTAATAAGCCTCTTTTCTCCTTAAAATCACTTGCAAACAAATCTCAATGGACATGAATTGGACTTTTGTTCCTTCTTTCCATGTAATTAGACTAGAGGTTTACTCCAAGTGAGGAAAGAGTTTGAGTCCCTCTTGCTTATGTGGTAATCATGCTCTCTTAAAACTAACTTTCAAGAGAAGAACCAATTACAGCCATCCATTCTCCCATTCTTGTTGAAGAAGCACAAAAATTGTCAATCCAAATGCAAGCTCAATTGGCTTACTTTAGTCATACCACTTCGAGATAGGTGCACCCATTAATACATCCTTAAAAGCTTTATAAGAAAACTTTAATCTATCTCTTATTTTCTGGTGTTTACTCTGCCTAAGAGTAGTATTAAGGCTTGTATATGCCAAGGAAAAGATTTAAGAAAGCTAAGATAGAATCACATGAATCATATAAAACTCTTCATTGAGTTTCATCTTCTAGTGTATTCCACTTCTAGTTATTTCTATATTGTCATTAATGACTTGCATGACTTTTTTACTTACTATATGACCTATCTAATCAATCTAATATACATGAAACTCAATCTTATAAGATTTTGCACATACCTTCTTATGGAATATAGAAGACTTTTCTAAGATTTTAAATATTTTTTCTAAGGTTTGACTATAGACTAGATGTCACAAAGGAACATGATGATAAATTAATTCTATTCAAGTAGTGTCAAAATATATTATTGATGTTATAACCATGTACTCAAAATTGCATATCTTGTGTAAATAGTGGTCTTTGGAACATCCTCATTTTAAATCTAAATATGGTAATATACACTTTGTATATCTAACTTGATGAAGTTTTACAAAACCTTGAAATATATATTCAAACAGTTTATCTATTTTTGGATAAAGGATAATTTTTTTACAAGATCTAATAATGTATCATAGAATAGTCAATTTATATCCCATAGCCGCATATAAATATATAGTTGTCATGAATTCCTTTTCCAAAATTTCCTCATTAAGGTTTATTTATTTATTTAGCTACTTTGAAGTCAACCCATATAAAGCTTTGTAAGGTAGTATACTCCTTTGCAGACCACTTTTCCAAAATGGTAGATGAATTGATGAATCATTTGTAATACAGCCTTGTTTCTTCTCTTTTATTCATAATTTCTTTACAAAATTGAACCTTTTTCTTGGTGATAATTATATATAATTTATTATAGAACAAATTTCTTTATCATATGTTGTAATTTCCTAATAAAAAATGACACCTGATTGGACTCAATACCTCATTGATTGTTTCATCTACTTTGGTGGATCATGCTAATATCTCCCACCATGTAAAATTAATATTCATTTATTAACAATGGTCATTTTTCTTGTATGTTTCAAGATACTTATAAGTTCCTTTTTCTTCTCCATATACATAATCTTCATGTTGAATTGATTCCGCTAGGTTGGATTTATTGTAGTTCTTTGTGGTTAATATAATAGAGATCTATTTCCATAAATTTATCCATGCACTCATCTTCACCTTTCTTTTTTATCCAATTCACCTCAAGATCAATAATCAATGATTGTGTCACATTGATTAATCATAACTAAAAAATTGCATGGCCTTAAAGATGGTAATGTTTGATCCAAATTTCTATTTTATCAACTTTCAATGGCAAGATAGTAACCTACTATGGTGGTAATAGGTGATAGAGAATTTTCAATTTATCTTGAATCAAGTAAGATTCTCACTTTTCTTCTTCCTCAAATCTATTAGTTTGTACTTATGTATCTCTTATTTTCTTACATTTTCTTGTTGTCAAAAAGAATAATGTTGAATGGCCAAGTTACTAATGACCTTCATTCCATTGATCCTCATACTTATCTTCCACATTCTCTTCATCATGCTCCTTTCACCACCATACATAATATTTAGAGGCTGAAGAATTGAATGTTCTATGTAATATTGTGTTGCCAAGTGCACAAATTTTCCATAGTTGTAGCATTCACTAGTCGTATTGGTATTGGTTCTTTGTAACCTTGTGTTTTCTTGACATGGTGGTTGAATCCCTTGTTAGTATTCAAATGTACCAACTTAAAAATTGTGATGTTATTTGACTCATTAAGTACAATTTTCTCCCACACAAACAAGAAAAACCATACATTCCTTAGCCTTATGCAATAGTCTAATGATAGTCTTTGGCTTTCTCATGAATATCTCTCCTAATATTTTCATCTTTGATCCTTTCTTAAACATAATGTTCAAATTTTGTTCACTCATATATATGGGAGTTTACATGACTAGTATATCTTAAGTTTTGAAGAGATTAGAGAGACTTAGTATAAAGGTTGTGTGGATATTGATCCACCTCATTGAAGTGATATATCATAAACTAAGTAAGTGTCAGATGAATTTCCAACTTAGGCATTTTAGTTGAAGCTTTAGCCAAAGGTAAATAGAACACTTGAGTGCATATTTACTATCATTGTGTATGTCAAAAAATAGCATGGAAGTATAAGATTGTTCCAAAATTTGATGGAGAGAAGTGCAATAAGATTTGCAATTTTGTACCTTTACCCTAGAAAGAGACCATATATATATGCAATGTGAAATTTCTAGAAAAATTATGTTATACTAACCAAAAGAAGAAAAAGCAATCAATTTGATTGTATAAGACTCATTCTAATAAACAAGGTAGATGAAATAAACATGAGAAAGAGAGAGATCTAACAATAAGTAGTTCACACAAGAATTATCATAAAGGCTCAAGATGTGTATTGGATGGAGGGAATGAGTGCATCATAAGAATTAAAAATAGAAGAAATCTAGAAAAACACACAAACAATCTCAAGTAGTAAAGTGTTTGCAAATAGAACTTTTATAAAAGATAAAAAAGTATCGAAAAGTTTAACTATTAATGTAACAAAGAAATAAAATTATAATTATGATACTTGTATTGCATAGAGATTTGTTTATCTTTTTGGTACTTATAAATATAATGTCTGTATATTGATTAAATTTTTATTGATGTACGGTCTATATCGATATATTTAATTATAGTATGGATCCAACATTTTGAAAGATGATTTGATTCTCAAGGTTAGTAAATCTTATCAATTCTAGTGAAATAAGGTTTGATTAGCCATTTTGAAGCTATGGTTTCTCTAGATTGCCCTACATGGAGCTCTATGACCTAGTTCTAAATGGGACAATCTAGAAAAGTCCAAGACTAAGGAGAGAAATAGGAGAATTGAAACTCACATTGGGACACTTGAATGAGGAAAAACTCAAAATGCCTAGCATGAGCTTTGGCTCTTGTATCTATAGGGGTCATACAAGGCTCTTGAGGAGCTTTTCAAGAAGCTTTCTTGAGCCGCTTTCTTGGAGTGCAAGCCAAGCTAATTGGGAAGCTTCTCAAGAAGCTTCCTTCAAGAAGCTACCCAAGAAGCTAAGCTAGCCAAGAAGCTTCACAAGAAGTTTCTTAGATACTTTTGGAATATTCGAGGCTAATTTGTCTTATTTGCTATTTTGTTAGCCCTACTAACTTCATCGTTAAACTCCATATTGTTACATATTCCCCCACTACTAGTTGATGACGTCCTTGTCACCAATGAAGCTTCAATTTCTTGGATGGCCAATCATGCATTTTGGAGATGAGAAAGAGGTTCCCATGTGGCATCATGAAGGGGATACTTTGTCCAAAAGACCTTGTGCTCCGTATATTGTTGACGGCCATGTTGAATGTGGTGACGCATAAGGATACAATCAACTTTGTACTCCTCATTATCATTGATAGGGACAGGAGGAGGAGGAGGTTGGATGCAAGATGAGAAAGAAGACGGGTTACAAACAAAGGATTTCAACTTAGAAACATGAAAGACATGATGGATGTGCATATGACAAGGCAGAGCAAGTAGATAAGCAATAGGAGAGACAATTTAGGCGACATCAAAGGGTCCTATCCAATTAGGTGCAAGTTTACAAATTTGGGTATCAAGCAAGAGAAGGAGGTTATTGGATGAGAGCATGACCTTATCACCAACTTGAAAGTTGAGATCACAATGATGGTGATCCGCATATTGTTTTTGCCAATTTTGAGCAACAAGGAGATGAGATTTGGCTTGTTGGAGGGATTGGGAAATTGTGGTCAAGAAGGTGGAAGTATGAGGGACATGAGATGGAGGAAGAGCAAGAAGAGAATCTGGAACAAGTGGGTCTTGGCCAAAATTTAGAAAGAAATGAGAGAATCCAATGCTTGCCTATTTAGAATTATTGTATGCAAACTCCACAACTGCAAGACATTCATCCCAATTGGTATGGTGAATATTCACAAAGGTATGAAGTATATCTTCCAAGGTGCATGATTTGCATGTTTGGTTTGTCCATCAGTTTGAGGATGATAGGCCGTGGACAAAGAAAGCTTGGTGTCAAGTATTTGGAAGAGTGCTTGCCAAAACTTTCTAGTGAAGTGAGGATCATGGTCATAGATGAGTACATGTGGCATTCCATGATGCTTGAATATGTTATCAAAGTAGATTTGTGCCAAGGTTGGAGCATCAACAATATCAACCATTGGTGCCAAATGGATTTGCTTATTAAGCTTATCCACAAACACAACTTGTTTGACTTTGCTTTGACTTGGGCAAGGAGGTGATGAGATCTAAGCTCACATGTTCCCAATGAGTAGATGGAATGGGGAGTGGTTGAACTTGTGCTCTCTTTATGTGGTCTTATTGTTGTTGGTCTTGTTCATCCAATAATAAATAAGGTGCTCAATTTGTTGTTGCATAGCAATGATAATGTTTGGTATTGCCACCATGGCTACTACTCTATTCTACTACTCCCAATTTATTGAATGTATTAACACATAGATGCAACACATCCATCATTCTCCACAAGTTACAACTAGAAGTATCAAGGGTTCCTCCGACAAGGTGATCATATGCAAAAAATCCTACTCAAAGCACTAGGTGATGGATTGTGTGAAATGATGCTTAGGTAATACTTGGACACTGAATCCCAATGGTTTGGTGGAAGTGGATTTGGTGGTCCATAAATAACATCCATCCCAAACCTTACTCTAATACCATTGTCCCAAGACCAAGGAGAGAAATAGGAGAATGGAAGCCCACATTGAGACACTTGAATGAAGGAAAACTCCGAATGCTTAACATGAGCTTTGGGTCTTGTATTTATAGGGGTCATACAAGGCTCTTGAGGAGCTTCTCAAGAAGCTTCCTTGAACCATTTTCTTGGAGTCCAAGCCAAGTTAATTGGGAAGCTTCTCAAGAAGCTTCCTCTAGAAGTCGTTTACTTGGCATGCAAGTTAAGCTAGTGTAATAATCAGAGGACAAGAAAAGAGAGAAAACATAGATTTCACACTCAAGCATCCAATACCCCAAAAGAGCACCTTCTCTTTATTACATAGACAAAGAGGATCCCCTCCAAGGAAGCTCCACCATATGATTAGACATATAGATAGGTGAAATGTCAGCAAGCTCCACCCTTGGATTACTTACTTGGATGGGTGACATATCGGTCTTGATCCTATCTGGTTGGTCAAACAAGCTTTGACTGGAGGGAATCTTTTACAGAATCTTCTTGTAGGAACCTTAGAATCATGTGGGTGAGGTATTGTTGGAAAGCTCTAGATGAGACAAACCAAGGAGGAGAGTAAGGCTTGCAATTCTATCATCGGGGGGGGGGGGGGAATTTGCACATTTTGAGGCCTAATTCATCCATTTAGGCCTCCAAATTTGCCTTTAAAGATTTTAGGCATATTTTGCTTCCTACTCTATTAGTAGAAGTCCCTTTTTGGTGATACCTCTTTCTAATCTATTTAGTCTATCATGTGTAACATCCTTCTAGATGTTATCAAACCAATTCTCACCTTTAAATCATATGTCTAGCTATTGGTTCTAAGATTTTCAAGTCCACTATGGTTTCCGCACTATTAGTAGAAGTACTCTTTTGGTGAAACTTTTATCTGATCTATTTTTTCCATCATGACATCATTTTAACATTAATTTTTTAACATCATTCTAGATGTTACCAAACCAAATTTCTCATCGAGATCATATGGCTAGCTCTTGGTATTACAACTAGTTGGAAGCTTCAAAAAGCTTCCTTCTAGAAGTTATTTACTTGGGGTGCAAACTAAGCTAGCCAAGAAGCTTCCCAAGAAGCTTCTTAGATACTTTTGGAATATTCTAGGCTAATTTTTCTTATTTGCTACTTTGTTAGCGCTACTAACTTTATTGTTAAACTCCATATTGTTACACAATCCATAATACATTGATTTGTTTTGTAATACACCAATGTCTATTATAGATATGAGTGAAGTAGAAGCACTTATTATATTCAATAAAATATTGAAGAAGAAAAAACAAGGAAATGTTACCATAAAACAACCAAACTTTATCATCAAAGACTATTGCATTAGCCCAAATAATATGCAATTATACAAAGGAGGAAATTGTGGAAAGATGTGTCAAATGGCTCTACATCTACATAGCTAAAGAATGTTCAACACAAAAGATAGAATCAAATATTATATTAGTAAGATAGAGAATATCATGATACATATTAACCAGCAAAGTGACCTAAGAAAGATGAACCAACTATAAAAGGTTAGAAAAGACCAAGGAAGGCAAACCAACTAAACAAGATTAGAAAGGACAAACATCACTAGAAATTAAGAGATGTTATAATTATGAAATATTTTGGCACTCATAAGCATGATATCAAGTTTGGCTACAAAGACACTAAAGTTGTTGAACTCTTAATAATAAACATGGAGATAAAAGGGATTATAATGAATAAAATGCAAAA
Organism: Lunularia cruciata; assembly: GCA_948567375.1. NCBI lineage: Eukaryota > Viridiplantae > Streptophyta > Marchantiopsida > Lunulariales > Lunulariaceae > Lunularia > Lunularia cruciata. Next base: position 14,271,402 of record OX419757.1, on the reverse strand, counting down.
ATATGAATATGAGAATCAAGGAAACAAAGATCACCAAAAACTTGGCCTTTTGACATTTCTAGTTTGACCAAAGATAAAAAGTAACAAGGGAAGACAAAGAGAGGAAAGTTTCAATGATTATGAAAGATGGAGACTCAACAAGAATGAAGTCTGGAATACAAAATGATCTTGGAACAATCTCAAGTTTCCTTTCATAATCATTTGCTATAGAGTTGGGATGTGCAATAGAAAGGATGCTAACAAGGAAAAATAATTGCCAAATTGAGACATTAGAGACCTTGCATACAAGTACAGAGATTGAATATAGTGAAATATGAGTATACTAGTGAATGGTAAATTGTCAAATTCACTCATTATGATGTAATCTTAGGTGTATTTGCCTGAAAATACCTTGCTTTCAAGGTATGAATAAAGAACCTTGATCACCAATGATCAAGAGCTATACAGAATAGTGTTAAGTGAATATTATGACTAAGTTTTTTTTGGTCATATTGGGTTTAAGAAGACATTAAAATCAATACAAAGGACAATTTTTGGCCAAATATACAATAAGAGATATCAAAATAGGTAAGAAGTTCTTTAGCATGTCAACTAAAAAGAGCTAAAAATCAAAAGCCTATAGGTTTATTATAACTTCTCCTCATCCTTGAAAGAAGGAATAAATGACTATGAAGTTTGTCTATGAGTTTACTATACATCTACCACTTAGATTTTATATTTTTAAATGAACTCAATAAGACAATTCATCTTAGAACTATAGCTTAGATTTTTATGCTCCTCAAAAATAGCTTGTATATATTCAAATTTTATCTTCTCATAACATGAAATTTCTAAGTTACTCATCACCAATCAAGGAAGCTAAATTCATAAATATATTTTGGAAAACTTAGTTTATGGTTTCAAAATAAAACATACCATGTACATTACCTGTAATCTTCACAATTATATACAAATAAAGAGCGCCAATACAAAAATTAGAACCTATGTTGTAAGCATTACTTGGGTATATGAAGATGTGCAAATAAATAAAGCCAATAAAACAACTTGAGTATATGTTGCAAGTATTGCCTTGGTAAAAGAAGGGATATTGGCTGCCTTGCTACTTCTCTTAGAAATTTCACAAAGTAACTCTAAAAGTAGATTTACCAACTTCACATTCATTGATATATTATTAATATGTTATTCCATGGTCTTTCTCTTCCATGGTACAAAAAATAGAAAATACATTTGACCATAATTGAGGAATTTGTGACCTATATCTATCATTAAGTTAAACATACAATGGAGAAGTTGATCATTACATAAAATCAACAAAGAAATATGCCAATGCACATAGACAAATATGGAGTTTAAGATAGTGGCTTAGGTTTTGGTAATCCATACCCAATTTGCCTTTAGTGAGCACAAATGATTAGCCCATGATACATTGGTCAATTCAAGATCATTATATAGTCAATGTAATGGCTTGTCATTTAGATTTGCCATCAAGCATGAAATAACATATTGTGTTTTACATATCTTTCTTGCAAAATTATAAGTCTTCTTCATTATTACATATAAATGGCCATCAACCATCATCCTTGCCTCAATAAAGGAAAATTATAAGGAGTTTGAGGTTGAGAAAATCTTCACAAATTAGATATGTAATCATCACCTACAAAAGATTGAGTACTTAGTCCAATCAAAAGAATATCCATTATATGAAACTACACGAGAATCCCAACTCGTCTAGTTATTGCATCATTGATAGTTGCAATATTTGAGTAATTATATAAATAATATACTCTTGACTTTAAGAGTGTAGATTTTAACCATAAATGCTTTGTAAAAACTGAAGTTAGTGCTCTCATTTAATCTAGGATATAAGCTGGTAAATTAATGAATAAAACCTTGTAAGTGAAGTTGTTTATGTAGGCTTCTAAGGGAAATCAACCATAACTTTTGAGTAAAGTGAAGCATAAACTTCAAAGACAAGTTTACTATAACTTATGAATGAAAATAAGTACAGTCTGTTAGAACTTGTAGATTAAGTCTTTGACTATTATGTCAATTAGGTTTGTTATGTATGACATATCATCTATCTAAATGGGGATAATCATTGGTTTTGTGGTAGCATTATAGTCTTTGTGTACATCAAGTTACAACTAATATGCAGTCAATACTATTCTATTATACTTTACTTATCTATGCAATGTAGCTACTAAGATATTGTAGTCTCAGTGATTGTGAATACTTTTTATTTTGAAGCTACTAAAATTTACTATTATTATTTTGAAGCTACCAAAATTTGTTGTAACATCTATTGAGAGATGGTACACAAATTATGGTCAACAGATATTTCTATATTGTAAATATTTATAATTTTAACATTATTATGTACAATTATCTTTGAATGGTAAATATTTATTGATTTATGATTATGTAAGTTAAATTAAACTAATGTGGTCTCTTTCTCCTCTCTATTTAGGGTTGTGTTGTTCTTCAAAGATAAGGTGAATATTTTCCCATGCACTCTTGTTTTCTTTTGATAAAAGTATTCTCAAATAAAGGAAATCCTCCACTCATTGAATAACCTTGAAACCTTTGAAATGTTTTGTACGTCAAAACTTGGTATCTTACGATCAAAAAATTCATATAAAATATTTTCCGATTCCACTAAGTACTCACAATCTTCTTAGTTTTAAAATTGACTTATATTATTTTGCAAATTATATTTGAGAAATGGAAACAAAAGCTATTTGAAAAACAAAGGATCCATAAACCGCAAAGTCCATATGAAATGCAAGCATGAAGGTATGCAAATCAAAATAAATTGCATCTATGAAAATGAAAATTAGGTGAAACTAACAACACAAAGGTAAGCCAAAGTAAGGGTGTAACTAAAACATATCATAGGTGGCACCTGAAGAGAACTAGTATACATCATGTAACAATAAGCAAGACATTATCTATTAAGCAATTTAAAGAGAAAGTCAAGGAAGACCATGAAACATAGAAATGTTAAGCAAAGAGCAATAGCCAAAGCACTAGTTGAGGATGGATAGAATAGAGCAAAAGTGGAAGAGAGTGGATTATGTCTTGGCTAGGTCAGAGAAAAGCATGAGAGGATCATAGAAACAACATCTGCATTATTGGACAAAGGTTTTGGTTCTTGAGCTACAATTTAGGATGTATATTTGAACCATTATATATATATATATTTTTGGATATTTGAACCTATCCACAGTCTATAGAATTGATATCAAGGGTGGGAGAAATGGTGACTTACAAGATGTGTTTGAGAAAAATCCCAATTGTTCTTAAACACATCTTGTCAATTGCTATTTCTCCCACACTTGATATCAATTCAACATTCCAAACTCCAAGTTGAACCAAGATTCACACTCAAAAGGAACACCCTTCTTGCATGAAATGCTACATACCATTGTGGATATTGAATAATATGCTCATGGAATGTATTAATCTTCATTTTTCAGTTGAAATCAAAAGAAAATTGATTTTTCATAGTAGATTACTACAGGGGGCTCATTGGATTGCCTAGAGGCACATAGCTAGAAATTCAAATAGGAAGTAGGAATAAACAAGTAATCCAAATGTAATGAAAAGTATTATTGAACCAATTGCACACACCATCTTCTAAGTCATCATCCTTGATAACATGATAATACAAATAACATAGTTTAGTGAACATCAATCTTTATTCACTCTTAGTTTACAAATTTTTTACATAATTCTAAACATTCCTTCATGGAAACAACTTATAGGAAGTCTTTATTGTGGTCTTGATGAATGGCAAACTCTCCATCATCAATAATTTCCTCCAAGGATTCAAAGTTTTCTTCATCCCATGCATCAAGTCTATTCATAAGAAAATTGTGCAATATTATACATGCAAGTATCAATTTCAAAATGTAATCATTCCTTTGAGACTTCTTCAATTGGAACCTGATCCCCTGTACCAAGTGCCATTGAGCCTTTAGTATCCCAATACAATGCTCATTTGCTACCCTAGCCTTTGTTAAGTATTTGTTAAATTGTTATTTGTTTAGGTTTTTAGTGATTTAAAAGGAAGGAACAACATGGCTCATGGTGGTATAAGATGAATCAGCCAAGAGGTATTGTCTATTGTGAAAGGAAATGCACTCCTTATTGTGGTTCAAATTTTTCCAAAGTGAGGATCTCCTCAAACAAGTCATTTCTTTAAACAATCTGGGCATACTTGAGCCACAATATCACCTCAACATATTACTGCCCATTGGAAATCAATATCATGAGTCATGAGATAATAAAATCAATGCAATGACCACAAATTCTTGAGCTATCACAAGTCATGAGATATAGCATCACTTATGGTGGCCAAAAACTCTCCAGTTATTGCACATTACATTGAAAATAGAAAGGATTCCAAGGATCATCAATACAAACACCAATATTAGTAAAAGAGGAAAGGCGGTTACCCTCAAAAAATGGATGATAATTCTTTTGTCATTGCATATAAGCTACCATTCATAGAATATAATCCTTTATGAACCCTAATTCTCCGTCAATAGTAGGTTTTTGTGCCAAGGGGAAGAGAGTACCATTGACAAGTCCTACACGTCATGCAAAAATCTTCTCAACAAACATGGCAAAAATCATGGTACTTTCTTCAAGGTCTGGCCATTGCACCTCACTGCACATGATGGAAATTATTGCTTCCATCACTTGGTTTGTATAAGCAATCATGGATCCCACACTAATATACCAAATGTTTGTCCTCCCTTGACAAACTAGCCCCATTCCCATTATGTCCAAACCTGTTGAGAGCACAAGCAACCTGAGTCCACACAAGGGCTTGCTTTCTACCTCTTTCTACCTCTTCCTTCATCTCAAATATAGGATGTTCAGTCAAAATTTCCACCAAAGCATAAAATGAGACCTTGTCCATGCACATAAGTTGTTTGAAGGAGTTATAATCTTGATTTTTGAAATATTTGTTCACAAAATGGGTGTTGTGGGAGCACTGCATGCGCACTGAAATGCATCTATTCCTTTCTACTCTATCTCACCATTGACAAAGAAATTTTGCAGTGTCCCCGTCCCTTTCTCATATCATGTAAGTCATATTCCAACAAATCACACTCTAGATCTAAATCACATGGATCAACATCATTATCATCAAGGTTTCTTTCAATTGCATCGTCATACTCATGCTTATTTAACACATGGGCTTTTCAATGCATTTTTTGAGTAGCATTCCAGCACTTATACTTGGCATCTTGATTGCCTTTAGTGGTTCTTTTTGGTCAATTATCTCACATCTACACTATCTTTTGTGGCTTCTTTATCAATTATCTCGTGGTTTTTGTTTGGCTTGAGCTCTAAGCTGTCTATAGCTTTCTTTCTCATTCTCTTTCAAATTTTGAGTTCTCAATCTGGACCATATTGCCAAGATTACACAAGCTACACTGACCTACCATACATCTAGGAAATTTGGATTCAAATTTATCATTCTTACTTACCGCTAATTAATGTTTATCAACTCCCCTGCATACCCTAACCGCATAACAAATTTGTGGGTCACATTTGTTTTTGTTTGTACCGCTCAACAAAGTTGTGAGATGCAGCACTCACCCGTAATTCAGAACATGTATCTCCTATTTCACCTACCATTAAAAAAAATTCAAGACCCCATATTTTTTCTTACTGCAAATTGCACTGCTAACTGAGACACCTTACTTTGATCATTTCCGAGTCTGTAAAAAGAATCACGGGACACTCTCGAGAGACAATATTAGAGGGTTTTACTTTAGCCATTTCCGCATCTCTAAAAGAAAATGACTGCTATGGGATGTCCCACAGATTTTTATGGGGCGTAAGAGGGGTTTTACTGGAGGTATTCCAGTAACCCTATAAATTTTAAGGGTCACTATTTGTATGACCCATAAACTTTTACATTATAAATATCTAGTAGAAAACTTGGAATAAAATTGACATTAAACCGAAAATTAAAATTTACAGACTATTCATGAACAAATAAACATGATTTGGTTGATAGGACTCGTCCAACTATTTACGGGCGGCTTACGGGATGAGCACATCTCCCGTAAATACCGAAAGTGAAATCCCCTATTGTGCTATTATTATGAAACAGTTCCCACTAAATGTCTATGTGAGTTTTAAGGGAAGTTTGGAATGAAATATTTGCAAAAGAATGCAAACAATTACAAGAAGAGACAAAGAATTCGCAGAATTTTCCTGGTCACAATCGAACACATCCCATGATAATATTCATAGACCACCCATAGAATTTTATCCTGAATCGTTTAAAAAAGCAGATAAACCCACTATTCCATAGTCATAATAGTAAATTAACCACTTCAAAAGGTATTGTGAACCAAGTAAAGAAAAGAACCTTAAAATCTAGATTGGTCTAGATTGGTGTAAAGTCCATGTACTACTGCAGCCGACCAGCCAATCTGATCAGCAGTCGTCTAGTATGGTAGAACATCCTTTTGTTGCTGCAGTCACAATTGCAGGTGAAATCCAATGCGAACGATAACATTCATGGAATGGTTGTACATACGTTTTCATCCATTGGGCGTTCATAGTACCTGAACGTAATCATGATGATCACTGAACATGCAGACCAGTTACCATGGAAGCTTGAGACAAGGACGGCGTCACATGGAACGAGGTTACGTGCTTTGACCACACAACTGTTCGGCTGCATGTCTATCCAGTAGATGTAATAGAAAGTCCATGTAGTCGCCGATGTAAACCGTGTTATGCAGCAGCAGATCTAGAAATTTTCCTAGAAAGGCCCCTCGTCGCCATGGAAGTCACAAAGGCACGAGTATCAGAAACCAAACGCACACAAATTGTGTGATTTAAACCATTCCAGCTATAGACCTCAAATCCAATGGTAGTGACGTTTGGGATATCCCGTGTATCCCAATCAATAACCGACTGTCCCGGCTATGACGATTGAGTACATCCAAAATATTGACAGCTATCTCGGAGCGGCCATGCTGGATTCCGGAAATAACGATTGCTCATTCTTGAATCTCCTCATGATGAGAAACGAAGACGAAGAACTCTGTGAGATCAGTGCAGAAAAGTTAGAACCACATCGGTTCTTGCAGGTGTTTCTAGGCACAAAATCTTTTATGCATAGGTACCTAAAGGGATTGACTCTTCATGTGGCAAATCATCGTTAAAATTAGTTTCACAAGAAAGCTGATCGTGATGAGGAAATAGTCAAGGAGATTTTGAGGATCATTCGGAGAATGTTTGGTCCTCAAAGTGGTGTTTCACGGAAGAACACATGCCTCCGGTTGGTCCCATAGAGGATCACACTTGAAAATACCTGTGACCAGCTATCACGTTTAGTACAATCCAATTGACAGTATCAAAATTCCGAAACGCAAGATCACTCTTCATTGCTATACAGCCCGATTGCATACAGCTCCTGCCCCTTACATGCGCTCAGTTTGATGATGCATGCTCACTCCTTGCCGACGAGCCAATGAATTCCTAGAGATGACGACGACGCTATGATGAAGACGGTCCACGCTATGCTCTTCACCGCACAAAATACTCCTGATTTATGCTTTCCAAAAATGCACTCAACCTCAATTCCATTCACACTCGGAATAATTGTCTTCCACCTAATGTATTAATATCTCCTCACTTCTAGAAATCAGAATTTAGAAGAGGCGCCCGCGTAGGAAAAACGAAGGAGGTGAAGACCCCATCAAGCCCATACGGGAGAGACAAAAAAGGTAACATGGGGCTAAACCCCAATAGAGCCTATTTGAGAAATCTGCACTACTGCACCTAAGATATCCAAGCTATGCGAGTCGTACAGCACACACACAACCGGAGCATCTAAGATATCCGAGCTATGCAAGTCGTACAGTCTACACACAACCGGAGCATCCGATGGAATATCACCTAATGGGATTGCTCTCCCATGGATTGCACCAGCCACTGCACTTTGTAGAATAATGGACACACACGGTCTAAAATATGATACAAAGTATGAGAGTGAGTGTGTTACCCCTTGACGCCTAACATGATAAGCTCTCACACACTCCCTTACAAATGTGTGAAATGCCGTGTCCATTGCTCCATATAGCTCCAAGGCTAGAGGAACAAAGAGATGACCTCGCTACATGCCCCTATACATGGAGACCTTGCGACCTGTTGCTACACTCGCCGACCATCCAGGGAGATGTGTAATCACTCACACCAAAACAATATCCCGTGTAGGGTTGGTAACCATGACATCCACTACTGTCACCTGATCATCTGAGACCAAGTATAAGTTTGCCTTGATGCGTGTCGTCTGCAAAGCATATGAACGCTCCATCCATGCCAAGTATCTACTCTCTTGTGCCATAACAAACACTATGTCCCTAATGGCATCATGGGTAGCTATCCTCTATCCTCCAAAAGGACACCGTGTCATGTGGACTGCTACTACATCTAGTGTAGAACCACACTCACAAGTGAGTAATGAAGATGTAGATGGGTGGACTAAACCTAGGCGAGATCTCATTGGTGTAGAGAAAGTAGTTGGTGCGAGTTGGAATGCCCTAATGCACGGTTGAGCTAGGATCCAAGAGCCTACACCCTTGCCGGAGCAAGAGCAAAGACGTGCTCTAGTAGCATGAGGAATGGAAGAGTAGACTAAGAGATAATATAGTGTATGCTCACACAGTCGCTATCAAGGAAGATTGTAAACCTTTAGTCCAATCTGAAGATAGTGAACAAAAAGGTGGAACTCCTCTTGTGTCAAGGCGTGGGGATAGACTATCTCCCGTCTGCAATAACATCTGAAGAGAAAACGATCCTCCTTTCACCTCTGTCACATAAGTCTCCAAAACCGGCATATCAACAACCACAAAATGAGAGGAAAGTAGGGGTGTTGAGAGAACTCAACTACCCAAAAATGCTATAGGTGCCATCTCCTCCATAGATAGCAATCCAACCCCACCACATGAGATTGGCAGAGCCGTCTATCTACATGCCAAATCCCCTATCACATACCCAAATGTCCTTGGTCCAATAATATCACCAAAGACTCCCATAATCCTCCTATCAAATGCTCTCAAATGTGATAGGAAGGACGGTGAGGGGAGAACTATACAGATGAGATAGGATGGTCTACAAGCAATATTGGAGGAGAGTATACCAAATGCCACCTACGGATCTCCTAGTAATGGAAGGTCATCCACATGGAGAACATCCTCTGCAAGGGCAACGTCTAAGAAGCATGTAACAAAATCCTCCGATCCTATTGGCACTCCAAGAACACAAAGTCCATTTGTAGATGTGATACACCCCTTTGGAAGCTCAAGGTGGGGAGTGATACCTAAAGGGGACCATGCCCTGCACTTTGACACCTTGACTCTCAAGCCTACTAGATGTAGTTTGATAGTCAAGTAGTCAAAGGTCTACCTAATCTGATCTATAGGGCCTACTATGTGTATATCATCTGCCAATGAGAGAAATACTCAACCTGGCATGGCCAAAGTAGTAAATAGGAGAGCTCTAAAGTGAGCCATGGCAAATGAGTGTCCCCCCAAAAGATCTCCCTTACATTTACCTATAGTTGATTCAAGACGGTGACTCCTTCTTGTGAACCACCGTGCTGGTAGTAAAGGGAAGCATGAGAACCATAAAAAACCGCACAAAAGGAATGAGACTTGTAAGGATCCACCAGCCTCCCTAAGCTCTCTAAAGATGGATGCTTGTGAGAAATTATTGAAAGCATTCTCAACATCCACATGTAGGACAACCCACTTCGGATGGATATCTAGGAGTGCTCTAATGCCTAGAGATATAGCCTCAAGGTGTAGCTACTCCAAACTGATGTGGGTTGAGGTGCTGTTGAAAGTGAAAATGATGCTGAAGGACAATGGTACGATTGACCAAACACAAAAGATCTCTCTAATAGCAATCGGTCTAATGCCCCATTGTAATACTCCGAGGACAAGAGAAGAGAGAAAACACAGATTGCACACTCAAACATTCGATGCCCCAAGTGAGCACCTTCTCTTTATTATATAGACAAAGAGGATCTCCTCCAAGGAAGCTCCACCATAGGATTAGGGACACAGATAGGTGACATGTCAGCAAGCTCCACCCTTGGATTACTTACTTGGATGGGTGACCTGTCTGGTCTAGGTCCTATCTGGTTGGTCAAATGAGCTTTGACTAGAGGGAATCTTTTAGGGAATCTTCATGTAGGAATCTTGACGAGACAAACCAAGGGGGAGGAAGGCCAGCCTATCCTTTGTTTGGGGGGGGGGGGGCAAAGTACACATTTTTGAGGCCTAATTCATCCGTTTAGGCCTCCGAAATTGCCTTCAAAGATTTCAGGCATATTTCGGTTCCTACTCTATTAGTAGAAGTCCCCTTTTGGTGATACCTCTTTCTGATCTGTTTAGTCCATCATGGGTAACATCCTTCTAGATGTTACCAAACCAATTCTCACCTTTAAATCATATGTCTAACTATTGGTTCTAAGGTTCTCAAGTCTATTTTGGTTTTTGCCCTATTAGTAGAAGTACTCTTTTGGTGATACTTCAATCTGATCTTTTTTGACCATCATGTATAACATCATTCTAGATGTTACTAAACCGAATTTCACATCTAGATCATATGGCTAACCCTTGGTATTACACCCATGTGTCCTTCTCCATCGCAAGAAGTCGACTAGCACCTAACACCTGACTAATAGACATAGGAATGTCTCCTCTCGCTACTACTGCAACCACCTCAAACAACTTGGTAAAACCACTAGAAGGATCATCTACTTGGAAGTAATGTCCAAGGTGCTTATAAACCATCCCTGACAAGCCTCTTGAGGAAAGGCGAGGGGTAGTGCACAATGCTTGTGTAAATAGAGACCTATCAAGACATAAAGGTTGCTCAGGCTGATAATCTAAGACCTCTAGTGGTAGTCCCTCTACTACTATAGGATATAGTGAGCATAGGGAAGAGATAGTATCATCAGTAGGACTCACCATAGACAAAGGGTGTAGCGCTCGTGCTGCTCTACTAAACTCTCCTGCCTAACCCAATATCCTACACCGTTGTAATTGAGTGGACTCTGTGGTATCTTGTGGTGATGCCTATCTCCTAAATCGTGTAGCCCTAACAAACTCCTCTTGAAGGGCTACCCAATCTTCCGCTCGGAATTGACAAAATCTAGCCGCCACCTCTCTATGCCCCGCACATCCTCCTCTAGCATAACGAAGACACCATCAAGGGAATAGGAGGAATAAGAACCATGCTAACTTGTCCAAGAGATCACGTGCTAAACGATCAAGTGGTAGGCGAAAAGCCTGTCTAACCTCATCATGGAGTGTGCGGGTAGCCTATGGAATAAACATAGACATGGAAAACTAGTCTCAAATAATCCCAAAATGGTTGAGAAGCTAACCAATCCCACGACTAGATCAATATCCCTGGAACGATCAACGAAAGGATAGAAGAAGCATGCATAATCGCAAGTGTCAATGTTGTCAATGTGGTCGCTTGTCTCACGTGAGCATCCCAAGTGGTCAAATCATAGTCCTTGTGCATCCTTCACACATGGGTCTTTACCCCTTGCGAGGTAAAATGTCGATGTCACGTAGCATGGTGTATCCCGAGCCGCTCTATGCGACCCCACATGGGAAGGTGTAGCCATGGCTAGCACAAGAATAATGATAGTAACACATGCTGTTTCTCTCCATATCTTCCAATATCTGCAAAACCACGACCACTCACATCCCAACTTACATAAGAAAACAATCTCTCCAAACTCTAAAAACTAAAAACTCTCATAACTTTCAATTTCTATATCCAAAATTTTTAAACTAAATTCACATGGAACTTAATCATAAAATCCAAACTATAAAAAATAAATTTCTCAATACATCACTCCAGTATATAATAATCACTCTAAACCCTAACAAAACTAAAAATACTCATAACTTTCACTCCATTCTCCATAGTCTTCAATCTACATGGCAATGGAACCGAAATGGGAACCGAAATGGGAAAATGAATAGAATAGACTATTCAATCGAGTATTGTATATTAGGGAACCCTCATGAATTATAGATATGTCTTCCCACCCACGTATCTCCCGTCTCCACACTCTCTCCTGCGGCTCCATAAGTCATCTAGATGTCAAGCCCATGCCTTCTAGAAATCTAGGCACTCATTTGAAGAATTTGGTTACTCCGCATAAACTTGTAAAAGATAATACTCGTATTGATACAACCAGAGTGAAGTTGTTATTGTCTCAAATTCCGAAAATCAAGGGGTTTAAGGAAATCAAGTACAGTGTTATTCATGCGATCATTTACTCTAGAAGTGAAAATACAATCAAGTGAACTGGACACGTCAGTATCTCTGACATTTCTCCTTGGCAAAGTTACTTTGATAACCCACGAGGTTGGTTGAGTAGAATACGGTTTGTTTAGATCTCCAGTTGAATTAAAAAATGTAAATTTAAATGAATTTTTTCAATTTAATATAGATAAATTAATATAATAGTAGATGAATAAAGTTCTTTATCAAATGAGCAAATCATCAATCATATTATTAGGCAAGAGATCTCAATCTCATCCATCCTCGTGTTAACTTTTCAGGAAATAACAGAAAAGACCTAGTTAAAATGATTAACGATTAATTATATTAATTACCATATAAATATAAATATAAAGCACATTGAGAAGTCAAACGGGAAGTTTGGGATGATACAGAAGGATAAAAAGTTGAATTGGAGTGAAGTTTAGATGTTTTCTATTGAAATTATGAACATACGTTATACATAGATCTTCGCCGAAATCTTGTAATCTGCATCAACGAACATCATTTACATATATATTGTCTGAAAATGTTAATCCCCATTCATTATATCTTTTAAAATCATTGTAATGTTTACCATGATGATCCTTATAAATCAAATTTAATCTTCAGGATCGACCTATAAATACCTTCCTTTGGCAAGAACATTACACCAAGCTAAAACGACAAATTTTTCCAAAAGAAATATGACCATGTTAGATTCATAGAGTGTAAATGTCTGAAATAAGACACCGTAGCTTTTCTATTTAATTTTCAGGAAAATGATAAATATCTTATCCTGCAGGTTCCAGGTCTATCATTTGGAATTAGAACACACGACGCCAGGTGAACTGAATGAAACGACAAAGTTCAAGCTTGTTTGATTTCATCTGTAAAGACAATATCCCATGTCCATTTTGTCGTTTTACGACGTTTATCGATATCCGTACGGCACAAAGTTGGGAAAACCGGCCGCCTGTTTGGAAGGGCGATATATAAACGGCAATGCGGCAAATAACTGCGGTCGCCTCTTCCAGGAAGAGGCGACCGCGTTTTTGGGCGACGAGGTTTATCTTAACCTAGAATGTTTTAATTTTATCGGATATTTCATGATCTTTTAAATTATCTGGACAATTCCTTTGAGTTTTTTCCTATATTTGCAATTTTGGAGCATCTGATACTCCAACCAGGAGACGTTTGGGATCTAACTGAAAGTGTAGACAATTAATTTTCATTTCGTGAAACCAAGGATAAAAATAAACATTATTGGGCAATTAAAATTATAAATATCTTCCAAAGTTCACACTTTTTGGGTATATATACATAGAGTAACGAGATATATCTATCACAAATCGTGTATATATAGATACACGATCCCAATGAAAGATTTTATAAAGAATTTGCAATAGACATATTTTATTATTCTCTATATAAATATATGAATAAATAAATAAATAAATATTCTTTCAATTTTGGATACAATTTGCTATACTTAAGGAAGGAGGTCTTCGTTTTAAAACCTCGTATATCTTTTGATGCTTACAAGTTCTTTTTACTATCGAAAATGTCATCTCGCTTTAACTTTTCATAAACAAATTCTGAAATCTTAAATGTCATGATATATTCTTCTTTTTAGGATCTATGTCCCCACTGTGAATATTCATAGTATGCGAGGAGAGGAGGTGTAAACGTCTTTTTAGAAGAAGGTTACGCTGGGGTCTGAATATTCATAGCCTACAGGCCTAAACCCGATTTACAAAAATATTATCCACCACAAAAACATTTGTAATTTTTCGTACTTACTACTCCCGGGAAATTACCGGATTCGTCTTGAGAACGTGATAAGCCCGAGAACTTGTCCACATCCGACGTCGCATCCTTCTACCTACATTTCCGGTATTATCCTGATTTGCACGCAGGAGCGACATTCGTATGCAGCGGGCGGGAAGACACCACAGTAGCAAAGCTTCTTCCCAAGCAACTCACGATTAAATGCACAAATTTCATATTTTGATTGACGAAGCTGAGAGCTCTTGTCATAGCGCAGCTGTTCGATCGGACTATCCATTAATTTACGAAAGTTAAATCGCGTCTAGTTTTGTGGATCTCTTCAAGACATTCGAGATCAATTGCGGCAAATTCGGTATGAAGGCTCGGTGGATGGCGAGCACAGGGTTTACGTCGAAACTCGAGAGACAACATTTACGGACTTTTATGTTCGAGATCTTTGTCCAGTTTGAGTGAATCAAGATTCGAATGTCAAGGAGTGGAGTATATGATCCTTGGGGTTATTTCGGAAGAGAGGATATGTGCAATTTCCCTTGTTTGTGCACAAACGGGGAGGTTCCAGAATTAGGTTTTGAGGTTTGGGGTTTACGTGAGCCCCAGGACAGAGATGGTGGTGCAATCTTGGGTTTGGAAGGTTCTGAGTCTTGAAGAAGGATGCGTCAGACGTGGTGGCTTTATCTAAATTTTTGTTGCTGAAGAGGGTTCAGGGCAGGAGAAATGGATATCAAGTCCGTGGTGCCTTCGCATTTAATTGCGGAGAGAGGCTCCGATGTGGTTGTCATCAATTTCGGCTCGGCGAATTTACGCGTGGGGATTGCAACTCAACAGGTCCCTGTGATCGTACCTCATTGTATTGCACACCATGTCTTGCAGCCGAAGGGAAGAGGCGATGGAGAACCGTTACGGACAAAAGGATCAGTTCCGGAGGTTAGGTTCTCCTCGAGTTCGTTTGCCCCAGCAGTGAGGAGACCGGAGCGCGATGAGATATGTCAAATGGTTGAGTTGCAGCTGAAAATGAAACCCCTAAACCCTGACCAGGAAGGACCTGGGAATGATGTGCAGAGGTGGAAAAGTTATGACCTGGAGGAGGATGAGGAATCTTTCTATTGGACGCAAGTGATGGTTGAAGGACAGGAAAGCGAAGGCGATGCTCCAGTCACCACCTCGCTGTCCACTGCCGAGAATGTAGACAATGTAGTGAAATCTGAAAGCTCCTCCTTGGTTTCTGGAGATGTCGAAGCTGATGCTGAAGCTGAAGCTGAAGTCGAAACGGGTCAGGACATGGAAGAGGATGTCTCCGTGAAAGCTGAAAAGGAAATTTGTGAAATTATGGAGCAAACGATACCCGATGAGAATGACGACGATCTGCATAGAGAGGTTGGTACAGATATTCACGGGAATGTAGCTGTATCCAAAAGAGGGAGCCAGGAAGGATCGGACTCAGAAATTCATGTGGAGGTCAGACTGACGGAAGACGTAACACCGGTATCATCAGCTCAAGGGCAAGATATGAAGCCAAGGGAAGAACGTCGCAAATATCGAAGATACATTTGTGGCGAGGAGGCTTTAAGAATACCTGCAGTAGAGCCCTACTTTTTGAGGAGACCTATCTGCAGAGGTCGTTTTAACATCCTGCCACAATATTCTTTGCAGCAGGTTTGTGATGATATCTTTTTCATATGGAATTGGGTGTTTGAAGAGGAGCTATCTCTTGCTCCTAAAAATCGACATCAATATTCAGTAGTGCTAGTTATCCCAGACACTTTAGACAATCGAGAGATTAAGGAGCTGGTTACCATAGTGTTGAAGGATCTGAAATTCCGATCTGTAGTGATCCATCAGGAATCCGTCACAGCAACTTTTGGCAATGGAATATCATCCGCCTGTGTTGTGAATATGGGCGCTCAAATAACGTCTATTATTTGCATTGAGGACGGGGTGGCTCTCCCGTCGACACGGATAATTCTGCCTTTTGGTGGTGAGGACATATCTCGCTGTCTCCTTTGGGTTCAACGTAGGTGGCGGACGTGGCCTCCCATAGAAACTGACCCACTACTTGATCCTCTTGACCTAGAATTGTTGGAACACATTAAAGAAGAGAGTTGTTTGATTGTTGAAGGAGAGCAGCAAGCAGTAGTAGATATTCATTTTCGGGACGCAGGAAAACCCACCCGTGTCTATAAGGCTTACCTGAAGGCATTGTGTGTGCCTGTGATGGGCCTATTTTACCCTTCCCTTCTTGCACCAGAGGAGTATCCAAGCTTACGACCTTGGTTCCATGTAGATCATGAAGACGTGCTTGATGATTCACTTCATGTAGAAACAGTAAAGAGACCTGAGGCTCTTGAAGTAGGGATTCCGTTCGGGGCTAATGGTGGAGGTTTCCCATCAGCCAGCAAGTCTGATGCGCCCATGGACGACGAAGATGGTAATGCACGATCTAGGACGGAGGAGCCTTCAGTTGGCCTTGCTCAAGCCATTGTTATCAGCATTCTCTCAAGTGGGAGGGCTGATATTCAGAAAAAGCTATTTGGAAGCATTCAGCTGGTTGGAGGTGTTGCACTCACAAGGGGACTGGTAGATGCGGTCGAGGAAAGAGTCTTGCATGGTATTCCTGCACACGAAGCTGTGGACACAGTAGCGGTTCTTCAAAACCGTACAGATGCACCCACAACTTGCTGGAAAGGTGGAGCGGTGCTCGGAATTTTAGATTTCCAGCGAGAAGCCTGGGTTCAGTCCGATGACTGGATAACTGGCGGGGTACGCCCTGGGACTGGGAGGAAGTACAAAGATACTGTTACCCTTCAGTCCCAGGCATTCTGGTATGGTACAAATCCAGAATGAGCACGAAGGTGTGTAGATCTCTTTCCTCTTCCAGTAAAATCTGTCTGTCGCCGGCTGTCCCTCAAAGCTCAATTGCAAAATGCTACTACACCTGGAAATTTATTTGCGCCATGCGCAACTCTTCTTGTCGGAAGTGTTTCAGTTCCTAAAGAAGTGCATTTAGAACAAGTACAACACTTGTTTCAGCTCAGAAAAGTCTTTGAATGTCGCAATCTCACGAACGAGCTATATTAACCTTCGTTACGCTTAACATATGGGTGGGAATGAAGATATGTGTGACCACGCTCAATTCAGAGGTTCCTAGAGAATCTGATCATTGAACGAGCGCGTCATCAAATCATCGACAGCCCGCTCTTTCTAGGGACTTGTAGATGGTCTCAGATCGACGATATGGACAATAATGGGCACGCACGAACTGTGTACGAGGTCTCGTCATGGCTCACGTAGCGTCGTGTGGTCCAATATTGTTCGCCATTCAATTCAGACACAGCACAGGCAGCTTTTCGAGCAGTAATAACCGAACCGACTTTAGGGCCGAATCTTTCAACTTCTCACATGCTTTTCGTGCGACAGTAAAGGGGCAGTGCAGGAACAGAATCGACTTTCCACTTTCACTTCGCCTGCAATTTGTCGAAAGTAATGGTCTAGAGCTCGGATTTGCAGAATGACTGCAAAAATACCAAGGGCGATACACTGGCCACAGCTGTCGAGTTTGTTCGACACGGCCAGATTGGGGGTTGCAGTGCAGACTAAGATCGGCTGTAGTTAATAAAATTGCTGTTCAGCGACTCACGCACCAAACATCCGAGCTAACGACATCAGCTGATGACTTTAGCTGTCCGTTTAGACATCAGCTGAAGACTTTAGCTGTCCGTTTAGAAGGATACTTCATTCTCGAATCTGATTCTCAATTAACGAACTGGCGGAAGTGCTGACTTGCACTGTCAGTCTTGGATGCAAATTAACTTCTCTGTTGATTTAACGAGTTGCGAGCTAATGGACCAATACTTCATTCTCAAATCTGAGTCTCAAATAATGATGCACGAACAGGCGGAAGTGCTGACTTGCACTGTTAGTCGTGATTGCAAATTTATTTTTCTGTTGATTTATAGAGTTGCGAGCTACTGGACCAACACTTCATTCTCGAATCTGAGTCTCAAATAATGATGCACGAACAGGCGGAAGTGCTGATTGCACTGTTAGTCGTGAATGCAAATTTACTTTTCTGTTGAATTATAGAGTTGCGAGCTATTGGACCAACATGCATAGGCCCCTGAAACTCATGCACCAGGTACACTCGTGACCCTGAAAGGCACGGCTGCGGCGTTTCCCGTCTGCACCACGAAGTAAGAATTTTGCACACTCGTGGCCATAAAGCGTGCAGCCGGCTATGGAAGATTACGGGCCATAACCGGTTTCATCAATTAACAAAATCGTTTATTAGCAGTTAATGAGAGCAAAAGCACATGTTACCTTCTCTCTTAGTAGACTCGTTCATTTTACAAGTTACTAGAGCACGTCTCCGCTTCGCTCTGGTTCCGGCAAGGGTGTAGCTCTTGGATTGGGGCATTCCAACTCGCATTAGTTATTTTCTCTCTTGTGATGAGGTTTTGCTTACATTTGGCCCACCCATTTGCATTTTCATTATTCATTTGGCACATCCATTTGCATTTTCATTATTCTTTTGTGAGTGTGATTTTACACTAGAAAAGCAACTATACACATGATACGATGTCCTTTTGGAGGATAGAGGATAGTTACCCATGATGCCATTAGGGACATAGTGTTTGTTATAGCACGAGAGAGTGAATACTTGGCTTGGAGTGAGCTTTCGTATGTTTTGCAGATGACACGTATCAGAACAGATTTATATTTGGTCAGGTCCGAGATGATTAGGTCACAATAGCAGATGTCGTGGTTACGGACCCTAAGCGGGATATAGGTTTGGAGGGAGTGATTACCCATCCCTTTGGATGGGCGGCGAGTATAGCAACAAGTCGCAAGGTTTCCAAGTATAGGGGTATACAGCAAGATCACCTCTTTGTTCCTCTAGCCTTGGAGTTATATAGAGTGATGGACATGACATATGATACATTTGTCAAGGAGTGAACAAAAGCTTATCATATTAAGGATCAAGTGCTACCACTTTCACTCTAATACTTTGTAGTATATTTTAGACCGTGTGTGTCCATTGTTCTATAAAGAGTAGTGGCTAATACCATCCTTAGAAGAACAATCACATTAGATGATATTTCTTTGGATACTCTCTCATACTTTGTAGTATATTTTAGACAATATATGTCCATTGCTCTACCAAGATAGTGGCTAGTACAATCCTTAGAAGAACAATCACATTAGATGATATTTCTTTGGATGTTCCATTGTATCTAAACCATACAGTTTAGATATTTTAGGTGTGATAAGGCAAATTTCTCATTTAGACTCTATTGGGGCCTAACCCCAAGTTACTCTTTTTTTTTTTTTTGGTCTCCCCCATATTCAGCTTGATGGGGTCTTCCCATCCTTCATTTATTCTAAGTGGTCACCTTTTTCCAGTTAATGTGAGTTTAGGGGATAGCAGGACATGCATCCAGAGCTCATCCATCAGTATCTATTTTCTAACTCGACATATGGTTGTTTGTTGTCTCCTCCCAAGTGTATATGTCTCAATTACATTCGAGTCGGTTTTCCATGCACTAATGTTATTACATGTTGAATAACACTTAAGTAAATCTAGTTAATTGTACTCACGAGAAATGGTGTGTTGAATCAAATCGAAGAACGAACGATGCGCATCCACATCCACGGATGACCGCCAGGCTCCAAACCGAGCAAAGTGATATACGGTGTAATCTCAGATTAGCGCATACGAAAGGTGAATCTCAAACCAACATCTCTAATTATGATTAGACACAAGGGCGACCGCGTAGAAAACATGAAGGATGGGAAGACCCCACCAATTATGATTAGCATGGTGATGCAATTAACCTACAAGTGAATCGAAAGGTGAAACGGAAGCCAAGAAAACTTTGTCGTATGCAAGCCGGCTCGCGTTTTCCCGCACGGCGCAAAGTTGAAAGAACCGGCCGCCGTTTACAGACGGCAGGTCATAACGGAGCACGCCGGTTCCTGCGGTACGATTGCGTTTTGAGGCCATGAGTGCTCCTCATCACACCTGTGACACTGAAATGTGTCAGTTTTCAAGCAAGGTATGCTGCCTCTCCCAAACGGATTTCTGACATGCAAAGCAGCAGCCTTCGATGCCTCAGGCCCTTTGCCAAGTTAACTTCCCTGGTTCTTGAGAAGGTGCCACATTGTTACACTCAGCTTGTTTGAAAAATGTTTTGTATCATGCCTCGAGGTGCAGAAGCAGCTGCCTCTTCTAAGGTAGCTACCTCCTGTGAAGTTAATCGCCAGTTAAGGGCTCCTAAATTGTCCTTGGCCTGACTTAGATTCTTCACCCCGGGTATTGGAACAGCGCCTTTGCACATACACCAGTTGATTGCGACCTGCAAATGGTAATTACAGTCAAATAGACGCTGTGAGAATGAAGGGTTACAGGGTATGGAGCATAGATCATGCATCATCTCAGCCATAAATAGTTTTTAATCGATTACTTCCCGTACCTGTGAGAGTGATTTCTTCCTCCTTTTCGCTATAGACTCCATCACCGACTGTAAGTTTTCCAAACCAGGTAAAATCTGTTTGAAGAGTTGACCTCTGAACATGTAGGCGGGGATATAGTCAGCCAAGCACAAATGTTGGAAATGATGGGAAGTGTGGTGAATGGGTTATAAATGATCTCTGATGCAATTACCGGGGGCCTGATGGTACATTAGACGCATTGTACTTTCCCGTGAGCATTCCTAGCCCCAACGGACTGTAGGCAATGAGCTGAATGCCAAGATCATCACATATAGTCTTCACCTCCTTTTGATCTGGACCATAGCTGATTAGCGAAAACTGGATCTGCAGAATTGTCAGAGGAACCGTCACTATACATTGTTAGTGGGACATTACCCTGCAGCAGCCTCTTCCCAGGTGATCTAGTCTGTTGAGTCAAACAACAGGAGACAAAACCAGGTGTGCCTGCCTAACTGTGGTCTTAAACACAACTTGAGAAATTCCTTTCCTTGGATATTGTAGCCCATGGTATGCAGAAATGTCTTCTCTTGCATATGACTGAAAGGCACCGTCGTTCTAGATTAGTGGCACAAAAAATCAACGGCGAGATTTACCTGGACAGCACTCAAAGGAACCCCTTTCTTCTCCAAATAGCTATGCACCCGCATAAGCTGTTTAGGCCCGTAGTTGCTCACCCCAACAGCTTTCACTAGTCCCTGGGTAACGTCATGTTTAGTACAGTCTTCAGCTGATTGTCCACTGAACGGAAATTTGAGCGTATAAAATGGACAGACTCACCATACTGGTGCTCTTCAGATCCATGTCTCTCAAAGTACAAATGGCCTTGTTAACGCACACTGCAAGTGAGAGAAGAGCCCAATCCCACCTCTTGGTATACAGCCGCTAAACCATCCCACAGAGCCCTTTCTTGGAATGGAGCGTAGTTTGCAGCAGACCAGTGCAGCTGCCCAATCCCAAGTTGGTCAAGTTGCAGTCTCCCTAATGAGCCCCTTAACAAAAACATAGGAATTGTTCCTTAGATTTCAACGAAGCCCAAGAGTACTTCTTACTTCACTGACTCACATTTTAGCTGGAGAATTGGCAACTTTTACGTGAGACTGCTGCCTGTCGAATTCAAAGCTAACAGGATACAACCAGAAGCACTGAGGACATACTTGCATGCTTTGACAATTTGTCCCGGTGTTAATCTCCAAGGATATGCAGCAAATTTAGTGGCAATTGCTATGCGGTTCCTTTTGCTCTCTGATCCTGAAAAATGAATCAAACTCCAACTTCAGTATACCTATCTCCTCTCTGTATCAGAATCAAGAACTGCCCTGCCGAAACACACTACAACCTTTGTGGAGAAACACAATGTAGAGCTTCACCAATGACCTCTGTACAGATCAGAGAGTGGCCTTCACAACGATAAGCACCCCTCAATTGACACTAGATCTACAATACGAACATGAAGAGTCTGCAAATGATTATCTGCGCTCACTAAGGCTGTGATAAGATTTTGCCCCCGAGCTCAAGGAAAGATATCAAAATTACGTAAACAGGAATTGGTCACATGCTTGGAAAGAAAAACAGTTGGAAATTTTGATTCCGAATTTGCATTTCAGATTTGTATTTATCTTTATAAAGTACGAATTGGAGTGGCAAGAGTAAACTCTCCGAACTTAAAGAGAATTGATATTTGATGCGGTATTGTGAAACAGAACAATTCGAACTTGCAGAGGAGTGCCATGATTCCGTCACATTTGTCGAAATATGAGCAGAACTTAAAGCAGACCTTTGAAGTCACGAATGAAATCGCCCAGAAGCATTTCGCTGCGCCCATTGAAACGACCGGTGCCATAAGAGTCAGCTGTATCGAACAGGTTCACTCCACTTTCAACGGCTAAATTGAAAACTTGCTGTAGTTCAGGATCCATGGATGGGTCATAAGCCCAAAGCAGCTGATTACCCCACGCCCATGTCCCAAACCCCATTGGTGTCACTGATAAGGGCCCCATCTTCACCTGCTGCTGCACCCATCACTTCCACCTTCGGTTCTTTCAAAAGTAAATCGATTTCCGAGGTGCGTGCCTCTCAAATTTGCACAAAGAATTTCCTTCAGCTTCGAACTCAGGAACAGAAAAGCAATCGATCCTCGAAATGGTCGCCCTCGAAATAGAAATAATAAATTCTTTGAGTTTCAAACTCATAAGAACTGCCATCTAATCTTGAAATGGACCCCCTCCAAAATTACACTAAAATTGCTTCACTTTCAAAATCAGCAGAAAAACAGACATTACTGCATGAAAATTTGCCTTGAGGTCAACATAACGAATGTCATGTCCCGGCCACCCAGAATTGCAACGAGAAATTGCGAAGGTGGAGGAAATATGTACCGTGCGTCCAGGCAACCGCAGCAGGGACTCCAGCGCTGGTCCCAAAGCTCCCGCCATGGCTTCAAACTTCCAGGTGTTCCGCTTTGTTGATATCCCACTGTCACCCTCTGCTGAGCTCCTTCAAAAGTTCGCACTAGCCATGCTCTGCTCTGGTTCTAGTCTTTCAGTCAACAAACGAATCCTCCCCATTTTACCCACTATGTCTTTTCCTTGTACGGCTTGATGGGGTCTTCCCATCCTTCTTGTTATCCTCTTCTTCTAAAACAAAAGAAAAGGCATTTTCCACATTCAGATGGATGAAAACACCACCCACCCTCTCATCCTCCCGAGGCCTCGTTACATGTGTGCTATGATGACGTACAACACAGTTCCCGATGAGACCACCGTTACCTCCACATTCGTCTCCAGTTAGTTTGGCTGGCCTGCCAGCTGCTTCGAAGTTTAGGGATCCCTTCTTTTATCGTTACGCCACTTAGTTAGCTTTGCTCTCATGCTGCGTCACCATTGTGCTTCCGATATTTAGTTCGGCACTACACTGAACCTCTTTCGTTGCTCATACTCTTAGCTGCTTAGAATGCAATTGACCATCACAAGTTTCATCGATCATGCTTTCTCTCTCAACTAACAGGCCTTCATTCAATCTCCCTCATCTTAAAAAGGGTCAGCATCGAGGCTCCTCGATCTACTCGCATTTTGAAGTGCTCAAGTACGTGATGATGTCCGACGTGCTTATTTCAGATTCTTGTAGATGTGAGCATATATGAATTGGGTATAGAGCGGCACATTAATCTAAGTCCAGTCCTTTTGTAACGCTGATGCCAAGCTGTTTATAAGTTTCTGGATCGCAGCACATAGACGAGGAGATAAAGAAACAAAGAAGGCGACCGCGTAGGATAACACGAAGGACGGAAAGACCACGTCAAGCCATACAAGGACAAGACATAGGAGATAAAGGAGAATAGAAGGAAAGAAGTTGTTGGGAAAGCGCTTTGGAAGATACAAAATCGAGGCGAGAGAAACTTCTCATCAGAAGGCTGTTTTACTGCAAACAAAGCAATCTATAGTTTCGTACGATTTGTGTCTTTGGGACCACCGCCTTGTCAAAAGGGCACGATGGTGCGTATCAAAATCATATAATGGTGTTCTTTCAGTTATCAATTAGACCAAATTCCTTTAATTTGGCGCGAAGAGAAACTCCTAATGATGTTGAAAAGCCAAAAGAGTAAACCAGAAGGGAAACGATAATCACCACATGACTTGACATTGATAGATTGAACTATATGAGTTACGATTACGATTCTTTAAGCTGGGTACAGCAACACTTCTACTCAAGTTGCACGTTGATATCCATAAGTAAAAGTTAACACTAATTAATTAATTATTTAATCACATACTTGCTTCAAGCAAACTCAGGTGTTGGTGTGAGTTAGGAGTGAGGAGATCAAGGAACGAGGAAGATGCACAGGTCGATTTATGGCCAGGAGGATATGTTACAGGATTCACGCTAGCGCTTCTGAACACGGTGAACTAGACCGAGCAGATCTCGGTGTATATGAAGACCTGCTCCGGCACCAGTTAGAAATCCTACTTATGAGACCATCTCTTCCCTACGCTCATTGCATCCTATAGCAGTAGAGGGATTACCACTAGAGGTCTTAGATTATCAGCCTGAGCAGCCTTTATGTCTTGATAGGTCGCTATTTGCACAAGCATTGTGCACTGCCCCTCGCCTTTCCTCAGGAGGCTTGTCAGGGATGGTTTATGAGCACCTTAGAGATTGCTTCCAGGCAGATGATCCTTCTAGTGGTTTTACCGAGTTGTTTCAGGTGGCTGCAACAATAGCGAGAGGAGATATTCCTATGTCTGTTAGTCGGGTCTTAGGTGCTAGTCGACTTCTCATGATCAAGAAGGACACAGGAGGCATTAGACCGATTGCTATTGGAGAGATCTTTTTGCGTTTGGTCAGTCGTACCATTGTCCTTCAACATCGTTCTCACTTTCGACAACACTTTAGTCCACATCAGTTTGGAGTAGCTACACCTGGAGGATGTGAGGCTATATCTCTAGGCATTAGAGCACTCCTAGATATCCATCCGGAGTGGGTCGTCCTACAGTGGATGTTGAGAATGCTTTTAATAGCGTCTCACGTGCATCCATCTTTAGAGAGCTTAGGGAGGCTGGTGGATCCTTGGCGAGTCTCATTCCTTTTGTGCGGTCTTTTTATGGCTCTCCTGCTTCCCTTTACTACCAGCATGGTGGTTCACAGGAGGGAGTCACCGTCTTGGAGTCAGCTGTTGGTACACGTCAGGGAGATCCTCTGGGGGGGCCCTTATTTGCCATGGCTCACTTTAGAGCTCTCCTGTCTACTACTTTGGCCATGCCAGGTTGTGTATTTCCATCCTTGGCAGATGATACACACATCGTAGGCCCTGTAGATCAGATTAGGCAGGCCTTTGACTACTTGACTACCGAGCTACATCTAGTAGGCTTGAGAGTCAAGGTGTCAAAGTGTAGGGCATGGTCCCCTTTAGGTATCCCTCCCCACCTTGAGCTTCCAGAGGGTTGCATCACATCCACAGAGGGACTTTGTGTTCTTGGAGTGCCAGTAGGATCGGAGGATTTTGTCACACGCTTCTTGGACGCTGCACTTGCAGAGGATGTTCTCCATGTGGATGACCTTCCATTACTAGGAGATCCGCAGGTGGCATTTGGTATACTCTCTTCCAGTATTGCTCGTCGACCATCCTACCTCATCCATACAGTTCCCCCCTCACTGTCCTTCCTATCACGTCTGAGAGCATTTGATAGGAGGATTATGGGAGTCTTTGGTGATATTATTGGACCAGGGACTTTTGAGTGTGTGATAGGGGATTTGGCATGTAGACAGACGGCTCTACCAATCTCATGTGGTGGGGTTGACTTGCTTTCTATAGAGGAGATGGCACCTATAGTATTTTTGGGTAGTTGGGCTCTCTTGGCACCCCTACTTGCCTCTCATTTTGTGGTTGCTGATAGGCCGGTTTTGGAGACTTATGTGATAGAGGTGGAGGGAGGATCCTTTTCTCTCCAGGTGTTATTGCGGCAGACAAGAGATAGTCTATCTCCACGAGCACGAGAGGGTTTTCCACCGTTTGCTTCACTATCGTCAGATTGGACTAAAGGTCTACAGTCTTCCTTGATGGAGCGACAGTGTGAGCATATGCTACATTCTCTCTTAGTTGACTCGTCCATTCCTCAGGCTACTAGAGCACGTCTATGCTCTTGCTCCGGCAAGGGTGCAGGCTCGTGGATCCTAGCTTGACCATGCATTAGGGCTTTCCAACTCGCACCGGCTACTTTCTCTACAGCAATGAGGTTTTGCCTAGGTTTGGTCCACCCATCTGCATCTTCACTACTCACTTGTGAGTGTGGTTCTACACTAGATGCAGCGGTGGTCCACATGACACGGTGTCCTTTTGGAGGACAGAGGATAGCTACCCATGATGCCATTAGAGACATAGTGTTTGCTATGGCACGAGAGAGTGGATACTTGGCTTGGAGGGAGCGTTCGTATGCGTTGCAGACGACACGTGTCAGGGCAGACTTATACTTGGTCCGAGATAATCAGGTGACAATAGCGGATGTCGTGGTGACGGACCCTACGCGAGATACAGTTTTGGAGGGAGTGATTACCCATCCCCCTGGATGGGCGGTGAGTGCAGCAGCAGGTCGCAAGGTCTCCAAGTATAGGGGCATGCAGCGAGATCACCTCTTTGTTCCTCTAGCCTTGGAGTTATATGGAGCGATGGACACGGCATTTGACACATTTGTCAGGGAGTGCGCGAGAGCTTATCATGTTAGGCGTCAGGGAGTACCACTCTCACTCTCATACTTTGTAGCTTACTTTAGATAGCGTGTATCTATTGCAGGGCAGTGGTTGGTGCAATCCATAGGAGAGCAATCACTTTAGGTGATGTTTCTTTGGATGCTCCAGTTGTGTGTAGACCGTACGACTTGCATAGCTCGGATATCTTAGGTGCGGTAGGGCAGATTTCTCATACAGACTCTTTTGGGGCTTAGCCCCATGTTACCTTTTTTGTCTCTCCCTTGTACGGCTTGATGGGGTCTTCCCATCCTTCATTTTTCCTACGCGGTCACCTTTTTTCTCCTGTTAGAAATTTAGATCCATGTTTTGAGACTCTGCAGGAAGGCGAAACCCAACCGTAGGAGCAAAAGAGAGCATTGGATGTGCAGCTCGGGATAGGGACAGTTCAAGCCTCGCCGTCCTAGCCTTTGGAGTCAAGGGAAGAAATTAATTCTCCTGAGACACTTGGGACAAATGAATCAATTTAGAGCAAAAGCATTTAGTTTACATGTACCTGATTTATGTCTTCTTACTATTTAGTCTCAACGGGAGCATAATAACGGAACAACAGTTCCAGATAACCCCAGCTCTTGTGGTCTCTATCGTGCATGGGTTTAATTAAGTGAGAATTAAGCCAGAGGTTGAAGGGATTGAGGATTAAGTGTGAAGGAGACAATAGAGATTTAAAGGGACTGAGGATTAAGTGTGAAGGAGACAATAGAGGTTTACTTTTCAAAATCATGATTAAGGAATTGACGCATTGATAGGTTCTTGTATGGGAAAGTTTTGGAGTTGGTGTGTTTTTTTACAAAGTTCTTATAACAAATTTTTTTTATCCAAAGGTTCCTATATAAAAATGTTCTTGTACCAAAGGTTTTTGTACAAGAGGGGTAGGTATTTCGAGTGGTGGAGCCTTCAAGATGGTGGATCTCCAGTGACTTCATCAGTGGGCACTTCGGATCAAGAGCAAAGCACTACTACTGAGTAATAGCGAGCCATTGGAAGCAACTTCCCATATTTACCATTATAGACTTCAGTAGCACGTGCATGGGTTTGGGTTTGGGCGTCAAGCACTACTACCATGGACAGGCACTTGCACCTCCATATGGACGAGACATTGGAGGCGGAGGGAGATCTCTAGTGGTTGAAAATATGCTCTCCTCACCCCTCTTATAGGCGTTTGTTTATTTTTTTCTATCTTTTTTTGTTTGTTTTTTCTTTTGCATCAATATACATCTTATTTCTCTACTATGTCTCCCTTTCTTATCATAGCCTTTCTTGGGTACTCTTCAAGAGGTGTACACCTTCATTATATTCTTTCCATATGCCTCAACTTTATTCATTGGCACTGGCCATAGAGGGACTATCGCCAACATCACTCCTCATCTAGCACCCCATATCCTATATATGGAAGCAAGTAAGGTCAACCTTTACATTGCCTTTTTAAGTATACACCCGTAGTTGATGAGGTTTATCCACATGGCTTCCCCTTGATCCCAAGTGTAAAAGACCAAATCTGAGGAGAGAAATAGGAGAATTGAAATTCACATTGAGACACTTGAATGAGAGAAAACTCTGAATGTCTAGCATGAGCTTTGGCTTTGGCTTTGGTATTTATAGGTAGCATACAAGGCTTTTGAGAAGCTTCTCATGAAGCTTCCTCAAGCCGCTTTCTTAGTACGCAAGCCAAGTTAACTAGGAAGCTTTTCAAGAAGTTTCCTTCTAGAAGTCGTCTACTTGGCATGTAAGCTAAGCTAGTTGGAAGCTTCTAGAAGCTTCCTTCTAGAAGCTACTTACCGGAGGTGCAAGCTAAGCTAGTCAAGAAGCTTCCCAAGAAGCTTCCTAGATATTTTTGGAATATTCTAGGCTAATTTGTCTTATGTGCTACTTCGTAAGCCCGACTAACTTCATCGCTAAACTCCATATTGTTACATATTCCTCCGCCGCTAGTTGGTGACGTCCTTGTCACCAATGAAGCTTTGAATTCCTAGATGGCTGTCTGTGCATTTTGGAGGTGAGAAAGAGATTCCCATGTGGCATCATGAAGAGGATTCCCTTTCCAAAGGACCTTGTACTCCGTATGTTGGCGACGGCCTCGTTGAATATGGCAACTCACAAGGATATGATTAACTTTGTAATCCTCATGATCATTGATAGGGACAGCCTCGTTGAATATGGCGACTCACAAGGATATGATCAACTTCGTATTCCTCATGATCATTGATAGGGACAAGAAGAAGGGGAGGCTGGATTCAAGAGGAAAAGGAAGAGGGGTTAGGAACAAAGTGTTTCAACTTGGAAATATGAAAGACATGATGGATATGCATATGACAAGGCAAGGCAAGTCGATAAGCAACATGAGGGACAATTTGGGTGATATCAAAGGGTCCTATCCAATTAGAGGCAAGTTTACAAACTTGGGTATCAAGTAGGAGAGGGAGGTTACTAGAGGATAACATGACTTTATCATCAACTTCAAAGGTGAGATCACGACGATGGTGGTCCGCATATTGTTTTTGGCAATTCTGAGCAACAAGGAGGTGAGACTTGGCTTGCTGGAGAGAGTGGGATATAGTGGTCAAGAATGTGGAAGCATGAGGAACTTGAGATGGAGGGGGAGCAAAAAGAGAATCTAGAACAAGCGGATCTTGGCCAAAATTGAGAAAGAAAGGAGAAAATCCGGTGCTTGCCTGTTTGGAATTGTTGTAGGCAAATTCTGCAGCTGCAAGACGTTCATCCCAATTGGTATGGTGGACATTGACAAAAGCACGCAACATATCCTCCAATGTATGATTTTCATGTTCGATTTTTCCATCAGTTTGAGGACGATAGGTAGTGGACAAAACAAGCTTGGTGCCGAGTATCTGGAAGAATGCTTGCCAAAACTTCCCAATAAATCAAGGATCATGGTAGGAGATGAGTACATGTGGCATCCCATGATGCTTGAAGACATTTTCAAATTAGATTTGCGCTAAGATTGGAGCATCCACGATATCATAGGTTGGTGCCAAGTAGATTTGCTTACTAAACTTATCCACAAACACCACAATTGCGATGTGTCCTTGTTTTGTCTTTGGCAAAGATGTGATGAGATCCAAGCTCACATGCTCCCAGTGAGCGGATGGAATGGCAAGTGGTTGAAGGAGTCCACTCGGCTTTTGGTTGCTGGCCTTATTATGTTGGCAGATCTCACACGATTGGACAAATTCTTGAACATCTCGGGTCATGTTGGGCCACCACCATTGGCATTGGAGGGTGCCCAAGGTCTTGTCTACTCCCATGTGACCAGCTATTGGTAAATCATGGGCTTCTTGAAGGCGCACAAGTCAAAGATCACCTTTGGCTGGAACATAGATCTGGTCCACATGGAACAAGAAGCCTTCCTTGAAGGAGAAGGTGTTTTACTCCTTGTTGTATGCTGTCAGACGACCGTGTACCATTTGGAAGAAGAGATCTTATTGTAGAGCTGATCAAAACTTGTTATGGACTTTGGGGTCAATTGACATCGTTGTAATTGCCGCTGTGATGAGAGGAAGAGCCTTCAAATCAGGTTGTCGTGATAGAGCATCAGGGATGATATGGAATCGACTTGGTTTGTACTCAAGTTTGATGTCAAACAATTGGAGTTGCTCTTCCCATAGATGATGTTGACTCTTCATGTGCTCCAAGTGTAGGGTTTGCAACAATGGCTTGTGATCAGTTTGCATGATCACTTCTTTCCCCAAGAGATAATGCCTCCATACCTTGGTGATATATACCATTGCAAGTTGTTACCAATCTCAAGCAGAGTAGTTTCTTTCAACTATATTTATTTGGCAAGACACAAAGGCAATGGGATGTAGTCTATCTGGGAATTCTTGTTGCAACACAACTCCAATTGCAAAGTTAGAAGCATCAAAATCAAACACACAAGGTAGTTGAGGATCATATCGTTGAAGAATGTGTCTTGAAGACACCATATGCTTTAACTTCTG
This sequence comes from Lunularia cruciata, assembly GCA_948567375.1. Classification (NCBI taxonomy): domain Eukaryota; kingdom Viridiplantae; phylum Streptophyta; class Marchantiopsida; order Lunulariales; family Lunulariaceae; genus Lunularia; species Lunularia cruciata. Next base: position 14,240,602 of record OX419757.1, on the reverse strand, counting down.
GAATGCTTCTTCATGCTTGGTGGTCCACTAGAAGCTCAAGTTCTTTCTTAAGAGGTCAATCAATGGTGCACCCACATGAGCATAATAGTGGATGAACCGTTGGTAAAAGCTGGCCAATCTATTGAATGCCCATACTTCTGTAGCATCCTTTGGGGTAGGCCAATAAGTAATGGTCTTGATCTTCTCTTCTTCCATCTTGATCTCCTCTGATGAGATCTTATGCTCCAAGAAGGTAACCTCCTTTTGCCAAAAGGCACACTTTGACTTCTTGTAGTAAAATTTCCATTGTCGTAGTCGTCTTAGGACTTCTCGCACATGATTCACGTGTTCTATCTCTGTCTTGCTATAGATTAAGATATCATCCAAAAACACCACCACGGACCGATTCAATAGTCCATCCAGCACCCAATGCATCTGATCCATGAAGACTGCTAGAGCATTAGTGAGTCCAAAAGGTAGAAACCTCCACTCAAAATGCCCATACCTTGTGCAAAAGGTAGTCTTTTGCACATCCTTTCTATCAATAGGAATTTGCCAATAGCCGCTACAAAGATCCAACTTGGAAAAGTAGTGTGCTCCACTTAGTTGATCAAGCAAGTCATCGATCTGAGGTAAGGGATATGCATTCTTCATGGTTTGCTTATTGAGCCCACAATAATCAAAATAGAAACAAAGTCCTCCATCCTTCTTTAGAACAAATAGTACCGGTGCTCCCCAAGGAGAGGTACTATATTGTATGAAGTCCTTCTTCAACAACTTTGTAAGTGTTGTTCGTAACTCCTCCAACTCCTTTGGTGAGAGCCGATAGATCTGTCTACTCATTGGAGTACTCCTTGGCAATAACTTGATCTTGAAGGGCATACCTCAATCAAAGTGTAATCACTTTGACAGATCATTTGAAAACACGTCTGCAGACTCCTTAACTATCCAATTAACCATTGCTTGATGAGGCTCTCGGCCCTCTGCAGATTGTTCTTGTGCAATCGGCTTGATCCACACCGCAAATACAAACTTATCTTCCTCCAAAGCTTGCTCTATGGCTGCTTTACTAAAAAACTTCCCTTCTAGGGATTTATCTCTCTTCCAAGCTTGCTCCCTGGTTGCCTTCTCGACAAACTTCCCATCTTGGGAATGATTATTCTTAGGTGTCTTACTCAGAGATGCCAAACAACCTAATCAGAAATTCCTACCTTGGTGTTGTACTTGAATTTGGCATTGGGTCCAATCAAATTGAACCTTATGATGTTCAAGCCAAGGTAGACCCAGAATGATATCATAGTGTAGAGGTGCGACTACAAACCTCATACACTTCAAATACTCCTTCCCAATCTTGAAGGTAACAAGATGCGAGATGCGGAATGCAGAACCCTTTCTACCGTCCACCATCATTAAACTATTTCCAATCACTGGCTTGATAGGAATATCCAATTCTTTTGCTACTTGCATAGACATACAATTCTTTGAACTTTCAAAATCAAGCAAAATCCTACCACCCCAATTAGATATTGTACCCTGCAACTAAAGCAAACTTGCATAGGTCAAGCCTTCAATCCCATTGGAACTAATCAAGCTCCCAATAGGGGGCTCAAAATCTCCTACTGAGATTCCTCGTTTCCATGATCATTCCGCTCCACAACCTCCACTTGGGCAACTTGTTGAGGTCATCCATTCTTGAGTGGACATTCAACAATGCGATGCCCCAATTGGCAACAATAAAAACAACCACCATTTTGTCATAGTTTCTCTTTATCTACCGTGCTAAGTGGTCTTTGTTGAATGACATCAATCTCCATTGGTGCTGGCTCCTCCACTTGTGTGTAGTGTATTGGTAGGCTCTGTGGAGGTTGAGATCGAGACCAAGTTGTTACCACCAATGAATCAAAATGTTTGGTCAACCGCATGGCTTCCTCCAAGTGTTGTGGCTCTCTGTAATACTCCGAGGACAAGAGAAGAGAGAAAACACATATTAAACACTCAACATTTGGTGCCCCAAAAGACCACCTTCTCTTTATTATATAGACAAAGAGGATCTCCTCCAAGGAAGCTCCACCATAGGATTAGGCACACAGATAGGTGACATGTCATCAAGCTCCACCCTTGGATTACTTACTTGGATGGGTGACATGTCGGTCTAGGTCCTATCTGGTTGGTCAAACAAGCTTTGACTGGAGGGAATTTTTTTAGAGAATCTTCTTGTAGGAGTCTCAGAATCACGTGAGTAAGGTACCATTGGAAAGCTCTCAACTAGAGAAACCCAAGAGGAGGGAAGGCCAGCCTTTCCTCCATTTGGGGGAGGGTTCACACATTTTTGAGGCCTAATTCATCCGTTTAGGCTTCCGAAATTGCCTTCAAAGATTTTAGGCGTATTTCAATTCCTACTCTATTAGTAGAAGTCCCTTTTTGGTGATACCTCTTTATGATCTATTTAGTCCATCATGTATAACATCCTTCTAGATGTTACCAAATCGATTCTCACCTTTAAATCATATGTCTAGCTATTGGTTCTAAGGTTCTCAAGTCTATTTTGGTTTTTTCTCTATTAGTAGAAGTACTCTTTTGGTGATACTTCTATTTGATCTATTTTAACCATCATGTATAATATCATTCTAGATGTTACCAAACCAAATTTCACATCTAGATCATATGGCTAGCTCATGGTATTACACTCTTGCATGGTTACCTTTAATTTGGTTCTTGCCTTCAAGCCTCTCACAAATCGATCCAGAGTTTCACCTTCCAATATATCTGGAATTTGCATGATGGTGTTTTGGAACTGCATGATCTAACTTATTATAGAGCCAATCTGTTTCAACTCTACCAACTTATCCCGTGCAGCTCGTGTGGCATTTATAGCTTGGAACTGACTAATTATTGCACTCTTGAATTCTGCCCATGTCAAGATTGGTGCGACAATTTGTCATTCAGCTTTCTCCACTCGGAATCTCCACCATAGCTTTGCTACTCCATCCAATTGGCTAGAAGCCAAGAGAATCTATTTTTGCTCGTCTTGAAGACTGGTAGCTTCAAAATAACATTCACAATCAAACAAAAAATTCTCCACTGCACCCAGAAGATTCTTGCCTTCAAATACCTTAAGTTTAGAGAATCTGATCCAATCTTCTCCTTCTTGAATTGGTACTCTCTCCACCTGCTCTTGTTGCCGAAGATCTTGTTCATCCAACAATCAAGTTAGGTGCTCAATTTGTTGCTGCATAGCAAGGATAACATTGGGTATTGCTGCCATGGTTGCTACTCTATCACACCACTCCCAATCTATCTTATTTATTAACACATAAAAACAACATGTCCATCGTTCTCCATAAGTTACAACCGGAAGCACCAAGGGTTCCTTAGATATGGTGGTCATATGTAGAAAATCTTGTCCAAAGTGCGAAGTGATGAATTGTGTGAAATGATGCTTGGATAGTATTTGGAGGCAAAAATCCCAATGGTTTGGTGGAAGTGGATTTGGTGGTCCATAAATTCCATCCATCCAAGTCTTGCTCTAATACCAATGTAAAAGACCAAATCCAAAGAGAGAAAATGGGAGAATGGAAACTCACATTGGGACACTTGAATGAGGGAAAACTCTGAATGCCTAGCATGAGCCGTGGCTTTGGTATTTATAGGTAGCATACAAGGCACTTGAGAAGCTTCTCAAGAAGCTTCCTCAAGCCGCTTTCTTAGAGTGCAAGCCAAGTTAACTAGGAAGCTTCTCAAGAAGCTTTCTTCTAGAAGTCGTCTACTTGGCGTGCAAGCTAAGCTAGTTGGAAGCTTCTAGAAGCTACTTACTTGAGGTGCAAGCTAAGCTAGCCAAGAAGCTTCCAAAGAAGCTTCCTAGATACTTCTAGAATATTCTAGGCTAATTTGTCTTATGTGCTACTTTGTAAGCCCAACTAACTTCATCGCTAAGCTCCATATTGTTACACTTAGGACATATGCTTCTCCTATACTATTAGAGTGCCTTGGGGCATCCTCCATAAGGGAGAGGACTCCCTTATGGAGGATGCCCCACTAGATACCTCCATATCCTTCATCTTCATGTCATGAACTCTCCACATCCTCCCTCTATCTTAGACTCTCCTCTCACACCTATGGCCTTGCCACCTTTATAGGATGATTCTAAGCTTCTTCCTACTCCTATTGCCTTGCCACCTCCACAAAAATAGGCTTGTTTTTTCCATCTAGGCCCTCGGCACATCCCTATATCCCACTCCATCAATTTCTCGCACAATCTTGTCTAGATTGTCCATGGGTAGAGATTGACCTTGCACATCATAGAGGGAAATCTAGTTGTTTGCATATGCAAGCAAATAGCACTACTATTCCCGCTCCCCAACTCATATACTTGGTTACACTCTTTGGACCCTATCCAAGCATTCTGACTAGGTTTGCCATAACCACAGATGTATACCAAGATTCTTATACCTTTTGTCCTCTTGCGGTATCCATACTCTCCTTTGTACTATGTGCTATTTTGGCTGATGACCATGGGAGAGATGTCTCCACTTGGACATTATTAGCTCTTTTCTCCCTATGAACATTACTCCTTCTAGCCCATGGAGGCACTTTGGGCCATCGAGAGATTGCCTTTAGGATTCATAGGTTCTTGAGAGGAGATCGAGCAACCCTTCAAGAGGAGTACCCCATTAGGGCCCATGCCACAACTAGGAGGATTGCAAAGTCTCCATAGCTCCATGCTCTACCTCTAAAGTACTATCACTTCCATTGATCCTTGATGTTAGGTCAAATAGGGAAGTACATGTAGGCAATCAAAACTTTCACCCTCTTGACCAACGATTTTCTCTTCTAAGACTTTATAAGACCTACAGATCTTACATCCACCCTCCTTTGAGGACCTTCCTTTGTTCCTCCATGATTATCATCCAAATGAGGAGTTACAACTTACAAAGTCTTGCTTTGCACATGCTCTACTCCACTCTTCATGTTCTCATTGGGTTTGCCATCCAGGCTAGTTCTTGAGCACTTGTGGGATTGCCTCTCTCTAGATGCTCCAAATCTGGGCTTTCCTCTTCTCTTTGCATTCTATCAGTGCATTGCCTCCGATTAGGTACCTCCTAGAGCATCTTGTCTATTTGAAGTCTCTTGTTTTTTTGCTCTTGCAAAGGAGACCTTAAGTGTGCATCCCATTACCATTGGCAATGTTTTTTTGCATTTGGTATTATGCACTATTTACTTATAGTTGCATTAGTCTTTTTCTTCCTTTGTGTCTCCCCATTAGTTTGCTATGGCTACTCCAAGGAGCTATGAGATGATTATTATAGGCATTCAAGCATCCTTGGACATCCATCCAGATTGGGTGGTCCAAGTTGATATCTTTAATGCCTTCAATACCATCTCTTGTCCAACATTATCCTACATTCTTTGCTCAACTACAAATCAGATCCTCTCCTTGATCCTCTTTATCCATACTTTTTATGGTATTGAGACACTTCTATTATATAACCACTATACCGCTATAGGAGAGTTCTCACAAATGACATCAACTGAGTGCACAAAATAGGGAGATCCATTGGGAAGGCCTCCTCAAAGCCGTGTAATGCATTACACAACTTTACAGCAAGTGGTAGTAACTTCCTCATCTTGTCTTTTCCCATTTGTCTTCTACTACACTCATATTGTGTGCCCTTTGGAAGATGTAATTAGTGCAATATTTTCTCTCACACTCAACCTAGAGGCCTTGGGTTTATGAGTCCAAACTCGTGAATGCAAGGTGTGGAGCTCATGCACGTCTTCACTCCCTTTGACTTCCCACCAGGATTCCAATGCCCTATACAAGGCTTGAAAATTTTGGGCTATCCTTTAGGACAAGAATTTTTTTTTAGTTTGTTCATATTGGACACCTTAGTATAGGCCACAGTCCATGCTCACCTCCTCCTTAGGTTGTGGAATGCCTAGGTGGCCTTTTCCATGCTTAGTTGGTGTTACTTCCCTAGGGTCTCATATTTGGCATACACATTCCCTCCTACAAACACACTATTGCCACATTTGTGGATGTTTGATAGTACTATTCACCATACTTTCTCCACTTTGTTAGGGCTATGCATGCTTCCATATATATAAGATGAATGGTGTATGCAACATATAGCTCTCCCAATAGTCTTGGGTGGATGCGGTCTCATAGTGCAATAGGCCACCGCCCAAGTAACTTATATTGGAGCATGAGCTCTAGTGATCCCTCATTTAGCTCAATTTGAACTTGGCCCTGTGTACACTTTCTATGATGCACAGTAGGCAAGGAGGACCACCAAGAACCCAAACTATCCTTAATACCTTTGCCTTCTAGCGATTGAGATATTTGGGTGCCTACATCACCATTTTGATGATCTCCTCAAGGATGCAACATTGTGTTCTTGCAGAGGAGAAGGGCAGATGTTGTCTCTCCAGCCATGCCACATCTTATTACAGAGTCAACGGGAATGGTAGAGGTGAAGTGCATGAAGGTGAAGGTGAAGTATACAGTATAGATATGAATTCAGAAGTCAAGTAGGACTCCCAAACAACAATATGGTATGGTATACATGCCTATGGGAAATACTCTTATATATATATAAATATAATTAAAAAAATATATTAAAGAGAACTGGCGGTCTATTATATAATGTTTGCATAGATATTCTCGATTTCACATTATTTACTAGTTCTTTAGATATGTATTATTCTCAATTTGATCAATTATGCATTCTACCTTCGGTTTACATTCGATACATTCTGTCTTATGGATTTATCACTGTTCTAGCATTGTGAACCATGTACATCTTGCTTATGATGATTTATCACTTTTCTAGCATTGTGACTCATGTATATCTTGTTTATGATCATGACCATTATGGATAACCTGTTCCCGAACGGCTTATCCTCTCACATACCTACCTATATATATAAATAAATAAATAATGCGGGACACCAACTTCCAGCATATTTTGGCCAACATGATCTTGCCTCCTTTCTATTTGTGGTACAAGTTATTCCCTTTCTATGTATAACGGCATTATCCATCACTTCGCCGTGCTTCTATGCATTTGCTTTTATACATACACATTTAAGCTCAAGAATACTTTGAAGAGCCAATGCCGGTTAGATGCCATCTTAAGTATATACTTCTTTAACCACGTCACACAAAATATGAAAAGACTTACACTCACATTTTCATTCTACCTTTCCTTCCTCAATCCTTCGCATGATACTTTTTAAACTAGTTGATTACTAAGTTGCATTTATAGGACATGTGTATTGTATCAATAAATACAATGTGATATCTGATTCATATATATCATGTATATTTATTGATACAATATACATGTCCTAGAGGATATACTTAGGATTTGGTGACGGTATTTTTACTTTTCTTCGTAAAAGATTGTGAGCCCAGGCCAAGGATTACTGCAATGTTTGAGGGAACTTCAATTTTCCGCAGGTGTTTCATCAACTCATCACGAATAACGTTAACCAAGGGCTTGATAAATAATGTCAAGAAGATCGAATATGTCTATTCATAAAATCCCTCCATGTAGAAAGTTATTAGAACAAAGAAAAAAGTAACCGCAATATTCAAATGAAGTTTTAGGGGTACTTTATGCTTTTGATACATACACAACATTTATGATACAAAATTTAAACCCGTATTACACATATGTCTCCTTAAAAGATTGACTACAATATGAACTTTCACAAGGGTATATCACTACATCGTAAACGAAGCTTAATGATCCAAACATGAATAAATTAGAACAAAGGACAAGACATAGGAACAATGATATTATGCTGACCTGCAACACTAGTGTAGCTCTTCCTGAGACGAGTGGATTGTGTCATAGGATAACGGTTAAATCGCATGAGAGTTTCTCGATAATTCCTTGGGTTCTCTACGATCCAAAATTTTCATACAATCCAAATCGAATCTCAGGAGTATCTAAAGTAGTTGCAGCAGCAGTCTTAAAACGTTCGATGTTGGTGTGTACATAATACTGTTAAAATTTGAGCTTCGCGGGCACGCGTTTGGGGATGAGTTCTCTATTCTCATGTACATGCAAGCTTTGGAAGTGCATTTGAGGATTCTGACCCATGGGTGGTTGAATCAATCACCCACAAGAATCGAAGGAAAAGCCACAGCAAGCAGGGTGACTTCGCACATCGAGGAAGCCTGCAAGTTTCTTCATTGGGCTTTGAAGCTAACTGCCAAGACAGCAAGCAGGGTGACTTCGCACATCGAGGAAGCCTGCAAGTTTCTTCATTGGGCTTTGAAGCTAACTGCCAAGACAGAAAATCCAACGTCCCCAAATGCCTGCATATCGCATGCTATTTCCATGCTATGGCTCTAGCTGGCAGTTCTGGAATCGGTGATTGTGCCCTTCTCCGTGACCGTCGCTGTTCATGTCAGATCTTGTCTTAGTAACTGCTAAATGACACGAATCAACATATGCTCTATTGTTGGACATCAACACCTGGAGTGTTAAAATTGAACAGTTCATGACTGCGACAGACTAGGAGAAAAAGCACTGGTGTTGTGGACTTGAGGAGACTCAAACAGGTGTTGGGTGGACTTGGGGAGACTTAAACAGGTGTTGGTTGGAAAAGTCTTTTTGAAGAGTAATGTTAGTAGACTAGTGTCTGTTGATCTTTCGGTTTTGTATTTGATGAGATCAACTATGGTTAAGATTGTACAGATTAAGGGCGTGCGATCCCAGCTATAAATATCTTGCTCCTCTGTCTACATACTGTACATGCTTGGACGCCTAACTGATCATTCGGAATTTAAGTAGCTGGGGTGCTTTAGTGAACTACCCTTGGGTTTGCTTGAGAAGCTGTGGAGGAAATTGTGCCCAAACTGCAAGAGATTCGGTACTGACACAAGCGGTGGTGCTGGTGACATCTTATTTTCCATGAAGGTCCAGACATTGGAGTATGGTAGTGTACTCCCATGTCTCTTGAACCACTGAAGCAGGTTAGACTCGAGGTTTTCAGTGTCATGGCCATCGTGATACCCTGTTTCCAATCAAAAGTGTCCATCCCGCAAGGTAGAATTACGAGTTCATTGACAAGAACGACAACGACAACTCTCGCAGAAAACATGGCGATAAATTATCCTACAACAGTTCTGGAGTTTCAATTTGTTCCAGAGATGTGCCCGAATACTAATTGACCAGTCTGGGAGGGGATTGTGGAAGTATCAGTCTTAGTAATAGAAACAACAATCCAATAAAAGCATGTTTCTGGACTCCTTGTTGTACATGGATCATGCTAGTCACTCCTCGCATATATGCTACTATTCCGAGCCCCATCATTGTCGTATATTCAACCAGTCTTCTTACTCAGAGAAAAAACAACGTTGCCTCCACGAAGACAATCAGAATGGGCTGGATTAACACGCGAATAATCAAAGAGTCACCTGAAAGGTTGATTCAACATCGTTTGCTTGACATTGTGCTGCACTCGCTAATTTTCCTTATTAACCAGGTTTGTCAGGCACAGCAACAACAGCAGAAGCAGCTCGAGCTCCAGCATGCACATGCTTTTCTTCTCACATGCAGTGAGAATAACGGACTACAGAACTTTTGAAGAAAATATCTCGACATTAAACTACTTTCTTGCCTGCCTCAATGAACCAACTGGGGCATGAGAACACTTATTGAAGCTATCCATGGCTTCTCTGCGCGTGATCTCTTTACACCAGGGACTTGCAACCGTGGTCAGATTCCACCACATCCATAACGACAGATAGAGTCAGAAAAGCGTTAGTTTAATGTGCTCTTTAAAATGCCATCAATCTTTGCGCTTTTCCTTTCGACTTTCCCTACCCAGCGCAATGACTTTAAGGGCCTCAGTCAGACTCACAAGATTGGTTGGAAATAAGCGTATCTTATTCTACAGATCTTAAGGTAGATTGACACCTGAGAGTACTTTCTACTTTCGCAAAGATATGTTGTCCATGTCTTTCCTGCTTATATATGCTTAGTTTGTACTTCTACTTTCTCAAACATATATTATCCACGGGTTTGCTGCTTATATATATGCTTAGTTCTGGAAGCGATGTGATAAACGTGGCGCAAGTTTGTTGGAAACAGATTTACGCACATTTAAGTCGTTTTGGAATGTGAGTGAAAAGCAGTGAAGATATGGTGCAAATGGCTCTGCTCCCTTTTTGCCTAACATATGTCCCTTAGTGGTCGGTCATTCCCAGCTTATATTAAATTGATTCCATAAAATATGTGTCCCTTGTGCAGTTGATTGTGCTTAATTTTGGATATCATAGAATGAAGAAAAGCATACAAATCGCATGAGATATGTAAAGATGTAATTATTTATAGTTTTTAATGTATCACCGTCTCTAGAATTCTGTAGGCAAGTCAACAAGGACCAAATATTGCAACTTACGTAAACATGGTGCACTGGTTCAGTCTCTCCGTCCCAGTAGAACTCTATTCATTTTATGATTAATATAGTTCGGAGTGTCTCTTGTAGTTTTTTATAATGTAGAATCTCTACTGGAATCCCATGCTTCCACATCAAAACCCCAGATTCAATCCTCTTCGATCCTCCTCCTTCTTCACACGCCATTTGTATCTCAAGATTCGTCAGTCGGTTGAAGATGGAAGGTTCTGGACTGCCAATTCATTTATCTACTCAAATGTAAGAATGTCCAAGCAGTACTCGACTTTACGTAAACTTCGAGAACCATGTTCCATTCGGGATTAGAAGTCTGAAAGCGGAAAATAAATATAATAAACTAGCAAAATGAATATAGGCCTACTAGGACTCGGCAGGTTAGTTTATTTTGAGATAAAACGGAAAGTTCAGCAGCTTCGGTTGGCAGTTTGCGAAATTGGTATTTATAAATCTACAGAAGCATGAAGTCGTCCTCCATTACCGAAAGAGAAGGCACAGGAATGATTGAAGACATCATCCATCCACGTCGGTCAGGGCTGAATCCCATGATGATATTCACAGTATTTTCTAACGTTTGATATTAAGCACTTTTGCTGATCGTTGACGTTTTGTGCTGGGGTCAAGCCAAGTCTCACTGTAGGCGTCTTTAAGTTGGGTAGTTACTTGATTTTTCAGTGGAATTTTTTGAGGAGCTTGTGGCCTCCTGTGTGTGGAGAACCGAGATTCACCCTGGGCGGATGAAGAATCGACAACGTAAATATCTGGAAAGACAGTGAATCATTCAAACTTGCCCGACAGCACATTGAGGCCGAACCGTTGTCATTAGCACGAGGGTTTGTCGAGATTGAGTCTGAAATATTCTCAGCTGATAAGGCACTATTCATATAGTACTCTAGTGCTGATTACCTCGAACTTCTCACATAGTAAAGACAAAGTCCTGTCTACAATGGGGATCAATGATCTGATGATCGCGTTCAATTTCAACAGAGCTAGCTGCTTCAACTAGTAAATAACAGCCTCCAGCTCCTCAAACTTATGTACATATACTGCATATACATATGGAACGTGGTTCTTCATGAGTTCGAGCTGGAACTTTGATGACAGTGCTGTATGTCGTCGAAATTCAAGGTGCGGGGCCGCTTGTTTGGTGATTTTGAGCTCGAGGTTGAGCTCTCGTAATCTTGGAGTTTGAGCATCGAGGTTGAGCTCGAGGTAACCAGGCTCACAGAGCTAGCCAGTAACCAAGCTCAGCCACATGGGTTTGCTGGTAGTCTCGTGGGAGTAAACTTCAGAACTTGGAATTTGTGTAATTTTCCATTCGCATGGCCACTTCTTCAATCAGTCAGACATTGAAACAGTGGATAGAGAGGACACCGAGATCGTCATCCGAGGATGGTGCAGTATGGAGTGCCAAGTCAAGAGAGGAGATTCAGGCTCTACTTCTGGACGAGCTGGACAAAATGACAGTTCTGGATCTGAAAGGAACTGGAGCCGTAGAGGGAGAGATTGAGGCTTTGGGCATTGCTTTACAGCAGCGATCGTTCCCTGGGCTTGGGACTTTGAAGCTGAGGGACTGCAGGTTAGATGCGAGGGGAATTTCGGAGCTGGCGCAGGCGGTCATCGCTGGATATTTAACCAACCTCTCAGTGCTGGACTTTTCAGGAAGCTCTCTGGATGACTATGGCGCTCAGGAGCTGGCTCGGATGCTGGAGTCTGGAATGTTGCTGAGTTTAAGGAGCCTCCACTTGCAGTGGATAGATGTTGGGGACTCGGGGTTGGTTGCGATCGCCAGTGCTTTGTTATCGGGTGCAGTTGTGGACCTGAGATCGTTAAGTATAGGATCATGGAAGCAGGAATTTACCCGAACTGGGACTCATGCACTGGCGAAGACATTTCACTTGATGCCGCAGTTAGAGGATCTTCTAGTCCAAGGGATCGTGGACAGTAAAGGGGTGACTGCCATTGTGGACGAATTAAACTCCGGCATGATTGGGAAGATCAAGACACTCGAGCTTACTTACTGTGGGATAGGACTCCCGGGGGCTAAAGCCATTGGAGAAGCGCTAGAGTCACTGAATTTCGCGGCACTCGAATCGCTGGACCTTTCTAACAATCTCCATGACTGGATGGGAGATGACGGTGTGGTTGCCTTGACGAAATCCTTCAAATCCATCATTCTATACAAACTAAAGCGGCTGGTTCTCAACAATGTTGCAATGGGGCAGAAGGGACTGCTCCAGCTCGCTGCCCTGATGGAGAATGATGATCTCCCAGGGCTCAAAGAGCTTCACCTCCAAGCTTCGGCCAACACTGAAACCAGCGCTCGGTCTTTGGTGCAAGCTTATCAGAACAACCCATTCTTGGTTACAGAAATCTTCGTCCAATGGCCCTGCCCATCGTGGAGAAATAATGCTGATGGGTTCAGGAAAAGGAATGTGAAATCAGTGGAGACCTTGAAGCTCCTGCTGGACGAACCCAGTGTGCCAGCCACTCATGCGAAGATATTCATCTGCGGGCATCCCAAGGTGGGGAAAACCACGCTGAAGACATCCTTCTCGAAACCTCAGCAGCAGCAGGGACTCATCCGGGTGAACTGCTCTTGCATGCCGACCAAAATCGAGACCGAAGATCAGGGCAATGAGATCGAATTCGCTCGACGTGTGCACAAGAATATCTGCCTTGGGGTCTGGGACCTCGCTGGGCCATCTGAGCTCCAGCTTCTGCACAGTCAGTTTCTTCCCAACCTCGCTTTCGCTCGCCATGGTCAGGCCACTCTCTTCATCGTTGTATGTAGCAACAATTACTTCCCCGGGGCCAGTGAGAACCGGGCGAAGAAGGATCTTGGTTACTGGCTGAGGTACATCTCCTCCAACTCCATTAAGGTGAACAATTCTTCAGAGCAAATGAATAAAGCTGAGGGCAAACGCCATGTTTTACTGGTCCTTAACTCCTTTCATGGAGCTCATGAATGCACTAATAGAGAAAACTGGGAGGCAGAATTACTTCGGTGCCAGAAAGTGTTCGAGGATTTTCTCGAACTCCATCCCGTCCCCTTCATCATCAACGCTCATAACAGAAAAGAAGCCAAGAACTTCAAGCACTTGTTGTCGAAAAGGATCCAAGGTCTGCTGCTATCCAGCAAACCTATTCCTCGAATCTGCTCAGAACTGGAACAGCAAATCAGTCAGTGGTCAAAGCTTAAATCTCACAAGAAGTACCCGATTCTTTGCTGGAGCGAGTTCATCTCAAACTTTGGAACCAATTTCGGCGACGGGGAGAAGCTCAGAGCAGCCACCCAGTACCTTCATGAGGCTGGGCACGTGATCTACTTCCGAGAGGGAATTCTCCAGGGCCTCCTGGAAAGTGTGGTGGTTTTAGACCCGGCATGGTTCTGTGAAACCATCGTGGGGAGACTCCTCCTGCCCGAGACATCACTGAAAAACGGAGAGACATCACTCAGGAAAAGTTTGCACCCGAACGGAGCTCTACCGGTGAAGTTCCTCCAAGGGCACTATTCTGATATCCTCGCAAACCGGGCTCAGATTCAGGAAGTGATCTCCATGCTCGTTCCTCTCGGGCTGGCCTACAGATTGGGCACCGATGTCTTCATCCCCGCTCTTCTGGAGTCTGATAATGTACCCGGCTACTGGCGAGGAGAGGCTCGTGCGTCCCCGAATAATAAAGAATGGGTGATGGGGTTCGCACTGGAAGTTGCCAACAGTGCTACTGCCTTACTGCCCGTGGCGTTGTTCCGGAAGTTGCAGATGAATTTGGCTCAGGATCACGAGTTCGGAGGGTTGAGTGACAGTGAATATTTTGCGGGGAAGAACCTGGTAACGTTCAAGAATAAGGAGATGGCAGTGGCTGTGGAGTATGGGGAAGATCCACTCAACAGGTTAGACGTTATGACCAAAGCCCTGGTTGATATGGGTGATGATAAGAAGAGGCAGCTGAACTTAGCCCAAGTAATCTTGGAGAAGTTCAAGCGGATTGCGAATGATTTTTCTCCCGGGATCGAGTTCTCGAAGAAGGTGATAGAGCCGTGGTGTAGTGAAGACGGGCTGAGTAGAAGCATGGAGCACAGGAAGGTGGAGACTTCGGTGGAGGGGTTGAAGCTGTTGTTGCAGAAGGAAGGGATCAACGAGGTTTCCACCAGCATGGTGGTTGGGGATGAGCCTGTGTATGCCATTCAGATTCTATCGTGTAAAGATCTGAAGGATTTGTGGCTGCAAACTAAGGAAGAATGCGATGTGATCGAGCACACGATTCGGCACCCTGAGCAGTTTGCCTTGACTCCACCGGAGACATCATCCTCTTCCTCCGATTCTCATCTAGATTCTAATTGTACAGTTACTGAGAAGAAGGAAGCAAAGAGATCTGAGAAATTGCAGAGGTTATTCTCACGAAAGATGGACGATGATGTGTTTGAGCAAGGGAGGTACAACACTGATGACTCCGATGATGTGAAACGAGGGCTCAAAGACGTGAAGGGGAAACTGCAACGAGAGCTTGACAGAAGAAAAGAATTGCATACAAAACTTCAAGCCTTAGTCAGCTACTCGGTATCCATAGAAAACAGTACAATGCCAAGATTTCTATACCTAGCTCATGAAGATGACGGCAGCTGCAGTAAGTGGATGACTCTTGAAGCTGCACTCTTTCTACGCCAAAACTGTAGAGTTCATTTTCTGTGTGAGGCCAATTTTTACGACCACGTTGTGCATGAGGTTAAGGGCCAAGAGGGTATAGAACTCAGGCATCTGCAGAACCTCGGCGATGAACTAGGACCGTTGTTAGAGTGGTCGTTAAAGATCTCATTCGTGACCTCGAAGCTCGCGTGCAATGATACTCTTCCTGGATTAGGATTGCTACTGTCGGATGAATCAACAGCGATTTCGAAGCTGACGAGTACAGGACAGCTTGCGAGAATCAGTGGTCAGTTGATAAATTCTGCGTTTGCAGCTTCTAGGGGAATGACGGGTCTGCAAAGGGCATCGATAGGAACTGAATCGCCGCAAACTCAGATTACGAGTGCCAGACGGAAAGTAGCTTCTGTCAGAGAGCAGGTCAGTGTTGCCTTCCAGGCCTTTCTTGCCAATATGACGACTATTGAGCGCACCCAGAAGCTAGGGCTTGAGCTAGTGACGCTCCCGAATGAGATGAATGCGTGGGTTTGCAACGATTGTCATATGAAGTATCGCACTTCATCCAAATCGTAGTATGATGGATCCCCGCTCGACCAACGATGTTGCTATACATCTGTAAATAAGATGTATACAGTTGCTTCTTTACGACAGCTTGATAGAATGTAGCTCCTCCCGGTAGATAGAAGACTCTGTAGTGAATCAAATTCAAACACACTCGGTACACCTTCCTCTCAGTGGCTGGATTGTGTCTTGAATTGCCTCGTGAGTTTGTTCCTTGAGCATTTTCCTTTCAAAGCAACACTGAGCAGGAGCTACTGCTCAGAAAGAATCGGGATGAGAAATAGTTCTGACTCTAATCAGAATGTGAATTCGCTCAATGCCACGAATTTCAATTACATTTGTGAAGTTCGTATCATCGCCACGTTCAGCATCGAGTTGATAGAAGAATGTCTCTTAAGAGTACCCGTTCCAAAGCAGGGAGGGAAGAGGAAGCATCCAGGCATTTAAGCTGAAGTTTTAAGCATGGAACCACGGAACGAGAATGTAGATGCTGCACCACTTTCTTCAAACCTGAACCAAGGATAACTGAATCTGGTCGTGATGCTCAACGCCAAATATTTTTCGGTCCAGACGAACTGGGTATATGAAACTGAGAAGATCAAACTCAAGGCTTCTCACGTTTATAATCAATCATCTTACTATACAGAGAAGTAGGGTATTGTAGCATTGAAAGAAGGTTTGCCTTCCCAAATTGAAGGCGAGATGAATGGTAGTAATCGTCGATCATTGTCGTAGACTCCATGATACACAAGGCATGGATGAGGTCAAGCCAAACCAGTGCTGTTGTCTGAACCTGCCTGCTTCAGAAGAATACAGTCAAGATGTAGCAACAAGTCTGCAGTGTAAGTATTATCTCGTCAAAGTCCTAGCTACAATTTCTCGTTATGTACAGATGTCTCGTTTCTGATTCTCACCACTACACTGGCATAACAAGAATCTGTCAAGACAAATTGCAGATCGGAAGTAGACAGTCATGTTTGATCATGGAGATGGTGCGGGAGAGTGGCCGCAGGTCATCTTCTGACGCGTTCGCATTGCTAACTTTACTCAGGCCTTCATCAGTTTTCTTCTGCTCTCCTCCTGATTTACTATCCAAGGCCGAATCCAGATGGTACCAAATAGGGATGAGCATAATGGTAGAGGCGAAAAATGGGATGGGTCCAAAGAGCCACAGAAGCAGTGGAATGGTCACATAAAATGCTCTGGTTCCTATGGTGTGAAAGTTGGCCGCCCTTTCAAGCACATCAGCCACATATTCAGGGGTTACTGCTCCTTGAGTACTTGGAAGGTTGATTATAAAGTTAACATGGTTGGTATACCTCACGGACTGCACGTAGCAGAGGAAAGCACTGAGGAACCCAGCTAAAAGAGACATGTACTTCACAGCCAAGGAAACAGGTGACTGAGATCCTAGAACCGAGGAGTTGAGTCGCTGCTTCACGTCATAGGAGCTTGCTAAAAATGCGGCCACTGCTGAGCTCAGTAGTATCGCTGTGGTGGCCAGAAGCGTCGACCCCATGATACTGTTTCTTAACGTCTGCACTGCTAGAATGTTTCTCTTCTCATTATCCTGATAAATAGAAGGGGGAGTCAGTAACTTATTTCTCACATATTTGAAGCAAACTTCTTGTTCTGATTAGTTCATGCCCACTAACCCTTGAAAGCAGACAGAATGAAAGGAACATTGTGAGTGTGACTTCTCTTCCCAACGTACTTTCCGGAACAGTAGTCTTAGGTGCTAGTTTGAAGTACTACCGACCAAATGAGCCATATTGGTCATAATTCTGGAGCAAATCTTCATACTCAACCAGTGGATCAACAACTCTGTCATCATTTAGAATTACCGACTTCGTTTCTTGAGATTCCCTGCTTGAAATGGACTAAGGTCCGTTTTGGATATTACTGAGACAGACAATCGAGAAGGAAAGCTAAGGAAGAGAACAGAAAGTGAAGTTTGCCTTACTTGGATGATTGATCGTACCCACGCTCGTCTAGCACGGTTGTTCACGCCCATGACGGTCGTCATTGGAGATCTTGTAAAACGAAAGTATAGATTCACATTGTAGGCGAGCATGAACAGGAATGAGAGGGGCGACAGTGTCAGATCCAGGTAATCTGCCCTCCAAGCCATTGGTATAACTTCCCTGAGACTTTTGATTAGTTCTCGAATTTTATTCCTGCTGTAGTTTATCTGCCTCCTAGTCTAATCCTGCCCCAGACCAAGACTAGGCAAATAATATCTGAAGATGTCCACAACTGTTTAAACTGTGCTACCCTTCAAAATGGTGCCCGTGCTTCGTATTTCCTCTTTTCTTTGTCAGCTTCTAACGCTGATTGACTCCTTTCAGGACAGTCAAACAGCATGTAACAAAAACGAACCACAAGCCCTCCTCTAGACTGTCAAGTTTCATCACCTTGTCCAGCACTTCTGGCAATCTTCCACCCTGCTGCTGAGAACTCCCAGCCAAAACACCAGAACGCAAATTTGGCTATCAAAATACAAGGGTGTGTCAAAAAGTTCTAATTGGAAATGGAAAGCGTGTGGGTGGTTGCTATGAAATCTCAGGTTAGTAGTACCTACTCACTGCAGACTCAAAGCAAGCCACCCACGAAGTCAGATTCTCAAGGAAAGATTGCAAGCTCTGTGTAGGTCGAGCGCTTACATTGGTTTGGATTTCAGGCCTTCAGTTGTCCACCTGAACGCTCGTAGTGGCAAGCATGGCAGAAACGGAACTTCAGCTCTGGAGGCGAGATAACGGACATGAGACTCTAGGGGAAGAAGAAACGGTACATACAGAATCAGCAGCAGCCCTACCAAAGTTTTTTGAACTCTTTAGAGCTGTAAGTTATTGATTCACACTAAAGACACGTTTCCTTCAGCCTCCTCAACTGCCAATTTCTGACCATTCTCTAATACCTAGAACAAAATCGACATTCTTTTTTTAGGCCAGACTGAGCTTTCACAGCGACCGCAGCAAAGTTGGCATGACATGGCGTGCTAGAGCTTCCTCCAGTCCTTCGCTCAGTGATTGGCGCCACCCTGTCCGGTGCTCCCAAGCTCCTGGCTGGCCCACGACCAGCACCAACCCACCAGTCCCCTTCCTGTCAGAATCGCCCCACTGTAGCCCAAGTCTTGCTCCTCACCCTCACGTTTCGACTCTTGCTTCGCCCAAGGCCGTTCAGTTCTAGTCTGTCCCGACTGGAAATTTCCAACTTCCGCAACTTCTAATATAACATCCACCTCCGTCCAATATTATTCTTATATTCCACAGTGAGGCACTTGTGGGGTTTTCTGGCTTCCTGGGAGTCAAAACATATCCACACTGTCTATTGCAATTGGACTAACGAAAGTCATGTAAAAAACGTCTCCTGGCTCAGCAAAGGACAGCTAACTTATGACTACTGCACTCGACCACTCCACTCCACTCCAAAAGGGTTCTTATCTGTGTGGCTTTATAAGTCGACATACTGGAAAGCTGGAGTTTGGCCAAGTATTGTGCCTGTATGCCGTTATTGTGCGTACTGTAGTGACGGTTGTGCGTTGCATATGAGTCCAGGTTAACATCCCAGCAACCTCCTACCTGACTAGCATCCCAACGGGGTAGCTGTGATCCGAGCTGTGGAAACTGATTGAGCAATGAGACTAGATACGGATACCATCAGTCCCTTGACTTAACTTCCTGCCAGAGGTTACACTGTCCATGCAGTACATGTTCAAGGAGCCACAACTTTAGGGAAGACAAAACTTGAAGCTTTGACAGAATTTGCCGTTAAAAGAGACATGAAAGTCCATCTTGCTCTCCTTTGATAGTTCTAGAAGCCTCCGACATACCCTCCGTGCATTGTTGTCCATATAACCAAGTTTTAGGCCCAGGACTTCAGAGAAGCACTTTTAACTGAGTTCTCACATTCACCACCAGATGGATCTTGATATGTTGTTGACGACTAGGAATCAGTTCAATGTGCGTCTTGAATTGGTGTATTGAATCGAAAAACCGATTCAATGTGCCAATTGATTCCCATCCTTGTTTAATCAATAAAGCTAATGACCATCCTCAGAGAGACTTGCGCACATTGAAAGTACTACTCTAAATATCCAAGCAAAGAAACAAAGAAAAGGAACTTCCCATTTTTTTGCTCACTCCCTTGGAAATCCGGGGCGTCAAACAGTCGCAACCTCGACCTTGTGGGGAACTAAATCTTGTCCGTGCATTGGTTTCTGCGACTTCCTTTTGTTGTAGTCGTCCATTTTCATAGACCTCTGATTCCACACCTTCTTCAGGAACGAAGACAGTTTAGATATTGGTCCCGTCAGGACCTACAATCGCCCAGCCACAATCAGCTGAGGAAAGCAATTACATGGATGAGCTCAACCACGCACTTCTCACGAGAAGTAAATGATACACCTTCAAAACCTTGAGTCCACAAATATGTCCTAGACGGTGCACAAAATTGACGAGAGAAACCAGGGAATCAGGATAAGGTCGACCGAACAACAATGCAGGACACTCCGGTTTCAGCTTTCAATTTCAATTTCACTTCCCGCCATGGCCACCATCGACTGAATGAAGCCAAGGGTCCGATTTAGGCATCCACCCGCAGACTTTGTAATAGCAGATATAAGGAGCTCGAAATTCCTCAGTGTTGAGAGACTACTGAAGTCTAAACCTTGAGCTCGTTATAGAAACATGGAGCTTCTACGTCAAATATCAGTGAGTCTACAAATAAGCTTCCACACTCTCTTAGGCTCCCCCAAATGCAGGCTTGGTATGACTGGCCGAGCGTAATCCAAATGATTGACAAATCCCTGTAACTTGTAACATTGAAACGCTCTAAAACAGCTTGTTCTACAACCTATAGAAAGGAAGTACTCTCATCCGCAATCCTATTCGCTCATAGCCCAATTACTGAACTATCAGTATCAACCTCATGAAATACAAGACATGAGTAACGTGTTCGGATCGAAAGTTAAGGTCGGGCGAAGAAAATCACGCGCCTCCAACTTTCACTTGCACCTGGACATAGCTCCTGTCCATATCAGGGAAGGAAGATGCTGCAAGATGTTCAAATTTCCTAGTATCTACGTCAACGTGAACTTGGTCAGTACCTGTGTCTGGATTAACCTTGGGCTCCAAATCATCAACCATCCCTCAACAACCGGGCACTATTTGTTTCCTACTCAGCGGCAATGCTGTAGTAATCATACACATTTTGATGGTGACTTGATGATTCATTTAGACATGAGAAATCTTTACTACAGTACTACTGTTTCAGAGATGCTACCGCTTTGACAGCAGAGGTCTGTCAAACCCACATTCCTGTGGTTAGCAATAATCTATCAGATGAACTGGTGTCTTTTCCACCTCCGTGAATGCAGCCGGGATGCAAGTGACTTCCGCGTTCAGCCCTAGAGAGAGAAGCATTCCATCCAATCCCATCTATCAAGAAGTATTAAATCTTGTAACCTCGGGGAAAGCAAGGATGTTCAAACATCCGAGTTAGAGTGGCTGGGGAAAATAAACAGTTCAACTAAAAGGGATCACTTCCATTTCCTAGCAATCTGGAGCTTTCAGAACTCGTCAAAAGTGCCAGCAATCCGATTCCAACAGCAATAACTTCAGAGCCCCATCGAAGGAGGTAAACCTGCAGAAAAAAGAAGTGAATTGGACAAGGATTTTCATAATTTGAAGGCCGGCAACGATTGTACAGCAGATACTCGGTCAAAACAGAACTAACTCTGTACTCGAAAACTTGACAATGACCGTATGAAGAGTGCAAATGAAATCGTTCCCCCATAACATCTCTCGTTCAGCAACCGAATACAAGATCCACATAAGCGGATATTTTAAACAGGCAGGACTATTTTCAAAGTCCGAATCCTAGAAATCTAAGACATATGATCCATAAACGCTCTGATTTCGTACTCACAGTTTTCTGCCTCCATTAGCTTCACATTTCGATTTACGACCAGAACACGACAATTTCCAGTTTTTGCTTTCCAGCAGAGGAGGTTCTATCTCGATCAAGCAGGCAAACCCACACAGGATCGAAGGGGTTCAAACCGGAATACCTCTCTCCGGAGTACATCCGGGGCTTTCGAAGCCAGTTTTGATATTCATAATTAGGTTACGTAGCTGGTAAAGTTGAGAAGCCCGCCATCCCTTCGACAACGTAGCCAACAGCCGCTCGTGGTTTTAGTCAGCACGCTGGCTTGTTGTAGTAGTAAACTCCCAGTTCGCCTTAGGTCAAGGAAGTGCAATTCCGTCTGTCATTTCCGACGAGTCAATCAACCAGCAATTTAAGGTGTTGTCCAGGAATTCCGTTTTTGGGTGCAAGAGGCTGAAGAACTGATTGCAAAATTGGGATTGGGTATTGAATAGTCAGAGAAAGAAAGACTGCGTGGACAGAGATGGAGTGTTGAAGTGGAGGGAGAGAGGACAGTAGAGGGGTGTAAAGGGTAGGTTGCGCCGGTAAGGTTTTGGGTCCTGGACTTTGGATTTTGGAGGAACCATGGCAACATTGACAACAACACCTGCTGTGACAGAGCTCGAGAAAGCTGAGCAGATTGCATTACGGGGCTCGTTGATAGATGCCCAGCCAAAGGTGACCACTACGAATTCAGAATTGACGTGCAGTGTGCAGGTGGATTATCCCACGGAGGAGCTTGCAACCATTGTTATGATCACTCTGTCGGTGGATGCTGAGTTGCAACCGGATAAAGTGGCGAGGACTATGAGTGTTGAGGGCAGGAGGCTCTCAGTTAAGTTCACAGCGACCGAGGCCAGGTTTCTCAGAGCCTCGTTTAGTGCCTTCATGGACATGCTGGTCCTAGCCACCAGAACCATTGAGGAGTTTGGACCTTCTTCCATCTATGCTGCATGAAAGAAAAAACTTCATATACTTACTACTTGCCAGGCTTCATTGTCAGCAAATGTGTACAACTTGGTACGAATTTTGACCTTGAAGAAAAAGGCAGTCCGCTGAGACTGCGTGCTTTTGTGAACTATGATTGTTAAAACATCAGTCCACAGAATCTCATCCTCCTTCTCTACAATGTTCTTCGTCTGTGCCTATGGTCATGTGCCAAATTTGAGAATCGCAGTCGAGCTTATGTAATTTTCATGTGTCATCGTCACGCTTTTCTCCGCGGTAATGATTAGCTAAAATTTCGCCTTTTGAAGTTAAGAGCACACTAGATTTCTAGATGAAGACTGCTGCACTTCTCAGTAATTAGTTTGGATTGGAACCCATGTGATGAATTCAAGTAGAAACGAACTGAGGGCCTTGATATCCTGTATTTCACTGTCATGAAGCTATCTATCTATCTCCGATCATGAAGATCCAGTTCACACCCACTAATTATTACAATCACAATACAACAACCTAAGGATATATGGATTCCCACTGGGGCTTAGCGTTTCCGTTGCGACCGTTAAGTTCACATGGATGATCGCGGCCAGTTAGTACTGGATACGCTCTTCACTTCTACCAACAAGCGGTAGAAGGAATGAAGTTCGATTTCGGTGCTCTCTTCCCCTTCCGTTCTCCGATGCCCCCTGGATAAGGATGTCGGCAACTCATCGCTAATCTTCCTTCCTGCATGAGAGTAGTCACCGCGGTTTGGAGGGTTGATTGAAAGAAAGCTGCCCAACCCTCCGCTCTGCTGGGCGTTGAGCGACTGAATAGGTGGAGTGTACCAATCTATTTCACCACCCCACTTGGATAAATAGATAAACGAATACCTGACGTTTGAGATTTGCCTTAGGTAGTTTCTATGTCACACTTTTGAAGAAAGTAGGTGAGTTTCTGCAGCAACACCCGTGCAAAGCGAGCGAGCGAGTCTTCGTCTTTTGAACAGTTCAGCTCATCCTCAAAACCGTCCAGCAACTGTAACCAACTCTTCTGAATCAGTGTGGAGCCTGGGTTTGGGACTCTCTTCTTTCAGGTGCCTTGACACTGTCCTAAGCACGCTCCTTTGAGGATAGATAGATATATGGCGAGGTGCACAGAGATAGGAGTAGTGGCGTTGGAAAAAGTTAGGTGCTACCGAGTTTGTGTCGTAAATTTTGGGGGCGACAGGAGAAGAGACCAGTGTCATATTTACTTTCAGAGTAGCCTGTCCAATCCCCGAAAATTGCACAGACGAATTAGTACTAGGTACTCCAGCATGTCCAGCACGGTAGTGTCATAACATTGTCCGGATGTAGGTTGTACCTTGGCAGACTTCAATGAGCAGAATACTGAAAATTAGTGTTGCAAATGAACCATTTGGGTCAAGTCGAATTCTCAAGTTTTATATTTAGGTGAAGTGAATTGCTTAGAGCATGTTCTGCAGCGAAACCTGCTTTTGGATTCCAGTTGCAATTGATTTTAGTGTCATTTGGGATTCCCCAGTTGAGTTAAGGACTGGATTTAAGGAAGCTTACACCAGCAGCAGCATCAGGGTTTCAGCGGAACCAAAATGCCGCTGTCATCTCTCGCAAGTGCTCCTTCTCTTTTCAGACCTCACATGGCAAGCTCAACCGTGATAGGTTCTTATCCCAATCCTCCCAATGTCAATCCACTGGTAGAATAACCTCAACTGAAACGATGGATAATTGTCCAGCTGACATATAGCACTCGATTACTCATGTCCTTTCTGTAAGCAATAGATCGGAACCTAAATATGGAAGTCATTGCACTACCTGAAAACTGGTTGTGGGTGTAAGGATGCAGACTACTAAAGCAGGGTTTTCTTTCTCAGATCATCAGCCAAGGTCGATCTCGCCGGGTCGACTGAGTCGACGTAAAATCAAGAGCCAAACATCCATAGATGCGATGTTCCTTAGTGGTGAGACTCGAGAGAGAAATTTCAAAGAGGCATTGAAAATTGAAGAACGAAGGAAGCGAATCTTTAAGTTGAAGATAATAATGGCATCCTTCACTGGAACCGGTTTTGATTATGCCAACTATTGAGTGATGCAGACGATGCTGAGGACCGACCAACAACAGCGCCACACTCAGAGCTTAGGGATGTTAAAAAGTCGGGGATGGGAAGAGACCAAGAACTTGACTCGAGCCTGCAGTCACCACCATCAACTCCTACTACCTTGGAGCAGGGGAATGGGAAGGATCAGACGAAGAAGAAGCAGAAGAAGAGAGCAGAATCTTTAGCTGCACTGTTGGGAGACCAGATACTTGAAGCAGATCTCAAATCCCTTTCCGACTCCAGTTTTGCTTCCTCTGCTAACCAAAAGAGGTTATTCCTTCCCCACTTCACTGCTATCACTACAGACACCTCCGAACAGCCCTTACTACCGGCGGTAGCCTTGAGACAGGGGACCATGCACGAGTTTTGCCTCCCATTGCAGTATTCCTGTTATATTTTCATAGTAGCTCCACTATTTGTAGGGCTCCAAATCAAAAGAGTTACTCAGTTTTGGATTGCCAAATACCTTGGCCCAGAATCCTTAGTAGTCATTAAGCTATCAACTCGTCCCATGTGAAATACTGCATGTCCTCGATAGGATTGAACGGCGAGAAACGTCAGAAGGTAGTGCAGACAACAGAGCTTTCGTTCCACTCTCCTAGCACGAGCTGCTCTTTAAGCTACTGCGTTGTCGCGTTTGGTGCAGAAAGGATCCACAGGTAAAGCGAGTGGCTTTCATGGACGAGGGTTTAGAGCACATCGTGGAACTGGGACTAGAAGACTCAGAAGTCCCGCAAGCGTTCTCTCTATTGTTATCCCCGCCCAATGTCAGAAGAGGAGAAAGAAAATCAGTGCACGGGTCTACTGATAAGGCGGGTATTGAGACAAACTTTATGTTATGAAGTATACTCGACACAGTTCCTATTTTATCTTGAATAATCTGTTGATATAATCACAGTATAGTACTAATTTTTCAGACTCAACTTGGGGACTCATGGTACGATTTCACATCAATGTGGGTGGCGATTTGGGTTCTCCCCTTACATCAATAGATATCCCACAAGTTTATTTCACCGACTTGCTCAGTCCATGAGTAGATGCATAACCAAAGGTTTCTCATTTCAAGTATTCTAGCACCATGTAGGATTTGTTTGAATTTCCTTGCATTGGCTAGTTTAATATGACTCGTTTTGGTAACAGCTTTGAAGTTTCTACGAGACTTATGTGAGCATGTATGATGTGATGAAGGATGATGAATGGGGAACCACAGATGTTCTGACAATGCTATCTGATGGACCCGAGAAGGGGTTTGATAGACAAGCTACGGAAACTGAAACTAAGAACACTTCCGATTTTTTTGCCGAGATGAAACAGCCTTCATTCAACAATTCTGGCATTGGTTTGTCCAGTGATTTTGGAGAATATCAGCCCTCTTTTCTCTCTGGTGCGAAGAGGACCCCACTTGCAGGTAGGCGGAGGAGCCCAACCAAAGTTACTAGCTTGCTGAAACCGACTCAAAGCATGGAAATGTCTTCTGAGCCATCAGAGATCAGCTACAGCTTACTTCAGGAAGAGACTACGGATACCCGAATCACTTCACAGTCTGAAATATTAACTGGAAGATCGCTGCTGAACTCGGATTCCAGTAAAGTGAACAACGTCCTCGGGAAGGCGAAGGAAGATAAGGAGGACTCCTTTTCATCAAGAATCGTCTCAACCCCTGTCTACTCTGATAGGTATCCTCTTATAGGAAACCAGTTGGCTTCACTCAAGTCACCTACACGCACTCAGGACATTGAGAAAATTTCCAAACAGGGACTAGACCGAACTACCCCAGCAGTCAGAGACACAAGTACCTTGAGCGTTGGCCTCGAGGGATCGAAGGAGGACACAAAAGTTGAACTTTTGTCGTGTGTAGGTGACTCAGTTAGGAACTCTGACAGAAATACCATTATAGGGTCTCAGCCGGCTTCAGAGTATCAAAGGAAAATCGATCAGCCATCCCTTGGTATGATCCACAATGCGAATCCTGAACATCTATAGACTTCAAAACATGTTTAGTGTTTGGCTTATGTTTACGACAGAGGATTTACTGCTACTTCCACTGCAGATACTTTTAACGAGAAAACACTTGAGCACATGCCTCCTTGCCGGACAGAAGAACTCCGTGACTCATCTACAAACAAGTCACCTCGAAGTATACCTATTCAGGTGAGCTCTGGGGCATGTCATCATTATCATGATATTCATTGTTGCAATATTAGTTTTGAAGATTTTTCTACCCTGGTCAACAGTTGATTTTTCCATCAATCAGATATGGAGTCTCTATTGCCTGATGCTTGGCCACCATTGTGCATCTACCCATCTTCTCTATTTGATTCAAACTCAAGCCACCGTGAAACAGTTCTTGATGATGAAGGTCCAAGTACATTTGACCGTTGGTGGCAACTGTGGTAAACATCGGATTAATCAAGCCTTGTTCTTGTTACCATTCTTTGTATCTCTCAGGGTTCATCAGAGATTCGAACCCCTGCTTACACCAGGAAAGATGAAGATGATTGGAGCAAGAGAGAGACGACCTTTGTTGATCTGCTTCTAGCAGAGCGAAACACCCTTCAATATAAACTCGATCTGGAGAGAGATAGTTTTATGAAAGAGAAAATTACACTGCAAACAAGGCTGAAGGATGAAGATTTGCGTCTGCATAGAGAGATCCAGCTTCAGTCTTCCGCCAAAGAGAAAATTGAAAGGGAGAGAGATACGCTTGTGTATGAGATAAAAAGTTTACGTGAAGAAAATCTCCTTCTAAAAGATGAAATACTGCGGACTGAAAATGAACGGCTTGCGTTTGAGAAGCGAATCTATGAAGGAGATCCATCTCCTGAATATAACCTGCTCAAGACGATCGAAGAAGAAAGAGAAGAGGCTCAAAAACTTGCAGCTCAGTTATCATCTGAAGTTCAGCTACTTAAGAATAGTTCCCTTTTGACAGAGGAAAAAATTGCTGCGTTGCACAAACTGCATGACCAAGAGGTTTGTTACGAGGCTTGCTCATGAATTGTCGCTCGTCCTTTCTACTCTTGCTGCTGCTTTTCTCGAGCGATGTCGAGCGATGTCGATCGACAGTACTACTGCGCTCCAAGCTTATAGAATTAGAACTGAAGTTACTTTTAAATTTGGAGTATGTACGCTCAACCGGTGGTTAAGCTCAACCAATCCTGATATGGACGTAACGGCAGTTACAAGCAACGAAGACTTTGCATCGTCAAGAACTGGAAGCTAAGGGCAAGCAGTTTGATATCGAGGCAAGTTTCTAGTACAACTCGACACTTAACAAGGAATGAGGGATGTTTGCAATTAACGCATTTTTTGCTGCGAGGAAAACCTTGTCAAGTTCTTAAAGATGAAGCAGCACACCACCTTGAGGATCTAAACATGATCGTATTTTATCCACATTAGGTGGACAAGGGAACTGTTTTTAGTTAGCCTTTCTTAAGTGCAACAACATCCTAGCTCTACTATAGGAGTGTCCTTCAGATCGTGTAATCTTCATGTGCGAGTTCAGAGAGAATTCTGGTCTGCTCATCAAACAAGCATGGACACGATAACCATGCTTCTGGAGAAAGGAGATAAGTGGGCAATCAAGGTGGATGCACTACACAGTGTATTTCGGTCCGAAAGAGAACTTCTCGATACTGACAAGACTCTATGGTTGGGAGCCCTGGATGACACAGTCACTACAACGCAAGCTACTCTATCTGAGTGGGGAGATCACTGTAACGGAATAAGAAAGCAGGTTTGCTCAATCATGATATTTCTTAATCTGGAACTGGTTGAATTTAGCAATTTCAAGCAAGCCTCTTGTAGCGGAACATTTCCAGCCCTTGGTTCCTGGTGTATTGCAATCTCCTAAGTTTGGATGCCTTTATCCTTTCTCTTCACATTGGCGAATGTCTCTTACCGGATCATTTACTGGCAAGTGACCTTCAATATAGTATTCGCGATATATTAAAACTTGGTGATATGTACAGTCCTCAAAGTTCTTCTTGTGTCACTAGTAGTCCACAACGCATTATTCCCCTCAAAGCTTATCTCTTCTTCTTTTTGAGCAGTTCGATCAACTATTATCAATCCTAGAGTCAGGTGGAAAAGAGATCAGAACAATGCATCAGGAAGAAAAGGCACGTCTGGACAAAGAACACGCTCATCTTCAACTTCTCGAGGTAAGAGATTGGTGTAAATCTCTTAAACTACTTATACTAAGTTGCCAGTATGTCGATACGTTCGAAATGTTGGTAAACTATATTCTCTATCACTTGTAGGTTGAGGATAGGGATAACTGATGCATGGCTAAAGGAGAGTAGTAGAGCTGCTAACATGTAGAACCGTTAACAGGACGCAATGGTGGCAGAACGAGCTCAAGCCTTGACAGATCTTTCGACAGCACGTGAGAGGTTGGAGGACATGCGCAGCCTGTGTTTCTTTGAGAAGGAAACCTTTCTAACGAATTGCATGCAGGTACTTAGAAACCGAACTAACCGGGTAGCAAAGCATCTGTAGTATTCTAGAAGTGTAAAACGAGGAAACCAACGTTCTTCCTGGTCCTCTTTATGCTTTAGGATGTAGTATATGGTTTTTCCTGTGAGATCCTTTGCCTCCAACATCAAGAGAGAGCTGCAAGCTAAAATGGCTAGTACCAGTGTATACATGCCGTTAAGAAGTCTCAAACTAGGCCTTACTGCAGGAGTTGAAGGACATTTCTGCAGAGAGGGAAGCTGTTGTGCAAATGAGAGAGCAGTTACTACATGCTGAAGCAGCCCTTCAGAAGCAAACAATGGAGCATGCGGCTGCAATGCAAGCCGGTAAAGCTCGCCTTATGAAATGCTGAAGTTGAGGGGTTGCAGGTTGTATAAGGCGTGCTTATAATTTTCATTACTCCAAGGAAATTCACCAAGTAAATGTGACTGGTGTTAACTCACTGGATCACACTCCTACTCTTGTACACTCACTGAAGTCGGAAACAGAAGGGTGGATGCAACTGATGAGGTCTATTAGATTATATTGGACCTGATCGTATACGTCCACTTTTCCTGTTCGCTTGTTATCATAATGCTTATCATTAGAGGCATTTAGAGGCGATCCCCAGATCATAAGATATATATATATTTTCCACATTCAAACGCTGGTTGTGAGTCTGTAGAAGCGCAGGAGTCAGCAAAGCAACGCTTGGATTTAGAATGCGCGAAAGAGATGGCAG
Organism: Lunularia cruciata; assembly: GCA_948567375.1. Taxonomy (NCBI): domain Eukaryota; kingdom Viridiplantae; phylum Streptophyta; class Marchantiopsida; order Lunulariales; family Lunulariaceae; genus Lunularia; species Lunularia cruciata. Next base: position 14,210,823 of record OX419757.1, on the reverse strand, counting down.
CTGATATTGCACAGGAAATTGATGAGGCTCGCCAGGAGCTTGAACTACAACGTCAGGCATTTGATAAAGAGATAGCCACTATCCAGACATTTGGTTTGCAGGTATGACCTTCGGTCAAACCGTCCTGTCGGCGCTTATTTTGCTTCTTCTCCATGTCCCCACGTGATCTTCTTTAACATTAATGTCTAATCTGGGAGACCTGTAACTGACAGGCTCAACAGAAAGTTGAATCCGCTATTGAAATGAAAGGGGAGGCTATACAACTCAAGCTTGATGCAGAAGCAATCCATCAAGAAATTGCGCGTCAAGCGAGTGGAATTGAGAAGCAGAAGATGCAGGTATGTTCCTGTTTCCATATTCGCGGATAACTTCCTTCTCGATTGAAGGCACCTGTAGTTAGCTGTCCACTATTTCTGATATTTTGCTTCTGTGTTGCTCCTTGTGTTATCCGCATGACATTTCGGAGCATTACTTCAATTGTGTTCCCTTTTCATAAGGTAGTATCCATTGTTCCAAACCTACGTAAATAGTTGCTGACATCAAACTGTATATTTCTCAGTTTTTGTCCTGAGACATGCTTACCTTCTATGAAGCTCAGGTAACAATGGCACAAAACGATCTGTTGGAGCTGAAAAGAAGGCATGATGAGGAAAGGATGAAGCTCGCTGTGGAGAGACAGCAACTGAGCTCTACACGCCAAGAGAATGGTACATGTCGTGGACTGAGGGACTCACAGAGCTCAATATATTCGCTCTTTGAACCCAAGTCTCAAGTCTTTGACCTAAGCTCCTGGGACGCTTTGACGAGGACGAAACATTCAAGACAAGTAACCTTACTACCAACACGAGCTTCATACGTACCCAGCAACAGTAAAAGTTCACTCAATTCACCTTGGGTTGTACAGAATATTGAGGTAACCCCTTGTCATATGGTCCCGTGCAGTCTGATTCTTGTGATTTATTCTCTGATATAGATTATAATGATCTTAACAAGTATTCTGGACTTTTACAAGACTTAGGTAAATGTAAAGAGATTTCGTCTGACTTGCCCATGGCCTCTGCTAAATACGGGACTCGAGTGCCAGTCGTCTCTTTGTTTGCAGGCTCAGGAAGATTTCCTAGCGGAGGCAAGCAAAGTGCTGCAGCACACGACTCAGAGCACTAGCAGTTTGATTAGCAATACCATCGCATAGGACTTTTTCTAGGTAAACCAGGTAATTCTGAGCACGAGTCTGTTAGATTGACATTTTTCTGTAATAGTATAAGCTTGGAATGTGAGAATGGATACGATAGAGTACATCAGTACAACTCATGGAATTCTGCCATTTTATTCTACTTCCTCTAAGTCATGGGTAGCGTAGAACATATGTTTCTCGCTATAATGTGTCCTTGCAGATCACGACATAAATTCAAAGTCTCGAGCAAAGAGACAAGTATAAGCCACAAAGAATTGAAACTCATCGTTTACTCTGAGAAAAGCAACCAGAACAGAGTACAAATTTAAGAATTATCTAAAATGTCGAGCATTTATCTGTTTCTTTGGGTGATACAGGTTTCTGATGCTGCTATGTCCTCGACTTTTGTCTACCACTATCTTTTTCCTTCCAGAATGTATTCTCGCGGCTCCACTCTCTCCATCTCTGAGATGAGTTTCAATACGGTTCCAGTACTCTGTTTCCTCCTCTAAGTCATTTACAAGGTGAAAAAGCGAGACGTCAAATGAAACTCTCCGCCAGTCCTCTTTATCTTCATCTACTTTCTTGGTTGCCTCTTTCACACAAACTGCATCCTCAGTGCATGGGGGCATCTGGAATTCTTGCTCATGGGGTATATGATCATCACCTTTAAGTGCTTTCAAGGAACATGCAGGTAATCTTAACTCATTTTGGGTCAGTGTTCGAGATGAGTCTCTGACATCTTCTGGTTGGAGTGCCTTACTAGTTTGTTGGGACTTCAAAGACAGTGCTTTTTGGTTCCGGAGAAGTTCCCTAGATGCAGAGCACTTCCCACACAATTGTTCTGTCTCCGTTTCCTCAGAAGCATCTCTAGCCGCTAGAGACCTCATCATTTTAGGACTCAAAATAACTAAGCATCCTGTGCATCTTACCAACTGCTCAGAAATTGTTCTCCGCAGTGGTAGGTTTATCCGACATAGGTAATCACCGCTCGTTTCCCACTCTTCTAGCTGATTATTTCCGTCGTTTGGTATGTAATTCTGTTGATAAGGCCCTTCTGAGTGGGGGTGTTCCTCTGAAATCTTAGATGCAGTAGAAGCCAAGTACTTGGAGCGTTTCACAAGTTCTGCAACACATTCTGCATTTGTACGAATGTATTTATCCAGCAGATCATCAACAACATTACTTCGTGATTCTGACTCCAACACATCTCCATGTTCTGTATTTTTGCTGTCACTGCAGTTTTTGCTGTCTTCACCTACCCAAAGTTTAGTGGGAGAGACACTGCACCCCACATTGGATAAGCTGTGTGGATCTTCTCCTGTGGTTTTACCTCCACATTCAGTTCGAGGACGAGTAATAGTCGAGACCTCTGATCTTAGCTCCAACCTGCCTTCTGCTGATGCTCTCTGCCTGTCCTTCGTTTGAACCTGATGGGTTCCAGGGTCGAGCTCTTTCTCTCTCCCTAGAGAAGAGCACTTGGCTAAATCTAGATTGTCGATATCGGATGACGTCAGGCTTTCCAGATGCTCATGATTGACATAAAAGACCTGAGACTTACGTTCTGATCCACAATCCTCCTCAATTTCTACTGCTGCTTGTGTCTGTTCATAGCTCCCTTTGTGTCTGTGGGCTCCATTGCATGACTTTTGCTGCGCTGATATAGAACGTCCCCTATAAGCAATGTTGTGGCTAGCAGTTAGTTTAGGTGACAGTTGAGAGTCTTCCCCACTCTTATGATACAACACAACCTGTGCTTGTGATGTCTGGTCAGCCACAAGGGCTCCATTACCGACTTCCCTGATCTTCCTCCTCCTGTAACACCCACTCAATCCGTCTGGTCTCCATTTACCTGGGTGAATGTAGTTACCACGCCTGATTCCTTGCGTTGCACCTGCAGGCATGGAACGGGACTCCTCAAAGATTTCTTCTGACCTGTAGTCATCTATGTCAGGTTTGGATGGTGTGCACTGCCTTGTGGGTAGTCTCCTTGGCCTTTTCTTCACAAGGTAGGAGCATCGTAGACACTGACCAAATTTGTCTGATACAGACCACATTGCATGTCTTGAGATTGAGGAACTCTCAGTCTCCTCGTCTGTATGGCATCTTCGCTTTGTTTCTCTGTCACTTCCCCAATCCTTCCGAGTTCTTTGTCTTGGTAACTTGCTTTCCACCCGAGATGAGCATCTCACACATTTGTGTAATTTCCTGGAGCACACTTTGGTGGAATGTTTGTGCCCTAAGCCTTCATACTTGGCACTTTTCAACTTGAACACTCTAGTAGCCGCAGCTATTTCCTGTCTGGTGTACCCTTCTCTTGGAGAACCCAACCTAGGAGACTCTTCCCCGCTGCTCTTTCCAGCACGTGACATCTCACGTTTCTCACCAGCCTCCCTTGGATCCACTTTATACGAAAACTTCCTCATGTCAGTCTCCTTACGACAATTTCTTTCATCCTTCTCCAGGTTGAGCGGTCTGGAACACCTCGTGCAAGAATCTCCACTTGAAGTTGATTTCTTTGCAGGGACCTTGCTGTCTTCATCTAGAGCTCTATATCTGAGAACCCGATAATTGTTTTCATAATCGGAGTTGTATTCGTCTGACTCATAGTAAAATTTACCTTCCTCTCCTGCCGTCGGATCAAACCGCAGCTTCTTTTTACCCTTGCTCGATTTCAAGGACTGATCTGACTCTACAATGTACGTATGACACCCCCCCCTTTGCTGACCTTCACCGTCATCCATGAGATGGTTTGTATAAGTTGAGTCTAGCAAAGATTCTCCAAGTTCTTGATTATCTGAATTCAAGACTTGCGTATGTCTTTCAGTGGCAATTACAGGTCTGGACAGATCTGTTAACACACTGTTATTATTTCTCAAAAATTGATTCTGTTGTTCAATACCAGGAACAATCAACCCATCCGGCGTGACAGTGGTACTACTTCCTTCCTGGCTTATGTGCAAGAGATTAACCACCAGATCTGGAAGAGGACGAGGAGGTGGGCGCTTCGTGGGGTGCACTGCCTCCTGAAGAACCGGTTGGTGTCTGGGTTCAGCTTCAGCAGCTCCTCCAGGCATATCCGGATCCTTATTCTCCTTCCCTTTGGGCCCAAAATTTGTTTGACCTTCTTCGGTTCGAAACTCTTTCTTCAGAGTCTCATCTCTAAAGTCACTCATCACAGGTATCTTTGAACGAGTTGGAAAACGTTCCGTCTCAGATGCTGTTACTGAGTGATTGCTGGCACTCCCTTTCTCGGTAGAAAAAGCACTGATTGTGCTGTCATTCGCATGCATAGCAATCACTTCCGTACCTGCCTCAGAGCTGTCTGCTTCTCTGATCGGAGTGAGGCTTGAAGTAGTTTTATCTGCTTGAAGAAAGACCTTCCATCACCACCCCGCATGAGTAGAGGCCAAGCTTGGTAAGGTAACTGATGAGCAAAAGGAAAGATCTCAGCAGATGTTCATTCTAAAAGAAAACTTAGTATCTCTGAAGTACACTTTTGGGCATACACGACAATGCATATGAGGGATTGATGAGAATGCGTGTGACAAGTTCTTTGAGCCGAAGTACTCCCTCTTTGACTTACTGTCTTTTCTTTCTTTCATTCATTCATTTCCGTAGATTACTTCCTGAACAGGAATGCTGTCATACACCTGTTTTAGGTGTTAGAGGTTACCTTGTGAAGCTGGAGCGGTGACAGTAAGTTCTGCATCGTTGCAAGCTTTAGACGCAAATGTGCAATTTTGTTAAGGAATTAATCGTCAGTGAGAGACCTTTCCACAATAGTGAACGAGCGGATTTAGCTCTAAGGAAGCATAAGTAGGACGCTTGTCAATTTATGGGTTGAACGAAAATTCTTTGAAGTTCATGATTAGGAGTTTTCTGCAGTCAATTAGGTGTTCTTGTCTTTGCCGGACAAGGAGGAAGCTTTGCTCCTATTGTTTTGAGTGAGTAGAATGAGAACAGACACTCAATGTAGAGGTTGCTATGGATATGAGAAACCTCTGCAACCAGTTCTTGATTTTGCTGTCGAAGCGTGCTTGTGAGTAGTTCATTGGATTTGCGTTCATCCTCGAGCACATTTCTCAACGTGTGAATCCCTTGAAACGTCAAGAGTACCTGCTGCCGGAACGCCAACACACTACATGGTTGTTATACTAAAACAGTAATGAAGATGGCAAGTTGCGGATTAGTATCTATGCTCAATATGGGTATATCTAGTTTTGATGATTGCTTCTCCAACTTCCTTTCCAACACGGTTGGCGTTTCCCTCCTCTTGTAAGCACTGTAACAAGATCGGTTTAAAACGCTGGAAGAATGCAAATGGAAGCATGCAGCATATGCATATTCATGCATATGCTGCATTCTATCTCTAGATAAATTTGGAGCACAAGAGGCGTTGACTTCTTCCACTTTACACAATGCGGAATCAAATAGATGATAGGGCTCACTTGGTTGAGAAGTCTGGCAACCTTAGCTTTGTCCTCGTTGCAAAGGTCTGCAAGCCTCGCTCCCTCGTCACATTCCCTTGCTGTGTCTATGCTTCTCTTTTGCGCAACCGGAGTAGCAGCCTTAGAGGAACTTGCTTCGAGCTTCAATTTTGCAAGAGACGACTCCAAACCCATTGTTTCGTAAGCACATAATCAGCAGAACCGGCTCCGCCCAACCAGATTACGACAATTGTTCAGATCTTGCTTTGTACTCGCAAGAACGTCGCTACACAGAAGCCAGGGTTGCTCCAACGGTAGAGGTATGGTGAAGTTATCGACCACAGCAGCGAATTTTGAGTCCTCAAAACTGTGAGGGTGTCCTGCTTATCTTCCAAGAATTCTGATTCTGCAGCCTTCAAGCTATGTTCACACCCAAAAGCTCTCTCTACCCACAGTCCCCGAAAGAATGCAGACAGCCGAACCGGAAATTTCGTGTGAAATGAACACTTCCTTTTCTGGCTTTAAACAGTTGAGAAAGAGGCCTAATCAAACGTGTACAGTCCCTACGAGAAAGGAAAGCTGTAGCGTATTGATTTGACTTCAGAGCAGATTGAGTTAGGCTAAATTATTCTCCAAAACTAGGTAGTAGGAACAAGAGAGGGGCTGTCTTCCTTGTTGGGGAGTCGAAACTGTTGTTGGGTTTCTCACCCAATTTGCGGGACACGGGATTTTGAGGAAGAACGAGGACGGACAGTCGTTTTTGTCTTTTAGTAAGACTGTCCTAACTGCTGTCCATGTTTTGAGTTTGGACGACCGGAACATTGTCAAACTCGGTACCTAGGAGTGGAAAGCTAGCGCTAAAGGACACTGGCGCAAAAGGACACTCAGGAGAAGTCGCATGCCGAATTTCCACTACTTTGTGAGGACGTAAGCGGATCCACCAATGGGGTAATCGAACGGATTCGGGTGTTCATGAGAGAAAAGAGAATCGGAAATTGTGGAGCATGTGCTTGAGGTTGGCTGACTGGTAGGTTTTGAAGATCGGGTTGAGATTGAGTTGTATTGAGCTTGATATGCTGTGGGTTGCTCAGGAGCTGATGGTATTAAGGGAGTGGGGCGAGAAGAGAAACGAGAAATTAGTCCCTATTTGCTTGTGCTTGAGGTAGGTTAACTGGTACTGTGAAAACTGGGTTGAAAACTCGAGTGATTCGCTAAGGAGTAGATGCCTGTGTTTTCGCATATTCAATTTGCACGGAAAGACCATGAAAAGGTGTTTCGCTGTATTTTTTGCTTTCTGTTTAAGCTATTCCTGCACCATTTATTTGACCTGAACAACCTGTACGGATTGGATTGAATTGAATTGAATTGAAGTTGGTTATTTGTTGGCTTATTCAGGAGCTTATTGGCGAGATTTGGAGGGAAATTTTGGGAGGAGGAAAGCGAGGATGCAGCGATCAGGGCATGAAGCATTGCGTTACGAGTGGAAAGCAGGGGGTTATGTACCGGAGAATATAATCTTCTGTGTGGATGTGGATAGAGAAGCGGATGTGGAAATGAAAGCAGGAGGTGGGAAGCAACAAGGGGCGGTGCTGCACAGGATGGACGCTGTGAAACAGGCTTTGCTGCTGTTTGTGCATTCCAAATTGACCATGCATCCTCACCACCAATTCGCATTTATGACGCTCGACAGAGCTGCTTCATGGTACCAACGGGAATTTACAAACAATCTGGACATAATCAATACCACCATAAGGAATTTCTGCTCACAGGGATCGTACCAGCACTTCGATTTTTCGTCTCTTTTGCAATTGGCAGCAAATGAGGGAAGAATTGCACAACAGCAGGGGCGGACTCTTCGCGTGGTTCTTGTCTACTGCCGGTCCCAAGTAGTGCCGGAATTCCAAGAGCAGTTGATGGAACAGCAGAACTTCACGCTGGATGCTCTGTACATGCATGATAAGCCAGGCCCTAACAATTGTCCACAGAAGGTGTATGATGCTTTGGTTGATGTGCTGGAGCACGTTAGTCATCACGAGGGCTACATTTTTGAGAGCAGCAGTGGCAGTGCAAGGACCTTATTCAGACATATTTGCCTCTTGCTTGCTCATCCACACCAACGTGTTAGCCAAGATGACTTCCAAAATGCTGTGAAAGATCTAGCTCTAATGAAACCATCAACAGAGCCAAGGCCTCAGGATGATAACAGTAACCCTGGACACAGTTCAGGTGGTCATAGCACAGGCCGTGGCTAATTGGCCTGTCGTTTACAGAACGTTTAGATGTGGTATTGAATATATTCTTCAGTCTTGCTGATCCATTTCTGTTGTCTCTGCGACGCCTCAGCCTGTATATGAAATAATTCTACGCCGCTTCTGTCACTTCCTAAAGTGATGTCTCCAAATGGAAAAATGGGCATCTTAGTGAAGTTATGTTGGCTAAAGAACAAATCTTGTCTGGTTGAGGTTTTTCTTGCATTTTACATTGGTTCTGTACAGTTGCACATACATCCTGCTTGGACCGGAGAGTGCTAGAGATCATCTCTCCTTCTGGAAGCACGGCATCAATTCATAATTGTTTCCATCAGTGGAGATCATTTAAGATCCACATCTGTTGCCTGCGCTGATGGTGTCACTCGGTACTTTTGTGCGTTTCTTCTATGGACATGACTTGCAGTTTGCCAAGACGAATTTCTTGCACTCTTAAGTGTGTGAAGTTTCTAGTGTGTTATCTAACATCTGCAAGGTGATTACTTTTCCTTTCTAGATCTCTCTAAAAGTCTTGGTCTAGCTTTGGACGACTCTTCAGAATTATGGACACAAATGGTGCAATCTAGCCTTCATGGAGTTCAGATTACAATCCTTTTGTGATTAAATCACATCTGCACTTCCGCTATTTTCAGGAACCTTACTTCTACTTTCGTAAGGCTTTATGTGCAAGCGGCAAGAGCTCTATACAAAGCCTCACCCAAACTCAACTGTTCTGTTCTTGTGACAAAATAGCTGCACTATGATTTAACCAACAGCAATCAGGAAGTTAACTTATTCAAGCGACTGCATGTACTGATATCAGTCTTTCATGCTATTAGTGGAGAGAGACAATCCCACCTCTATCAGGTGCGGGCGTCATTCTCCTCTACATCTGACATGTGTTTGGTCCCCCAATCCAGTTTTGATCAAACCGTTCACTTTTTCCAGGATCAGCAACTTCTGTGCCTTCTTCTAGTCGTGATGGTGTAAGGCTCTGAATTGGGGGCAGAATCTTCAAGCTCGTCCGCACCTTCAAATGGTTTATGCTAACCAGCTAGTTAAAGCACTGCGAATACTGCGGAACGTGATCGATGGTCCATGTGGATTAAGCACAGAGACCTTTCTGGTCGACACGGCCAACATAGCTTAACCATGTTCTTGATCAAGGTCAGATTCTGACTCCTAGGTGCTGAAGGAAATAGGCCTTTTCCTCCTGCGGAACGACATTAAGCATCCAGAAATTCTCGAGACTTGTGACGAATAATGCATCGTGTCTGACTAGTCACGTTCGTTGCCTGGTTGGGTTGGTTTCCCTTTCACTCACTACTACGGGACCTCTGAGGCCGTCCCGAATATCTTGTGTCCTTAATTTGGAAAACTCGCATATCTGATGACTGTTATAAGATGTCGAGATTGGCAGTGCAGTTACGACAGATTCAGAGGGGTCCCCTCTGAATCTGTCGTTGGTCTCAGGTAAAGTCCCAGCTATTGTCCAACCTGGCATGAGCTGTGCTGGAAATTGTTGATAGTATTCATAGTCAAAATTGTTGATAGTATTCATAGTTAATAAAACCGGTGTCGACAGATGCTAGCTACTCAAGAATCCCCGACAATATTTTGAGATAGTCATGGGAAACTTTCCCTTGAGGTGTGGAGGATCAGTAAATCCATCGGAGTTTCTGCAGTTGTTCTAATGTTCACAGCGGCGAAACATAAGTCTTGTTGAAGCTGGCTCCGCTGTTTACACATACTGTTCAGTTAGGAAACACTGTAGGGATTCTAAGCCCTTGGAACTGCCACACGAACGAACTAATGTGCGATGGAGTTGTACACATTGTGCTTTGCAGGTAAATGTATTGCGAATGACTGATTATTAGACCACATGGTTTAGCATATCCCTCAAATCTTTGGTGTCTTTGTAGAAGGACCACCATAGTCCGTGCATAAGACGGACTATGAAACTGTGATCATGAAACCACCAGATTTTAAGCGGATGCCCTCTTTGGATCAGAGAGCTCACTGATCTTAGGGAATGGATCACACATAGAGTATAGTTGAACCTCAACAGAGTTGTCACATAGGCAGTCCGTGCAGAGCAGTACCACCCAAGAATCAGACCGACCTCCAGGAGACATGGCAAAGCTTCCGTCTGTATCGGCCTTGAGGACAACTGCAGCTTTCTTTTACCTGTCTTTAGTGGCCGTAGCACAGAATCAGTACTTCGGAGAAACCTGTTCATCACTTCGTCCTATATTGATATTCGCTATTTGGACGTTAGATTCTACACCATAGAAGAACTCCACACACACTGTGCCTTGTGCAGAATTCCGAGCACCTCCATCAGCTTAACGTCTTCAAGACCAAACTCACAGTATATGACGAGTCATTCGCGCCATGATATGCGAGTGATACTTTTTCGAACCCAAATTAGTATCCAGTGGACCGCATCAATCAGTTTCAATGTCGGTGCTTAAAAGGATAAACATGTGCAGCAACGTAAGACATGTAGTGCCCAGTCAAAGTTGGAGCTTGAAACACGTGTCTGAACTCAACCCATACCTGACAAGATCTGACGCTTAGTTTCGGAATCAGAAATTAGTGCAGCTATTCTCCAGACACAATGATTCAAGAAATCGAACCGTACAGTTCAAGGATTCCGGGCAGAGAACAAATAATCAGCAATATCCCAGTTGATAGACTGAACGAAAGTTGAATAGGAAATCAACGGGTTCAATACCATAAGAAGTGCTGGTCTTCCATTGAGGTAGTGTCAAAACGTAAGAAATATTGCTGAAGTCACCTCCGATGTTAACTGCACTGCCGTACTCTGAGCTGTCGCACTAGTGCGTGTCCACTACACAAACAAGTTCTGCTACGAGGAGCCGTTCCGACTTGTCCGCCGGCCAACTGCTACCCACAATATCGACGTGTTGGTGTGTTTTGCTTCCGGTCTTCACGTCGGGTCTTGCAAGAACACGGAAATGTGTCAAATCATGTCAACATCTTGCAATTTGCAGATATTGTGTGCGGTAGACTCGCGTACTGCTGTTAGTCGAGGTGATATCCAGATTTAAGTATATCGACATCCTCTACCTGCTCATAACACGCTGGATTACAAGTGTAGAACTTGAAAACTCGACGTTTTGAGTACATATACCATGCAAAGACAGTTTTTCTATCTCGGGGATTGGTCTTCCAAGAGGACGAACTAAACTATGCTACAAGAGGAAAGAATTCTGCTACTGGTACGAAGACAAAACGGTTGAGATTCATGTTGGTTGTTCCTGAAGACAAACCAGCTGAGACCTAAAGGCCAGAAATGGAGTTTTCTATGAAGGAGGATGGACTAATATACTATTGTTTGTTACTCTCCAGAATCTTCTGGGTCCATGAGAAAGAACTATTCACTGGTCTACATAGTCTGAATAACTACTTTTTACCAAATGTCCAGAAATTAAACATGGGAGAACCTTGACGCTTCGTACCATTCGCTGAAGAGGAGGAGCCTCTCGGTCCGAAGTACTTTTGACCAAATGTCCAGAAATTAGCAATGTTAGAATGTTGACGCTTCGTACGATGCACTGAAGAGGAGCCGCCTCTCGATCACTATGCACAAGACCATTTCTGTGGACTCGACACAAGCCTGCCCGAAGACGCCATGAAACGAGCTACCACTAGCTGATGTCCTTAGTAATTCAGTGGATCAGATGAGTTTTTGAAACTTAGGTGCACTTGGCTGAAGTCATCACGTGTGTTATCATCCTTGCAAAGAAGAAACACTTACAAGAGTCCATTCCTTGTAGGAATAAAGGAACTTGAAAGAGTTAAATAAACTCACCTGCGCAAAGGGACTAATCAAATCGGCCTATTTTATTTGAAGGTCCTGTGAGCCATGCCTTGGCACCAAGCTTTAATACCTAGAGGAACGCACTCAGGGGTTCGCACCTAGAGAGAGCAGACCCTCCCGCAAGCAATACCTTTTCATTGAGAGTTGTTTAGGGCTGTGACAAGGGCAGGAGCGGTCTAACTCGCGCCACATTGATGGATGCCTCTACCAGGCTGGTTGCGCATGCACGCAGTTGGACGACTGTGGTTGCGATCTGCACGCTTTCGGGTGCAGTTTTCTTCTCGTAGTGCTTACCCATAGCTCAGGCGGCCTTTCATCGTTTCATTGATGTGCAACTTACAATGAATAGAGCGAAATATGTTAATTTCGTATTCCATATTAGAGCCATCCCGTTCGGGGCCCACCTAAGCCCATGACCCGTCTTAGAGACTGAAACTGAAAACTAGACCACGCACTGCAACTACCACTATATTCAAAGCTAAATCAGCTCCGATACTTTGACTTGCAGGCATATGCTAAAACTCATAAACACAGAAAAATTCGGATGCACTTGGTCTGGTACTCTGTAGCATCAATAGGCATGCACTGTCCTCCATGGTGAAACAATAATTTCCATTGCAACGATATTAATTCAATTTCAAATATATTAATATTTGAAATGTACAGAGGTTGGAAGCTGTGACTTTCCTAGAAGCTTGTCGATTTCCGCTTGGTGTCTACATTTCGCTTCCCTGGCTGGTATTGATCCCTACGACCTCCGACATGGCTTCCATCTCTCGCTCTGTGTTTGTTCCTTTTGCTCAACTGTGACGAACGCTCGATCGCTCTCTTCTGTCCACACCTCTCGTTGATTTCATCGTTAAAGGTCAGTCGTAACCACAGCCATCATCTCCTCGAACTTCCGTCAACTTCACTCACTCACTCACGTCACTCCTCAATCACCAGATTTTCACTCTCCATCTACATCCCCGAGGCGCTTTCTGCTCTCAGAAGTTGAAGCTTTTCATGCTGATTAGGACCACCGTGAACAGTTTTCTCTATTTTGTCTCCTCCCACTGCCTCTGACTGATGTTATCCATTGTTGCTGTGAAGGTCCTCTAGACCACCTATATCGACTCCACCCACTTTCACAGACCGCCAACTGTTGTCGTCATCGGTTTACTCATTCCATCCAATTCATCTTCATCCTCGGCCGGTGACAATCTTCTCACGGTTTCAGATTTCTCTTTTTCCCTCCTCCAGAGACGAGCGCTAATGATCTTCATAGTACATGTCAAGTCTCTGCAATGTTTCCGCGCGAGCAGATTTCGCAAAATCTCCCCAGTAGCAGCTGTCGCTAATATCCGTCAATACCGTCAACTGGGGTCGGTTCCTCGACGTCAATAATTTTCCGCTCATCCCCAATTTACGCAGGCTAGACGACTTTTGTTCGTGTTTCGAAGATCTGAACTTCTCTCTCTACTCGACAGCTAAAACTCCTAAAACCCTTCAACCCAAACAGTCCTGGGAGTGACGAAAGCTAGAACTAATGCTAGCTTAAACTAGACAGCTTCTCAATCTCAAGCTTCCTAGGTGGATCGGATCTTTAATGTCACTCAAATATCCCACGCTCTCCAGTATCACAGCTTTTCATGGCTCTCATTGAGCTACTCAAATCTGTGGAAGTCTCATGACATGACTAAATTTCTCAAATCTCCACAAATCCACCAGAAACGCCTTGTTTTCCTAGTTCCCTGAAACTTTCTGAAGCTGAACTTGTCTGAAACGATAATAAACTCCAACCAAATATTGAGAAAAGGTTAAAGGTATCCCTCTTACGCTGGTTCTTTCGTCTAATTCGTCACGACCATCACCATACAAATTAGCATGGAGGAACCTTGGCTGCACATGATGATGGCCGATGAGACGCACGCAGTGTAGCAAATTAGAACCATTGCCCCGCAAGTTGATGTAGACACGTACGTCGTGGAACGTATGCAGCACCTCTATGTGGTGAGCAGAAGGATAAAGGACGTCAGTTGCTTTGTAATAGTGCAGACTGATATCAAACCACTCGGGCGCCCAGAATTATTGCAGCTTGTCACGCAGAAGCAGCAGACTTTCTCATATGAATCTACAATCTTTTTAATATGATAGCTACATGGCCCCCGTTCAGGATACTGCAGTTTAACTCTGAAATATCGAGAGCTACAGCATGTAATTACGTGCTCTTACTCTGTACAGTGAACCATCTCTGCGACCATATACGCCTGACTCCTTCATGTTGCAACTACACCACCTACAGAACTAACAATACAATGACTGCCCATGGCAAAGATGTACATTCTTGGGTGAGAAGCACGAAGTACCAATTCACAGAACTATCATCTACCATGATCCCCACACGGAGGACTGTCGGCATCATTGCTTCCTCACGATCGCAGTTTTGCAGTAGTGGTTCTTGTCACAATTGTGAGGCAACATCGTCAACAGATTCAACCCAAACTGCGGCACTAGGAAACTCGATTGGGCGAGAAAACAAACGGACACCGGGAGCCCGCTCGACCCTCTCTGGAAGCACCTCTATCCTGCCTCCGATCCTGCTTGTAAACACCACAGGGTAGCAGGCAGCTCGGTATAGCGTGCCTCGTACATCTCCAGTCGAACATGGAATCGAACGACAAACACATGATAAATATCCATGTTCAGCTTCCACCTCTTTCAGGTCACATGATAAGCGCTTGAGTCTCCGTTATGAAGAGCGTCAGCTATCACCGCGGCGACATAAACACAAGTGCGCACCCAAAGGTGAAGACGCCTGAACACCGCGTCGACGAACTCCAGCATAATTGGAAGGCCCATGATCTCTCCGCTTCTCCTCGTCTCTCTCGCGCGGAGCAGTGGAATCAACATGGGGATTTTTGTGGCTTCCACGTTCGGAAAAAGCTAACGCTTTCCCAGCAGACAAACCCAGACAAGCCGAGACTCTCTTCCTCTAGCGCTGCAATCTAGCCAGAAGAAACCTCGCCCAAGCACCTAGGAAGAACAGATCATCGGAGAAGGGACTAGGAACTCCATTCGCAGGAACAACAACAATAAGGCGAGGTCGTCGAATGAGAAGTGACACCACCGACCATGAGATCACAACGCGCCACCACCGCTGCTCACTGTAAGATGAAAAAGCGGTGGCAAGGGAGGCATGCCCGGCAGGACGTCGCTTCGGTCAAATGTTTAAATTCCTCAGCCGAATTTCATCCGCGCAAGCAATTGTTGCTCATTCGTTCGGGGATCCTTTCCCCTCCCTCTCCTCCTTGTTCCTCTGCTCCCTATGATGCTTTGCAGCGCCCCCTTTTTCATCAATAAGCTTCGACACTTCTCCGCTCTCACCCGCTGCGCCAAGATCCTGATGCAGCTCCACTGTCATGGGATCCAAGATCCATTCCATCTTCGCCGCAACCTCTTTCTCTTCTTCAGCAGTTGCTTCCCTGCCCTGCCCTGCCCGCTGCCGCCATTGGCCCGTCGCAGAACAAGCTCGCGGTCCTGTTCGTCGCAAGTGAGGGCCTCCTCACTACATTACAGTACAGCACTGTACCGTTAAAGTTCCAACCATGTCAGGGTACTATTACCCTCCTTCGTGGTTCTAGCGCAGTCAAGCAGCAGGTTCCTGCTTCTGCCAAATAGATGAACCTGTCATTGGAAAGAGAGGCCAGGCGGCCAGAAAGTCTCTCAAAATCCGTTTGTGTTGACATGGATTAACTTGGATGGTTTCGGTGCTTTGGTTATCCTCAGGTTGCATACTAACTCTACAAACCAAACCCAATTTGGATCTCTTTACTTGAAAAGCGTTCATGTCAAAGGTGTTAGTAAGTGGTAGTTTTAAAGTATTCAGCTTATATATTTATTGAAGGGATTCCCATTAACTTGATAACATGTCAACCCCAAGCACCGATACCTAAAGCAAAATGAAACACGATAACAAGAATGTTACGGGGCAAGTCTTCACTTTCTGGCCAGCGTCCAAATGTTTACTTGCATCCATACCGAGGTGAAATTACTGTCCATTACAATGGTATATTCATAAAAAAGTAATTAAGAGATATTTATAAATGCGATTTGAACTAATTTACATAACATTAATGTTTTATTTAAGGATAATGATAAATCCACCCACTAGTTTTACTAAATCCACCCACTCCTATGTTCCGGTAATGGCCCGTCACGGTGACTGGGGTGTAGTCACACCATATATTTAGTTTTAAAAAATAAGTGCATTAACTGGAAGCAATCAGCTACAAGGTTTTATAGAATCGGAGCATATTTACCTGTTCATATATCTGAACTACTTGAACTGAACGTGAATGATCAGTGAAGTCAATAAGAATAGACTCTTGTGATAAACAAAAGACATTGGGGACGTCTCTTCACTATCAACTCAAAAAGCAATTCTACGTCACCAAGCTTCCATTAGTCACTCTCCATACCAGCACAACAAGAAATTGCGGCATGCAGTGTGTAATTTCAAGTCGTTGTATAGCAACCGGATACAACTCCTCAATTCTCGTGCACCTAGTATCGCACCTTCGTTTTATTTGGACATACAGCTCTATGCACTTTGCACTTGAGCTCTATGTTTGCATGGAGCTTTGCTTGAGTCTCACGAGTAGAAATGTTTTGCTTAGCTTGAACAAGTTAGAATATTATAGTCACTCTTTGAATGATAACTAGGGACTTATTTTGGTAAGTTGAAGCTCCCCGTTTATCAATGTGCCTACACATCTTTGTGGTTAATGTGAGATCTGATCATGTGTTGATGTATGTAGTTTATGCCAAAGCCGATAAAGACCTGAAGGAACTGTAGATCAAAGTGAAGGTATTGCCTTGGATATAGATGTTGACTTTCATTTCTTGATTTGGGAAGTGCTGCTATATCGCCTTCTAACCCTAGAAATTACTGTTCACAAGTTGTAAGCTTTTCAACCGTGTAATGAGTTGCCTAAGTGAGCGCTTGGGATAATTTAATTATCAAAGTTGTAATCCATGATCAACCTGCCAAGTAATTTGTAATGGTTAGAGAGAGGTAGAAAAATTTCCAAGGAGAATAGTTGAGATAGAATACATAAATAAACTGCAATTTGCAATCATGACAGATTGCAAGACAAATCCAATTATCTAAATCAGTTATCATTGTCTTTTGGTACATGGGCAGGTAGCATCTTTTCTACGAGTTATATTTTTTTATCCCAAGATATTCTGTTTGACAATATGTTAAACATTTGCGTGGAGCTTTGCTTGAGAATCTCAAGAGTAGAAATCTTTTCCTTAGCTTGAACAAGTTAGAATCATTATATTTACTAGATAACTAGGGACTTTGAAAGATAACTAGGGACTAATTCTAGTAAGTTGAAGCTCATTGTTTATCACTTAGCCTATGCAACTTTGTAGTTCATGTATGTTGTTCATGCCACAACCTATAAGGATGTGAAGGAACTACATACATTGAAGTGAGGGTAATGCCTTGGATATAGATGTTTACTTTTGTTACTTTATTTGGGAAGTATTTTCATATCCACTTTCTAATGCTAGAGTACATTGTTTGCAACTTGCAAGCTTTTCAAGCATGTTAAGAGTTGCCAGAGTGAGCACCTAGGATATAGGATGTCATAAAGTGTTAGCTTTAAAATTTTATGTTGATGTTTATTCTAGCAAATATTTGGACCTTAAGAGTTGTGTAATCATGAGAGTGATATGCTATTTTTTGGGGATAAAGTACCTCACTAGAGCAATCTTTTTTGCTCTTTGCAGTTCAAGTTGACAACATACAAGGTGAAAGTGCACATATAAGGTGAAAACTTGATAAAGTTTGTGTTCATTACATAATAAGTGTAGAATCTTGTTACACATTTGTTTTGAATCATTTCTTTTGAAAATCATTCTTTTGTTTGCATTTGTCCCAAACATTTGTTCAATCATCTTCTTATGTCATATTTGGAGTATGAGACAATAATCTACCATTATTTCATACATGTGTAGTTTCCTACACACAAAAAAGAATGAGTAGTCTTTTAGGAGTTGTGTCCAGCTGATCAACAATTATGTTTAGTTCCTTTTGAGTTTTTCAGTTGAAAGCCAGTTTATTTCTCAAAGTTATATAATAATAATTCAAGCGGCTATATCCAAAGGGTTTAATTAAGTTAGTATCTTGCATTAGTTACACTACTAGTTTTCTCAAGATCATGTACAAGGAAATAAGTGCCGCTTTGGGGTTTTTTCTTGCTGGTTTTGATTTCTCTATATGGCAAATCCTAAAGAGTTCACAATCTAGGAAGATATTAAAAACTGCTAAAATATCTATGATCATGTGTTACAAGAATTCATGTGGTACAACTTTTTGAGTTTCATCATGTTACTCCCCACTGAAACTTCCTATTGCTCCCTTGATGACATGCTGCAAAGTATAAATACTTTTATGCATTCTCAAGGATACATTGTTCAGAGATCAATTGAGTGACACTAATATGTGATAGAGGGCATACATATGATTCTTCAAAAGCTCTAACCACTATTATATGACCTTGTAAAACTCAAGGTTACTACTTGATTCATGATTTATGGAAGTTTTCATAAATCTGATGGACATTGGCATCTTAGCGTTTGCAATGGAGAGCACAATCATGAGGAATACATTAGTGGTACATCTTTTTGTTCATTGTCTTCAACCAAAGCAATGTGTTATGACATCCCAATTGTTAGCTGTTGGCATTGCTCCAAAGCATCTTCTTACAACTTTGCAACAAGCAACTCTTAACACTCATACAATAGCCATAACAACCTACAATGAGCAAGCATGGCTTCAAAAAATAAAACTTGCCAATAGACAACCAATTCTTGCTTGTTTAGAAACTATTTGAGATACAAACTACCAGAGTGACTGCTTGTGCAATGATGCAAATGAGGTTACTTATTTGTCCTTTGCACATCTTGACTACATTTGTTTAGCTCAAGCTTATCCATACTCTTTGGTGATGGATTATACATATAGAAAAAACCGCTTTTGAATGCAAATGCTTCATGTTATTGGAGTCACAAGTTTTAGTACATCATTTACAATTATAGTTTTCTTCACATGAGAAGAAATAGAACCACACTACAATGGGCTTTAGATCACAATTTACTTTGTATGAGCCTATCAAATTGCTTACAATTACAATAGATTGTGAGCTTTCTTTGATGAATGCTCTTTCTTCCACATTCCCTACTTCATTGCATCTTCTTTGCATATGGCACATTCAAAAGAATGTTTTAGCCAATTGTAAGAAGTACTTTGATAAAAAAAGAGAAGTGGGTTATATTCATGATTGAATGGATAGATGTGGTGCAATAAAAAACTCCAAAATTATTTATCACATTGTGGAGTGCTTTGTGTGAAACATATGCCTAAGTTCCAACCATGATCAACAATTTAAGGACAACATAGATTGAATACAAGGAACACTTTTTAGTAGCATAGATAAACCAATATATTCATTTTGATAATGTTACATCTTCTCAAGTTGAGGGTCAACAGTTGATAGTAAAATGATACTTGAAGGTATGTAGTAAATATATGTAAGATGTTCAAGTTTGACTATGTCATGCCTTTGAGAATATACTCAAAGAAATTGAAGTACAGCAATGCATGGAGCATGTTAGAGTTTTGCATGATCACACAAAACTCTTTTCTCAAAATGTGATCCGACAAGTATCATTCTATGCCCTATAGAAAGTCCTTGAACATTTACTAACAGCACAAGAGGAAGGAGGTGAAGAACTTCAAAGTTGTTCTAATGTCTTCATGAAGGCAATGGGATTTCCTTGTACGCATCATGCTTTGCAAACAATGAATAATAAGGATTTATTTTCATGGAGTGATTTCCATCCTATATTGCATTTGGTGAACATTAATATTTGTGTGAGACTATCACACCAAGACCAATTAATATTGTTCAGCCTATTATCCTACCAATCATGGACCTTGTTTTGATTTTTGTGTATCAAATTTATTGAATAGTAGCACCTCATAAACAAGAGCAGATATGAATTCAACTCTTAAACCTTGCTTTTGAAACATCATCTTTAAAGAATCCTCCAATGTTATATACTTGTGGATGTCTTTAATACTCTGGGGATAGGAGACTTGAAGAGAAACACACCATGAGAAACACATAATTTCACACTCAAAACCTCTGATGCCCCAAAGGAGCACCTTCTCTTTATTATATAGACAAAGAGGATCTCCAAGGAAGATCCACCATAGGATTAGGCACATAGATGGGTGACATGTTGGTCCTGGTCCTATCTGATTGGTCAAACAAGCTTTGACCAAAGGGGATCTTTTGGAGAATCTTCCTATAAGAATCTCATAATCATGTGTGTGAAGTACCGTTGGAAAGCTCTCGATGAGACAAAGCAAGGGGGAGGGAAGGCCAACCTGTCCTTTACTTGGGGGGGGGGGGCATCTGCATAATTTTGAGGCCTAATTCATCCGCTTTGGCATCTAAAATTGCTTTCAAAGATTTTAGGTGCATTTTGGTTCCTACTCTATTAGTAGAAGTCCCCTTTTGGTGATACCTCTTTCTTATCTATTTAGTCCGTCATGTGTAATATCCTTCCAGATGTTACCAAACCAATTCTCACCTTTAAATCATATGTCTAGCTATTGGTTTTAAGGTTTTCAAGTCTATTCTAATTTCTGCTCTGTTAGTAGAAGTACTCTTTTGGTGATATTTCTATCTGATCTATTTTTCCATCATGTATAATATCATTCTAGATGTTATCAAACCAAATTTCATATCTAGATCATATGGCTAGCTCTTAGTATTACAAACCTCCTTCCTTTTAAGATGCAACATCCTCGTTGTGTAGTTGTTGCTCAAATGCTTGCACCAACACCAATGCATGTCTCAAATTGGCAGTAGGCTCCCAAGTTGCCTCATAGAGAGGGTAACCTTTCCACTGTACCAGATAGTCCACCCGTGGATAGTGAGTACCACGCATGCATTTTTGGAGGATACACTCCACTTCATATTCCTTTGTGCCATCAATGAGTGTTGGACAAGGTCAAAGGTCTTGTGTGGAATGATAGTGGCCCAATCAGGGAGCATATTTGCATAGGAGGGAAACATGGAACACTAGATAGATCTTCATGTGTGGTGGTAGCTTGAGGTGACGGGCTACGATGCCGACTCAACAAAGAATAGAAAAAGGCCCAATAAAACAAGGTTTGAGCTTATGAGGGCCAACTAATGTGAGTTTAGTTGTAGATAGCCACACCTAATCCCCAACATTGAACTCCATGTGCCTACAGTATGCATTGGCATATTGCTTCTATTGATTTTGCGTAATCTGCAATCTATGCTTGGCGCTCTCCACACTTTGTTGGATTCTAGAAACAAATGTGTTTACCGTATCAACCTTGGTAGCCATCGGAGGGATCTTCATCAAGCTAGAAGGTGTGAAGGGATGCTCACCATACATGAGGAAGAACGGCGTGACATGAGTGGATGCATTCACCGAGTTGTTGTAAGAGAATTCCACCAATGGGATTAGGGTGTCCCACCTCTATTGCTCCTCTAAGGTGAAGCCGCTTAACATGTCTTCAATAGTGCGATTAGCCCGCTCTGTTTGTCCATCTGTTTGTAGGTGGTAAGCTGTGGACATGGCCAACTTGGTTTTGAAGAAACCAAAGAGTGTTTGCCAAAACAAACTGGTGAATTGAGTGCCCCTATCGGTGATGAGTACTCGAGACAAGCCATGGTGAGAGAAGACTGCATCTAAGTATAATTGAGAGAGTTGTGGAGGAGTCACATCCTTGGTGGTAGGGCGTACATGATCATTTTGCTGAGCCGGTCCACAAAGATCACAATGGAGTCAAACCCTGAAGTGGTCTTGGGTAATTCATAAACAATATCCATACTCACTTGTTCCCAACATTGTGTAGGAGTGGGGAGAGGTTGAAGGAGCCCTACATGAGCTTGATTAGAAGCTTTGTTCTATTGATAGAGTAGGGAGCTGTGCATGTAGTCCATCATGTAGTTGCTCATCTTGGGCCAATAGTAATGGTGGTGGACTGCATCTAAGGTCTTGTCCACTCCGACATGACCTACAATGGCTGAATCATGACATTTCATTAGAATGGTGGTGCATAATTTTGGAACATTTGGGATCCATAATCTACCATCACAAAAAGTGAGTCCTTTGGATGATGAGTCCTTTGGTGAACCCTTTGGATGATTGTGCTCCCACAATCTGTGGATTGATTTTTGTAGCAGCCAGGATCTTTGGCCAAAACTCAAAGTTAATCTTAACCTCTGCCACCAAATTGTTTATCATCAGCATGCAAGTGAATGCATCGGCAAGCTGCTTCTTACCTTCCACAAAGATGATTGTCAAGTTGAAGCATTGTTGCCACTTTGCCCATCAAATCTGGCGACGAGATAGATCTTTCTACGTCTTGAGGTAGACTAGAGGTTTGTGGTCTATCTCTTGCCCAAATAGTGCTTCCAATGCTTGGTTGCAAGCATAATAGCCAACTCTTCTCATTCTGTGGTGTGATAGTTGCACTCTGCCAATAACAACTTTCAAGAGAAATATGCAATTAGATGTAATCTATCATGCCACTCTTCTTGTAGGATTGCTCCTATTGCTACACTTGATGCATCTATAGCCAACTTGATTGGACATTTTTGGTCATACCACATTTTTGGTGCATGTAGCAAGGCGGGTTTCAATTCTTGAAAGGCCAACTCTTGTGCGGTTCCCCACATCCACTTCTTCCCTTTGCTAAGTAGTGTTGTTAAAGGCTGTGCAATCTTGGAAAAGTACTTGACAAATCAACGATAGAACACCGTCAACCCCAAAAAGCTCTTGAGTTGAGTTTAATCTTCTGGGGCACTCCATTTTTGAATGACCTCTATTTTATCTATCAATACTTGAATACCCTTTGCACTTACTCTATGCTCCAAGTAGTTCTACTTCAGACTTGCCAAACTTGCACTTTGAGATTTTGGCGTACAATTGATTTTGTCTTAGAATCTAGAGGCTTCTTGTAGATGTTGTCTATGTTCCGTCATTGTGCTACTGTATACTAGGATGTTGTCCAGGAAGACAATAATAGACTTATCCAAATATGGACAAAATATGTCATTCATTAGACTCATGAAAGTGACAAGTGCATTGGTGAGACCAAAAGGCATCACGAGATACTCAAAGTGGCCATACCTGGTTTGAAGGGCAATTTTGTACGCATCTTCCTTTGCAATTTGGATTTGATTGTAACCGCTCTGCAAGTCTAGTTTGGTGAAGTGTCTTGCTCCATTGAGTTGATCAAATAGGTCATCCATGCAAGGTAAGGGGTATTTGTTCTTCACTATTTGTTGATTGAGGCCCTGATAGCCAATGCACATGTGCATTATACGGTCCTTCTTCTTCACAAACAAGACAAGAGCCCCATATAGTGATATGTTGGGTTGGATGACAACCCAACATATACTCAATTTGATTCTTACACTCCTTTAACTCATGAGGTGATAGGCAATATGGGGCTTACAAGGAGGTGTCTTCCCTGAGAGTGTCTCAATTTTATGATCTACTCTCCTTTTTGGTGGTAATCCTAACGTTAGATCATCAAGAAAGACATGGAACTCATTTACCACATCCTTCAATTTCTCAAGAATTTGTCCATCGAGTTGTGCACTCTGGACTTCTTTTATTAGACCCATGAAACATCTATCGGTCTTACAAATTGTTGTTGTCCCTACTACATAAAGAGGCAATTCTTGCTTGGGTGATTTTTCTTTAACCCCAATGATTGACCATTGGTAGGTTCTCATTACTTTCTTCCTCCAATCTACCGTAGGGTTGTAATGCTCCATCCATGGCATGCCTAAGATTGCATCATAATGAGCTAATTGTAATCACTCGCCACTCAATTGCTTCTTGATATTCTCCTATTGAGAGTTTTACACGTCTAGGTAATGATTCAATTCTCTTTGTTTGCCCGTTAAGTAACTCTACTTCTTCACTCTCATCTCTTTCTAGATCTATTCCCAATCTTATTGCAATAGAGCGAGACAAGAAATTCTTTGTTGCCCTCAGATCTATTAATACTCTCACTTGATTGCCTTCTAGGACTCCATTCACAACAATCAATTGTGAGGTTGCCTTTTGGGACCTTTGTGCGCTCATCTTTTTCTCTTTTTTGCTTCCTTGTTGAGCTAATAAGGCCACGAGGTACATTTACTAGTAATCTTCATTTTCCAAAGTGATTTCCACTTGCCTCCTCTTCAATGTGTCTCTCCATGTTGTTCATAGATTGCTTGTATGAAGGCCGAGGGCCTCTAGGGAGATGAGCATGATAGTTGGTAGATATGTGCCCAATATAGCCACAATTGTTACAATGGCCTTGTTCTCCTTGAGTTCCTTCTCCTTGTGGAACTCCATCTATCCATTCTTTTACCATCCTTGCTCTCCTTGAAGCAGTCGTGCTCCCCGGTCTCAAAACCAAAGGTTGCCTAGTTCCATTGGTATTGGTCCACCCATGTGTGGCATTTTTGCCCAATATATTGAGGTAGAACTACTCCTTCACCTCCACCCAATGTCCTTGCTATTTTTGCGCACAAGCAATGGCTTCAAATACTATGCAAGGATTTTGAACCATGACTTGTTGGCAAATCCACTCCTTCAATCCTTGTTTGAAATTTTTGAGAGCCTTTGCTTGACTCATGTTGGTTATTGCAACTTGTAGATCCAAAAATACCTCCACATACTCTTGTACGTTGTTCTTCTATTTCAATCCCCATAATTGGATCTAGGCCATCTGCACAAAATCCACCAATTGGAAATTCTTCAACAATCCTTCTTGCATTGCTATCCATGTGACCTCCCTTCTCTCTGCCAACATGGATTGTTCCCAAGCATCATACCATGTGAGGGCTTTATCGGTCAAGTACCCACATGCAAACATATCTACAGCATGCGTTGGTGATCTTTGTTGAGAACAATTAGAAATATCAATTCATTCTCAAGATCTAGTTCTCTAGTACTCCCATTGTACGTTGCCCCTTGTAAGGCTTGATGTTGCAGGTCATCCGGAGTAGCAATATGGCTTCATCGTTGATCGGGTTCATAGGCATGTGTGCCTCTCCAAGTACTTCAATTGTAGGTATTGGGTTTCAAGACGGCTCTTCTTCTTGCGTTGCTTGATCATTCCTAAGGGTTTGCACTTGAATTTTTAATGCCTCCATGGTCATCTTAATCTCTCAAAATTTGTTCAATATCCCCTGCATTCCTTGCACCAACTCTTGCAACTATGGATCTATAGTTCTTACAACACTCAATTGCTACTATCTACTTCAATTGAAGATTAATATGATCACTCTGGAGGGCATATGGACTATCAAGAATACCATTGGGACCTTAGAAGCTATCACTCGTTGATAATATTTCTCACCAAAATTCTTGACCACAAAATCTCTAAACATCACTTTCGGTTTCACTACATAACAAATTTCTACTTGAGTGTTGAAAGGGAGAGGATTTGGGGCATTCAAATCCATCACAACAAAATTTTGATTGTCAAATCACACTCTTTATTGTAAATCACTATTGGTAGAATCACCGGGTTTGGCAAATTCATCATTATATCCATGAACTCTGCTCCGAAGTGAAAAACAAGATACACTCTCACTTGTTCACGCTGAATGTACACAATCTTGATGTGGAATGGATTCAAGAATGTAGGGCAAGGTGTTGGATATTGTCCTCTCGGAGCCTCCATTCCATCCTCCCTCTAGCACACTCCTAATCTACCAATTACACCAAGATGTCTCTCCTTAAAATTACTTTGTCTCAATAGCCTATGTTCTTCCAAGAGTGGTGATCCGCTCTCTTGGATGACACACCAGCTCTGATACCATTGTAATACTCCAAGGATAGGAGATCCGAAGAGAAACACACCATGAGAAACAGACAATTTCACACTCAAAACCTTTGATGCTCCAAAGAAGCACCTTCTCTTTATTATATAGACAAAGAGGATCTCATTCAAGGAAGCTCCACTATAGGATTAGACACATAGATGGGTGACATGTCAGCAAGCTCCACCCTTGGATTATTTACTTGGATAGATGACATGTTGGTCCTAGTCCTATCTGGTTGGTCAAACAAGCTTTGACCGGAGGGAATCTTCTTGTAGGAATCTCAAAATCACATGGGTGAGGTACCGTTGGAAAGCTCTCAATAAGAAAAGGTAGGGGGGAGGGAAGGCCAGCCTTTCCTCTATTAGGGGGGAGGGGAATCTGCACATTTTTTAGGCCTAATTCATCCGCTTAGGTCTCCAAAATTACCTTCAAAGATTTTAGGCATATTTCAGTTCCCTCTATTAGTAGAAGTCCCCTTTTGTGATACCTCTTTTTGATCTATTTAGTCCATCATGTGTAACATACTTCTAGATGTTACCAAACCAATTCTCACCTTTAAATCATATGTCTAGCTATTGGTTCTAAGGTTTTCAAGTCTATTCCGATTTTTGCTCTATTAGTAGAAGTACTCTGTTGGTGACATTTCTATCTAATCTATTTTTCCATCATGTATAACATCATCCCAGATGTTACCAAACCAAATTTCATATCTAGATCAGATGGCTAGCCGTCAACATCCTCAAGACTCTCAAAGGAATCATCAACAAACAAATCAAAGTGTTGCCAAAGTTAAGTCTTCTACACAAAGAGATACCACATAATATGAGTTTGTGGAAGCATCAAGTTCACATGGAGCAGTTGGACTTTGTGGAATTTGTAATTTTATCAGATATAATGCACTAACTTGTCCTCAACATCTTATTTTTCCACCATGAGCATTAGATTTGTTAATCTAGATAGAGTTTATAGTATAACAGATATTAGAGAATAGATAGAGATATTAGAGTCATGCTTCATGCATCGTTAGATGTTGTTCTGATTATGATAGTCAATTAGATAAGCCAAGGTTTTTTTTTGGCTAATGAATTGGTTTTTTATTGTAATATTCAATATATTTGTGTATCTTTGTCATTTTTTCTTTGATCTTTCCTATGTAAGTTGCAAAGATTTTCCCTTTCTTGTGCTACTTTCTAGTTAAGTTTCTCTATTTTCATCTATTTCTTTGGAGTTTGTATTCTTTTATTTATTTTCCTTGGCAGATTTCTTGCCTTTCTTATCAATTATAATTGCTTTTAATTGAATGTTGTTCATTTTTAGTGCTCATCCTTTGTTGTCAATACCTTCGATCTCAAAGGGTGTCATATTGTTATTTCCCATTCTCTAAATTGTTCTTATAGATTGAAGAGGTCAATAAGAACCATTCATATTGACCTTTTGGTTGCTTATTGTTTGATTCTTCCTTTGCATGTCTCTTTGTATGGTCCTTTCATTGTGTTGCTTTCTTTGTTTGCTTTCACATTGTTCTTTGATTTTTCCCTACTTTGGGTGATGTTTTATGCTTTTCTTCCTTCCTGATACTATGCTTTTCTTTTATACTATGTGATGTACTTCATCTCCTTGTTTTTCTGTTCATTTTTTGTTGTTGATGTCTTTTCTCTCTATTTTTGGTGGTCTTCTTTTCTTCTCTTCCTTCTCGTGCTTTTCTTTCATGCTTCTTGATAAACTTCATCTCCTTATTTTTTTGCTTGCTATTTCCTATTGTCTAATTTTTGTTGTCAACATCTTTTCTTACTCTTTTTATCTTTTTTTGTTTTCTTGCTTCTTGCTAGAGATTTTTCCTATTGTCCACTTTTTGTTGTCAATATCTTTCCTTACTTTTGTTTTGAGAATTTCATTTCAGCTTCTGTATACTTGATATATTCTACTTGATATTTTTAGTTTGTATACTTGATTTATTCTATTTTATTGTTACTTTATTACACATGCTATTCCTTTGTATTAATGGATACCAATTCTCATGTTTTTTTATCAGCTTTCATTTTCACTATTAAGTACCATATCTCCAATTCTTTGATCTCTTGTTCTTTGATTGATTTCTACTCTCATCTCCCATTCATATGCAATAATGGATGCCACATTCTCTCATTCTTTGAATGATTGATACTCTCATCTGCTCTCATCTGCTATATTGTAGTTCTTATTTTGCATAGGGTCTTTGTTTTTCATCCTAATCTAGAGTTAGTCAACATGAAAAACATTCCAGATCTGTCTTTGGGAATGAACTCATCAGCTTTCACCACTTTGAAATTTCATATTTAATAATAGATAATGCAGAAATATTGCACCTAATATTTGGAACTCAAATGGCATTTAAAAGAACTTCATAATAGCATAAAATTTCATGCTGCTTAAGCTTATTGGAACATTTGCCTTGTTTAAGTCTTCATCCTCTATTTGCATCAAATGTGCAAGGCTTGCTTCCATTGCCTTGTTGTAGAACTGATGTAAAACTAGACGAAAGTGCTCAAGCACAAAGTCGGGGTGTGTAAGGGAATCAAGTACAAAGTGCAAAGAGCTGGATTTCCAAATAAACAAAGACACGATACCAATTGCTACAAGAATTGAAGAGTTGTATCCACCTACTATCCAGAGATTTGAGATTGCCCACTACATGTTGCAATTTCTTGTCATGTTGGTATGGAGAGTGGATAATAGACGCTTGGTGATGTAAAATTGCTTTTTGAGGTGACAGTGCAGAGACGTCCCAAGGAAGATGTCTTTTGTTTATCACATGAGTTTGCTCTTTTTGATTTCATTGATCACTGGCTTCACATTGAGTCTCAGTAGTTCACAATAACTGAACGTGAAGTGACTGATCAGTTTTCACTGATTCTAACACCCAAGATGGTTGGGTAGAACCTTCTTATCGTTAGCTTCCAGTTAATGCACTAATTTTTAAGAACTTGAGTTTTTTAATCCAGGTAAAAGAATCACAAAACATCCTTTTAGTCACCGATACTTTAATTTGAACAGCAACAAATTTCTGACCCCTAAATTTCTGACGTCGTAATCTTCTTGTCAATATGGGACAAGCTGCGGGTTCAAAGTTACTACTTTCTGCAGTTCCCCACTTTCTCATAGCTTAAAGTGAATAAAATCTCCCGAGTTCATCAATTGCTTGCTAGCTTGTAGAACCCATGCAAAGCACAAGTCACAACCACGATTCTTTGTCAAAGCCACCTCGATACATTCTCTCTTGGCAAGTCCCGGTTCACTAATTGGTGATCAAAATTCAGTCGGTTTTTTATGAAACTATGGTACTGTCATAGTTACAAGCCAGTGCTCAAGTAATTAATACCTCGCTAGTTGGCGGATTTTTCATTATCCTTATTTAATTGTATACATCTTTCATCTCTATATTCTCAAGTATACTATCCTGTATCAAATCTAGTTGT
Organism: Lunularia cruciata; assembly: GCA_948567375.1. Classification (NCBI taxonomy): domain Eukaryota; kingdom Viridiplantae; phylum Streptophyta; class Marchantiopsida; order Lunulariales; family Lunulariaceae; genus Lunularia; species Lunularia cruciata. Next base: position 14,181,737 of record OX419757.1, on the reverse strand, counting down.
TTCTTAAACAACTATTGTTTCTTATACAAGAATGTCAAGTTCATCTCAAAATAAGATTAAGCACGTGTAACATCCTAATACTAACAAATCAACTAAGTGAAATTACAATATAGTAGCTTTTGGATGTATCATTGGATTAGATGAGACAACTCGCCAGTCGTATGACAACTGAATAATTCTGCAATATTGTGTTTTGAAATTGGGTGAATCATTAAAGCTACTTGGAAGAAAGGTCAGTGAAACATCTATCCTCTCTATTGATCTTCATCTCTCGCCACCTAATCTTGCTCTACTAGAGATGGATAAGTCTACGAACTGGTGGCCAGATCATCAGATACAGATAAGTTTACTGCACCACTGCCAGTGTCATTTTCCTGCCGGAAACCTACTACGTACGACGAAGTATGAATCGTCTGACGTGGTCAGCATACAGTAGTTGCCGGTGAAATCTTGCTCCTACCTTCTGGCAACAAATACCACTGTACATAAAACGAAAAGGGAGGGCGACTGCGTATAAATATACGGGTTATAACATAGAAACAATACGACGACGGGAACGACGTGAACTTTGAGCCTCTCAATGTCGCAAATTCGCAATCGACAGTAGTAGGTGGACGGACGGTTCCGTTTATATTCACGGAGAAGCCGGAATGGCGGCAAAGACTGATGGAAGACCACAGCTGCGTACTATAGAGCAGGTGAAGTATAGTTCCGTTACTATAGGTATCTTCCTGGTACCAATGACCTGGATCCAGACCAGCTTCGTTTCCGGCTGTGCGGAAACGAAGCCGCGGACATATACGTGTTGACAGGAAGCGAAATCGCAAGAAACACAATTTGGTCATAGCAGTTGGCCAGAAAGGTAAACAGGGAGATTCAGGTATAAACTGCACACACAGATCAAACGGTTCGGATTCCTGGATCTTCTTGGTTTAAGGGCATAAGGTGGTATATCCTCAGGTTACATCTCCACGAATGGGACTAAGCCCAGCAGTCCTAAAACGATTGACAGCGAGAAATGGTCGTGAGCAGGTATACATGTGTCAATGTCGGGTGCCAGTTTTGGTGGAGAAGAGCCGAAGCACCCGTATAGGAGGAGGACCGTGGAAAAATGTAAATGCAAAAGGCTCGAGAAGTCGTTCGTGAAGTGGAACTGATGGGAGGATCGGCATATTTCAAGGTATAAACCTTCTATCGCTCGAATAATGGGATAATATTGGTCTCATTCTTCGAGCTTGTGTGCCACCTTACCTATGCATCAGCTTCTTTGTGCTCCCCGCGTAGACCAGCCACCCCTTCAGAATCATACTCTTCAGACTGCCGTTCCTACTCATTCCGAGCCTATGCGATGACCCTACAAGACAATGAAAAGAATCCGAGGGCGGCACAGATGTGAAGCGGAAGAGCATCAGTTGAGGGTCTCTGCCTACTAATACCTTGTTTCAACAGTTTAAACCCCATAGAAGCTCTTCTCTTGGGTTTCGTGCTCGTTTCTCTTTTGCACTTCTTGGTGTCTTCTTCTATTCTTTTTTCCTTTTCCTTCGGGATATATTCCATGCTCTTTTGGGGCTTCTGGTTATTTAACTATTAGAAGCCTCCTCTTTGGACTTGGGTCTCCTTTTTCTCTTTGGGCTTTGGGCCCCTGGTCGTTTTCCTTTTTGCACTTAATGGCGCCATGCATTCCTATTTCTATTCACTTCGGGATATACTACTTGGTCTCTTTTGGGGCTTCTAGTTATCAAACTCATGTGCCCGACCAGGGTGGGTCAGTTCCGTAGGAAGTAATTCATCAAGAAAAATGAACAGCAGGTGAAGCCAAAAATTGCTGCCATTAGGTCGATAGGGGCTTGCTTAAGGCATAAAATGTATAACACAAAGTTCAGGAAAGATATCAATATTAGGACACTCACTAAGACATTCGCATAGATTCCAACAGACCTGAATAGAGATCCTCTTTCCTTTTTTCTTGCATGCTTATGAGGTGATCCTCTCCTGCACGAGTTATCCGCTTGTAGAAGGCAGGTACGAGAATGAAGTTGGTATTTACTGGTGGAGTATGGTCAGCATACCTATGCTATTGCAAGGTTTCGACTCTTGTGACCAGTTGATGGGGTTATCAACGCATCAACGAAAAGATCTGAATGTGAAATAAAAGTTTAGACCAAAAGCAGTTGTGATAAGATTGAGGTATAAGTAGAGACCGTATCCAGAAATGTTGAGCCGAAAATGTTCCTAGTAGTAAGAAGTCTATGCGCGCCTACGTCATATAACAACTGGCGGCATAATCATTTAGTTCCTAGGTCTACACTACACTCTCTCCTGGGAAAGAACATGCAAGAACCATTGGTGCTACTGAACTTATGACCAGGTGAAAGAAACAATCTAACTGGTGAATCAAGATACAGGCTGGACCTATACTCCAGGTTATGATGATTTACATAATATCTCCTTCTGCACAAGTTGCACTGTAGGACCGCAGCGAATGATCAAGTTGATCGGAATTACACGACATATCTGCAGTGTTGTCCACCAAACTATTTTGTGCATTTTCAAAAAGAAATGTTAGTTCTTCCGGTAGACTTGTCTTTTCCTTTCGGGGTATACTATTTGGCTCGGTTTCTTCTATTACTCATAAGACTGCGCGATACCTGATGTGTGAAGTTCAGAGAGAAATTCAGTTCACCCGAGGTTCACTGACAACCTTCACCTCGCTCTTAGTTGTTCTGGTTCACACTACTAGTGACCTTTTGACCAGATCGGAGTTTAGCAGTGCTTCATGCCAGAAGTCCGAATGAATCAAGACATATTTTGCACAAGGTATGCACACCTTAGAAACAGCCTCCTTAGCAGTTAACTGGCTACGTCTAACAAGCAAGCACATGAGAAAGTCTAAGGTCAACGTATATAAGACGACAGTAAGTTTGATATCATCAGATGAGTCGAGATGCTAATCAATCACGATGTGAGAAACTTAAACCTATGACTCTTTGTTTTTATCAACAAAACAGTGGTGCCAAAAACAGAGCCAAAATCACCTACCGTAACTCTTCAAGATCCACTTGATTAGGCAATCCAAGGGCTTGCTGTTACTCCTCTTTCGTAACCACATAAACCAAGTCAAAAGTCAATGTACTACTCTAAGTAGTGATCAGTACAACGATTCCTGTTCTATATGGCAGAGAACCCTTCCGGTTCAGGCTAGAATTCGCAATGCTGTCATCCATCACAAGATCCATGTACTTTGGCGATAGAACTAAACTAACTGTTGTTTTCTCCATGTTCCAATTCAACACCACTCAGTGACAAGGAAGTCGAAACTAGGTCATGAAATTCGTCGTTTGCTAAAGCTCATCCTTCTTATGACATAAGGCACTCAGACTCTGCACACTCATCTTTGCCTTCCCCGGAAATGCCGAATACAGATCATAACTACAAGAATTTGCAGACAGCCAGATATTTCAATTTCTCGCTGTTTGGGTGAGAAGAGAAAAGTCTTACCACTGTATCCGCTATCTGCGAGGTCGCGCACCTCATCTTACCACCTCCCACTCCTGAATTCCCTGCTCTTTTGTGCAGAATTAGTACGTGGGACCAGAACTCAAACATTGTTAATTTTTATAAAAGACTTAAGATCTAATTATACATTAAATCATTTGAGAGCTAATGACAAAATCGAATCTAGATACTATGAGCTCAGCGAACCTCTCCAAAAATACTTTTTCTGAGTTCTTGGTTGTTCTATACCGACCGCTGGGTTATGCTTTAGAAGTTAAGAATATCTAACATACGTTTATGTATATATCAATTTTTAGCTATTATTTGTTAAGATTGCCAACTAAAGCTGATGCAATCATATTGTGCGAGTGGAAAGTCTTTTCAAGTTTTGCATCTACATCTAAAATTATCACATGTATATTAATTTGTTTAGGGCTCTAAGTGTGAAGTAATATGATAACATAATCCTCGGCTCCCAAAACATAATTTCACAGGAACGTAAAAGAACCAATATTCCATGTTTTTTTTCCATTAAATTGCATCTTTTTATTATGACGGTCGGATAAGTGCAACATCCACGTTTTCGACGTAAGCTTTGCAGCATCGCCATCAATGCGGAGTGGACAGTATTTAATCTAGCTTGGTGAATAGTAGGGTGGCCAAATGCTGTGTTCGTCATCACGTACAAATCTACTTAAAGTCTTGAATTATCGTCAAAATCGCATAATAATTTGTCACATGTTCTATGTGGTCTCCTTTCCCCTTTTACTGTAATTGGTACAACTTCTTTTATCAATTCAACTCTTTACTCTAGTGGGGCTTAGCCTGATTTTACCTCTCACCTTTGTACGGCTTGGTGGGGATTTTCCCCATCCACCCTGTTTTCTGCGCGGTCGCTGTTTTCTTTATGGGAACAAATAGGAATATTACGTATAAAATATATTAATTTGATTATGGCCAACAACTTGCACTAAATTACCAAGATATATGTGTGTATTGTTCTCAATATATACTTATTAACATCTTTAAATAATTCATAAAAGTATACAAGAAGATTTGAAATGTTAGAGTGTATTGGTAAATACCTTTTAACACTTTAATAATCATACTATCATCAATAGACATGAAAAGAAGTAGATTCAGATATTAGGAAGAAATATTGCTTGGGGTTTATATTTCGCCTCACCCCTTGTATTCATCACTAATCATACTATTACAAGTGAAATAGGAAGAGATACTTAAGTATCACCCACGAATATTATACTATTGGGGCTTAGGCCCATTTTACCTCTTATGTTTTATCCTTATGCGGCTTGATGGAGTCTGTCCTCGATTCTTGTTAACCACCATGATCACCCTTTTCAAATTTAAATATCAGCTTATATCAATAAAACGCTCAACATCAATTTTAACGGGTATTTTCCAAATAAAAGTATGGAATCCTTTAAAATGGGTTGAATTTTATTTAAGAATCTTATTCAAATATTATTAACATTTAAATTTCTACTAATGACAAACTATTTTTCATCTAAAAAGTAATATTTTCATCTAGCGGTTTTATATAAAATATATAAACATTGGAAAAGTTATCGTGAGTAAAATATTCAACTAGACGAGATGATTGCATTATCCAGTCAGTCTATTAATTTTTTAAGTAGAACTCAAAAGAAACAAAAGACTCAAAAAACAAACTCAAAAGAAATTTTTTTAAGTAGAACTCAAACAAATAAATTTATGGGACATTTGCAAAACAAACTGTAAAATCTTTAAGACTATTTGAAACAATGACTGTAATACCCAAGGGTATTTAACATATTATCATGTAAAATAATCTCAATTAAAAATTACATTAGACACCAAGATGTAAGAAAATGTAAGAATAAAAAAGTCGCAATCGTTATCGCTAAGATATTTCAGAACCCAAAATTCTATAAACCCCCAAAAGGATTTTGCCACATAAATAATCTCTTGCTTATATAGTAAAAATCAGATCATGATCTAACATTGAGTTTCGCAAACTATTACCACTACTTTTAAAATTATTAATTGACCTTCAAGCAAAGTTTACCACCAAAAGCAATTTCTCGCTCGGCGAGTCACTTCAATTACACCATCCTAAGCGTCAACTCTATTTCATGAGGTATTATATTTTATTCACAATTAATTATTTATCACCTATTTTCATGAGTGGTATACTTAGTTGAGACTCAATTAATTGTCACGCTGTGGTCCGGCGTGTATGAGGTAAAAGGTTTAGGAAAAAAATGGCATGACCCAAGATTATCATATCAAACCAATTGATTATAATTATCCAAAAATCCCTGTTTATTCAAAATATTAGTTGAGAGCGATAAATATACCGAATTAACAAATAAAGTAATATGGTTAATTCTCTACTTGTTTTGCAGAAATATTTCGTGTATAAGAGGACCAAAGACTAAAAAATTTTATAAACTGATATCGTTAGAAGAGCTATAAAATTAACAGCAAAATTTATTCCAAAGAGTATCGCACATCCACTTCCAATATATGCACGGTCCAAACATCAAAATTGGTCGTCACGTAAGACCAATGTTGCTTTGAAATTACATTTGTTCTTAAGCCTCTACTTCTTATTCACTAATAATCTATGGTGTCTTTTTACCGATGACGATCGAAACAAACATAGTGACTAGCATAAGCTAATTGGCAATCAAGACAAATACTAGTAACTCTTAGGCTGTGTATTTAAATCAAGTGAATTTTAATACATTTACAGGGCATTAACTGACCAAAGTTGTTAGATTGACACCTCCGGACATCCTTGGCTTTAAAACTAAGAATTTGCAAATTATAAATTAACATATTAGGCGAGGTTTCAAGCGGTAACGATTCAACAAACTTGAGTTGTCCATGTACCAACTTTAGGTATCAATTTAGTAATTTACCCATATGCATATTCCTATTTATGTTTTTTTAGTACAATTGCTGAAGTTTCCATGTATAAGTTGTAAAGTGCATACATATTAAAAAATATCCTTTGCAACTAACTTTAATTTTTCAGCCTAAGCCTTGATATATTAGTTACTGAAAGTTATATACTTTATAAGTACCACATATTCGATGTTCCTCGCATAGTTCTTAACACTTCGAAATGTATGGAAAAGTACCTAGCTTATATACGAAACATAGAGTTCGCATTTTACACTTACCAAACGTAAAATACGTGTTTAACCAACGTGAGCTATCTTTAAGCTATTTTCTCTGCGCCTTAAAGCAAAGATACTGATTAAAGCTACACTAAATAAATATTGCAAAATTTTCAAGATAAATTAATTCTCTACCTATAGAGTTCGTTTTAATTGGAAGCAGGTTATTTTGCCTATGGCAATCTGTACGTTTGTTCTCATGTACAGAACTTTCTCACTTCGCGTCAAAGGGGGAAGTGAAAAACGCGTTTTTCACTTCCGTTATGGTATCGTGCGGAAAACCTTTACGGGTTGGGTAAGGGGTACGCGATCTGGCTCACAAGATCTGGTCTGTTCATAACGGGTTTCGTTTTAAAGTTTTCGGTGTCAATAAAATATATTTATTATATATTTTGTAGATTATTATGGAGTGTAAAAGCGGTGTTTGAATTTTATGAAAAGTATATTCGTAACTTTATACACTTTAATGAGTCAAATGTTTTTACTAATTTATAAAATTTTAAATAAATTATGAATTATAAAATCTTCTATAAAATTATAACAAAATTTGAAGGACCATTCTTAAATAATATTGATTCAAATTACTCGATCGATCAATAAATTCACGGATAACTTACGAGGTCTCTATCTACAATAAATCCAAGAGTAAAACCTTCTACATGCATAGTAAGTTATAGGGTATGAAAACGATGATCTGTCAGGTTGTTATGAATTTAATATAAAATTTTAATTAAAATTGACTTGTGAAAATTGACTAATATATATTATTATTATTCCAAATTCACTTTATTTGTAAAATTGAATAACATATGTCACTGGTCCAAACTCATTGTATTGTGTTCGAGGCACACGATGCACTTTTACGCAACATGACCTTCAATATACACTAGCGATAAATGTAACTACTCGATGGTCACTTAATCAATCCCGCTACCCTCACCTAAATGAAAGGATCCGTAAAGATTCCACTCTCTAAACAAATGTTTATGGACCTTTTCATTTTTGCGCTAGTTTTCTTTCCCGTAAAATAGTTTACGAAATGTATGGGAACTTTCATGGACAGTTACCGTACATTTTGTTTTTCAAACCCCAATGAAGTAATAAGAGGGATGAAAGCAGTGAAGTAGGTAAAGTTGGCTTCTCTCAACATTTGACAGTTGATGCTCTCAACCTCGGCAAAGTTAGAAAGATGGAGTGATTCATTCTGAAACATCCAAGATCGTCACAAAGTATTACGTAAATATTAGTTTTTAACGAAAGAGTCGTGTCAAATCTTTCAGATCTCGTTTTTCTCGTCATAAAATGAGGCCCCTTATCGTGCAATGCATTACCATCTACTTGCAATCAATCAAACTTTTTATTGAAGCATGTCCTTCACCAACAACAATACTACTCTGGCCAGACTGCTTTTGAAGTTCTCGAGCTGCAAGCATAGTTGCTAATCTGTCCTCCATCCCATCGGAAATGGCTATTCATCGTGTGATTTACAGTAGAAACGTCAATTGAGAATTCTAGTCAATGTTGATACACGCAGTTTTAAAATATCATCGAGTGTGAGCAGTGTGTGAAGGACTTATTACTGCATCATGTCTAGAACCTCTTTGATGAGATACCCATGTCGGAATCGAACTCAAAAGCCTACTCGTAGAAAGCTTTCTGTCTCTAGTTGCAGGCTGAAAAAGGAGGAAGACGTGAATCTTCTACCTTGTAACGTTGGGTGATCTTCCTGCTAATATTACGCTTTGCGCGTGGAGTACGACGATGTTCTCACCCCCAATTAGACAAGAATGTGGGAATCCTTTCGCATCTTCATAGAAAGATAAGTCTTTAGAGACCAGTTTTGCGGCTAGCTGGTTGACTATCTGATATGATTTAAATCTTCTTGGGCCCAGGTCTCTTTGTCTTTGTCTTGACGGGTCCAGTTGAGAAGGTTTGAAAATCTGGAGCGCAGGACTCTGCTGTGCATGAAATATATAACTCAAGTGGGTGTTGTTCTTGTCTTGGACGTTGATTCACTCTCAGGAGAATGAATCACGGTGTAAACGGACTCACAGTATAATCTACCGTGTAAACTCATGCAATCGACTGATTGATTGCTGCATATTCTCCTGACGGTACGAAACTTTTGAATAATTCGCGTTCATAACACATGATATATCTAGGTCAGTTGAATTCGGTCGTACGATGTAGACACCGTTATAGAGAGTCATCACAATTTCGTCCGCATTCACAAGCGGCCAACTCGTCCCGTAGTACCGAGAGAGAAGCATATCATTCGATGGAGACCAACTGATTGCATAAAGCATGACTCTGTTGACATATCAAAGTATGTTGCCCGAACAGGTTGACTGAAAATGGAAACTAACGATTTTGAACGGTCAGACAGAAAAGAAAAATGTAGCAGGGCGATTGGAGCTTTTCATATGGACTGCTGTAGTGACAGCAATATGGTTGGTATCAAGTAACAGTGTCATGTGAGTGGCACTTTTATCATCGGGTAGATTTTGAAAGGTCAGAAAGAAATGACAGATGTAGCCAGGGGATTGCAATTTGATATGGATGTTTTGGCATGACCTTTTGGTATCACAGATATATCGTTGGTGTCAGATAAGAAGGTGTCATGTGAGTGACAGTTTTATCATGGAACAATGTGCGTGCAGGTAATTAAGATAAGGTTGAGGAACCGTTAACTTCGGTGTCAACTTCTGAACTTTCCGCGTAAATTATCCAATTGCGCTATATGGCAGCCACTTCCTGTACATAAGTGGGGCTGGAGGCTCTTATTGCAGTTTGTGTCCAAAACGCACGGGTGTTGACTCTACGACATGCTGTCTCTTGTAACTTGGCGGTAAATCTACTAAACACATGTACTGTAACGTGGCGCAGATTTGCTCGGCATGGTGTTTAGGTTCTGCTCGAATGCAGCAACATCATTTTTGGATCGTGCTGGTGACACAACAGGGGGGTTCAGATTAAACGCGATGGTGCAGTATTATGACATCTATAGCAAAATTTTAAAGTGTGATTGTACAATAAGTGAACTGACAATAGGGGAGTGTCCCATAAATTGAGATAAACAATTTAGGGGATGGGAGTTTCAGTTAGGAATATTTGCAGGCCGGCCAAATCAATGATTTCATTACTGAAATCACGACATAGATTAGGTGAGAAAAAGAGGATTATGAACTCAAAGAGTGACACCCGAAGAGAGTGAGAATTATAGAGTTGACAAGAAGAGGCTCCAAGTTAATTGCCAAGTGAAATCCAGAATTTAAATTCTTGCCTCTTCAAATTCTTCTTTCATGTGCGGTCTTAAACTTGTTTGGCAAAGATTTAAACTCTAGACTAAAAATGAAAAACCACTTGTGAAACAACAAGAGAAATTTATACCACTAGCATTTGCACCACAAGAATCAATCAGAGAAAGCTAGCATGACCTTGATAGAATGTGGCTCTGAAACACTTGCAATTCATCGAAGATTTGCAATTGATTACAATGGATAATTTTAATTAGAGCAATTGCAATTCCATTGCTTCATCTCATTCTATTTCAATGTCGGGTACCAATTCTCTAGCACTATCTTATCCACTCGCCAATATTTTCAATAGCTCTAGAGTAGATAGCTCCATCAACTCTTCATCTCATTCTATTTCAATGTTGTGCACCAATTCTCAAGCACTATCCAATTCACTCGCAATTTGAGCTCTAGAGTAGATAGCTCCATCAATTCCCAAATTGCAAACATCACCAAGATTCCAAGAGCTATTGAAAATAATATTAGAGTAGAAAAAAGCCTAAGTGTAAAAGTGCAAGGAAGACCAATTGTGTATGATTTGCAATCATTATATATAATACTAGAATTAATTGGAGGAAGAAGGCACTTCAAACATATTAATGGTGGTAATTGCAAGAAGCCTATTCAAAAGATGAATGCGCTTAGTTACGTGACCACTTATCTTGTGCACCACAAGAGAGGATTTCCAATGACGGTAATTAGCGACAAATTGTATAAGAAGTGTGCAAGATATATGAAGTCTTACTAGGAAGCAAAGGCATGGAAAACCAAGAATATCGCAAAAGGACTTATTGACAAGGGTTTTAAACAAGGATGGAGAATAATAGAGGATAAGTTAAATCATATTGATCCATGCTTTGATCAAATGGATTTGATGTTATGCACATATATCTCCTCCTGCTCTAGTTAATATTGGAAGTGGTGTTGTAGAAAATATTGTAGATGGAGATGATGTTCAAGTGGTGCATAAACCCAAGGAGGAAGGGGTACACTTAGGTCCTAATGGTTGGGAGAATGGAGCACAAGAAATGGTGGAAGGTTTACCTAGGTTGGGAGTGTAGTCAATTCCATTCTCAAATTGTCCAAAGGACTCGAGGGTTAGATTCCATGATGTGTTCAAAGAAGAGAGTTGAGCAAGGGAGTCCTAATAGTTCCAAAAGACTGAGCTCCACCAAAGGAAGAGATTGCATCTTGAGAAGGAGGAAGTGAATCTTACAAGAGAAGAAAGATCTCCAAATTGAATACGAAGATGACTCATGCAATGGCTACTTTGTCACAAGATTTAGCAAACTGTAGTAAATGGAATAATGAATATATAGAAGCCCAAGAGAGATGTATGATAACAAAGATAGAGGCTTAAAAGTTTGCAAAACTGGAGAAACATAAGTACCTTATAGTTGTCAAGAAGAAGAAGGTGGAAGTGGAGCAAATATTTTGTATAGCAAAAATAAGGTCTAAAGTGGATAAACTAAGTATCAAGGATAGCAATGCTAAATCAAACAGATTTTATTCCATGACTCTTGAATTAGCTAAATCTAGGAAGATGCCCGATGAGAGAAAGAGTATAATTACATTATCGTCTAAGAAAGATTTGCATCCATATAGAATGGGTGGTAATATAGTTTATGTTGTTGTAGATCCTAAATGCCTTGTGATCAATAACAACTTTGAGGATGGAGAAAAGAATGAGATGTAGAGTAAAAGTTGTACACCAAATTATAATCTAAATGGAATCATGTATTTATTATTTTTCACCATATTGATATGCATGTACAATTTCCATATATATTTCTGCATTCTATGTTGATGCGGCTGCAATATTGTTTCCATGAGCTCAAGGACAAGTTGAACGGTGGAATTCTTAGTATTCTTGATGATGTTATGGTGATGTCACTACATTCTAGACAAGTAAAAAAATCTGTTTTCTTGTTTTTTTCCCATCTATGGAAAAAGGCTTGAAGTTTTGATATGCCCTTATTGTGTGATTCCCATCAAGAATTATGCATTTGTTGAAGAGAATGGAATTTGAGAAGTTATAGCTGATTGTAATGCTATCTATCAATATTAGAGTCGAATACATTTACCATTGTAGAATTTTATCACATAAGGCTCTTCTTGGATCAACTCCCCTAGGTTTGAAACTCGAGATGTAAACTTGATCAATTATGTATTCTGCATTGATTATACAAACCGTGCTAGCTGCTCAAGCTTGCATAATTTTCCAATCTCTAATATCTCTTAATTATTATGCTTATCTTAATCTTCTATCTTCTTATAAGTTTAGATATTATGTTGTAGTTTTAGAGCAGTATATTGATTTTTTTTTATCTTATTCTAGTTTTCTATCAATTGATTGTTGTGAATTCTTCTTATAGTTTTAGAGAGTTCTCTTATCAACATATTCACTAGAATAAAACAAAAGGCAACAAAAAGGAAGAAGAATTTAGAACTTAAATAAGGAGTAAGGTGCATAATGAGTGTATAAAATAAATAAATCAATATGTACACTCATTTGTATGTACATATGTACACAAATAAGTACAATGTATGGCTATGCAATGATTGAATACCATGGTACAATAGTGCATCATTGAGTCTCTAATAGAGGATGCAATGTAGAAAGAAAGGACAATATGTCCACATTCATAACCTCTCATCCAAATGCATGGTACTCTCACAATGCTAAAATATCATATATATAAATCAATAAATTTTACTATAATTTGTAAATCTATTGGAGGTCCATTCCTCCTCCAAAACCATAATAGAAGGCTCCAAGATACTCTAATCTATCTATAGGAGCATTGGAGGTCACTATCACTAGAAGTATGCTAATGATGTGTATGAATAGGACTGATCTAAGAGGATGGATTATACCATGGAGGTGGTTTCTACGATAAGTTAGAGCATCACTATCAACTATCAATATGCCCCTAATAGAAAAACCTAAAGATATAAATGTGCTATAAGGTCTCACCGTATAACTTCTATATTGGTCCAAGAACCTATCCTTCTCACTAAAGCATGCTATGATCTACAAGCCAATGTGTACTCTAGGTAGTAGGAAACCAAGATCCCACATGGACCATAATAGCTGCTCCACCTCCCTCTTTGGGCTACTAGTACCTATGATAATCTCAAAGTGTGTCACACAATATTCCATAAACTCTCTAACTCCAAGCTGGGAAATATACCACAAAGCATTACTCATTGTGTTATAGCTTCATCCTTTCCTCATGGTCCATGCACACCAATCCAAGAACATAGGATGAGTAGGAACTCTCATGTTTGCTAAACATCCCACATCTAGAACCAGAATCTTCTTCCTCACATCAGTATGATAAAGGATACAATGTATGAATACTCTAGATAAAATCATCCTCTCTCTCAAATCTTTGATCATAGATACCTCATTCCAAGGATACCTTCTTGAAGCCACAATATCTCCTCAATAGTACCTCTCAAACAAGGTGTGGATGCAAGATCATCTAAAGTGCATGGTCTTTAAGACACAATCTCTATATTAGTCATGTGCAAATAAGGCTACTACTTAGGCTTGCTGATAAGAGACAACAACATCTATGTACCCCAAGCGGCTATCAAAGGAGTATGAGTTTCATGAGAATGCATCTTTATACCACTAGTATGAGACCCTCTAGTGACTCTTATTATACTCAAGGTTTGAGTCTCTATATGCACTACAAGATTTGTAGAAGGATATCTCCTAGCTTCCTACCCTACTAGTATGATCATCAATCTGAATCCCCACATGCAAAGGAGGAAAGGCCCAAGGGTAACGTAACCTCTCTACCTCAAGCCAAGTATTTGCCTCCTCACAAGCTCCCTAGTCCTATCACTAACCTTGGCTTCCTTCTCCCTCATAACCCTAACTAACTTAACCAATCTCTCAACTCTAATACTCTAATACTCTAATACATTAGGTTTTTGCATGAAGCTAATGATGGTGGCAATTTTTAAGAAATTGCAATTTTGGCATTTGAAAATTTTACATTTTGACACAAATTGAGTGAATTGACTAGTAGATTGAATGTTATCCTACATGAGGATGTGGAAAGCAGCTCCCAATTTTAACTTTGAGACACAATGGATTGAGGTCAATTCATTTGATATGGTTCATTGAGGTCTTGATATGGTGCTTATCTATCAAACACCATGCAATCTATGTTTTGGAATCCTTGAGAGTGTGAAACTCAATCATGCAAGCACCTTCTTGGATCTCCTCCATTTGATCTTCCTCTAGAACACTTTGATAATTTGCCATCACCATTGCAAAGTAAGAAATTAATGAAATTGAAAGACAATTCTCTCCCAATGCCTTTTCAAATGTCTCTCTTCCATAGTACCTCAAAACCCTCTTTTTTCTTCTCTCTCTCATCTTTTGACAATCTCTCTCTCTCTCTCTCTCTCTCTCTCTCTCTCTCTCTCTCTCTCTCTCTCTCGCTCGCTCTTTGTCACACTCCTCAAATCTTCTTCACCTCTCTATCACACTCCTCAAATATCAAGAATATCTTGAGAATGTGCTTGTTTGAAGGATGAAACAAGGTGACATATTAGCACATAACTTGCATCCCCTAACATATTGTGATTGCTCAAACAAAGTACAAGCTTGAGACTTAAGGTATCAAAATGTAGGATAGGATATGGTTCCTTTTAGGTATACCTCCTTACCTCTAGCTTCCAAAAGGATATATAACATCTATTGATTACTTGTGAATCCTTGGAGTACCAATAGAGTTTGAGGATTTTTTTCAGACTGTCCTTAGATGTTGCACTTGCAAAGAATATTCTTCATTTTGATGACAATCCTTTACAAGAAGATCCATTTGTGGCATTTGGTATATACTCTTCTAGTATTGCTCATCATCCCACTTATCTACTTCATATGATTTTCCCTTCTCTAGACCTTCCTATCAGTTTTTGATAAGAGGATCATGAGAATCTTTGGTGATAATATTGGATCATGGCCTTTTGAGTATGACAAAGAGGATTGGCCTTGTAGATAGACATCTCTATTGATCTTGTGCAAAGGGGTTATTATTTACTAAGGAGATGGCATTTATGGTATTTATGGCAATTTTGTACTCTCTCAACACCTAAAACCTCCCAAATCCTGTATATGTAAAAGACCAAAGAGAGAAATAAGAGAATGGAAGACCGGAGTGAAAGATCATATTATGACACTTGAATGAGGGAATTCTGAATGCCTAACATGAGCTTAAACTTTGGTATTTATAGGGAAATATATAAGGCTCTTGAGAAGCTTCTCAAAAAGCTTCCTCAAAGCCACTCTCTTAAAGTGCAAGTCAAACTTACTCAGAACCTTCCTTCTAGAAGCCGCCTACTTGGCATGCAAGCTAAACTAGCCAAGAAGCTTCCCAAGAAGCTTCCTTGTATGAGTCACTACTTGGTATGCACGTTACCCAATATTTGGAAGGTACCAAGAAGCTTCATAGATGCTTCTAGAATATTCTTGGCTAATTTGATCTATTTGCTACTTCATTAGTCTTGACTAACTCGTCAGTGAATTCCATATTGTTACAAATTCCCCCACTACTAGTTGGTAACGTACTTGTCACCATTGAAGCTTCAAACTCTTGGATGGCTGTTTGTGCATTTTGGAGATGACAAAGAGGCTCCCAAGTGGCATCATGGAAGGAATACCCTTTCCAAAGGACCTTGTACTCCATATATTGTTAGCAATCATGTTGAGTGTGACAATATGCAAGGATACAATCAACTTTATACTCTTCATGATTGTTGATAGGCACAAGAGGAGGAGGGGGTTGGACACGAGAGGAAAAGGAAGATATATTAGAAACAAAAGGGTTTAAGCTTAGGAATGTGAAAGACAATGTAGCAATACAGAGTTTACCAATGAGTTAGTCAAAGCTAACAAAATAGCAAAAAGGCAAATTGGCCTAGAATATGTTAGGAGTATCAAGGAAGCTATGTGGTACTTTCCAAGTATTGAGTAATGTGCATACCGAGTGGTGATTTCTAGGAGGAAGTTCTTAGGAAGCTTCTTGGGAAGCTTCTTGGCTAGCTTAGCTTGCACCCCAAGTAGGTAGCTTCTAGAAGCTTCTAAGTAGCTTAGCTTGCATGCCATATAGGCAGCTTCTAGAAAGAAGCTTCTTGGTTAACTTGGCTTGCACTCCAAGAAAACGGCTTAAGGAAGCTTCTCAAGAGCCTTGTATTCTCCCTATAAATACCAAAGTCCAAGCTCATGCTAGGTATTTGGAATTTCCCTCTTTCAAGAGTTTCATTGTGATCTTTCACTTTCCATTCTCTTATTTCTTTCCTCAGTCTTTTACATTGGTATTAGAGCGGGAATGGAATGGATGGAATTTATGGACCAAAAAATCCATTTTTGCCAAACCATTGGGATTTGTGTTTTTGTACTACCCAAGCATCATATCACATAGTTCATCACCTCATGCCTTGGGAAGAATGTTTTGAATGAGATCACCTTGTTTGAGGAACGCTTGGTAATTTTGGTTGTAACTTATAGAGAACAATGGACGTGTTGCATATATATGATAATTTAGATAAACTAGGAGTAGTGTGATAGAGTTATAGCCATGATATCAATGCCCAAGGTTTTTATTGCTATGTAATAACAAATTGAGCACCTTATTCAATTGTTGGATGAACAAGACCATCAACAACATGAGCATGTAGAGAGAGCACCAACTCAAGAAGGAGAATACCAAATCCAATTTCCAAAACCTAAAGTATTTGATGAACAAGAATCTCCGAAGCATAGTGGAGAATTTTGTATTTGACGGTGAACATTATTTTCTGGCTACAAATCTTCAAGATTAACAGAAACATTCTCTTAGCTTCAAGCCAATTGGATGGAGCGGCAAAATTATGGTGGTAATTCCAACTGGAGTGAGCTGAGCAGCAGTTTGTTGCACCAATCCTAACATGAGAAGAATTCAAGGGTGCAATAATTGGGCAATTCCAAACAATAAATGCCACACAAGCTGCACAAGATAAGTTTGTAGAGTTGAAGCAAATTGGTTCTATAAGAAGCTACATCATGCAATTCCAAAACACCATTATGTAAATTCTAAATATATTGGGCAGTAAAACTTTGGATCAATTTGTGTGGGGCATTAAGTCATGAACCAAATTGGGAGTAATTATGCAAGAGCCAAAACACTTGGAAGAAGCCATGTAGTTGGTTGAGCACTTTGATTCCTTGGTTGCAACAACTTGGTCTCAACCTCAACTTTCACAAAACCTACCAACACATTACACATGGATGGAAGAGCCAACACCAATGGAGATACTATTCAATAGAGACTACATGGCATAGTAGATCTGGAAAGATTATGGTAAAATAGTGATTGCTTTTATTGTCACTAAATTGGACATCACATTGCTGAATGTCCACTCAAGAATGTGCGGTCTCAACAAAATTGCCCAAATGGAGTTTGTGGAGCAAAATGATCAAGGAAAGTAGGAATCCACATAGTAGATCTTGAGCTATCTACTAGGAACTTGATTAGTTCCCACGGGGATTGAAGGCTTGACTTATGCAAGTTTGCTTCACTTGCAAGATATGATATCTTATCATAGATGTAGGATTTTGGTTGATTTTAGAAGTTCAAAGAATTGCTTGTCCATGCAATTATCAAAAGAATTAAATATTTCTATCAAGCCAATAATTAGAAGCAAATTGATAATGGTGGATTGTAAAAGACCAAAACCGAGGAGAGAAATAGGAGAATGGAAATTCACATTGGGACACTTGAATGAGGGAAAACTCCGAATGCCTAGCATGAGCTTCGGCCTTGGTATTTATAGGTATCATACAAGTCCCTTGAAGCTTCTCAAGAGGCTTCCTTGAGCCGCTTTCTTGGAGTGCAAGCCAAGTTAACTAGGAAGCTTCTCAAGAAGCTTCCTTCTAGAAGCCGCCTACTTGGCGTGCAAGCTAAGCTAGTTAGAAGCTTCTAGAAGCTTCCTTCTAGAAGCTACCTGCTTAGGGCGCAAGTTAACTAGTTAGGAAGCTTCCTAAGAAGCTTCTTAGATGCTTCTAGAATATTCTGGGCTATTTTGTCTTATTCTCTACTTCGTAAGCTCAACTAACTTCGTCACTAAACTCCATATTGTTACATATTCCCCCGCCGCTAGTTGATGACGTCCTCGTCGCCAATGAAGCTTCGAATTCCTTGATGACCATCTGTGCATTCTGGAGGTGAGAAAGAGGTTCCCATGTAGCATCATGAAGGGGATACCCTTTCCAAAGGACCTTGTACTCCGTATGTTGGTGACGGCCTCGTTGAATATGGCAACGCGCAAGGATACGGTCAACTTCGTACTCCTCATGATCATTGATAGGGACAGGAAGAGGGGGAGGTTGGACTCGAGAGGAAAAGGAAGAAGGGTTAGGAACAAAGGGTTTCAACTTGGAAATATGAAAGACAGGATGGATACGCATGTGACAAGGTAAGGCAAGACGATAAGCAACAGGAGAGATAATGTGGGTGATATCAAAGGGTCCTATCCAATTAGGAGCAAGTTTACGAACTTGGGTATCAAGTGGGAGAGGGAGGTTACTAGAGGATAGCATGACTTTATCACCAACTTCAAAGGTGAGATCACGACGATGATGGTCTGCATATTGTTTTTGGCGATTCTGAGCAACAAGGAGGTGAGATTTGGCTTGTTGGAGAGATTGGGATATAGTGGTCAAGAATGTAGAAGTATGAGGAACCTGAGAGGGAGGGGGAGCAAGAAGAGAATCTGGAACAAGCGGATCTTGGCCAAAATTGAGAAAGAAGGGAGAAAATCCAGTGCTTGCCTGTTTGGAATTGTTGTAGGCAAATTCTGCAGCTGCAAGACATTCATCCCAGTTGGTATGGTGGACATTGACAAAGGCCCGCAACATATCCTCCAATGTTCGATTGGCACGTTCGGTTTGTCCATCAGTTTGAGGATGATAGGCCGTGGACAAAGCAAGCTTGGTGCCGAGTATCTGGAAGAGTGCTTGCCAAAACTTCCCGGTAAATCGAGGATCACGGTCGGAGATGAGTACACGTGGCATCCCATGATGCTTGAAGACATTGTCGAAGTAGATTTGTGCTAAGGTTGGAGCATCCACGGTATCACAGGTTGGTGCCAAGCGGATTTGCTTACTAAGCTTATCCACAAACACCACAATTGCCGTGTGTCCTTGTTTTGTCTTTGGCAAGGATGTGATGAGATCCAAGCTCACATGCTCCCAACAAGCGGATGGAATGGCGAGTGGTTGAAGGAGTCCACTCGGCTTCTGGTTGCTGGCTTTGTTCCGTTGGCAACTCTCACATGATCGGACAAAGTCTTGAACATCTCGTGTCATGTTGGGCCACCACCATTGGCGTTGGAGGGTGCCCAAGGTCTTGTCCACTCCCATGTGCCCAGCTATTGGTAAATCATGGGCTTCTTGAAGGCGCACAAGTCGAAGATCACCTTTGGTTGGAACATAGATCTGGTCTGCATGGAATAAAAGGCCTTCCTTGAAGGAGAAGGTGTTGTACTCCTTGTCGCGTGCTGTTAGACGACCGTGTACCATTTGGAAGAAGGGATCTTGCTGTAAGGCTAACCGAAACTCGTTATGAATCTTGGGATCAATTGACACCGTTGTAATTGCTGCCGTGATGAGAGGAAGAGACTTCAAATCAGGTCATCGTGATAGAGCATCAGGGATGACATGGAACCGACCTGGTTTGTACTCAAGTTTGATGTCGAACAATTGGAGTTGCTCTTCCCATCGATGATGTCGACTCTTCATGTGCTCTAGGTGTAAGGTCTGCAACAATGGCTTGTGATCAGTTCGCATGATCACTTGTTTCCCCAAGAAATAATGCCTCCATACCTTGGTGGCATATACCATTGCAAGTTGTTCCCGATCCCGAGCAGAGTAATTTCTTTCCGCTGTATTTAGTCGGCGAGACACAAAGGCAATTGGATGTAGTCCATCTGGAAATTCTTGTTGCAACACAGCTCCAATTGCAAAGTTAGAAGCATCAAAATCAACCACACAAGGTAGTTGAGGATCATATGGTTGAAGAATAGGTCTTGAAGACACCATATGCTTTAACTTCTGGAATGCTTCTTCATGCTTGGTGGTCCACTGGAAGCTCGAGTTCTTTCCCAAGAGGTCAGTCAATGGTGCAGCCACGTGAGCATAATAGTGGATGAACCGTCGATAAAAACTGGCCAGTCCATTGAATGCTTGTACTTCTGTAGCATCCTTCGGGGTAGGCCAATCAGTAATGGCCTTGATCTTCTCTTCTTCCATCTTGATCCCCTCTGATGAGATCTTATGACCCAAGAAGGTAACCTCCTTCTGCCAAAAAGCACACTTTGACTTCTTGCAGTAAAATTTCCACTGTCGTAGTCGTCTTAGGACTTCTCGCACATGATTCACATGTTCTGCCTCTGTCCTGCTATAGATTAAGATATCATCTAAGAACACCACCACGGACCGATCTAATAGTCCCTCCAACACTCGATGCATCTGATCCATGAAGACTGCTGGAGCATTAGTGAGTCCAAAAGGTAGAACTCTCCACTCAAAATGTCCATACCTTGTGCGAAAAGCAGTCTTTTGCACGTCCTCTCCTTCAATAGGAATTTGCCAATAGCCGCTACGAAGATCCAGCTTGGAAAAGTAGCGTGCTCCACTTAGTTGATCAAGCAGGTCATCGATCCGAGGCAAGGGATATGCATTCTTCACGGTTTGCTTATTGAGCCCACGGTAATCAATACAGAAACGAAGTCCTCCATCCTTCTTTGGAACAAATAGTACCTGTGCTCCCCACGGAGAGGTACTATGTCGTATGAAATCCTTCTCCAACAACTCTGTAAGTGTTGTTCGCAACTCCTCCAACTCCTTTGGTGAGAGCCGATAGATTGGTCTACTCACTGGAGTACTCCCTGGCAATAACTCGATCTTGAAGGGCATACCTCGATCGGAGGGTAATCCCTTTGGCAGATCATCCGGAAACACATCTGCAAACTCCTGAACTATCCAATCAACCATTGCTTGATGCGGCACTTGGCCCTCCTCAGATTGTTCTTGTGCAATCGGCTTGATCCACACCGCGAATACAGACTTATCGTCCTCCAAAGCTTGCTCTATGGCTGCTTCATTCACAAACTTCCCTTCTAGGGACTCATCTCTCTTCCAAGCTTGCTCCATGGTTGCCTTCCTGGCAAACTTCCCATCTTGGGACTCATCTCCCTTCCAGATTCGCTCTATGGCTACCTTCTCGACAAACTTCCCATCTTGGGACTGACTATTCTTAGGTGTCTTACTCAGAGGTGCCAGACAACCTAATCGGAAATTCCTACCTTGGTGTTGTACTTGAATTTGGTGTCGGGTCCAATCAAATTGAACCTTATGACATTCAAGCCAAGGTAGACCTAGAATGATATCATAATGTAGAGGTGCCACTACGAACCTCATACATTCCAAATACTCCTTCCCAATCTTGAAGGTAACAGGATGCAAGGTGCGGAATGCAGAACCCTTTCTACCATCCGCCATCATCAAACTACTTCCAATCACTGGCCTGATAGGAATACCCAATTCCTTTGCCACTTGCATAGACATGCAATTCTCTGAACTTCCAGAATCAACCAAAATTCTACAACCCCGATTAGATATCATACCTTGCAAGTGAAGCAAACTTGCATAGGTCGAGCCTTCAATCCCATTGGAACTAATCAAGCTCCCAGTAGGCGGCTCGAAATCTCCTACAAGGATTCCTCGTTTCCCGGATCATTCCGCTCCACAACCTCCACTTGGGCAACTTGTCGAGGTTGTCCATTCTTGAGTGGACATTCAGCAATGCGATGCCCCAACTGGCGACAATAAAAGCAACCTCCATTTTGTCGTAATCTTTCTCTATCTGCTGTGCCAAGTGGTCTTCGCTGGATAGCATCAAGCTCCATTGGTACCGGTTCTTCCACTCGTGGTACGGGTAGGTTTTGTGTAGGTCGAGGTCGAGACCAAGTTGTTGCAACTAAGGAATCAAAACGCTCAGCCAATTGCATGGCTTCTTCTACGTTCTGTGGCTCTCGCATGGTCACCTCCAATCTGGTTCGTGACTTCAATCCTCGCACAAATCGATCCAGAACTTCACCTTCTTGGATATCTGGAATTTGCATGATGATATTCTGAAATTGTGTGATGTAGCTTCTCACCGAACCAATCTGCCTCAACTCCGCTAATTTATCTCGTGCAGCTCGGGTGGCATTTATAGTCTGAAATCGACCAAGTATTGCATCCTTGAATTCTGCCCATGTCAAAATTGGTGTAACAATTTGTCGTTCAGCTCTTTCTACTCGGAATCGCCACCAAAGTTTTGCCACGTCATCCAACTGGCTAGAAGCCAAGAGAATTTGTTTCCGCTCGTCTTGAAGATTGGTGGCTTCAAAGTAACGTTCACAGTCAAACACAAAATTTTCCATTGTGCCTGGAACATTCTTGCCTTCAAACACCTTGGGTTTCGGAAATCGAATGCGATCTTCTCCATCTCGAACTGGCGCTCTGTATATCTGTTCTCGTCGTTGCTGGTCTCGTTCATCCAACAATCGAGTAAGATGCTCGATTTGTTGTTGCATTGCAAGGATAACATCCGGTATTGCGGCCATTGCTACTACCCTAATCCACTACCCTCAATTTATCTAGTTGATTAACACATAGATACAACACGTCCACCGTTCTCCATAAGTCACAACTGGAAGTATCAAGGGTTCTTCTGACACGGTGATCATATGTAGAAAATCCTGCCCAAAGCGTGAGGTGATGAACTGTGTGAAACGATGCTTTGGTAATATCTGGACATGAAAGTCCCAATGGTTTGGCGGAAGTGGATTTGGTGGTCCATAAATTCCATCCATCCCATTCCTGCTCTGATACCAATGTAAAAGACCAAAACCGAGGAGAGAAATAGGAGAATGGAAATTCACATTGGGACACTTGAATGATGGAAAACTCCGAATGCCTAGCATGAGCTTCGGCCTTGGTATTTATAAGTATCATACAAGTCCCTTGAAGCTTC
Organism: Lunularia cruciata; assembly: GCA_948567375.1. Lineage (NCBI taxonomy): Eukaryota > Viridiplantae > Streptophyta > Marchantiopsida > Lunulariales > Lunulariaceae > Lunularia > Lunularia cruciata. The sequence continues at coordinate 14,158,679 of OX419757.1, read as the reverse complement.
TCAAGAAGCTTCCTTGAGCCGCTTTCTTGGAGTGCAAGCCAAGTTAACTAGGAAGCTTCTCAAGAAGCTTCCTTCTAGAAGCCGCCTACTTGGCGTGCAAGCTAAGCTAGTTAGAAGCTTCTAGAAGCTTCCTTCTAGAAGCTACCTGCTTAGGGCGCAAGTTAACTAGTTAGGAAGCTTCCTAAGAAGCTTCTTAGATGCTTCTAGAATATTCCAGGCTATTTTGTCTTATTCTCTACTTCGTAAGCTCAACTAACTTCGTCACTAAACTCCATATTGTTACATGGATGATAGAAATTTTTTTTCATTTTGTACCTCATATCTTATTACATTTAGGATTGGGAAGGAGTATTTTGAGTGTATGAGGTTTGTAGTGGCACCTCTACACTATGGGTTTACCTTGGCTTGAACATCATAAGGTTAAATTTCATTGGACCCATCAATAAATTCAAGTACAACACCAAGGTAGAAATTTTTGATTAAGTTGTTTGGCACCTTTGAGTAAGATATCTAAGAATAGTCAGGCCTAAGATGGGAAGTTTGTCAGGAAAGCAACCACAAAGTAAGCTTTGAAGGAAGATAAGTCCCAAGATGGGAAATTTGTCAATGAAGCAACCATAAAGTAACCTTTGGAGGAAGATAAGTCTATTTTTGCAATGTGGATCAAGTAGATTGCACATGGAGAAGTTGAGGAAGGTTAGAAGCCTCATCAAGTAATAGTTGATCAAATAGTTTAAGAGTTTTTAGATGTGTTTCTGGATGATCTACCAAAGGGATTACTCTTCAATCATGGTATGCCCTTCAAGATTGAGTTGTTGCTAGGAAGTAATCTAATGAGTAGACCCATCTATTGGCTCTCACTAAACGAGTTACACAAGCTTCAAACAACATTGACAAAGTTGTTGGAGAAGGATTTCATATGATATAGTACATCTCATAGGGGAAAGCATTGGTACTATTTGTTCCAAAGAAGGATGGAGGGCTCCGTTTTTGTATAGATAACCATGGTCTCAATAAACAAACAATGAAGAATGCATATCTCTTGCCTTAAATTCATGACTTGCTAGATCAATTGAGTAGAGAAAAATACTTCTCCAAGTTGGATCTTCAAAGTGATTATTGGCAAATTCCCATTGATAAAGAGGATAAAAAAGATTGCCTTTTGCACAAGGTATGGGAACTTTGAGTGGAGAGTTCTACCTTTTGGGCTCACTAATGCTCTAGTAGTATTCATGGATCAAATGCATTGTGAGTTGGATGGACTATTAGATTGGTATATGATTTTGTTCTTGGATGATAACTTAATCAATAGCAAGATAGAGACAAAATACTTAAATCATGTGCAAGAAGTCCTAAGATGACTATGTCAATGGAAGTTCTATTGCAAGAAGTCCAAGTGTGCCTTTTGGCAAAAGGAAGTTTTCTTCTGGGTTCACAAGATCTTGTAAGAGGGAATCAAGATGGAAGAGGAGAAAATCAAAGCCATTATTGATTGGCCTACTCTAAATGATGCCAAAAAGTATAGGCATTTAATAGATTGGCAAGTTTTTATTGATGGTTCATCCACTACTATGCTTATGTAATAACACCATTGGCCAACCTCTCAGGCAAGATCTCAAGCTTTCAATGGACCACCAAGCACAAATAAACATTACAAAAGTTGAAACAAATGGTGTCTTCAAGACCCATCCTTCAACCATATAACCCTCAACTATCTTGTGTAGTTGATTTTGATGCTTCCACCTTTGCCATTGGAGTGGTATTGCAGCAAGAATTTCCATACGGGTTACATCTAATTGCCTTTGTGTATCATCAACTAAACAAAACTCTACTCCAAGATAAAAAAAACCATCAATGGTATATGGTACTAAGGTTTGAAGACATTATCTCTTGGAAAAACAAGTGATCATGCAAATTTTTCACAAACACTTATTGCAAACATTACATTTGGAGCACATGAAGAGTCAGCATCATCAATGGAAAGAACAACTACAATTTTTTGACATCAAACTTGAGTACAAACTTGGTCAATTCCATATCATCCTTGATGCAATATCACAATGACCTAATTTGAAGTCTCTTCTTCTCATTATAGTGGCAATTATGATGGTGCCAATCAACTCCAAAACCCAAATCAAGTTTTGGACAACTCTACAACAAGATTTCTTCTTTTAGATGGTACAAGGTTTTCTTGTAGCACACAACAAGAAGTAAAGCACCTTCTCCTTCAAGGAAGGCCTTCTATATCATGAGAACCTAATCTATGTTCCCACCAAGGGTGATCTCCGACTTGTGTGCCTTCAAGAAGCCCATGATTTGCCAATCATTGGTCACATGGATGTGGACAAGACCTTGGGTACCCTCCAATGCAAATAGTGGTGGCCTAACATGGCACAAGATGTTGGATTAATTGTCCAAGCTTGTGAGAGTTGCCAATGCAACAAACCCAACAACCAAAAATCAAGTGGATTCCTTCAACCACTCCCTATTCCATTTGCTTTATGGGAACATGTGAGCTTAGATCTCATCACCTCCTTGCCCAAGACAAAGTAAGGTCACACAACAATTGTGGTGTTTGTAGATAAGCTTAGTAAACAAATCCATTTGGCACCAACCTTTAATAACGTGGATGCTCCAACATTTGCATAGATCTACTTCAACAATGTCTTCAAGCATCATGGAGTGCCTCATGTACTCATCTCCAACTATGATCCTTGCATCACCAAATTTTGTTGGCAAGCACTCTTCCAGATACTTGCTACCAAGCTTGCTTTGTCCATAGCCTATCATCCTCAAACTGATAGAAAAACCAATGCGCAAATTGCACCTTGGAGGATATGCTTTGTGCCTTTGTCAACATTCACCATACCAACTTGGATGAATGTCTTACAACTATTGAGTTTGGATAAAATAACTCCAAACAAGTAAACACTAGATTCTCTCCTTTCTTCCTTATTTTTGGCCAAGACCCACTTGTTCCAGATTCCCTTCTTTCTTCTCCTCCATCTTATATCCCTCATACTTCCAACTTCTTGACCACCATATTCCAATCCCTCCAACAAGGCAATTCTCATCTCCTTGTTGCTTAGAATTAACTCAAATCACTTCTCTTGTTGCTTACCACCTTGCCTTGCCTTGTCATGTGTGCATCCTCTATGTCTTTCATATTTTCAAGTTGAAACCCTTTGTTCTTAATCCATCTTCTTTTTCCTCTTGTGTCCAACCTCTTCCTCCTCCCGTCCCTATCAATGATCATGAGGAGTATGAACTTGATTTTATCCTTGCGTGTCACCACATCCAACAAGGCCGCCAACAATTTACAAAGTACAAAGTCATTTGGAAAGGGTATCTATAAAAGACACAATTAGAGGAGAGAAATAGGAGAATGGAAAATCACGTTGGGACACTTGAGTGTAGGAAAATCCAAATGCCTAGCATGAGCTTTGGCTTTGGTATTTATAAGGAACATACAAGGCTCTTGAGAAGCTTCTCAAGAGGCTTCCTTGAACCGCTTTCTTGTAGTGCAAGCCATGTTAATTGGGAAGTTTCTCAAAAAACTTCCTTCTAGAAGCCGCCTATTTGGCATGCAAGCTAAGCTAGTTGGAAGCTTCTAGAGGCTACCTACTTGGAGTGCAAGCTAAGCTAGTTGGGAAGAACCTTAGATATTTCTAGAATATTCTAGGCTAATTTGGCCTATTTGCTACTTCATCAGTCCTAACTAACTTCATCATTAAACTCCATATTGTTATATATTCTCCCACTGCTAGTTGATGATGTCTTTGTTGGCATTGAAGCTTCAAACTCCTAAATGTCCATTTGTGCATTTTGGAGATGAGAAAGAGGTCACCATGTGGCATCATGAAGAGGATGCCCTTTCCAAAGGACCTTATACTTTGTATGTTGTTGCCGGCCTCGTTGAATGTGGCAATGTGCAAGGATATGATCAACTTTGTATTCCTCATGATCATTGATAGGGAGTGGAAGAAGAAGAGATTGGACACAAGAGGAAAAAGAACAAGGGTTAGGAACAAAGGGTTTCAACTTGCAAATGTGAAAGACAAGGTGGATGCACATATGACTAGGCAAGGCAAGTCAATAAGCAATATGAGAGATGATTTCGGTGACATCAAAGGGTCCTATCCAATTAGAGGTGAGTTTATAAACTTGGGTATCAAGTGGGAGGAGTAGGTTACTAGAAGAAAGCATGATCTTATCATTGACTTGAAAGGTAAGATCACAATGATGGTGGTCTACATATTATTTTTACCAATTTTGAGCAACAAGGAGATGAGATTTGGCTTGTTGGAGGGATTGGGATATGGTGGTCAAGAAGGTGGAAGTATGAGGAGATGAGATGGGGAAGGAGCAAGAAGGGAATTTGGAACAAGTGGATCTTGGCCAAAATTGAGGAAGAATATTGAGTCGGAGATGAGGTCATGAGGTATCCAATGATGCTTGAAGACAATGTAGAAGTAGATTTGTGCCAATGTTGGAGCATCCACGGTATCAAAGGTTGGTGCCAAATGGATTTTCTTACTAAGCTTGTCCACAAACACCACAATTTTTGACAGACCTTGCTTTGTCTTGGGCAAGGATGCGATGAGATCTAAGCTAACCTATTCCTATTGAGTAGATGGTATGGGGAGTGGTTGAAGGAGTCTAGTTGGTTTTTGGTTCTTGGCCTTGTTGCATTGCAAACTCTCACAAGATCAAACAAACTCTTGAACATCTTGAGGCCATGTTGGACCACCACTATTGGTGTTGGAGGGTACACAAGGTCTTGTTCACACCCATGTGATCAATGATTGGTAAGTCATGGGCTTCTTAATGGTGCACAAGTCAAAGATCACCCTTGGCTGGAACATAGATCCAATTCTCATAGAATAGAAAGCCTTCCTTGAAGGCAAAGGTATTTTACTCCTTGTTGCATACTATAAGATGACCTTGTACCATCCGAAAGAAGGGATCCTATTGTAAAGTTGGCCTAAACTTGATTTAGACTTTGGAGTCGACTAACACCATTGTAATTGCCAACGTGATGAGAGAAAGAGACTTCCTATTAGGTCATTGTGATAGGGCATTAGGGATGACATAGAACCAACCGAGTTTGTACTCAAGTTTGATGCCAAACAATTATAGTTGTTCTTATTGATGATGTTACCTTTTCATGTGTTCCAAATGTAATGTCTACAACAAGGGTTGTGATTGGTTTGCATTATCACTTGTTTCTCCGAGAGATAATGACTCCATACCTTGGTGGCATTTTCCATTGCTAGTTGTTCCCAATCTCAAGCAAAGTAATTCTTTTTTGCGGTATTTAGTTGGTGAGACAAAAAGACAATGGGATGTAGCCCATTTAGGAATCCCTATTGCAACATGGTTCCAATTGCAAAGTTAGAAGCATCAAAATCAACCACACAAGGTAGTTATTGTTGAAGAATGGATCTTGAAGACACAATCTATTCTAGCTTTTGGAATGCTTCTTTGTGCTTGGTGGTCCACTAAAAACTTGAGTTTTTCCCCAAGAGGCCAGTCAATGGTGTGGCCACATGAGCATAATAATGAATGAATCCTCGGTAAAAACTTGGCAATCCATTAAATGTCCGCACTTCTATGGCATCCTTTGGAGTAGACCAATCAGTAATGGCTTTGATTTTCTCCTCTTCCATCTTGATCCCCTCCAATGAAATCTTGTGATCCAAGAAGGTATTTTCTTTTTTCCAAAAGGCACACTTGGACTTCTTGCAATAGAACTTTCATTGACAGAGTAGTCTTAGGACTTCTCACAAGTGATTTATGTGTTTTGCCTCCATCTTGCTATAGATTAAGATTTTCCAATAGTCATTTCAAATATCCAACTTGGAGAAGTATCATGCTCCACTCAATTGATCTAGCAAGTCATAAATTCAAGGCAATGGATATGTATTCCTCATTGTTTGTTTTTTGAGACTATGATAATCAATACAAAAGGGGAGTCCTTCATCCTTCTTTGGAATGAACAGTATTGATGCTCTTCAAGGAGTTGTATTATGTCATATGAAATCATTCTCCAACAACTCAGTCAATGTTGTTTGAAGCTTGTTTAACTCCTTTGGTGAAAGCCAATAGATGGGTCTACTCATTAGAGTACTTCTTAGCAATAATTCACTCTTGAAGGACATTCCACGATCAGAGGATAATCCTTTTGGAAAATCATTAGGAAACACATCTAAAAACTCTTGAACTATTTGATCAACCATTGCTTGATGAGGCTTTTGGCCCTCCCTAGATTCTCCATGCACAATCTACTTGATCCATATTGCAAAAATAAACTTATCTTCCTCCAAAGGTTGCTTTATGGCTATTTTATTGGCAAATTTCTCATCTTGGGACTTATCTTCCTTCAAAGCTTACTCTATGGCTACTTTCCTAACAAAATTCCTATCTTGGGACTGACTATTCTTAGGTGTCTTACTTGATGGTGCCAGATAACCTAATTGGAAATTCTTACCTTGGTGTTGTACTTGATTTATCATTGGGTCCAATCAAATTCAACCTTATGACGCTCAAGCCAAGGCAAATCCAGAATGAAATCATAATGTAGAGGTGCCACTACAAACCTCATACACTCCAAATACTCCTTCCCAATCTTGAATGCAACAAGATGTGCGGTATAGAAAGCATAACTCTTTCTACCATCCGCCATCATCAATCTGATTCCAATTACTGGCTTGATAAGAATACATAATTCCTTTGTTAATTGCATGGACATGCAATTTTTTTACTTTCCAAAATCAAGCAAAATCTTATAACCACGATCAGATATCATATCTTGCAAGTGAAGCAAACTTGTATAGGTTGAGCCTTCAATCCCATTGGAACTAATCAAGTTCTTAGTGTGCGGTTCAAAATCTCCTATTGGAATTCCTTGTTTCCTCTATCATTCTTCTCCACAAACTCCATCCGGGCGATTGTTGAGTGCTTATTCTTGAGTGAGCATTCAACAATATGATGTCAAATTTGGCGACAATAAAATAACCACCATTTTGTCGTAATTTTTCTCTATTTGGAGTGTCAAGTATCTCTGTTGGATGACATGAATCTTCATTGGTGCTAGCTCTTCCACCCATGTGTAGTGTATTGGTAGGTCTTGTAGAGGTCGAGGTTGAGACCAAGTTGTTGCAACCAAGGAATCAAAGTGTTTTGCCAATTGCATGGCTTCTTCCAAGTGTTTTAGCTCTCGCGTAGTCACCTCTAATTTAATTTGTGACTTCAAGCCTCTCACAAATTGATCCAAAGTTTCATTTTCCAATATATATGGAATTTGCATGATGATATTTTGGAATTATATGATGTAGAGTCATCTGTTTCAATTCTGCAAACCTATCTCGTGTAACTCGTGTGACATTTATAGCTTGGAATCGACCAATTATTGCATTTTTTTAATTCTATCCATGTCAAGATTGGTATAATAAATTGTCGTTCAGCTCACTCCATCATCATAGTTTTCCTATTCCATCCCATTGGTTGAAGTCAAAAGAATCTGTCTCCATTTACCTTGTAGATTTGAAATAACATTTATAATCAAACATAAAATTCTCCACTGCACATAGGAGATTCTTGCCTTCAAAAATTGCATTTGCTCTTCCCTTTCTCTAAATGGCGCTCTCTCTACATACTCTTGTCGTGATCGTAGATAATTTCATTCTTCTAATAATCGAATAAGGCGTTGAATTTGTTGTTGCATGACAATGATAAACTTGGGCATTGCTTCCCTGACTACTACTCTATCAAACTATCTATAATTGATCTAGGCGTCTTGAAATCTCTTACATATCTAATATGATTTAAATCTTCTTGAACCCAAGTCTCTTTGTCTTTGTCTATCGTCCAGTTGGAGAAGGTTTGAAAATCTGGAGTGCAGAACTAGGTCTGCATGAAATATATAACTCAAGTGGGTGAAATTCTTATCTTGGACGTTGATTCACTCTCGGGAGATCTAAACATATATAATCTACCGTGTAAAGTCATGCAATCGATTGATTGCTGCATATTCTCCTTACGTTACGCAACTTTTGAATAATTCGTGTTCATAACACATGAAATATCTAGTTAAGTTGAATTCGGTCGTACGATGTAGACACCGTTATAGAGAGTCATCACAATTGCGTCCACATTCACAAGCGGCCAACTCGTTCCGTAGTACCGAGAGAGAAGCATATCATTCGATGGAGACCAACTGTGATTGCATAAAGCATGACTCTGTTGGTATATCAAAGTATGTTGCCCGAACAGGTTGACTAATGATTTTGAACGGTCAGACAGAAAAATGTAGTAGGGCGAGCTTTTGATATGGACTATTGTAATAACAGAAATATAGTTGGTGTCAAGTAAGAACGTGTCATGTGAGTGACAGTTTTATCATCGAATGGATTTCGAAAGGTCAAAGAAATGACAGATGTAGCCAGGGGATTGCAACTTGATATGGACCTTTTGGCATGCTAGAAATATCGTTGGTGTCAGATAAGAAGGTGTCATGTGAGTGACAGTTTTATCATCGAACATTGTGCATGCAGGTGATTAAGATAAGGTTGAGGAACCGTTAACTTCGGTGTCAAGTTCTGAACTTTCGGCCTAAATTATCCAATTGCGCTATATATGGCAGCAACTTTCTGTCCATCAGAGGGCTGGAGGCTCTTATTGCAGTTTGTGTCCAAACCGCACCGATATTGACTCGACGACATCCTATCTCTCTTAAATTGGCAGTAAATCTACTATACACATTTACTGTAAGGTGGCGCAGATTTGCTCGGCATGGTGTTAGGTTCCGCTCGAATGTAGCAACATCATTTTGGATCGTGCTAGTGACACAACAGGGGTTTCAGATTTAAACGTGATGGTGCAGTATTGTGACATCTATAGCAAAATTTAAAAAGTGTAATTGTAAAAAAAGTGAACATAGAGGAATGGTCCTCTAAATTGAGATAAAAATCGTTTTAGGGGATGGGAGTTTCAGTTGGGAACATTTGCCGGCCAGCCAAATCAGTGATTTCAACAGTGAAATCATGACAAAGATTAGGCAAGAAAAGGAGGATTATCAACTCAAAGGCTGACACGGAAGAAAGTGAGAATTATAGAGTTGTACAAGAAGACGTTCCAAGTTAATTGGCAAGTGAAATCCATTTAAATCCATTTAATATAAATTCTTGCTTCTTCAAATTGAAATTCTTCTTTCATGTGCGGCCTTGAATTTTTTTCAAAGATTTAAACTCTAGACTAAGAATCAAAAACTACTTGTGAAACAATGAGAGAAATTTATACCACTAGCATTTGCACCACAAGAGTCAATAAGAGGAGATTGCCAACATGACCTTGATAGAGTGTCGCTCCAAAACACTTGCAATTCATCAAGGATTGTAATTGATTGTAATGGATAATTTTAATTAGAGCAATTAAAATTCTATTGCTTCATCTCATTCTATTTCAACGTCGGGTACAAATTCTCAAGCACTATCCAATTCACTCACCATTCAAGCTCTAGAAAAGATAGCTCCATCAGCTCCTAAATTGCAAATATCATCAAGATTCCAAGAGCTACTGAAGATAGTATTAGAGTCAAACAAACCTAAGTGTAAAAGGGCAAGGAAGGCCAGTTTTGTATGATTGGTCATCATTATTGGTAAATCCTAGAATTACTTGGAGGGAGAAGAGCAGTTCAAACATATTCATGGTGGCAATTGCAAGAAGCCTATTCAAGGATGAATGTGTTTAGTTACATGACCACTTATCTTGTGCACCACAAGAGTGGATTTCCAACAACAATAACTAGAGACAAATTGTATAAGAAGTATGCAAGATATATGAAGTCTTACTAGGAAGCAAAGGCATGGAAAACCAAGAATATTGGAGAACTTATTGACAAGGAGTTCAAACAACGATGGAGAACAATAAAGGATAAGTTAAATCATATTTTTCCATGCTTTGATGGTATGGAGTTGATGTTTGGAATTTGTGCAAATATATCTCCTCCTAATCTAGTTAGTGGTGTTGTAGAATATATTATAGATGGAAATGATGTTCAAGTAGTGCATAAACCCAGGGAAGAAGGGGCACATTTAGGTCCTAATAGTGGAGAGAATGAACAAGAAAAACAAGTGGTGGAGGATTTTCCTAGGTTGGGAGTGGACTCAATTCCATTCATTGTCTTGGGTACTCAAGGGTTAGATTCCATGATGTGCTCAAAGAAGAGAGCCGAGCAAGAGGAGTTCTAATAGTTCTAAAAGATGGAGCTCCACCAAAGGAGACTAAAGAACCAAAGGAGGAGATTGCATTTTGAGAAGGAGAAAGTGAATCTTACAAGAGAAGAAATATTTCCATATTGAATACAAAGATGATCATGCAAAGGCTACTTTGTCACAAGATTTATCAAACCGTAGTAAATGAAATAGTGAATCAATATAAGCTCAATAGAAGCTCAAGAGAGATATAAGATAACAAAGATAGAGGCTTAAAATTTTGCAAAAATAGAGAAACATAAGTACCTTGTAGAAGTCAAGAAGAAGAAGGTGGAAGTAGAGCAAATAAGACAGAAAATAAGAGAAAATAAGGTCTAAAGTGGATAAACTAAGTATCAAGGAGAGCAATGCTAAATAAAAAAGATTTTATTCCATGACAATTAAATTAGCTAAAGCTGGGAAGATGACTGATGAGATAAAGAGTATAATTACATTATTTTCTAAGATAGATTTGCATTCATATGAAATGGGTGGTAATAGAGCATATGTTGTTGTAGATCCTAAAATTCACTATAATAGACTACAACTTTGAGGATGAAGACAAGAATGAGATGTAGAGTAAAAATTGTACACTATATTGATATGCATGTACAATTTCCATGTATAATTCTGCATTCTATGTTGATGCGGCTGCAACATTATTTCATTGAGCTCAAGGACAAGTTGAATAGTGGAAGTCTTAGTATTCTTGGTGATGTGGTGATATCAAAACGTTCTAACAAGTACAAAACCCATTTTCTTGTTTTTTCCTCATATGGAAGTCACTAGCAAAAGCATGAAGTTCTGATATGCCCTCACTGGTTGATTCCCATCAAGAATTGTGCATTTGTTGAAGAGAATGGAATTTGAGAAGTTATAGCTGATTTTAATACTATCTATCAATAGTAGAGTTGAATATGTTTACCACTGTTCAAATTTATCACATAAGGTTTTTATAGGGTCAACACCTGAGGTTTGTAGCACAAGATGTTGAATTGATCAATTATGTATTATGCATTGACTATACAGACCATGCTAGCCGCACAAGCTAGCATAGTTTGCTCAATCTTTAACATCTCTTAATTATTATGCTTATGTTAATCTTCTATCTTCTTATAGTTTTAGAGTATTATATGATAGTTTTAGAGTAGTATATTGAATTTTCTTATCTTTTCTTATCTTGAAGCTAGTTTTCTATCAATTGATTGTTGTTAATTCTTCTTATAGTCTTAGAGAATTCCCTTCTCAACATATTCACTAGAATAAATGGCATAAGGAAATAGCAAAAAAACTATTAATTTAGAGCTTAAATAAATAAAAAGGTGCATATTGAGTGTATAAAATGAATAAATAAATATGTTAACTCATTTTTATTTACAAATATACAAACATAAGTACAAATGTATAGGATCACATGATTGAATACCATGGTGCAATAGTGCATCATTGAGTCTCCAATAAAGGATGCAACAGAGAAAGAAAGGATTATATGTCCACATTCATAACCTCTCATCCAAATGCATGGTAGGCTCATGAAAGCACAATGCGTAAATATCATAAACATAAATTAATAAATTGTACTATAATCTCTAAAATACCAGAGGTCCATTCCTCCTTTAAAACTACAGTAGAAGGCTCCAAGATACTCTAAATCTATCTAAAAGAGCAATAAAGGAAGTCACTAGAGGTCACTATCACTAGAGGTTTGCTAATGAAGTGTATGAGGTACTAGATGTATCAATATGACTAATCTAGGTGGATAGATAATACCATGGTGGTGGTTTCTACAATAAGGTAAAGCATTACTATCAACTATCAACCGTCAATCACTATCAATCAATATCAACTATCAATATGTCCCTAATGGACAAACTTAAAGATTTAAATGTACTTTAAGGTCTCACCAACTTCTATATTGGTCCGAGAACCTATCCTTCTCACCAAGGCATGCCTTGATCTACAAGCCAATGTGTACTTCGGGTGGTAGGAAACCAATATCCCACATGGACCATAATAGTTGCACTAGCCTTCTCTTTGAGCCACTAGTTCAAATGATAACCTCAAAATGTGTCATACAATATTCCATAAACTCTCTAACTCCAAGCTGGGAGATATACCACAAAGCATTACTCATTGTGTAATAGCTCCATCCTTCCTCATGGTCCATGCATACCAATAAAAGAACATAAGATGAGTAGGAAATCTCATGTTTGCTAAACATCCCACATCTAGAGCCAAGATCTTCCTCCTCACATCAATATGATAAAAGATACAATGTATGAATACTCTAGATAAAATCCTCCCCTCTCTCAAATCTTTGATCATAGATATCTCATCCCAAAGATACCTTCCTCTCCTAAAGCCACAATATTTCCTCACCAATACCCGTCAAACAAGGTAGGGATGCAAGATCAATCTAAAGTGCATGGCTTCTAAGATACAATCTCTATATTATACATGTAAAAATAAGGCTTTGCCTTAAGCTTGCTGATAAGAGCCCACAACATCTTTGTACCACAAGTGGCTATGGAAGGAGTATGAGTCTCATGAGAATGCATCTTTATACCACTAGTCTGAGACCCCCTAGTGACTCCTATTGTACTCAATGTTTGAGTCTCCATATGCACTACAATATTTATAGAAGGATATCTCCTAGCCTCTTACCCTACTAGTATGATCATCAATATGAGTTCCCACATGCCAAGGAGGAAAGCCCCAAGGGTAATGCAATCTCTCCACCTCAAGCCAAGTATTTGCTCCCTCACAAGCTCCTTCTAGTTGAGTCCAAGTAGTCTCTTGAGTCCTAGTAGCTAACTCCATCTAGGTCCTCTGCAAAGTCACTATAGTAGGTTACTCTTTTTCATATATGTTTGCCATAGCTTCTCTCTCTCATAAGAAAAATCCAATGCCTCAATCATATTCCCTCTTTGTCCCAACTCCACTATCCTCACTGTCCTCTCACAAACCTTGGCCTCCTTCTCCCTCATAACTCTAACTAACTCAACCAATCTCTCAACTCTTAAACTCTCTTCAATATAGAAATGTATCTCCTTTTCAGCTAGCCTACTCCCCCTCTCAAAAAGTGGTGCTCCTCTACTTTAAATTCTTATGCACAAACTCTTTACAATATCAAACCAAGCAAATACTCAAACAAATGCATCAACAAAGCTTGTAATAAAATGTATAATATTAAACACACATGATTGAAACAAGAGGTGTTCTCTTATTATGAGAGTAAATGTCAAGTATACGTGATATGTATAAAGAAAAAATAATTTATTTTTTTCTAAACTTAACTCTCACTCATCCTCCTCTACATGATCATCCTCTTCCTCCACCTCTCTCTCTCTTCCTCATGCTCTTGTGCACTCTAGATTGAGACCTCCTCCTCCTCACCTCAACTCTAGGACACCACCTCATCTTCATCCAAGAACGCTCTTTCAAGAGAAAATGAGTGAAGAACTATCATAAATATGTCACCTTGAAATAACACTCATTTGGATGCTGATTCTATCTATGTATAACAACCAACTTTTTCTCAATGACATGTAGTACCATCTTCTGCTTAATCATAGTTCTCAAAGGTAGAACTAGCCATCTTAGTCTTCACTCCCAAAATGATGTTAACATGTTCTACCTTTGGCCTTAGAGAATGAATAAGAAGGCAAAAAATCATCTTTAAAGAAAGGTTTGAACATAAGATATATACATTATTTGCCAAGTACCTCTTAATAGTACAATCATTCATAGGAACCAATCTCCACCAAAGTATGGAGCATTGTCTATCCTCCTTCTTCTTGTTTGTCTCTCTCCAAACAAAAGGCTTCTCTTATTATGTATGCATTAAGTATGAGTCTCATTGAATGTATGTTTTTGTGCCAAGAACTTGCAAACTTGGTGCAAGAATTAAAGGCAAGTAGATTAGATACATCTTACATTTTGTAGAGAATGCAGACTGCATGGTCTATGTAGTCTACTTGGGCTGTATGTTAGGTTTTTGCATGAAGCTTGGAGTGGTGGCAATTTTTAAGAAATTGCAATTTTGGCAGTTTGACAATTTTACATTTTGACACAAATTGAGTGAATTGACCAATAGATTGAGTGTAATCTTACATGAGGACATGTATAGCGGCTCATGATTGTAACTTTGAGACACAAGGCATTGAGCTTCATTGAGGTCTTGATATGGTTCAATGAGGTCTTGATATGGTGCTTATCTATCCAACACCATGCAATCTATGTTATGGAATCCTTGAGAGTGTGAAACTCCATCATGAAAGGACCCTCTTGGATCTCTTCCATTTGATCCTCCTCTAGAACCCTTTGATAATTTTCCATTGCCATTGCAAAATAAGAAATCATTGCAATTGAAATGCAATTCTTTCCTAGTGCTTCCTCAAATATCTCTCTTCCATGGTACCTCAAAACCTCTCTTTGCTTCTCTCTCTCATCTTTTGAAAATCTCTCCTTATTTATCACACTCCTCAAAAATCAAGAATATCTTGAATGTGCTTTAAATGCCTCTTATCCTTTTTTTGAATGACTCAAAACTCTACCTCTCTCTTCTCTATTACACTCTTCCTCAAAAATCTAGGTTTACAAATAGTCCTTTCCTCTCTCCTAAAGTCTTCCAAAAATCCTCTATCACTCTCTTCTCTTGTTTCTCATAAACTCTGCCTCTAAACCTACTCTCTCCTCTTTTAAATTCTGAAAATTATGTTTTCCCTTATTCATGCTTCCCATTTGAAAATCTCTTGAGTTCTTCACAATTCTACTCTTTCTAACTCAATCTTCAAACTTTTTAAACCCTCTTCTCAAAACTCAAACTCTATGCAATTTCTTCTAGAAATTATTTGATATCTACCTTTCAAAATTATTAACATAGAGAAAAAGGAATCCTCAAGGCCACACCTCTTCAAAAATATAAATTTCTAGAAAAAATAAAAAAACATAAAACTCTACAAATTTTTAATCTGAAATCTGTTTAGCTGTCAAAGTAACATGCAACCTGCACATAGAAAATGGAATTTTGAAACATGTAATGCATCATTCACCCACACTCTCCAATTGAGACATTCACTCTCCATTTGGATAACAATATATCTTTTACATCATTCATTTATAAATTTTATAGCTTTCATTCTATCACTCCCAATGATGCACTTGGGCTTGAGCAAAAAAATAATGCACCATGAGCACCTAGAGTATTTTGAATATCCCAAACACCCCAAGATTAACACATCTAATATTAAATCATAATTACATGAATTTCACTTTTGCAAGGCATCTTTGATATATCATATAAGCAACCAATGTAATTTAATTACACTCTTGGATTCAAGAGACCAGCTGATTGGCGATAAAAATCCAACAAATGATGAAAAACTGCATTTCTAGTCTACTCTATGTATTCTTTATGAGGCTTGACAACACTTCCAACTCCAATGTTTGAATCTATCCCTTCTAAAAATCACTATCTTGTTCTTTTACTTATATATCTGACTGGTTGATAATTAAATTATCAAAATTATGCATATTTTCACCTATTTTAACAAATATGAATTTCTTGAGAGGTCATTGAATTGAACCTTGATCTCTCTTAATAAATGTCATCTTGCACTTAGAACTTGTATGCAATGCTCATTCAAGACTTAGGTGAAAGCTACACATTGATTAAAATAAGACTTCTCTTGAGAATGCGCTTGTTTGAAGGATGAAACAAGGTCACACATAACTTGCTATCCTAAACATGTATTATGATTTCTCAAACAAGGCACAATCTCCTTGGGTGTTTAAATCATTCCTAATTGGAGACCTATACAAGCAAGCCAAATCATGGCATGATCCCAACATACTTGAGAAACCACATAAAATAAAAATATAATCATTAACAAACCAATAGTATCTACAATTATGTACTAATCATTAGCTTAAAGCAAAACTAATCAAATATACACTCTTTGCACTTACATCA
The DNA here is from genome assembly GCA_948567375.1 of Lunularia cruciata. Lineage (NCBI taxonomy): Eukaryota > Viridiplantae > Streptophyta > Marchantiopsida > Lunulariales > Lunulariaceae > Lunularia > Lunularia cruciata. The sequence goes on along the minus strand of OX419757.1, from coordinate 14,142,452 downwards.
AGCAAAATGTATTATTCTCCTTCAGACATCACATACTATTTGACCATTTATAGAAAAAATCTTTTTTAGCTGAAATATGTTTCTCCATCAATATTAGGTTTTTTTGTGACAAGAGGAAACAAGTACCATCTACTAACCCTATGCAACTTGGGAACCTTTTTTGTGAAAACAATTACAATATTATTGCTCTCTCTTCATTGTTGTGCAACCTTACTTCCTTCTCAAGAAGAGAGATAATTTTTCACTATTGATCCAACACTAGTCCCCCTAAATATTCAAATCCCTTGCTACAAAAGTACCATTTCCATGGTACCCAAATCTATCCAAAGCTAGAGCAACCTAGATCCACAATGTGGTTTGGTTTCTGCATGACAAATTCTTAAACACATGATGCTCCTTTATGACATCTATTAAAGCTTGAAATGAGAAAACATCCATCCTTGTGAGTTATCTAAATGCACCAAAATCTGATTCACAAAAAGATTTCAAGACAAACTCAGACTACAAGCACATTGAATCCTATGTTGCAAATATTGAGAAGTATATGTGAAATTCCACTTCCAAAATAAAAAATCAAATGTGTCATACTCTTGGTCTTCCCCACTCAAAACATCCTCATTCACATTATATTTTTTATCAAGGTCACTCCTCATCATCTCATTTGTTTCTCCTCGGATGCATGTCATGATTTTGTGGTAGAGCAAGGAATAAGTACTCTTGCATGACATTCTTGAGATTCATATATTGTCATCTATTCTTCAAACATGAATTCACTAATTGGGAAGAGTATTGACTAATTAGGAAGTTCATTAATAGATTTTTATTTAAGACATTAGAGAGAGACATATGAGAAATTAATAATTAGAAAGAATATGAATGAATGTTTGGTATAGTCTCTCTTAAGCTTAAGAAACTGATTTCAATTTCAACTATTAAATTTGAATTTGGATCAATTAATACTCTAGCCACAATTCTCCATCCAGTCACTAATTTCAAGCTCATTTAAGAATTAAAATAATATCAAAAAATTATTAAAACCCATTAGTGTCAATTTAGAATACTCATAAATTTTTTATGATAATGGACAAAGCCTTTGTAATTTTTGTATTTACCCTCAACCACTTGACTGTCCATAACATTTTTATGGGTTGCCCAAAAAGAATTTTATTTGATATTTATGGATCCCATAAAGGGTAAATCTGAAACCCCATAATGTCCACTTCTTATCCTCTCAGCAATGTGTGAGTATTTGAAGTAGAGATGGACTTAAGAGAGCACCAAATTTGGCACTTTGATATAACAACACACCAAGTTGGCAAAATACTCAATATACCTTAAGTTTGATGTTGAAATAGTCAGACCGTATTGAAATTCTAGACAAGTAGACTTTACTTTTATAAACATTCATTTTTCTAGAGAAACAAGCTCAACATAGATCAATGCAGCTCAAGAAATTTGTATAAATAAAATTTACCTAACTGACCTGGTCAAAAGCATTCTGCCTTGCATAAAATGTCTGAACCATTATTGCATTCTTTTCCAATTGGGACAAATAGGTGCCACATTCTTCCATATCAATCTGCAAGCTAAGACAAATAGTTTCTTGTATTATCCTTCTTCTTTACAATCAGCATGGCACAAAAGTCTAAAGCAGTCTTGCATTCATTACCAACTAGGACAATCAGCTGCCATGTTAGTACACATCAATTTGCAAACTAAGATAAATATTATCTTGTCTTATCCCTCTTCTTTCATATCATCATGGTTTTTTTTTTGGGTATATAACAAAGAGAACCTTTAGGAGATCTTTATTTACTATAACTTATTTTTGAGCTCTTTAGTTTACTACTTTGGCTTTACTAGGTTGTGCCATGAACAGTGTGAATAAAGTGGGGTCTTACATCTATTGTAGATCACACCAACTATCAAACTCTTAGATGAAATCATCCAATCTATTGTAGATCACACCAACTATCAAACTCTTAGCTGAAATCATCAAATCAATGGTACCTATGGTATCAAAGTAGCACTTGGGGTCTTTAGAGGCCACATAAATCTTGTGCATGTCCACAACAACAATGTGCACTCTCAAATAAATCAACTCTTTTGTCAAACTCCAAACCAAAATTAATCTCTTCTTTTATTGAGACCTAAGATACGGGTTGATACCAAGCATAACTCCATGTAAATCCATTGCATATTGTAGCAAAATCTACTCTAGAATCTTTGGTGAAATCTATCATGATGATGTACTCCAAACCACACCCATTAAGTACCATCACCAAGTGCCACAAACAACCACACACCACCCACTAATATATCTCTAATTGTGATAACTACACTAGGGCAAAAGGCAACTTGTAACGTGCCATCATAACATGCATTCTCATGGTTTGTACACCATCGCTTCCTACTTCACCAAAGAGAAATATAGATAATTTGACTGGTCATCATTCCAAATTCACTATCAAGAGTACACAAGAAGCACCAATGCTCTAAATATCAAAGCACCTCACACAAAGATGGTGCACATATAGGAAGTAGAGAATGGAGGATGTACAATCATAATAAATCTTAATGGTAACACTCTATCTCACTAATCAAAATTGGATTGACTTTGTTACCATTTGGCATTTGATATACTAGGAGTGTCTATCTACTCCAACATTACTAAGATCACCAAGGATGGATCAAATGTCCTTTCCTAGCCAAAGCTACATGAGTATAAGTATGGATCCACCAATCACTAGGAAAGCAAATGAGGGACCAATTGGCTTAGACACTAGTTTAGAAACTAGAAATATGGGGTTCAAACTCTATTGCACATAATCTTGAAAGGTGGATAGATTTTGGCAAATGACTATCAAAAAACCATTAAAATTAGCTAGCTTCATGCTAGTAAATTGACTAGTTTGCTCTTCTAGGCCTTCATATCCTCTTTAGCCCACAACCCTATACCATAAAGTCTTTTAATGCCAAATGAGACGTTTCTTCTTGCCAAATTGAATTTAGAGAGGGAGTTGCCAAATTTAGAGAGGGTACTATCTAAATTTGGCAAACCTCTATCAATTCAAGCACTAGATATTGCAAACCTCCACCAAATTTGACCAAATACAAGCAACTTCTAACTCTAGATGACCTCTGCCAACTTGACCTCCAAATTTGGACAATCTCTACCAATTTGACTGACCTCTCTTATAGTTGACTCACCTCTAAATCCTCTCTAATTATCCAATTGAGTGAATGGAGATTTCTAAATCCCTAATTCAAGGAGATGGGTTTTCAAAACCACCTCCAATTTTGCATCTTGGGATCAATTTGCACCAATTGACCTTGATTTTACCTCTTGTGCTCAAATGAAACCCAATTTTAGTGCAATTGGATACACATTGTCTTGATTTCTGAAATTTTTGCAGCGCTTTTGCACCAAGTCCAACAAATATATCAAATCATTAATAAATCAAGTAGAGTTTCCGCACATGATCCACACAACTAAAAACAAATAACAATCAAAGATACTATCAATTTGCCAAGTTTGGAGATACTACTAAAGCTTTAGTTTTTAAACCCAATTTCCTCTTGACCTCACTTCTCTAATGTTATCAATTTAGTTCACACTCGACTCGGATAAGAAATCAATCAATCAACTCAAGGAACTACCAACAATAGGCATTGATTACATTATCAAGCCATATCCACTCTAGCTAAAAGATTTCATGTGATACATGTTGGCCACCATCCACCATAACCAAGAACTTGAAGGGTCAACATCAAAGAAATGAGCTCTTTGGAGCTCCACTTCAAAGATATACTCCTTGGACTTGACCTAGCACTACAATCCTAATGGTGTTGCTAATGGCCCATCTAACAATGCAAGAGGTATAATTGATTAAAGCTCCAATGATGCTATCAATAGTGCTAACATAAAATTTAGCCACCACTAAGTAACCTTTGAGCAACTATTGAGATAACTACGACTACCAAGACAAATATTCCAACGTTTGAGTCAAGTAGCCTTGATGCTACAAATATTGTAACAAGTCCCAATGTGATCTTCCATTCTCTTACTTCTCTCCTTAGTCTTTTAGATTGGTATAAGAGCAAGAATAGGATAGATAGAATCTATAGAGCACCGAATCAATTTATCTCAAACCATTTGAATTTCTATATCCATGTATTACTAAAGCATCACTTCACCTAATTCATGATTTCATGCTCTTGATGGAAATTTTTTTGAACACGTTCACCTTGTCTCATGAACCATTGATCATTTTGGTTGTAACTTATGGAGAATGATAGACATAATATAATTATGTGTTAATTAGCTAGTTATAAGAGGCTAGTATGGTAGAGTTGTAATCCTTGTCCAGAGTTATTATTACTATGTAGTAATAGATCAAAAATCTTACTTGATTCTTAGATGAGTAAGGTTGTGATGTGCAATGATAAAAACAAATAGCAAGATCAATTGTCTAAGAAGAGCAACATCAAGTGTGGTTCCTTGAACTCAAGCCATTTGAAGGCAAGAATTTACCAAGTGTAGTAGGGAACTTTGTATTTGATTATGAGTGGTACTTGAAGCCATAAATATTATGAATGATTGAAGATAAATCCTCTTGGCTCAAGTCAATTACATGGAACAACAAAACTATAATGGTAATTCTGAGTGGAGTAGACTTGATGACAATTTGTTGTTCCAAATTTGACATGAGAAGACTTCAAGAGTACAATCATTAAGAGGATCCAAGTCATGAATAGTGCAAAAGCTACAAAAGATAGAATGTAGAATTGAGGAAAGTTGGCTTGACATAGAGTTACATATCTCAATTCCAAAACAACCATGATGTTGATTTTGGATATATATGAAGGAAAATCCTTGGATTGATTTCTGAGAGGTTTGAAATCATGCACCAAATTAGAAGTAACCATGCATAAACCAAAGCATCTAGAAGAAGGCATGTAGATAGCAAAGTGCTTTGACTCCTTGGCTACCATTACTTGACCTTGACCTAGACCTCCATCGGACTTGCAAACACACCAAGCATGGGTAGAAGATGTCATCCAACCAAAACCTCTTGGCATAATAGATCAAGAATGGTTATGAAAAAATTGTGGTTGTTTTGATTGTTGCAAGATTGGCCACTGCAATGCTTAATGTTCAAGTAGGAATGGACAACCTTGGCTAATTATCAAAATAGAGTTCTTGGAATATGATGATCAAGGAAAAAAAGAAGCCCAATAGGAAATATTGAGCCACTTTTGGAGAACCTAATTTATTCTAATGGGATTGAAGGCTTGACGTATGCAAGTTTGATTCACTTGGAAGGTATGATATAGATTATGACTATAGGATTTTGGTTGATTATGAATGTTTTGAATAGTGCACGTACATGTAATTAACAAAGGAATTCCTATCAAGCTAATATTAGGTAGAAAATTGATGATGGTGGATTGTAGAAAAGGTTATGCATTTTTTTCCTCACATCTTGTTGCATTCCAGATTGAGAATGAATATTCAAAGAGTATGACATTTTTAGTAGCTCCCTTACACTACAATATCATTCTAGGTCTTCCTTGTCTTGAAAATCCTAAGGTTTAATTTGATTAGATCCAATGATAAATTCAAGTACAACACCAAGGTAAGAACTACCAATTAGGTTGTGTGGGACCATTGAGGAAGACACTTAAGAGTAGTCAATCGCAAGATAGAAATTTTGTCAATATAGAGGCTATATAGTAAGCTTTGGAAGAACATATTTATATATTTGCTCTATAGATGTTGTCTATTGAGCAAAGAGAATCTGATAAGGATAAGAAGCCTCAAAAAGCAATAACGGAGTAGATGAATGAAGAGTTTTCATACATGTTTTTAGATGATCTTGCAAAGGAGTTAGCACTAGAGGAGTTAAAAAAAATTTGAATAAAATTGGCCAGGTTGTTGGAGAAGGATTTCAGATTACATAATACATCTCCTTGAGTAACACCAGTACTATTTGTCATAAAGAAGGATGGAGGACTTCAATTTTTTATTGACTATGGTGGTCTCAATAAAAAAACTATGAAGAATGTGTATCTTGTACCTCAAATTCATAATAAGTTAGATCAATTGAGTGGAGTATGATATTTCTTAAAATTAGATCTTCAAAATGACTATTGGTATATTCCAATTGATGAAAAAGATGTGTAGAAGATTACCTTTCATACAAGGTATGGGCATTTGGAGTGGAGATTTTTACATTGTGGGCTCACTTATTGTAATACCAAGAGCTAGCTATATGATCTAGATGTGAAATTTGGTTTGGTAATATCTAGAATAATATTATACATGATGGTCAAAATAGATCATATAGACGTATCACCAAAAGAGTACTTCTACTAATAGAGCAAAAACCAAATGTTGAGTGTGTAATTTGTGTTTTCTCTCTTCTCTTGTCCTCGGAGTATTACAATGGTATCAGAGCGAGTGTCTTAGTCGAAGAGAGTGGATCACCCCTCTTGGAAGACCACAAACTACTGAAACTGAGTAATTTGAGGTGGAGAACATAGAGTAATTGCTAGACTTAGGAGCACGTTAGAGAGCAAACGAGATGGATGCACCGGGAGGACAATTTCCTACACCTAGCTTTCCATTCCCAAATCCATTCCACATCAAAGTTATGTACATTCAATGTGAGCAAATGAGGGTATAGCTAGTTTATCACTTTGGCGTAGAATTCATGGATAGGGTGATGAACTCACCAAACCTGGTGATTCTACCTATGGTGAGATATGACAGAGAGTGGGATTTGAAAATCTACATTCTATTATGATAATATGGATGTGAATGTCCCAAATCCTCTCCCTTTCAACACTCAAGTAGAAATCCGTTATGTAGTGAGACCAAAATTGATGTTAGAGATTTTGTGGTTAGGAATTTTGGCGAGGAGTATTATCAATGAGTGATAGCTTCTGAGGTCCCAATGGTAGTTCTGATGGTTTTTGCGCCTTCTTGAGTAATCATATTGACTCTATATTGAAGTAGACATTAACAATTGAGTGTTGCAAGAACCATGGGTCCGCAATTGCAAGAGTTGGCGCAAGGAATGCAAGGGATGTTGAATGCATTTCAAGAGATTAAGATGACCATGGAGACATTACAAAGTCAAATGCAAATCCTCAGGAACAATCAAGCCATGCAAGGAGAAGAGCCGTCTCAAAAACCAATACCTGTGACTAAAGTACTTGGAGAGGCACCTATACCTAGAAACCCTATCAACAATTAAGCCACATTGCTACTCTAGATGAAGTAGACCTGAACATCAAGCTTTACAAGGGGCAGCGTATGATGGGAGTAGTGGAAAATTGGATCTCAAGAATGAATTGATATTTCCGATTGTTCTCAACAGAGATCACGGAGCATATTGCAGGCATGTTTGCATGTGGGTAGTTGACTGATAAAGCCCTCACATGGTATGATGCTTGGAAATGATCCATGTTGGCAGAGAGAAGGAAGGTCAAGTAGACAGTAATGCAAGAAGGATTGCTAAAGAATTTCCAATCGGTGGATTTTGTGTAGATGGTTCAAACCCGACTATGGGGATTGAGACAAAAGAATAGCGTACAAGAGTATGTGGAGGCATTTCTAGATCTACAAGTTGCAATAATTGACATGAGTCTAGCAGAGGCTCTTGACAATTTCAAACAAGGGTTAAAGGAGCGGATTTGCCAAGAAGTCATGGTGCAAAATCCTTGCACTATATTTGAAACCATTGCTTGTGCACAGAGAATAGCATGAGCATTGGATGGAGGTGACGGAGTAGTTCCACCTCAACATTATTGGGCAGAAATGTCACACATAGGTAGACCAATATCGATGGAATTAGGCAACCTTTGATTTCAAGATCAAGGAGCACAACCGCTTCAAGGGAAGCGTGGATGGGTAGAAGAACAAAAAGATGGAGTCCCACAAGGAGAAGGAACTCAAGGAGAATAACACCATTGTTACAATTGTGGCCATATTGGGTACATATCTACCAACTGTTGCACTCATTTCCCTAGAGGCCCTCGGCTTTCGTACATGCAATCTTTGAACAACATGGAGAGGCGCATTGAAGAGGAGGAGGTGGAAATTACTTTGGAAAATGAAGATTGCCAATAAATATACCTCACGGCCTTACAAGCTCAATAAGGAAGAAGAGGAGCAAGGGAAGGAAGAAGACTAATGCACAAAGATCCCAAATAACAACCTCACAATTGATTGTCATGAATGGAGTCCTAGAAGGCAATCAAGTGAGAGTATTAATTGATCCGGAAGCAACATAGAATTTCTTATCTTGCTCTATTGCAATAAGATTAGGAATGGATCTAGAGAGAGAGAGATAGGAGTGAAGAAGTAGAGTTGCCTAACGGGCAAACAGAGAGGATTGAAATACTACCTAGACGGGTAACACTCTCTATAGGAGAATATCAAGAAGCAATTGAGTGGCAAGTGATACAATTAGCTCATTATGATGCAATCTTAGGCATGCCATGGATGGAGCATTACAACCCTATGGTAGATTGGAGGAAGAAAGTAGTGAGAACCCACCAATGGTCAATCATTGGGGTTAAAGAAAAATCACCTAGGCAAGATCTGCCTTTAAGTGAGAACAAGTGAGTATGGATCTCGTTTGTGAATTACCCATGACCACCTCAGGGTTTGACTCCATCATGGTCTTTGTGTACCGGCTTTGCAAAATGATTCATGTATGCCCTACCACCAAGGATGTGACCGCTCTACAACTAGCTCAATTATATTAAGATGTAGTCTTCTCTCACCATGGCTTGTCTAGAGTACTTATCACCGATAGAAGCACTCAATTCAAGTTTGTTTTGGCAAACACTCTTTGGTTTCTTCAAAACCAAGTTCGCCATGTCCACAACTTACCACCCACAAAAAATGGCCAAACAGAGCGGCTAATTGCACGATTGAAGACATGTTACACGGCTTCACCTTAGAAGAGCAAGAGAGGTGGGACACCTTCTCCTGTTGGTGGGATTTGCTTACAACAATTCAGTGAATGCATCCACCCAGGTCACTCTGTTCTTCCTCATGTATGGTGAGCATCCCTTCACACCTTCTAGCTTGATGAAGATCAGTCCTGTGGCTACCAAGGTCAATGCAATCAACACATTTGTTTCTAGAATTCAACATGGTGTGGAGAGCGCCAAGCACAGATTACAAATTGCACAAAATCGACAAAAGCAATATGTTGATGCACACCGTAGGCACATGGAATTCAATGTTGGGAATCAAGTGTGGCTATCTACAACCAACCTCACATTAGTTGGACCTTGTAAGCTCAGACCTTGTTCTATTAGACCTTTCTCAATTCTTTGTCGCGTCGGTGCTATGGCCTATCACCTTGAGCTACCACCACACATGAAGATCCATCCAGTGTTCCATGTTTCCCTACTATGTAGATATGTTCCCCAATCAGGCCAAGGTCATTCCACACAAGACATTTGACCTTGTCTAACACTCATTGATGGCACAGAGGAATATGAAGTGGAGCGTATTCTCCAAAAACACATGCGTAGTACTTGCCATCCGTGGGTGTACTATCTAGTATAGTGGAAAGGTTACCCCCTCTATGAAGCAACATGGGAGCCCGCTGCCGATTTGACACATGCACCGGTGTTGGTGCAAGCATTTGAGCAACAATTGCACAACGAGGACATTGCGTCTTAAAAGGAGGGAGGTCTGTAACACCCATTTGTGCATGTGTGTGGTATTGTGATATTTAGCTTGGTATTACAAGTACTTCAAATATTATTTATATAGAGATAAAGGATGGTTCTACATTAGTCATGATTAGCTAGAGTTAGTCATAGCTAAGAAAGAGGGGACCTTACTTTAGAGGAGGTGGAAAAGATGAGCACCACTATTTTGGATTCTAGTGTGTTGACTTGGTATTATTCCTAGGTGTTTGGCTTTGAGGAAAGAGTTGAGAACTCTTGGGTCCGCAAGCCTTTTTGTTTTGGATCTATAGTCCAAGGATAGCCCATGTGAAGGAATCCTTGACTTAGTGGTTGGGTCAAGATAAGATCACATGCTAGTGGAATATGCCCATGTGATTGGATATTCCTTTCTACTTTTTGACTTTACTTGAATTTTAGCCTAGTAACTTGAGTTACTCCAATAATTAGTAACTTTGGTGTGTAACTATTTCACAAGTATATAAACAAGCAGTTAGGAAGTACTCATCATCCTTTCATTTGCAACTATCTCTCTGTCATTGAGTTCTCTAGTGAGCAATGTCTTGAGTCTTGGAGTGTTAACCTTGGAGCAGTATGGTGGAGTTGGGGTTCCTTGCCTTCTTAGTCCATGGTGCGCTACCATAATAGCCATCAGAGGTTCATCTTGAGTGAGAGACAGGCCGGCTCACATGTCTATAATACCAAGAGCTAGCCATATGATCTAGATGTGAAAATTGGTTTGGTAACATCTAGAATGATGTTATACATGATGGTCAAAATAGATCAGATAGAAGTATCACCAAAAGAGTACTTCTACTAATAGAGCAGAAACCAAATGTTGAGTGTGTCATTTGTGTTTTCTCTCTTCTCTTGTCCTTGGAGTATTACACTTATGCTCCAATAATTTTCATGGCTTAAATGCATTGGGTGCTAAAAGGACTCTTGGATAAATATGTAATAGTGTTGTTGGATGACATCCTAATTTATAGTTAGATGGAAGCAAACCACAAGAACCATGTATGAGAAGTCTCTAAGCAACAATAACAATGGAAGTTCTATTGCAAAAAGTCAAAGTGCTCATTTTGGCAAATGGAAATTACTTTCTTGGGCCATAAGGTTTCAATGGAGGCATCAAGATAGAAGAGGAGAAAATCAAGGCCATTAATGATTGGCTTACTCATAAGGATGTTATGGAAGTTTGGAGATTCAATAGATTGACAAGCTTTTATTGATGGTTCATCCATTATTATGCTCATGTAGTTGCATTATTAACTTACCTCTTAGGAAAGATAGCAAGGTGTGAAAGAACTACCCATCAAGAAGAGATATTGAAGAAATTTAAGGATGTGGTATCTTCATGATCCATCCTCCAACCAAATGATCTTCAACTATCTTGTGTGGTTGATTTTGATGCTTCTAACTTTGCAATTTGAGTTGTGTTGCAACAAGAATTCTCATATGAATTGCACCCCATAGCCTTTGTATTTTGACAAATAAATATGGCAAAGGAAGATTATGTTGCTTGAGATCAAGAAAAATGAGACATGGTGTATATCATAACATTATGGAGACATTATCTCTTGGGGAAGTAGGTGCTAATGTAGAGTGATCATAGACCTTGTTGTAGACCTTACAATTGGAGCAAATGAAGATTCAACATCATCAATGGGAGGAGAAACTCAAATTTTTTGACATCAACCTTGAATAGAAACCAAGAAAGTTCCATGTCATTTTTTATGCCTTGTCATGATCATCTAATTTGAATACTCTTCGTGAATCTCTCATAATAGTATCAATTACCATGGTGTCAATGGACTCAATGGTCCAATTTGAGTTTGGGAATACTTTACAAGTAGACTCCTTTTTTCAATGAGTGCAAAGTAGTCCTACAATACACAATAAGGAATGCACTTTTTCATTCAAGGAGAGCCTTTTATTTTGTGAGAACCAGATATATGTTCTAACTATGGGTGATTTATGACTTTTGTGGCTTCAAGAGGCTCATGATTTACCGATTGTTAATCACATAGGTGGAGACAAGACCTTGAGTACCATATAATGTCAATGGTGGTGGCCAAAAATAGCATTGGAGGTTCACTAATTTATCTTATCTTGTGAGAGGTGTCAAAATAACAAGATCAATAACTAAAAATTGGGTGCATTACTTCAACCACTCCCCATTCCATTTGCCTTATGGAAACATGTAAGTTTAGACCTCATTACATCCTTGCCCAAGATGGATGTAGATTCACTTTGCACCCACTATGGTTGCTCTAATGCTAGCAAAGATTTACTTTGACATTGTTTTTAAGCTCCATGAAAGGTCTCATCTTTGATCATGATCCTAGATCCATTGGTAAAATTTGACAAGCACTATTCAAGCTACTTGGCATCAAGCTTGCTTTGTCTATGGCCCATCATTGTCAAATTGATGTGCAAACTAAATATGCAATTTTCACTTTGAAAGATATATTTTGTGCCTTTGTTAATGTTCATCACACCAATTGAGATACTTGTCTTGCGGCTCTAAGTTTGACTACAATAATTCTAAGCAAGAAAGCATTGGATTCTCTTCCTTCTCCTTTAATTATGTGCAAGTTCTATTCATTCTAGATTCCTTTCTTACTCCACCACCGTCTTAATTTCCTCATACTTTCACTTTCTTGTCCATGTTATATTATTTCTTACACCAAGCTAAGTCTCATCTTGTCATTGCTCTTATTTGGCAAAAGAGATATGTTGATAAGCATCATTGCAATCTCATCTTTCAATTAGACAATAAGGTCATGATTTCTTCCAATAACCTTCCTCTCTTGCTTGACATCCAAGTTTGTAAAATGTCTCCTACTTGAATAGGTCCATTTTAATATTACTCAAATCATTTCTCATCTTACCTGCATACTTGTCCTTCCTAGTCCTATACAAACCCTTCATGTCTTCTATGTTTCAAAGTTGAAACCTTTCAAAGTTAAAAACCTTTGTTTCTAACCCATCTTCCTTTCCTACTAATATCCAACTCCTCTTCTCATTCCTATCAACAATCATGAAAAATATAATGTTGATCATATACTTTCAAGTTGTGATATCTAACATGGCCGCCAACAACACATTGGATATAAAATCCTTCAAGAAAAAGGATATCTTCTTCATAATGCTACTTGGGAGCTTCTTTCTCATTTCCAAAATGCATGAGTTAATGAGTTTAAAGATTCCATGATGCAAGGACATCATCAACAAGTGGTGGAGGAATATGTAATAATATGGAGTAAATAGAAGCTAAATATAGCTAAAAGTGGTAAAATTAACATAGAGATAAGCATCTCTAAGAATGTACTAAAAGCATCCAAGAAGCTTCTTGGTGAGAAGCTTCTAAGACCTTCTAAGGGTTCAGTAATGATCTATCCATTCCTCATGCTACTAGAGCATTATAATGACAATATATTATTTTGTATTAACCTCTTAGGAAGAATCATTCCCACAGGAGTATAATGTCACCACTCTTGGTGCATTACAAAAAGATAAACAAACAAAACTCACAATCATTATAGATTTAATCCAAAGGATTTTTGAATGTGATGGTTCATTTGTAATGAAGGTCACTTTGCCTTAGAATCTTTTTACCTTCCTCATTGCTCAACCAAATTCTTCACTACTATTCTCAAGACATTCATTACTATTACAATCTGCAATCACATGAAGTGTTGTACAAGATTGGTAATATTAAGGTGTCTTACAAATAGTGTCCTAGAATGCATGAACTAAGAAGGAGTAAGATCTTCCAAGGGCCTAATGAATCTAATGACTATGAATGTGACATAGCATGCCACCCTTCTCCAAAGGTATGATGCCACAAGAGTCTTGAATGACTACACTACTAAATTTAATAGGTTAGTGTTACTTTACAATACTCTAAGTGTTTGGCAACTTATCTTTCTACCATTCTTGGCCTCTAGAGAACCCATAGAGTTTCAGACACTAGTTCCACATGAATACTTCTCCTCACTCAAGTGCTTCTGCTTATATATCAAGATTCATCACTCCCGCTCAATTAAGCATGTAATTATTCATAAAAAGTGCAGACTAATACACATGCATTGACTCAAGAGTCTTTATGGTATAAAATTCATTTACTGAAAAAGAAGGATACATTGAATGGATGCAATGAAAATTATGCCTAAGCTTTTTATAAAATTTCCTACTTAGCCACAAATAAATCCAATGGCTACAATGTGTTGGAGATCTTCTAAGTACATCTACTCCTCACTAATCTTATCCTAAGTTGGCACATCCCACATGGAAGAAACACCTCAACTTTGTGTCATTCATCATTATTTTGTCAATAAATAGGCTAAAACAAGATCTTTGTATCATAACCTGACTAACTATGTACAACGTATGTACAAATATGAAGTATCATGTACTATGACTATGAAAACTACCTTTCCTACCAAAGAGATGACTCTTTGTCATTGTTGAAAAAGTTGGTATTGCTTGTTTTGTATGAAATCATTGTCATCATGATAAAACAAGTTGTTACTTGTCTATTGGATGCTCTGGCATCACAAAGCTTACCCGCCAACTTTTCTTCTCTTTCTTTTTTTGTTTTCTCCTTTGCTTCCACTCTCTCTTGATGATACGTCTATTACTTCAACTTGTTTGTGTTTCTTGGAAATAAGGACCTAGAGATGAGGTGCTATTGACTTTGTATGATAAATTTTAGGGTTGTACAATTATCTACCATGATAAACTTCCTTATACTCACTTCTTGTCAGCCAGCTCATATTTTTCAAACTCTATCAAGGCATCAAGATGTGAGAAAAAGTAGTATGGATGACAAAATTGGTTTGTATACTTCTTCTTATCTTTGTCTATCAAGAGACCCATACTTGGATAAAAATGGATGACAAAGGGCAATACAATTATAGCTCCTTCCCTTCCCCTTCATCTCTTCTACTAACTTTGCCACTCTTTCACAAAACATTTGTGACAAACTCACAGGTTTCAACTTGTCAGGAGCTAGAAAATTTTTGCTTGCTTTAAGTTACATAAGCTATTCATTTAGACCTGAACAACTTCATGATAGTCTTGGAAATGGTTTGTCTGATGTAATCTTTAATGGAATTTATGCGGTATCCATTGGTTGTTTTTCTTCTTCAAAAATGTTTTCTATCTTAGATTTGATGTGGGCTAGGAAGACCATGTTGTGTGTCTTTGAATATGTTTTGAAAGGCAAGGTTTCTTCTCCTATGATGCATTGTCAGTCATCTTTGGTCCATATTGTAGGATTGCTTCTTAGGAATTTCTTGCTTGGTTTCCCATTCTCACAAATCTCTTATAAGATGGAAATATCCAAGATGTTCCAATCTAATAATAAGAGTTCCATCTTTCTACTTTGAATGCAATTGGCATGTTGATGCAATCCCCACTCGAAAACATTGCTCTACTTACACACAATTCTATGAATTTTTGGTGGTTATACCTAGCCTCTCTTGTTTGATGCTATAACAAAACTCTTGTTCTGCATACTAACATGAGAATAATTACATGTAAAAAATCCACCTCCTTGCACAAATTCTCAAAATGCACAACTATCAATTGGTGCTAATGTAAAAACAAGTCTAATGCACATAAGATTTTTTGGAAATCAAATTTTCAGAAACTTCCATCTCATACCTTGAGTCTTCCTTTATACTCACGATGACTATTTGAATAATTGGTGGTCATGTCTGTTAGTGAAAAGTCACATGTCTGGCATGAAGGCATTTTTTTTGTGTGAAATGGTTCAGATTTTTGTTCTTTGCTTGTGATAGCAAATGTTGACATTGACACTTGGCCACATGCATGTGTGACAATTGTACCACTAGCCAACTTCTTTTTGTATCCTTTGTGAGTTTGCACTCATTTTTCTTCTATGATAAGTCATTGTAGGTTGTCTTTGTAAGGTCATTAGCTTGTTCATGTTGACTTGTACCACAAAATGACAAAGATACAAAGCCACAATTTTATGAAGTTGTGAGAGGACAACTAGGTTCATACTTATGAGCTCCACTAAATCCTTGTAGAGGATTGTGTAATAGGATTTACAACCCCTACATTCATGAACATAAGGATCTTCACCTTTGTATTGTATCATATTTAAGAATATTATTTGTACTTTTTTCTTTGTCCTATCTATTTTTTGGATATATATAATTAGTTAGTAAAATAAGCCAAATATAGCTAGGAATTCTAAGAATGTTGTAAAAGCATATAGGAAGCTTCTTGGTGGGGAGTTTCTAGGTACCTTACCTTCCAAGAATTGAGTAACTTGCATACCAAGTTAAAGGTTAGTTTAGCTTGTACGCCAAGTAGACAACTTCCAAAAGGAAGCTTCTTGGGTAGCTTAGCTTGAAGTCCAATAAGATAGCTTCAAGAAACTTGTATTGCTTCACTATAAATGCCAAAGCCCAAGGTTTCATGCTAGGCATTTAGAGTTTAATTTAATTGAGAGTTTCAATGTGAACTCCCCTTTTGATCTTCTAGTCTCCTATTTCTCTCTTTGGTCTTTTACAATAGAGGAAAATTGCTCATAATACCATCAAAACTATAAATTTTTCCACTGTGTAGGTGATGGATACATCACTCAAAAAGAGTATTTGTATGCTTTATAAATGATATAAGTTATTGAAAAATTTGTATTTGATTGGAGATGACCCAATGACAATAGCAAATATTATAGGTAAGCATCCTATATTTTAGTTTTAAAGGGGATGATTACCCATCCTCTTGGATAGACAATGAGTGGAATAGCAAGAAGGCAAGGTATCTAATTATAGGAGTATGTAAGGAGGTCACCTCTTTATTCCTCTAAATTTGGGAATATATGGAACAATGGATAAGGCATAGTCATGGAGTGCATGAGAGCCTACCATAGAAGATGCCAAAGAATATTACTTTGATTTTACTACTTTGTAACCTAGTTTAGGTAGTGTGTATTCTACAATGAGCATTGGGTGATACAATCCACAAGAGAGCAATCACACTAAGTGATGTTTCTTCAAATGATCCAATGGTATATAAACAATAAGTGAGTGACATAAATCAAATATACTAGATGTAGTAGGTGTAGTAGGATGTATTTATCATACCCATAATATTAACATACCATAACTTAAATATACTAGGTGCATTAGGATGGATTTTTCATACCAAAACTATTGAGGCTAGGCTCCATTTACCTCATTTGGCTCAATTTGAGGACATCTTCCTATCCTTCTTATTATCATATGTGTGTCATATTTGTTTTTTGTTATAATATGTATGTTTTCTTTCGTCTAGTTGTTTTGTTTTACCACTTCAAGCTCCACTAAAGGTTTTAGACTCTCAGCTTGAGAATCTTTTATGTCTTGATAGACCATTTTTTGCACATGCATTATGCACCGCACTACACTTCTCCTTGAGAGGCTTGTTGGAGATGGTAGATGAGCATCTTAGAGATTGCTTCTAGCTAAATGATCCCTTTAGTGGTCTTACAAAGCTGTTTTATGTAGCTATAGTAGTAGCAAGGGGGAAAGATTCCCATACTAATTAGTTGGATGTTAGGTCCTAGTTGACTTATTGTGATGGAAAAATGCATGGGAGGCATTAGACTAATGGCTATTAGAGGAGGTCTTTTTCCATCTTGTTAGCCATACAATTGTCCATCAATGTCATTCTCACTTTTGATAGCACCTTATTCCACATCAATTTGGAGTTGCTACATTTGGAGGTTGTGAGGCTATATATGCTTATATATATATAAAAAAGCATTAGAGCACTCCTAGATATCCACTCTGAGTGGATTGTTCTATAGGTCTATATTGAGAACTCTTTTAATAACATCTCACATGCATATATCTTTAGAGAGATTAGGGAGGGTGGTGAATCCTTGGTGTTTTATTCCTTTTGTGTGGTCTTTCTATAGCTCTTCTTCTTCTCTTTATTACCAACGTGGTTTCATAGGAAGGAATCACTATCTTAGAGTAGGTCGTTGGTACACAACAAGGAGGTACTTTAAGGGGACCTTTATCTTCCATAGCTCACTTTAGAGCCCTCTTATCTACTACTTTGGTGTAATACTCCAAGGACAAGAGAAGAGAGAGAAACACAAATTACACACTCAACATTTGGTGCCCCAAAGGAGCACCTTCTCTTTATTATATAGACAAAGAGGATCTCCTCCAAGGAAGCTCCACCATAGGATTGGGCACACAGATAGGTGACATGTCATCAAGCTCCACCCTTGGATTACTTACTTGGATGAGTGACATGTCGGTCTTGGTTCTATCTAGTTGGTCAAATAAGCTTTGACTGGAGGAAATCTTTTAGGGAATCTTCCTGTAGGAGTCTCAAAATCACGTAAGGTACCGTTGGAAAGCTCTCAATGAGACAAACCAAGGAGGAGTAAAGGCCAGCCTTTCCTATGTTGAAGGGAGGGGGGCATTTGCATTTTTTTGAGGCCTAATTCATCCGTTTAGGCCTCCAAAATTACCTTCAAAGATTTCAAGCATATTTTGGTTCCTACTCTATTAGTAGAAGTCCCCTTTTAGTGACACCTCTTTCTGATCTGTTTAGTCCATCATGTGTAACATCCTTCTAGATGTTACCAAACCAATTCTCACCTTTAAATCATATGTCTAGCTATTGGTTCTAAGGTTCTCAAGTCTATTTTGGTTTCTGCTCTATTAGTAGAAGTACTCTTTTGGTGATACTTCTATCTTATCTATTTTGACCATGATGTATAACATTATTCTAGATGTTACCAAACCAAATTTCACATCTAGATCATATGGCTAGCTCTTGGTATTATAGACCTCCCTCCTTTTAAGACACAACGTCCTCGTTGTGCAATTGTTGCTCAAATGCTTGCACCAACACCGGTGCATGTGTCAAATTGGCAATAGGCTCCTAGGTTGCTTCATAGAGGGGGTAGCCTTTCCACTGTACTAGATAGTCCACCCGCGGATGGCAAGTACCACGTATGCATTTTTGAAGAATACGCTCCACTTCATATTCCTCTATGCCATCAGTGAGTGTCGAACAAGGTCAAATATCTTGGGTGGAATGACCCTGGCCTGAGCGGGGATCATATCTGCATAGTGGGGAAACATGGAACACAGGATGGATCTTCATGTGTGGTGGTAGCTCAAGGTGATAGGCCATAGTGTTGACACGATGAAGAATCAAGAAAGGCCCAATAAAATGAGGTTTAAGCTTACGAGGTCGAACTAATGTGAGGTTGGTTGTTGATAGCCACACTTGATCCCCAACATTGAACTCCATGTGCTTACGGTGTGCATCAGCATACTACTTCTCTCAATTTTGTGCAATCTGTAGTTTGTGCTTGGTGTTCTCCACACCTTATTGGATTTTAGAAACAAACGTGTTGATTGCATCGACCTTGGTAGCCATTGGACGGATCTTCATCAAGCTAGAAGGTGTGAAGGAATGCTCACCATACATGAGGAAGAACGGAGTGACTTGGGTGGATGCATTTACTGAATTGTTGTAAGCAAATTCCACCAACAGGAGTAGGTTGTCCCTCCTCTCTTGCTCTTCTAAGGTGAAATTGAGTAACATGTCTTCAATCGTGCAATTAGCCCGCTCTATTTGGCCATCTATTTGTGGGTGGTAAGCTATGGACATGGCCTACTTGGTTTTGAAGAAACCAAAGAGTGTTTGCCAAAACAAACTGGTGAATTGAGTGCTTCTATTGGTGATAAGTACTCTAGACAAGCCATGGTGAGAGAAGATTGCATCTAAGTATAATTGAGCTAGTTGTAGAACGGTCACATCCTTGGTGGTAGGGTGTACATGAATCATTTTGTTGAGCCGGTCCACAAAGACCACGATGGAGTCAAACCCTGAGGTGGTCTTGGATAATTCACAGACAAGATCCATACTCACTTGTTCCCAACGTTGGGTAGGTGTAGGGAGAGGTTGAAGGAGCACTGCAAAAGCTTGATTAGAAGCTTTGTTTTATTGACAAAGTAGGCAGTTGCGCACGTAGTCCATCACGTTGTTGCTCATCTTAGGCCAATAGTAATGGCACTAGATTGCATCCAAGGTCTTGTCCACTCCGACATGACCTGCAATGGCCAAATCATGACATTCTGCTAGAATGGTGGTGCGTAATTTTGGGACATTTGGGATCCATAATCTGCCATCACGAAAGGTGAGTCCTTAGGTGCTAGTGATGCCTTTGGATGATTGGGCTTCTACAATTAGTGGATCAGTTTTTGTAGCAGCCAAAATCTCTGGCCAAAATTCAGGGTTAATCTTAGCCTCTGCCACCAAGTTGTTTGCCATTGGCATGCGGGTGAATGCTTCTACAAGTTGCTTCTTACCTTCCACATAGGTGATTGCCATGTTGAAGCATTGTTGCCACTTTGCCCACCAAATCTGGCAATGAGATAGATCCTTTTGCGTCTCAAGGTAGACTAGAGGTTTGTGGTCTGTCTCTACTACAAATGCCTTCTCGCCCAGATAGTGCTTCCAATGCTTGGTTGCCAGAACAATAGCCAACTCTTCTCATTCTGTGGTGTGGTAGTTGCACTCTGCCAGTAACAACTTTTGACAAAAATATGCAATTGGATGCCATCCGTCATGCCACTCTTGTTGTAGGATTGCTCTTATTGCTACACTTGATGCATATGTAGCCAACTTGATTAGACGTTTTGGGTCATACAACTTCAAGATTAGTGCATGTAGCAAGGGGGCTTTCAATTCTTGAAAGGCTAACTCTTGTGCGGTTCCCCATGTCCAATGCTTCCCCTTGCGAAGTAGTGCCATTAAAGGCTGTGCAACCTTGGAGAAGTCCTTGACAAATCTATGATAGAATCCCGTCAACCCCAAGAAGCTCTTGAGTTGAGTCTGGTCTTTTGGGGCACTCCATTTTTGAATGACCTCTATTTTATCCGTCAATACTTGAATGCCCTCTACACTTACTCTATGCCCCAAGTAGTCTACTTCAGACTTGCCAAACTCGCACTTTGAGATTTTGGCATACAATTGATTTTGTCTTAGAATCTGGAAGACCTCTTGTAGATGTTGTTTGTGTTCCGCCATCGTGCTACTGTATACTAAGATATCATCCAAGAAGATGATAACAGACTTATCCAAGTATGGACAAAATATATCATTCATTAGACTCATGAAAGTGGTAGGTGCATTGGTGAGGCAAAAAGGCATCACAAGGTACTCAAAGTGGTCATACTTGGTTCAAAAGGCAGTTTTGTACACATCCTCCTCTACAATTTGGATTTGATTGTAACCACTCCGCAAGTCCAGTTTGGTGAAGTATCTTGCTCCATGGAGTTGATCAAACAAGTCATCCATGCAAGGTAAGGGGTATTTTTTCTCCATTGTTTGTTGATTGAGACCTTGATAGTCAATACACATGTGCATTGTACCATCCTTCTTCTTCACAAACAAGACAAGAGCCCCATATGGTGATACGCTAGGTTGGATGAACCCCTTCTGCAGCATCTCCTCAATTTGAGTCTTACACTTCTCTAACTCATGAGGTGATAGGCGATATGGGGCATTACAAGGAGGTGTCTTCCTTGGGAGTATCTCAATTTTATGATCTACTCTCCTTTTTGGTGGTAATCCTAAGGGTATATCATCGGGAAAGACATCTTGAAATTCATCTACCACAGCCTTCAATTTCTCAAGAATTTTTCCATTGAGTTGTGCACTCTAGACTTCTCTTATTAGACCCATGAAACATCTATTGGTCTTATAGACAGTTGCCGTCCCTATGACATATAGAGGCAGATCCTGCTTGGGTGATTATTCTTTAACCCTAATGATTGACCATTGGTGGGTTCTTGCTACTTTCTTCCTCCAATCTACCATAGGGTTGTAATGCTCCATCCATGGCATGCCGAAGATTGCATCATAACAAGCTAATTGTACCACTTGCCACTCAATTGCTTCCTGATATTCTCCTACAAAGAGTGTGACACGTCTAGGTAATGATTCAATCCTCTTTGTATGCCCGTTATGCAACTCTACTTCTTCACTCCCATCTCTTTCTAGATCCATTCCCAATCTTATTGCAATAGAGCGAGATAATAAATTCTCTGTTGCTCTTGGATTGATTAATACTCTCACTTGATTGCCTTCTAGGACTCCATTCATGACAATCAATTGTGAGGTTGCCTTTTGGGATCTTAGCACCTTAGTCTTCTTCCTTCCCTTGCTTCTCTTCTTCCTTATTGAGCCAGTAAGGCCACAAGATACATTTACTGGCAATCTTTGTTTTCCAAAGTGTTTTCTACCTCCTCTTCTTCAATGCGCCTCTCCATGTTATTCAAAGATTGCCTGTATGAAGGCCAAGGGCCTCTATGGAAACAAGTGCAACAGTTGGTAGATATGTGCCCAATACGGCCACAATTATAACAATGGCATTGTTCTCCTTGAGTTCCTTCTCCATGTGAGACTCTATCTCTTTGTTCTTCTATCTGTCCATGCTCCCCTTGAAGCGGTCGTGCTCCTTGATCTCAAAATAATGTTGATGTGGAACTACTCTTTCACCTCCACCCAACACTCTTGTGATTCTTTGTGCATAAGCAATGGCTTCAAATATCATGCGAGGATTTAACACCATGACTTCTTGGCAAATCCGCTCCTTTAACCCTCGTTTGAAATTGTTGAGAGCCTCTGTTGGACTCATGTCGGTTATTGCAACTTGTAGATCCAGAAATGCCTCCACATACTCTTATACATTGTTCTTTTGTCTCAATCTCCATAGTCAGGTTCAAGCCATCTGCACAAAATCCATCGATTGGAAATTCTGCAACAATCCTTCTTGCATTGATGTCCACGTGACCTCCCTTCTCTCTGCCAACATGGATCTTTCCCAAGCATCATACCATGTGAGGGCTTTATTGGTCAAGTACCTTCATACAAACACGCCTACAGCATGCTCCGTGATCTATATTGAGAAAAATTGGAAATATCGATTCATTCTTGAGATCCAATTTTCCACTACTCCCATCATATACTGCTCCTTGTGAGGCTCCATGTTGCAGGTCTTCTTCATCCAGAGTAGCAATGTGGCTTCATCGTTGATAGGGTTCATAGGCACAGGTGCCTCTCAAGTACTTCTGTTGTAGGTATTGGGTTTTGAGATGGCTCTTCTTCTTGCATGGCTTGATCATTCCAGAGCATCTACACTTGACTTTGTAATGTCTCCATGGTCATCTTAATCTCTTGAAGTTCATTCAACATCCCTTGCATTCCTTGCACCAACTCTTGCAATTGCGGATCCATGGTTCTTGCAACACTCAATTGCTAATGTCTACTTCAATACAATGTCAATATGATCACTCTGGAAGGCGCACAAACTATCAGAACTACCATTGGGACCTTAGAAGCTATCACTCGTTGATAATACTCCTCGCCAAAATTTCTAACCACAAAATCTCTAAACATCACTTTCGGTCTCACCACATAACGGATTTCTACTTGAGTGTTGAAAGGGAGAAGATTTGGGGCATTCACATCCATATCATCATAGTAGAATGTAGATTGTCAAATCCAACTCTCTGTCATATATCACCACAGGTAGAATCACCGGGTTTGGTGAGTTCATCATCCTATCTATGAATTTTGCGCCAAAGTGATAAACTAGCGATACACTCATTTGCTCACGCTGGATGTACATAACCTTGATATGGAATGGATTTGGGAATGGAAAGCTAGGTGCTGGAAATTGTCCTCCCGATGCATCCATCCCGTCCGCTCTCTAAAGTCCTTCCTAAGTCTAGCAATTACTCTATGTTCTCCACCTCAAATTACTCAATTTCAATAGTTTGTGCTCTTCCAAGAGGGGTGATCCACTCTCTTGGACTAAAACACTTGCTTTGATACCATTGTAATACTCCAAGGACAAGAGAAGAGAGAGAAACACAAATTACACACTCAACATTTGGTGCTCCAAAGGAGCACCTTCTCTTTATTATATAGACAAAGAGGATCTCCTCCAAGGAAGCTCCACCATAGGATTTGGCACACAGATAGGTGACATGTCAGCAAGCTCCACCCTTGGATTACTTACTTGGATGGGTGACATGTTGGTCTCGGTCCTATCTAGTTGGTCAAACAAGCTTTGACCGGAGGGAATCTTTTAAGGAATCTTTGTGTAGGAGTCTCAGAATCACGTAAGGTACCATTGGAAAGCTCTCAATGAGACAAACTAGAGGGGGAAGGCCAACCTTTCCTCTGTGGGGGGGGGGGGGGAATATGCACATTTTTGAGGCCTAATTCATCCGTTTAGGCCTCCAAAATTGCCTTCAAAGATTTCAAGCATATTTTGGTGATACCTCTTTCTGATCTGTTTAGTACATCATGTGTAACATCTTTCCAGATGTTACCAAGCCAATTCTCACGTTTAAATCATATGTCTAGCTATTGGTTCTAAGGTTCTCAAGTCTATTTTGGTTTCTGCTCTATTAGTAGAAGTACTCTTTTGGTGATACTTCTATTTGATCTATTTTGACCATCATGTATAACATCATTCTATATGTTACCAAACCAAATTTCACATCTAGATCATATGGCTAGCTCTTGGTATTACATTTGGCCATGCCAAGTTGTATTTTCTCTTCCTTGGCAAATAATACATACATTGTGAGCCCTATAGATCAGATTAGGCAAGCTTTTGACCACTTTGACTATTGAGCTTCATCTTGTAGGCTTGAGAGTCAAGGTGTTAAAGTGTAGAGCATGGTCCCCTTTAGGTATTCCTCCTCACCACCAGCTTCTAAAGGAGTGTTTCAAATCTATAATTGGCCTACATATTCTTGGAGTGCCCGTAGGATATGAGGATTTTGTCACACTCTTCCTAGATGTAGCCCTTGTAGAGGATATTCTTCACGTGGATGACCTCCTTGTAAGAGATCTATAGGTGGCATTTTGTGTACTGTCCTCTAGTATTTTCATGTAGACCAACCTACCTTCTTTGCACAATTCCTCCTTCTATGACCTTATCATGTTTGAGAGTGTTTGATAAGAGGATTATGGGTGTCATTGTGATATCATTGGACCATGGACATTTGAGTTTATGACAAAGGATTTGGCATATAGATAGACATCTCTACCAATCTTTTGCAAAAGGGTTGGGCTACTATTTATGGAAGAGACAACACTTATAGCATTTTTGGGTAGTTGAGCTCTCATAATACTCTTCTTTCCTCTCATTTTGTGCTTGTTGATAGGTCAATCTTGGAGGTGTATGTGATTGAGGTGGAGGATGAATCTTTTTCACTACAAGTGTTATTGTTGTAGATGAGAGATGGTATGAATCCATAGGCGCAAGAGGACCTTCCATCCTTTACTTCCCTATCATTAGCTTGGACTAGAGGTTTGCAATCTTCCTTGATGGAACAACAATTTCAATATACATTACATTCTCTCTTAGTTGACTCATCCGTTCCTCATGCTACTAGAGCGAGTCTTTGCTCTTGCTTTGGCAAGGGTGAAGGCTCTTAGATCCTAGGTCAACCATGCATTAGGGCATTTTGACTCACACCAACTACTTTTGGAGGATAGAGGATAACTACCCAAGATGCTATCAAGGATACAATGTTTGCCATGACACGAGAGAGTGGATACCTTGCTTGGAAGGAGCATTGGTATGCTTTTCAAACCACACAAGTCAAGGTAGATTTATACTTGGTCCAAGATGATTAGGTGATAGTAGCAGAGATTATGGTTACAAGCACTACACTCGATGCAATGTCAGGGAAGGTGACCACCCATCCTCCTAGATGGGCGGCAAGCGGAGCTGCAACATGCAAGGTCTCCAAGTATAGGGGTACAAAGTGAGGTCACTTCTTTGTTCCTCTAGCCTTGGAGTTATATGGACCAATGGACTTTGCATTTGACATATTTGTCAAACACGCACAAAGCATATCATTCTAAACGTGAGGGGGTATCACTCTCACTTTCATATTTCATAATATATTCTAGATAACATGTGGTCATTGCTCTACAAAGAGCATTGGTTGGTACAATCCATAGGAGACCAATATTATTAGATGATGCTTCTTCGGATGCTTGCATAACTCAGATATCTTAAGTGCGGTAGGGCAGATTCCTCTTACATACTATACTATTGGGGCTTAGCCCCATTTTCCCCTTGTCTTTCTCCTTATACGGCTTGATGGGGTGTTCCCATCCTTCTTGTTTTCGCACACGGTTGCATTTTTCTCTATTAAATCGTTTTGCTTGACCTTGACTTGGGGTGCCGCTATGTCGACCAAGTTGGGGTACTCCTAAGTCCATATCAGGTACTTGAAATGAGAAGACCTCCATGCCGTCGAGAGAAACTTTGGACCCAAACCGGCAAGTGCTTCGACGTGATATACGTGTTCTCCTGCTTGTCCAACATCAATCATTTACCCTTGCTCGCCCAGGAAGACACTCGGACAATGCAAAGTGATAATGTAGATCTAGACATATCACGTCTAGATCTATATCTAGACGTCATACGTCTACAATCTAGATGCCACTAGACTCGCGAGTTCATCAGGTGCGAACTGCTTTGAGTAGGCTAAGAAATTACAGGTGGATCCCTGAATAACCGCCGCGTCCCCTCAACGACGCCCACTGAATAAAAGCTAGATGCCAAAATGTTTTGAATCCGTCTTCTGATCCTCACGCTTTTCAGCCAAAGGTATGCGCTTCTGAAATGATTTGACATGAGCATAGCTTGCCCAAAGATGGAAAAGTAACTCGTACAGTCAGAGTGACGCCTTCTATGAATCTTAGGTGACATTAGTATTATTCTGAAAAATCAGTCTCCTAGGCTCGTGATTAATGATCCAAGTCCTAATTTCGACAATGGTCGGTGAAGCTATTGTATCACCTAGAGGCGTCTAAATCGGTATGCAGTATGAGATCAGATTCCTGATGTCTCCCGTCCTGTAGACCTTTCCTTACTTATTAGTCCCGACTGGATCGATGGATCATGGATCCATCCCGATGGTTGATCACATGATCGGTCTAGCATCTTCTTGAGGAAGAGGTAGCCCATGCCGGTGATTACACATCCTTTATTCGATAAATACAGGTGTAATTCTGGGCAACTCGCGCTGGAAAAGACTATCTTTTCCCCAGCGGTGCAATTCGACTCAAGGTCGTCCGATATCAGTACAAATCTGGTGGCCCGTTGCTTCAATGACATTACAACCAATTGTATAGTAATTTCGATATAACAGTCCTGGACAACAGGTCTGTTCGGCCATCGTTTCTTTCATATTCTTACTAGCAGGGATGGAAAGAAACTCGTTTCATTTCATTCTAGGGGATAAAGTGACGCTATGATATTGTCAGAACAGATTCCCGTTTGAGTAACAAACTATTCTTCGAGCCATAGAGCACTACACAGGTGTTGCCATGAAAAGGAATTTCACCAGCTGCAATTATTTGACAACGGAAACAGTTATGAAAAGCATCGCCTGCGTTTCCACCTATCCAACATGAGGGAGCAAGTTAACTGCAGTATCTTAAGTGGTGATCGTCGCCTACTACTAGTAGGGTAAGTCCCTAGGGGACGGAAGGGTTCCTGGGGACGTGGACAACGGATGGAACCTTGGACGGAACTATATCTAAAGACGAAGACAACGGGTGATATTAAGGTGATATTACTTAAGGGGATGGATGGAGAGACGATGGATGAAATTGTTTTTGGACGAGGACAAAGGCTGGGAGAGGGACGTTTAAGAGGGTTCTTTTACCATGTGCAGCATCATTCACGGGACTAATATTAGTTATATTTAAAAAGAAGTGCGACTGCGAATAAAAAATGATAGATGGGAAGACCCCATCAAGCCTAATAAGGGAGAGATGAAAAATGGTAAAATAGGGCTAAGCCTCAATAGAGTCTATATGAAAATTCTGCCCTACTACACCTAAAATATCCTAGTTATACAAGTTGTGTGGTATATAAATAATTGGAGCATCCGAAGAAACACACCTAGAGTGATTGCTTAAAAAGAAGAAAAGGCGACCGCATAGAAAACACGCAGGATGGGAAGACCCCATCAACCCATACAAGGGTGAGATAACATAGGTAAAATGGAGCTAAACCCCAATAGAGTCAATATGAAAAAAATGGGGATGGATGGAGAGACAATGTATGTTAAAGAGGGTCTTTTCTTCTATGAGCATGCACGGGGCTAATACTAGTTATACTTAAGAAATTTCAGTCAAAATAATATGATTTGAATTAACTCCCAGATCAATGCTCACAATCAATAGTTGGTAAGACAATACCTTATTATTGGACATAAAATGAAAACTCTGGTTCCTATCTTTGAACCTCTTTATATCTTTAGCATTTAATTCTTGGAAACATTATTCTCCATGGGTGTGTCTTTTTGACACACCTACAAAAGACTTATCATCCTTGGAAGGTTTACTATTGAAATCATTTTGAACATATTCTGAATCAAAACCCACTAAAACTTCTAATATATTTTCATTGGTCTATAGTTACACCAATAAGCTTCGTGATCCTTCCAAGTTACTTTACTGTAATCTGTTAGCCTATCACAGGCCTTAAATTTACTTCTAAAATTTTTAACTTTATTAATACTATAACAATATGCCTTAGTTACAATCTCCTTAACTAAATCTTTATAATTAAAGGGTCTTAAAGCAGAATTTAAAATTGAATATATGAATTTAATTTTATAAACCAGATTATAATCCAAAAGGTTTTATTCATAAATATATTTTGCAAAACTTCCACAGCCTGTGAGAAAGATGCACAAGGACTATGATTGGACCACTTGGGATGCTTATGTGAAGCGAGCGACCACCTCGAGAATGGTGACACTCGAGATTACGCTTACTTCTTCTATCTCTCTGTTGACCGTCCTAGGGATACCAATCAAGTAGTGGGAGTGGTTAGCATCTCAAGCAGGTTGTATTGTGGAGTTATTTGAGATTAGTTTTCCATGTACACGTCTATTCCATAGGTTACCCCTTACACTCCATGATGAGGCTAGATAGCTTTTTGCCTACCACTTGATTGTTTGGAAGGTGATCCCTTGTATAAGTTAACATAGTTCTTATTCCTCTTACTCTCCTTGATGGTGCCTTTCTTATGCTAGAAGGGGGTGTGCGGGGCATAGAGAGGTGATTGCTAGATTGTCAATTCTGAGTAGAAGATTGTGTTGCCCTACAAGAGGAGTCGGTTAGGGCAACACATTTTAGGAGATAGATTCTACCACAAGATACCACAGAGACCACTTGATTACAATAGTGTAGTACATTAGGTCAAGCAAGCAAGAGAATTTAGTAGAGCAGTACAAGTGCTACAGCCTTTGTCTATAGCTAGTCCCACTGATGAGACTATCTCTTCCCTATGCTCACTACATCCAATGGCATGAGAGGGAGTACCATTAGAGATCTTAGATTATCAACCTAAGCAGCTTTTATGTCTTGATAAGTTACTTTTGGCACAAGCGTTGTGCACTGCCTCTTGTCTCTCCTCAAGAGGCTTGTCAAGGATGGTATATGAGCATCCTAGAGATTTCTTTTAGGTGAATGATCACTCTAGTGGATTTATGAGTTTTTTCAAGTAGTTGTAGTAGTAGCAAGGAAAGATATTCTTTTGTCAATCAGTTGGGTGTTAAGGGCTAGTCGACTTCTTGTGATGGAGAAAGGCAAGGGAGGCATTAGATCAATTGCTATTGGAGAGATATTTTTGTTAGCCACACAATTGTCCTTTAACATCAATCTCAATTCCAAGAGCACCTCACTCCATATCATTTTGGAGTAGCTACATGTGGAGGTTGCGAGGCTATTTCCCTATGCATCAAGGCACTCCTAGATATCCATCTAGAGTGGGTTGTCCTATAGATGGATGTTGAGAACACTTTTAATAGGGTCTCTTGGGCATCCATCTTCAGAGAGCTTATGGAGGTTGATGGATCCTTGGTGAGTCTCATTCCATTTGTGTCATTGTTTTATTCCTCTCCTAATTCCCTTTACTACTAGCATGGGTAGTCACCAGAAGGATTCACCGTCTTGGACTCAAGTGTTGGTACACAATTAGGAGACCCTTTAGGGAGACTTTTGTTTGCCATAGCTCACTTTAGAGCTCTCTTAATTATTACTTTGGCCATGCCAAGTTGTGTATTTCTCTCCTTAGAAGAAAATACACATATTGTAGGCCACATAGATCAAATTAGGCAAGCATTTGATCACTTGACTATCAAGTTACATCTTGTATGCTTGAGAGTCAAGGTGTCAAAGTATAGAGTATGGTTCCCTTCAGGTATCCCTTTCCACCATGAGCTTCTAGAGGGGTATGTCACATCTACATATGGACTATGTATTCTTGGAGTGCCACTAAGATCCAAGGATTTTGTCACATGTTTCTTAGATGTTGTCCTTGCATAAGGTATTCTTCCTATGGATGACCTTTCTCTACTCGAAGATCCACATGTAGCTTTTGGTATACTCTCCTCTAGTATTGCTTATCAACCAACCTCCCTCATCCTTGAGTTTCCTATCTCATTTGAGAGCTTTTGATAGGAGGATCATGGGAGTTTTTGGTGATATCATTAGACCAAGGATATTTGAATGTGTGATGGGGGATTTGGCACATAGACAAGCATCTCTACCAATCTTGTGCAAAGAGGTAGGCTTATTATCTATGAAGGAGATGACACCTATAGCATTTTTGGGTAGTTGTGCTCTCTTGGCACTCCTACTTTCATCCTCTTTTGTGATGGCTTATATGCTAGTTTTGGAGACTTATGCAATTGAGGTGGAGGATGGATCCTTTTCTCTCCACATTGTGGAAAACCATAGATGGTCCATCTCCACAGGCACATGAGGATCTTCCATCCGTTGCTTCACTACCATTAGATTAGACTAGAGGTTTGCAATCTTCCTTGATGGAGCGACAATGTCATCATATGCTACATTCTCTCTTAGTTGACTTGTCCATTCCTTGGGCAACTAGAGCACATTTTTGTTCTTGCTCTAGCAAGGGGTGCAAGCTCTTGGATCCTAGCTCAACCATGCATTAGCGGATTCCAACTCGCATTAGCTACTTTCTCTATAGCAATGAGGTTCTATCTAGGTTTGGTCCACTTGTATGCATCTTCATTACTGACTTGTGGGTGTGGTTCTACACTAAATGCAGCAACATTCCATATGACACAATGTCCTGATGGTGGACAATGGATAAATACCCATGATGCCATCAGGGATAATGTGAGTACTATGGTACGAGAGAGTGGATACCTTGTATTGAAGGAGCATTCATATTCTTTGCAGATGACACTTGTCAGAGTAGACTTATACTTGGTCCGAGATGATCAAGTGACAATGATGGATGTTGTGGCTACAAACCCTAAGTGTGATGCAATCTTAGAGGGAGTGCTTACTCATCCTCCTAGATGGGCAGCAAGTGGTGTTGCAACACACAAGGTCTCCAAGTATAGGGGTATACAGTGAGGTCACCCCTTTGTTCCTCTAGTCTTGGAGTTATATGGAGGGATGGACATAGCATTCAATACATTTGTTAGGGAGTGTGCAAGAGCTTATTATATTAGACGTCAAGAGGTACCACTCTAACTCTCATACTTTGTAGCATACTTTAGACAGCGTGTATCCATTGCTCTACAGAGAGCATTGGCTGGTCCAATTCATAGGAAGGCAATTACTCTAGGTGATCCTTCTTTGGATGCTCCAAGAGTTTGCAGACCTTACTACTTGCTTAGCTTGGATATCTAAGTGTAGTAGGGAAAATTTCTCATATCTATACTATTGGGGCTTAGCCCCATTCTACCTCTTTTGTCTCTCCCTTGCACGGTTTGATGCACGGTTTGATGGGGTCTTCCTATCCTTCTTGTGTTCTATGAGGTCTGCTTTCTTCTCTTTTGTAAAACCAAAAAAGAATAGTATCGTTTTGGACCCCTTGGATGAAACAAAAAATTATTTTTTACTATCATAAATTTTTTTCTTTTTTGTCATAATGCATTATTTTAGCATCCATCTTGGATCCTCAAGATGAGAATTCATCTGGTTTTTGTCCGTAGCATCTAGTCTCACTGCAATGACCATGGGATTCTCTAAGTTGTAGAAGGCTCCGATAAAACTAATAGGGAAAAAATAAAAAAATTGACAAGGTAAAAAAATATTAAATTTTCATTCCTTTTAATCAATAAGGTCTAGATCTATTTTATGAGGAAATTGTGTTTTTTGAGGTTCATATAATATCACAGCTTTTAGTGTTTTATAATTTAATTCTAAACGATTAGGTTTCATTCTCCTTATTCAGTTAGTTTGGAAATTTTGTCTTGTGTTTGATTTGAAAAAATCTAAAGAATTTTCTTGAATAGATATAGGATCACCGTTGGATACTTGAATATTAACCTTTTTATGATTGACACAATATTTTTATGACTTATGAGATGCCTTGCTTGAAACTTACTCGAATAAGAATTAAGACGAACCAGAATAACGTCCAATCCTTTTTCTATATTGAATAGCAAACTGTTTTTCTTTTACTTATATAAGTGTGCGTTTTAGCCCTTTGCAGTTTTTAATAGGTAAATTCCCTTAAAAAGAGGACAACTCTTTTATAGTTTGTAATTGTATGGAGAAGTCAGATTGTATTTTTTTTGTTGTTGTGAAGCTCCGAAATAAGTAATTTATGTTTTAGAGTACATATGTTTTAGAGTAGAGTTTTTTGGTCTGCCAAACCTTTTCTAAGTTTTGGCCACAAACTTGAAATCTTGATGTAAACACATGAGGGTTAATTTTTGTTTTTAGCCATAGCGGATAACGGGAATCGAACCCATATCCTCTGCTTGGAAGGCAGCTAATTTAACTTTAATCTCGATCCGCATTGAAGATAAATTTATAGAATTTGACCGTCATGAATTATCGCCAATAATTCATGAACTCGATTTGCAAAATAAGAGTATTTTAGGGTGGTTATTGCAAAACTTGTAGAACACAAGTGAATCCAATACGACCTCCATATCCATCCAATCGTATGCCAGGAAAAACTAATCCAGCATTCTTCCATAGATCCTGCCAACTGTCAGTTGTGCAGTCGTCCTTCAACACAACTAACCTAAGCTACTTTTGGGGCCTAGCTCCATTTTACCTCTTTGAAGTTTTGTCTCTCTCTTTGAATCTCTCTTTGAGGTCTCACGAGAATGAGAGGGGAGCTACGAGAATGAGAGGGGAGCTACGGGAGAAGGGGAGAAGAGAGGGAGAGATGTGAGACAATATCTATAATTTTGGAGGGTTCTCTAGCATGTAGCATTCGAGTGAATTGTCAATTCTCTTTGTTTTTCAATTTTGGTTCCATTGGCATCTAGATTGAAGACTATGGATTAGAAAGTTATAAGGATTCTTAGATTTTTTAGGGTTTAGAGTGATCATTATACATTGAGAGTGATGAGAGTGATGGATCTGGAATTTTCATTTCCAATCTCTTGGTTTTCATGATTAAGTTCCATGGGAATTTAGTTTCAAAATTTTGGAGATGGAAATTGAAAGTTATGAGAGTTTATAGATTTTAGGGTTTGGAGAGATTGTTTTCTTATGTGAGTTGGGATGTGAGGGGTTGCGGTTTTGCAGATATGAGGAGATATGGAGAGGAGCAGCATGTGTTACTATCATTATTCTTGTGCTAGCCATGGCTACACTTTCCCATGTGGGGTTGCCAAGAGCGGGTCGAGATACACCATGCCCGGTGTGTCACCGACGCTTCACCTTGCAAGGGGTAAAGACCCATGTGGGAAGGATACACAAGGACTATGATTGGACCACTTGGGATGCCCACGTGAGACAAGCAACCACGTTGACAGCAGTGACACTCAAGATTACACACGCTTCTTCTATACCTTTGTTGATCGTTCTAGGGATACCGATCTAGTCGTGGGAGTGGTTAACTTCTCAGGTGGGTTTCATTTTGGGGTTATTTGAGACTAGTTTTCCATGTCTATGTCTATTCTATAGGCTACCCCTCACACTCCATGATGAGGCTAGACATGCTTTTTGCCTACCATTGGATCATTTGGCACGTGATCCCTTGGACGAGTTAGCATGGTTCCTATTCCTCCTACTCCCTCGATGGTGTCTTTGTTATGCTAGAGGGGGACGTGCAGGGCATAAAGAGGTAGCTGCTAGATTTGATTGATTCTGAGTGGAGGATTGGGCAGCCCTTCAAGAGGAGTCTGTTAGGGCTACACAATTTAGGAGACAAGCATCGCCAGAGGATACCATAGATTCCACTCAATTATGATGATGTATGACATTGGGTCAGGCGGGAGAGTTAAGTAGAGTAGCACGAGCACTACACCATTTGTCTATAGCGAGTCCTACTGATGAGACCATCTCTTCCTTACGCTCACTGCATCCTATAGCAGTAGAGGGACTACCACTAAAGGTCTTAGATTATCAGCTTGAGTAGCCTTTATTTCTTGATAGGTTGCTATTTGCACAAGCATTGTGCATTGCCCCTTGCCTTTCCTTAGAAGGCTTGTCAGGGATGGTTTATGAGCACCTGAGAGATTGCTTCCAAGCAGATGATCCTTCTAGTGGTTTTACCGAGTTGTTTCAAGTGGATGTAGCAATAGCGAGAGGAAACATTCCTATGTCTGTTAGTCTGGTGTTAGGTGCTAGTCGACTTCTCGCAATGGAGAAGGATGCGGCAAGCATTAGACCGATTGCTATTGGAGAGATCTTTTTGTGTTTGGTCAGTCGTACCATTGTCCTTCAGCATTGTTCTCACTTTCGACAACAACTTAGTCCACATCAGTTTGGAGTAGCTACACCTGGAGGATGTGAGGCTATATCTTTAGGCATTAGAGCACTCCTAGATATCCATCTGGAGTGGGTCGTCCTACAGGTGGATGTTGAGAACGCTTTTAATAGCATATCACGTGCATCTATCTTTAGAGAGCTTAGGGAGGCTGGTGGATCCTTGGCGAGTCTCATTCCTTTTGTGCGGTCTTTTTATGGCTCTCTTGCTTCCCTTTACTACCAGCATGGTGGTTCACAGGAAGGAGTCACCGTCTTGGAGTCAGTTGTTGGTACACGTTAGGGAGATCCTTTGGGGGTGCACTTATTTGCCATGGCTCACTTTAGAGCTCTCCTATCTATTACTTGGGCCATGCCAGGTTGTGTATTTCCCTCCTTGGCAGATGATACACATATCATAGGCCATGTAGATCAGATTAGGCAGGCCTTTGACTACTTGACTACCGAGCTACATCTAGTAGGCTTGAGAGTCAAGGTGTCAAAGTGCAATGCATGGTCCCCTTTAGGTATCCCTCACCACCTTGAGCTTCTAGAGGGGTGTATCACATCCACAAATGGACTTTGTGTTCTTGGAGTGCCAGTAGGATAGGAGGATTTTATCACACGCTTCTTAGACACTGCCCTTGCAGAGGATGTTCTCCATGTGGATGACCTTCCATTACTAGGAGATCCGCAAGTGGCATTTGGTATACTCTCTTCCAGTATTGCTCGTTGACCATCTTACCTCATCTATACAGTTCTTCCCTCACCGTCCTTCCTATCCCTGAGCATTTGATAGGAGGATTATGGGAGTCTTTGGTGATATTATTGGACCAGGGATTTTTGAGTGTGTAATAGGGGATTTGGCACGTAGACAGACGGCTCTGCCGATCTCATGTGGTGGGGTTGGCTTGCTTTCTATGGAGGAGACGACACCTATAGCATTTTTGGGTAGTTGGGCTCTCTTGGCACCCATACTTTCCTCTTGTTTTGTGGTTGTTGATAGGTCAGTTTTGGAGATTTATGTGATAGACGTGGAGGGAGGATCTTTTTCTCTCTAGGCGTTATTGTGACAGACGAGAAATAGTCTATCCCCACAAGCATGAGAGGATTTTCCACCATTTGCTTCACTATCATCAGATTGGACTAGAGGTTTACAGTCTTCCATGACGGAGCGACAGTGTGAGCATACGCTACATTCTCTCTTAGTCAACTCGTCCATTCCTCAAGCTACTAGAGCACGTCTACGTTCTTGCTCCGGCAAGGGTGTAGGCTCTTGGATCCTAGCTCGACCGTGCAATAGGGCTTTCCAACTTGCCCCAACTACTTTCTCTACAGCGGTGAGGTTTTGCCTAGGTTTGGTCCACCCATCTGCATCTTCATTACTCACTTGTGAGTGTGATTCTACACTAGATGCAGTAGCGGTCCACATGACACGGTGTCCTTTTGGAGGACAGAGGATAGCTACCCATGATGCCATTAGAGACATAGTGTTTGCTATGGCATGAGAGTGTGGATACTTGGCTTGGATGGAGCATTTGTATGCCTTGCAAACGACACGTGTCAGGGCAGACTTATACTTGGTCTGAGATGATCAGGTGATAATAGCGGATATCATGGTGATGGACCCTATGCGGGATACAATTTCGGAGGGAGTGATTACCCATCCCCATGGATGGGCAGTGAGTGCAGCAGTAGGTCGCAAGGTCTACAAGTATAGGGGCATGCAACGAGGTCACCTCTTTGTTCCTCTAGCCTTGGAGTTATATGGAGCGATGGACACAACATTTGACACATTTGTCAAGGAATGCGCGAGAGCTTATCATGTTAGGCGTCAAGGAGTACCACTCTCCCTCTCATACTTTGTAGCATATTTTAGACAGCGTGTGTACATTGCTCTATAGAGGGTAATGGCTGCTGCAATCCATAAGAGAGCAATCACATTAGGTGATGTTTCTTCGGATGCTCCTGTTGTGGGTAGATCGTACGACTTGCATAGCTCGGATATCTTAGGTGCAAGAGTGCAGATTTCTCATATAGACTCTATTGGGGCTTAGCCCCATGTTACCTTTTTTTGTCTCTCCCTTGTATGGCTTGATGGGTCCTTCCCGTCCTTCGTTTTTTCCTACGCGATCGCCTTTCCTTTTCTTTGAATGGGTCTTTTCCATCCTTTGTGTTCTACGTGGTCGCCTTTCTCCAGTAAACTGCTTTTTATGCTTTTGCGGTTCATCGTAGGACTCGTTTTGGACGAGTCTCGGTTGGAAGAGTATCTACCGTGCACTTGTGGTATGTTCTCGACCCTGCACAACGTAGACCTAAATCTACGTTGTTTTCCAGATCGATTGCGAAATATCTCCTTCTTGCTATCATTTGCCAACTGTCAGCAAATCAGTCTGGAACTGTGATGATCTCGGGAATTGCTTTTCCCAAGGGCTGTCTCGATGGGGCAGATCCCTGGTAGCCTAAATTAGATTCATCGTTCACCCTCGTGGCTTTGTGAGATGTTAGCACTTGAGTTGGTGGGAAGAGGAAGCTTTCATTCTGACAAGTATTTTAACATCTACTCCTCAGTCGTCGTGACACGGAAATGTCGGCATGGGCGCTCGAGGGAATCGACACCTATCGGGGACACGGTAGCACTGAGTTGGTAGAGAGAGGAAGCTTTCCTGCAGACCAGGTTTTTAGATGTATTCCTCGGTAGTGTCAGGAAACGCCGGCTTGGGTGCTCCGACTCCTATAGCAGTGCCTTCTCAGCGATTCTCAGCTAGTTTGCATCTGCCAAGAGTCCTCTCGTGGTTTGTGATCCAAGTAAGGTAAGTTCCAGCAGCTTCTGTGCGTCAATTTTATTCTCAAATTTTGAAACACTTTGACTTTGCCCTTGGATCATGAATTTTGATGATTTTATGGTTTCGAATTGGAACACCCAATGAAAGGGACTCCAAGCTCTTTGATTGGCAACCGGCTTTGCTGACCAGCATATTTTGACAGTTTCCTATTTCGTCGTTGTCTGCAGTGCGTGTAAGCGAGGTGGAATGACTCGGCCTTGCTACAGGGTCCTCCTATGTGTCATCGTTTCTAGTTAGAAACTTGATTCTCGAAGTCTTGAAATATGCTAATGCGGTTTTATTTCCTGGTAACAAATGATTCCCCTGCCTACATATATACACATCTTCCATCCGTTCCCGCAAGATTTCATTCTATGCAAAATCAGAATACAGAAGGGTCGTGAGTCTAACCGCATTCTTCCTTGCAGCATTGCTGGAAAGATTGACACTGTAAAGCACATACGTGCATGCACATAAGGAAAGGAGAGCATTACGGATGACCTCCATGTCCAGCAACACCCTCAAAACTGTCAAGAGAGCGCGAGGGTCCCAAGCATCCGACCTGACTTCGTTTATATAAGCTAGCTCTGCAAAGGTTTTTAAATGAGTAAGTGATTCTTTTGAACCTCGATGTCTTAAAACTTCTGTCGGAGGTTTTTCACCAATCCCAGGAATAATGCAACAACCATCTATCTCCTTCGGGAGCTTAAGAGATCGAAGAGCCGCTCCCTCTGTATTTTCGATCGAAGGCTCAACAACTCTGTAAAACACCTACTATTGGATATTGATAACCCTCACTGCCTGAACTTTCAGTTTCTGTTCATTTCACCATCTCCAATCACCGTTGAGTGAACATTAGTCCTTAGGACTATCCGTGGACATCCATCTTCACTGTTCTCCACTCGAGCGACACTATCAGAGTACTTGCAGTGAGCTCAGTTGACCCATCACTCTGCTGTCGTGGGTGGATTCGACTTTTTCTCCAAACTTTCACAGGTACTAGCTGTATTCATGGTACAGTCTGTGTTGAACAACTGTAATGAAAGCATCGATCTTTTCACCTCTATGTCCGGAGAAGGAGGGAAATAAGGAAATCTTTTGAGATCTCAAGTAGTATATGTACAACAAGCAATAAACCGTAGTCATCTAAAGAGAAAGAGTAAACTTAACATAAGAAAAGATAACATCACATAATATGCGGTCTTTTTAGGATTATACAAATTATAATTTACATCAGTTTGGACGCATAATAGGTAGATACATATAGGATGTTTCTTATCCAAAATAATGTTTTATGATAATCATATATATAATCTAATTTAATGTTTTTCATTGATACAATCAATATGATAAAAAGATAATAAATTATACTACATTTATCTGATGAAATAATTATATCAAATAAAAACATCAGATAAATTTTTGAGAAATCAATTTATCAACTTTAGATGACTGCAGTTGATTAATTGTTGTTCATATACAACTTAAGAGCATCACTTTGATATGTCAGTCATCTCAAGAATCTACTGTTCTCTCCACTCCGATGGGACACATGCCACGCACCACAACTGGATACCGTATATTAACATAGAAGGAGAGACCTTAAATTGCAAAACCGATCAAGATCAAGTTCCGGAACACAGTTACCAGACATTAAGCACAAAACAGTTTCTAACGATATGACAAGCTCACGGTGTCTATGTATTTCTCTAAACAGGCATACCATCCCAGTTGACAGTAAGCATCATCCAACACAACTGGTGGCTATCATGGTAAGCCTCGGCATGAGTTAGACACCGTAAGGTTCTATCTAAGAACTTTGTATCTTTGGGATCAACAGTTGAACTGACCACGGTCAATAATCATGATTATTTCTATAAATTCCTATTACGTGAATACTAGATATTTCTTCTTGTTGAAATTGTATTTCAGATAGAAATACATGTGGTATCTGATAGTTGGGATTGGTACAGCTACTATCATATATTAATCAATTAATAGAAGTTAATGTTTCCATTAGCTTAAAACCTGCATATTAGCTTAATCCATTTGTCATTTCATGTGACTAGACTATAATAAGAAGAAGTCTATTATTGCATGTGGTTCATGGGAGGTTTGCCAGGCTTTGTGCAAGGGTTCAAGATTTGGCACGGTCTGCAGTGGTTTGCAAGGAGGGCACATTAGGTGGGGTTAGCGTAGTTTTCGAGGGTTGTTCATTTGATAAGAATTTTAACTCTAAATTTATGTTTTTGAAAAAGTATGTGGAGACAACTATAGCTCAATGGAGTAGGAACAGTACCATTGACATTTATCATGTTCAAGACCAACAAATGTTAGGGGTTTACTTGCCTATCAATGTTGAAGGAACTTCACAAGTCTATAGCTTTGAAATTTCTGATAAAATGTATATAAGAAGGTAGAGATCTAGAGCAAACATAAGAATTACATAAACTAGCATGCATACTCTATTCCTAAGAAGAAATACAAATTTTGTACGTAAGTTGAACATACACTAGATATTGTAATGTTCCAAGGACATGAGAACCCCCAAGTGAAACACAAGGCTTCAGCCCTCAATACTCCGATGCCCCAAAGGAGCACCTTGTCTTTATATAAAGCAAAGAGGATCCTTCAAAGGGAGCTCCACCCTTGGATCAGATACATGGAATGTTACATGTCAATGAGCTCCAACTTTAGATCAGACACATGGATGAGTGACATACCCATCATTGCCCTATCTGGTTGGTCATACAAGTTTGATCAGAAGGAATCTTTGGGGAATCTTCTTGTAGGAAGCTCAAAATAGCATGGATGAGGTACCATTGGGAAGCTCTCAACAAGACAAACATGGGGGTTGAAGGCAATGCCTTTTCTTCCAAAGGGGGAGATTCTTTCAATTTTTGAGGCCTAATTCATCCATTTAGGCCTCCAAAACCAACTCTTTAGTTTTCTAGGTGTTTTTGGACTCTGCTCTATTAGTGAAAGTACTCTTTTAGTGACACCTCTATTTGATCTACTTAGACCATTTTATATAACATCCTTCCAGATATTACCAAGCCAATTTCCACCTTTAAATAATATGTCTAGCTAATGGTATTCTAGATACCCATAGAGCTAGATTTTATAAATATATGATCTTTTCATAGATTCTATAAACATAGGTTCTTTTCATAACATGGATGAGATGAAAAAGTACCACTTACAAGTGCAAAAATATGCAATTGCAAGAGCCATAAATTTATCAAAGAAGTCATGAAACTATTTGTCTTCAATTAGTTCTAATGGTTTGGTAATATGTTATATGTTTTTTGGTAACTCAAGTCATATCATGATCACAAAAAATTAATGAAGGTACTTTTCAAACTAAATTTTCTGTTCTTAAAGGAACCAAATGTTTATGTTAATCTAAAATTTAAACTGAACTTCAAATTCTAGCCTTACACTATAATACCATTAACTAGACAAATTAGCTAAAGGTGAAAATTGGCTTGGTAATATCCTTTGAGGTATATGATGGTCTAAGTCGAGTGGATAGAGGAGTGATTAAAAGAAGACTCCCACTAATAGGTAGAGGCAAAAAATGCACAAAATTTTAGAGCCAATTTTGGGGGCCTATGAAAGAATTAGGCCTCAAAAAATAGAATCTTACCCCCTCCAGTTGGGAAGAAAAGTTGTTGCCTTCTCCCTCCCCTTGTTTTTCTAGTTGAGATCTTTCCAAGTGTACCACTTCCTTTCTATTCTGAGCTTTCTATAAAAATATTCCTAATAGATTCCTTTGGTCAAACTTATTTGACCAACTAAATGGAATTAGGACAGACATGTCACCAATCCATGTATCTAATCTAAGGGTGTAGTTCATTTGGAGGGGATTTTATCCACTATATAATAAAGTTGGAGTGCTCCTTTGGAGCATCGTAGTTGTAGGGATTTCAATCTTATGTTCTTTTGTCGTTGGACTATTACATACACCAACTAAATATAGCTAATAATATGTTGAGGTTACTATAATAAGAGAACTATAGATGTGTGACACATTAATCATACCTACTTGCTAGATATTACCTTTTTTTCCAAATTAAAGCTACAAATGTTGAATTCAAGGTTGACAACTTGGTAGTATAATTGTATTGGTGAACATGGCTAGCACTTTGCCACCATCTTCATCACAAACTGAAGCACACTTCTTTTCACATATTCACATATATTCCTTCCCAAATCACACATAAATTTCTCTTGTACTCCGAATTAGCAATTAGCACCCAAATCTCTCTTCTAATCTTGAAAATTAGCAATAAGCAAATCTTCAAGTTACATAATAGAGATACATGTAGACAGGTTACTTGTACTCTTCATTAGAATCACCCAAAAGGATGTCAAGAATGCAACCTAGAAGTACATCAAGAATGCAATGAGTTCTAAACAATGACATCTATAATCTAGATTTCAAATTCAATTTGCACATGATCTCTAATTTAGAGTGATAATTAAGTTTTACAAAATGCACTATAACCCCAAAAAAAACTGCAAGTCATCTTTTTCATAGCTCATCAATTTTTATGGTCTTGGACCAACTCATGTAAAAGAACTCATATACTTTCATCCTACACACTATATGAAGATTTTATAAACTTCCCAAAATAAAATTTACAAGATCTTTATTGAACCCAAAATTACATTTTTAAGCCTCCAAATGGGAGATATATAGCATAAATTAATAGATTTTTCTATTAAGGTGTTTTTCTATTGGGGAGAATTTTTCTATTTGAAATTTTTAGATGATCATTGTATTTAAATTAGAGAGACTTGGGATTATGAATCTTACCTACTTAGGAAAATGAAGAGAGAAGTACTAGTACAAGGTTTCAAATTGAAACTAAAAGAATTAGTAGTCAAAAGTCTCTCTATTGTGATGAATGTGCTCTAAGAAAGTAGCTTAGACTAACTTGTGCAAATCCACTTATGATAGAGGCAAATAAATGTTTGGAGTGATCTTTCATAGTGATATTTTCAGTCTTGTGAGTGTAGAACACTAGAAGGATCAAGATGCTATTTCTTTTTAAATGATAATATTAGTGGTTTCAAATTTTTGTTTTTTCTTGAAAGAGAAGTCAAAACTCTCTCTTGCTTTAGAAAACTCTACTCACATGTAGAAACTTATAGTGGAATGATTATTAAAAAATTCAATTTGATAGAGAAGGTAGATTTATTGGGAAGGAGTTTGTTGGTTTTGTAGAGTGTTAAATAGAGTTGGTGTTGTGTAGAATTTATAGAGTCCATAAACTTACAACACCATAAATTTCATAGAAAAATGTTACCTTTGTGAGCGTTATAAAACAATGTTTGAAGCAATAAGAAGCATGTTGCTTCTAGTGAGATGCATAGAGAGTTGTGAGAAAAAGAAATAAGAATTTCTACACATCTGATTTGAATAGAGGTTCTCGTAAAGTTTTGGAGAAATATCCTTGTGAACTTTAGCAGAGAACAAAGCCAACAATTCCTACACATCTGATAAGTTTTGGTTGCTCAATCTTTGTGCACACATCTAAGAAAGAAGTTTGATCCAAAAGGACAAGAAATATCTTTGTTGGATATCATTTAGAATCCAAAGCCTTCAAATTATAGGATTGTAAGAAGAAAAACATATGCAAAAGCAAGGATATTATGTTCAAAAGGAGCTATCAAATCACCAATTGTTGTAGATGCTAAACATAGATGTTAATTATTTCACAAGATAGATGGAGAGCAGGAAAATACTAGAATCAACATTGATTAGATAGAAGTTGATGCAAAGTTTCCACAAACTTCTAAGAAGTCTATGGAAGAGGCTG
Source organism: Lunularia cruciata (assembly GCA_948567375.1). NCBI lineage: Eukaryota > Viridiplantae > Streptophyta > Marchantiopsida > Lunulariales > Lunulariaceae > Lunularia > Lunularia cruciata. The sequence continues at coordinate 14,099,275 of OX419757.1, read as the reverse complement.
GAGAAGAATCCACAAGTAAAACAAACATTTATCCACTTCAAGAAAAGTATGAAGACAATCAACATGCAAAAATTGATTTCTAAATGAGTTGAACTTCAACAATGTAAGTTGAAGAAAATCACAAAAGTGGGAAAATGAGAAGACCACCACAAGGACTTGGTGAGTGAGATTATTGTAAGACATTGTATGCTTACATTGTTGTAGCTAAGATTGTAGGAGTAGATGTAGATGTAGTTTTTGTTTATTACCAAGATGTAGTGAAATCACTTGAGAGGATGCAGACAATGGATGAGGAATTTGAATCATTGAATAAAAAAATGACTTGGAAGCTAAAACTATGCCAAAAAGCAGAAAAGTAATAAAAGAATTCTCAATTGAAATTTTCATGAGGAGATCTACATGGAGCAGCCATAGAGATACAAAGAGTCTACAATAGAGAGACTATTTGCAAATAGTTGAAATGTCTTGATGGCTTGAAGCAAGCCTCAAGGAATTAGAATTAGAAGTAGAAGTGGAAGTCTGACTTCTTAGTGAGGTATAGGTTATGACCACTTTCATCACATTTTGATCCTTGTCCATATTTTAGATTTGTGACGTTTGTCATTATCTTTATAGATTATAAATTTATTCGTGGAAATATAAATCTTACATTTCTAGCATGCTAGATTACCTTGGTAGAGAGTTTGATGTTACACATGGATATCCAATATTTTGTGATAGAAAGAATCTAAGAATCAATTGCTTCAAGAAAGATGTGTAGAGTCAACTATAAAATAGTTCAATCTTGGATATTTATATTTAATTGATACATTGGCAGACCCAAATATCAAAAGGAAAAAAATAGCAAGAAGCAATGGAATGTCTGATATATACTATGATAGGTATAAGACTTGACAAAACTTATATTGTTAGCACAGTATCAAAATTTAGTTCTAGTCATCCATCTCAATATTGAGAAGCAATGAATAGAATTTTCAAGTACTCTAAACTATAGATTGGAATTAAGTGGAGGGTTGGATGTTGCTAATAGACTAGAAGGGTATTGTGATGCTGATTTTACGTGACTTAGATAATAGAAAGTCACATAGTGCTTTCATTTTAGTGCTCCTTGTACTTTATAATTAATATGCATCAATTTCATGATAGTTCTGAACACTTCTATGTACATTTGAAAAAAGTGAAATCTTGCTTTAACTACAACTAAGTTAGTAACCTCATAGAACTTTTTAGCAAGATGTGCAATACAATACAATAATGTACTTTAGAAGAAATTATTTCCAAAAAAATCCAGTTTTGGCTAAAAAGAAAAGGATAAATTCAAATTTTCACTTGTTGTTAAATGTATAGGTTATGTAATTGCAATGCTATTAGTGACTTGAACTTGTTTTACAATGTTGATGTTATAAGTTCTAGTTTGGTGGTTGTATTTGAACCAAATATTCATCAAAATGCACTTATCCAATAATCCAAATAACTAGACTACTCCAAGACATCACACTTAAGCAAGTTTTATTATACATTCTTTTTTGGATCATCTTAGTTTTCTTGCACCATCCCATCTCCCTAACAATAAAAACACATAACTGCACTATCGATTAAGAGATAGTTGGTTGTTTCTTGTTATACCAACAACTAATTACCCACTTTCCAATCACACATTCCACACTTCTACTTAACCATTCATGTTATTGTCAACTTCCCAATAACAAGTTCTACATTATGTCCTTGTTACTGCTCATTCTTTCCCCATTACTGCATGGGACACATACAGCCTAATGCCTCTTTCACATTTTTAATATAGCCTTTCTTCATCACATCATCAGTATATAAATTACCTCTCTCAATTGTCTCATATTTCTTGCACTATTTTATTCTTTATTGATCTTTCTTGTTCTTTGATGATCTCTCTTCTTACTAGTTTTACTATCTTATACTTTAGAATGCAGCATTGGGTAACTTTGCTATGTTTTTCTTGCTTTTTGTACTAATAATGTTCCCTTTCAGGTATTAACAAGGTAGGTCTTGATTCCATTCCATTGTCCTGCTCATTTATTTTAGATTCTTCCTTTGCTCGTTGGCAGTTTGATTTATTGTACTTATTTCTATTCTTGCTCCTTAGGTGGAACTTAAGGAGATGTCCTTGTAAAGTAAAACAAAAGTAGTAAAGTTGTAAAGTAAAGGAGTAGTAAAGTAAACAAGTACTTGTACTCTTTTGTTAATTTTTTGACACATGGACCCACATTGCTTGATAGCTCCTCTCCTTCAAAGTATCTGAGGCCCTTCAAAGCACCCAAGGCACTTCTCTCAAAACCCCCTCCCCCTTCTCTGTCCTGTCCTGCCCTTCTCCTTCCTCTCTCCCTTCCCCTCTTTGGATATTGTTTGTTCCACCTTTGATTGTTGTTTGTGCTTCCTTACTCTCCACCTTATATTTTCCATTTAAGTGTCAAATGACCTGCTCCTTCTTGTACCTACAGACTTGCTCATTATTGGTTCTATGTGTCTCAAACAATTGGCTCATTCTTGTTCCTTCTAACTTGCTCATTATTGGTTCATTGCTGATTTCTCTGCTAGATTTACCTCCTTATTCTCTAATATGCATCATCGGGTATATTTTGCTAGGTTAGGTTATGCTTGCTTTCAATATTAAATTTTTCCTTCTAGGTATTAACAAGGTATATCTTGAGTCCCTTCCATTCTCCTACTTACAATATGTTTTTCTTCCTTTGCTTGCTAATTATTTGGTACTTATTCCTATTGTTGCCTTTGAGGTTTGTAAGATTATTACCACCCTAAGTGGCATTTTTGGAAGCAACCAAGTTTGCCTTGGCACTCAAGAGTTTTTGAGCAGAAACTTGATACAAGGAGTGCTGACATTTGCTCAGCTATGTTGTCACTGATGAAGATGTATGTGCTTTCATGGAGGTTTATTATGGCCACCTTTTGCTTCTTTCAATTGTCTAGCATTTAAGTACTCAAGTGCCTAAAGCATTTTTTTGCAATATACTCTATCTAAACCTTTGATGTTTTGCTCCATCTTAGCCAAAACATCATCTCTTCTTCTCCTACTTTACTCCATTCCACATTTCTTGATCTTTTTCATGGTTCTTATACTTGATTTATGCATGGTCTCCCATTTTCAATTCACTCAATCCGTCAAGTTTTGCTTGTTTGTCTTCAATTACAAGTGGTCCTCTATTTTATTACATGCTTTGCATAGCACTTATAAATTACATGATGTATATCAATCCTCTATTGCTTAACCAAGAAATACTTATATTTTTTGTGCTTAGCCTTATATTTGATTGGTTAAATGCACTTCATCTCCTTTATGGCTTTATTACTCATCTTGATTCACTCATTATCATGTTTACATTTCATCCGCACTTCACATGCACTTATTGAGTTCTAGATTCCTATTCTTCAAACGGATTATGGTCTCATGTCCTAAATATGATGTTTACATTTCATCTGCACTTCATATGCATTTAATGAGTTCTAGCTCCCATTTTTACTTAAAGCTTCTTCTACTTTCATTCCTCATATCTACTAAGATAACTAACATAATTTGAGCAATATTCTAATTTTGTCTTTCCATTCATAACAATGGATTCAACTGTTTGATGCTTTGAACATAAAGTTTGCAATTTGATGATATCTTATCCCTTGAATTCAGGGTTACCCTCATAGCAATTTTGAATCAAGAGAAAGAGGTAAAATGGATTGTGGTTTACTTTATCCATAGGTAGTCATGATATTGTTATTCTCTTAGTCTAGCTGATGACATCCAAATTGACTGTGGTCCATGTAAATTGCATTGTGGTAAATTATAGGAGTATTTATGAATATGGGCAACAAAAATCTATAATATTTACAAACAAGTGTACAATTTACTGATATAGGCACTTCTTCTTATGGGAATTTACAAATGCAAGCACAAAGATCTATAATATTTGCAAAGAGAGATATTGTTTACAGATACAAGCATCTTTTTGAAAACTAATTACAAATAAGGTAACATTTTCTAGCTCTGGCATTGTGCTCACCTTGCAAGCATAACATCCTTGTTTTCCTATGTGCAGCAATAGATTTATTAGTTTTACCATGGCCTATCTCTTACATGTTGGACTAATTTTTTGTACTATAGAAGAAGCACAAGTAACATGTTCAAACTACTTGATTGCTATGTCAACTCCTTATAAATTTGTAAGCAATAAGCCAGAAAACTTTTGCATTATCTGCCCAACAAGCAATATTGAACATGAAGTAGAGTAGAGCTCAACATGCAAGTTTCAAGTGTCTATCAACCATCAAAAGGATGGTCTATTACATGTTTTTTCATTTATTGCACATGATGCAACTTGCTTGACTTTTATAAAAGCATTTCAAGTATGTGGAAGAAATTTAGCAGAATTTACAATACCACTTTTTTGTGATGTTAAAAAGTTAATGCCAAAAGACATCATCAATTGCGCATGCTCTAATTTATTGGAAGAGACATCATATATGGCTGCATGGCATAGTAGTGAAGTGTGCAAGACAAGATTAGATGACAAATACCACAATAACTTCCAAAAAACTCCTCCACTCTTGGGTGCCTTGAAAATGAAAACTCAAGAAGTGTAGTAAATTTTCAAGTATATTCTAGTAACTAGTTCAAGCGAGTGTTTATATATCTTGCCCTTTGGATTCAAGTGGTATGCTTTCTTGCCCTCTATACACAATCAACCCATGCCATGCTAGACAAACATATAAAGGTGTTTACCTTGCTATGAGTGTTCTTGATGGTGCAGGCCAGCTACTTCTTATTGCATTTGCTACAATACTAGTCTAGAATGCAAAGAATTGGACATGGTTTTGTACACTTGTTACAAAAGCTATGGGATTTGTGAAGTTGGAGACAATATCCATCATTAGCAATTATGAAAGGTTATGGAACTACAAAGCAACCATTGGCTTATTGTTTAATGTATGCTCATTACATTGGTTGATACGGGGGATTCTAGAGCCAAAACACAAGCAATGCAAAGCAATCAAGTTTGCACAAAGCTATTATAGAGTTAATTTTGCTTATGTATCCATTCTCTAACAAGTTCTATGTTTTGGTTCTCCTTATGATCAAATTCTAGTAGATGTTGCAATTAGTTGCTGGTACCAAAAAAGAGACATTGACAGTACTTCACTATTATGCTCATTAGTTTCAACTTCCACGCTTGTTGACTTCAATCCTTTCAATTGTGATTGCATTTCTTCTTTCAAATTACCATGTTTGGAAATTTCAAACAAGTATATTTCCTTCATGCATGCATGCATGCAACTATAGCTCTTGTAACTTTTAATTCTCCTCTAGATCCTTTCAAGTCTTTTCTTCCAAGCATATTAGTTTAGTGCCAAGCTCTTCAATCAGGTTTGCTTCCTCTATTTAAACTTTTATCTTGGTTTCTTCCCGTAGCTCTTGTTTGTGTAGGTCAAATATTGTCTCAAGATCCATCTTGAATTTCTTTTTTGCAATTTTAATTGTTTTTGAAGTCTATTATGTAGTGCTTTCTCCTATATCTAACATTCAGAAAGCTTTTGTGACATTTTCCTTTCTTTTTGGATTTTGTGAAGCTTTTTTTGGTTCATCTTGCTACTACTATGAGAATTTACTATTAATAGGTCCTTATTGGACCTTATATTGAGTAGCAACATTAGGTAGAGCAGTTCTACCAAGACTCCAACTTCTAAACAAGCCAATATTATGATCAAAGTAAATTGTATAGGTACGTGATTAAATTTTATGGCTATTTGATTGAGCTTAAAGGATCTAAATCAGACTTTGTGCACTAGGGTAAAGTTGTTTTAGAGAACTTTACTTTAGGCTTCTAAAGGAAGCATGTCTTTCCACTATGGCCTCTTTTCTCTTGTATGAGGTTTGTCTTGAGAGCCTTGGAGCTTATACTTTACTTTAAGCACCTCAAGGAAGGATGTCTTTTCCACTTTGACCTTCTTTAAAAGATCTATAATTTATTCACAATTTACTTTAACCAAGCAATTTGAGGTAAATTGTACTTTAGTGGCAAGATTTAGGCAGTTGCAAAAGCAGTAATAGTCAATGCATTTGAAGCATCAATGGCTCAAATTATATATATGAATAAGGATGTTGCCTTGGATCTACATAGAATAGCATTACCAACTTGGATACTTAGCCATGCTCCAATTCCACAATTTGGCATATTGACATCAAATATGTTTGAACCTACAAACTCTTGGATCTTGGAAGCAAGGGAGGCTTGCCCCTTGAGACAATTATGCAAGTTGTGCTTATAAATGGTGTGCTCATACACAAGTGACACATAGAGCTAGCAAAAATTAGCAGAGTGAGCTTGATGCCCAAAAATGTTCAATAAAAAATTCAATAGACTTTTCAAGATGCATACATTTGTGTAGTGTTTCAACTTGGGCCTAACAACTCTGAAGTAATGCATCAAAGCAGTAGTGGATCTCTAGTTGTTAATATATCTGAACATTCATGTTCATGTAAAGCTTCCTAGCTTTCAATGCATTCATGCATGTGCAACTGCAAAGAAAGTATGCCAGCCACCCTTTGACTTTGACTTTTGACACTTGTCTTATTTGATTTCAAAGCTTAAAAAATCATAAAAAAAAATCTATTATTGCAGTAGACTTGTAAATGTATGTGCATGAAAATCTTACTTGTCCTCCCTTGAATATCAGAGATCCAAGAAAATCAAAAATTGAAGTCATAAGGAAATAGCATTGGAAGATCAGCTTTCCTATGGCAAATGTAGAGGAAAAGGGCATAATAGTCAAATATGTGATAGTCTCCATCCTGTTTGGTAATGTTTGCACTAAGCAATAATAAAGTGTGCCTTTGTTCAGAAATATTTTCAAACTATGCATATGCATTTTTGTCTCCTTATCTTTAAGTGCTTGTACACTATGTGTACAAGACTAAAACCGAGGAGAGAAATAGGAGAATGGAAACTCACGTTGGGACACTTGAATGAGGGAAAACTCCAAATGCCTAACATGAGCTTTGGCTTTGGTATTTATAGGTAGCATACAAGACCCTTGAAACTTCTCAAGAAGCTTCCTTGAGCCGCTTTCTTGGAGTGCAAGCCAAGTTAACTAGGAAGCTTCTCAAGAAGCTTCCTTCTAGAAGCCGCCTACTTGGCGTGCAAGCTAAGCTAGTTAGAAGCTTCTAGAAGCTTCCTTCTAGAAGCTACCTGCTTAGGGTGCAAGTTAACTAGTTGGGAAGCTTCCCAAGAATCTTTTTAGATGCTTCTAGAATATTCTAGGTTATTTTGTCTTATTCTCTACTTCGTAAGCCCGACTAACTTTGTCGCTAAACTCCATATTGTTACATATTTTCCCGCCACTAGTTGGTGACGTCCTCGTCGCCAGTGAAGCTTCAAATTCCTTGATGGCCATCTGTGCATTCTGGAGGTGGGGAAGAGGTTCCCATGTGGCATCATGAAGAGGATAACCTTTCCAAAGGACCTTGTACTCCGTATGTTGGCGACGGCCTCATTGAATATGGGGACGTGCAAGGATATGATCAACTTTGTACTCCTCATGATCATTGATAGGGACAGGCAGAGGAGGAGGTTGGACTCAAGAGGAAAAGGAAGAGGGGTTAGGAACAAAGGGTTTCAACTTGGAAACATGAAAGATAGGATGGATACGCATGTGATAAGGCAAGGCAAGTTGATAAGCAATAGGAGAGACAATGTGGGTGATATCAAAGGGTCCTATCCAATTAAGAGCAAGTTTATGAACTTGGGTATCAAGTGGGAGAGGGAGGTTACTAGAGGATAGCATGACTTTATCACCAATTTCAAAGGTGAGATCACGACGATGGTGGTCCGCATATTGTTTTTGGCGATTCTGAGCAACAAGGAGGTGAGACTTGGCTTGTTGAGAGATTGGGATATAGTGGTCAAGAATGTGGAAGTATGAGGAACCTGAGAGGGAGGGGGAGCAAGAAGAAAATCTGGAACAAGCGGATCTGGGCTAAAATTGAGAAAGAAGGGAGAAAATCCGGTGCTTGCCTATTTGGAATTGTTGTAGGTAAATTCTGCAGCTGCAAGACATTCATCCCAGTTGGTATGGTGGACATTGACAAAGGCCCACAACATATCCTCCAATGTATGATTTGTGCATTTGGTTTGTCCATCAGTTTGAGGATGATAGGCCGTGGACAAAGCAAGCTTGGTGCCGAGTATCTGGAAGAGTGCTTGCCAAAACTTCTCGGTAAATCGAGGATCACGGTCGGAGATGAGTACATGTGGCATCCCATGATGCTTGAAGACATTGTTGAAGTAGATTTGCGCTAAGGTTGGAGCATCCATGGTATCATAGGTTGGTGCCAAGTGGATTTGCTTACTAAGCTTATCCACAAACACCATGATTGCGGTGTGTCCTTGGCAAGGATGTGATGAGATCCAAGCTCACATGCTCCCAACGAGCGAATGGCAAGTGGTTGAAGGAGTCCACTTGGCTTTTGATTGCTGGCCTTGTTACGTTGGCAACTCTAACATGATCGGACAAAGTCTTGAACATCTTGTGTCATGTTGGGCCACCACCATTGGCGTTGGAGGGTGCCCAAGGTCTTGTCCACTCCCATGTGACCAACTATTGGTAAATCATGGGCTTCTTGAAGGCGCACAAGTCAAAGATCACATTTGGCCGGAACATAGATCTGGTCTGTAATACCCATTTGTGCATGTGTGTGGTATTGTGATATTTAGCTTGGTATTACAAGTATTTAAGAGATATTATTTATATAGAGATAAAGGATGGTTCTATATTAGTCATGGTTAGCTAAATTTAGTCATAGCTAAGATAGAGGGGACCTTACTTTAGAGGAAGTAGAAAAGATGAGCACCACTATTTTGGATTTTAATGTGTTGACTTGGTATTATTCCTAGTTGTTTGGCTTTGAGGAAAGAGTTGAGAACTCTTGGGCCCGCAAGCCTTTTTGTTTTGGATTCTTCTTTAGTCCAAGGATAGCCTATGTGAAGGAATCCTTGACTTAGTGGTTGGGTCATGATAAGACCACATGCTTAAGGGAATATGCCCATGTGAATGGATATTCTTTTCTACTTTTTGACTTTACTTGACTTTTAGTCTAGTTACTTGAGTTACTACGGTGATTAGTAACTTTGGTAAGTAACTATTTCACAAGTATATAAACAAGGGATGAGGAGGTACTCATCATCCTTTCATTTGCAACTATCTCTCTCTCATTGAGTTTGCTATTGAGCAATGTCTTGAGTCTTGGAGTGTTAGCCTTGGAGGAGTATGATGGAGTTTGGGTTCCTTGCCTTCTTAGTCCATGTTGCGCTACCATAATAGCCATCAAAGGTTCATCCTGAGTGAGAGATAGGCCGGCTCACAGGTCTGCATGGAATAAAAGGCCTTCCTTGAAGGAGAAGGTGTTGTACTCCTTGTCGCATGTTGTCAGACGATCATGTACCATTTGGAAGAAGGGATCTTGTTGTGGAGCTGATTGAAACTCATTATGGACCTTAGGGTCAATGGACACCGTTGTAATTGCCACCATGATGAGAGGAAGAGCCTTCAAATCAGGTCGTTGTGATAGAGCATTAGGGATGACATGGAACCGACCCGGTTTGTACTCAAGTTTGATGTCAAACAATTGGATTTGCTCTTCCCATCAATGATGCCGGCTCTTCATGTGCTCCAAGTGTAAGGTATGCAACAATGGCTTGTGATCAGTTTGCATGATCACTTGTATCCCCAAGAGATAATGCCTCCATACTTTGGTGGCATATACTATTGCAAGTTGTTTTCAATCTTGAGCAAAGTAATTTCTTTCAGTTGTATTTAGTCGGCGAGACATAAAGGCAATAGGATGTAGTCCATTTGGAAATTCTTGTTGCAACACAGCTGCAATTGCAAAGTTAGATGCATCAAAATCAACCACACAAGGTAGTTGAAGAATGGGTCTTGAAGACACCATATGCTTTAACTTCTGGAATGCTTCTTCATGCTTGGTGGTCCACTGGAAGCTTGAGTTCTTTCCCAAGAGGTCAGTCAATGGTGCAGCCACGTGAGCATAATAATGGATGAACCGTTGGTAAAAACTGGCCAATCCATAGAATGCTCGTACTTTTGTAGCATCCTTCGGGGTAGGCCAATCAGTAATGGCCTTGATCTTCTTTTCTTCCATCTTGATCCCCTCTGATGAGATCTTATGACCCAAGAAGGTAACCTCCTTTTGCCAAAAAGCACACTTTGACTTTTTGCAATAAAATTTCCACTGTTGTAGTCGTCTTAGGACTTCTTGCACATGATTCACATGTTTTGCCTCTATCCTACTATAGATTAAGATATCATCTAAGAACACCACCACGGACCGATCCAATAATCCCTCCAACACCCAATGCATCTGATCCATGAAGATTGCTGGAGCATTAGTGAGTCCAAAAGGTAGAACTCTCCACTCAAAATGTCTATACCTGGTGCAAAAAGTAGTCTTTTGCATGTCCTCGCCTTCAATAGGAATTTGCCAATAGCCACTACAAAGATCCAGATTGGAAAAGTAGCGTGCTCCACTTAGTTGATCAAGCATGTCATTGATCCAAGGCAAGGGATATGCATTCTTCACGGTTTTCTTATTGAGTCCACGGTAATCAATACAAAAACGAAGTCCTCCATCCTTCTTTGGAACAAATAGTACTGGTGCTCCCCAAGGAGAGGTACTATGTCATATGAAATCCTTCTCCAATAACTCTGTAAGTGTTGTTTGCAACTCCTCCAATTCCTTTGGTGAGAGCCGATAGATTGGTCTACTCACTGGAGTACTCCTTGGTAATAACTCGATCTTGAAGGGCATACCTCGATCGGAGGGTAATCCCTTTGGCAGATCATCCGGAAACACATCTGCAAACTCCTGAACTATCCGATCAACCATTGCTTGATGGGGCTCTTGGCCCTCCTCAGATTGTTCTTGTGCAATCGGCTTGATCCACACCGCAAATACAGACTTATCTTCCTCCAAAGCTTGCTCAATGGCCGCTTCATTAACAAACTTCCCTTCCAGGGACCCATTGCTCTTCCAAGCTTGCTCCATGGTTGCCTTCTTAGCAAACTTCCCATCTTGGGACTCATTTCCCTTCCAGATTTGCTCCATGGCTACCTTCTCAACAAACTTACCATCTTGGGACTGACTATTCTTAGGCGTCTTACTCAGGGTGCCAAACAACCTAATCAGAAATTTCTACCTTGGTGTTGTACTTGAATTTGTCATCTGGTCCAATCGAATTGAACCTTATGACGTTCAAGCCAAGGTAGACCCAAAATGATATCATAGTGTAGAGGTGCCACTACAAACCTCACACACTCCAAATACTCCTTCCCAATCTTGAAGGTAACAAGATGTGAGGTGCGGAATGCAGAACCCTTTCTACCATCCGCCATCATCAACCTACTTCCAAACACTAGCTTGATAGGAATACCCAATTCCTTTGCTACTTGCATAGACATGCAATTCTTTGAACTTCCAAAATCAACCAAAATCCTACAATCCCGATTAGATATTGTACCTTGCAAATGAAGCAAACTTGCATAGGTCGAGCCTTCAATCCCATTGGAACTAATCAAGCTCCCAATAGGTGGCTCAAAATCTCCTACTGGGATTTTTTGTTTCCTTGATCATTCTATTCCACAAACTCCATTTGGGCAACTTGTTGAGGTCGCCCATTCCTAAGTGGACATTCAGCAATGTGATGTCCAACTTGGCGACAATAAAAGCAACCTCCATTTTGTCGTAATCTTTCTCTATCTGCTGTGCCAAGTGGTCTTCGTTGGATAGCATCAATCTCCATTGGTACCGGTTCTTCCACTCATGATACTGGTAGGCTTTGTGTAGGTCAAGGTCGAGACCAAGTTGTTGCAACCAAGGAATCAAAATGCTTAGTCAATTGCATGGCTTCTTCTACGTTTTGTGGCTCCCGCATGGTCACCTCCAATTTGGTTCATGACTTCAATCCTTGCACAAATCGATCCAAAACTTCACCTTCTTGGATATCTGGAATTTACATGATGATGTTCTAAAATTGTGTGATGTAGCTTCTCACTGAGCCAATCTGCCTCAACTCTGCCAATTTATCTCGTGCGGCTTGGGTGGCATTTATAGTTTGAAATCGACCAAGTATTGCATCCTTGAATTTTGCCCATATCATAATCGGTGTAAAAATTTGTCATTCAGCTCTTTCTACTCGGAATCATCACCAAAGTTTTGCCACACCATCCAATTGGCTAGAAGCCAAGAGAATGTGTTTCCGCTCATCTTGGAGAGTGGTGGCTTCAAAGTAACGTTTGCAGTCAAACAAAAAATTCTCCACTGTGCCTGGAAGATTCTTGCCTTCAAACACCTTGGGTTTCGGAAATCAAATGCAATCTTCTCTATCTTGAACTGGCGCTCTGTTTATCTATTCTCATCGTTGCTGGTCTTGTTCATCCAACAATCAAGTAAGATGCTCGATTTGTTGTTGCATTGCAAGGATAACATCCGGTATTGCCGCCATTGCTACTACTCTATTCCACTACCCTCAATTTATCTAATTGATTAACACATAGATACAACACATCCACCGTTCTCCATAAGTTATAACTAGAAGTATCAAGGGTTCCTCTGACACGGTGATCATATGTAGAAAATCCTGCCCAAAGCGCGAGGTGATGAATTGTGTGAAACGATGCTTTGGTAATATCTAGACATGAAAGTCCCAATGGTTTGGCGGAAGTGGATTTGGTGGTCCATAAATTCTATCCATCCCATTCCTGCTCTAATACCAATGTAAAAGACCAAAATCGAGGAGAGAAATAGGAGAATGGAAACTCACATTGGGACACTTGAATGAGTGAAAACTCCAAATGCCTAACATGAGCTTTGGCTTTGGTATTTATAGGTAGCATACAAGATCCTTGAAGCTTCTCAAGAAGCTTCCTTGAGCCGCTTTCTTGGAGTGCAAGCCAAGTTAACCAGGAAGCCTCTCAAGAAGCTTCCTTCTAGAAGCCGTCTACTTGGCATGCAAGCTAAGCTAGTTAGAAGCTTCTAGAAGCTACCTGCTTAGGGCACAAGTTAACTAGTGGGGAAGCTTCCCAAGATGCTTCTTAGATGCTTCTAGAATATTCTAGGCTATTTTGTCTTATTCTCTACTTCGTAAGCCCGACTAACTTCATCGCTAAACTCCATATTGTTACACTATGCACTCTTTTGTAAATAATATAGATTTTTGTGCCTATACATATATGTAAATTTCCCTAAATTATATATACTTTGACCTATATAGAAGGCCAAAGTATCAGAGTTCATGAGTCTTAGAGTTTGCCTGGTATTTACTCTATCCACAAGGTGTGCATGGAGTTTTTCTTGGTCCACAATTGTATACGTACATCTCTCTATCAATTGGATATCTTAGGTATGGTAGACTAGATTTCTCATATCAATATTATTTGGGCTATTTAAGCCTAGCCCCATTCTACCTCTTTGTGTCTCTCCTTTGTGCGTCTTGATGGAATCTTCCCATGCTTCTTGTGTTCTATGTGGTCACCTTTTCATGTTTCGGTCAAGATCTACCTGTCTTCTACCTCCATACACATAAGCCAACACACATCTACTTGGATAATTGTGGATCTTGACAATATTGTGCCAATACCCAATATGAGTACATCCCTATCTGCTTTTATTGTGTAGACAAGTCACTATCAACCACTTCACTCAGTTCCAGTTCACTTTGGTGCTAGCTCAGCTTTCTCATTACCGTCCTACCCAATCTTTGCGCTCACCACAAAGAGAGGAAAATAAATAAATACTAGTTTTGACAAGAGACTTGTTGCCTTTCTATGTTCAAAGTTCAAAAAAGAATAGCAAATCTTCTTGAAAATAAAACTATATATATATATGGAGAGAGATTATTGAATATGAGAGAATTGACTTGGCATGTTATTTTGATTCTAGATTTTGTCTTGATTTTCAAGGAGAAATTTTAAATTTTTTATGTTGATATTGTAGCCATTACTTAATTGGAAATAGCATTAATGTCAGATAAAATTTTAGTTACCACCATGCATGAGAATCTTGATACAAGAAAGGAATTTTAGTTTGATAACCATTTATGCTATTTGATACATTATAAGCATTCAATACTTACATAAAGAAGAAGAACATTTATTGTCATGCTATGTCTACTCTAAACAATAAGTATTAACATCTTAACTATGTCTAGGAGAGAAAGAGGGCTAAAATTATATGCCAAAGGGAAAGAAAAATAAACAAGAAATAAGATACTAGGAATTATTTTTCTCTTCAACTAATCTCATATTCCTTTTCAAAGAAACATCATAATACAATAATTATGAAAATATCCAAGAATCGTTAACGTCAAATGTACAAGGCGTCAAGAGCTAGCCGTAACAAGCATAGTGTGTTTCTCTTTGCCTAAGTGGTAGGGGTCATCACATCCTTCCCAAAGTTTTACTTGTAGAGGGTTTAACAATTACCATATCAAGTAGGGCATGTTTCTCATTTGTGATAAAAATCTATACAACCAAAGATACAACTAAGAAACCAAAAAAAAGTGCTTGAGTTAACTATTTTAATGGATATTTTAGAAGAGCGTCCATGTTGGAAAAACCTCTTATTTAACAAAGAACAAAGATCCCTTTAGAAGCCTGACTAGTAAACTATAAGTATAATTGAAAAAATATACTTGAATTTATTGTTGTAATGGTTGCAAGGAAGAAGCCAAACAATGATTTTTTTTGGCTTCAACAAAATTGATACGCTAGAAAATGGATTGACTGATGACTTCATAATAGAAATACCAGCCATAATAAGATATTTTAATATATCATAGATGGATATTTTTTTATCTAACAATAAAGATTCTGATAAGTTGTTACCTTCTCTACCCCTATATATACCCAAAGGAAAAGAGAAAGGAATGCAAAGCAAAACAAGTGCAGAAAGAAAAAAGAGCACGAGGCCTAAAAATCCCAAGCAGCCAAGAAAAATATACAAAATCCGGGCCCAAAGGTACGATAGGAGAAGAAGCAAACTAACAACAAGCACCTAAGAAACTAAGGAGAGGTTAGTCTTCTTTTGAATGGTGTGATAGAGGTCCTCAAATGGAATGTCAAGTGAGTGAAGATGTTGGGTGTGGTTACTACAATTTCTTGCTGATGAAGACTCAAAGCCTAAGAGCATTGAAAAGTGATTAATATGCACTATTGGCAATAGGATGGGAGCCAAAGAGACTAATGTCTTTCTCCTCTACAAAGAACCCCATGCTACATCATTGAGGAGACTATCAAAGGGGTGATCTAGATGCTTAAATATCTTGTTTGCTAGAGGGACAAAGGTATCATAGGATAGTTGGGGTACATAGTGGTACTCCTTGCCTCTAGAAGCAATGATGGTTATTGCTCCTACATGTATGCTTGCTTGTGCTAATAACTATGCTTGTAAAGGGCTTACCACATCATGCAAGGTGTGATGACCATCCATGAAACTAACAATATTTTCTCACACGCTAGAGGTAGGTGGTCCAAGTTGATCCAACCATCACTTAATCTAGACTTGGGCCCGTGTAGCTTGTAAGATTTAAGCCATTGTATCACAAAGTGCATCATGAACTTTGGTGGGCTCTCCATCTATTACATACAATAAAAAGTACATGACATGCATGTTGCATGAGGAACCACAAGCACATTGATTTGGAAGCCTTATGAGTCTTGGACATTGGAAGACCCAACCTCAAGCATAACATTGTGGTAAACTCCTCAAAAGTAAACCAGAAGTCATCAATCAAAGGTAAATCTTGGAGCCATATCTCTAAACTTTAGTCAATAAACTTGTATCCCTTGACACTAGGGATGTGATGTGCAGGTTTTAGCAATAAGGCATGAGCCAAATGAAGAAATGATTGTAAGGCATAAGTGATTGAATCCACTATCTTGATATGTCCTAACAAAAAAGGATGCCTCTTGTGTAAGAACCTATCCGCTAAACAAGGGACCACTAGAGCCAATGCTCCAATATATGTTCATTTTGCTATGACCTCTTCTTGTATGAGACCACATCCACCTATGATTATGGGAAGAGCTATGTGCTATCTATGCTACTCATTTGAGAGCTATGGGGGCATACATGGCCTAAGAGAGTGGAGAAAGTATATCGGATGGTGCTATCAAACATCCAAATGTGTGGCAATAGTGCCTCTATAGGTGGGAAAGTCTATATAAGGCACTAGGAAGCAACTCTATGTAAGAATGGAATGTGCCACATGGGTATTCCCCAACCAAGGGAGGAGGTGAATATGGGTTGTTGCTTGGACTAAAGTGTTTGAGATGAATGCAGTGCAAAAATCCTCCTATCCCAAAGAAAGCACAAAACTCTCAAACCACCTACAAGGAACTAAAATATTGGTGAGAAGTCAAAGGAAGTGAAGACCATGCATGCATTTCAAACCTTGCATATAAAAATATGGACTCATAAACCCAAGGCTTCCAAATTGAGTATGAATGCTGACACCACTCCAACTAAATCCTCCAAAGGACCCATTGTAATACCAATAGCTAGACATATTATCTAGAGGTGCAAATTGGCTTGGTAATATCTGGAAAGATTTTATATATGATGGACTAAGTAGATTAAATAGAGGTATCACCAAAAGAATACTTCTACTAATAGAGTAAGAGCCAAAAATAGTCTAAAAACTTCAAAGCCAATTTTGGAAGCCTAAATGGATGAATTGACCTTGAAAATGTGCAAATTTCTCCCTTGAGAAAGAAATATTGTAATTTTCTCATCCTTTTTTGTCTCATTGAGAGCTTTCCAATGGTACCTCACACATGTGATTATGAGATTCCTACAAGAAGATTCCTAAAAGATTCTTTCTAGTCAAGCTTATTTGACCAACCAAATAGGACCAGAATCTACATGTCACACATGCATGCAACTAATCTAAGAGTAGAGCTCATTGATATGTCACCAATCCATGTATCTTATCCAAGGGTGGAACTTCCTCTCTGTGAATCCTCTTTGCTCGGAGTTTTGAGTGTGAAGCTTTGTGTTTCTTCTTCTAGGTTTCTCTTGGGAGTTCTCTTGTCCTCAAAAAAATGGTATCAAAGTAGGTGTTTCAATCCAAGAGAGTGGATCACCTATCTTGGAGAAACATGTGCTATTGAGATTGAGTAATTTTAAGGAGAGGAACTATAGTGCAATTGATAGATTAGGAGTGTTTTAGAAAGAGGATGGGATAGAAGCTCTTATAGGGAAAATTTCTTGCACCCCATTTTATGATCTCGAATCCATTTTACATCAAAATTATGTATATTTAATGAGAGCAAGTGAGAGTATATCTAGTTTACCATTTAGGAGTAGAGTTCATGGATATAGTGATAAATTCACCAAAACTAGTGATTCATCTATAGTGATCTACAATAGAGAGTGGGATTTGACAATCTACATGTGTTGTGATGGATTTGAATATACCAAATCCTCTCTCTTTCAACACTCAACTAGAAATTTGTTATGTGGTTAGACCAAAAGTGATGTTTAGAGATTTTGTAGTCTACAATTTCAATGAGGAATATTATCAATGAGTGAGAGCCTCTAAAGTCACAATGGTAGTCCCAATAGTCTGTGCTTCCTCTTGAGGGATCATATTAACTCTCTACTGAAGTAGGAAGTAGCGATTGAGCATTTGCCATGTGTAAGAATCATGGATCCGTAGTTACAAGATTTGATGCAAGGAATGTAGGGGATGTTGAACAAGTTTTGGGAGATCAAGATGACCATGGAGACATTGCAAAGTCAAGTAAGTACCTTTAGGATTGATCAGGCAATGCAAGAAAGGGAACCATCTCAAAACTCAACACCAGCAGCCAAAGTACTTGGAGAGTCACTCATGCCAATGACACTAACCCCTGTCAACAATGAAGTCACATTGTTACTACAGATGAAAAAGACATGCAATATCAAGCCTTACAAGGGCAAACATTCCATAAGAGTATTGGAGAATTGGATTTCAAGAATGAATTTGATATTTTTGATTATTCACAATGAAGATCATTGATCATTTCGTAGGCATGTTTGCATTTGGGTACTTGACCAATAAAGCCCTCACATGGTATGATGTTTGGGAATGATCAATGTTGGCAAGAGGAAGAGAGATCACTTGGATGGCAATGCAAGAAAGGTTGTCAAAGTATTTTCAATTTGTGGATTTTGTGTAGATAGCCTAAACTAGACTATGGGATTTGAAGTAATATAATAGTGTACAAGAGTACGTGGATGCATTTCTTGATCTACAAGGTGCAATAACTAACATGAGTCTAGAAAAAGCTTTGGACAATTTCCAAATGAGGATTAGAAGAGCAAATTTACCAAGAAGTAAAGTTACAAAATCCTTGCGCTATTTTTGAAGCCATTGCTTTCAATCAAAGAATAGCAAGGGCGCTTGGAGGAGGTGAAGGGATAGTCCCGACTCAACATTATTGGGCTGAAACACAGCACTTTGGTGGACCAATTCCTATGCAATTGGGAAACATTCAGTTTTGAGACCGAGGAGCATGAACACTCCAAGGAGAATGGGGATGGGGGGAAGAAAGGAGAGATGGAGTCCCACAAGGGGAAGGGACTTGAATAGAAGAACATTGTTGTTACAATTGTTGGACCGAGTTGGGCACATAACTATCAATTGTTGCACTCATCTCCCTAAAGGTCCTTGACCTCCATAAAAGCAATGTTTGAACAACATGGAGAGACAATTGAAGAGGAGGATGCAAAAATCCCATCGGAAAACAAAGATTGTCAATTAATGTACCTTGTGGCCCTACTGACTCAATGGAGAAGAAAAAAGCAAGGGGAAGAACTGTAAGTAAATAGTCAGACATAGAAAACTAAAAAAAGACTATCTATTTATATCTAAGACTGCACAAAATACAAGTATCTACCATATTTGTATTGTAAGTGTTCATAAATATAATCATGGCCATTATATCTTTTTCATCCTTATGGAACACAAGTATAGATATACTTGTATAGACTTGTATATGGGGCTTCATATTATTATCTATACCAATAAGGATATGGGATATTATTGAGTAATTTAAGTAGAGCAAAAATCATACAAATCTGCAGCACATTTAGTTTGTTTACTACATTTCATCTAGTGCAAAAAATGTACATCAGTCAAATTATGATCTTTTCAAAATATCGATCAACAGTCCTCAAGAATCAATAATTTAAAAAGACTAAAGAAAGAAAAGACATATATTTTCCAACTGAAGAAATATCCAAAAAATTTCAAGGTGGAATATTGATGTAGATTTAGGTTACGTATACCTCTTTGAAACATTTACACAAGACTAAACGGGATTAATCATCGAGATAAATACGACACTAGAAGTACCTTGGACACTTATGAAGTTTTAGGAAGATGTTATGTGTCATATCACAACTGTTTGCGCAAAAGCTTACCATAGATTATACGGATATGACTTTCTGTTTTACAAATTTACTTTAATTTAAATTTAAAATCATAACAACGTATGTTCTCACTCTATAACTCTACAGAGAATGTTGTCTAATATAATATGTAAGAGAGCAATCGTTTTAGGTGTAATCTAAAATTAAGCAGCTAAATAAGACTATTAGGTGTTTCTCGATTGTTTCAATGATATGTAGATCATGTCATTGAAACATGGCTTTACATAACATTGATACTCTAAGTATAATAAAATATTATGTGCCATGTATTTACATCACTATGCGTGAAAGCTTATCATACTCGATGATAAACAGATTATTTTCACTGTGTTACTTTGGAATTTGCTTTAGACATTGTATATTTATTGCTCTATAGAAAATATTATCTAATACAATACATAAGAAAGCAATCACACTAGACAACGTTTCTTTGAATGTTCCAGTAATATTGTGATTGGTTGATTTAAATAGCTTTGACGTTCTGAATATAATAAAGAAAATTTTTCGTGCTAATATTATTGTTCTTAATTGCATTTTTACGTTCAAGTTTACTCCTTGTATGGATTGATAGAGTCTTTCCTCTTGTATATAAGAAACATATGTCTTTAGGTACAGAAAGTATCTAAAGACAACTACCTAGAGATTATATATATATATATATATATATATATATATATATATATATATATATATAAAGCAGTTGGCAAATCTGTATGGTTTGAGAAAAAAGACATTTTATGTGACCAGAAAAATTCTCCTAATGAAGATCAGTTACATCTGGTAAGACCATAAATATAATAATATCAGCTATATCCTACATGTCACGGAAGCGCCAAAATATCATGTCCCTTTTTATGATTTTTGTAAATAATAGCCATAAAGTGATTTAATTATAAGTTTATATTGCAAAAACAAAGTACATCTTCTAAAAAGAATTATACCCAACTAACATCCTTGCGGTATGAAAGCTGGACCCACATACTAGTTCTAGGATGGGATGACTACCAGTATCTATCCTTGGACGATAAAATGTGCAACCCATGGGCCATGTCTACTACATTGAGGATGAAGTCGTATCAAGGCCTTCGAAGAATAGGAACACACTGGCAGAAAACCACTTCAAGTGTAGAAAATATTAACAGGGGAAATTTTTGGCATTCAAAGTAGCGGTGTTGTCAAATTATGTTCACAAACACTGCACACACCGAAGTTCCAGTCTGTGGGGCAATGGACGACAAGCGGGTGCAACTACAGTACTGTACAGTACGTGTATGAACCTCCACCAAAGTGTAACTGCAGTCGCAGTCGCGGTGTCGCTCAAAGAGAAGAGACAATCTCCCGAAGAGAAAGCAGAATTCCAGGGTCTGTTATCGCTCAATTTTACTTGCTGGCAATTGGAGTATTGTATTCTACAATACTGTGGAAACTCGACTTTGACTTGAGTTAAAGACGAGACTGTGAACTTTATCAGAATGGAGAGGAATAGTACGGTTCAGCAGACGGGAGGAATCGGAGCTTGCACGAGCTATGGCGGATGCTTGCACGGCTTGTTTTTGCAGTAGAACGGGTTCTAGTGTGTGCACGCCTACAGCACGCGCTTCGACATCTGCCATTGTTGAGACCTTAAGATATGGCGCTGATTGTGGTGGCAAAAGATTGACTGCATGCCATAGCAAGGCTCTCGATGTTGACTTCCTACGGTTTCGAGAGATTGCAGGCTTGTCGAGATTGAGAGTCTTCGAGGATTACAGAGGTGCGCGAAGCAGGAGAGGATTGAAGGAAAGTAGGATTTCGGCGAAGATTGTGGAAAGTGGAGGGGATCTGCCACCGACGAGTAGGGAGGAGACCGTGGAACAAGCAGGAGCTTCTCTGTCGTCTTTATTAGACAAAGCACTGAAGGCGTCGGGACCAACTACAGTGAAGCAAAGGAAGTCGCTGCGGCAGCAACGACTCCGGGTTGATATTCCAGTATTGGATGAATCACCGCAAGCAATTTTCTCGCTTACACTGGATTTAATTGAATCTTTCCTCGGTGACAAGAAAGTCTTCGGTTCAGTTGCTGTGTACTTTCCTGCGTCTTTACTCGAAGTTGTTCCCACGGAATTCGTCAATGTCAGCAAAGTCCTTGAGACGCGGTTCCTCAGCCTGGAAAGCGAAGAAGGAGTGCCATATGATACCGCTGTAGCTTTTATCGTCGCACCGAAGTTCCTACATGCAGCAGCAATGGATTCAATAGCAAGAAGTGCCGGGCATAGACCCATCGTTTTGTTAAATGGAGAATGGTCTCCGGAGGAAGAATTGGATCAAAGATGGGGCTCTCTTCTCTCGTCTTTTGAAGTTGCTTACTCTTTCACACCGTTATCTATCAAAGGCTTTTTTAGTATGACAGAAGGAGCAATATTGAAACAGGTCAAGAGTGGAGCCCCAGCGGGTAGACCTTGGCTTATCTTTGTGAAGGAAGGAAACGGGTATAAGTGTGTCAGCAGTCTCAAACGCAGGCCCGACTCTGCTGACCTTGAGAATGCCTTATACAGTTCTATGGCTGCAAATTCACCTGTGAATAAATCCATCAAATTTTTGCGAGGACTTGTGAGTAACTGATTCTTCTAAACTGGCAAATCTCAACACTGAAGAAGCAAGTTTGCAAGTTGAGCCGGATCTTGGGAAAACTTGTTTTCAAGCAGCATAACACTAGGTCATCATTGGCGTCTAATCGTTCGAGAGATTAATATTCAGCTGTCAGGTGAATTTATCTGAACAATCTACCACCTTGATGCTTGTAGAGAGTCAAGAATAGGCGTCTAGCTGCTCACAATTTACTGAGAAATATCTGATTGTAACAGAAATTTTCGTTCCCTGGATCATCATATGGAGGATCTTTGTTTAATTGTAGCCTGTATTTAACTTGTTTTGCTTAGACTGTTTTCGCAACCTCTTAATACCGAATTTGGAACAAGGAGTTTAAAGTCAGGTTCTTGAAAGCCCTCTGAAGGTTGGACAACTATTGCAGCTGGATTCTTGGATGGTCCTCATAGATGTCTTTCGTTTGCAAGGTGAATTTTTGATGTGGTCACCTATTAAATACTCTTTCTTAGTCTGGGCAATTTTGCCTTTTTCCCCTATATTCCGTCCAATGAAGGGAGACTTCTTGGTGCAATGAACAGTATGGCAGCGCTTTGAAACTTGTAAGTCTTCACGACCTACAAACAGATGTTATGTTTTGTTTTCTAACAGCGCATTTAGTAGAACAAGAGAGAACAATTTGCATTATTTCATTTTCCACTGGACTGTTGAGGTAACTTAAATTTCTGTCAAAAGATTACGATCTTTCTCCCCTTTTAGGTTATAACCTCAGACTCCTATGTCTGGTGGTTGAATTGCTTTAGCTGGAAAGTGTAGATACAATATTACCTAGGGTTTCTACCGGGTGGGCAATAATGCATCAATTTTGTCCTTTTGACTCTTCACGTAGAAGCAGATTGTGTCTTCTCGAAGGCTCATGTACTGTCACATTTCTCCAACCGAGTTATGAGCACTCCCACCATTTTTTCTTCAAGGAATGCAGAGTTCAGAGTTCAGGTATTAAATTTAAATCATTACTTTAAACCCTTCCATTCGGGGGAGATCTTGTACATATCTCCTTCTATCGAATGGGTTGTTCACAGCGGGTTCTATATTCCAATACACATTATTTCCTCGTAGTAAAATAGGACGATGTTCCATAAAGCGAAACCAGTAGGCTTGCCAGACCATATAATATGAAATTCCTCAAGGTTAAGACTACCAGACACGAACAGAAATATTTTGTGAGACAAAAGGTCCTTGTTACATGATGTATTTTGCCACCCGGTGGCAGTCAATTTGTCTGTCTTTTAGAGCAGTACAGGAAATGTAACTGAAGACAACTTCAGGGACGGATTTTTAAAGTGATCGGTTCTACAAACGCCTGGAAGTGGAGTGAAGCACAACACTAGTAACAAGTTTGATTATAAGCTTTGAGACTTGTATCAGGAGATTTGGTTTTGTTGGAACTGCGTATGTTTTTCCCTCAAGAGATAACTGGACACATGGATGTTTCTACGGCAAACTCGTACATCTCGTTAGCGAAACATGAGCAGGTGCGCACAAGTAAACTATGTATTATACACAGAAATTTCGTACAGGAGTTTTCTTCGTTACTCAAGTCCGTGACCTTCTCCTTGAAAGGTATTGTCTACGATTCCGGTTCAGTCCCGACTCATTTAAATCTTTAGTGGAGAAGATCCGCCAAAGAATTTAAAGTCTATAAAGAGTACTTAACTTCCCGTATTGAGCTCTTGTAGAGTCTGAAGCCAGATGTTTATATGCACGAGCTGACCCTTCTTTCACAAACGAAGCAAAACGTAACGATGGACTTTGTTCCAGTAAGGAGATACACCTTTCCTCACTAGCTTTTGAGGTGTGGTCACCTGATCAACTTAATTTGGTGGTTGTTCAGTTTTGTACGTGAACAAAGACCAATCTACCTACGATCGGGCAAGTGATTTCCATCTGCTACGATTGCAGAATGATTGCTACTGTATATCTAGCAGAAGAAACTACAGATTACATGAGAAAAAACTAGAGTTTATTTGGGTAGTTGTTAAAGAAGGGCTTTCCCTCGGAACTGCTTCTGCATACCATCAGCTGAACTATCCTTTCGTTCACTAGAATATATCATTCAGATTATATATTGAAAATACTATTTTAAATATATTCCAATCCACTCTATGCATGCGTACACATGGAAATGTTCGCAATTGACTATTTTCAGTGTACATTAAAGATGTCTTGTCTGTCTGGTGGTTTGAGTTTTTAGCTTTGTGGGATTCCATATTCCAGTCCATAATGACATAATATATAACTGTATAATTTGGATTGTTGTAAAATTATCAGGTTTGGTAAGTTTTATAGATACATTCAAACGAGCATAGACCCGTCGCAAATTTAGATACCAAGTAAATGAGGTGATAATAAATGACAAGGAATTGTTGTTATGGTGGAAAAGGGAAAATTTCAACACATATGAGGTCGAGAAACACAATGGACCAAAAACTTAATGGACCAGGCATTAAGGGTGGATATTTGAAATAAATCATAAATTGCCAATCCTTGGAGGAGGATTATGAGTTTGTTTTTGAGGGATTCAAAGGCCACAATCTAAACTTTTATTTATTTATTTTACAATCTCAAGCAAATGATACACACTGCATTCACCTTTGTTTTCTTTTTACAATCGCAAATACCATAGTGATACACACCACCTTCACTTTTGTATTTCATTTCTGTCGCATTTAAAGGAAAAAAAAGGACTTTTATAGACAGTGTGAAAGTGAGTGTATCCTTATTTGATTATTTACTTCTTCTTCATTTAATGAAGTAACTAAGAAAAAAATATAACTGAAAATTTTTAACTTATTACTTTTTTTTTAATGTTCTGTTCATTAAAAAATGTTAAAAATAAGTTGATTTGTTGGACAAAGATAACATGAACATTAAGATGGTTAAAATTTCCCTTTAGGTCGAGGATGTAATACTATATGAAGTGAAATGTTGATTATGATGATTTTTGTTCCTCTCACCGGGAGAAACAGACTCAGTGATGCTCAAACTAGATACAAAACGCCAAGCATTCATGAAGACTTATGTATGAAGAAGAGAGTTAGGACTGAAAATGCAATACATCTAACCATAATGTTATTGCGAAGGTACGAAAGGTGATGCTAAATCTACTATGACCTTAATAGTCTAGCAAGACTTAAAATCTCCTCAATATATTAAAATTAATTTGCAAGGAATTTTTTGTGAGGGTAAAGGGTTTTTTGAGAAAAAGAAAGAACATTACAAGTAATATAAAGCCAATTTTTCAGTATTTTAAATGAAACTACTTCCTTTCTTCTTTTCTAGAAGGTAAATAGAATTCCTTCATTAATCAAGCAAAGAACTTTTTTAAGCGTCAAGCTCTAGATAAGAGGATGAAAGGCATTGAAGAGAGAATTGGAAATTTATGATCATAGGATATTCATAACAAAGTTTCAAAAACTAATAAAAAAAATTTCCCCAATGTTTTGCAATGGTCAAGTCACTATACTTCACTTGAATTTTGAAAAATATTAACATCGTTCAGATCTTAATTCAACATCGTGAATCAATAAAGCACATCAATTGCAATAGAAAACATTGACTAATTCCATGTAAATATTTAAACTATTAAACTATGCAAATTTGTACCAACAAATTTGTTGTGACATTTGTACCAGGAAAATGCGGATATATTATAAGGAAGATGTAAATATGAGTTATAATATAGTATGGACAGAAAACTGAACTAAAAATAATATTAATTTCTTTTTATATTGTAATAATCTGGACATATGGATCATAGACAGACCTAATGAAGCTATTGAGGATGGATCGTATGGTAGACCAACTGAAACTTGAGGTCATGGTAAATTATGAGTAAATAAGAGAACATTTATAAATTTTTTGAACTGAACCAACAAGAAGAAGACATAGGATAAGAAACTATGTAGATCATTTGGTGGACCTCTATAGACTTCATATAATTCATTTCTATAAATAAATGAAGGAACTAAGTATGTTCAAGAAATGCATGTACAAGAAGATAAAAGGTAAGCAAATGAATGATCAACTCATTATTTAAGAAATATATTAGCAAGAAATATAATATTAAAAGTTATCCATTGTCATGTTAAATCAAGACTAGACTAGTTTTTTTTGAATGATCTATTGTATTTACATAGTAAATAACTTGCTTTGCACAAGACTTGTTTAGATGCACAATCTATTTTTTCTTATGGTGAGGTTTAAATATAAAATTCTTCAGACCAACTATAAATGCTTGATTAACTTGCTTATTTTTTACAATTTTTTAATGCACAAATTTATTTTCTTTTTTTGCAAAGACTAAGTGTAAAATCCTTATGGCCAACTATTAATGCTAGTCTTTATTGCTCTTCACGTGTGTTTTAATTGATCAAAATTAATTATTTCACTTTAGTTTGTGATCATGAGAGTTGCAAAGAGATGAGTACTTATATCTAGTATGGAATGTTTGGTTGGAGATAATGTAATTTTGCAAGCAAGGCACTTTATTGTGGAATGATGGCATGACCTGAAGGGAAATTGGGTTGTCTTAAGTATCAAGGTTGAAGATTGGTGATGAAAAAGGTGAGCTTGGATTGATATTAATAGGTAACAAAAGCTGTAACAAAAGAACTATAAAATAAAAAGGTGTAGTTGGTGAAGAGATTGTCCATATGGTTTGAATAAAATGCATTTGGTGTAGAGCTGCAAATCTTTAGAGCACTAAGACATAGCATATTTGCAAATTATGCACCTATCCTATCTTTTTATGTGGCAAATGCACAAGAAGTGACAAAGATCAAATTTATAGTCACATTTAGACAAACAATTAGAAAGAAGTGGAGTTAAAATGATCAATTAGAAGTTTAAGAGAATGACGTCAATTTTATAAATAAACACTTGCTTACACAGCTTGGACAAAGTCTAAGTGAGGAATAATAAGAATACAAATGAATCCTAAAATCTTCATAGAAATGCACAAGAATCTCCATTTATAGTCACATCTAGGTGGACGATTAGAAAGAAGTCAACTTGAATTTGAAATACCATGTTCAAGAGAATGACATCAAGTTTATAGAGAAACAATGATGAAGAGAATTAACTCAAGTTTATAGAAAAACAATTTCTTAACTCAACTTGGATCAAGTACAAGTTGAAGAATATTAGGAATATCTATGAATTCAAAAATCTTTTAAAAATATTTAGAATTATTCAAATAGGGTTGAGTATCAATAAAGAAGACCAAAAGTCATAAGAAAGATGTAAAAGACTGAGGAGAGAAATAGGAGAATGAAAGACCAGAGTGAATTATCAAAGTGGTACTCTTGAATGAGGGAAACTCTAAATGCTTAGCATGAGCTTGGGCTTTGGTATGTAAAGAGAACATACAAGGCTCTTGGAAAGCTTCTCAAGGACATTATTTCTAAAAGCCAACTACTTGACGTGCAAGCTAAGCTAGTTGGGAAACTCCTTCAAAAAGCCACTTACTTTGCATGCAAGCTAAGCTAGTCAAGAAGCTTCTTCCATGAAGTTGCCTACTTGGTATAGATGTTACTTGATACTTGGGACATACCAAGAAGCTTCCTAGATCCTTCTAGAACATTCCTATAATTCTTGGCTAAGTTGGCATATCTGTTACTTTGTTTGTCCTGACTAACTTGTTTATAAACTCCATATTATTACATATTCTCCCCAATCGCTAGTTGGTGACATCCTCATCACCATGGAACTTCAAACTCCTAGATGGATGTTTGTGCATTATGGAGATGAGAGAGAGGTTCCCAAGTGACATCATGAAGGGGATACCTTTTGAAAGGACTTTGTACTCAATATGTTGTTGGTGGCCATGTTGAATGTTGCGACATGCATGGATACGATCAACTTCATACTCCTCATGATCATTGATAAAGATGGGAGGAGGAAGTTGGACACAAATGTAAAAGGAAGCTAGATTAGAAACAAAGGACTTCAACTTTGAAACATGAAAGACAAGGTGGATTCACATATGATTAGGCAAGGCAAGTCAATAAGGAACAAGAGAAATGATTTGGGTGATATCAAATGGACTTATCCAATTAGGAGTAAGTTTATGAACTTGGATACTAAGTGGAAGAGGTAGGTTCTAGAAGAAAGCATGAACTTATCATGGAGTTGAAAGGTGAGATATCAACAATGTTGATCCACATATTACTTTTGATGATTTTGAGCAACAAGGAAATGAGACTTGGCTTGTTGTGGGGAGTGAGATCTTGTGGACAAGAAGGGTGAAGCCTGAGGAATATGAGATGGAAAGGGAGTAAGAAGGGAATGTAGAAGAAGTGGGTCTTGGACAAAATTAAGGAAGAAGGAAGAAAATTTGGTGCTTGCATGCTTGCAATTATTGTAGGAAAATTGAGCAAAAGTAAGGCATTCATTCCAATTGGTATGGTGAATTTTTACAAAGGCATGAAGCATATCTTCTAATGTGCAATTTTCACGTTTGGTTTGCACCCATTAGTTTGAGGAGGTTAGGCATTTGTAATACCAAGAGCCAGCCATATGATCTAGATGTGAAATTTGGTTTGGTAACATCTAGAATGATGTTATACATGATGGTCAAAATAGATAAGATAAAAGTATCACCAAAAGAGAACTTCTACTAATAGTGCAGAAACCGAAATAAACTTGAGAACCTTAGAACCAATAGCTAGACATATGATTTAAAAATGAGAATTGGTTTGGTAACATCTGGAAGTATGTTACACATGATGGAATAACTAGATCAGAAAGAGGTATCACCAAAAGGGGACTTCTACTAATAGAGTAGGAACCGAAATATGCCTGAAATCTTTAAAGGCAATTTTGGAGGCCTAAACGGATGAATTAGGCCTTGAAAATGTGCAGATCCCCCCCCCCCCCCCTAAATGCTTGAAAGGCTGGCCTTCCCTCCTCCCAACTTTGTCTCGTCTAGAGCTTTCCAATGGTACCTTACTCACGTGATTTTGAGATTCCTACAAGAAGATTCCCTAAAAGATTCCCTCTAGTCAAAGCTTGTTTGACCAACCAGATATGACCTAGACCAGACATGTCACCCATCCAAGTTAGTAATCCAAGGGTGGAGCTTGCTGTCATGTCACCTATCTGTGTCCCTCATCCTATGGTGGAGCTTCCTTGGAGGAGATCCTCTTTGTCTATATAATAAAGAGAAGGTGCTCCTTTGGGGCATCGAATGTTTAGGTGTGCAATTTGTGTTTTCTCTCTTCTCCTCGGAGTATTACGATGGTATCAGAGCAAGTGTTTTAGTCCAAGAGAGTGGATCATCCCTCTTGGAATAGCATGAACTACTAAAACTGAGTAATTTGAGGTGGAGAACATAGAGTAATTGCTAGACTTAGGAAGGACTTTAGAGAACGGATGGGATGGATGCACCGAGAGGACAATTTCCCGCACCTAGCTTTCCATTCTCAAACCTATTCCACATCAAGGTTATGTACATCCAGCGTGAGTAGATGAGGGTATCGCTAGTTTATCACTTTGGTGCAGAATTCATGGACAGAGTGATGAACTCACCAAACCCGGTGATTCTACCTGTGGTGATATATGACAGAGAGTGGGATTTGACAATCTACATTCTATTATGATAATATGGATATGAATGTCCCAAATCCTCTTCCTTTCAACACTCAAGTAGAAATCAGTTATGTAGTGAGACCGAAAGTGATGTTTAGAGATTTTGTGGTTAGGAATTTTGGTGAGGAGTATTATCAATGATTGATAGCTTCTGAGGTCCCAATGGTAGTTCCGATAGTTCGTGTGCCTTTCAAAGTGATTATATTGACTTTGTATTGAAGTAGACATTAGCAATTAAGTGTTGTAGGAACTATGGATCCACAATTGCAAGAGCTGGTGCAAGGAATGCAAGGGATGTTGAATGAATTTTGAGAGATTAAGATGACCATGGAGACATTACAAAGTCAAGTGCAGATCCTCAGGAATGATCAAGCCATGCAAGAAGAAGAGCCATCTCAAAACCCAGTACCTACAACTGAAGTACTTGGAGAGGTACTCGTGCCTACAAACCCTATCAACAATGAAGCCACATTGCTACTCCGGATGAAGAAGAGCTGTAACATTGAGCCTTACAAGGGGCAGCGTATGATGAGAGTAGTGGAAATTGGATCTCGAGAATGAATCAATATTTCCGATTGTTTTCAACAGAGATCACAGAGCATGTTGCAGGCGTGTTTGCATGTGGGTACTTGACCGATAAAGCCCTCACATGGTATGATGCTTGGGAACGATCCATGTTGGTAGAGAGAAGGGAGGTCACATGGACAGCAATGCAAGAAGGATTGCTGAAGAATTTCCAATCGGTGGATTAAGCAAATGAATGATCAACTCATTATTTAAGAAATATATTAGCAAGAAATATAATATTAAAATTTATCCATTGTTATGTTAAATCAAGACTAGACTAGTTTTTGTGAATGATCTATTTTATTTACATAGTAAATAACTTGCTTTGTACGGGACTTGTTTAGATGCACAATCTATTTGTTCTTATGATGAGGTTTAAATATAAAATTCTTAAGACCAACTAAAAATGCTAGTTTAACTTTGTTTTTTTTTCAATTTTTTAATGTAAAAATTTATTTTCTCTTTTTGCAAATTCTAAGTGTAAAATTCTTATGGCCAATTATTAATGCTAGTCTTTATTGGTCTTCATGTGTGTTTTAATTGATCAAAATT
The DNA here is from genome assembly GCA_948567375.1 of Lunularia cruciata. Classification (NCBI taxonomy): domain Eukaryota; kingdom Viridiplantae; phylum Streptophyta; class Marchantiopsida; order Lunulariales; family Lunulariaceae; genus Lunularia; species Lunularia cruciata. The sequence goes on along the minus strand of OX419757.1, from coordinate 14,068,398 downwards.
AATTATTTCACTTTAGTTTGTAATCATGAGAGTTGCAAAGAGATGAGTACTTTGTTGCATTGACAACTCTCATAAGATCAAACAAAGTTCCAAATTTCACATGCCATTTTTGGCCACCACCATTGTCATTGTGGAGTACTCAAGGTCTTGTTTCTCCCCACATGTCCTGCAACTAGTAAGTCATGCTAAGCATAGATCACCTAAATTTGGAACATAAATGCAATTCTCGCAACATAGAAGTCCATCTTTGAGTCAGAAGGTATTGTATTCATTGTCATGTATTGCAAGATGACCTTGTACCAACTAAATGGAAGGACCTTGCTGTTAAGTGGTTCTAACTTGATTTGGACCTTCAAGTCAATTGATATTATCATAATTGTTGCCGTGGTGAGAGATTCAGGAAAAGTAATCAAATTTGGTTGTTGTGATAAGGCATTGGGGATGAAATGGAAGTTTTTGTGCTTGTACTCAAGCTTGATGTCAAACAATTGTAGTTTTTCCTCCTATTGATGATGTCTACTTGCTCCAAATGTAATATTTGCAACAAAGGTTTGTGATCAATTTGCATGATCACTTGTTTACTCAAGAGATAATGCATCAATGATCTGGTGGCATATATCATTGTTAATTATTCTTGATCTTGAGAAGATTAATTCCTTTCTATGGTGTTTAGTTTGTGAGACAAAAAGGCAATGGGATGTACTCCATATGGAAATTCTTATTGTAACATCGCTCCAATGGCAAAGTTAGAAGCATCAAAATCAACCATACAAGGTAGTTGAGGATCATATGGTTGAAGGAAGGGTTGTGAGGACACCATATGCTTAAGTTCTTGAATGATTCTTTTTTCTTGGTGGTCCATTGAAGGCTTGAGTTCTTCTCTAAAAGATTGGTTAATGGTGCGGTCACATGAACATAACAATGGATAAACTGTTGGTAAAAACTTGCCAATCCATTAAATGCCCACACTTCTATGGTATCCTTTGGAGTAAGCCAAATTAGTAATGGCCTTGATTTTCTCCTTCCATATTAATTAGACCTTATGACCAAAGAAGGTAACTTCTTGCTACCAAAAGGTACACTTTGACTTCTTATAATAAAACTTCCATTGACTTAGTCCTCTTAGGACTTATCATATATGATTTGTGTGTTATACTTTGATCTTTCTATAGATTAGAATATCATCCAAGAACACCATCACATACCAATCTAATAGTACATCCAATACTCAATGCCTTTGATCCATGAAGACCAATGGAGTATTAGTGCGCCCAAAAGGTAGAACTCTTCATTCAAAATGCCCATACTTTATGCAAAAGGTAATCTTTTGCACATCTTTCCTATTAATGGGAATCTGCCAATAGCCATTTTGAAGATTCAACTTGGAGAAGTATTATGCTCTACTGAATTGATCTAACAATTCATAAATTCAAGGCAAAGGATATGTATTCTTCATAATTTTATTATTGAGGCCATGGTAGTCAATATAAAAGCAAAGTCCTCCATATTTCTTTGGGACAAATAGTACTGGTGTTCCACAAGGAGATATAGTATGTTGTATGAAATCTTCCTCCAACAACTTTGTTAGGTTGTTTAAAGCTCTTTTGACTCCTTTGGTGAGAGCCAATAGATTGGTCTACTCATTAGAGTATTGTCCAACAATAACTCAATCTTGAAGGGCATACTATGATTAGAGGGTGATTCCTTTGGCAGATCACCCAAAAACACATCTGTAAGCTCTTGAACAATATGATCTACCATTGTTTGATGAATCTTCTAGCCCTCATTAGATTCTCCATGTGCAATTGCTTTGATCCACACCGCCAAAATAGAATATCTTTTTCCAAAGCTTGCTCTATGGCTACTTTAGTGATAAAATTCCCATATTGGGATTGACTATTATGAGGTGTCTTATTCCAAGGTGCCAAATGACCTAATTGAGAATTCTTACCTTGCTATTGAACTTGAATTTCTTATCAAGTCCAATCAAATTGAACCTCATGACATTCAAGCCAAAGCAGACTTGGAATGACATCATAGGTTAGAGGCACTATTACAATCCTCATACACTCTAAATACTCCTTCCCAATCCTAAAAGTAACAAGATGTGAGGTACAAAATGCATAACCGTTTCTATGATCCATCATCATCATCAATTTACTTCAACATGTTAGTTTGATAGGAATATCTAATTACTTTGCTAATTGTATGGACATGCAATTCCTTAAACTCCCAAAATCAACCAAAATCTTATGACCACAATCAAATATCATACCTTGCAAGTGAAGGAACTTGCACAAGTCAAGCCTTGAATCCCATTGGAACTAATTAGGTTTCCAATAAGTGGCTTGATATCTCATACTAGGATTCTTCATTTCCCTAATCATCACACTCCACAAACTCTATTTGGGCAATTTGATGGAGTATGTCTTCCATTCCTAGTGGACATTTAGTAATGCAATGTCTAATTTGGTGATAATAAAAGCAACCACTAGTTTTCATAGTCCTCTCAATTTGTAATGCCAAGTGTTCTCTATTGAACAACATCAATCTCCATTGGTGTCAGCCTCCTCCACTGGTGTGTAGTATGTTGGTAGGTGTGTTTGTGAAGGTTGAGGTTGAGACCAAGTTGTGGCAACAAAGGAATCAAAGCGCCCAACCAACTTCATGGCTTCTTCCAAGTGTGTTGGCTTCTACATGGTCACTTCCAATTTGGTGTGTGACTTCAAGCTCCTCATAAATTGATCCAGAGCTTCACCTTCAAGTATATATAGAATTTTCATTATGATTTTTTGGAATTGAGTGATGTAGCTTCTCACAAAACCAGTCAATTTCAATTCTACTAATCTATCTCTTGCAGCTCATGTAATATTTATAGCTTGGAATTTCCCAGTGATTATGCTCTTGAATTCTTCCCATGTCAAGATTGGCACAACAAACTACCATTCAGCCTACTCCACTCAAAATTGCCACCATAGTTTTGCCATTCCATCCAGCTTGCTTAAAGCCAAGAGAATTTGCTTTGTTTAGCTTGAAGATTTGTAGCTTGATAACAACATTTTCAATCAAATACAAAATTCTCTATTGCACTCAAGATATTCTTGCCTTCAAATACTTGGCGCTTAAAAAATTGGGTTTGCTCTTCTCCTTCTCAAAATGGTGCCCTCTCTACATGATCTTGTTGTTGATGGTCTCTTTCTTCCAACAATCAAGTAAGGTGTTTGATTTATTGCTACATAGCAAAAATAACTTTGGGTATCGTGGCCATAACTCCTACTATATCAAACTACATATAATTATCTAAGTCAACATGTAGATACAACAAGTTCACAACTCTCCATAAGCTACAATCAAGAGTATCAATGGTTCATTGGACAAAGTGATTGCATTAAATGTTTTTGCCTAAAGTATAAGATGATGAACTATATGAAATGATGAATTGTATGAAATGATGTCTGTGCAGTACATGGACCCCAAAATCCCAATGGTTTGGGGAAATGGATTTGGTCCATAAATTCCATCCAATCTAGCCATTCTTTCTTTGATACCAATGTAAAACACTAAGGACAGAAATAGTAAATGAAAAACTGGAGTGGAATATCACATTGGGATTCTTGAATGAGTGAAACTTTGAATGCCTAGTATGAGCTTGGGCTTTGGTATTCATAATGAACATACAAGGCCCTTGGGAAGCTTCTTTCTAAAAGTCACATACTTGGCATGCTAGCTATGCGCTTTGGGAAACTTCCTTTTAGGAATCATCTACTTGGCACACAAGCTAGCCGAGAAGCTTCCTCCGAGAAGCTTCCTCCTAGAAGCAATCTACTTGGCATACATATCATCTGATATTTGGGAAGTACCAAGAAATTTCTTAGATACTTCTAGAATATTTCTATAATTCTTAGCTAAGTTGGAGTATTTACTACTTAGTTAGTCTCAACTAACTTGTGTATAAACTCCATATTGTTCTCAAAGATGTTCATTAATTAGACGGACTATTGAAAGAAAATGAAGTTAGAATACCATGATCAAGGCAAACAATAATAATTTTGTGAAAACTACTTAGTCTAGGTATAAATTGAATAATATAATATGAGAATAATTAAAATTAATAGACTTCTTGTAAGATTGAGTCATGGATGAAGCTTTTTTTTCTCAAAACAAAATCAAAAGTTATAAGAAAGAAACATGTTTGTATAATTACTTTGTTTAAACAACTCCCATCACATACTATTGGAGCATCTCTAATAGGTAAGATAATATAAATCATACGATTTGGATGAGCCTATATTATAAGAGTTTGCTGATAAAAAGAAAATTATCATGAACTATAGTAGCTTGAGATTTCACATGCAAAAGATGATTTTTAATAGATTATAGTAACAAACTTTATTTTAGTCTTATCTCATTCTTGGTAATGATAGCACTGCAGTAGGTTTAGAGTATATAAGATTTGATATACAAAGAGAAGCTATCACAAGCAAAAAAATATGATTACTCTACATCCATTTGAGAAATTAGTTCTTCAAGTATATATCTCTTCAGTTTCGTTGCAAGTTAAACAACAAGTAATTTAGAATTCTTGCGCTTATTACTTACGTACAACTAGCATAGTATAATCATATGGTGTAACCAGTTTATCAAATCAAATATTACAATATTAAAAAGTTAAAAGTATCCATATACTCTACCAATAAACATCTAATTACGTTCATTAAGCAAAACATCCTATAATATAAAGGATTTGAGTTACACTTGTCGGTTGTACACGATAATTAATGTTGGTAGAAATATGTTCTATTGTATATTTATAATTTAAAATTATATATAAAAAATTCAACTAAATTATATATTAATTATTAAAATAAAATAAAATAATTATAGTATGTAATTATATATATTTGTTTAGAAATGATATAATATGAATAATTAAAATATTAATTTAATTAATGTATAAAATAAAATATTATTATAGTACTATAGTTAATTAAATATTTAAATATTTATGTTTATTATAAAATAATAATAATTTTATATTAAATACATAATATTAAATTTATAAATTATATCTAGTAATTTATTTACTCAAAATAATTTTATAATTTACTTAATAAAATATTTTATAAAATATTTTCATATGTTAATAATTAATTTTATTTTCATAATAATAATATAAAAATATTTTATATACTAAATAAATTTGTTTTTTTTTTTAATTTTTAAATAAATATAATTTAAAATTTACAAAATATCGTGAACAAGTTAACTTCCGAAATATACAAATAAAATTTTGGAATATCTAAGTTGACCTCACCTTGGAAAGTGGACACCACCAACCTCTAAATAGATTGTGACTAGTTACCGCACTATTTTCACCATTATAACACGCTTTGAGTAGGGCCGCACGCCTTGTTTACCGTGCAGGTATGGGAAGGGGAATTAAATCATCTACTGCATACGGTGACCCGCCAATCAGAGTGCACATGGGTGTCAACCCAGCAAATGGGGATGTCAATCTAGAATCTGGATAAATTTTCCTCCATATCTTCTTAGATTGGTTCGAGGCCTTCTTAATTTGTAGACTCAGTACATGAGAAGGATTCAATTCTTCCTGGTGGCTACAATTTAGCGCAGGTCACGACACACTACCCAAAGGGCCTAATGTCAGTCTGCAAACTTAGCCCCAGCTCCTTGCCCAGTCCAGAGGAGAAATCATGCGCGAGGACTTTCAGCAATCCATTTATTGCCAGCTACTTTGTGGGTTGTTAAGTTCCTTTCTAGTTGTGGCGATGGGCAGTGTATTATCAATTCTCTTAGCCATTTCCTTGACTTTCTTTAAGGAACACTGGGAGGAGTTATGCCAGGATATCGAAACAGGAAACCTTAGCGACCGCATTCAGGTTGAAGCAGCCCGTGGAGCTGTTCTTAAGATTCTGACTAGAGCAGATCCAGACCTTGCAAATCGCATAATGTCTGACTGCAGCAAATATTCATGGGCAGGCTTATTGATTCGTACATATAAATATCTGCATCTCGACTGGTACTATGCTTCAATACGTGAGCCATTTCGAGTTCTTTACGGATAACAAAGTTTCCGGCGTATCCCTCCATTGCGGAGCATCTGAGGGATTCTTTGATTTTAATCCTCTTCCCAAAACCCATCCGAAAGATACCTCTTACGTCTTCCATCCAGAGCTGGTCTATTTTTAGTTCATATCTCTCAAGGATTCCTCAGTAATACAGTTTGCAGACGTGAAAGAAGGAGAAGATTACGAGATTGTTGTCACAGACTTATCAGGTAAGCAGATCAGATCCGAAAGTTAATCTGGTTCTGCAAATTTAGAGCTCAGTCTCAATGGAATTCATTAAAATCACATTTTCGCAAACGGTACCGTATCCAGAAGGTATGTACTGACCCTTACACGTTGATCGTGTGTTAGGGTCTTAGAGTAATGACTGTCTCATATATGTTTCATAGGTCTGAGATAAGCACATTAGTCACTTCCGCTTAAGCTTCTGAGATTTCACTGGCTACTGAGTGGCGGTAACCGTAAAGAAACGAAATCGGTCAATGTGAGAAAAGATAACAGAATTGAGTAAATTTCAAATCCTGACAGTTTTAGGGATGCGAAATTTAGTTCTACACTGCGTTCCACAATGACATATAATACAGGCTACAGTTCTACCGGTCTATACGAGAGATCCCAATCAGTGTTACAGACAAATTTGCCAGTTGAATTATATTTACTGGTAAGTACCAATGTTACTGAACTTGGGTTGTTTGCACCGTTACTGATTTCTTAAAGGTCTGTGGAAGTATAAAATGGGAGACATCGTTAAGTGTGTAGGATTCTACCACAAAAGTCCAAAAGTCTATTTTATGGGACGTCATTAGACACTGAACAGCATTCGCTAATGAAAGTATGCTGGAGTACGAAATGACAGAGGTTGTAGAGTCAGCGGGCAAACTCCATTTCTCGGGTGCACTACTGGTCGACTACCCGACGCCGGTGGATATGAAATCTCTACCTGGACAATACGTTATATTCTGGATGCTGGAGATTTTTCAAGACTCAGTTGTTGCAGAGGGAAACTTGAGATATGGGCACAAAGAGATGTTGCATAAATGTTGCTTAACGATCGAAAATCGTCTGAACGGGAAGTATCGGAAGGACAGACAAATTGCTTATTCGGACCGCTGGAGCTCGTTCTGTTCAAACCAGGCACTTTTTCTCAGTACAATTAGGAGGTTTTGAACATTACGACTAAGAGGAAGCAAACCCGCGCTTACCAACAGGATCACCCAGCAGTTCAACTCTTCTATGGGGCTGCGATGGGATCTACCGAAGTCCTTATACTTAGAATTCCCTTCAGACAGGAAAAGGAATTGGAGCTCACCATCCTGGAAATCAGAACCATAGATAGAAGTGTTGTGTCTAGCTAGAACATTTCTTAGGCATCCAATAATTCAAATCCCATAATGCACCTCCTCGCAGTGTCAGGTGCTGGTTGTTTGATGAGGTAGAAGCGTTGCACCATCATCCCCATCAGGGAAATCAGAGTAATATGTTGAGCATGTTTAAAACCTCTCTAGTGGTCTTGTTCACGGACTTTTGGACAAACATCGAACAGACGATCCTGAAAGAGGACTGGTCAACCTTCATTCCGATGATTCGTCAGTTAATCAGCGATTGCTTAATCATGGCCATATCAGACGTCAATATCGATTCTAGTTATGTCAAAAGATGTTCCGGATGTTTATAACTTCAACCGGTCTTCACATTCAATGGTTTCTGTCGAACTGCCATACCTTGCTCTTGTTCGCTGACAACATCTGGTTGTGGCACAAGAGTTACTTAGTCCGTGTACTACTTTGTCATTGTTGACCGGTAGGAGCGCTGTAGTTAGAGTGGACATCTTGGCAAGATTAGAGTTTGAATAAAATGCATAGTGATTAGATGTAACAAAAATCTTTGGCACATGGGATTTGCGCAACTACCGTGAACATTCACAGTATACAAAGCACAAGTCATCTCTTTAACATCACGACTTTAAGCATGAGTTCCATAACTTTGCTACTCCTTTGACTAATTTATTTCACTGAAGTCTTAAAAACAATTTAACGACCCAGTCCGGTCAAAGTCACATTCACCGATTTGAGTGATGCACTATTCACGACAAGGTTCGAACACCCACATATCACCAATGATTATTTTTTGGTAATGAACGTGCGTGCAATGACGCTGTATACTTTGGCAGCGGACATTGGCATACTAATCTAGTGAGGAGTATTGGTACAATTGATTCTCTATGATTGTGAAAGAATTGTGAAAACCATGACGATGTCTTGAGATTCAATCATGGAAGAGGAATTCGGTGATGACTTGTGTTCATATTTCGACAAAAGAGTATTTGTCATAGTCGAGTGACAGATGATGTCAACAGTGGGATTCGAACCCACGCCCTTTCGGACCAGTACCTGAAACTGGCGCCTTAGACCAACTCGGCCATATTGACTGCATGACATACACGTTCCGAAGTAAAGTACTTACTGAATACTACATAGCAATGCTCGCCTTCTCATTCTTGCATAAAAAGCACGTAATGTTAAAGGAACTATCAAAAAATTTACCTTCATTAAATTCGTATTTGGAGAGATGATTTAGTTTATTTCGTAAGGTTCAAACAAAACATCAACTTGATAGTGAAACCACAACATAGAAATAAGAGATAAACGAACGCACAAGTTGTTCTTGGAATGTAGTGGAATTGTCGCTATATTGTCTTAGACTGTCTTAGATGTGTTATCTTATAATGGATAATGGATAATGGATCTATGTTATCTACTTGAGTTTTATGTCTTATAATAGATAGTAGATGATTCATCTACACTATTCACTTGTACTACGAGAAAGTAAACCGGTCCAATGGAGAAATCCTTGGTTTTATGGGGGCTACTGTATTTTATTCCTTTCGAGTAGAAGTTCATGTAGGAAATGCTCACATAAACTGTATTTAAGAGTTTTTCAAGTTTTTCAGTGTGTATTTGATTCTATCCTTGTTGGTGGATATTCAGATTTATATAAAATTCTCAAAATGGTATCAATGCATCCAATTTTAAAGTAAGATTTAACTAGGGCAAGAGTAATTCTTGTAAAGTAGTAACCATAGATTCATCTATTGACAGGTCCAAGATAAGCTTCACCAGGAGTAATGGAGATCAGAACTTGCCTCTTTGGACATTTTGTTGCAAAGATTATCCTCATTAGAAAGGATTGCTATATGTAACTGAAGCACCTTCAATTTGTTTTGTTAAACCCACTAATTATTGTAGCATGATTAACTTAGACTCCACTAAACCAAATATCATAAGATGCATTCCCTATGCATCCTCAAAGAACACCAGATTATGGAGTTGTCTCTAATCATTATAAAGGTTCAAAGGAGAAAGTGATTATTGGAATCACTCTTACCGTCAAGAAAGACATATCCCCTATTATCTTTGAAACAATCGTGCTTCTAAAATAACCTCCTAATAATATTTTGGTTCAAAATTAGAGTGCTAAAAGCAAGCTTATGCTCTAAATATATTTTCATGGAAATAATGCAACATGATTCTAGTCTTATTACAATAGTCTTCAGGATAGGAGTATTCATTAGTAGGGATTGTTGGGAGCATTGGTATTTCATGGTCAAAGGTGAAATTATTGTAATTTAGGAAAGAAAACTTTTGAAAAAGCATTTGCAAAGGATGATTTCATTAATCAAGAACAAAAAGTGGGGGTTCAAAGATGATCATATATTGTTCTAGTCTTAACCATAAATAATACCAACTAAGGATTGAAGGATGCTAATTTCATGACTTGATTGTGCACCTCATGAGAAATCAAAGTTTTTGGTTTGAGAGAGTATGGTTGCAAGGCTGAACTACAAGCCTTAAACTTAAAGGAATTGATGAGAAGGCACCACCAAGAATGGAGCCTATGTTTTGATTGAATATAGGGAAACTTACAATGTGCAGACATAGTAAAGATTGACAAATTGAGAGATCTTTCTTGATCTTAAGGAGCAAATATATGGTACAAAAAATTAAGGATGCAGAGGTAGAGTACATGGAGTTGGGTGAGGTAACCACTCTTATAATGGAGCATTGGGAGGCTTATATTTTTACTATGTTTCTTGCTAGATAGATTGATCTTTGCAATAGAAAGAAATACATTAGGAGGTTAATTTGTACATTATGTTTCTCATCAAAGATTTTAGTCTTGATGCTAGTGGGTCCAAAAAGAGAGAGCATTGTGAGTCTATTTTTATATTACATCTCTCACTAAAATAATTGATTGATCTTTGCAACACAAAGGCATTAGAAGGTTTCTTCTATCATATTCCTCACCAAAATCATTGATAGCTTGCAAAAAATACAAAATCCACACTAAGTAGATTAGATCCTTATGGGTTATAATCTATGTTGCTATAAATAACATAAGCCAAAGAAATAAGTGTTTGTAAGTTTACATACTCTGAGCTTCCATCCTTTAATGTTCTTTCTATTGATGGTGCCGTGCCATTTGTAGTGTTGCATCTAGATAACTCAAACATTGGAGTTGCAATGATAGTAGTTAGAGTTATTTCAGCAGTTTCTTAGAGACTACTTTCCAACGGTCAGATTTTGTGTTCAGGGTATTGACTTCATGGTAGGGCCCACCATCATTTTGCACCATTTTCACCGTCGAGTGTGCCGTCAGCGGGACCGTTAGGGTTTCAGACCTAGCTTGAGTCCAGGAGTATACTTTTGAAGTGTAGCTCTAGAGAGCTCACTTCTCTGATGTTGAGCCTTTGAATTCCTGGCTATGGTGGACAGAGGCCAGCGAGCATCACTTGGATTCTCTTAGCTAGAGTGGGTGTGGCTTGACTATGATTTGTGCCTAGTTGTTGGCAGTTTATAGAGTGACAGATCAAGTACTGATCTGAGTTGAGTGGATTCAAGAGTTGTAAACAATCTGATTATTGTGGCACTTTAGAGCCTATGTATGACTTATGTGTGAGTTGTGCTTCTATAGTGTATGATATTGACAGTGATGTTGTGTAGTGATGTATATACTCACAATAGTGGCACCAAGATAGGCTATGTTACCATAAGCTGATTTTTACACTAGAAGTCCCATGAGGTTTTTAAAATATGACATTTGCCCAATTGCATGATATGTTAGTATAACCCAAGGAGATGTAGGGAGCATATCACATGAATATTTTCATTAAAGGCATTGATATTAGTAATAGTGGATCAAAAAAGAGAGAGCAATCTCTCCTTATCAAGACCATATTGAGCAAATCTGAACTTGTAAACAAGCATTGCAAAGACACACAAGATGTAAAGAGCACATCCTAAGATGGTTCTCACTAAAGTTGTTGATCTCAATGATAGTAAGTCAAACAAAGGAAATTAATATTTTAATATTAAGGCCATACTTAGTGAATTCTAAAATCCAAACAAGCTTTTTGAGTAGAATATACTACTTGGATCTTTGACTTTACTACTGCAAATTTTATTAGTCAAGAATTTTTTTTTGGAGGTTTAAATGCTCTAGTTTCATCCTCTAGAATTATCTTTAATGCTGGTACCTAGTGATCTTAATAAGCATTGAGTATTTCTTTCCTTAGAAATAAATTAGTACCGGATGTTTTGTTTATGTAGATTATTACCAAAAACTTCAAATTGGTCATTCAAATCATAAACCAAGTGCACTTCATTATTTTCCATTCCAAAATCTATTATATTATGGACAAGAAAATTCATCTTTTATGCATCAAGCTATTGAGATGCAAAGACTATGTATACCATTTATATATTCCTAAGATATTATTTTCACAAAAATAGTCAATGATAAGATCTATTATTGGCCACAACTCATTACTCACTTATCCTTATATTTCTCATAGTTGCTCCTTTGATTTCAATTTTGGCTTGTACATAAGCTCAATGCTCACTTTATCATCTAGTCAAAATTATCTCTCATACAAAAAGTTATATCTTGCACATAATTGATAAACATAATTCATTGCTCACTTATCCTAATATACCTCACATTTTCTCTTGAGAAGAAGAAGATTGATTTTGATTCTCAAAACCAAAGGCATTTGAAGACAAGAGTTCACCAATCATTTACCAAGTATAGTAGAGAATTTTGGTTTTGATTGTGAATGCTATTTTGAAGCTACAAATCTTCTAGAAGATCAAAGATCTATTTTCTTGGCTTCAAGTAAAGTAGAAGGAGTGGCAAAACTATGGTAGCTATTAAGAGTAGATCAAGCTCAATGGAAATTTGTTACTTCAATTCTTGACATTGGAAGACTTCAAAAGTACAGTAATTTGGAGATTCCAAGCAATGAATACTATGTGAACTACACAAGATTGGTAAGCAAAATTGAGGCACTATAAGAAATTACATTACCAATTCTACAATATAATGATATAGATTCTAGAGATGTATGAAGACAAAGCACTTGATTGGTTTGTGAGGGGATTGAAATTCTGCACTAAATTGACGCTAACTATATGTGCACCCAAACATTTTGAACAAGCCTTACAATTAGCTAAGCACTTTGATTTTTTGGTTATTACAACTTGGTCTTGACTCAAACTCTCATAAAAGTTGCAAACATATCAAGCAGATGGACAAGCCAATACTAATGGAGATCAATGCTATCCAATGGACACCATTCAACACTATAGATCAGGAATGATTGAGATAAAATGGTGCTTGCTTTCTACTATCACCAAACTAGATATTGCATTGTAGAATATCCAAGCATGAATGGATGACCTTAACCAATTGCCTATATGGAGTTTTTGGAGTATGATGATCAAGGAAACAAAGAATCTCAATAAGAAATATTGAGCCTCTTATTGAGAACTCAATTATTCCAATAGGGATTGAAGGCTAGATCTATGTAAATTTGATCCACTTGTAAGTGATATATTATATCATTGTTGTAAGATTTTGAGTGATTATGGGAGTTCAAAAATTTGCTTATCCATCCAGCTAGCAAAGGAATTATGAATTATTAAGAATTCTTATCAAGCCAATATTAGGTAGTAAACTAATGATGTTAGGAAGGTTTTGAGTTCCATAACTCACATCATGTTGAGTTCAAGGTTGGGAAAGAGTATGCATTTTGTATGAGATTTTTAATAACTCCCATGTACTAAAATATTGTTCTAGTTCTTCCTTGCTTGAATATCAAAAATTTTGATTTGATTGGGCTCAACGAAAAAGTTCAAGTACAACACCAAGGTAAGAATTGTCAATTAGATTGTTTGGCAGCTCTAATAAAGACACCTAAAAATGATCAATACCAATATGGGAATTTTTTGAATGTGGCAGTTGGATTAGATTGTTTGGCCCCTCTAAGGAAGACCACTAAAAATGATCAATCCCAAGATGGGAAATTTCCAAATGTAGCAGCTATAGAACAAGCTTTGGAGGAAAATATTTTTATTTTGCTAGGTGGATCAATCCTATAGCTTAAATATAATCTAATGAGGATAATAGGCCTAAAAAAGAATTGGTTTATCATACAATACAAGATTTTGCAGACATGATGATTTTTCAATAGGGTTATCATTTGATCAAGGTATGCACTTCAAGATTAAGCTATTGTTTTGTAGTACTCTAATGAGTAGATAATTTATCAACTCTCACCAAAGGAGTTAGAAGAACTCCAAACAACATTGATCAAGTTGTTTGAGAAGGATTTCATAAAACATAGCACATATGTGACAACCCATTGGTTCAACCAAATTATAATATATCAACAAGGAATGGGTTCTTCCCATGAGGATACGGGTTAAAATTGTTTAGATTTGAAATGAAATGTCAAATCTGGTAGTTCTTTATCATTACTTGTTTAACCTCTTGGGCAGAAACTACTCCTAAAAGAGGGTAATGACACCACCAAGGTGCACTATAGAATAAAAACAACAATTGATAACTTCTAACTATAACCTGAAAGTGATGATCTAGTCGACTATAAAGATGCTATTTCATTACAAAGATTCCTACTTTAAAGATCATGTTCTACCCTCCTTAGAAGGCACAACTCTGTCCAAAGGTTCTTTTCATTGGTGGCTATTATTCTTCTTTGCTTCTGTTGAGTACAATCAAAACTATAATTCTATCCCAAGATCCATCAAGGCATTGCTACTTTGGAACTACCAAGGATCACACACTCTTGCCACAAGTACTAGTGATCATACACACTCAATCACTTTGCTTTGTACTACACAAATCCCTCACAATTGCTCAACAAAGACTTGATACCAATACTTGAAATTCAGCAAAGAAACAAAGAGATTTTGGCTCTTTCACTTTATTTATCCTTGACTGATTGAATGCCTTATTTATGTTTGAATGAAGCCTTAAATAATGATTCTTACACAAAGTTGAAGAAATCTGATGGGTGAGGTAATCTAAGGGTCTATCTTCCTTTATCCTTTGTGTACATTCCTTATCTTGATTTCCTATATACTGCTTAGGCACCTTCCATGTATCTATGAGATATACTAATTTCTCCCCAAAAAACTTCTTACTTAGTGATCTTTGGACTTCTTCATCATATTTTGAAGATCTTACTACTAGGAAGAACTTATTCAGTGAAGGTTATTTAACACAAAATACCATTACAAAGAAATACCTTTGCCCATAACTTTCCTAAGGATAACTTCAATCCTCACCTTATATTTTGCTATCTCCAAGACTACAATGTCATAAAACTTCCTACCTACATGTTCTCTAAATTTCAAAGCTAATTGGTCCATCTTAAGGTCTTCATAGGTCTTTGCACTTAATATCAATAGTTACAACTTCAATTTTTGCAGCTTTGTCTTTTTTATTCTACCCTTTGCTACACCTTTGGCAATAGACACCAATTGGTACCAAAGATCTTCCAAGTCCTTGAGAAATTTTGTAAGAGAGGTCATTTCCTCCTTGGTATTGTATATGTTTTGGACCTCTTTAGTGATTTCTGCTTGTAAACTCTTTTGATCAGCAGCCCACTTCTCCACTTCTCTTTCTCCCTCTTGAGTTCTTTGGCTAGATGTTCTAGTTGTATGGTTACTTCATGTATTTAGCCATTTGCAACTTTAGTGTAACAATCTTACTCTTCACTCTTCTAACTCATCATGGATGCTTTCCATCCTTGTTGTGCATATATACATCGCTGCACAACATACATCGCTGTCAACATCATACACTATAGAAGCACAACTCACACATAAGTCATACATAAACTCTAAAGTGCCACAACAATCAGATTGTTTACAACTCAAATCAATAGAACTCAGATCAATACTTGATCTGATCCTCAACAACTTGCCAACAACAGGCCACTGATTACAGTCAAGCCACACCCACTCTAGCTAAGAGACTCCAAGTGATGCTTGCCGGATTTTTGTCCACTCTAGCCAAGAACTTGAAGGCTCAACATCAGAGAAGTGAGCTCTTTGGAGCTGCACTTCCAGGGTATACTCTTGATTTTGACCTAAGTCTCATCCCAACAGTGCCACTGATGGCACACCCAATGGTGCGGACGGTGCAAGTGATAGTGGGCCCCACCATGAAGTCAATAACCTAAACACAAAATCTGACCGTCAGAAAGTAGTCTATGAGTAATTGCCAAAATGCTTCTAACTACCATCACTAGAACTCCTATGTCCGAGCAATCTAGATGCAACACTACAAATGGTGTGATAGTTATCATGCATATATACATCGCTGCACAACATACATCATTGTCAACATCATACACTATAGAAGCACAACTCACACATAAGTCATACATAAACTCTAAAGTGCCACAATTGCCCTCCTAGCTGGCGGTTAGGTCCCTCTAACTCCAGATAGCCATATACTCCAAGTATATGGTATACCCTATGATGTGCAAAGATCAGAAGGCCGGGTGCTATGGAGCCCTATTGTTAGTCGCATGTCTGCAATCTATACCATATAAAGAATGAACTAGCTATAGGTCAAGTACATCTAGGACATAACCACTGTCCTTGAGGAGACACCATGAGGGGAGGAGTCATACATGCCATATGCCATCCTCTCAAATAGCTATCACACACCAACATAGTAGCAGCTCCACCAGAAGAGCTACATAACATACACCTCAAGCCTGCACATCCAAGTGCCAAGCTTGGGTCCATAGTAATATCAATGTTTGGGAGGTGACATGGTGCATAATTGTGCACATGATCCTTCCAAACAACACCATCCAACACAAGGACTCCAAATGGCAAAACCTCACATACTCTCAAGATAGTGCGGCCTATCAAAACATCAAGTCTAGTCGGTGATGTCTGCTATAGATATACATAGTCTCCTGGATGAAATCAAAGGATCATAGATCTATAACCTCCTCCTTGAATGGTAGCATAGCGTAAAGTATCTCTATGTTGAGCAATTGCCAAGTTCTCAAAGGCCATCGGCATCACTCTCCAAAAGATCTTTGCCCATTGAAAACATGCATTCATCAATACACATGGGTCATCCAAGTCCAAAACTACAATAACATCTTGACAAATGGCTATAGGTAAATCTGGATCTCATTCATAGAGTAGAAAGTAAGGAGAGAAGGATGCTAAGTAGGCTTTTTGGCTGAACCGATAGCCCATGGCCAACAAGGTAATTGGAGATCCCAATCTCCAAAGTGGCCTCTCTACAAACCATACTTTTGCAATCCTCTCTTTACCATCTAAACCACTCTCTCTACTAAGCCACCTGCCTCAGGGTGATCATGGGATGTAGTGCAATGATCAATCAAAGCCTTGTCACACAAGACTTGAAACTCCCCCAAGAAATATGTACCCTGATCAGTCAAAACCTCAGTTGGTGCACCAAAATGACTAAGAACTCGATCCAAGAACGAGTAAGCTGTCCCTTCACTAGACTTGTCAGGAAGTGCCACCAACTTCATCCACTTGGAGAAGTGTTCCACCATCACCAAAACATACCGATGATGTCTCACAATCAGCGGTAAAGGTCCAGCAAAGTCCAAACTCCAATGGTAACCCAATTCGATGATAGGTAATGGGTGTAACTGTAGCATAAGAGCATTGAATGATGCTCTAACTCGGTCATAAACCACACATCTGGCAACAAATTGTTGTACCTCGGTGTGCACACTGCGCCACGAATAATGACTCTAGAGTAAGCTATTTGGCTTGTTGAAGGAGACAATCTCTCTCCTTGGTCCCAACTGTGCCACTCACAACACCAATGCAAAGATAGTCCTGTGAGCTGTCCTGTCTCTCACTCAGAATGAACCTCTAATGGCTATTATGGTAGCGCACCATGGACTAAGAAGGCAAGGAACCCGAACTCCATCATACTACTCCAAGGCTAACACTCCAAGACTCAAGACATTGCTCACTAGAGAACTCAATGAGAGAGATAGTTGCAAATGAAAGGATGATGAATACCTCCTCACCCCTTGTTTATATACTTGTGAAATAGTTACGTACCAAAGTTACTAATTACCGTAGTAACTCAAGTTACTAGACTAAAAGTCAAGTAAAGTCAAAAAATAGAAAGGAATATCCATTCACATGGGCATATTACCCTAAGCATGTGGTCTTATCTTGACCCAACCACTAAGTCAAGGATTCCTTCACATGGTCTATCCTTGGACTAAAGAAGAATCCAAAACAAAAAGGCTTGCGGGCCCAAGAGTTCTCAACTCTTTCCTCAAAGCCAAACACCTAGGAATAATATCAAGTCAACACACTAAAATCCAAAATAGTGGTGCTCATCTTTTCTACTTCCTCTAAAGTAAGGTACACTCTATCTTAGCTATGACTAACTTTAGCTAACCATGACTAATATAGAACCATCCTTTATCTCTATATAAATAATATCTCTTAAGTACTTGTAATACCAAGCTAAATATCAAAATACCACACACATGCACAAATGGGTGTTACATTTACCCCCAGACTAAGTTTTCACTTTGTCCTCAAAGTGAAGGTCTCTTTACCTTCTATGGTACATCTTCAACTTATCATGGTTAATCCTATCAAAGTGTCTTCCTCCCAACTCCTTGAGATCATATGTGTAATTGCCCCACACCTTCTCCACTATGAAAGGTCCAAAGTACTTAGGCAAAAACTTCTTTTGCACTCTCTTGAATCGAATGGAATCAAACAACATTACCCAATCACCTTCTTTGAAAGTCTCCACCTTCTTCTTTCCTTGCCTCTTGTCATATCTCTCCTTTTGTTTCCTTTGGGCTTGCTCCACACGAACCATAGCAACTGCTCTTGCCTCTTCCAACTCCATGAGTTGATCCTTCCTTGACTTCTCTGCATCACCTCCTTGTGCTTTCTTCAATCTCCTATGAATGCTTTGGAAGGTAGGAAGATCAAAGTGAATAGGTAAGGTAGAATCAATACCATACACCAATTGAAATGGAGAATATCCGGTGGAAGTCTTCATGGTTGTCCTATACTCCCACAAAATTGCATGAATCCTCTTGTCCCAATGATGTTTAGCCCCCTCCATTTCTGCATCTTTGGCCAACATCATGCACAAGGTCTGATTGGTTCTCTCTGCCAAGCCATTGGAATTTGGCTTATAGGATGTAGTTACTCTATGTGTGATAGAGAAATGTTGTAGCATGGCTGTAGTAATGCTTCATGTAAACTCTCCTCCTCTATCAGAAACCAACTCCAAAGGGCATCCAAACCTAGTGATAATGCGTTCATAAAGAAATCTACCCACTTCATCTTCATTCTTGTCCCTCAATGGTCTAGCCTCAACCCACTTGGTAAGGTAATCAGTAACTACCACAATGTACCAATTGTTCCTTGGGGTTCTATTTAGAGGACCTACAAAATCAATTCCCCACTTCTCAAAAGGTCCTAGCAATGGAATTGATCTAAGTGGTGCAGTGGATGTAGACTTTCTAGCAAAAGCTTGACAAATATGACAAGTTTTGCAATAATCAAGACAATCTTTGAAAATCCCTCTCCAATGGTAACTTGCATCTAGAATCTTGAAAGCAGTCACCTTTCCTGCAAAGTGTCCTCCACAGACTAGACCTTCATGAAACTCCTTTATGAGTAGAATAGACTCTTCCTTACCCACTGCTCTTTGAGGTAGACCATCTGCTCCTTGGTGAAAAAGAATCTCCTCCACCATTGTGTAAGGTCTAGATCTTGCTGCAAGGGCCTTCCTCTCCCTAGCATGCATCCCTTCTGGATAGTTACCTCTTGTCACAAAATCTACAATCTCCTTGTACTCCATTGGAACCTCTTGAGTGACTGAGATTGTCATGAGCTCCTCATTCGGGAAGGAATCATCCACTGGCTCATCTCCATCATGATCATAGGCTCTAGATAACAAATCAACATTTGCATGTTTCTTTCCTGGTCTATCCTCAATGGTGTAGTCATACTCAGACAAGAGTATCATCCACCTTGCTAGTCTCCCTTCAACATTAGGCTTGTTGAAGATGTACTTCAAAGCCTTGTGATCCATGAAAATGGTGGCTTTCCCTCCAATCAAGTAGTGTCTAAACTTCTTGAGACCAAAAATTACTGCCAACCATTCTCTCTCGGTGATAGAGTAGTTCTTCTCTATTGAAACCATCTACCTACTAGCATAAGCTATTGGATGATCATGCCCATCTTGGTCTAATTGACTAAGAGTGCATCCTATAGCTACATTAGAAGCATCAGTCTAGAGAATGAAAGGCTTACTCCAATCAGGTTTAGCAAGAAGTGGAGCTACAACATGGGATTGCTTGAGCTCCTCAAAAGCTTTGAGAGCCTCCTTGTCTTCCAAAATCACCATGTAATCTACACCCTTCTTCATGTAAATGGTCAATGCATAAGCCTTGTTGGAAAATGAGAAGATAAACCTCCTATAGTACCCAACCATCCCCAAGAATTGGCGTAACTTTGTCAAGCTTGAAGGGAATGGAAGGTCTGAGATTTTCCTCACCTTCTTAGGATCAACTGCTATTCCATCCTTAGAGATGATGTGCCCCAAAAGTAGACCTTCTTCACATCCAAAAATGCACTTCTCTGGGTTGAGTGATGCATTTGCCTCATCCAAGCGTTGCAAGACTTTGATTAGGTGCTCAAAGTGCTCCTCCTTGCTCCCACAGACAAAAAAGTCATCAATGAAATCTCTCACAAATTTCCCAATGAAAGGTTCAAATACCTTGTTCATGAACTGTTGGAATGTGGCTGGAGCATTGCAAAGCCCAAAAAGCATGACCTTGAAAGCATAAGTTCCCCAAGGTGTGGTGAATGTGGTGCGTTGTTGATGCTCTGGTGCAATCTTGATTTGGTTATATCCACTATAGCCATCTCCAAAACTGTACCTCTCATGACCTGCAACCTCCTCCAAGATCTCATCAATGAATGGCAATGGGTAGTAGTCCTTCTTGGTAACAGCATTGAGCTTCTTGTAATCCACACATACCCAAAGCTTGCCATTCTTTTTCTTCACAATGACAATTGGAGACACCCATTCTGAATTCTCTACCTCAAAGATAAATCCAGCCTCCTTGAGTTTATCAATCTCCTCTTTCACAACCAAAGATATTGGTGGGCTAATGCGACGTTGCTTTTGGCGGATTGGTCTTGCATGTGATTCCTCCTCTATCTTGTGCTCCTCCAAGGTGACTTCCTTCAAATCCCTATAACTAAAAGCAAACACATGGATGAACTTGTGGAAAATCTCCTCAAATCTCACCTTCTCCTCCTTGGTAACATTTGGACCATACTTGAGGGTAGATAACCTTCTCTCTACCTCCTCAAGTGTCAATGGTGATTTATTTGGGTCCTTCAAAACCTCTGGCTTAGGTGCAAAATCCATAGCACACAAAGGATACACATCTGAATCAGATTCAAATTCATCCTCCTCCGTGGAAGTCTCCTCTTCCATGCTTGTGTCCACACCTGAAGCTCCTTCTTCAGAATCTGATTCCCAATAATCAGAAGATGGTGTATCTGAATGTGAAGTGTTGGTGGTGTTAGTCATAGGAATTGTGACTCTATGGTTTAATGGCCCAATCCTCAAGTACCCTTTGTGCCATCGATCAGTTGTGCATGCTGCTCTCAACCATGGCCTCTCAAGAAGTAAGTCATAACTTGAATCCTTCAAGACTTGGAAAGTCATGAGATTTTGAACTCCCATAACTGAAACTACCACTTTATCCATCACCCCTACTGGTCTAACTTGTTGCTTGTTTGCCATGCTCACCACAAATGTTGAAGGTCTTGAGGGTATCATACCCAACTTCTTCATCAACCTTTCTGACATGGCATTTACTGCTGATCCTCCATCAACCAATGCATCCTTGATGTTGTGAACATTCACTCTCACATCAATCTTGGAGGCATATTCACAAGCCTCCCATGGTGCTGGCTTGGCATCCACCACCCCCATTGATATTGGAGCTTTTGCCTTCTTCTTCTTGCTCCTTGTAGAACTCAAACCACCTCTAAACTCCTTTCTCAAGGTAGGGTTCAAAGCAATCAATTGACCTACTGTGATGTTAGCCTTGTGACTACCAACATCCTCCAGCACATTGTAATTCCATTGTTGCTTTGAAATCAAGAAATCCTCCATCCCCAACTTCTTCCTTGGAGTCTTTGTTGTTGATGGTGTTGAGGTGCAAGTGATCCTAGTAGACATAGGAATATCCTTACTTGGAGTAAATCCTTGAGAAGAGTGAACATCCTCTGCAAAACGAGCTCTCTTCTTCTCTTGTGCCAAAAGCTCCAAATTAAGACCCTTGGAGTTTGAGCACTCTCCCTTCTCATACTTTCTCTCCACCACATCTATGGATTCTATCCCCTTACCTTTGTTTGGATTAGGAGCCACTTGGGTTTCACTACCACTCTCTTTTCCTCTATTGGCTCCCTCATAACCTCTTCCTCCATGGTAAGTGGAATTTGGGCAATTCCTTTGGATATGGCCTCTTCCTCCACAACCAAAACAATTTCTATCATTGAAATTGTTGGCTGGTTGAACTCCTCTATATGGATAGTTTCCATAACTCCTAGGCCCTCTCCCTACATTCTGATCCACCTCTCTCTTCTCCCATAGTTCACCACATTGATCTTGAGATCCGCAAGTTGTTCTGTGATGGTTTGAAGTGGATCCTTTGGTGGAGGTGCAAGAATTGGAGCAACTACTACTTGTGGTGCAACCCTTGTCACCAGAGTATCAGAAGTTCCACCATACTTGTATCCTTGAGGAGGATGCACAACCTTCTTCACCACCAAATCACTCTCATCCCCTTGCAAACTCTCCTCCATACAAATTGCGATCTTGATAGCTTCAACCTTGGAAGAAGGTTTCTCATATCTCACCTTGCTTCTTATTTATGGTCTCAACCCTCCCACAAAATTCTTGGTGAGCATGGCCCCTATGCCAATCATTGTAGTCTCCACATCATCTCCACCCTTCCTCAACACTATGCAAAATCTGGACTCTAACTTTTCCACTCTTTCCACATAGACTCTCACTTTCTCTCCATCTCCTTGCTTGAGAAATGTAACCTCACTCATCAATCTCTCATAACTCTCATCAGGAAGAAAGTTCTCAATGAGTTCTGAAGTCAAAGTCTCCCAAGACTCCTCTTCTCCATCTCTCCTCTCTCTCTTTTGGTATTCTGACTCATACCATGTAAGTGCTACATCCTCAAAGAAATCTGGTAATAATGAGGCCCACTCATTCTTCCTCCTCTCAATGTTTCCTATGCAAGCTCTCTTGAAGTCTCTCACAAAGGCCTCCACATCTTCTCCATCCTTGCCAAAGAAAATCGGAAGTTTCCCCATCTTAACCTCTCACTATCTTTCTCTTCTCTCAAATTTTCTTTTTTTTCTCTTTTCTTTTCTCTCACTCTATAACTAATGGAGTATATACATGACTAACACCATTTGAGAGTAATCCACCTTAGGAACACAAAAGGTTCAGGTTGCTCCAAGATTTCTATAGCAACATCAAATCCTAGAGTGCATATTAATCGAACCCTCATGGATAGTTTATCCATAAGTTGAAAGATTATCTCCATCACTAATCTTGAGAACTAGCTGATGAAGGTGGTAGTATTTTTGTAGCTGTACTAAGACCCTCTCCAAGATCCTTCACCAAAGTCTCCAAAAGTGATTTTACTCCACTACACTCATGTTCTTTTGGAAGTCCTTCAACTCCACAAACCTCACACAACTCCTTGGTCTTAGATCTTCTCCCTTCCAATCTTGGTGAAGAAGGTCCAACATGCAAACCCAAGTCAAGTAAGCCTCTCCTTTCCCTCAATCTCTTGCTCTCAAAGGTCAATGGACATGAACTTGCCTTATGTCCCTTCTCTCCATACAGAAAGCACTTAGACTCACTCTTTCCTCCAAGTGGTGTAGGTTTTTGGATCCTCTCAACACTCTCTTCAAATTCTATTGTAAACTCTCTTTTCCTCAAATCCCCCCTTCAATCACCTCAAACCCTTGGGGAACCTTGCATAATCTCAATTTCCATTCTTGATGACCCTCCATGTTCCCAAGATGAATCTAAACACTCAAACATACTTTTTGTTGATCTCAAACTCCTCATGCATGAGATCTCCACTCTGCAGAATTGACACTTCCTCACAATGTCACTCAAATCTCCCAATCAGTATGTCACAGTCCTTTGAAATTTTACACACTTGATCACAACTCTAGGGCATTCCTCCCTGCAAAATTTCAGATCTTTTCATTGAGCCATTTGGCCTAGACATCTTTCTATTCAGCACACATATTTCAGATTTGGTCTGAAAACGACCCCCCTCACTTCAAAAACTCATAACTCTCTGTGCAAGAACTTTCTCTCTCTAATTTTTGTGTCAGCAGGTAGGATACAATGCACTGAATTTTCTTGGAAATTTCAAGACAATTCACTAAAAATTGAAGAAATGGCAGACTCTGTACAATTTTCCAGAGAGCATGCAGTTGCGGGAGCACTTTACTCTATCAACTTTCAAAAATTCTAGCCCAGTGCGCGTAGTAGCTCTCACAATAATTTCAAGTGTGCTAACTGAAAGATAACCCAAGCTATCATGTGTAGAAATCCAGTCCAGATCTCAAACTTGAGATTTTGCCCAAAATCACCTTAATCCCCAAAATCTGCAATCCACCTCACACAATCTCTCCAATTCCTCTCATGTGTACAAGATGTACAAAATCACCTCATAGACATCATAATGAACTACAGGGTATACAAATGGATCTTGGTTCTCTAACATAAGTTCAGCCCTCTCCTCTCCTAATGTTCTCTCCAAGTGAGCTCTCATAGTCTCTTTCTGTCTAATGTAGAATTGAACACGGAACATTATCTTGCCTTCTAGAAAGGTCCCAGTAACGGAACCAAAAATGTGAGCTGGCCTGTCTCTCACTCAGATGAACCTCTGATGGCTATTATGGTAGCGCACCATGGACTAAGAAGACAAGGAACCCAAACTCCATCATACTACTCCAAGGCTAACACTCCAAGACTCAAGACATTGCTCACTAGAGAACTCAATGAGAGAGAGATAGTTGCAAATGAAAGGATGATGAATATCTCCTCACCCCTTGTTTATATACTTGTGAAATAGTTACGTACCAAAGTTACTAATTACCGTAGTAACTCAAGTTACTAGACTAAAAGTCAAGTAAAGTCAAAAAATAGAAAGGAATATCCATTCACATGGGCATATTACCCTAAGCATGTGGTCTTATCTTGACCCAACCACTAAGTCAAGGATTCCTTCACATGGGCTATCCTTGGACTAAAGAAGAATCCAAAACAAAAAGGCTTGCGGGCCCAAGAGTTCTCAACTCTTTCCTCAAAGCCAAACACCTAGGAATAATATCAAGTCAACACACTAAAATCCAAAATAGTGGTGCTCATCTTTTCTACTTCCTCTAAAGTAAGGTCCACTCTATCTTAGCTATGACTAACTTTAGCTAACCAATATAGGACCAATATAGAACCATCCTTTATCTCTATATAAATAATATCTCTCAAGTACTTGTAATACCAAGCTAAATATCACAATACCACACACATGCAGAAATGGGTGTTACAGTCTATCTCTCTTGCTCATCTTCCAAACACCACTCTTGTGTAAGCTTGGTCAGCTTTGTCAAGGCCTTGGCAATGGCACTAAATCCTCTAACATAACAGCGATAGAAGTTTGCCAACCCAAGAAATGCTTGCACTTTGCTCACATCCATAGGCTGAGGAATACGTGCAATAGCCTCCACCTTTGTTTGCTGAACACCAAGTCCTCTAGGGTAGATGGTGTGACCCAAATACTCAACCTACTTGTGGAAGAACCTACACTTCCCAAGATGTAATTTGAGTCCATGAGATCTCAACCTCTCAAACACCTCCAACAACTATCTCTCATGCTCCTCCACAGTAGTGCTATAGATTAAAATGTCATCAATATAGCACCGAGCAAAATCCAATCCAGCTAGGATCCTATCCATGACCCTTTGGAACTCAGCAGGAGCATTCTTTAACTTAAATGGGAAGAACCTCCACTGAAATAACACATCCTTGCCATGAGGATCAATAGCCCAAAATGTTGTCTTGGACTTATCCTCCTCCCTGATTGGCAACTGATGATATCTCGCTTGAAGATCCAAAGTATTGAAGACCTTTGCATACCCAATTGCATCAAAAATCTCCTCCGGTGTAGGCATGGCATACCAATCAACCCTAGTCTATCAGTTGATAAGACGGTAATCTCCACACATCCCCCTATCTATATAGTTGCCATGCATATCCTTCTTGGCTGGCATCACTATAGTTGATGCATTCTCTCCATGTGAGATCTCCACCAAACCAGCCTCAAAAAGGTCTCTACTCCAGCTCTGACTCAATGTCCTCTCCATGTCACTATAGTGATGAGGATGTCAAAAAAATGGTGTATTGCTAGTCAACTCAATCCGTATACCAGGTCCCTTTAGAGCACCCAAATCCTTCATACTGAAGGCAAAAAAACTCATGTAGCTCCTCAAAAACCTCCAAACTCTCCGTCTTTCCTCCCCAATAAGCTTGGGTCCAAGATCTTGCTCCCAAGTATCCTCTATAATTATCATAGGAGTGGAAGACGTACTAACTAGCTGCTACACTGGGCCTTTGGGAGCAATAGTGTCATGCCCCCGACCACTGAAGATCCCAACCTCTATGTGAAAAACTCCCTCCACTCTGGCTACAAGCTCCACACGTCCTCTAGCTGTATCCCAAGTGGACCAAGGGTGTAATCTAAGTAGCCCACGCTCACCTAGATGGACTCCAAGTAGACCACTCTCCCTAGTAGCTATTGGCTGTGTCCCAAGAATACCATGTCCACTTGGTCCATTGCCCCCCCCCCCCCCGCATGTACCTAAATCATCTTGATAGGCACAAGGCTCACAAGTGTCCGAGTGGTGATGCCTATCAAGCGCATTCTATGTTGCTTTGCCAAACCAAGGCTCACAATCTAGGTCAAACAATTTAGGTTCATAGCCTGACCTAACACCTGACGCATGGATGCCTCTAATATTGCTGGAATAGCGGTAATACCAGTGCAAACCCATTGCTCTCTCTCTCATTGGTATTGGGCTCCACCAACTCCTGTAATTGTGAGTCCCAAACAAGTCCAGGTCCTCTTTCTCAAAAAACATGAGAGCCTGGGAAACTCATGAGTGTGGGAAATGCGGCTCTAGGTTGTCCAACTAGGTTCACCACTGCCATAGGTGAACTATCAGCCACTACTATTGTTTGAGACTACCGCCCAACATCCAAGATATCATCAACAAGGATGTAGTCTAGTCGCTGAATCCCATCATATGCATGTTGTAGAACCTCTCTGGGTAAGAGGTTCATCCACCAAATATGAAGACGGTGAGCTCGTGATCCTACTTTGGCTGCATCTAACAATACAGCAAGTCCCATCCAAGAATGGACCTAATGTGTACTCGCCACCATTCTGGTGCGAGAATCACTTATCAAAGGAATGTTCTCCAAAAGGTAAGCTAAAGAAACAGACTTATGAACTTGGAGATGTCATACTATCCATAACATCTCCCAAAACACACCAGAATGAGTATCCTGAAGACCCAAACCTTGGCTAGCACATGTATGTCCTTGACATGGCCATCTAGAAATCACCAAGTGAACAAGCCCATGTTGCTCCAGATCATGCACCCCCAGTAAAGAAATGTTTGCTGGTAAGGCCCTCTAGTAACCTCTGACTGTTGACATCGGTAATAACTCCGGATACCAATAGGCCAAGTGGACCACATGATGTAGAGAGACTCGCCTACTTGTCTCATCTCTCTCTACATACAAGTACCTCTGTACTCGTATACCCACCAGTAATACCGCAGCTGGTCCGGTGCTAATCCCACCAGACAACTCCAATAAACATACTCCCTCTATTGGATACTACCAAGCAATGAATGTGGTATCCAGAGGTGTCAAGGTAATTGACTCTGGAGGCTCATCCTCACACTTATCTCCTGGTGGTGCAAAGACTCCACTCCAAGCCTGTTGCACCAATTGATCTGCATGTTGTTGCAATGCTTCCTCTAAACTCCACAATGGAACATCCAAGGTGGATGGAACAATCCCACTTGTACTAAAAATCAGAGTGATCTCCTCTAGTACTGGAGTATCCTCTACATGGGCGTTCCCCTTCAATAAATCACCAGGCCAAGTAACTTCACCACTGAAAGTTGAAACTGATGTTGCCATGGTCCCGGACTATAGTGAGCCAAGATTGCCACTACTAAAGCATACTAGTAGGCAACATACCCGTCCCTCACCAGACTGCCAACCTGGTCTATAAGAGGTTGTCTCCTCCCAATAGTCAATATTGAAACCCATGGGGTATAACACTGCTCCCCCAACTAGCACATCATATGACTTAGCTATTGTCGCAATAGCTTGAGCTCTCACCACCAAGCTATCAGTTGGATGACCAGGCTGAACCTGGACAACAAGCTCTCCACGTGTGATGTACTATGTCAAACCACCACCTAGAGATGTCTGGATCTGAAATGGACACCTCTCTACATCAATCTCCCGTAACTCCAAACCAACAACTGTAGCCTTCCCCAACATAAGGGGTTGCACGAGAGTCTAACAAGACTCTTTGTGGTGTATCGATCTTCCATGAAGGTCCCACTAAAAAAAATCCCCTTTTGGTTATCCAATAGGACAACACCAAATGTGAACCACGCTCTCTCAAAGGCCGGTCTAGTTGGCAACTCTTCTAGTCTAGCCGTTGCTGCCTACCATAAACCATTGGTTGTTGAACAGATCCCATGCTCCTCAACCAAGTCAGCTCCACTAGCAACCACCTTTGCTCTAGAAGTAGGAACCACATCATCCTAACTCTCACAAAGCATGGCAGCCAATCGGAACATTGGGGTTGGGTCAACTCCCAATGTAAACATGTCATTGGCTGAAAACAAAGGGCAACACATAATCAGCTGAGCCGTCCCCAACATCATGCTAGACTCAATTTGTGTAGTAGTAGGTGGCTGACAAGTAGGTAGTCCATCATGCACACATCATCACCTACCACACTTGCAATGGGACGTCTAGGAGCCATGGATGTCGTCTGGAATGCCTCAAATAACATGAAAGACTGGGGAAGTTTGACCTGTCTTCCAACCTCTCCTCTCTGTGGGTCAAACTCCACTAATGCTCCTCTAGGCTTTGGAGCATGTATTGCACTCCTAGTCACTACTATAGATGCATCCACTTCAGCTACTTCGCACATGAAGTCCAAAGTGTCTCTAACATATGAGGTGGAAGCCTCAGCACCCAAATTTTATCTCCTTTGAGCAATGGCCATATTAGCCAATCTCCGCTCCAACTACTCAATCCGAGTAGCCATAGTTGTATCCAAAGTAAGGGCAGGTACTGTACCTCTACTAGGTGTAGATCATCTACCACCACCTTTACCACCTTGTTTTCCATGAATAAGAGCTCCTCTACTACCTACCATAGCAGCCCTACCACTAGTGCCATAACTCCGGGTGTAGGTCAAGCACTGGTCACTAGTGTGACCAAATCTGTGGCAATGCTCACACTACCTTTGTGTTGGTTGTGATGCACCCGAGGTATCAGGTCCATTACCCTGAGTACATTCTCTCCTATGGTGAGGTCCACCACAAGTCCAACAAGCAACACTACCACTCAATGGCTACTATTGACCCAAAAATGAAGGTAAGGGTCTAACTACAGTAGGCCCTCCACTAGCTCCATAAGATCTGGGCTGTCCACCTTGTCCTCAAAAACCAATTGGGCATGGTGCACTCTGCTACACTCTAGAAGAAGTCACAACTGTGGATGAGGTCTCCCTACCAAATCTAAATGTCACCACCCTCTCCTCCACCATGTTGAGCTCAATACGCTCAGCCAAACCAAAGACCACTGCCAAAGTGGGCGAAGTAGCCTATAACAACATAGCATCACAAACTTTATGTCGCAACTCCCTGTCCAGTATCCCATACCAAAACTGGACTGCATAGGCCTCAATAACTCCTTGAGTAAAACTAATCAGCCGCCTCATGCAAGTGTATGCCTTGCATAAGCTCTCTCCAACCTTCCATTGAAACTCCTACAAGCTCCTTAGCTTGTCAATCGGCACTCCTTGGTAGTTCTACCTCAAAAATTTGGAAGAACTCCACCATGGGTTTAAACCCCGGTACCACACCACCTCCTGCAGCGGCACCTCCACTCGTGGTAACACTATCTCCAGCTAGTGCACCTCTACTAGCTCCACCAACACTACTCGAGCTAAAACTCGTAGGTACAGTCGATCTACTCTTGGCAACCGAGCCTTAAGTGATAGAGACATAGTTTAGAGACCAATATTGTCTCCATAACTCAATCTCCTCCAAATGAGCTCTCCTGAACTCATGGTAGTCATCCATTGGTGGACCTTCCAAGTGCTAAAACAACCCATTCCATGCCATAAAGTGCGTAAATAAAGTTGGGTTCCGCATCTGCTGTAGATCACACCAACTATCAAACTCTTGGATGAAGTCATCCAACTCAATGGTACCCATTGTACCAGAGTAATGCCTAGAGCATTTGGAGGCCCCATGAATCTCATCCATGTCCCACAACAATAGTGCGGGCATGCCAAGTGCACTCTCAATTGAATCAACTTTTATGTCAAACTCCAACTTAGAGTCAATCTCCCCCTCACTGGGACTTGAGATACAGGCTAATATCAAGCACCACTCATAGTAAACCCATTGTGTACTACAAGGCTAACTCCTCTGGAATCCCCAAAGAACTCTGTTGTGACAAAGTGACCGCAACTGCAACCGCAAATTGGAACTACCAAATGCAACCGCAAACCGCAACTGCAAGTACTCCACCAAGTGCTAACACCAACCAAGCACCACCAAGTGCCAAAACTAACGGAACACTACCCACTAATGTAACTCTAACTGAGACAACTACACTAGAGGCAAGAGCGACCTATAACCTACCATCACAACATGTATTCTCAAGGTCTGTAGGTCATCACTTCCTGCTTCAACGGAGAGAAACAAAGATAGTCTGACTGGTCATCACTCCAATCTCACTAGTCATCACTCCAGTCTCACTACCGAGAGCACACCAAAGCACCAATACTCAAAATTCAATGCACCTCAACAATGCTAAACAAAAACCCTCCATCTCATAAATCAACACGGGACTGACTATGCCACCATTTGGCATTTGACATAATTAGAGTACCTATCTACTTCTTGAGCTACGAGGATCACCAAGGATCAGATCAATGTTCTTCTCACCAAAATCTGACGTAACTCCTTCACAAAATCTGACATAAAATTTGACATAAATCTCAAAAAATGGCTAACCTCTAAATCCTTTGCTAACTCTTCACACGAGCCAAATTGGAAAAATAGGTTTCGTCCAATCTTTAATTCACAAGGATCTACTCCCAACTCCACCTTCAATTTCTGAGTTCAACTCGCAACGAATTGGTCTTGAACTCAAAATCACAACTATTGCTTGAAAATTGCTTCTCCTTGGCTCTAAATTTTTCCAATGCTGCTGCACACACTCTCTCTTAGGAAATCCAAACTACTCGATTGAGACACCACAATCCACCGAGCTTGGAGATACCACCAACACTTGTAGTTCCTGCACCCAATTTCCCCCTGACTCACTTCTTTGATGTTATCAGATTGTTTACAACTCAAATCAATCAAAATCAGATCAATACGTGATCTGATCCTCAACAACTTGCCAAAAACAGGGCACTGATTATAGTCATACCACACCTACTCTAGCTAAGAGACTACAGGTGACGCTCGCCGGCTTTCTGTCCATTCTAGCCAGGAACTCGAAAGCTCAACATTAGAGAAGTGAGCTCTCTGGAGCTGCACTTCCAGGGTATATAATCCTGATTTTGACCTAGGTCTCATCCCAACGGTCCTGCTGACGGCACACCCGATGGTGTGGACGGTGCAAGTGACAGTGGGCCCCACCATGAAGTCAGTACCCTAAACACAAAATCTAACTGTCGGAAAGTAATCTATGAGTAATTGCCAAAATGCCTCTAACTACTATCACTAGAACTCCAATGTCCGAGCAATCTAGATGCAACACTACAAATGGTGTGACATCCTTGCTTTGCAACTTGTCTTTGTAGTTTTGTTACTTTTGCTTCTAATTGAGACAAATAGTTGTCAAGTCTCCATATAGTCTTTGGATTTCCTCCTTGAAGTTATTTTGATTAGCAACAAGTGAGAAGTTCTATTGTTTCAGTTTGTATTTTTCTTGCACTAATGCATTCACCTTCCTACACTCCTCCTTGTATTAGTTTCTACTCTTTTCCAGGGCCTCCTTCTATTTGTCCTATTTCACTTTCATAGTGTACTTCTTCTTGTGCAATATCCCCAGTAGCAAATTGTAAAGCTACATATCAGGCTGGACTTCTTGGTAGTGGGGATGGGTATTGGGAATGAGATGTAAGAATCTTAAGACTGGTCCCAATTAGTAAATTACAAAGTCTACTCTATCAAGAATTGGTGCTACTTGGACTTGAAGGACCATATCCTTGTCTTTGTGCTGCACTTCTTCTAGGACTTCTTCTTCTTCCTTCTCTATCTCTACCAGATCTTCTTTTGCTCCTTGTTCTTTAGGGTTTGAGTATGCATGTGCTTGACTTGCAAGTTCTTTGGGCCAAAGATCTTCTTGGTATTGTTGGTCTTTAGCAATACCTTCTTCTTATTCAACATGCTCCTCACCATGTGTTGTTGAATCCATGTTTTCATACTCATCTCCTCATCAAAATCTATTTCAAAATCTTGCAAAGTAAGCTCTTCTTCTTCTTCTTCTTCTTAGTCTTTGGCTCCATCCTCCTCCAAAGAAATGTACATCACTTGAGGATTTATCTTTGCCTTCTTTGCATGTTTTGAGATCTTGTTGATGCCAATCTCTTGATCATTGCAACCCCAACCTCATTTACCTCTACAAACTTCTTGGTCTTTTGCAAATTCCTCATTTGCATCTTGACATATTTGGGTAAGTGTTCTTCCTTCAGGTTGGGATGAAAAATAGTCCTCCAAGTGGAAGTGGTTTGGAAAATTTCTTCTTTCCTCCTTGTTCAAAAGAATGAGCCCCATGTAGAAGTGTATGGTGCACACCTTTTCACAAAATTTACAAATTTGTCTTGTTTTCTTATTTTTGGTAAGGATATGATAGAATATTTTCATGTTAAGGGAAAGAAACCTCTTATTTGGGTATTCTTTGGCTCCACCCTATTGTATGCCACGGTACAAAGAAGATGGCCCCAAAGATATGTGAAATACAAAGGAAGGGGTCCAAAGAAGTAAATACCAAAGAGTAGCTCAAGCTAAAGAGGACAAGTATGAAGATTCTTTAGAGCCAAAGATTATCCAATTCAAAGATTGTATGCCAATTTGAATGCAATCACCAGCCAATCAAAGAACCACCACCATAGAATATTGGTGCCTACCAAAGGGTTCTCATGTGAGGATAATCATAACCACCAAAGAAGTCTTCTCCTTAAAGGATCAAACTACTCCAAAGAGTCTTCTCTCAAAGAAATTTTGCTGTGCACACTTTGGAACTAATATCTTTATCATTATATGTCCAAATGAAAATACTTTTATCTTGTTAGAAGAAACTTCTCAAGGACATTTCACTAACATCAAAATTTCAGCATTTAGAAGTCTGTACCAAAAGTTATAAGCATTTGAAGTTTTAGACTAAAACATGTATTACTCTTTTCTCTTTACTTCCCAAGGGTTTCAAAGGTGATGGAAGAATACAAGAAGTAGGTTTTTCTTTGCTAGGCCATACAAAAAGAAATCAAGAAGGAGAAGGAGGCCAAAGCAGCAGACTTACATGCCTTGGTGGAGACAATCACCAACAAAGTCATAGAACTCTTCAATGCCAAGACAAAAGAAGAAATCTTTAGAAGATCTTTGGGATCAATTAATTGAGATTGCATAAGATGAAGCCAAAGGAAAGATGAATCTTCCTTAGAATAGTTATTGGAAAAGGTAGTTCTTTATATAATAATATAAAGAATTCTTTACTAAATGAAGATTCTTTGTAGTTGTGCATATATTCTTAATTATGTAATCTTTGGAGTAGGAGTCCAAAGAGGACAAAATAGAGTTTCTTTGGAAAGAAATAAAACTCTTTCCCAAAGTACATGGTTCCGATTTAACATTGTACAAATTAGTATATTAGGATAAGATAGGATAATAAGATCCTGATTGTACAATCTAGATGTAAAGAGTGTAATTTTGATAAATTAGTGCACCTCCATATCAATCATAAGTCTTATTTAAGGCTTTTGTCACTAAATAATTCATTCAATCCATGTAAGAGATTAAAATGAAACAGCCTGAAGCTCTTTGTCACTTATGCTAAATTTTGAGTATTGGTAGTGAGTCTTTTATGAGGAACTTTGTAGTAGGAACACAAGTTATTGAGTGTGTTTGATTACTAGTACTTGAAGCTAGGGTTTGGGATCCTAGTAGTTTTGACGGAATGGAACAATGCCTTAAGTGAGTTGTATTGTTGAAATTACCACATGATTGAAAAGTGAAAATTACCACCAATGCAAAGAACTTTTGTAGTGGTGTCTTTTGGGAAGGATGTCTCCTTAGGCAAATTTCTAATTTTTTGGTTGTTTTACCCAAATAAGCACATCATATTGAGTAGGATGATGCTTGAAGGAATAAAGTATGGCTTATATCTCAGTCACCATGAAATTCCTAAAGATTCACCAGAGGGGAGTGGATGTTCAAACAAAGGTACCACAAAGAAAAGTACCACAAACATGAGTGTGAGATGACATGTTGGGAGTCGTTGTCAATAGGTAACACTTCAACTTTGTGTTTAATGAGGCACTGACATGTAGGATGAAGAACAAGTTTTGGTCTCCATCAGTCCTTGTGTTGTTTTACATATGCATAGATCACAATGCTTTAACAAAATGCCCGCCAAAATTTCAAATGGATTGATTGAATTGTATAAATGCAAAGCCTCATGAGGAGGTCAAATTTGATTGGATTGTCTTGACACTCAAACCATTCTTGGAGTGTTTGAAGTTGTGTGGGTGGGAATTTTTAGAAGTGAGAAGAGCTTAGAGCCTTTGAGCAATTCAAGGAATTGCAAGAGCGGGTGATTGGGATAAAGAGTGCAAAGTGAGGATTGTACTCAAGTTGCACTGCTTCAAGCGTGATGTCTCCCCAAGAGAAGAATTCTAGTGCCATAATATGGTCACCCAAAGTAAAGAAGTGAGCACACTAGTACTATGATAAGTATCTTAATTTGACACATTTATGCTTTCCATTGTGGATTTGGATTTTGCCTACCTCTTGTGACAACTCGGCAAATATCACTTTTGCGGTAATCAGGTAAGTAAAGTTCGTTCCCACAGAGATACAAGTCAGAATTGGTCAAATACGAAGTCAAACAGTAACAATGTAGTTCTTCTTGGTTGTGTCTTTAATCTCTCAGGTAGAAACCACACCCAAAAGAGAGTAACAAGCACTGACTCGCAGTCTTGTCACAAATTCACACTCCTTAATCACAATTCCATCAATTCTTTCCAAACAATCTTGATTGTGATGATTCAGGCTCTCTCAAAAATGGCACTTCACTGCAAAACGACTTCGCCTCAGAATTGTGTTCCACCCCTCCACTGAAGGCACAACTTCCTTGATCAAAATTGCTTCACATCCACTTCGCAATGCACTCACAAATGTAGAATACTACCAACACTACAATTCCTCTCAGATCTGTCAAGGCATTGCTTCGATTGCACTTCACTCAGGATCAAACACACAGAATGAAGATCAAGGCTGCGGAATCCAACATCCAACAAGCACATTGACTTGCACTTCGAATTTCTCCAAACACTCACAAACATAGACACAAAGTTGATACTTGGAATCAAGCTCAAGCGACGAGCACTGCTTCACAGCACTTTGCTTTATCTATTCTCAAAAATTATGAGCATTGAACAACATCTGATTGCAAATGCCACTCTTAAATAGTGAAGCAATCAACAATTCTAACAACTATACCATTCTACAACAACTCTTCTAACCTACAGATCCAAAATGACAATGCACCTCTTCATATCTGCCTCTTCAAATCTCAAATCTGTTACTAATCCGATCCGATGTCTACTTTGTCATCGGCTTTCAATCCCAAACCCAAAGTAACTTTACTTCCTACTACTCTATCTTCGGGTTTTGTATTTTCTTCTTCTTCTACCAGATCCAACAATTCTCTTTCCTGATCTGAAATTCCACTAGTGGGCAATCTATCTAACTCCTTATCTCCCGACCCACTCTTCTCTAATGTCTCCAATGGTAACTCCAAATACATTTGTACTCCTATGTTATCTACTTCGGGTTTTGCTCTAACATCCTTCCAAAGTTTTTCTATCTCTATTTTCACTAAGTCTAATCTAATCGCAATATTTTCTTCTACTTCTAAGATCTTCTTGTCTACACAAGTCCGGAGACTTATCAACAACGCATTCAAATCTGTATCTTTCACCTATCTTCGCCTCGTCTCCTACACCAACAATTTCAACTCGTGCAACCTCGTTTCTTCAATCCAAACGCTGGCCTCTGTACTCAACATTACGTTCATCTTGAGGACAATCTCCTTCAATGGCTCCAATCTCATCTTCCTCTCTCACTCTTGATCTGCAAGCCAGTCCTCCCTGTACATCGCCAACTCCGCCTCAAACTTGGCTTTCACCGACTCCTTCTCCTTCTCTTTCTGTACCACCTTCTCCTCCTGATTACAAAGTAACTCTCGTAATCTCTCTTCTTCCCTATACCGTGCTGCCAACTCTCTTTGCCAGAGTTGCTTCTTCTCCTTGACACTCTCCATCACCCTATCAAGCTCTTGATCCTTCGCTGCTACTCTCGCCATAGCATGGATTACTTTTACTCTTGAATCAACAAACTACTGCTTCAAGATTTCATACTCCGCTACTTGTCTCTCCCTTGCTATGTCACTCTTCTTCACAAGATCCTCTCGATAACTGACTTCCCTCTTCAGGTCTTCAATTACCTGACTTCTCACCACTGCCTCCGCTTGCAACACTTCCCTTTCCTCCTCACCTCGGGTTATACTCTTCTTCAACTCCGAGTTTTCTTCTTCTAATCTCGCCAACACCTGCAATACAGTCTTTACCTCCAGACATGTCGACTGCATTTCCTTCTTCTTGTGCTCTATCTTTACCAATAGAGGACATACTACATCCCGCAGGTACTCCACTCCATCGCTCGAGGTTACTTCTTCTTGAGTGGCCTGTAACACCCATTTGTGCATGTGTGTGGTATTGTGATATTTAGCTTGGTATTACAAGTACTTAAGAGATATTATTTATAAAGAGATAAAGGATGGTTCTATATTAGTCATGGTTAGCTAAAGTTAGTCATAGCTAAGATAGATGGGACCTTACTTTAGAGGAAGTAGAAAAGATGAGCACCACTATTTTGGATTTTAGTGTGTTGACTTGGTATTATTCCTAGGTGTTTGGCTTTGGGGAAAGAGTTGAGAACTCTTGGGCCCGCAAGCCTTTTTGTTTTGGATTCTTCTTTAGTCCAAGGATAGCCCATGTGAAGGAATCCTTGCTTTAGTGGTTGGGTCAAGATAAGGGGAATATGCCCATGTGAATGGATATTCCTTTCTACTTTTTGACTTTACTTGACTTTTAGTCTAGTAACTTGAGTTACTACGGTAATTAGTAACTTTGGTACGTAACTATTTCACAAGTATATAAACAAGGAGTGAGGAGGTACTCATCATCTTTTCATTTGCAACTATCTCTCTCTCATTGAGTTCTCTAGTGAGCAATGTCTTGAGTCTTGGAGTGTTAGCCTTGGAGGAGTATGATGGAGTTGGGGTTCCTTGCCTTCTTAGTCCATGGTGCGCTACCATAATAGCCATCAGAGGTTCATCCTGAGTGAGAGACAGGCCGGCTCACATTTTTGGTTCCGTTGCCGGGACCTCTCTAGAAGGCAAGATAATGTTCCGCGTCCAATTCTACATTAGGCAGAAGGAGGCTATGAGAGCTCACTTGGAGAGAACATTAGGAGAGGAGAGGGCTGAACTTATGTTAGAGAACCAAGATCCATTTGTATACCCTGTAGTTCATTATGATGTCTTTGAGGTGATTTTGTACATCTTGTACACATGAGAGGAATTGGAGAGATTGTGTGAGGTGGATTGCAGATTTTGGGGATTAAGGTGATTTTGGGCAAAATCTCAAGTTTGAGATCTGGACTTGAGATTTCTACACATGATAGCTTGGGTTATCTTTCAGTTAGCACACTTGAAATTATTGAGAGAGCTTCTATGCGCACTGGGCTAGAATTTTTGAAAGTTGATAGGGTAAAGTGCTCCCGCAACTGCATGCTCTCTGGAAAATTGTACAGAGTCTGCCATTTCTTCAATTTTTAGTGAATTGTCCTGAAAATTTCCAAGAAAATTCAGTGCATTGTATCCTACCTGGTGCCACAAAAATTAGAGAGAGATCATTTTTGCGCAGTGCGTTATGAGTTTTTGAAGTGAGGGGGGTGGTTTTCAGACCAAATCTGAAATATGGGTGCTGAATAGAAAGGTGTCTAGGCCAAATGGCTCAATGAAAAGATCTAAAATTTTGCAGGGAGGGACGCCCTAGAGTTGTGATCAAGTGTGGAAAATTTCAGAGGACTGTGACATATTCGTTGGGAGATTTGAGTGACATTGTGAGGAAGGGTCAATTCTGCAGAGTGGAGATTTCATGCATGAGAAGTTTGAGATCAACAAAAAAGCATGTTTGAGTGTTTAGATTCATCTTTGAGAACATGGAGGGTCATCAAGAGTGGAAATTGAGATTATGCAAGGTTCCCCAAGGGTTTGAGGTGATTGTAGGGGTGGATTTGAGGAAAAGAGAGTTTACAATAGAATTTGAAGAGAGTGTTGAGAGGATCCAAAAACCTACACCACTTGGAGGAAAGAGTGAGTCTAAGTGCTTTCTATGTGGAGAGAAGGGACATAAGGCAAGTTCATGTCCATTAACCTTTGAGAGCAAGAGATTGAGGGAAAGGAGAGGCTTACTTGACTTGGGTTTGCATGTTGGACCTTCTTCACCAAGATTGGGAGGGAGAAGATCTAAGACCAAGGAGTTGTGTGAGGTTTGTGGAGTTGAAGGACTTCCAAAAGGACATGAGTGTAGTGGAGTAAAAGCACTTTTGGAAACTTTGGTGAAGGAGGGCACATTTTTGGTTCCGTTGCCGGGACCAAAAATGTGAGCCGGCCTGTCTCTCACTCAGGATGAACCTCTGATGGCTATTATGGTAGCGCACCATGGACTAAGAAGGCAAGGAACCCCAACTCCATCATACTCCTCCAAGGCTAACACTCCAAGACTCAAGACATTGCTCACTAGAGAACTCAATGAGAGAGAGATAGTTGCAAATGAAAAGATGATGAGTACCTCCTCACTCCTTGTTTATATACTTGTGAAATAGTTACGTACCAAAGTTACTAATTACCGTAGTAACTCAAGTTACTAGACTAAAAGTCAAGTAAAGTCAAAAAGTAGAAAGGAATATCCATTCACATGGGCATATTCCCCTTATCTTGACCCAACCACTAAAGCAAGGATTCCTTCACATGGGCTATCCTTGGACTAAAGAAGAATCCAAAACAAAAAGGCTTGCGGGCCCAAGAGTTCTCAACTCTTTCCCCAAAGCCAAACACCTAGGAATAATACCAAGTCAACACACTAAAATCCAAAATAGTGGTGCTCATCTTTTCTACTTCCTCTAAAGTAAGGTCCCATCTATCTTAGCTATGACTAACTTTAGCTAACCATGACTAATATAGAACCATCCTTTATCTCTTTATAAATAATATCTCTTAAGTACTTGTAATACCAAGCTAAATATCACAATACCACACACATGCACAAATGGGTGTTACAGGCCACTTCTCTTCGTACTTCCTATTCATCCAATACTCGCCTTCTTCTCTGCAGTCTTCATATCAAAATCGACGCCTCACTTCCTGAGCTTTCACCTACCTCTTCTTTTGCCTTACTCAGCTCCGCTTCACACTTTGCCTTACGTCTTGAGCAAACTCCTCGCTGTACTGCAATCTTCTTCTCTTTAGGCACAGTTACTTCATCTTCCAATTGTGTGTTGTCTTCGGCTTCCATCTCGGCTTGCACTTCTTCTTTGTATTCTTTAGCCGCTGGCGCCAATGTCATTTCTCCACCTTCATCACTATTGCTACTCATATCCCCACTCTGTAGTGTTAGCTCAGGCTCCTCCTCGTGTTCTGAGTCTTCAGTTTTGAGCTTGGCATCTCCTTTTGAGTCTTCGTCCTCCGACTCAATTACCACCATACCTTGCCTCGGGTTGCCTCTCTGCGTCTTCCGAGGTTTCTTTATGTCCTTGGCGTCACCTTGCCGACCCCTCTTCTTCGTAGTCGGGGTACTCACTTGCGACCTCCACGTTCTTCCCCGTCTTCGCATAGTAGTCGTCAGTGCTCCTGATCTGCAGGATGTATTGCTACTCCTCGACGTTGACTTCCTTTCGCACATCAGGATGGAAGTGCGACACCATCCGAGTCCGCTCCACCGAGTTCAGCAAGTTGAGCCCGAGGTAGAAGTGTGTTGCAAACGGCACAATGTAGTGTGGAGGCGACTTATCCCACAAATTCCACATCATCTGCCTCGTTCTCACATGAAAACACCTCGCCCAATTGATTGGTTCTCCTGCAAAAAGCTTGTGAAAGAACACCGCTTGGTATTTCATCACATAAGTGGTTTGCTTCGGCTTCAGGATAGCCATCAGTGCACTCACGATCCCTCTCTTCACAGGGTCTTTGTAGCTGTCAACCTTATACCCGTTCTTCGTCCTCTTTGACGAGAAGGCATCTCTCACCTCTTGGGTCTCTTGAGCTATCTCTCCCTTCCCCAAGAACATGGCTCCCTGCTCCGAGCCTGCTTCCTTCCCGAGTACAAGTCTCCAATCCGGCTCTGTCCAGCGAGCCGGATTTCCTCTCTTCCCTTCTTCCTTGGGTCCATCAAGACACTTGCTCTCGATGATTTCTGTCATGAATCCTGGAAAGCTTACATTCCAGTTCCATGCCAGAAACGTGATCCAAAGTCTGCTCAAGACTTTGATCCTTGCTATTACATCTAACCTCCGAATTGCATGATTTCTCACTGCAAATTTGGAGTTCTTCTTTCCTCCTCCCATCTCTTCTACCTTCTCACTCTCTCTCAATTTCACTCTCGCGACTTCTCCCTTGCGCACTAACACGATTCCAACTCTATTTCCCTTCCCATGATCACCTGCAAGATGACTTCTCAACGGCAAAGGAAAATTACTCAACATTTTGTCGTTGCAAGTTCAATTTTTATAGAGTTGCGCTTCTTTGTCTTTTGTCACTTTGAGTTTCTATCGAGAAATCACACCTCCTGCATGCACCTATCATTGTCAATCAACCTTCACGCGTATGGGCCGCCGGTTTTTGAACGGTCTCTTCTTGAATTTCTCGCCCCGACGAAAGGTTGTTAGACTATCTTTGCCTCAAGTTGAGCTCCCTCCAATACGAAGACTATTTACTTCGGGTTG
Source organism: Lunularia cruciata (assembly GCA_948567375.1). Lineage (NCBI taxonomy): Eukaryota > Viridiplantae > Streptophyta > Marchantiopsida > Lunulariales > Lunulariaceae > Lunularia > Lunularia cruciata. Next base: position 14,027,201 of record OX419757.1, on the reverse strand, counting down.
TATGCTGACAGGGCATTTCCGAGTACTTTGCCTTATGACCCAAGGTCACTTTACTTCGGGTTTCATCCCGAAGTCTCTTTTCTTTGCCTTCTTTGGCCATACAGGTGCAATCCGCCTTCTTTATACACTTCTTCTCCTTTATTTTGAAAAAAACAAAAAATGTGGGCACCACACCTCTCAATAGTAGTGGAAATCAAGGAGAAGAAGAATCCAAACTTCTCTAACTTGAGAGTAAGTGTATTTGCATGGACAAAGAAGCACTAGCAAAAAAGTTTTTGGGTCTGATTCAATATTGAGGGTGATGCACCTTGATCAAGAATAGTTCCGACCATCAGAAGAGATGATGAGGAAGTTTGAATCCTTGTTCAAACACAAGAAGATAGAGAATGGTTGGAAGGTGCAAGGGTATCATAACCCTACTTGACACACCACTATCTCCTTGCTGATGAAGTTTTTCAGATCTTTGGCAACAACATATGTGAACAATGGGCAAGCAACCTTCTTCCAATTACTGCATGAAGGCAAACCCATAGACTAGGCAAAAATCTTCTATCATTGCACTTGAGAGCTTGAAAGTATAAATGAAGTTTGAAATGACTATATGACCATATGTCACCTCATAGCTGGTTCATATTGATGTCTAAGATTTATACCATCAACCACATAGACAATGTAGAAAATACAAGGAGATCTCATTTCACTACTACAAATTTTGGAATTTGAAGCTATATGTCAACTTATAAGTGGTTTGTGGAAATTACAAGGATTTATTCCATGAGCAACCTGGATGGTGTAAAAAACCTTCAAAATTAAGTTCCCTACATCAAGAGAAGTTGATTTTCCTACATGACCTTTAGTTCATGTATAGAAAGAATTAAACTTCCTACATAAAACTTCCTACATGAGGCAAGTTGGTTTTGTGAAAAGTTACATTTCTCAACTCCAAAACACTACAATTTTAATTTTGGACATATATGAAGATAAAGCTTGGATTGGTTTGTGAGAGGCTTGAAATTTCATACCAATTGGAAGTAACCATGAATAAACCCAAACATCTAGAAGAAGCATGTTGATGATTGAGTGTTTTGATTCTTTGGTTGTCACAACTTGATCTTGATCTAGATCTCCTCGAAACCTACAAGCACACCAAGCATGGGTGGAAGAGAAAGCCTAATAGAGATTGATTCCATCCAACAAAGAAAGAAGATGGATGGTAGATTGAGAAGGGTTATGACTAAATAGTGATTACTTCTATTGTCACCAAATTGAACATGGCATTACTACATGTCAAAGTAGGAATGGATAATCTCAACCAATATGCAGTTCTAAGAGCTTGATAATTAGGGAAAGGAAGAGTTCCAATATAAGATATTAAGCCACTTATTGGGAAATGATCAGTTGCAACAAGATTGAAGGCTCATCTTATGAAAAATTTATTCACTTGCAAGGTATAATATCCAATCATGATTGTAGGATTTTGGTTGATTGTGAGACTTTTGTGAATTGCCTGTCCATGAAATTACCAAAAAAATTATGTAGTTATCAAATCAAGATTCAGTAACAAATTGATGATAGCTGATGGTATAAAAATATCTGCATTCCATACTCACATCTTGTTGCATTCAAGATTTAGAGAGAGTACTCAAAGTGTATGAAATCTGTAATAGTTCCACTCAATTTTAGATCTTCCTTGGCTTGAACTTCACAAGCTTCAATTTCATTGGACTTGACAACAAATTTAAATAGAATACCAAGGTAAGGATTATAGATTGTGTTCTTTGGCACTTTTGAAGAAAAATTTAATATAGTGGGTGTATAAGAAGCTTTGGAGGAAGACATTCTTATTTTTGTTATGTAGATCAATTTAAATATACAAGGAGAATTTGATGAGAATAAGAAACTTTTAAAAGAAGTGATTGGTTAAATAATTCTAGAGAATTTGCATATGTGTTTCTAGTTGATCATTCAAAGGGGTTATCTCTAATCAAGGGATGCTCTTCAAGATTGATGTATTGCAGAGTAGTATTCCAATGAGCAGACTGATCTATTGATTCCACCCAAGGAGTTAAAAGAACTTTGAATAATATTCACCAAAGTTGTTGGAGATGGATTTTATACAATATAGTATATCTCCTTGGAGAGCACTTATAATTTTTGCACTAAAGAAGTATATAGTGTTGTGATTTTAGTTGTGATTATTTTGGTCTTCACAAACAATATAAAATGTGGATCCCTTGCCTTGAATTGATGACTTTTGGATCAATTAAGTGGAGCACAATACTTCTCAAATCTGGATATTCAAAATAGCTATTGGAAAATTCACTGGATGGAGAAGACATGTAGAAGGTTATCTTTTATACATGCCATGGGGATTTTTAATGGAGAGTTTTACCTTTTGGGCTCACTAATGCTCTAGCAATTTTCATGGATCAAATGCATCAATTGTTAGAAGAGCTATTGGATCAATATGTAGTAGTGTTCTTAGATGATATTTTAATTTATAGTAAGACAAAGGTTAAACACAAAAACCATATATAAGAAGTCTTAAGACAACTACAAGAATGGAAGTTCTATTCTAAGAAGTCCAAGTATATCTTTTGGTAGAAGGAAGTTATCTTCTTGGGCCATAAGGTTTAGCAAAGGAGATCAAGATGGAAGATAGAAAATCAAGGCCATTACAAATTGGTCTACTCCTAAGGATGCTATAGAGGTTTGGTAATTTAATGGGTTTGCAAGTTTTTAGCAACAGTTCATCCACTATTATACTCATGTAGTTGCACCGTTGATCGATCTTTGGGGCCAACAACAAGCTTTTAAGTGGACCACAAAGCAAGAAGTAGCATTCAAGAAACTTAAGACTATGGTGTTTTCACAAACCATCTTCCAACCATGTGACCCTCCACTATTTTGCGTGGTTGATTTTGATGCTTCTAATATTGCAATTAAATTTGTATTGCAACAAGAATAGATTAGATTAAAAATAGATTACATCTCATTGCTTTTATATCTTTATGATTAATATTGAAAAAATAATTATTCCACTTGAGATTGAAAAAAACTTGCAGTTGGATATATAACAAAGGTGTGGAGACATTATATCTTGGAGAAACAAGTGATAATGCATATCAATCACAAATGTAAGATCTACAACAAGGATCTCTTGTTATATAGATTCCACATTTTAAGCACATGAAGAGTTAGCATCATTGATGTGAAGAACAACTACAAGTGTATGATATCAAGCTTGAGTACAAACAAGGAAAGTTCCATGTCATTCTTGATGCTCTATCATAATGATCTGATTTGGAGATTTTTCCTCATTCTCTCATAGCAACGGCCATTATCATAGTGTTGATTGATTCAACGTGCAAATAGAGTTCAAGATTGCTTTACAACATGACCCCTTCTTTCATCTTGCACATAGTTATCTTGTAGCATATGACAAGGAGAACAATATTTTTTTCATTCAAGGATAGCTTAGCTTAGTATTTTGCAAGAACCAAATCTACATTTTGACTATGAGAGATCTACAACTTGTGCAACTTCAAGAGGCATATGAATTAAAAATTGATGATCACATGGGTGTGTGAACAAGACCTTGAGCACCCTAAAATATCAATGATGGTGGCCAAACATGGAATGAGAGGTTTGAGAGTTTGTATGATCTCATTAGAATCCCTGATACAACAAGGCCAACAACCACAATTTAGGTGTGCTACTCCCACCACTCCCAATTCCATTTGGCTGATGGGAACATGTTATTCTAGACTTCATCCCATCCTTGCCAAAGATGGATTAAGGTCATACACTAATTTTGATGTTTTTCAATAAGCTTAGCAAGTAAATTCACCTAGCACCTATTGTGGATATTATGGATGCTCCAATGTGGGCCTAGATCTAATATGGTCTTCAAACACCATGTGATGCCAAGTGTTTTATCTCTAATCATGATCCTTAATCACTAGTAAATTTTAGCAAGCATTTTTCAAACTCCTTAGTACCAAGCTTTCCTTGTCTATTGCCTATGATACTCAAATTGATGGGCAAATAAATTAAAAAATTTCACTCTGGAAGATATGCTTCATGCTTTTATCAAAATTCACCAATGATTGGGATACTTGTATTACAACTTCCAAGTTAACATAAAATATTTACAAGCAAGAACATGCTTCTCTCCCCCCCTTCCTGAATTATAGACCTTATCCAATTGTTCTAGATTTGCCTCTTGTTTGACAATCATCTCATGTCACTCATACTTCTACCTTCTTGTCCATGCTATTTGTGTAACAATGTGGAGTTTAGCGACAAAGTTAGTCGGGCTTACGAAGTATCACATAAGACAAAGTAGCCTAGAATATTCCGGAAGTATCTAGGAAACTTCTTGGGAAGCTTCCCGGTTAACTTAGCTTGCACCTTAAGTAAGTAGCTTCTAGAAGGAAGCTTCTAGAAGCTTCCAACTAGCTTAGCTTGCATGCCAACTAGGCAGCTTCTAGAAGGAAGCTTCTTGAGAAGCTTCCTAGCTAACTTGGCTTGCACTCTAAGAAAGCGGCTTGAGGAAGCTTCTCAAGGGCCTTGTATGCTACCTATAAATACCTAAGTTTTCCCTCATTCAAGTGTCCCAATGTGAGTTTCCATTCTCCTATTTCTCTCCTCAAATTTGGTCTTTTAAAATTTGCATCTTTACACCAAGCCAAGTCTCATGTTCTTGTTGCTCAAAACTTAGCAAAAGTAATATGTTGATAACCATCATTGTGGATTCACTTTTCAAATTTGTGATAAGGTTCTACTTTCTTCTATTAAGCTCCCTCTCCTTCTTGACACCTACGTCCATAAACTCACTTCCAATTGGATAGGTCCATTTAATATTATTCATATCATTTCTCCTATTGCCTACAAAATTAGTCATATGAAGATCAATCTTGTCTTCCAAAATTTGAAGTTAAAACCTTTTGCTTCTAACTCATCCTTTCTTACTCATATCTAACCTCCTCCTCCTCCACCAATCCTTGTTAACAATAATGAAAATATGAAGTCAGCTATATTCTTGCATGGAAAGACATCCAATATGGCCACCAATAACATAATGAGTATAAGGTCCTCTAGAAAGAATATCTCATTTATAATGCCACATAAAAACCTCTTGCTCATCTCCAAAATGCTTAAACAACCAAACAAGAGTTAAAAAATCCATGGTAACAGGGATATTACCAACTGACGATGGAAGAATATATGATAATATAATATTAAGTTAGAAAAATAAAATTAATATATCAAAACAAAGGTAGAACTAGCATTCATTTAGGAATTATAAGAATATTCTAGAAGCATTTATGAGGCTTCTTGGCATAATTTTCTAGAAGCAACTAGGAACTTCCCCAAGATGGAGTACATTGTATGTTCAATAAATGGCTAGTTAGCTTGTATGCCAAGTAGATGGCTAGTTTGGCTTGCACTCCAAGAAAGGTAACTTCTAGAAAGAATCTTCCTTAGAAGCTTCTTAGGAGTCTTGTACTTAGCTCTTCTATAATTACCAAAGCACATCTCATGCTAGGCATTCAAAGTTTCACTCATTTGAGAAATCCAATGTGATCTTCCATTCTCCTATTTCTCTCCTTGGTCTCTTAAATTTTCCCTTCTACTTCTTATTTCCTACATGATAGTAGGCAACTAAGCTCCTTATTCTAAAGCAAAAGGTCAAGTGTTTTTGCTAGAGTAACTCATTCTTACAATGCATTCCCCACTTATTTACCACCAATTAGTGAATATCTACACCTAGGATCTTTTGCATAGCTCTTTCAGCCTTCACCATCTTTGCTATCAAGGAATGACTGATTCCAAAGAAGATATACATCAAACAATATAAGGTGGTCCTTCACTCTTTGGGTTAATCATTGAAATTTTTGGTAATTACTGAAGTTACCCAATGGGCACTCAATTTTAGAGCCAAGATTCTTCAATCATTGGTCCTCAATAGTTGGGTCATTTTGACCACACATCAGAATTCTTTGGTGTGTGCAAATGATCCTTGGTAGTGGTTCTTTGCCTAGGTGGCAATGGTATTCAAATTGGCATATTGTCTTTAGTCCCAAAGGTCTTTGCCTCCAGAGAATCTTTGTAGTTGGTATCTTCACCTTTGACTCTTCTTTGTACCTTAGCATATACAAAGATCAATCCAAAGAATATTAAACAAGAGGTTTCTTCCTTTAAACATGCAAATATCCCACCTTATCTTTAAGACATAAGTACAAATTTTGCAAAAAGGTGGGCACCACAACATCACCTTAAGGAACACTAATACTATTTGTACCAAAGAAGGATAGAGTGCTTCAAATCCATATTGATTACCAGGGTCTTAATTAACAAACTATGCAGATTGCATTTCTTTGCTTTAAATTGATGTTGGATAAGTTAGTTCTATATTTATAACCATAGTCCTAATAAAAAAAACTATGAAGAATTCATATTCCTTGCTTTGGATTGATGACTTGGTGGATCAAGTAAGTTCTATATTGATTATTGTGGAAGCCTTACCTCTTCACATACATATTTTCTTTTTTTAATCCTTTATTTAGAAGTTCAATGAGAATATAGAGTAGAATAGAGGTAGGAGTTAGGATTATGAGGATTTACTTTAGCCATAAGGAAGATTAGAGGTATGGACTAAAGATAGTGCAAGACGAACAAGTCCAAATTGAGACTAAAATTGTGCGTCTAGAGTATGAGGAAGGACAAATGTCTTTGCCTTTGTCACACTCATGGGCAACTCTTGTGTACAAAGAGGACAATTGGACTATTGGAATTCCCAAGGAAGTTCCAACCCAATGTCATTGGCTTGGAACTTCCTTGGGATCAATGGGTTGGAACCCCTTCCAATAACATTGGATGGGAACTTATTCTAATGTCATTGAATTAGAACCTTTCCAATACCATTGGCTTTGTCCCTTTGGCTTGGTACACTCTTGGGCATATGTACACTTTGCCACAAATGCCTTGGCTTGGTAGTTAGACATCCACACAAGCAAGGTATCATCACTTGTGCCAAAGAACTACTTTTGATAATTGTCTACAATTTTGGCACTTCACACATGTGGGAAAATGGATGTTCACCACTAATGCCTACTAGAACGCAAATTGGTTGAATGCAAAGTATAAGTACCAAGCCTCAAGAAGAGGTGAGGTTCAATTAATTGAATGTGTGTAAGTCTTGCAAATCAATGAGAGAACAAACAAGAACAATTGCAACTTAGAATACAATCATTCAATGGTAAAAGTGCATTACACTAGAGTAGAACAAGAGATTATGTGAGCAAGTGTTCAAGAACAATTGAGTGAAGAGCAAATTGGTGAGATATGCACAAATTTGTGATCATGTTACACATTGGTTAACACCATGTCACCCAAGAAGATGTAGATAGCAACCAAGGTCATATTATGGTCTCCAAGAGTAGACAAATGAGAAAAGTATTGTTATTCTTAGTACATGATTGCCATGTGCATATAGTTCCTATTATGGATTTGGGAAAACCAAAAACTAAACTTCATTAAAATTAGAGGCAATATGTTTGCTTAAACAAATGCATATTGGTAGAAGGTCCTTGGGGATGCAATTTCTACCCCGTAAGAAATGCACCTCAACCAAGAGTGGCTCCAAGCAACAAAAGAAATGGCCAAAAAGTGTGAGGTCTCATACAAGAGTAAGAAGATAGGTAATGGTTGGAAGGTGAATGGGTATCATGATCCTATGAGGCATACCATGGTGGCATTCATCATGAAGCTATTCAAGTCAACCTAGATAATATGTATTAACAATGGCTAGGCTACATTCTTCCAATTGTTGCACAAAGGCAATCTTGTAGACTAGGCAAAAATATTTTATCAACAAACTAGGGCATTGACCAAGCCGCTACAGATAAGTGATGGAAATACCATCATCTCCCTATTCATGTTGCAATTTTACATCTGGATGAAGCTACTAAGAAAGGATGAAAAGAACCTACTTCTTGCTCATCACTACACACCAAGGTATCACAAATCGCAACCCAAGTATGCAATATATACATGCAAGAACAAAGAAGTGCTATAGAAATACCAAAAGAAAAAGAGGGAGATAAAGATCTCGAAGACTACTAGAGCAAGCTCTAGCAAGAGGAAGAAGAGTATAGCACCCACACAAGAGACAAGGTTGATTGCAAAGAGGCACAAGCCCAACCCACAAGTGGTTGATGACTCTTCAAAGTGCAATGGCTCCAACACTGACAAGGAGTTGGGCTCAAAGAGTGATAATAGAGGTAATCAAGGATCAGGAGTTAGCCCCAATGTGAGACCTATGGAAGAGGGGGAGAGAAAGGAGGTAGATATCCTCAAAAGTAGAGCACTCACCTTGTAATACCAATAGCTAGATAGATGATCTAGAGATGAAATCTGGAAGGATGTTATACATGATGGACTGAGTAGATCACATAGAGGTATCACCAAAAGAGTATTTCTACTAATAGGTTAGAAGCCGAAACATGCTTGGAAACTTTAGAATCAATAGCTAGGCATATGATCTAAAGGTGAAACTTGGGGTGGTGACATCTAGAAGGATTTTACACATGATGGATAACATATATCAAATAGAGGTATCACAAAAAGAGCACTTCTACTAATAGGGCAGAAGCCAAAATAGGCCTAAACTTTGGAGGTAATTTTGGAGGCACAAACAAATGAATTAGGCCTCAAAAATATTCTGACCCCCCCCCCCCCCCCTCTCCACCAATGAAGGAAAAGCTATCCTTTCCTCCTTACTGGTTTTTCTCACCAAGAGCTTTCTAGAGGTACGTCACCCACGTGATTTTGAGATTCCTATAGGAAGATTCTCTAAAATATTCCCTTTGGTCAAAGCCTGTTTGACCAACCAGATGGGACCAGGACCAACATATCACCCACCCAAGCAAGTAATCTAAGGGTAGCTTGCTAACATGTCACCTATCCATGTATCTAATCCTACAGTGGAGCTTGCTTGGAAGAGATCCTCTTTGGCTATATAGTAAAGAGAAGATGCTCCTTTGGGGCATCAGAGGATTGAGTGTGAAATCTGTGTTTTCTCTCTTGTATCTCTCTTGAAGAGTTCTCTTGTCCTTGGAGCATTACACACCTCCAATGTAGACAACTTCCTTCTCCAAGATTGAGCTCTTCTTAGATCGGGAGAGGAGAGATGCAACCAAAACAAAGAAGTGCAATCCATCCCAGCATCAAGAATGGAGGTGGACCATCTTGAGAACATCTCTCTAGAGTATGGGAAGACTCCAGATGAAGAGGGGGAAAAGTCTCAATTGTGACACTATGCAATCACACAATCAACAATCTCAAGATAGAGGTAAGAACTATCTCAAAAGACACAAGTACTTTGGGGCAATAGATAAGGGGCTAACCAAAAGGAGGATTACCTGAAGACAAAGACCTGTAATGAAGAGCTTGGGAGAAGTAAAGTTGAAGGAGAAGAAGAGATCTATAAGTGCAGAGAAGAGCAAGGAAAAAAGTATTCTTGATTTTAGAAGAGCTGCTAGTAAAGTAGGAGGATTTACCCAAGCACGGGTGGATGGGAGAGAAAATTAGGAAGAGAAGTAGGGTCATGCTTCAAAGAGGTGCCAAAAGAAAGGAGCACCCTATGGCTCCTAAAGTAGATAATGATACCCAACAAAGAGAAGAGTATGTCAAACAATAGGAAAGGAAATCCTTTGAGACCGTCACAATGTAATACCATTAGCTAGACAAATTATCTAGAGGTGGAAATTGGCTTGGTAATACCTTTAGTGTTATTATTAAAAATGGTCTAAGTAGATCAGATAGAGGTGTCACCAAGAGAGAACTTCTTCTAATAGTGCAGAGGCCCAAAACACTCAAAAAACTTTTGAACCAATTTTGGAGGCCTAAATGAAAGAATTAGGCCTCAAAAGTGAAATTTCTCCCACCCCTCCCAAAGAAAAGATGTTGCCTTCTCCACCCTTTCTTTCATGTTGAGATCTTTGCAAAAATACCACACACATGCTGTTGCTACAAGAATATTCTCCAAAGATTCCCTTTGGTCAAACTTGCTTAACCAACCAAATAGGACAAGGATAGACATGTGACCAATCCATGTAGCTAATCTAAGGGTGTAGCTTGCTAACATATCACTAATGAGTGTATCTAGTTTGAGGGTGTAGCTTCCTTTGAGTGGATCCTCTTTGCTATATAATAAAGACAAGACGTTCCTTTTGGGCATTAGAGTATTGAGGAATTAAACCTTGTGTTTCTCTTGTATTTCTCTTGGGATTTCTCCTATCCTTGGAACATTGCACACAAGAACAAAATCAATAGCCTACCCCAAGAAGTTTGTCAATATCAATGTGGGTTATCTATACATTGGGACCAACTTTGAAGATGATGGAGGATTTAATCCCCTTCTGCAATGAGAGACAATCAAACATCAATGATTACTCAAGGCTAATAGAGTATCTCCAATACACTATCCAAAGCACCATTTGGGAGAAAAGAGATATCAGAAGGAGTTAGTAGAAGTATAAGAAGGTATCACAAGGCTCAAAGAGCAACTTGTTGTTGAAGGAAGGTGTCACAAGGAAGAACAGCGATTGAATCAAAGGGACTACATGATAGAAGCTCACCCAACTCAAGGAGCAGCTTGTGATTATAAAAAAAAATGTTGTAAATAAGAGCAAGCCTTGGAGAAAAGGAACAAGGATGTGGTACCATTGATGGAGAAATTGGAGGCTTTCTCTAAGTGGAAGATCACAAGCTGAAGGAATGGCTTGTAACTCAACAAAAAGATCTGTAATCCACAAGGAAGCAATACCAGTATAGGGTAAGCATAGAGAACCAATGTAAGAAGGATAAGATGGAATGTTGGGAGAAGCATAATATGGAGTTGTAGAGAACAAATGTAAAAGACCAAGACCAAAGAGAGAAATAGGAGAATGGAAGATCACATCGGAACACTTGAGTATGGGAAACTCCAAATGCCTGGCATGAGCTTTGGCTCTGGTATTTATAGGGAGCATACAAGGCTCTTGAGAATTTTCTCAAGAAGCTTCTTTGAGCCACTTTCATGGAGTGCAAGCCAAGTTAACTGAGAAGCTTCTTAAGAAGATTCCTTCTAGAAGCCATCTACTTGGCATGCAAGCTAAGCTAGTTGGAAGCTTCTAGAAGCTACCTACTTGGGGTGCAAGCTAAGCTAGCTGGGAAGCTTCCCAATAAGCTTTCTAGATACTTCTAGATTATTCTAGGTGAATTTGGCATATTTGCTACTTTATTAGTCCTAATGAACTTCACTGCTAAATGCCATATTGTTAAAACAAAGGTTGAAGTCAACATTATGAAGGTAGTAGCTAGCCATAGGAAGTAAGAACACTTGGATTTTAAGAAGGAGCAAGAAGAGAAAATATGTGCTTGTGTTGAAGAAGTGGCATTACTAAAAAAACAACCTAAGATATGCACACATTCAATTGGCTAAGGATAAGCCATTCCACAACATTATATGAGAAGGCCAAAATATGTATTGAAAAATTGACCATGATGATTGATGAGAACATGGAGAAGGAGAATACTCTTTTTGTGTAGGTAAGATATGAAGTGGAGATGGAGATAAAGTCCATTTGTGATATCTTGGACAAAGAGTGGATGAGAGTTCTCACTATCAAGGAAGATGTTGCTAATCATATGAAGAATCAAGCATAAAAGTCAATCTTGATCCAAGCTCATAAAAAAAAACTTAGGGAGTTGAAGTCAAAGATCTATTCATTGGAGGTAAAGGTTTACTCCAACAAGCAATTGAATGTGCTAGCTGATCAATTAAGGAAGCATTTTGACACTAATTTCTTAAATATCTTAGCTATCATGGAAAATGAACTTATGGAGTAAAAAAATTAGATTGATGTGTTAATCAAGGTTGTGTGGCTTGACTACAGTCAATACCTGGTTGTTAATAGATTTTGAGTCAAGGATTGAGAATATAGATCTGATTTGAGTGCAAGAATGAATTGATTATAATAAAGAATTCAAAGTCAAGGGGAAATTGGATGCAAGAACTAAAGGCGTTGGTAGCTGATTGTTGGTACATTTGATCATAGTCCTTGATTTCCTTGAGAGTGATCATGTGTTAAAGCCTTGTTCAAGTTGATGCAAATTTGGCAGTTGGTTAGACTATGTGTGGAAGTGGTGGCCAAATTATGAGAATTGAGTCAATTTGAGACAATAAGTGTTTGAATTGAGCACAAGGAGGTGAAATTAAGGTTGATTTGATGCAAATTGAACCCAAATTGCAAAATTGGAGGTGGTTTTGGGAGCCCATCCCCTCAAATTAGAGATTTGGAAACCCCATCCTCAATTTGGCTCAAGTCAAGAGTTAGCAGAGGATTTGGTGGTCAGTCAATTATAGAAGAGGTATGTTGAATTGGAAAATATTGTTCAGATTTGGAGATCAAGCTTTTGGAGGTTGTCCAAAGTTGGAGGTTACTCAAATTGCCATAGCTAGTGCTCGGGCTGGTGAAGCTTTGCCAAATTTAGAGAGGGTTTGAATTGGCAAGAAGAAAGGCATCATTTTGGCATTTAGAGGCTTGGAAGCATAGGGCTAAAGAGGCTTCAAAGGCTTAGAAGGGTTAGCAAGCTAGCAAGCTTGGTATGAGGAGGGTTAGCTAGTTTAAATGAATTTTTGGTAGTTTTTTGTAATCATTTGGCAAAAATCTACCCACCCTTCTAACTTGTGCACAATAGGGTTTGCATACCATATCTTTAGTTCTTAGATTGATGCCCTAGTCAACTAGTCCATCTTCACTTGTTGTCCTAATGATTGGTTGAAAGATACCTATACACATGTAGCTTTGGTTGCAAAAGGCAATTTGATCACATCTTTGGTGATACGAGTAACTTAGGAGTAGGTAGACACTCTTATTACGGTAAATGTCAAATAGTGGAAAAGTCAATCTAATATTGATTTGTGAGATGGAAAGTTTTTCTTAGACTTCTTATGATTGGACCTCCTCTATTCTCTACTTATTTGTGCACCATGTTTGTATGAGATGCCTCCACTTTAGAGCGTTGGTGCTCTAATGTGCTTTTGGAAGTGGGGTTGGAATGATGACCAATGAGATTACTTATGTTTCTCTCCGGTGAGACAAAAAGTGATGACTTGTAGACTGTTAGAGTGCATATTGTGATGGCAAGTTATAGGTTGTCTTTTCTCCTAGTGAAGTTGTTGCAATTAGAGCTACATTAGTGAGTGGTGTTTTGTTGGTGTTGGCACTTGGTATTGACACTTAGTGGTGATCCTTGGTGGGGTACTTGTGGTGGTTACAATTGTGGTTTGAGTTACATTGTCACAATGAAGTTCTTTGGAGATTCTAGAGAAGATATTGTCATAGTACACAATAATTTTACATGGAGTGGTACTTGATATCAACTTGTATCCCAAGTCCTAATGAGGGAAGAGATTGACTTTGATTTAGAGTTTGCTATAAGAGCTCATTTAGTTGAGAGTGTACTTGGTGTGTCTACATCATTGTTGTGGGACATGGACAAGATTAATGGAGCCTCCAAAGGCCCCAATTGCTACTCTAGTACAATGGGTACTATTGAGTTGGATGACTTCATCCAAGAGTTTAAAAGTTGGTGTCATCTATAACAAATGAAAAACCTTACTTTTTTCACACCCTTTATGGTATGGAAAGATTTGTTTTAGCACTTGGAAGATCCATCAATGGATGATTATCATGAGTTCAAGAGAGCTCATTTGGAAAAGACCAAGCTATGGAGACAATATTGGTCTCTAAACTACATCTCCATCACTTTAGGCTTGGTTGCTAGGGGTAGATTGGCAATACCTATAAGTTCTAGCTCTAGTAGCATTGGTGTATCTAGTGAAGGTGCACTCATTGGAAATGGTGCTACTACAAGTGGGAGTACCACTACATGAGGTGGTGCAATTTTGGGATTTAATCCTATAGTGGAGTTCTTGTAGTGCTTGAGGTAGAACTACCAAGGAGTGCAAACTAACAAGTTAAGGAGATTATAGGAGTTCCAATGAAAGGCTAGAGAGAGCCTATGAAAGGCATACACTCACATGAGGAGAGTGATGCTATAAAAGATCAAATCCAAGGAGAGAAATAGGAGAATGGAAACTCACATTGGGATGCTTGAATGAGGGAAAACTCCAAATGCCTAGCATGAGCTTTGGCTTAGGTATTTATAGGTAGCATACAAGGCCCTTGAGAAGCTTCTCAAGAAGCTTCCTCAAGCCGCTTTCTTAGAGTGCAAGCCAAGTTAGCTAGGAAGCTTCTCAAGAAGCTTCCTTCTAGAAGCTGCCTACTTGGCATGCAAGCTAAGCTAGTTAGAAGCTTCTAGAAGCTTCCTTCTAGAAGCTACTTACTTAAAGTGCAAGCTAAGTTAACCGGGAAGCTTCCCAAGAAGCTTCCTAGATACTTTTGGAATATTCTAGGCTACTTTGTCTTATGTGCTACTTAGTAAGCCCGACTAACTTTGTCGTTAAACTCCACATTGTTACATATTCCCCCACCGCTAGTTGGTGACGTCCTCGTCGCCAGTGAAGCTTCAAATTCCTGGATGGCCGTCTGTGCATTTTGGAGGTGAGAAAGAGGCTCCTAGGTGGCATCATGAAGGGGATACCCTTTCCAAAGGACTTTGTACCCCGTATGTTGGCGACGGCCTTGTTGGATATGGCGATGCGCAAGGATACGATCAACTTTGTACTCCTCATGATCATTGATAGGGACAAGAAGAGGGGGAGGTTGGACTCGAGAGGAAAAGGAAGAGGGGTTAGGAACAAAGGGTTTCAACTTGGAAACATGAAAGGCAGGATGGATACGCATGTGACAAGGTAAGGCAAGTCGATAAGCAACAAGAGAGACAATTTGGGTGATATCAAATGGTCCTATCCAATTAGGGGCAAGTTTACAAACTTGGGTATCAAGTGGGAGAGGGAGGTTATTGGAGGATAGCATGACTTTATCACCAACTTCAAAGGTGAGATCACAACGATGGTGGTCCGCATATTGTTTTTGGCGATTCAGAGCAACAAGGAGGTGAGACTTGGCTTGTTGGAGCGACTGGGATATAATGGTCAAGAATGTGGAAGTATGAGGAACCTGAGATGGAGGGAGAGCAAGAAGAGAATCTGGAACAAGCGGATCTTGGCCAAAATTGAGAAAGAAGAGAGAAAATCTGGTGTTGGCCTGTTTGGAATTGTTGTAGGCAAATTCTGCAGCTGCAAGACATTCATCCCAATTGGTATGGTGGATATTGACAAGGGCCCCCAACATATCCTCCAATGTACGATTTGCACGTTCGGTTTGTCCGTCAGTTTGAGGATGATAGGCCGTGGACAAAGCAAGCTTGGTGCCGAGTAGCTAGAAGAGTGCTTGCCAAAACTTCCCGGTAAATTGAGGATCATGGTCAGAGATGAGTACATGTGGCATCCCATGATGCTTGAAGACATTGTCGAAGTAGATTTGCGCTAAGGTTGGAGCATCCACTGTATCATAGGTTGGTGCCAAGTGGATTTGCTTACTAAGCTTATCCACAAACACCACGATTGCGGTGTGTCCTTGTTTTGTCTTTGGCAAGGATGTGATGAGATCCAAGCTCACATGCTCCTAGCAAGCGGATGGAATGGTGAGTGGTTGAAGGAGTCTACTCGGCTTCTGGTTACTGGCCTTGTTACGTTGGCAGCTCTCACACGATCTGACAAATTCTCGAACATCTTGTGTCATGTTGGGCCACCACCATTGATGTTGGAGGGTACCCAAGGTCTTTTCCACACCCATGTGACCAGCGATGGGTAAATCATGGGCTTCTTGAAGGTGCACAAGTCAAAGATCACCTTTGGCTGGAACATAGATCCGGTCCGCATGGAATAGAAGGCCTTCCTTGAAGGAGAAGGTGTTGTACTCCTTGTCACCTGTTGTTAGACGACCATGTACCATTTGGAAGAAGGGATCTTGTTGTAGAGCTAACCGAAACTCGTTATGGATCTTGGGGTCAATTGACACTGTTGTAATTGCTGCCGCGATGAGAGGAAGGGACTTCAAATCAGGTCATCGTGATAGAGCATCAGGGATGACATGGAACCAACCTGGTTTGTACTCAAGTTTGATGTCAAACAATTGAAGTTGCTCTTCCCATCGATGATGTCGACTCTTCATGTGCTCCAGGTGTAAGGTCTACAACAATGGCTTGTGATCAGTTTGCATGATCACTTGTTTCCCCAAGAGATAATGCCTCCATACCTTGGTGGCATATACCATTGCAAGTTGTTCCTGATCTTGAGCAGAATAATTTCTTTCAGCTATATTTAGTCGGCGAGACACAAAGGCAATGGGATGTAGTCCATACGGAAATTCTTGTTGCAACACAACTCCAATTGCAAAGTTAGAAGCATCAAAATCAACCACACAAGGTAGTTGAGGATCATATGGTTGAAGAATGGGTCTTGAAGACACCATATGTTTCAACTTCTGGAATGCTTCTTCATGTTTGGTGTTCCACTGGAAGCTCAAGTTCTTTCCCAAGAGGTCAGTCAATGGTGCAGCCACATGAGCATAATAGTGGATGAACCGCCGGTAAAAACTGGCCAATCCATTGAATGCCCGTACTTCTGTAGCATCCTTTGGGGTAGGCCAATCAGTAATGGCCTTGATCTTCTCTTCCTCCATCTTGATCCCCTCTGATGAGATCTTATGACCCAAGAAGGTAACCTCCTTATGCCAAAAAGCACACTTTGACTTCTTGCAGTAAAATCTCCATTGTCGTAGTCATCTTAGGACTTCTCGCACATGATTCACATGTTCTGCCTCTATCTTGCTATAGATTAAGATATCACTTAAGAACACCACCACTGACCAATCCAATAGTCCATCCAACACCCAATGCATCTGATCCATGAAGATTGCTGGAGCATTAGTGAGTCCAAAAGGTAGAACTCTCCACTCAAGATGTCCATACCTTGTGCGAAAGGTAGTCTTTTGCACATCTTCTCTATCAATCGGAATTTGCCAATAGCCGCTACAAAGATCCAACTTGGAAAAGTAACGTGCTCCACTTAGTTGATCAAGTAAGTCATCGATCCGAGGCAAGGGATATGCATTCTTCACAGTTTGCTTATTGAGCCCATGATAATCAATACAGAAATGAAGTCCTCCATCCTTTTTTGGAACAAATAGTACCGGTGCTCCCCAAGGAGAGGTACTATGTCGTATGAAATCCTTCTCCAACAACTCTGTAAGTGTTGTTTGCAACTCCTCGAACTCCTTTGGTGAGAGCCGATAGATTGGTCTACTCATTGGATTACTTCTTGGCAATAACTCGATCTTGAAGAGCATACCTCGGTCGAAGGGTAATCCCTTTGGTAGATCATCCAAAAACACATCTGCAAACTCCTGGACTATCCAATCAACCATCACTTGATGCGGCACTTGGCCCTCCTCAAATTGTTCTTGTGCAATCGGCTTGATCCACACTGCAAATACAGACTTATCTTCCTCCAAAGCTTGCTCTATGGCTGCTTCCTTAACAAACTTCCCTTCTAGGAACTCATCTCTCTTCCAAGCTTGCTCCATGGTTGCCTTCTTGGCAAACTTCCCATCCTAGGACTCATCTCTCTTCCAAATTTGCTCTATGACTACCTTCTCGACAAACTTCCCATCTTGGGACTAACTATTCTTAGGTGTCTTACTCAAAGGTGCCAGACAACCTAATCGGAAATTCCTACCTTGGTGTTGTACTTGAATTTAGGGTCGGGTCCAATCGAATTGAACCTTATGACATTCAAGCCAAGGTAGACCTAGAATGATATCATAGTGTAGAGGTGCCACTACAAATCTCATACACTCCAAATACTCCTTCCCAATCTTGAAGGTAACAGGATGCGAGGTGCGGAATGCAGAACCCTTTCTACCATCCGCCATCATCAAACTACTTCCAATCACTAGCTTGATAGGAATACCCAATTCCTTTGCTACTTGCATAGACATGCAATTCTCTGAACTTCCAGAATCAACCAAAATCCTACAACCCCTATTAGATATCATACCTTGCAAGTGAAGCAGACTTGCATAGGTCGAGCCTTCAATCCCATTGGAACTAATCAAGCTCCCAGTAGGCGGCTTGAAATCTCCTATTGGGATTCGTCATTTCCTTGATCATTCCGCTCCACAACCTCCACTTGGGCAACTTGTCGAGGTCGTCCATTCTTAAGTGGACATTCAGCAATGTGATGCCCCAACTAGCGACAATAAAAACAACCACCATTTTGTCATAGTTTCTCCTTGTCTGCCATGCCCAGTGGTCTTCATTGAATTACATCAATCTCCATTGGTGCTGGCTCCTCAACTTGTGTGTAGTGTATTGGCAGGTTTTGTGGGGGTCGAGGTCGAGACCAAGTTGTTGCCACCAAGGAATCAAAATGTTTGGCCAACCGCATGGCTTCCTCCAAGTGTTGTGGCTCTTGCATGGTTACCTCTAATTTGGTTCTTTCCTTCAAGCCCCTCACAAATCGATCCAGAGCTTCACCTTCCAAAATATCTGGAATTTGCATGATGGTGTTTTGGAACTGCATGATGTAACTTCTTACATAGCCAATCTGTTTCAACTCTGCCAACTTATCCCGTGCAGCTTGTGTGGCATTTATAGCTTGGAACCAACTGATTATTGCGCTCTTGAATTCTGCCCATGTCAAGATCGGTGCAACCATTTGTTGTTCGGCTGGCTCCACTCAAAATCTCCACTATAGCTTTGCTACTCCATCCAATTGGCTAGAAGCCAAGAGAATCTGTTTTCGCTCATCTTGTAGATTGGTAGCTTTGAAATAACATTCACAGTCAAACACAAAATTCTACACTGCACCCGAGAGATTTTTGCCTTCAAATACCTTGGGTTTAGGGAATCTGATCCAATCTTCTCCTTCTCGAATTGGTACTCTCTCCACCTGCTCTTGTCGCCAAAGATCTCATTCATCCAACAATCGAGTAAAGTGCTCAATTTGTTGTTGCATAGCAAAGATAACATCATGTATTGCCGCCATGGTTGCTCCTCTATCACACCACTCCCAATCTATCTAATTTATTAACACATAGAAACAGCACGTCCACCGTTCTCCATAAGTTACAACCGGAAGCACCAAGGGTTCTTCAAATATGGTGATCATATGCAGAAAATCTTGTCCAAAGTGCGAGGTGATGAACGGTGTGAAACGATGCTTGGGTAGTATTTGGACGTGAAAATCCCAATGGTTAGGTGGAAGTGGATTTGGTGGTCCATAAATTCCATCCATCCCATTCCTGCTCTGATACCAATGTAAAAGACCAAATCCGAGGAGAGAAATAGGAGAATGAAAACTCACATTGGGACACTTGAATGAGGGTAAACTCCAAATGCCTAGCATGAGCTTTGGCTTAGGTATTTATAGGTAGCATACAAGGCCCTTGAGAAGCTTCTCAAGAAGCTTCCTCAAGCCACTTTCTTAGAGTGCAAGCCAAGTTAGCTAGGAAGCTTCTCAAGAAGCTTCCTTCTAGAAGTCGTCTACTTGGCATGCAAGCTAAGCTAGTTGGAAGCTTCTAGAAGCTACTTACTTAAGGTGCAAGCTAAGTTAACCGGGAAGCTTCCCAAGAAGCTTCCTAGATACTTCCAGAATATTCTAGGCTACTTTGTCTTATGTGCTACTTTGTAAGCCAGACTAACTTCGTCGCTAAACTCCACATTGTTACAGATGCCCCCTCATGTGAGTTTCATTCAAGGAGTTATTGAGACCCAAGCAATCCAATTTTGATATGGGATCTTAGACAAGGAGTTGCAATACAAAGTATGTAATGCTATGTTGTTATAGGCTATTTCACCTACTTTGATTGTGGTCTTTAGTTTGGCTGATTGTATTAAGCTCAACATGCTAAAGGAAAGAGTGGTGACATTTGGATTTGGTGGAGAGACCTAATCTACAACTATTACTTCTTCTAGAGTGCAATAGAGTGCACCATGCCATGTTGGCTTCCAAGGGGGCAAAGTGGATAGCCTAGATCTTATGGAGTAAGTGGAACTAGTGCAACTATGCAACTCTTGTGCAACTAGATCCTTACCTTCATTTTTAGGTAAGCAATGGTCAATGATTGGTGGTATTACTTGTTTGACTTGTGATGGACCTCATCACAAGAGAGAGTGCACTAAGGGTAGTAGACATGATACCTCTAGTGCATCATAGCCAACACAAAGACAACGTGACCATTGCCACAAATTTGGTCACACCAATGACCAATGCTTTGACATTCACCCAAAGTTATGAAGTGGTAGGGCTACTATGGCAGGTGGTAGAAAAGCTCTAGGTCATGGAAGACAAGATGGTGGTAGAGGACCCACACTTGGTAGGGGTGCAATACCTGACCTTACTTTTGATATAACCATGGCTACTTGGATTGAGCAGTTGGAACAAAGATTGGCTAACATGGCCATAGCTCAAGGAGATCAGATTTGGATGCTAAGGCTTCCACCTCTTATGTTGGTAATAGAGACATCTTGGACTTTATGCATAGAGTAGTACAAGTAGATGATCAGCCGCAATGACTAGAAGTGTAGTACATGCTCTAGAGCCTAGTGGAGTTGGACTCACAAAGAGGCAAGGCTGGTACACAAGTCAAACTTCCTCAATCTTTCACACTCTTTGAGGCACTACAAATGACATCCATGGCTCCTAAACAACCTATGTAGGTGTGGTAGGTGGTGATGGAGTGCATGATGGACTAGATGCTAGTCAACCACCTACTACTACACAGATTTAGTCTAGCATGATGTTGGGAGCGCCTCAATTGATTATGCACTTCTTGTTATTCTTAACTAGTAATATGTTTACATTGAAAGTTGACCCAACTCTAGTGTTTTGGTTGGCTGTTACACTTTGTGAAAGTAGCAATGATGTGGTTCTTACTTCTAGAGCAAAGGTGGTTGATAGTGGAGCTGACTTGGTTGAGGAGCATGGGATCCACTTAGGAATTAGTGGTTTATGGCAAGCACTAGCAACTAGGTTGGAGGAGTTACCAACCTACCTTAGAGCAAACTCTATTCACACCTAGAGTTGTCTTATTGGATAACCAAAGAGGGATTTTCCATTTGGTATGACCTTTAGGGAAGTTCTATACACCACAAAGGATCTTATTAGATTTTGGTGCACAACCTCTTATGTTGAGGAAGGTTGCAATGGTCTTGAGCTACAAAAGACCAATGTGGACAGGTATCCATTTTAGATCCAAATGTTTCTAGGGGATAGTTCAACATAGTATATCACGTGTGAAGAGCTCATTGTCTAGATTTAGCCCAATCATTTAATTGATAATTCTATGGTGGGAGCTAAGGCCATTGCAAGAGTAGTACATTCATATAATGTGCTAGTTGGTGGAGTTGTGCTATACTCCATGGGTTCAATATTGACTATTGAGAAGATATAGCTTCTTATAGACCAAGTTGGTAGTCAGGTGAGGGATGGATATGTTGCCTACCATTATGGTTTAATAGTGGTAGTCTTGGCTCACTATAATCAAGGACCATAGCATCAGTTTCAACTTTCAATGGTTTTGTTACTTGGCCTGGTGACTTATTGGAGGAGAATGTCCATGTGGAGCATACTCTAGAAGATCACTTAGATTTGGAGTACAAGTGGGATTTTTCCATCCACCTTTGATATTCCATTGTGGAGTTCTAAGAATGCATTGTAGCATCATGCAAATAAATTGGTGCAATTTGCTTGGGGTGGATCCTTTGTACCACCAAGAGACCAATGTGAGGATCCTTCAGAGTCTATTACCTTATCACCTTCGGATACCACAGTCATTGCTTGGCAGTATCTAATAAAGGGAGTTTGTCTATTTGAGTTGTTTGTTGGGATTAGCACTAGGCTAGTTATGATACTACAAGCAACTATACGAGTATAGAGGTACTTGTATGTGAAGAGAGATGACACTTCTAAGCAAGTCTCTTTACATCATGTGGCCTATCAATATCTTAAGTTATTATCAATGTCAACAATCATGGGTTACTAGAAGATCTTACTAATATACATTTCCTTGCTAAGGGCACAAGATTTGGAGAGACATAGTCCCATTCATTTGGTGATTTCTAGATGGCCATGTTATGGACATACTCGTGTTGGCCAAAGTCATGGTCTCTAGGATCCTCATTCTGATGTGTTTTAGGAGATGTTAAATATACTACAATATCTCCAAATTCATCAATCTATTTCTTTATCCTATATTTTGGAGAACGTTCCTTTGATGGCTGATACTTGAAATGTAACACCCATTTGTGTATGTGTGTGGTATTGTGATATTTAGCTTGGTATTATAAGTACTTGAGGATATTATTTATATAGAGATAAAGGATGGTTCCACATTAGTCATGATTAACTAGAGTTAGTCATAGCTAAGATAGAGGGGACCTTACTTTAGAGGAGGTGGAAAAGATGAGCACCACTATTTTGGATTCTAGTGTGTTGACTTAGTATTATTCCTAGGTGTTTGGCTTTGAGGAAAGAGTTGAGAACTCTTGGGCCCGCAAGCCTTTTTGTTTTGGATTCTTCTATAGTCCAAGGATAGCCCATGTGAAGGAATCCTTGACTTAGTGGTTGGGTCAAGATAAGATCACATGGTTAGGGGAATATACCCATGTGAATGGATATTCCTTTCTACTTTTTGACTTTACTTAACTTTTAGCCTAGTAACTTGAGTTACTCCAGTAATTAGTAACTTTGGTGCGTAACTATTTCACAAGTATATAAACAAGGGGTGAGGAAGTACTCATCATCCTTTCATTTTGCAACTATCTCTCTCTCATTGAGTTCTCTAGTGAGCAATTTCTTGAGTCTTGGAGTGTTAGCCTTGGAGGAGTATGATGGAGTTGGGGTTCCTTGCCTTCTTAGTCCATGGTGCGCAACCATAATAGCCATCAGAGGTTCATCTTGAGTGAGAGACAGGTCGGCTCACAGTACACGGGTGGTAATGAGTACTCATCAGGTCTTTTCTTGGATGGGACCTACTATGTTGTTGCATGTTGCCAAAGTGGGATCACAAGCTCATTATCTTTGTCTTTGGTGGATAATCCTCTTACCTAAAGAAGTTCTACAATGTGCTTATGATGGGATTCTACAACTAGATCACCTTATTATTGATGATATTTTGGATGTTGGGCACTAGTCTCAGATGGTGGTAGTGGTTGATAGGTCACCTATTGTAGTGGTGACCTTGTTAGACAACCCAAAACCCACACTTATGAGTTTCCCAAGCTTTTATGCTTTTTGAGAGGGAGGTCTTGGACTTGTTTGGGACTTATAATTATAACAATTGGTGGAGCTCAATGCTAATGAGAGAGAGCGGGCAATGGGTTTTCACATTAAAATTTTCACTATTATAGCAATGTTAGAGGCATCCAAGCATTAGGTGTTAAGTCAAGCTATAGACTTGAATTTTTTGACTTGGATTGTGAGCCTTGGCTTGGCAAAGCAACATAGGATGTGCTTGATAGGCATCACCACTCAAACACTCTTTGATCTTTGTGCCTGAAAAAACAATTCAACCACATGTTGAGGTGATGGATTGAGTGGGTAGGGTATTCTTGAGACACAACCAATGGCTACTAGTGAGAGTGGTCTACTTAGGGTCTATCTAAGTGAGCATGGTCTACTTGGGTTACACCCTTGGTCTAATTGGGATGCAACTAGAGGTTATATGTAGCTGCAAGCTACATATACCCTCTAGTAGCCATATGCCATATGTAGCTTGCAGCTAGAGTAGAAGGAGTTTTCCGCACTAAGGTTGGGAAGTCTAGTGGTTGGGAGCATGACATTACTACTCTCAAGGGCCCAATGTAGCAGTCAATCAATATATCTTCCACTCCTACATTAGTTATAGAGAATAACTTGGGAGCCAAAGATTAGACCCAAGCTTATAAGAGGGGAAAGACAAAGAGTTTGGAGGTTCTTGAGGATCTACACAAGTTGTTTTACCTTCATTATGAAGGATTTGGGTGCTCTAAAAGGACTTGGTAGTTTAATTGAGCATACTAGTGATACATTAGTTTTTCAACCTCCCTATTAGTTTTTCAACCTCCCTATAGATATAGTGACATGGAGAGAGCATTGATTTAGAGTCGGAGTACAGACCTTTTTGAGGCTAGTTTGGTGGAGATTTCACATAGAAAGTATGCTTTAGCTATAATGATTCAAGCCAAGAAGGATATGAATGGCAACTACACAAATAGGCAAATATGTGGAGATTACCATCTTATCAACCAATAGACTAGGGTTGATTGGTATGCCTTGCCTACACCAGAAGAGATTTTTGATGCAATAGGGCATGCAAAGATCTTTAGTACTTTGGATCTTTGAGTAAGATATCATCAATTTATAATCAAGGAGGAGTACAAGTCCAAGACATCATTTTGGGCTATTGATCCTCATTGCAAGGATATATTATATCAATAGAGGTTCTTACCATTTGGGTTAAAGAACACCTGCCAAGTTCCAAAGGGTCATGGACAAGATCCTAGTAGGATTGGATTTGCTTAGTGTTATATTGATGGTTTTTGGTCTATAATACTATTGTGGAGGAGCATGAAAGACATTTGTTGGAGGTATTAGAGAGGTTGAGATCTCATGGATGCAAATTACATCTTACAAAGTGTAGATTTTTCCATAATTAGGTTGAGTATTCGGGTCACACTATCTACCTTGGAAGACTTGGTGTTTAGCAAACCAAGGTGGAAGCTATTGTGTGTATTCTTAGGCCTACAAATGTGATCAAAGTGTAATCATCCCTTGGGTTGGTGAACCTCTATTGCTGATATGTTAGCGCATTCAATGCCATTGCCATGGCCTTGACAAAGCTGACCAAGCTTACACATGAGTGGTGTTGGGAGATAGCAAGAGAGAACTTTTATAGAGCTCAAGGAGAGGTTGAAATTTGCTCCTATACTTAGGAGACTGATCAAAGGACAACCATTCTAGCTTCATACTGATTGGAATTACATTGGTGCTTGGAGCAATGCTCACCCAATAGGATGATGAGGGTAAGGATTTTATGGTGGCCTTTGCTGGTCGTTCCAACAATTCATTAGAGGCAAAGTATAGTTCATATGAGAGAGAGTGTTTGGCAACAATATGAGAAATAGCAGATTTTTATGTTACCTATTTGGTCACCCCTTCACTCTTATCATTGATCATCAACCACTAAAGTGGTTGTTGGAGTCCAACAAGGTTTTAGGAAAGCTTGCATAATGAGCTCTATGAGAGTATGATTTCATAGTTATTCATAAACCTAGAGTGGTGAATCATGATGTAGATGGGTTGAATAGAAACCCCATGTCCTAGCCAGTAGGATCAAACTAGAGCACATTGGCATGGTGAGACAGATGAGGAGATAGTGCCAAGTTTGCAAACATCTACCTTTTTATGTATATTTTTTGAGGCTTTGGTGATATCTCTCTTATCACATATCAGAGTAATTATTGAGATCATAGATCCAAAGGGTAGAGATATTGGTACAGTTCAATGAGACATTCATGATGATGTCTTAATGATGGATTATCTTCACATTGGTGTTGTGGGTGGCATAGTTGGTGCCAAGGAGAGAGACAATGTTCTTTAGAAAGACAATACATTTAGATTGGTGGGTAGACACCTTCTTTGTGTATGAGAGGTTGTTAGAGTGCAAGTAGTACCACTTCCACCTTAGAGACCACAATTGGTATGTCATGCTCATGAGGAGCTAGGACATTTTGGAGTAAAGCATACATATAGCTTACTCCAAAGTCATTATTGGTGGCATGGTATGCAGACCAATATATAGTAGTTTGTTGCTAGATGTGTGGTTTGTAACCAAGTTAGAGCATCATTTAATGTTCTTATGTCATAATTACACCCATTACTTATCATGGGATTGGGTTACTAGTGGAGTTTAGACTTTGCTTAACCTTTACCATTGATTTTGAGACATCATCTATATGTTGTGGTTATGGTGGATCACTTCTCCAAGTGGATTGAGTTGGTGGCACTTCTTGACAAGTCCAATGAAAAGATAGCTTATTTGTTCTTGGATTGGGTTCTTAGTCATTTTGGTGCACCAAGTGAGGTTTTGATTGATCAAAATACAAAGTTCTTGGGGGAGTTTTGGGTCTTGTGTGACAAGGCCTTGACTAATCATCATATTACCTCTTGAGATCACCCATAGGAAAATAGCTTAGCAAAGAGAGTGGTTCAAACAATGAAGAAAGGATAGCATAAGTATGGTTTGCAAAGATGTCACTTATGAGATTGGGATTTCTAGTTACCTTGGTTGGCCATGGGCTATCAATTTAGCGGGAAACCTCCTTAGCATCCTTCTCTCCTTACTTTTTACTCTATGGATGAGATCTAAATTTACTTGCAACCATTTATCATGATGTTATTGTAATTTTGGACTTGGATGATCTAGATGTATGAGTGAGTGCATGTTCTCAATGGGCAAAGATCTTTTGAGAGAGTGATTTTGATGGACTTTGAGAACTTAGTAATTGCTCAACATATGGATACCTTGTGCTATGTTACTTTTCAAGAAGGAGGTTATAGATCCTTGATCCATTGATTTCATTCAGGTGATTATATATATCTATAGCATATTACACCAACAACACTTGATGTTACTACATGCCGCACTACCTTGAGAGTGCGTGAGGTTTAACCTTTTAGAGTTCTCGTGTTGGAAGGATATGATGGTGTTGTTTGGAAAGACCATGTGCACAATTGTGTGCCATGCCACCTCCCAAACATTGATGGCACTATAGACCCAAGCTTAGCACTTGTAGGTGCAAGCTTATGGTGTATGTTATGTGACTCTTCTAGTGGAACTGCTACTATGTTTATGTGTGAGAGTTGTTTGAGAAGATAGCATATTGCATGTTTAACTTCTCCACTCACAGTGGTTCCTCAATGACAATGGTTATGTCCTAGATGTACTTGAACCATAACTAGTTCACTCTTTATGTGGTATAGATTGTAGACAAGTGACTAATCATAAGGCTTGATAGCACCCAGACTCTTGACCTTAGCCCACCAAAGGGCATATCACATACTTGGAGTAGATGGCTATTTGGAGTTAGAGTGACCTAACCACTAGCTAAGGGGAAGATTGTGGCACTTTACAATTCATGTATAACTAATGTGTGATTTGTGCTTCTATAATGTATGATATTGACAACGATGTATGTTGTGTAACAATGTATATATGCATGACAACTATCACAACATTTGTAGTGTACTTTACCTTTTATGCACTTATACTCTAGTAGTTTTCAAAGATCAAATGCAATGGATGTTAGTGGGTTATTAGATCAATATGTGTCATTGTTCTTGGATGACATTTTAATTTATAATAAGCTATAGGCAAAATAAAAGAACCATATATAAGAGGTCTTGAGATTACTACAACAATAGAAATCCTATTACAAGAAATCCAAGTGTGCCAATGAAAAGAAGAAATTTGCCTTCTTGGGCCATAAGGTTAACACTCAAGAGATTTAGATGGAAGAAGACACAATCAATGTAATTATCAATTATCCTTCTCCTAAAGATAGTTTAGAAGTGTGGGGATTTTATGGACTAGTGAGCTTTTACCAACAATTCATGTACTATTACGCTAATGTGGTTGCACCATTTACGGATCTCTTCAAAAGGGTAACAAGTTTTGAGTGGACCATGGAGTAAGAAGAAGTTATTCAAAAATCTTGAGGAGTGTCCTCAAGACCTATCTTCCAATCATATGATCATTAATTATTGTGTGTGGTTGATTTTGATGCTCTTAACCTGCAATTGGAGTTGTGCTACAAATTAATTCCAAGGTGGATTACATCCCTTTGTATCTTAAGGGCTAAACTAAATAGAAAATAACTATTCTATTGAAGAAAAAAAAACTTGCAATGGTATATATAACAAAGATGTGGAGAAATATTGCTTAAGGAAATAAAGGATAATGCATACCAATCAAAATCCTTATTCCATACCTACATTTGAGACATATGAAGAGTAAGCATCATTGGTGAAAGGATCAACTACAATTGTATGATATCAAGCTTGAGTGCAAACAAGAAAATTTCCATTTCATTCTTAATTTCTTGGCATAATAACTTGATTTGAAGATTCTATCTAAATCTCATAACAATGGCAATTCACATAGTGTCAAATGACTTAAAGGTTTAGATAGAGCTCAAGATTACTTTATAATAGGGTATCTTCTTTCACCTTATGCAAATTTTCCTTGCAATACATGACAAGGGTTACAATACATTTTCTTTCAAGGATTGCCTTCTATTTTGCAAGAACAAAATCTACATTCCAACTTTGATGAATCTAGGACTTCTTTTATTTCAAGAATTGAATGACCTACAAATTTTGTTGCATGAGTATAGATAAGATATTAAGTACCCTACAACATTGATGGTGGTAGCCAAACATGGCACAATGGTTTGAGAGCTTATCCAATCTTATAGGAGTCGCCCACACAACAAGATAAGTAACCAAAAACCGAGTTGACTACTTCAACTGCTATCAATTAAATCTACCCAATGGAAACATAAAAATTTAGACCTCATTACATCCTTACCAAAGAGAGACCAAGGCGACATAGTAATTGTGGTATTTGCCAGTAAGCTTAGCAAGTAGATTCACTTGGCACCCATCGTGAATAGAGTAGATGTTCCAACATAAGCTCAAGTTTTAAATTTTATATTATATTAAAATATTCAAACATCACAAGATGCCAAAGGTCCTCATCTCTAATCATGATGCTCAATCCATTGCTAAATTTAAGCAAGCACTTTTCAAGATACTCAACACCAAGATTGCATTGTTTATAGCTATCACACTCAAATTGATGGGCAAATGGAACAAGTAAAATGCACCTTCAAAGATATACTACATGCTTTTGTTAACATTCACTACAAAAATTAGATTACTTGTCTTGCAACTACCAAAGTTTCCTATAATAATTCCAAGCAAGCAAGTATTGGATTCTTTCTCTCTTCTTTTTGTGCAAGATTCACTCATTCTAGATTCTTTTCTGACTGCACTACCGTCTCATGTTCCTCATACTTCCACCTTCTTATCCATGTTAATTGCATTTATACACCAAGCTAAATCTCATCTTCTTGTTGCTCAAAATTAGCAAAAGCAATATGATGATAGACATGGTGATATAACATTTCAAGTAGGTGATAAGGTTATGCTTTCCTTTAGTAAATTTCTTCTCCCTATTGACACCCAAGTTTGTAAACTTGATCCAAATTAGATAGATCCATTTGATATCATTCAGATCATTTCTCTTGTTGCTTATAAACTTACACTTCCTAGTCATATGAAGATTCATCATATTTTCTATGTCTTGAAGTCAAACCCCTTTTTTTCTAACCCATCTTCTTTTCCTACTTGTATACAAACTCTTCCTCCTCCCATCTTTTTTAATGACCGTAAAGAATAAAAATTCAATTTTATTATTGCACAAAGACATCTAACTTGACTATTAAAAACAAATAAATATAAGATCCATTGAATAGGGTATTCCTTTCACAATACCACATTGGAACTTATCTCTCATCTCAAAATGCTCAAGCAACCATACAAGAGTTCAAAGATAATATAATGACAAGGATATCACCAACTAGTGGTGGAGGAATATTTAGTAATATCAAGTTAGTAGAAGCCAAGTCTAACTAAAAGAATATTAGAACTACCATATATCTTAGACTTCTAAGAATGTTCAAGGAGCATCTAAAGAGCTTCTTGGTGAGAAGCTTTTAGAAACTTCCAAAGGATTGAGTAGCTTGTAGGTTAAGTAAACTGCTAGCTTAGCTTGTACTCCAAGAAAAATGACTTCTTGGATGTTGGACTACAATTAGGAAACTTTTTTGGAACCTTCCTTTGGAGTCTTGTGCTTAGTTTACCTATAAATACCAAATTTTAAGCTCAGCCTAAGCATGCATAATTTCCCCTAGTTGAAAATATATTTGTTGAGCTTACATTCTCATATTTCTCTCCTTGGTCTTTTATAAGACCTAAGAAATCATAGAGCATACTCCAATGCACCTTGCAACATCTAATTGCACACTACTATAGGGATTGAGTGAATAAATCAATGAACACTTCTCCATCATATAAGTCCACATTTCTATTGCAAAATTTTTTTTATTCATCTTAGGAGTATAATTCTCTTGGATTGCACATTGAATGCAAAACAATTTTGTATAACCTTTAGTCTAGTTTCCTCGTTCATGCTCTAGGTCTACTACTTCAAAATTTGTGTCCAATTCATCTACAAAATCCCATCTTCTTTTAACGATATATCAAATCTAATTTAAAAAGTTGTGTAAAATTGCATAAGTGAAAATTCATCTTAAGAGATATGAATTGCTCCTTCTATTATTTATTTTCACTCTTAACTCCCTTAATGTATATCATCTAGCATTTAAATTTCCTATACAATTTTTGTTGAGCATATAGGCTTTGAGCAACATATTTGTTGAAGTCTTGCTTATCTTATGTGTAGTCTTGTTTGAGCAAGCCATAACGTCTCTCATCCAAATATATCTAGAATCCCAAATCAAATACTAAATTGATATCAAAATACCAATCAAAATAGTAACATACTCCTTTGCTATTCAACTTTGGTTACAAGGGAGATTTCTTCAATCATGTCATATTGGAACATGATCTTGGCATTCTTGCATATAACTCTTCAACAAACTAAACTCCAAAATTTTACTCTACAAAATAAACTCCCAACATTTTAAAGAAGCCCTTACCTCCAACAAAATGAGTTATCCTTTGCTTGTCATTATAGACCACTTGACTAAACCTTTCCTATTAAAATAAATTTTCTCCGTTGATTGTTGGTCATTATGCTAAAGAGAAGAGTGATTTATCCACTAATCACAAGCACCCAATAAATCATTTCTGATCAAGACAAAAGAAATCCTTGCTCTCCCTTTCTTATTTAGCCGCTCCATTTTCCTTTTTGAGATTGAATAAAATTGCAGTTATGACTTTGTTTGTAAAATTCATAGTGTATCTTCCACCGATTCCCTAAATATTCAACCCCTTTACTATGCACACTCTATTTCTATTGTGCACAAATCTATTGCAAGTTGGATCCAACAGGATTTGAAATTTTTTTTAGATCCTTCTAAACAGTGGATGTTTCTTTATGATAGTTACTAATGCATGAAAGGAGGAAATGTACATCTGGATGAGTTGTCTAAAAGATATAGGATCAAAAAAAAAAAATTTGAATGAACTCAATACTACAAGGATATAAATTCTCTCTTGGAAAAATCTCTTGTTGTTAACAAACTGCCACCACCTTAATAAGTGGATCCCAATATCATTGTCTTTGTCTCCACTCCACTCATCCGTTTACCCTTTCATACTCAATTTCTTTCTCCACTGAAATTCTTGTGCTGCTCAGCATGTACCTTACAATTTCTCTCATGAGTTGAAAGTGAGTATCAATATGTGGAATCTCTCCCATTGATAGGAAAATAAAAGATATACCAATTTCACCCAAAAAATTTTATGATCGAGAAATGTGAGCACAGAGTGTGATTGAAAAATATCTATAGAAATGTATATCCTGGTCGAGGTTATCCTTTAATGCTTTAGAAAAAGAACAGACGGAGACTACTTAACATAAGAACCATAGACACTGGAAGTAGATCCAGATTTCCATCTTCCATTTCAGCTTTCTTGATCGGGTTTCTATCTTATCCGATCTCAGGCCTAGGGGCAAGCTAGTAGATAATCTGCATGAAATCAATAGCTACATTGACAATAAGGATGATGTTCATGAGTGCAGATTAAGCTTTCTAGCGTAGGTTGTCGGTACTTAGATTGATGATTCAGTAAAGAAAATTTTCCCTAAATGCCGTAGAGAACGTGTACTAACATGTACATTTTATATATACCATAACTGACGTGAGATTCTAGAGTAAAGACAAGATTGTTGCATTTCCCATCTCAGGAGACTCCCAAAAGCTTTGATTTCACACAATAATTCTCCAGCTTCGTACATGTTAGTCGATTTACTTACTATAGGATCTGGCTTACGTTTGTCATGAATAGCGTGCACTTTATTCTGGGTGAATGAGTTTGAGTTGATGAATAGTGCTCAATGCTATTTCATCTGTTTCTAAAGTTTCAAATGTGGTAAATGTGTCCATAGAATGGCAGAAACTTCAAGTGCACTACTACTCGAACGGGGGGAAACTGGAGCTAAATTCGACTAACCGAGTTGAACTACAAATGCGTACGGTCGCTTCCAGAAACCAGAGTATATTAACGTTGTCCGCAAAGTCGAAATATTGACGTTAAACTCGCAGCGAAGGGTAATTATACCACACGTGTTTGGCCTCTATACTGCGAGTTGTGCCAAACTCACAAACACCTCGAAACTAGGCTCTTGTGAATTTACAACTAGTTTGTGCGCGTAGTTTAGAGTAAACTACTCATCCAGATCAGGCTTATCGTGGCTGTCCGCACTTTAAATCTACCATTAAATGTCATCATATTCTCTTAACATACCCATAGCGACTCAGTTTAGCCACAGTTTAATCTCAGAATCTGACATGAAACTTAACGTCACGTCAGTCGATCGCGAGTTTCATAAAAACTCACCTTTGCTTCACCCGGACAACGTTATTATATGAGGATTATGGAACGAGCTTCTGAGTCAGGACCAAGTGCTCATCTCTGACGAGTCACATCTCTGCACATGATCGATGAGTAGTGAGTGAACTATTCAGAAATAACAAATTTATATAGACAACTCTCCCTCATGATCGGAACACAACGATTCGATCTGCTTCCTATCATTTGTTTTGATTACTGACTACAAGTTCAGCGTCAAATTGCTCCAGGCATATTATGTACATTTTAGCATATGTCGGATCTAGACTTATAAGTCAAGTAATGTCTTTCCATCCTTCTTGTTATCGTCTTCTGCGTGTTGCCTTTCTCCAGTCAAAGAACTAGAGAAGTACACCTGTTTGTCAACATACGCATCTTAGATGAAGTCATATATTAGTAACACTATATATCTGACACTAATTGAGTTGATGTCTGCGAAATATTCTCGTACTCTTAACAAATAGTTGTATATGCATTTTCCAGTTCCTTGACCCTCCGTACATTGAAAAGATAACGTAGTTGTTCGATCTGTTTGACTTCATATACTTTCACGTTCTTCTTCCCATGCCAGAACAGAGCCATTTGTAGATGGTCCCACAAATCAGATCCTACTTTTAGGCCTTCACTACTGTCGTCGAGTAAAGAAATATAAAAGTTACACTATGTGCTTCCACAGTGTTGATCTTGCTTGACTACAGTAGCTCAATAGACGGCAAATGAGCAATATTTTCGTATTACCATTAAAGGTTTTCTTGTCATCGCCTATAGTAGGAAGTGTTGTTACGATGGTATTGGCCATCTGAATGATGGCGACGATCAGCACAGTATTTCAGGGTATATCATTGGCAAGTTCTACCTACATATGCGCTGCCACGTAGTAAAGCAAGACGTAGGTCGAAATGCCAAGTGTATGGTAGTTGTCAACTTTCCATGCATGTGAAGACTCTGAGCTGTTTGATATGAGCAGAATATGAATTTGTTTTACAGTGAAAGAGCAGAACTCAAGCAGAAATTCTCACGAGATGTGCGCAACCCTATGGTCACTTCATTTACGACTGTACAACAAGAAATCCATTGCAACTGGTCTTAGAAAATGATAGTCCATTGACATTTGTATAATTAAACAAGTCCATATGAAAATTTGTGACGGAGCGGATCCTGTGCAGATCCTTGGTGAGATCCTCCTCAAGCAGGTAGATCGTGAAAACGGCAAAAGATGTCCGTACACATTCGAGAATCGAAGAACGTCAAAGTCTTCAAAGGTCTCCTCCATTTTTCACATCTTTGGAGAGTTAAGGACGCGACTTCATGCATGTCGTTGTTCTTACTAAAGTGATTGTGAGTTAAATTACATTCAATCGCTCACATCTTCAGTATATAAACAAGATCAGCAGCTAGAGATATCAGACAAACAAGCACTAGCAGTGGAGCTCAATCTATACCTATATGGCATATATAGTCTACAATGGCTCCTCAACTGAAAATCTCGTTCTTCAAGGTCGTTGTTTTGATCTGCGCATTGATTCCACAATTTGAGATAACAGGTGGGTTAAAATTCAACTAGACATCCTTTCAAGTAGCAGTTTCGCTGTCAAATCTCGTAATTCTGACAAGAGTGTGAATTCTTACTTGTCTCTGTTTGATCCCACCTGATCCTCACGACAAAATCAGGAGCAGCTGTAGCCTCGAGTTGTACGAGAACTCATCGTGTACTTGACTTCTGAACATGGATATGTTCCGAAATCAAAGCAAGAATGTACGCGGGGCCCAGCTGCTTGATATTCTCTAACTACATCCAATAGTGACAGAATGAGTACGTGTATTGACTATTTTACACTCTCTAGGTGTATTGACTATTTTACACTATCTAGGTGTAAAGACTACTTTACTCAAAATGAGCAGGTATTGACTATTTTGATCTCTCTAGGTGTATTGATTATTTTACTCCAAATGAGTAGACATATTGACTATTTTACTCTCTTTGTACCCGCTTAGGACTAGGTATTGGAAAGAGAAGAGTTTTAGAAGAAGCAATGCAGCTTCGTTCTAGCTTAACCACACCCTTCGCTTAAGATAAATATGTCCTACCGTTTCATTATTAATATCAGTTCAACCACAGTGAGCTTGCTCTTATACCTCTTCCTCTCCATTTTCTCAATATCAGTTCAAAAGCAGTGAGCTTGTTCTTATAACTTCTTATAACTCTCTTTCTCCCCATTTTCTCAATTCAGGCCATACTTGACAAACAGTTAGATAGTGCAAAGGTCCCCTGATATTGTTCACGATGTCTGCAGCTGCCGCGATTGGAATTTGTTACGGGGAGGACGCCGATAATCTTCCCGCTCCGTCGACAGTTGTTCAGAAATTTAAGAGTCTTGGTATCAAGCGAGTGCGTCTCTACCACACATACAAGGCCACCCTTCAAGCTTTTGCTAACTCTGGCATCGACCTCACAGTTGGCATCACCAATGATGATTTCCCGTCAAGCCTAGCAGACGTACGTGCAGCGAAGAAATGGATCGATGGGAACATTTTACTATACCTTTCGAGCAATATCAAAGCTATTACTGTAGGGAACGAGGTGCTGACAGGAACAAGCCAGGCCCAGAAAGATGCACTGCTACCTTGTATGAAAAATTTGTATAGTGCTTTACAGCAGGATCAGCGAACAGGCGGCATAAAAGTAAATCATGCACATGCTTTCCACATCACTAAGAACACTTACCCTCCTTCAGCAGGAGAATTCATAGACCCTGCAACAATTCGAGCGCTTACAGCTTTCTTGTCTTCAACTAAATCTCCTTTCTTGATCAACGTCTACCCTTATTTTACCTATCAACCTGCTAATGGTGCAGTGACGTTGCAACAAGCTGTTCTGAACAGATTTTCGCCAGGAAATGTCGACAAAGGTCGGACTTACGACAACCTGCTTTTTCAGCAAGTAGATGCTGTATATGCAGCACTGGGAAAGATTGGTCAAGGAGGGATGCACATTACAATCGGGGAGATTGGCTGGCCCTCTGCTGGTGGTAATGGTGCCACCGTAGACAACGCTCGGACTCATAACCAAAACGTCGTAGACCTTGTGAAACAAGGAACTCCCTTGCACCCAACCCGGAAAATTGATGCTTATCTTTTCGCCATGTTCAATGAAAACAACAAGAGCGACCCAGCCTTTGAGAAGAACTTTGGATTGTACCGTCCAAATCTCACCCCGGTGTACAAGATCGTCTACTGAGAAAGCTACCGCAAAGGCAACCCATCTTCGCCGGTGGTGGTTCTAGCATCGAGTGCTGAGAGAGCGATCGCAACGCAACCAACTGTCACTTGTGGACCTAGCTAGGACAACAGGTGCACATTAGAGTTTTCATTATTTAGAGATAAGTTCTAGTTCCTATTAAGTTGTGTCAAAACATATTAATCACTAGATTGATCAATCTTTGGTCAACTTGATCATTCGACTCTTCTGAGTTGTGAGTAGTAGGCATTGGATCTAGAGAAGGAGTTGATGATGTGAAGTGTGAGATTGGTCTAGCTTCACTAGCTAATCCTTATTTTCACCTTAGTTTATAATCACATAGACGTAGAGAGAGTGAAAGTTTCATAAGAGTTGAGTTTATAATTAGAAAAGTTTTAAGTTCAACTTTATATCTCTTGGGGGAACAAATAAAATAACTGTTTGACAGTAAAATTGTGTTGACAATAAGTAGTCCATGATCAATTCTCACCCCATGTCAGCCAAATCATAGTTTTTTTCAATTGCCAAATCCACGTAAACGTTCAGACGATTTTTGGAGTAGATAACAACGTCTGCTCTTTGAAAGAATTGTGTCCATTCATCGGAAGAAGGGGAATCTCCGGAAATACATTTCACATCCTTGTCCTCAGCAGTTGGCGGTCGTGAGGTTTCTGAACTATTGCTTTTGAAGTCCATATACATCTCACGGTTCTCGAAATCAGCACTCATTTCTCTTGGAACTTCTAAATCTGTAACACCGCTGTGTCTGGGAGAGTCGCTACTGACTTCATAACAAATCATCAATTTGCCATCCTTCTCCCAGAAATCCTCACGATAATTCTCGCCGGGGATTCCTCGGTAACTTCCATCATGATCATCCAGAACTTCACTTCCGAACTCATAATCTGGTAATGGAGCTCCCCAAAACCTGTGTTTTCAAGAGCTTTTCTCTCCGGTATATATGAAGATCTCGAATCCAGAGTCCATTACAGCTATTAGCTGTCCAAAGTCAAAAGGAGTTGTTGGCAACCCTCCTGGACCTGTGTTTACAAAAGCTTGTCTCTCCGGGATGTGATGTATACGACGATTACCAGATCCAGAGTCGAGGACAGCAGCGGGTACCTCGGTACTTACTCCTTGTGTCATCTCAGAATTTAGTATATTTTCCACGCTTATCAGCCTGTCATTCTTCCCATAACCTGTAAAGGCCTGATTCTTGTAAGCAAGAAGAACGAGAAATAGTTTCTTGGCAGGTATCATCCTTACCTTCGAGCGCCACCTTATGGCTAACATTTGCCAGAAGCTCTTCTAACCGCGTTGTACCAGTGGGCCCCTCGGTTAGAATCTCCTGTATGTAATCGAAGTCCATACCATCTGCTTCATTCGTCATCTGGAGCTCCTTAATCTTTTCGCTGTCATTCATCAGTTCTATCAACACTAGAGACTTCTTCATCACTTCCAAAAAGTGGCCGGAACCTTCTGTGGGAGTTGTAATATCGCAGAATCTGATAGTTTGGATCGTCCGGATCTTCTTGATAGTAGATCAAGGATTCAACGCACTTCCAAAGTTGAAAATAGATGAACTCAAATTCCCTTCTAGATTACTTCCAATTTCTATCTTATGCGTGCAAGACGCCTTTTCTCGCCTCGCTCCTGCGATTTCTCCAAGCTTAATGATCACAGAACCTAGGCTTTTCTGTTCACATTTCCTGGTCCGGAATGTCTCATATTTGCAGTCCAACTGAAGTCAAGGGCAAACAGTCTGCCAGTGTCAGTGCAGAAAATGAAACATTCTCCAAGTTGTCTACTCATATTAAGCTACGACAGAGGGATCACTGCATCCATGTACAATGACAGTGCATGGAATCTTATCTTGTTTAGCCCAGCTCAGGTAAGTTCTGTTGAGGTCCAGACTTAAAGATGTACACATATTTTTCAAGTGTAACAGGTTCAGAGTAACAACTGCTTCCAAAATTTAGAAGAGGATGTGGAAGCATTTAAAGTTTGGTTTCTCGGGGCTTTGCAGGCTACTTTTCTTCCTTCCATTTCTGATGTGTAAAAGACTTCCCATCTGCATCTTCACTATCTGCATTGCCAAGTGATTTGACTCATCGTTTCGGCTCATTATATCTCTCGTTACCTTGAAGAATCTGAGCACGTTTATCTCCCCCGCTTTCACACTTCCAAATCCACTGTACACTACGTTCGCGAAGGAACCGTTTTCTTCATCTACTGTTTCGACGAGGAGGTATGACGATGGAAGAGAAACCGGTGCGGGTATCCTAGTTCCTCCAGAAAGTGACGATTAGATAGTGGCAAGCGTCGGATGTGCCGCCATGGCAGCGATATTCAATGTTTTTAAGTCGTCACCAAAAACCCCCGACTCTGGTGCTGAGGAATCGAATGCCCCGTCATCAGCACCACCACTTCCCCAAAATGCTATTTCCGCCTACTTCGCCAACCTTGCTGAAGGCATAGTCAACATTCCTCCTTACCTTGGCAAAGGACGAGTATGGCAAGTTTGTAAGTTTCGAGACAAAGAAGGCCTCTTAGGGGAAATAATCGACTTGAAAGATGCACTCGATAAAACCGAAATCCATCTCAGCGAGCACAGACATGAGTACCTGAGACGTCTTGCGGAGAATAGGTAAATGAAAACGCCCTTCCTTCTCTCCTTTTCTAAGCGTGTCACCGTTCTGAAATTCCTCATCAATTTAACGCCTCTTTCTTCCAATTGATCTCAGTGGACCCAGGAATGACTTCTCACCGAGGGCAGACTGTAGGTGACAGGCAGTCGAGAAAGTAATTTGTTAATTTTTATAGAATGTGACATGAGTGTGACTGACGACTGAAGCATTATGTCTGCCTGATCTGGTGACACCTGCTTTCGGATGTCATTTATTTTGTCCAAGCGCGTTAAGTCGTTTCCAGTATATAGAGGGGCAATCAGACCTACTGCCATATTTTGATGATTGCGAGGATTCATTTATTTGTGGTGTTTCCTCCATTGCCCAATTTTTTCTCAATTTCTTCTGTCACACCTAAGATTTCTGACCTGAGGGTTTAACAATTCTCGTCCACGCGTTAATCATACTTAACTTTTCTATTAGGTTGAGAATTATTGTTCTTACGTTTTCCTTACTACTACAGATTAACATTTCGGAAAACGTAATATTGAAATCATCGTGAAGAATCTCTACCTGCCACGCATTGAACTTCGCTTGGTTAAAGTCTATAAAATGAGGCCTCTGGCAGCCAACTCGACAAAATTTATTTTTTTTCGTTCCCACCTTCTCTGAAAGTCTTGATGAGTGAAACCAATCAAGGGATGAGATCGTTGAATTCCGATTCTACAGCTTGCTTACGAATAAATTTTCGACGTTTGAGGACCTTTATCCAAGGTGGATGCGAGGAATGAGCAGGAGGATAGCTTTAATATAAACGGATGTCATGAAAGACGAATTCGGCTCAAATCTCAAAGGAAAAGACGAACTTTGATGCAAATAATGATCGAAATTGCATCAGAATATCGTATGCTTTAGTTCCATGACTAGTTATATTGTTCCTGGCACCTCCTCCGCATTCCCTTGATTTTCTCAGTGAACAGAATACCTGGATGAAAGCCAATGTCACCTCATCCAGATGACTCTGGCTTTCATTCGCAGCTTCATGGGTATCGCTCTCGTTTTACTTGCTGCTCTTCGGGCTTTGGGCTTTTGGCTTTGGGCTTTGGGCTTTGCATTCGTTCTTGTTCCCTTTTGGTAGAGTGCGATCTTACTCTCATTTCTTTCGTCCAAATAGATGTGTTGTTGCTGAGAAAATCCACCCGTTCTAGCTTTAGTTTTCATTCTCGGCAACAGTAACTCTGCTCATTGTTTTAATGCGGGCTTAGCAGACAAAACCAACCGACGAGTCCACATTAAACAAATTCCGGCTCGATCAAGCTTCACATGCCTTCAACTCCCACGCATAGGAACTTCCTTATACTCATTTCCAACAGGGACCAACACACAGGGAGCTTATCACTCACATACATGGACTTGTTTTACCGAAGTCATACCTGCATCGTTACTTGCAAACAGCTGAAATATCTGATCCGTAAGTCGGAGTACAGCATGAACTCGTTGCTGCGCAGCAGTGCATCCACCGTGATAGCCAAAACAGGGATGCTATGACGTGAGCGCTGTTTTCAGTTCCCTCGTATTTGCCTCGAATTGACAGAGGATCGAAATTTTGCTGGGCAATTTATCTCATCTGAGCGTACACCCCGTGCAGAAAATTGGAAAGGCGGGTTGAAGAGTTGGAACAGCGGGGAAATTTTGATGCTCCCCGTAGTGGGGGCGTTTGTCGATTGGAGGCCAGAGAGAAAGGCAAGCCGCTCTCGCGCTGTTAGCCTACTGCATATTATTAGCGGACTTTCCATTCTGTAACACCTTCCAGCATTTAATCGTGATAACGTATGTTCTCGAGGTTTAGTTACTTGATCCATGCCTACGCATTACAAGAAACAAAATCTAGCTAAACTTGTGGCATTCATACCCTGCTCAAGCGAACGTCGTAAGTGAATGTGCAATTCGTTTTCCAGGAGATGAGATAAGTAGAGAGAGCTTCTAAAACGTGCTTCTGACATGTAGTCGTGAGGACCCAGACACTAACTACTGTAGTCCACCGAGCAAAGCTGGAAACTGTTTGTCAACACAGCTGACTTGAGGAAACGGATCACCGCAGGTTTGGTGACGCAGTTGAGTTTGTTGAGTGACACTATTGCTGCTCGGAAGCATGGCGAGCTTTATGAGCTTTCTAGAGACCTGTGTGCAACGAAAACAAGAGTAAGGAAACCACGAGTGTGATTTCCAGTGTTGCCTGACTTGAAAAACAGGCGCTGGAAACGCCAAAGAAAACAACGGTGAATCCTTGATGAATCCTTTTTCACTTCGTCGCAGGAAACTGAGGTGCAACGAGATACCTATGCTGCTGAGATCGGAAGATTGAGGATGGTCCTAAACCACCTGAAAATGCTATACGCACAAGCTCAAGAGGAAAACAACGACTATCTAATGTGCCAAAGGCGGGCCAACAAGCTTGAAGAGACGAACCCAAAACTTCAGAAAACTGTTGAAGTGAGCATCAACATGGCCTCCTACACACAGTGTTCCTCCGTTTAAAATATATGTTTGAGACTCACTTTTCTTAGTGCAATCAGAAGTGTGGACTGTATGGGCGGGCAGAAATCGAATGCTAAGACTACAGTTGGTTAAACAATGTAAACTCTAAAGCCGGCGATGTCACTGCACGGAAAAGAGGCAGCAAAACGAGTATTCCAAAACGATGTCGTTTTTGTTCGCTGAATTGTCAAGTACCGTTGTAAGATTCTGTCACATGATCAGGTTGGAGAACTCGCCTGACTATCTCAGATCTTAGTGCCCGCCTTTAAAAGTGGGTCAAAGTCTACCAACTTTTAGGAACTTTTGTGCTAAGCTTAAATCTCAGCCCCTACACTCAAAGTCACGGATGAGTGCAGAAATCTGATGAACGGATAACATTCTCTTCCAAGACTTCCAATTCCACAGAAAAGAGATATAGTGTGTTATGAAGGTGTCTAGAGCATGCTCTCTCAACCATTGAATCGCCTGACAAGTACCCGGTAGACACTTCCAGCGTGAGTCACAATTCTTGAGAAAGAGTGCGGATCCTAAACTTGGCCTGTTGATACTGTTTTTCGGCCTCAGAACTTAAAAGCCAGCGTTAAAAAGGCTTCCGAGGACATTAAAAGCTCCAAAATCAAAGGGGACGAAGCTGTTTTGGACGTGAAAGTGTGGACAGGAAAGTATAAGTCTGCCGAATCACAGATCGTAAGCCTCAACGCAACTGTGAAGTCGGCAGAGGCGATGAAAAAGAAGAAATTAAGGAAGCTTCACCAAGTTGGTTTCGATCGAATGAATTTCAATAAACAGTTCAGAGCTGCCAACCCGTTATTCTGAGCACGCAGAACACACCATCAATCAATAGGGGTACGAGAGAAGAAATTCCGACATGTTCACGTGAAAGACCACCATTCGATATTCAAAGGATCCCGCACCCTACTTAGGGTGAGAACGCCGGGACGCTTCCAACGTTCTTCCACCCAAAAAAACACATGCCGTCCACGAAATTGAAACATTGGGCAAGTTTGCTGGAGCCACAGGACGTGCAACGAAGAAGTCGAAACTTTTGTTGGAGCCCCCGTTCACGAAACCTACAATCGGGTTAGGAGTTGTTTGTCGTTGCGTACTCCCCTCGCGATGTACATATTACTCGTTTCGACCTGGACAACTGACATGTAGAATGAGTAGAGGGGAAAATGACTCGGTGCATCCTCCTGGTGTTACCTCTATTTTATTGAAATGAGAGGTGGTCATTTGTCCACTCCGTTTGATTAAGAATGAGAGATATGTGGTAAGCTGTTAGATGTTGCCAAGCAAAACCGAGAAATAGGACAAAGAATTGACGAGAGGATGTGTAAATAGTTCATGGAATGTGTTCGTTGTTCCTAATACCGTCAAGATAAGGTGATGAAATTATGTTCTCATACAATCACCAGGTACTGATTTAAACTCCGCATGTCACGCGTCCTAGCCAGTCGTCCAGTTCCTCAAGTCAACTGGATAGTATAAAGGTCGGAGTATCTGGATGAACGAAACAGGGATACTGAACCCTCGTTGATTTCGGAATGCTTCCTAGGAAGCTTCAAACCTACAGTTGGGAAGTGGAATGTCCTTGGGAGTTGTCTCAGGCGATGAGAGTTTCAGGTTCTTTTAGGCCAGGAAAACGTACAAAACTAGAGATTGTGCTGATCTCACCGATCACTCCACATTACCTGCAGATTTGCAGACGGAAACGTTACAAGGCCTAGGAGTTATATTTAGAGAATCTTCATCATTTCATCATGCAGTTCGAGAGGAGGCATCAAGAAAAATGAAACCTCTCGAAAATGCATACCTCAAGTTGTCTGTCAACCACCAAAAGTTCACACGATAATAGACCGTGACGGCAATACCGGTAGACTGTAGATAATGTACTTTGGCCCTGGTTGTCGTGAATATCGTCAGTTCCTAAATGTGTTATTTAACACCTTTGAAGAGAGAAAAAGTACACTAAATATCCTTCTGGTATCTACTTGACTGTTGTATGCTACTAAGCACAGTACACGCAACTTCAAATGTTTGTGAATGACAGTTACAGTCCCGTTTGCGATATTAGCTTTCAAATGCAACCAAATCCAATCCAAACCTGAAACCTGCTGGACATCCTACCAATTGTTATGCACTTCAACTACAGAGATGGCCGGACTCCCAGGAAATGCAACTTGTAAATCATGCGTGCAACCTAACTCTTTATAGTCTT
This sequence comes from Lunularia cruciata, assembly GCA_948567375.1. Lineage (NCBI taxonomy): Eukaryota > Viridiplantae > Streptophyta > Marchantiopsida > Lunulariales > Lunulariaceae > Lunularia > Lunularia cruciata. The sequence goes on along the minus strand of OX419757.1, from coordinate 13,983,855 downwards.
CATTCCGCATCCCTGTGAAGCAGATCTTAAACAGCTAAGAGTTGGCATAGAATCCGATCAAGATATTCCATAGAGCTGTGGTAAAGCAACTCGTCCGTGTGAGGTGAAGGTAATACATGGCAAGTCCCTTGACAGATGTAACGATGCTGTAAAATGAATCGTTAGCAGCACGCTCTTTTGGATATCTTCAACAAGATACAGAATTTTGAAGAACTCTCAGATAGCTAATCAGTAAATTTAGATGGAAAACATTGAATTATTGAATAAATTAACTGTAGAGAACGAGCATGAGCTGTAGGCGATGACTTAAGAAGCGTAGGACACCAGCTTCTCTGGTTGAAACATATATTCAATATTGCGCCACGAGAACTTTGATCAATACTTTATATAATTTGAACGCGGATACGCAACCACAACTGGTATACATCCTATCTCAATTTTGAGCCTTGCAATCTAGAACTAGAAGTTGACAATATGCTAAGTCCATTATTAAGGCCGATGAGTGCTTGTTCACACTCCCCAATAAGACGTCCCAAGGGCGACATGTCTGCAGATCCATCCTCTTCACTAACAACGTCTAAACCAGCACTAGCCACAGCGTTATGAGAATCTCTTAAACTCCTGAGATTGCGGAGAAGCTGCAATTGCAAGCAAGACGATTCACGACAAGCATAAGTTGAAGGCATGTTGGATTGGTAAAAGGACGGTCCGGTAACACAAATGCGCGTTTAGCCGCGTAGTTGCACCGGTCAAGCAGACCACTAAAGAAGATGCGCTCTAACCCCCATTGAAATGCAGTGCGTGTAGTATATATAGGTATACGAGAACAGAAGCCGTTCTGGGAACGGGTTATCCAGAACTCATGAAGTGCAAATGAGCGATAAACAATATGTACATGATACGCAACACTAGGAGTATTAAATCCCTAGGGTAGAATGCATGGAATGTAAGCTACACGCAAGGCTAGAGTAGTATGAAATCCCTAAGTTAGAATGCATCGAAGGTAACCTGCAGCAATGGCATAATCGAAATAAACATATTGAAACACCAGCATATATATAGGAGAAACATCATCGAATGAAAGGCGAAATAACTGTCACGTGGAAACCATTAGATAGCAACACGCATATTTGAGATGCAGCCTGCAAAGAAGCGGAGACAGTCCTCCCACATAAGTAGAGAAATAAATACATCAGGAAGAAACGGACAGCTGAAAAGGATGGAGATAAACTGGTGGCAAGAGACAAGTAATAGTCTGTAAATATCGCGGGTCAAGGAAGAGCTGAGTCAGGAAACGAAAATCGTAGAAGGTGGATGAGACAGAGCACTGGAAGTATAAATCGCTCAGAGAACGAGGGAAGGCGAGCAAAGCATCCGAGGACTTGGATATCGATATATCACAGCAAGCGCTATGGACGCCTGAGTCGAGAGAAGCCAAACAGCTGAGGGAAGCAGAAGATACTGCGTGTAGTATATCTACTACTTCCATAATAGCAGGTGCGGATCCCCTTTACAGAGGTCAAGGTAACAAGCATTGAAGAGAGAATAAAGAACAGAGAATCAGTATAAGAAAGAAACGATGATTAAGAAGACCTCGGATGTAGATAAAGGTATTCCAACAAAAACATTTTCTAGCACGCAATTGATAATTTAAAATAGAGAGTAAATCAGGAGGTAAAGAGAAACTGCACCTGAAGTAGTAGCTTGTAAGAGTCCAATAAACGGGCCGCAGCAGGCCCTAGACCATGTAGTTGGGGCAGCTCCATCATATGCGTCCATGGACGAATTTCCTGCATACGAAATTTGTTTAACTCTTCTCGAATATAAGAATGCATCTCACGGATAATTTCCAACTTCGAAGATTAGGTGTATTCAGGACGCAAAGCAAGATGAAAGAACAGCAAGCTTGACTTTATCACTACCTAGAAATGGATGACAATCAACTCAGGAAATTGAGAAATGTCAGAGAGCTTTGTCTCACCATGAATCCTGCAAGAATAAATAAAGTTCATTCGGGACTATATTTCTTGTTTGCAATTTTTTGCCAGATCAGAACTCTGCTACTGAAAGACACGAATAGAGGGACGAGAAGAATCGAAAGACACTCGTTCAGAAGAGCGACTTATTATAACAAACAAGTGAGATGCGGAAACAACATATCCGTACCTTCATGTAGAGAGTGTCAAAAGATTTGGCAACTTCCAGAAATGATTCAAGCTGCATTCTCAATGCAGATTCTGCTTCTGTGTAATCTTCGTCTGGATTATAATTCAGCTAGACGTACACACTCAGCAGAGTTTAGTTTACTGACCAAGAAAGAAAAGGTGAAGCCATGGAGTTCTACTTGAGCAAATGGCTGTAAGTTATTCTCCCAGTTATTTCTCTCAATAAGTAGAGGATAATTTAAGACTCACCTTTGCGCCATGTCTATCAACAATTTGTTGGAGACGAGAAACTTCTCTAAGATACTCCGATAATTTTCCTTCCAGCTCCGAAACATCTGGACTGAGAGTATAAGGCGTCAGCAAACTTCACAAAGATTTGGAAACCAAAGTAGATACCTGAGAAACATGTCGCACAGATGAAAACAGTGGTCCAATATACAGAAAATAGACTTACACTGAAGAGTAGGTTTGGCTCTGCACATCCGCAGGAAACAGCTTGCACTCATCTGAAAAGACAAGAGCCTGCTTCTCAGCTATCGCATCTACTAACTGAATATCTTTAGAGACCTGGTCATCAACACTGCCAAGTTCACGAGTTAAGAGAAAAGAGACAACCTTCAGTCCTTATTACTGCGTACTCCTTAATTCGGACGGAGATGGTAAATGGCACTACGACATTTAAACTAGGACACATGCGAAACAGGATCTAGCCTGGTTAGATCTGTAAGAGGACATACTTGAAGGCCATCTCCTCTCATGGAACCTTTCAGGCTCACCTCCATTCCGTATTATCCGCTGCGATAGTAGCCTCTACCAAATTCACTATCAGCTGAAGCATCTCCGCCCGATTTTCGTAAGTCCCCCTTCCCTGAAGACAAAAACAGAGAACTGTATCAGCTGGCTACGCTTCAAAAGCGTCAGAGGACATTTAACCACAAATTGTAGGGGTAGCTTGAAACTTTACCTGAATCGCTTCCGTATCGATAGCTGGAGTTAACCCGAGGAACTTAGCGATTTCCGCTAGATCTGTTTGTGTTGTTCCGAGGAAACAAACGTGAAACACCCAGGTGAATGACAGAAGTGTTCTTTGACGCAACGTATTTGCTACTCAAAAACAGCCCGATGTACTGTGGAAAGAATTGCTCTGGTAAGCGTCCAGGCAAGCATACATTTCTTCCTAGACAAATGATGCTGCACACCTAGAATGATATGCCCAGCCACTCGCTTTTCCAAACTCTTAAGAATTCCGCGGGACACATTCAATGCACAGCGTACATTTCCGTATTTCAATCTAAGCAGACAAAAGTTAAAATCGCACATTGTGTTCGTGTGCCTTCTTCGTCACGATCTCCAGAATCCATCATTAACCCTTGCCTAGTAAACGGTGATTTGTCGCCAAGAAGCCTGTAGAAGGCACAAGATTTACGGAGAAGTATCTCAGTCAAAGCGAATCGTCTGGATTCCTGCAGGTCAAACTTTCAACCACAATCTTATTCAATGGATCGAGCACATCTGTCTACTCATGGAGCACCTGCACTTTGCAAGCCCTGTACGCCTAAGTGCTTACTCCCGTCAGTATAAAGAATAAGCTTCAATCCATGACGTTCATAGTAATTTGCTTCTAAAAAATAATTCCGCAGCTCTCATTTCCATCGAAAATTTTTAGCAAATCTCAGTATTTGAGTTTAAGTTAGTGCTACAATCTACACCACTAGTAAGCACCCGTGGTAGAGAATAACGCAGCCATACTTGAAGAAAAGCCACTCGAGAAGAATGTATCTCTCGGTCCCCGCATACAAAAGCGATTGGAATGGGACCGATGCTCTTGGATAATTCAATGTCACCAATTTTTGGTGCATTTCCTCCATGCTGCTTCCTCCCCCTCCTCCTGTTCCTCTACTCATGCTAGCTTCAATGCAATCCAATTCAATCCAAATCCATTGCCTATCTGTTCCCTTCCCGCGTACACCTCACGAAGTAAATCGCGCTTCTGTGCCTTCAAACTCAGTCACAAAGCAGGCAGTTCTAGTACGATGCTACGTCTTCTGCCGTCCTGTCCCAAACTCTCCTGCTCGATGTTCTCCTGTAGCTGTGACTACCGGTTGCGCCTCGTTCTTCGCGGTTCAAACTCGAGCGCCCCTTGTCTGCTCGTTCCTCTAAGTTGAAAGAATCTCACACTTGCGGTACCGACAAGTTCTTTTACAATAGGAAGTACACCGTACAGTACCGCCCCACTGTGCGCCATCTTGAACTTCTACTAGAGGATTGCCGGTGGCATTGAAGCGGTTCTTGCACCCCAAGTAGGACAGTAAAATCAGCAAGAAAGTCGAACGTATAGGATAACAAGAAAGATGAGAAACCTCATCAAATCGCGGAAAGATACAGGCTAAGAAAGATAGAAAACCTTGCCCAACCGCACAAGGATAAAATCTAAGAAGTAAAATGGGGCAAATCTAAACAATGGTAAAGTCGTTTTGATTATCTTATATTTGGTTATTAATTGGAATATATGGGATTTTCATATTTTGTTTTTTATTATTTCGATATATAATAAACAAGATCATTTAAAGGTAAAATACTTCATATTTATATTATAGATTAAGTTTCTTACAATGATTAACTACTACATCTAGCGTTAATTCTACTCATCGTACTTGTTCCGCTTCATTTGAGGTATGCGTGTAGATTGCTAATGGTGTGCCACACCCCAAGCGGTGATCAGTCCGAAGCTGTGAATCTGGTGTAACGTCTCAGGAATCGCAGAAGACGATGTGTTTATAGTTAAAGGTTGCGTACGCTATTCATGATTGAAGTTCCGTCGCTGGAGACAGGAAATGGCCATTTGCTGAGAAGGAATTCTCCAGTTTCTCCTAGCGTCTGAAGTCGAGATGTTGTTTTGCCATACTTCTCTTCTTTAACATCCGTTAAGAAAAGTTGTGTTAAGATCTGTGTGATGCAGATCCAATATACAAACTAGTACCTTATCTAATCTGCTCCCGAGCATGGTTGCAAAGAGTAGACCTCTGATGTTAGCAATGTGGTAGGTGTCTTGCCTTGTGAGCAAGTTCACTCTACAGAATCGATTATGGAATGACATGACTTGGCCATAATGTTAGTTCTACACCCCTCTGCGACGTATTCTGTCACTGGACAATTGGACCCACCCCATTTCTAAGAAACCAACCCCGTACGGAAGACTGTAAATTGCTGTCAATTTCGCTTCGCGAATCATTTCATGTTTGTACCAACTGATTTGCTGAATCAAGATACAAAACCCGATCATGGAAAAAGTTAATGTGTGGTGGCCAACAGATGGAGTTTGCTTTCTGATTCGATTTTGGTGCTATAGCAACGTAGCTCTCGAGCAAGGAAGATGAAATCAGGATTTAAACTTCCAAGAGATTGTGGGACACTCTGCAACTTAAGAGTCGTGTATGAGACCTAATCACTGGTACCCAAGCGACTGCCAAAAGGACTTGGCGAAGCGTTGACAGGGTGAGAACCTGCTGAACTAAGATGAAAATCGGTCCTTTGAAATCCCAACCTTTGAGCAAAGTTAGTAGTAACTTAAGCAGGCCATACGGACATCAATACACAAACTATAGCAATTGGCATGGCGTCACAAATCATTCGTCTTGTAGTGAAGAAGGCGTGATCTTTCAAAGAAAGAATAGAATCTGCTTTCTCGATCTGTTAATTATAAGCCCCTTACTTTACGACCTCTAAATGTGGAATTTGCGGTGAGAGCTTTTGAGGGGCGTATTGGTCTCGTTCAAATGGTTCGCACGAGACAATACAACAATCGTTGGACGCTCACTCCGCTATGAAACAGACATTGGCTTGTCAAACACCAACACTCAGCAACGTAGGAAGACTAACTTGTTCGCAGTGACGTGCCTTCCCTGACGGCTCATCCTTAAAGCTTGCCACCAAATTCTCATGAGACAGGACTTAAATGAGCTAAACCCTTTGAACTTCCAGACAGACTGTAATTTACGGCTGTAATGCATAGGCAGAACCCGCCCTTGAGAGTCCGCTTCTACGACGCTTATTACACCTGTTCAAATAGAGTGACAACAGCATTGCCGAGAAACGGACGAGTTACAGCTTCACAGTTAGAGTGCATTCGGGCACCGCGTCCCTTTAACGTGTGGGATAACTCCATAGGCTCTCTAGCATCGATATCTTGGACGATATACGTGATCATACAAAAGATCTGACAATACAATGCTTATCGTGAACAATGCTAGTCCATGCCCTATTACAAGTTCGGAGAAAAGATGCAAATATCGATCAGAGACAGAGCAAACAATGACAATGAACTATAATCAAGCTTAAAAACAGAAGCTTGGCAATTTCAAAATTTGTGGCTTGAGAAAGTATGCATGAGGAGATTGCGGCCACGTCATTGTCTCCTTCCTCGACTTTTCTTAGTTGTTTGTTGTGGAACCGGGGGCGGAGGTACTTCTTCAATGACTTCAGCTGCGAAAGACCAGTAATCAACACTTTTAAGTCCCTAACCTAAAGACTTCATCTTATACTGATACAGTCCACGAGCTTTTAAGCTTGTCCTAGTTGACAGAGTCTAGGTTTTTCTATGAGCACTGGTGATCAATCATCCGGCCTAATCCCTGTACAATGCTTGGGACTGTCTGAGCACACAACGAAGTCTAGCTAAGGTATCCAACTGTGATCTGACTAATGCATGGACTGTGCTACGAGGCCGAAACAGGAGATCCTACCCTAAAACAAGGCTCTTCCTTAACACTGGCACGGAGAAAGGACCAATCTCACAGTAACATCCTATCACAACCCTTGAGTACCTGGTTTAGAAAGTTAGATCCTAGATGAAACTAACTGCTCCCTGAGAACAGATGACGAGATGAATTGCAGTGATCCCCTAGTTGGTGAACTCAAATGTTTCAACCCCTAGTCCGGTAAAATAAATATCTTAGATATAGAGCTGAATCATGACATACCGTCAGGTCCCCGAGCCATCAGGGTGAAGAATATGTTATTCATTTTTTCCATCTTCTTCGCATCCTGTGCTTGATCTGTCTTGAATTTCAAGCACTGGAAACCAAAAGTACAATATCAGAATAGGCAACAATTTCAGGAGTATTACGGTTGCGATTAGCATAAGCTCCAATCGGCTCAACCAGGTATTGGGACAGTTCTCTTCCTTGTCATAAAGGAACAACTAGGGTTTTAGAGCCTTGCTCCTTTGTCCTGCACATTCGTAAATCAACAAATGAAACTGCAATGTGTAATTCAGGTCATGTGCGACAGAATCTTTCAGGCGTGTATTAGGGCAATATAACAGGCATGAAAACAGAGGATACAGTTCTGGCATGCAAAAAGAAGGAGCAAGCATGTGTACCACAAATCGTATATAGAGGACAATTCGAGTTCAGAAAGCTCTCAAGTAGGCATTCAGGAACTCCAAATGCACATCAGGAGTGATAGGAACCAGCTCTTACCACTCGATTGTCTGTAACCTTGAGAACCAGTTTTCCATCACAGTGCCTGTACTTCATGACATAGCGAGTCTGTTGAGACTAATCAAGGTTTAACACTCACACATGAAAAATAGTATCTTCACTTATCAAGAACTGAACTGTAAACGGAGGCAAGGCAAGGCTTGGCTTATTACGGGCACCCTATAGGGAATTACAGATTGCTAAATGTTCTGAACACGGTTTCACGTGAAATTTTGAGTCCAATTTCCCCAGAGACGGCAGAATCAAACTGCTCTACAAAAGAAGTTGTTTCAAGGATACGCCAACAGGATCAGCACGGAACAAGACGACGGCTCGCTCTAAAAAGTCGTCCCATGACTCGATGTACACCATACGTGCTTACTCTCTACACTCGTGAGGTATTCTTTACGGATAGCTCGTCCAGCCGCAATAGCTAGCAAACTGCAGCAATCTCTAAACTTAAAACTTTGGTTGATTGCGATCGGACCTATACAGGCGCAGATCGATCGTCTCAACACGTATCCTAAACGATTATTGAGCTGCCGAAGTCGTGCGGTATGTAGGCCATCCGAGCTCTGTAAGTCTTCGCCTCAGACTTGCACTTCCTTCGTTCGGTGGACTGACAACATGCTGAACGTCGTTAGTGCTGCTTCTGTACTATTGAAACTGCATTGCGACTAAGGGTGGCGCCGGTGACTACTACGCCGTTACATGTAGTGAAAATTCTCATTAAGAACTTCGTACATCTTGGATATTTTCTTTGCAGAGTTATTAAAAGGCATAAAAGGAATTCAAGAAAAAAAGACGATCACGGAGAACACATGAAGGATGGAAAACCCCATCAAGTTCGTACCAGGGAGAGACAAACGAGACCGAATGGGACTAGACTCCAATAGTATTGATATGAGAAATCTGCCCTACCATAAACAAGGTAGAATGGGACTAGGCCCTAATAGTATTGATATGAGAAATCTGCCCTACCATACGGAAGATATCAAAGCTATACAATCCGGAAAGTCTACCAACTCCGGAGCAACTGAAAGAAATATCACCTAGAGTGATGGTTCCCCTATGGATTACACTAACCAATGCTCTATGTAGAAAAATGTAAACATGTTATCTAAAGTATATTATAAAGTATGAGAGTGAGAGTGGTATCCCCTAGCGTCTAACATGATAAGCTCTCATGCATTGCTTGATAAATAAATATGTAAATTTCCATATTCATCACTCCATATAACTCTAATGCTAGAGGAACAAAGAGGTGACCTCGTTGCATACCCCTATACTTAGAGATCACATGTGTTGTTGCTCTGTTCGCCGCCATCCAAGAGGATGAGTAATCACTCCTCCAAAACTACATCATGCGTAGGATCTATAACCACAACATCCGTCACTATCACTTGATCATCTCGGACCAAGTATAAATCTACTCTGACATATGTCGTCTGCAAAGAATATGAATGCTCCCTCCAAGCAAGGTATCCACTCTTTCATGCCATAGCAAACACTATATCCCTCATGACATCATGGTGCTATCCTTTGACCTCAATAAGGACACCATGTCATATGCTCCGTTGTTGCATCTAGTGTAGAACCACACTCACAAGTGAATAACAAAGACATAGACTTGTGTACCAAACCTAGGCAGAACCTCATCATTGTAGAGAAAGTGGTTGGTGCAAGTCATAATGCCCTAATGCATGGTCAAGCTAGGATCCAAGAGTATGCATCCTTGCCGGAGCAAGAGCGGAGATGTGCTCTAGTGACTCAAGGAATGGACAAGTCAACTTAGAGAGAATGTAGCATATGTTGACACTGTCACTCCATTGAGGAAGACTGCAAACCTTTGATCCAATCTAACGATACTGAAGGAAAGGATGGAGAGTCTTCCTATGCCCGTGGAGATAGACCTCTCTCGTATGCCGCAATAACACCTTGAGAGAAAAGGATCCCTACTCCACCTTGGTCACATAAGTCTTCAAAATTAACCTATCAACAATCACAAAATGGGAGCAAAGTAGGAGTGCAAAGAGAGCCCAACTACCCCAAATTCTATAAGTGTTATCTCCTCCATAGATAACAGGCCTATATTTTTGCATGAGATCGATAGAGATGTCTATCTATGTGCCAAATCCCCCGTCACGCACTAAAATGTCCTTGGTGCAATGATATCACCAAAGACTCCCATAATCCTCCCATAATCCTCCCATCAAAAGCTCTCAAATGTGATAAGAAAGTTCAAGAAGGGGGAATCATGCAGAGAAGGTAAGTTGGTCAACGAGCAATACTAGAGGACAGTATACTTGATGCCACATGCAGATCTCCTAGTAGAGGAAGGTCATCCACATGGAGAATAACCTTGGCAAGGGTAATGTCTAAGAAGCATGTGACAAAATCCTCAGGTCCTATTGGCACTTCAAGAATACATAGTCCATATGTAGATATGACACACACCCCTCTAAAAGCTCAAGGTAGGGAGGGATACCTAAAGGGGATCATGCTTTTCACTTTGACACCTTGACTCTCAAGTTGTAATCTTCCAAGGATAGGAGACCTTAAGAGAAACAAAAGAGAAAACACAAAGCTCTACACTCAATCTCTGATGCACCAAAGGAGCACTTTGACTCTATTATATAGCCAAGGGGACTTCCCCAAAGGAAGCTCCAATTTTGGATCAGATACATGGATTGGTGACATGTCAGCAAGCTCTACCCTTAGATTAGTTGCATGCATGGTGACATGTTGATTCTGATCCTATCTGGTTGGTCAAATCATCTTTGACCAAAAGAAATCTTTAGGGAATCTTCTTGTAGGAATCTCCAAATTGTGTGGGTGAAGTACTGTCGGAAATTTCTCAATGAGACAAACTTGGGGGAGGGGAGGCTAGCCTTGCCTTTGTTGGGGTGGAGGGGAATCTGCACATTTTTTAGGCCCAATTCATCCATTTAGGCCTCCAAAATTGGCTTTGAAGTTTCCAAGCTATTTTCGTGTAACAATATGGAGTTTAGCAGCGTAGTTAGTAAGGCTAACAAAGTAAAGAATAAGCCAAATTAGTCTAGAATATTTCAAAAGCATCTAGGAAGCTTCCCAACTAGTTAACTTGCGCTCCAAGTAGGTAGCTTTTAGAAGGAAGCTTCTAACTAGCTTAACTTGCACACCAAGTAGGTGATTCCTAGAAGGAAACTTCTTGAGAAGCTTTCTAGTTAACTTAGCTTGCACTCTAAGAAAGTGACTCAAGGAAGCTTCTTGAGAAGTTTCTCAAGGGCCTTGTATGCTACCTATAAATACCAAAGCCAAAGCTCATGCTAGGCATTCGGAGTTTCCCTCATTCAAGTGTCTTCAATGTGAGTTTCCATTCTCCTATTTCTCTCCTCGGTCTTGGTCTTTTACATTTTGGCTCCTAACCTATAAGTAAAAGTCCTCTTCTGATGACACCTTTATCTGATCTACCTAGCCCATTATACATAACATCCTTCCAAATGTTACCAAGTCAATTCACCTCTAGATAATATGTCTAGCTTTTGGTATTACAAATTCAAGTTAGTTTTTACTCCTTGCCTATTAGTAGAATTACTCTTTTGGTGACACCTCTATCTGATCTACCTAGCCCATCTTACATAACATCCTTCCAAATATTACCAAGCCTATTTTTACCTCTAGATGATATGTCTAGTCATTTGTATTACACAAGCCTACAAGATGTAGCTTAGTAGTCAAGTGATCAAAGGCTTGCTTAATCTGATCTAAGGGAGTGACCACAATGTATTTATCATTTGCTAAGGAGAGAAATACACATCTTGACACTAGTAGATAAGAGAGCTCTGAAGTGAGCCATGACAAACAAAGGTCTCCCTAAAGGATCTCCTTGTCATGTACAGACAACTAACTCCAAGATATTGACTCCCTCTTATGACCACCCATGCTGGTAGTAAAGAGAGGTAGGAGAGCCATAGAACAACCGCACAAAAGGAATGAGACTTGCCAAGGATTCACTGGTCTCCCTAAGCTCTCTATTAAAAGCATTCTCAACATCAACATGTAGTACAACCCACTCAAAATAGATATCTAAGAGTGTCTTGATGCTTAGGGAAATAGCCTCACAACTTCCAAGTATAGCTATTCCAAATTTGATGTGGACTAAGTTGCTCCCAATAGTGAGATTGATGTTGAAGGACAATGGTGTGTCTAACCAAGTGCTTAAAGATCTCTCCAATAGCAATCAGTCTGATGGTTCCGTGCCTTCTCCATCACGAAAAGTTGACTAGCACCTAACACCTGACTAATTGATGTAGGAATATTTCTCCTGTAGCCACTTGAAACAGCTCGGTAAATCCACTAGAAGGATCATCTGCTTGGAAGCAATCTCTAAGATGCTCATATAATACCATCCGTGATAAGCCTCTTGAGAAGTTGTGCACAATGCTTGTGCAAAGAGTGACATATCAAGACATAAAAGTTGCTCAGGTTGATAATCTAATACCTCTAATTGTATTTCCTCTCTTGCTAGAGGATGTAGTGAGTATAGGGAAGAGATAGTCTCATCAATGGGACTAGCCATATACAAAGGGTGTAGCAATCATGTTGCTCTACTAAACTCTCCCACCTGACCCAATATTCTATTCCGTCATAATTGAGTGGACTCTACGGTATTCTATGGACAAATTTGTCTCCTAAAACATGCAGCCCTTACCAACTCCTCTTGTAGTGCAGCCAATCCCCCACTCAAAATTAATGAAATCTAGCAACCACCTCTCTATGTCCTGCACGTCCACTCTAGCATAACAAAGGCACCATCGAGGGAGTAAGAGGAATAAGAACCATGCTAAATCGTCCAAGGGATCACGTGCCAAACAATAGAGTGGTAGGCAAAAGGCTTATCTAGCCTCATCAAGGAGTGTACTAGGTAGCCTATGGAATAGATGTGGACATAGAAAACTAATCTCAAAGAACCCCAAGATACAACCTGCCTAAGATGCTAACCACTCTCATGACTCGATCGGTATCCTTGGACCGGTCAACAAAGGGATAGAAGAAACGTGCGTAATCTAGAGTGTCATCAATGTCGATATGGTAGTTTGTCTCATGTGAACATCTCAAGTGGTCCAATCATAGTCCTTGTGCATCCTTCCGGTATAAATCTTTACCCCTTGCAAGATAAAGCATTGATGACACACCATAACATTATTGATGCCACACCCTTGCAAGGTAAAGCATCAAGCATGGTGTAACTCGAGCCGGATATGGGAAAATGTAGCCATAGCTAGCACAAGAATATAGAGCGAAACACACAATACTCCTTTCTATATCCGAGAGGACCTCCAATTCTTGGCAAGTTGTTGGTGCAAGGCCAATTTGCATCGAGATGTCGTTTAGCCTCCCCAGTAGTTTGGGTAATATACCCTCCTTGAGGCTCTACAATGTTGGAAGGTCTGAATGGATATGCTGCTCAGGGTTACTTCCACGGTTTGCAACAAGAGTTTTGTATATGGAAACAGCCGCACAATTTAGAAGGTAATGCGATCGAGTCCACATAGTTGAAAACCTGGACCTCAGAATTAACCTTGGTCCCCTTGAGCGGAATCCCCTTGTGCAAGGAGGGATGGACATCAGCTGATCCTGAGCAATCAGTTCCGGGGGAAATCTGTACCGTCAGTACATCCGGTGCAGGAGCTGCTCGCGATGGGAGCATGAAAGGAAGAGTGGACGGTGGGGAATGAATGGGTAAGAAGCATGACGGATTGAGTGTTAAAGACAAGAACGCGACTTGACTTGACTTGACTTGACTTGACTCAAGTAGATGTTGATTGACTACTGATTTCAAACTGTTTCCAATGTAGAAGATTTACAAAGTGATTTTAAATTATTACAATGAATTAAATTATTAATTTTCAGATATGGTACAGTGAGAAAGAATCGGATATGTTTATTTTTCATTTACTCCATCTATTTTACTAACACTGAATATTATTTATGGTGATAAAAAATTTAAGTAAAACTAATGGAATATTCCGTCTTTAAGAACATCCTCACTTCCCATTTCCAAAAAAAAAAATTTGATGGAAGGAAGGCAAATCCTCGCCTCCCTCTCTCCCGATGAATGGGTCCATTACCCTTTATAGCATAAATTCAGTGATAGTCCCAACTTAATAAATCTTGAAATAGTAATGGACCTTGAATTGAAAATTTATTTCTTGAGGTGTAAAACCACAGTATCACTATGACTCCTTTTACCTTGAAAAGCGTCATAAACAAATTTTCCAGAAAGGCTTTAGCTAATAAAAAATGAACTATTCTGAGAACCAATCACACTTAAACAAAACTTACTCATATAGTATCATAGCAAGTTGTTATTCCTCTTAAAGACTATATGTCTAAGATAGGAAATGGATTTTGCATGTTATATTTAACAATAAATAATGGTATGTTAAGTAAGTAATATATGATTGAATGATAGATTGTATGTAGATAATGTACTGATATGAAGAGATATCATAAATCATATAAATTGAGTTTTACATTTTTAAGAGGATTATATTTACTCCATATTTTTCTAAGAAGTGATTGTGGAGGAATCTTGATTTCCTATAGTAGTCAAGAATTTCAGATTTCAAGTATAGGGAGAATGTATACTTCAATATCAAATCCAATCTGGAAGATTGTAAATAAGGGATTCTTCTCCTATAATAATTTAAAGATAATAGTACTTAAGATATTTATTTATTTAGTATTAATATATCTATAGATATACATATTAGTGGGAAATGTTACATAAACATAAAAATCTCCTAGAAAACATACAAGACCTGAGACTGCGGAGCTATTAATCTTGGCATGCTGCTGGCAATGTGCCAAGAGAAATTCCCAAGATGCAAACTATCCTTTTGGTGGTGAGGAAAGCATAGTGAAAGATATTTCTTGTTTTTGGATGGTTTAGAAGGATTTGTTAACCTTGACATGTTGCTGGCAATGTGCCAAGAGAAGTTCCCAAGGTGCAAACTAGCTTTTTGGTGGTGGGAAAGCATAGTAGAAGTTATTTCTTGTGTTAGGATGTTTTAGAAGGAGGATTAAAGGTCTTGTTTGTTTTTTAGGAGATTTATTTGTTTATTTAAAATTTTCCTAATTTTATTTTGGAAGCAATACCTAAAAAAAAATTTGATTCATTAAAGCAAGTGTGTATACACAACAAGAGAGTATCATCCTTGCAAGGCAGCAAAGAAGAGTCAAAGAAAGGAAGAAATATAAGGGAAATTTACACAAATGCCATTGACAAATTGATGAACTACAAATATACTTTAACTAAATTTTATTTACAACAATACCCTGGTGAGGCTGCAGTTCCATGGGTGGTGCTGCTGGAGAGGATTTTTGGGTCACTCTTCACCGTCCCCATCAAGGGGAAATAGGGGCTTTTGTGTAACAACACGAAACAACACCAACATTGCTTCACAAAATGGAGGGCTACAAGAGATGGTTGACACATTAGAGGTCAAGATGAAGTCATATGCTGAAGCTACGAAGGTGGCTCAAATCTCTTACTTGCAAGAGCATGAGGTTGAGAAGGAGAACCAATTGGTCAGAATGAAGAAGTTGAGGATTTCAGGTTTGCCAGAGAGTGAGAAGGAAAACACCAAGGCTATAGTGTGTGCGTTTATTGTTGATTCTTTGAGAGTCAATGATCCTCAAATTTTGCAAGCATATAGATTGGGACAACAAGGTGCACAACCAAGAAGCATTTTGGTGACGTTTGGCTCAAAAACTCAAAGGAATGCAGTGATGGGGAACAAAGCTATACTTAAGGGGCAGCGTATCTGGTTGGACCTTGATCTCACACCTCTCCAATGGCAAGCAAAGAAGGGAGAATTAGCAAAAGTGAAGGAGGCTCAACAAGCATGTTTTATTGCATTCTTGAGAGATAATAGAGCTGTGATTACTCAAAAGAAATTGTCAGCTATTGCATAGCAATTCCAGACCCTTAGAGTGTTATTTTGGAATGTTTATGGGCTCATACATACCAAGTACTTCAGCGCTAAGCCTTTGTGGGATGATGCTGATTTGATTAATCTTGTGGAGACATGGGAACATGAAGGAAACACCATTCAAGATATTGAAGGATTCACTCTTGTTGGTTCAACCTGGAATGAGCGGAGGCAACACAAAGGAAGGGGCTTTGGAGGTATTGCTACTTACGTCAGCTTTGGCTTTGAGAAATCAGTCTCTTTGATAGGTCAAGATTCAAGTGGACAATACCAATGGCTGAGGATTGGAGGAGTTGCCACACCTTGCTTCATTGCTGTTTGTTACTTTGCCCCGTTGACATCACCAATCTATTCAAGTGGAGTTCTCAACACCATTCAGCCTTTCCACTCCTTGACAAAGGATGTGTTAGAGTTTCAAAGTAAAGGTGCAGTACTTGTTCTTGGTGATTTCAATGCTAGGATCCAAGCCTCTCAGATCCATGAGTTGAGTGACCTTGAGAATGATCCTTTCCACAACTTGATAGACCATTCTAGTGCTTGGTCACGCTCTTCCAAAGATCCTATGTCCAACCCCATGAGTGAGCACTTTTTGAGCTTTGGTGCCAATTGTAACTTGAAGATCTTGCATGGCCTTTCTCAATTTCCAGAAACTTGTAAAAGCACATGCTTTGCCTCAGGTGGATCAAGCACCATAGATTATATGCTCACTTCAACTAATGATATCCATCTTGTCTCAGATTTTGCTGTTTTAGATCCTCAACCAAAATCAGACCATGCACCTCTATCTTGTACCATCCTTCTTCCTTGCCTCAATAGAACCACATTACCTATTGACCGTACTTTTAGAGGAAAACTTCATCTAGATTTTCACAAGAGAGACTTGTACCAACAAGTTATCCAAGAGAAATTGAGTTTTATGGAGTGGAGTTCTGATTTTCAACAACGTAGTGATCAATTGGTTGAACTTCTTCAATCCACATCTACTTCTTTGTTTCCAAGAGGCTCTCATAGGAAGAGACTTGGTCTCCCTTGCAATAGATGGTATGATGCTGATTGAAAAATGGCAAGGATCAAAGTTGTGGATAGGTCTCTTGATCAGATTGCACAAAATCAGGCCTTTGTTTCATACAGAAAATTGGTGAAGTGCAAAAAGCAAGCATTTTTTAGACTCAAGGGGGTTGAGTTGAGCACTAAACTAAGGAGCAATCCCAAGGCTTTTTGGAAGAAGGTAACCATCAGATCTCCATCTCCATCGCTGGACCTGAATGAGCTTTGTGACTATGTGAAGGATCTGTACTTTTTCCCTAATGCTCCAAGCATGGCACCTTGCCTTGGATCTTCTCTCACCATCTCTAAAGCTGATGTCAAGTACCAATTGAAGAAGTTGGCCAATAGTAAGGCTGAAGACCTTGATGGACTATGTGTTGAACTTCTGAAGTGGGGCGGTAGCCAACTGATTTCAGTACTCACTTCTCATTTGAATAAGGCAATCAAGTGTGGCTTTCTTGATAGATGGTGCTTCAAGAAGGTAGTTCCTATTCACAAGTCTGGCTAGAGAGATGTTGTCACCAATTACCGTACCATACTTGTTGGTAGTGTCTTTGCCAAGTTGTATGGTCGAATTTGGAGTCGAGGTTGAGCACTTGGGCTGAAAAGTACAAAATTTGAGCTAAGTGCCAAGCTGGTTTCAGATCAGGCTTTAGTACTTTGGACCACCTATTGGTACTCCATGTTTTGTGGTGGAAATCCAAGGGTGTTGGGAGAGCTCTCTATGTTGCCTTTATTGATTTCAAGAAGGCCTTTGATAAGGTGCTGAGGAAATCTCTAAGTGAGAGACTCATTGAAGTGGGTGTTTCAACTGATCTGATTGGTGCTATCTCTAGACTCTATGAGAAAGTGATTGTGAAACTTTCATCTTTGAGCTCTCAAGATGTCCTTAGCACAATGGGTGTGATTCAAGGCTGCTCTCTATATCCAACTATGTTTGGAATCTTCATCAATGATCTAGAGAGTCTACTCATGGAAGCTGGAGTTACAGGTGTACAGGTTGGCTCTTGATGATACATGCACTCCTTTATGCAGATGATGTAGTGCTCCTCTCCACAAATTCACAGAGTTTATAGGAGCTATTGGATTCTCTACTTTGCTTTTGCAATCAAACAAAGATGGAGGTGAACCTTGACAAGTCCAAGGTGATTGTGGTGGGTTCTAAAGGTGTCACACCTTTCTTTTTTGATGGACAGCAATTGGAGCAGGTTTCTTCTTATGAGTACTTGGGCCTTGAATTTTCTCATGAGTATAGTTGGTCTACTTGTGTGAAGATGAGAATCAATGCAGGGTTTAGAGCTTTGTATTCACTCGTGAATCGCTCTAGACTTGCTCATCTTACCACATGGGAGTTGAAGAAGGTGTTGTTCAGATCTCTTGTGCAGCCGGTGGTTCTCTATGGTACTCAGATTTGGGGTCCAGGTACTAAGAAGACATGGTGGCAAAAGGTGGAGAAAATTCAGAAACTGTTTTTGTGTGATGAACTTGGAGTGAGGACTCAAACTCCTTATGTATTGTTGCTTGCTGAAACAGGGTTTTTGCCTCTTGAGGCTGAAGCTTTATTTTTAGCTATCACATATGCCACTAAGGTGAGGTCCATGGAGCATGAGAGACTTCCCTACCAAGCTTTTTGTGCCACTCTATCTATTGGTTGGTATACAGCTCTCATTGCATGGGCCACAAGGTGGAATGTTTGTGAGCGACATTGGAGATTGGAGCCTATTGCACTTCGAGAGGTGATCAAGGAGCAGTTCTTACTATGCTTATGGCAGCAACCCGGTACCAAGATGGTGTTCTATCAACACTTTGTAAATCTTATGTTGGTGTATTGTGAACAAGATTATCTCTTGGCTAGGATTTCTACTTCACTTAGACATGTGATTGCTCAATATAGAACTAGTTCTCATAGACTAGAAGTAGAACAAAGGCGTTGGCAGCAGATAGAGCACTCCATGCGGCTTTGCAAATTGTGTACTATGAGCAAAGTTGAGGATGAGCACCATTTGTTTGTTGATTGCCCTTGTTGCACACATATCAGAGTTAGACATCAAATTATTTGTAGTGATTTCTCAACTCTCTTACAGGTTGAAGCTTTAGCATTAGGGAAGTATATGACAGAGATTAGTTTACATCGGACCAATTTGTTACAGATTGGTCAGATGCCCTAGGCTTTGGCCTAGGCTCACATTTCATGTGTTTTGTATTGTGTTTCCAGCCTTTTGACTCTTTGGGTCTTTTGGGCATTATATTTCATTGTTCATTGTAAATGTCAACTGTAATCCAAACAGCCGCACCACCCGCACCACCCGCACCACTCGCAGAATCACCAGCCCGGCCCGGCCCGGCCCGGCCCACCCCTCCCCTCCCCTTTCCCAAGGGTATTTTTGCAATCAATATTTTCTTAGGAGTATTTTTATAGTTTCCCAATCGGTCAGGGGTGTTTGCGTAATTGTCTAAATATAATTACATTAATAAGATCTGTCTTAATCTCCCAGAAATATGTAATGAAAATCTGAGAGATAATATATATTTAAAACATACAACATGAATGGAAGGAATAGGGGATGAGATTATGATTGTACTGAACACATTGTAACTTCTAATCATAAGAACTCTAAGTAATATTGACAATGGTTTGAGAAAAGATACCAATCTAAAAAGAGAATTCATGCCTTAGGAATTACTTCAGAAGTACCTACAAATGCAAAAATAGGTGTTCGATTAATAGATGAGATATTCGAAGGTCTAACTCTAGCTACCAAGTTAATATCGGAGCCACTCAAAAGAAATGGATGAAACTTCCACGAAAAAACGACCTAACATGAGTTTTTTAAATCGTTGGGATTTATCGAGGTTCTTGTTGGAGTTTCAAATATGTCAATTACTGTAGATCGATGGCCTGGAGTTTTCTTCACAATATGACGCGCTATCATAAGGATGTAGGAAGATGAGGTACGTTCCTGAAACATTCATCCTCCGATAGGAATAATCAGGCAGATTTTTCTTCCTCCGATGTTTCTTTGAGGACCAGAACAAGTGACAGGTTCTTGTTCTCACGATCTACTATCGCGTAGCTTCTACTATAGCCACTTTTCCGTTCCACAGAGAAAGAACCTTCTTTTCCACATAGAATGTCACTTGAAGCTGAAGCGGAGGATCTCATTTCACCCGTCGTAATTATCTGTATCGTTTACAGCTCCCTTTCCGCGGCTGTCAAAAGAATCTGCGAACAGAGCTTCCCCGCTTTGTCGAATGAACGGCTGGGATCAGAGTATTCTCAGAACCCAGTTCACGAGGTAGTTACCAGATCTAGTGAGAATGTTTCGACCGTTAAAATGAGGAGTAAAAGTCATGCTTCTTTTGTTTGGCCGACGTGGCGATGTTCATCGCGTCTGAGAGCACCGCTTCCTTCCTGGCTCCCTTGTCCCTGATTCTTTCTTCCTACTCCTCCTCCTTCACATTTACCTTTGTCCTCATGAAGAATACACTCACTATTCTATCAAAGAAAATTCTGGTCTAATTTTTCGTCTTCAATTTCTTGACGGTCTTTGTATGCGCAAGTGGCGATGTTTTGCGACTTTTTGCAAGATCTCAAGAAGTTATGATCCAGATTGCAACGATTTGAAAGTCCTGAAAATTGGGGTATTACTTCGACCTCCACGGACGTCAGGATCAACGAGTACAGGTAGGGGAAGATGTGGAGTCGCAGCTGATGCAGAAAGATATGCGACTTAAATACACAGCTATTTTTCAGTATTATTACGACATCAGATTCTGAAGGTCGGGAGAACTGAAAAGCCTCATAAGTTTGGAGTTAGGTTCAAACTTGAAACCGCGATGGGTAGTACTTGTTGAACCCTTGCATGAGTTGAAATACTGCCGTTTTTGCATTTGGATCAGTGAGTGAATCTATCACCGGTCAATTGCAAAGAGGTGAAGCTGAGCTCTTTTTCTTGTGAATAATGACACAATCGTTTAAATTCTTGAGCATTCCGAATCGCATATACCAAACGATGGTAAGTACCAGAACTTTGACAATCAGCTCCTGTCCTGTACCGAATTTACATTCTTTGTTAGAGAAGCCTTTAGAATAAACAAAGCCGTTCATCTTGTTGTAAATTCTGAGGAAAGCATACCTTTCAGCCTTGTAATTTAACTTTGGTCCTTGCAGATTTGTTTTCTTCGAGAATATCTCGGTGTTCAACGGGCTGTGTCTAAGAGATTCTGTCCTAAAGGAACCCAGTAGCAACCTGACAACTCTGAGGTTAGCGGCTTGGAGTCCTATGAAAAATCAACGAGCGGTACAACCACCGGAGCCTCTCCAAGTGAGAGAAGCAATCTCCAGACACTTCTCACCGACTCTGTGACATGATCCTTAGGAAGCTCAAAGTCACACGATTCGTGCATGAAAATTTGCAAATCAAGAGTTTGTGTGTGGACGTATCAGATACTGCACTGACACTTGACTACCGCAGAAAGGTACGTTCTGACAAATGAGTCGGTGTTCATATTTAGGAGATTTACCAAATGGAAGTCTTAGAGTCAAGTGCACTTCTCATGAGAAACAGGTTTCACAGGCAACAGGTGAAACTTCACAGATCCAAGTGAGATATAAGTATTGAATGTACGTACACTACCGTCGCTCGCTGAGGGTCGTACGAAGCATGTACTCGGCACGCATGGTCCGGGAATTATGGCTATCCGTACTGCACACTTTCGTTATATTGTTCATAACAGGCTTTTGCATCCGGAGACAGTGACTTATGCCGAGCTTCTTACCGAAGTGGCTGACATTCAAGCGCACAGAGCGACATATTGGAAACGTAGAACCCGATGACCCTAGACCTTTACAACCTGATAGGTCCCCTACAAATAACGATGAAGAGGATGACGACGACGAACCAGAGCGACAACGATGGGGTAAAAGGGAAGGAGAATTCATTATATACATGTACGAGGCATTGTGCTCATGGCCTCTTTTCCTGCATCTGGTGTTGATCTTATCGCTAGTATGGCTCACGGGTTTTATGGAGTACAACTATCCGTTGGTTGTACTTACAGCCATATTTTACCTTCACAAGGTAGACAATGTGCAGAAAGAGCGCTTGCGTATCCAGATACAAAACAGAATGGACGAGCGAAGGTCAAGGTTGTTGTTATCGACGGACGCTGAAACTGTCGTATGGTTGAATGCTATACTGCAGGAATGTTGGCCGTCATGGTTGGAGAGATATCTTTCGCACCTCATAACAAATTGCTTGCATCTGAATCTTGCGTATTACAAGCCTCGAGCTTTGAGCAAGCTTGTCATAGACTATCTCCGTCTCGGAAGTTCTCCTCCCGTGATTCAGTTCGCCAAAGTGCATCGTAATCCCAACGCTCCACGTGGGGAACAAGCTGTACTGGAGCTTGACATATCTTTCGTGGCAGCTGAAGACATGAAACTTGAGTTAATAGCCCGCCTCAAGAGAGCATCCATGGGTTTGGGATTGGCGGGCAAGCTGTATGGCAATAACTTAAGAGTCGAAGGAAAGCTTCGGCTTGGTCTGAAGTTTGTACCTTTCTACCCTTACTTGGGCCAGTTGACGGTCGCATTTGCAAGTGTGCCTGTTCTCGGACTTAGTGTGAGGCCGTTATCCTCAAGCAGTGTGGATGTTACCGACTTGCCAGGCATCGCTTCATGGGTGGTAACTTGCTCTTCTGTCCTTTCTTCCTCGCTCTCGTTTGATAAAACGAACGATAACAAACTCTCTGGTTTGCGGCTTTATTCCATGTCGGTTTCTCACCAGAGTTAGCTCTTGAACAGAAAGAAAAGCAATGATTCACATCATCAAAACGTCGTCTGATAATTATCGTCCCGTCCCAAGATTCTTGGTTTTATCCACGAGATTATTGTCCGAGTAGAACCGACTCGGGACTTCCCTGATAGATTGAGGAGACTGGAATGAAGCATTCGTGTGAAATATTCGTTCTCAAGAGACAAACTTTCTGGATAGTTGTAACATCATCAAAACGTCGTCTAATAATTATCGTCCCGTCCTGAGATTCTTGGTTTTATCCACAACGAGATTATTGTCCGAGTAGAACCGACTCGGGGACTACCCCGATAGATTGAGGAGAACTGGAATGAAGCATTCGTGTGACATGCGTTTTCAAGAGACAAACTTGCTGGATAGTAGTAACAAGGTAAATAGAGGAACTCGTCTTCATGATATGAAACCGTATAGCAGCAATCTCAACGTTCAGTATGGAGCTGACACACGCTGCTGGTAAGCTCATAAAGTCAGCATCACCAGTTGATATTTCATTCATCAGAGGCTTGGTTGAGAGAGTAATTTTCCTTTCTCTAAAGCAAGGAAACCCTCCCTGAAGTCAAATTATAACATTTGCAGAGTAAAGCGATCCAGGCAGCAGTGGAGACATTTTTAGTGGAGCCTCATCCCCTTGTTGTCGATATGATCAAGCTTTGTGGAGCTGACTATCGATTCGACATAGACAAAGATGGCACTTGCATCCGTGGTAAATTCCAAGCTCAGAGATTTTTACTTCTCGATGAGGAAAAGATGTGGCGTTAGGATTTTGAGTTCCAAAGAGTTAGTAACGTTAGCTGTCCTTTTCGAAGTGATTGTTTCAAAGTAAATGCATCTGTGAATCTCTTTCTCAAACTAATAGCTGCTGTGGTTTTGCACGTTAGGATTTTGAGTTCCAAAGAGTTAGTAACGTTAGCTGTCCTTTTCGAAGTGATTGTTTCAGAGTAAATGCATCTGTGAAGCTCTTTCTCAAACTAATAGCTGCTGTGGTTTTGCACTGAAATTAGTAAACTGCTCTTTCCTTTAGATGTTGTCCTTCTTAGTGTACTATACGAAGTTCCTTCTGTGCTGAAACTACAGGCAATATGAAAGAACCTAAGGACGTCGGATTTGTCATCTTGGAGATTCTGGAATGCAAAGACCTGGAAGCGAAAGATAGAACAGGTAGATTATAAATCCTAACGCAAGTCAGATACATCCTTGGTCAACTGGTGCAGATGTAACCCTGCATATGCTGCGAACTGTGCTGCGTGCTTTCATGTCCTGAAGAATTTGTAAGCAGTTTGTGTTCAGAAAACTTATGTGTAACGATATTTTTAAGGTGCTGAAATGACTCTGCAGGCTACTCTGATCCATATGTCAAGATCTCGATGGACAAAGTAAAATTTAAAACATCTGTCAAGAAGCAAACGCTGCATCCAATTTGGCATGAACTCTTTCGACTGCGGATAAACTCATGGAATGTACCGGCTAGGGTTTTGTTGCGTGTTCGTGACCGCGATGCATTTGGCAAGGACGATGACTTGGTACATTCCAGCCCCAATTCACTCCTAAAACAAGTACTGCGTCACTCGTATCTGGTGCGGTTATGTATAGACTCCAGGAGCTCTTCCTCAACTACGTCAATCAAAGTCAATAACAAATGTCTAAAATTTACCAAATCTTCTGTGTTTACATATCTCTCTGCATCCAGCTTGAGGAAACCCGAATCAGGGAGCCTTCCATCTCTATAGCGCAGGAAAAGATGCGTGAAGCTTTCATATGTCGTTCTGTGCGGAACATGCAGGGCAGCTGCGTCATCGACATTGGCCAACTTCGGGGTGGAAAACGTCATGATATGTGGCTTAAATTGCGGGGTGCTAAGCATGGAGATATTCATGTAGCAATTACCATTGTGGATCTGTATGCACGACCATCTGGTGAATATGAAGAGGGTAGCAGCAGTACCGGCGATGCCTCCTGTACATTTGAGAGGGATAACAGCATAGATGATCCGGGACTTCGAGCAAGGATGAAACATGTGAGATTCCCTTTTTCCTCTGAGGGTGAGAATGCAATCAGCGATCCTGCTCCTCCAAAGAAAATGAAACATGTGAGAGTTGCGAGCGTGGACTCTGATAGATTTGAAGGGCTATTTGATGCCAAGGGTCACCCAATTTTGGATCCGCAACTACAGGGTGGATCTATTGATGGTCGAGCATCTACACTGCCGGCTGTAGGGGAGAAACCATCTCCAAGGTGGGACCCAGATTTACCACGGAAGACACAGAAAAGACGAACATTCATGTTCTTGAGACAAAGGGCTACCACCCCTGTTCCTTCTGAGAGAGACGAAAGATCTTTCTCAAAGTGCTTAGGTGGTAGACAAAGTAATCCTTCTAAAGGACGAATGACATTGAAAGCTTTGTACAAAAGAATGGCTGCGGAATTTAAGCACGCCCAAGAAGTGCCTGCCGCTCTATACGAGATGCCAATCGAAGTTCCGGTTAGCAGCAGCTCAGTGATATAGAACGCAGATCAGAAGCCCTCATGAGAAAACTGAAGGGACAACATGGTTCAGATTTTTCAGTTTCTGTGGAGATGATCTCGTGCTGATCTATGGTGCGCAAGACCAGTGCAAGTTGTTCAAATCCCTTCAACGATAGAGCACCCCTGCTATGTAATGAATGCTGGGAACCGGACGAGTTTGGATGTAGACCAAGTGCTTTCAGTACAACACGAGCTTGAAGAATTGACGAAGATCACAGCTCTCGCTGAGCGAATGAAGGGGTAAAGCAGCTAGCAAGCCCTCCATGCATTTCAGTAAGCGCAATCCAATGTAAAGGACGTGCCTCCTTTACATTGAATTAATGTCCGATACTACAGGACTTCATGCATGCCTTTTAGTCGATTAAAAACAAAAGTGATCATCAAGCTTCATAACACTGCTCCGATCCTAGATCTTTCAGTTTCTGCTGCACGATGAAAGAAAAAGGTTGGGAACTAATATGTATAAAGTTTAACTGAAAGCACCTCCATTCCTCACCACATTGATACTGTCATCTGTTACAACCAATGAGTTTTGGTTCATCAGAAAACTCAAAAATCTTTGATGCTGATCACTGTTTACAGAACCTTCGTTACTTGCATGAAACATGGAGGCTTAAATGCGCTTAAGAAAGTCTAGTTTATCCCCAAGAAAATATAATACGCAACACTTTGTGACGTGCAGACTCCTGCATTGCAGCTGCGATGACTCGGGAGTGCAAAAGACTGGAAAAACCGAATTCAGTGAAGGTGGCTGTAAATGCACCGCACATGGGAAACAGCTGCCTATGTCCTCATGGCCAGTACATTTCTTCACTCTCAGGTTGTCTGGTCACGTCTTTTATCCTAGTCAACTCCACTGTAGACTTCTTTAGCTTGGAATTCTCGATAGGTCAACTTCGATGAGTGACCTTGCTGATATATGTGCCGTCTGTAACAAAAAGGCCCCAATATAACTGTCCGAGAATTATCCTGGGCGTTCATCGTCAGATGTGTAGAGGACCCGAGGGGAGAAGCGAATCTCAGTTTTACTTAACCAACTTTCTGGAGTACCAGTGTGGGAGTTGCCTACCTTTAACAGCGGATGTCTCTGCTGCCACCCACGACATTCATCACCGTGCAGATCAAAAGTAGGACCGGGCAACGACGGTCATAGCATACTCTTTACTCATTGTTGCTGACGAGACGAGCGTTGGAAGCAAGAACGATGAAACAATGGTCAAGTCAATATACGACAGCTTTTCATTCCATACTTCATGTGTAGCAATGCGTTAGAATTGTCAGTCGCTTGTGCCTCAGTGACCTGATTATCTTATAATGTCCGCAACGGTACACAAGCCTGGTGCCAAATATGAATTTGAGGAGAGAACTTCTCAAGCGGCTGGAAATACATGCTCGTTATATTCAGCTTTCTACGATCCCCGCAAACCCAGCCTGTCCGGCTTACCCTACCGTCTTCTCTAACAAGAGCTAATTTCTGAGGTAAACTCCATGGCCAAGAGCAGTTCGCAGCTTCGCAGGTCATACAGGACCCGTGGATCAACAACCACCCGAGAGAGAAGGATGATGTGCCCTATAAGAGTACGAGAAAACTCCTTTAGAAGGATAAAACAATCAGGTACGCAACATGTGAACCAATAAACTATGTCAGTCGTGAAACGGACAAAGCAGCGAAAAACTATTAAACGACCCTCTGATAGACTTTCGAAAATGAGCTTGTATTGGTTATATATCACCGTACCAACCAATTGAAAATGAGCTTGACTGATGCTCTGTGGTCATGGAATCTGTTCAATCTCTCATATCTGACGAAATTTAACCTTTTTATGAAACACTGGATATACAGAATGTGTGGGCTCCCACCTCCAGACAAAATATACAGGGGACAGCAACGAAGGCGGGATACAAAACAGTGAGGACGAGAAACAGCGTTCTCTCTTTCACTAGCCCTGTCCAAAAAGGACGGCTCTTTTGGGTATTTCTCCACCAAAACGCCGTCATGACCAGTGGAAAACAGCTAGAGCACTATGACTTTAATCTCATTTGCAAGGAAACGACTGATGGTCGTATCCATCACTGCTACTGCTAAATTGAAGCTTCTGAAACTGATCTTTCCCACACCAAAGCAAGAAACCAAAATCAAATTGGGTGGCCATTGCTGGCCTTGTACTATACATACTCATCTTGACGCTACCAGATTCACCGACCTAACTTAGGAGGTGATGATTGTGTGATTCCTCAGATGCAGACTGAGAAATGAGGATATAGATATAAACATCTCCAGGTCCCCAATCGACAAAATTGTGACTTAGCTCCGAGCCTTAACTATGGCGATGGCTAGAGCATAAGCTGCGCGAAGTATTGATCGAAGTCATCATCTATCGTTGTTGGTCTTTTCCCCAGTTGCGCTTCTGCACATTCACAGATGTAGCACCGATCAGAAACTGGTAAACATTTGGTAAGCAGTACCTGGACTTCTAGGTTCACTTCCAAATCCAAGAAACGATTTTAGTATTCCAGTTTCGAAATTAGGTTTTACTGCTAGGCCATTAAACTTATACGTCTACCTTGACGGAGAAAGTCTATCAAATGTTCTGACTATTCCCCTCTTATCGTCACCTGAACGTCAGCGTTCACTTGCTAATTGTCATCCATAAAGATCCCCTTAGAATAGATCTCGTTACTGTACTTAGTGGATGTCCAGGTCTGATAAGACTCTGCAGTCGACTTGACTTTAACCCCCGTTGTGCAGAAAAAGGACCACTTCATACTTGCATTTTGAAATATACCCCAAGGGGGTAAATATCAATGGCATGAAAATGCACGCATCCATCTCAGAAGAGATCATGCTTGCACATTTATCTCGAGTAGAAGGGACTTGAGCATGATATGGTACATTAATATGAGAGCACAATTTAGAGTACCTTGGGTTTTGCTCAACCGCCCTGATGAGAGAACAAAGGTAGGCTCTGGTTTACTTGACTCCGATCCACCGGAACCCCTCGAATCACCATGGCCGGCTGGCATGTTCGGTATGGGAGCAACAATGTCCCGCTCTGAGATATTCGAAGCAGGAGTAGTACCTTCAGGCCTGCTCGTAGTATACTGAGACCTAGTAGTGGTATGCTTTTCGTCTTGCGCATGCAGTAGATAGCGTGTCTTCTCAGGAGGCGAGGCAGCAGTAGCTTTCTCGTCATCTTTGACATCGGGAGCCACGTTAGTGGTAACACCAGCCTGAAATGGCTGAAATGGACTCTTGCTGGTTCCCCCTTCTAACCATAAAGAAACTGAGCCGCTTGAAACACATAACTCAGTGAGGACTGAGCTACTTTGGTGTTCTCTGCTGGAGTTGCTTAGTCCATACTTCGCGCACGCCTGTGTAAGCTTCGAACTGCTAACATCTGGATCTCCGTCTCTGCTACTTTCATTACGAGTATCATCACTACAACCTGAATACATGCCACTCGCTTCACGCCTTTCGTCTACATGTTTATCATACTGCGATTTCCACGAACCAACACCAAATACTCTATTCAGCTCACTGTCACGAGCTGCATAGGAGCTTAGAGACTTCTTGAGAGGTCCGCTGATAACTTCGCCATCCCTAGATTCTCTAGTATGTTTCCACCTGGATGTCCGATGGCCAGATGGTGGTAAATGTCTCGCTCCTGTCGCATCTTGTCTAACGGTACCTGTAACAAAATCATCTATACATTGCATACCAAATCTGAAGCGGTTGTTGGCCTGGCCAGTCATCTTTGGCGCTTGGGTATAAGTCAGTAGCCTATTTTTTCCTTCCTCATTCGAGGTAAGTCTACTTCTATTACCTCCGCCCTTCTTGTTGTCGCCAACATCATCAGAACTAGCTATACTAGTTTCAGATGCCCCTGGTCCCAGATGCAACACCCTTTCAGGTCTCACCTGTTCATCATATAAATGAAACGGAGCACGAAGGCATGCACTCCCTGGTATATGTTTAGATCCACCGATCTTTTTCTCCCGTAATCCTGTGTCTACCTTACAACTTCCTCCTTTCCGAGGTTTCCAAACTTCTATACTCCTACTGGTGCGATGGCTGTCGTGGCGAATTCGCTTGCAGTCAAACAACATTGTGCGTTCATGTGCGCTAGCTTCCAACCGGTACCTGCATGTAGAGTATATAATAAGTAAGTAACCTTGACAAACCCAATCCTGGTGGAGAAACAGTTATCGGGTCGAGCTACGGCCCTTCTGAAGAACACAATGGAACAGCCAAGGTCACGGCCTCGCGACGAGATCTTCGAGAATGTTCGAGAATTGCAACCTGTCAGATCTGGAAACATAAGAGTAGGAGATCTACCAAAGTGGTCATCCCGAATTGACTTTCCGTATGGTAATTAAAGTTTCTATGATCAGCAAATCCTTGGATTAGATTTTCACCTCAGGGGCCTTGTGCACTCATGCGTTCTCAGCGTTTACTTTAATTGCAGAGTGACAGCGCAATTTCCTCAAAACTAGTACAGAAGGGTCCGCCCAGTTAGGCTTTGGAAGGAACATGTTTCATACTAGAACTCCAAGAAGCACTCAGGTACTTGAAGGGGTGGGGACGTAGTAAGTTATGACCCAGAGACTTAACATAATAGCCCCCACCGACTTAAACCCTGAACACAGCATTGACTGAGAGCGTAGGCCTCGCAGGATTGAAAGCTGGATCAATTCTCGATCCAGTGACAATGTGTGTGGATTCGGATACTGGACCTTTCCGAGACCCAAACATGCGGATTTTCTGGATGAATTTGTCCCTTTGCATCCAGAAACGGCCAGCGCATCCCTTTCCTTGAGAGCTGTACCGCGAGGTCTGTGAAAATGAACGAGAGAGCTTCCAGAACAGCCGTCTGTTAAGACTTCACTGACTGTATTGATCAGAAGGGACGGCCTTCGCGAAGTAAAACTATACAATGGCACACTGGCAAACATTACCAATCCAGTATCAGTGCTTCGAGGGTAGCGAAGAGTGTGCGGCTTATACTTGGGACATAATAGACTCGAAAACTGTCTCTTGCTTCAAGGTTCTCCCTAGGGGCCGAAGAGACCAATCAGGCCGAACGTTGATGGTAATATTTGTAAGAGAAACTTACCCTTTACGCTTGCGCGGTAAACGAACTGATGGCAACGAATTGTCAGCATCCGTTTGTGGGCAACCCTCGAACTCTGACTTTGTTTCTGGAACAACCGCAGACACTGGTGACGCCACATTCGGCTCCGCCTGATCCATATCTTTGCCTTTGGCTGGTACTGAGTGAGGAAAATCTGACCCGTATCTCAGAGAATATGAAACCTTGGTACCAGAATTTCGCTCCATACTCACAAACTAAATAGACTATACAACGAACTTCCTGCACGCACAGGCAGTTTGTAGGTTCCATCTACTCATCACAAACGATCCACGTGTATCCGCACTATCACTCACTTCTCCGCTTGTGTTCGAAATTCCTGCGTAGAGTATTATTGTGGTCCCTTGCACTTCAGAGTGACACCACATGTCAATGGTGGACGCCAGAATAGGGTAGCGTCGACCTGCCTGATACATGTCTCTACTCCTGAACCCTTCCCCAATCGTAACCTTCCAGTCGCTCCGGCAGATTTAACACCCACCCGCCCTCTTACCCCTGAAATGCCACTCAAGAGCTCAAAGGGCTCCCACACCTTGTACAAAACTTGCTTCCTGGAGCATTGATCAATCACATCCAATGCCCTACAACCAAAATTTCAGTTATGTCCACAAATTTTCCATGGCATCTGTGCACTACAACTCGAACTCCTCTCACTTCATGCACGACCCAGTAAGAACGAGTTGCTCCTGTTCCAAACTAGCAAGCGCTGATTGCAGTGTCTCACACAGCACACTTTGCAGACGAACGCAAAACGAACCCGCTCCCCACCGCGGATATGGCCGGATTTCGAAGTTAAGGTACCTTGCTTACTGCACAACACCATAAAAGCGTAGAACCTCTCCACCTGCGAAAGTGCGCCTGCTTTCTGTTTTCTCTTGATCGACCTGCGCTCGCGTCCCATACATTTCGGTCCCCTCTTAAGCTGGTGTTGTCTCTCCGCTGCAGCACTCGAGTAGACCCCAATGACAGCGCAGCAAGCACACATGAGCACAGAGACCAACCCGAGATAATCCCCTCGCAGGTCTCTCCTTCCTGTTCACTCTTCTTCACAGTTGAACTACGGGCACCTCCTTCTTCCTTTGCGTGGACTGGACCGTCAAAAGCGAAAACATCATCATCACAAATACGAGGAAACTTGCACTCATCTACTGTTCGCGTTCGTTCCTTCTGGGACTCCTGACAGTTGCCCATCCGACGATCATCCATCCGTCGCAAGGACTTCTATCCCTTCGGCCCCACCACTCTTGCCCAGACATGGGCACCCCGTTTCCCTCTGGTACAACCCTGTACACGAGCTCCTTCCCCCCGGCTTGCCCATCTCGCGCCAGGGTGCGTCGCTCACCTCGCGCGAGGGGGCGGGCCATTCGGCGCAGATCAGAAGGAAGAAATTCCGCGCAGAGCGTGAAAGGCGACCGCGTAGAAAAACCGAAGGATGGGAAGACCCCATCAAGGGAGAGAAAAAAAAAAAGGGAGGTAAAATGGGGCTAAGCCCCTATAGAGCCTATATGAGTAGAATGTATCTTTTCTCCTCTTTTAACTCTGTCCCTGGTTAAGTTTGTGGTAAATATATAGACGTCGATCCCACGGACTAGATACAATCTGATAAGATCTACCAGGTTGTAACTAAAGTGAACGATAAAAGCCGATAGCTTTTGTTCACTGACATACCCCGCGCCGGAATTCGCTGCGCGGACATTGTCTTTCACCAAAGCTCCCTCCTCCCTGCTGGCCCCGGTGTGGAGCCGATCTCGCACAAAGCTATTTCCCACGTGGTTCCACGTAGAGTAATCCGTGAAACTGAATTCTGCGCTCTGAGTTTCCGTGAGCGCAAACCGGGGTTAACTGGCAGTGCATGGGAGTTTACGTTCGGTGGACCAGATTAGATGAAATGCGCAATCGTGCGGCTTTCATAGCAAGAACAGCCGGTAGGTTTGCTCCCGACCATGGAGGTCAGTAACCCTGGGTCGCGCAGGGCCCCAGGGTTACTGACCTGCGCGAACTCGGCTACACACCACCCCGTCTCCCCAGCCTTGTTGCCTCTATCACTACAGTGAGCCTTCTGTAGCTTATCCGTATTTAGCAACCCCTACAGCACAGTACATACGGTTTACTGCCGAAACCGCGCAGCGTTTTTGTGCGAGCGGACATTCCGCACTGGATTGTTCGTTCAGGATAAACCCTGTGGATGGTCGTCCACAATACTTTTATCATCAGGGAAATTTGGGTGTGCCGGACCTCCGACATGGTTTTTACTTCTATCCGGTGGACTTTTAAGTACTTACCCGTCTATTGCAGCTTCTCACCATGGCAGGTGTCAGGAAAAGGTGGTCAACAAGTCAACTGCGGGTATTGCCACCCTGATTTTCTTAACCTGTTTTGCTATTTCAACAGGAAGGGAGTTATCGCTCAATGGTAACTTCTGTTCCCCACCCCTCTGTCAGTGAGAGTTTCACCTGTTACTGCAACCGTGAAATGTACAATGCAGGATTTACGGTGGTTTAACATCATGGTTTACCATCAGGGCGTGTCAGTTTTAGGTTTTTCACTTCCCATAAATATATCAAAAAATTATTTTTCGAATATTTATAAAAACATTTACAAGTAGAGGGACAATGTATTCTAATCTTATATGGAGAACATTCCAACTCTATAAAGTTTTATGGGTTATGATATTTGTAGTTTTTATGGTGTTTTGTAATTTGTAATGAACCGGTAAGTTTAATTGGGTGATTAAAGGTGTTTAATTTGAATACTGAGTACGCTTGTCAGCAGCTTGAGTTGAAGATTTGAGTTGAGGAAGCGAAGTTTAGCTTTACTCTTAGCATGTCCACAAATTGCATCGAGAGAAGGGATCATGATGAGGTATCCAAAATAGATATGATAAGAAAAATTGCATCGAGAGAAGTAATCATGATGGGGTATCCAAAATAGATATGATAAGAGAAATTGCATCGAGAGAAGTAATCATGATGGGGTATCCAAAATAGATATGATAAGAGATGTAGGATACTCCATGGGGAATCAATATAGAATGGTACGAGCAAGATGAGGTATCCAAAGTAGATATGATAAGAGATGTAGGATACTCCATGGGGAATCAATATATGAAGGGTCCTTTGATGGTAAGAGCAAAATGTGTGAAGTGAGGTCTAGAAAGATTTCCTTTGAATGAACTTTATTAATTTCCATGTAAGTTGAAAATTTGTTAGGAAGCTCTAGTCCTTGATTATATACGTGCTAGATGAAGATTCTCACCTATTGTAATTCTTCTAAGTATCCATACCAAATAATATAAAGGAGGCATATTGAAAGATGAATACAATTGAATTTATCCTTGTACCCAATACATAAATAAGAGATGTAACACAATTTAAGCATAAATGAAAAGCAAGATCAAGACTAGAAGAAGAACTAAAAAGAGAAAACAATAGAAGAAAAAAGAGAGTAGAAATTGACATGAGAAGGATATAATTTATGACCAAAGGAGATCATCGCTACTTCAAACATGGCACTATTTTAGTTCCAATCATCTATGCAATTTCATGATCCCTAATGCTTCAATGATGACTACAATCTAGGATCCATTTATGACCTCTAATTTAGCTCTAAATACAATCATAATTTAAGTTCTTCTTACATCCACAAACATGGCTCCAATCACAACCGCACAATTAGCTCTAATAAAAAAATCACCAAGTTCATGGTTTACATGCCATCTCAAAGCCAAAACCAAAGCCAATGTAAGGAAAACCAAACTCTCCATAACAACCTTTTCCTTAGCATGCACAAGCATCACCAAGCCTTGCTTGATTCAATTGCTTTATTGCAAGCAATGCATTAAGATCCTTACTCTTATGCTTTTCCTCTTTCACTTTTCATATTCTCAATCCATAGCTCTCTTCCAATTTCACTCTTCTTTTCTCAAATCCACCACATTAGCACAAATTGCTCAATAGTGCTTCCACAATGAATGATGAATAATCTCTTTATATCATTAATAAATTTCAATTAAGTTCTTTCTGTGCTAATTATATTCAAACTTGATAAGCACTCAAGTATGTTGATTTACTTTGCTACCCTAGCATACATATGTACCACCAAGCCTTACTTAACTCTAGCACACTCATTGCAAACAACATGAGAAGATCCTTAATCCTCTACCTTGCCTCTTTCACTTGCATACTCATAGTCCATATCTCTCTTAGAAATTCACTCTTCTCAATTTCCTTGTTAAAGCTCTAAAGACACACAATACTTTATTACTATTTTCTCAAATAATATAAGGTATAACTTTCTGTACTTACAGGTTTTATGAATATATATTCCTTTGTTGAAAAAATGACTATATATACTTAAATTTTTTATCCATAAAGATATATACCCATTTATTTATTGTAACAAAATTCCAAAGAGCTTTCCACTTGTTATTAAATTTGAAATTAGAAGCATATTTTTAATAACCATTAAGGAGAGTGGATAAAGAAGTATATTTTCTACATCAAAAGTGTGAGCTCTTGTCGCATCTTAAACATCCCATCTATCTTATATACCATTGGGGCTAAAATCCATTTCATTTCTTTAATTCTACTATCATATGGTTGCTTTAAGAGTTAGTCTCATCCTTCTTATTATCCTATACTTGTTGCTTCCTTTACCATTAAAGGATATTTGTCACCACATCTTCTCAATCCACTAATATAGGATCTTTATCATATTGTCAAAATGAGATTATTTTGTTTCTTTTTCTTGTTAATTGGTTATGAGTCCATCTTTGTGCATACTGCTTTGCACTTCTTTCTTGACCTTGTGCTAGTTCTTCCTTTTATATTTCTTGGTGTCTTTTATTCCTTTGGTATGCAATGTGGCTTAATCTTCACCCATATATCTTCTTAGTTGAGTAACATACCTACCTTCAATTATTTTTTCTTAAATTTATTAGTATTTAAATATATATTTTTCTAATAAAAGATATGATATGCTACTAGAAAGCATGTAGAAATTGTTGAAAATGAAAAAACATGGTTACTTTTGTAGAATTATTGTATGATTCTTATAGCTCTCTAATATAAATTTCTCAAATCAACCTGGAAATAATAATTTCTCTTTAAGTAACATTTTATATGTATGATGATGATGTGCAAAATATCTCTTCATTTTTGAGTTCTTAAATTTGAGAAAATGCATAAACATTGCAAATGTAATACAAAGCCAAAATAAGATCTACAAGTAAGATTTGTAAAATTATCCAAACTCTAACTCTTATAGATACATATTCTAAATAGAATATATCCTAACCAAAAATGTACTACAAATATTCTTGTATGTGCCTTGAAATTCTTATTATATGATTTTTAATAAGTCTAGTTTGATATAATTTTGAAGTTTAATATACGTTATATTGACAGTCATGACAACTTGAACTTCCTTTGAAGCTTTTATCATGGCCTCAATTAGCAAGACCTATTTGAAGTCTTCGTATCATATTTAGATTATACACTTGAATCCAATCAACATTATAAAAATATTTTAAAACATTACATATGTTATATTTTATTATAGGGGTAGAATAAAGATTTTTATACAAGAAATTTTATTTTTTTCATATTTCAAGTAAGTCTATTTCTTATTTTACCACATGCTTTATTTTTGTTAATAATGTGCTTTCCTTTGATTAGA
The DNA here is from genome assembly GCA_948567375.1 of Lunularia cruciata. Taxonomy (NCBI): domain Eukaryota; kingdom Viridiplantae; phylum Streptophyta; class Marchantiopsida; order Lunulariales; family Lunulariaceae; genus Lunularia; species Lunularia cruciata. Next base: position 13,948,019 of record OX419757.1, on the reverse strand, counting down.
AGGTATGTATTAATTTCAACAAGAAAAATTACCATATATATTGATCTTGTAGATAAGTCTATTTCTTTTTTTACCATTTGCTTTAGTATTGTTAATCATGTGATTTCTATTTGTGAGAAGAAACCCATCAATCAAAATTACTAAGTATTAAAATTTTCATATTACAAAAATAGCTAAATCATTTCATCTTCATATTGTAAGTATAAGAAATGACATAAAGATATTTATCTCCACAATTAAAACTCATATACATAGCACTCTTCCATATTAGTGTATTTCTTCTTTATCATGTGCTTTATTTTTGTTAATTATGTGTCTTGCATTGATGAGAAGACATGTATTAATAAAATTGAAAAAATGTTCATCATATGACACATATAAGATATCAAATAAGAGAAGAAGACCTCATTGCGCTATATAAGGATAAGCCTTTAAGACATAAGATGAGAATAAGCCTTCATGATATTGCCATAAAACAAGTTATCTTATTATACCTAGTAAATTAAAAATTATGTAAATAAAATGGTCTATATATCATTTCAACAACCACAAAAAAATTACATCATGTGATTTTTCTTTATGGATTATATTACCAAGTGCTCTCTATCAAGAACAAATCTAACATCTAATTACAAACTACAAAAATAAGAGAGTGAAAGTGATGTCCTAATTCTTTAATATAGTGAGTTATTCCATAGTCATAACAAATATGTCAAATTGTTTATATCTAGAGTTTTATATAACTCCAAGAAAAAGAAAAAGAAAAAGAAAAAGAAAAAGAATGATCTTATTATGAACCTCTATACTTAGGAAATGTTGACTATTACTACTTTTCTTACCACTTTTCCAAGAGGATCTACACCGAGCAAAGCACAATGATAAGAAGAAGGTAATCACTCCTTCCAAAACCACAATGGTGTCCATTATAATAACATGATCATGTTCACCATATACAAGTATACCTTAACTAGTCATTTGTAATATATAATATAGTTTCTCCATATGAAATATCCGCTCTCCATTTAATTGCACAAACCACATCCTTTTTAACATGTTACCTGTTCTATTTTGTAGGTAACCTTTTGTCACGACCTACTTTGTTATGAGACCCAATTCTTTTGTTTCTTTCATTTTTTTTATGTATATAGTCCAAACTAGACCTTTAGAGGTGTCATTTGCAAGAAGTGCTGATTCATAGGAGTTTGTATTCCTCCTACACAAAGATGTGGGGTGCCTAAACAAAATAGACTCCCCATGGTTGCCTAAAAAGATGGACCAGACATTCTTGTTCCCCTTCTATTTGGCTTAACAACAAGGATTCCCCAAAAAATCAAGCCACTACATTACAAGGAAACCCCAACTTTGTAAAAGACCAAGACCAAGGAGAGAAATAAGAGAATGGAAGATCACATTGGGACATTTGAATGTGAGTAAACTCCAAATGCTTAGCATAAGCTTCAATTCTGGTATTTATAGAGAGCATACAAGGCTCTTGAGAAGCTTCTCAAGAAGCTTCCTTGAGCCACTTCTTGGAGTGCAAGCCAAGTTAACGGAGAAGCTTCTCAAGAAGTTTCCTTCTAGAAGTTGCCTACTTGGCTTGCAAACTAAGCTAGTTGGAAGCTTCTAGAAGCTACTTACTTGGGGTGCAAGGTAAGCTAGCAAAGAAGCTTCTTGGGACACTTCTTAGATAATTTTGGAATATTCTAGGCTAATTTGACCAATTCATTACTTCGTTAGCCCTAACTATTTTTTTTGCTAAACTCCATATTGTTACATATTCCCCCACCGCTAGTTGGTGACGTCTTCATCGCCATTGAAGCTTCAAACTCATGGATGGCCGTTTGTGCATTTTGGAGATGAAAAAGAGGTTCCTATGTGGCATCATGAAGGGGCTACCCTTTCCAAAGGACCTTGCACTCTGTATGTTGTTGACAGCCCCGTTGAATGTGACGACGTGCAAGGATACAATCAACTTCATATTTCTCATGATCATTGATAAGGATGGGAGGAGGAGGAGGTTGGACACAAGAAGGAAAAGAAGGTGGATTAGGGAAAAAGAGTTTCAACTTGGAAATATGAAAAGACAAGGTAGTTGTGCATATGACAAGACAAGGCAAGTCGATAAGCATCAGGAGAAATGAGGTGTGTGACCTCAAAGAATCCTATCCAATTAGGATCAAGTTTACGGACTTGGGTATCAAGTGGGAGGGGTAGGTTACTAGACAAGAGCATGATTTTATCACCAACTTGAAAGGTGAGATCACGATGATGGTGCTCTGCATATTTTTTTTGACAATTTTGGGCAACAAGGAGGTGAGATTTGGCTTGTTGGAGGGATTGGGATATGGTGGTCAAGAAGGTTGAAGTACAAGGGACATGAGATGGAAGAGGAGCAAGAATGGAATCTGGAACAAGTGGATCTTGATCTTGGCCAAAATTGAGGAAGAAAAGAGAGAATCCGGTGCTTGCTTGTTTGGAATTATTGTATGCAAACTTTGCAATTGCAAGACATTCATCCCAATTGGTATGGTGAACATTGACAAAGGCACCGAGTATATCCGTCAAGATGCAATTTGTGCATTCAATTTGCCCATCAATTTGAGGATGATAGGCCATGGACAAAGTAAGCTTGGTGTTGAGTATGTCAAAGAGTGCTTGCCAAAAATTTCTAGTGAAGCAAGGATCACAGTCGAATATGAGCACATGCAACATCCCATGATGCTTGAATATATTGTCAAAGTACATCTACTCCAAGGTTGGAGCATCCATGATATCAACGGTTGGTGCAAAATGGATTTGCTTACTAAGCTTATTCACAAACATCACAATGACTATGTGACCTTGCTTTGTCTTGTGCAAGGATGTGATGAGATCTAAGCTCACATATTCCCAATGAGTAGATGGAATGAGAGTGGTTGAAGAAGTCCACTCGGTTTTTGGTTATTGGCCTTGTTGTATTGGTAGCTCTCACATGATCAGATAAACTCCTAAACATCTCATGCCATGTTGGGCCACCACCATTTGCGTTGGATACCCAAGGTCTTGTCCACACCCATGTGACCAACAATTAGTAAATCATGGACTTCTTGAAGGCACACAAGTTGGAGATCACCTTTGGCTCAAACATAGATCTGGTCATCATGGAATAGAAGGCTTTCCTTGTAGGAGAAGGTATTGTACTCCTTGTCATATGTTGCACGATGACCTTGTACCATCTGAAAGAAAGGATCTTATTGTAGAGTTGTTGAAACTCAATTTGGACTTTGGAGTCAATGGATACCGTTGTAATTACCATTGTGATGAGAGGAAGAAGAAACTTCAAATCAGGTTGTTGTGATAGGGCATCAAGGATGATATGGAACTGATCGGGTTTGTACAATTGTTTGATGTCAAACAACTGTAGTTGTTCCTCCCATTGATGATATCGACTCTTCATGCGTTCCAAATGTAATGTCTGCAACAAGGGCTTATGATCAGCTTGCATGAACACTTGTTTCCCTAAGAGATAATGCCTCCATACCTTGGTGACATATACCATTGCTAGTTGTTCCTGATCCCAAGCAAAATAATTCCTTTTTGTTGTATTTAGTCTGCAAGACACAAAGGCAATAAGATGGAATCCATTTGTGAATTATTGTTGCAACACAACTCCAATTGCAAAGTTAGAAGCATCAAAATCAACCACACATGGTAGTTGAGGATCATATGGTTTAAGAAATGGTCTTGAAGACACCCTATGTTTCAACTTCTGGAATGCTTCTTTGTGCTTGCTGGTCCATTGAAAGCTCAAGTTCTTCCCCAGAAGATTGGTCAATGTTGCGGTCACATGAGCATAATAGTGAATGAACCGTTGGTAAAAGCTAGCCAATCCATTAAATGCTCGTCCTTCAATAGTATCCTTTGGAGTAGGCCAATTATTGATAGCCTTGATTTTCTCTTCTTCCATTTTGATCTCCTCCAATGAGATCTTGTGACCCAAGAAGGTAACTTCCTTTTGCTAAAAGACACACTTTGACTTCTTGCATTAAAACTTTCACTATTGTAGTTGTCTTGGGACTTCTCACACAAGATTCACATGTTTTGCCTCTATCTTGCTATAGATTAAGATATCATCCAAGAACACCACCACATACCAATCCAATAGTCCATCCAACACCCAATGCATCTGATCCATGAAGACTATTGGAGCATTAGTGAGCCCAAAAGGCAGAACTCTCCACTCAAAATGTCCATACCTTGTGTGAAAGGTAATCTTTTTGCACATCTTCCCTATCAATAGGGATTTTCTAGTAGTAGCTACAAAGATCTAACTTGGAGAAGTATTGTGCTCCACTCACTTGATCAAGCAAGTCAACAATCCGAGGCAAGAGGTATTCATTCTTCACTATTTGTTTATTGAGCCCACGGTAATCAATACAGAAATGAAGTCCATGGCCAACAAAACCTCCCAACAAACAAAAGGTGAAGGACTTGCACACTCAAATTGACGTGCTAGAGAGGAAGTTGTACTCAAATGAGCAACTCAAATTGGTATTTGTGAAGCTCTATAGCCACACCAATGCCATGTTCAAGAAGACCCAGTCCAACTTCAAACAAACCATGGAGAGTTGTTGAAAGTAGCTTGTGGGTCTTATTTGCATCTCCCAAGGAGCCGAGAGTTTGACCTAAGTCACACTTGCCCCTCCAATCAAAAAATAATGATGGGAGCTTCTTCTTGCAAAGATGGTTGCAATTATTTTTGTTGCCTAATGAGAAGACTTCATTTTGTACAAGCTGACAACAAATTTGCTTTCATAGCCTTAGGAACTTCGTAGATGTACAACTTTATTTTCATAGCCTTATGAACTTGTTGGACACGTAAGTAAGGCCTTAGGACCTTGGTAAACATGTAATTGGGCCCAACTTGTACGTAATATTAGCTTGTTCAAGGTAGAAAACCCTTGATTGAGTTGATTACATCCATGGCTACCTACCCTTAGGTTTAAGGTTAGAATAAGATATGATCAAGATTGAGCGGTTTAGATGTACTTAGGAAATTTTCATGCATTTTAGCCATTGGATCTTTTTGTAGCCAAGTAGGAAATATATAAAAGGCTTAGGCTTGATGTTCACTGGGTCCATTTGGTGCATCCTTCTTTTGCAAGTACAATAGGAAGTTTATACTATCAAGACTCATGGGTAGTTGTATGCATCTTAGTCTGCACTCTAAATGAATAATTGTATACTTAACTTGTTTAGGAGTGATGAATCTGAAGGACTAACATTAGCATTGGAGTGTGACACCACATTCGTGTGGAACTAGAGAGTGGCTCTTTAGAATTTTGGCCCAAGTCAAGAATGATACGGGAATAGGTTTGCATAGCCTTAGAGTCTCATCTAGTAACATTTTAAGATAGGTTGAGTAATTGTTGGTGACTCCCATGACCTCCTACCTTTTAGGAAGGATAAAACATGGCATTACAGTTGTAATCTGTAGAGGGATGTAAATTTTGCAACCATTCCACCCGGTTTAGTCCGCAAAGTTGTAAGTCTTCCTTCGTGCAAAATTGTAGGGGAATGCTTTTTGTGCAACTTGTGGCAGGGGTGCTATACAAATCATGGCTCCTACAAATCTCACCTTGACATTTTGCGGCTCAGACAAGCAATTAGTGAACAAAGTGGCTCAAAAAAAAGTGACATTTGTTCCAAATGAACCCACCTCACCATCAGAATCCCCTAAATTTGACACTTTAGCATATACAATAATAGATTGCATAATGTTTTGTAGTGTCACTCGTTTGTGTGAAATTACCTCTATTTTCTATTGGGAATGATGCTATGGAAGAGGCTAAATATGAAATAATAGATGATCTTCATTGTGATCTCATCTGTCTCATCATAGCCATTTCCAACCCCTATCCTCGAAGAAATGACCTGTTCTTACCAATTATATTGCAGTAAGTTGACAATGCATTGCCACTCCTTTGCGTTTCCAAAGTAGCAAAATCATGTAGATTTCTATTATATCTTAGACAATATCATCCTTACAATTAAATAACAAAAAATATAAAAATAAAATCAAACCTAAAAGTAGCAAGTCATATAGACTTTTATTACATTTATATTGAAGTAAGTGTTACATTCAAAACTAAATAAGAAAACCAAATCCAAACAAAATCTCATGAAGATAATAATATGTAATATAGAAAATAGATAATACTCTCATTGAATGTAAACCATGTAATAACACGGACCTTTCCGAATCGCTATGGACAGCATGTGTCCATTGCTCTACAGAGGGCAGTGGCTGGTGCAATCCATAGGAGAGCAATCACATTAGGTGATGTTTCTTTGGATGCTCCAGTTGTGTGTAGACCGTACGACTTGCATAGCTCGGATATCTTAGGTGCGGTAGGGCAGATTTCTCATACAGACTCTATTGGGGCTTAGCCCCATGTTACCTTTTTTGTCTCTCCCTTGTACGGCTTGATGGGGTCTTCCCATCCTTCATTTTTCCTACGCAGTCGCCTTTTTCTTTCTATATAAGGTACATAGACAAAATCATCCTTTTGGATACATAACCATAGGAGGTTAAAAACTTAAACAGGTGGGTTAGTTACCAGTGAAGAGAAGGAAAATTTACCTTAGTATAAGGTGAACTCACGACCTTAAAGTTGTTGAGAATTTTTAAATTTTATCTTAGTATGACTTAATGGGTCTACCCTTCTTTCTTTCTTCTAGAATGGGGCTTAGCCCCATTTTACCTTTTCTTTTTACCTTTACGGGTTGTTAGGGTCTTCCCCTCCTTCGTTTTTCCTACGCGGTCGCCTTTTTCTCGCCTTTTTCTCGTTTCTCTTTCTTGTTATCTCAGGCGTGTCGCTAACTCACAACCTAACCTCTTGTTCAAGCCTACAAGTTAGGAAAGAACACAGTAAGTAGCAAGGTGTCGGAGAATGAACCGTGATTTCCGTGAACGCACGGGCACCTCCTCCATCCTGCTCTAAATCAAGAACCAAAGAAGATTACGGCGTATCTGATCTCTCATCGTGGATTACATCTGACGGTGACTAGGAGTCTACTTGAGATCTACCTGGCAGGTAAACTTTCCGGGATTGCGGGTAGGGTTGGGTGATGATCACTGCCGTCTGACATCTGACGGTCTCGCATGGTTAGATCAGATCAAGAGAACAGATCTCTAGAAATGCTTCCTGTAGAGTACCCGTTTCCCTCCTCGACCTACGTTTCCCCTATAGGACTCACAGGACTTACAAGGACTCTGCCCGTCGATTCGCTCGATTCAAATTCCGGGAAAATACAACGTCGAAGATGGTTGAGACAACCGTGTGCTTATCGCTTAAAACTGATGGTTGTTGCCCGGCGGCAATATATTATCTCGTTAAATTTATAAAAGGCGACCGCGTAGGAAAAATGAAGGATGGGAAGACCCCATCAAGCCGGACAAGGGAGAGACAAAAAGGTAACATGGGGCTAAGCCCCAATAGAGTCTGTATGAGAAATCTGCCCTACCGCACCTAAGATATCCAAGCTATGCAAGTCACACGGTCTACACACAACTAGAGCATCCGAAGAAACATCACCTAATGTGATTGCTCTCCTATGGATTGCACCAGCCACTGCTCTCTATAGAGCAATGGACACACGCTGTCTAAAATATGCTACAAAGTATGAGAGTGAGAGTGATACCCCCTGACGCCTAACATAATAAGCTCTCGTGCACCCCCTGACAAATGTGTCAAATGCCTTGTCCATCGCTCCATATAACTCCAAGGCTAGAGGAACAAAGAGGTGACCTCGCTGCATGCCCCTATACTTGGAGACCTTGCGACCTACTGCTGCACTCGCCGCCCATCCAGGGGGATGGGTATTCACTCCCTCCGAAACTATATCCCGCGTAGGGTCTATGACCACGACATCCGCTATTGTCACCTGATCGTCTCGGACCAAGTATAAGTCTACCTTGACATGTGTTGTCTGCAACACATACGAATGCTCCCTCCAAGCCAAGTATCCACTCTCTCGCGCCATAGCAACCACTATGTCTCTAATGGCATCATGGGTAGCTATCCTCTGTCCTCTAAAAGGACACCGTATCATGTGGACCGCCGCTGCATCTAGTGTAGAACCACACTCACAAGTGAGTAGTGAAGATGCAGATGGGTGGACCAAACCTAGGCGAAACCTCATCGCTGTAGAGAAAGTAGCCGGTGTGAGTCAGAAAGCCCTAATGCATGGTCAAGCTAGGATCCACGAGCATGCACCCTTGCCGGAGCAAGAGCATAGACGTGCTCTAGTAGCTTGAGAAATGGATGAGTCAACTAAGAGAGAATGTAGCATATGCTCACATTGTCGCTCCATCAAGGAAGACTGTAGACCTCTAGTCCAATCTGACGATAGTGAAGCAAACGGTGGAAAACCCTCTCGTGCTCGTGGGGATAGACTATCTCTTGTCTGCCGCAATAACACCTGGAGAGAAAAGGATCCTCCTTCCACCTCTGTCACATAAGTCTCCAAAACTGGCCTATCAGCAACCACAAAACGAGAGGAAAGTAGGGGTGCCAAGAGAGCCCAACTACCCAAAAACACTATAGGTGCCATCTCCTCCATAGAAAGCAAGCAAACCCCACCACATGAGATTGGTAGAGCCGTCTGTCTACGTGCCAAACCCCCTGTCACACACTCAAAAGTCCATGGTCCAATAATATCACCAAAGACTCCCATAATCCTCGTATCAAATGCTCTCAGACGTGATAGGAAGGATGGTGAGGGGGGAATTGTACGGATGAGGTAGGATGGTCGACAAGCAATACTGGAAGAGAGTATACCAAATGCTACCTATGGATCTCCTAGTAATGGAAGGTCATCCACATGGAGAACATCCTCTGCAAGGGCAGCGTCCAAGAAGCATGTGACAAAATCCTTCGATCCTACTGGCACTCCAAGAACACGAAGTCCATCTGTGGATGTGATACATCCTCTAGAAGCTCAAGGTGGGGAGTGATACCTAAAGGGGACCATGCCCTACACTTTGACACCTTGACTCTCAAGCCTACTAGATGTAGCTTGGTAGTCAAGTAGTCAAAGGCCTGCCTAATCTGATCTATAGAGCCTACGATGTGTGTATCATCTGCCAAGGAGAGAAATACACAACTTGGCACGGCCAAAGTAGTAGATAGGAGAGCTCTAAAGTGAGCCATGGCAAATAAGAGCCCCCCCAAAGGATCTTCCTGACGTGTACCAACAGCTGACTCAAGACGGTGATTCCGTCATGTGAACCACCATGCTGGTAGTAAAGGGAAGCAAGAGAGCCATAAAAAGACCGCACAAAAGGAATGAGACTTGCCAAGGATCCACCAACCTCCCTAAGCTCTCTAAAGATGGATGCACTCAAGATGCTATTAAAAGCATTCTCAACATCTACCTATAGGACGACCCACTCCGGATGGATATCTAGAAGTGCTCTAATGCCTCGAGATATAGCCTCACATCCTCCAGGTGTAGCTACTCCAAACTGATGTGGACTAAGGTGCTGTTGAAAGTGAGGATGATGCTGAAGGACAATGGTATGACTGACCAAACGCAAAAAATTCTCTCCAATAGCAATCGATCTAATGCCTCCTGTGACCTTCTTGATCGCGAGAAGTCGACTAGCACCTAACACCCGACTAACAAACCTAGGAATGTCTCCTCTTGCTACTGCTGCAACCACCTGAAACAACTTGGTAAAACCACTAGAAGGATCATCTGCCTAGAAGCAATCTCTAAGGTGCTCATAAACCATCCATGATAAGCCTCCTGAGGAAAGGCGAGGGGCAGTGCACAATGCTTGTGCAAATAGCAACCTATCAAGACATAAAGGCTGCTCAGGTTGATAATCTAAGACCTCTAGTGGAAGTCCCTCTACTGCTATAGGATGCAATGAGCGTAAGGCAGAGATGGTCTCATCAATAGGACTTGCTATAGACAAAGGATGTAGCGCTCGTGCTGCTCTACTAAACTCTCCCGCCTGACCCAATGTCCTACATCGTTGTAATCAAGTGGAATCTGTAGTATCTTGTGGCGATGCTTGTCTCCTAAATCGTGTAACCCTAACAAACTCCTCTTGAAGGGCTGCCCAATCCCTTGCTCGGAATTGACGAAATCTAGCCGCCACCTCTCTATGCCCCGCATGGCCCCCTCTAGCATAACAAAGACACCATCAAGGGAGTAGGAGGAATAGGAACCACACTAACTCATCCAAGGGATCACGTGCCAAACAATCCAGTGGTAGGCAAAAAGCCTGTCTAGCCTCATCATGGAGTGTGCGGGGTAGCCTATGGAATAGACATGGACATGGAAAACTAGTCTCAAATAACCCCAAAATGCAACTTGCTTGAGAAGCTAACTACTCCCACGACTCAATTGGTATCCTTGGAACGATCAATGAAGGTATAGAAGAAGCGTGCGTAATCCCAAGTATCACTGCTATCAATGTGGTTGCTCATCTCACGTGGGCATCCAAAGTGGTCCAATCACAGTCCTTGTACATCCTTCCCACATGGGTCTTTATCCCTTGTGAGGTAAAGTGTTGATGACACACCGGGCATGGTGTATCCCGATCCGCTCTAGGCGACCCCACATGGGAAGGTGTAGCCATGGCTAGCACAAGAATAGTGATAGTAACACATGATACTCCTCTCCACATCTTCCCATATCTGCAAAACCACAACCCCTCACATCCCAACTCACATAAGAAAACAATCTCTCCAAACCCTAAAATCTATAAGCTCTCATAACTTTCAATTTCCATCTCCAAAATTTTCAAATTAAATTTCCATGGAACTTAATCATGAAAACCAAGAGATTGGAAATGAAAATTCCCAACCCATCACTCTCAATGTATAATGATCACTCTCAACCCTAAAAAATTTAAAAAGCTTCATAACTTTCTACTCCATTCTCCATAGTCTTCAATCTAGGTGCCAATGGTACCAAAATTGAAAAACAAGGAGAATCAACTATTCACTCAAATGCTACATGCTAGAGAGCCCTCATAAATTGTTGAAATTGTCTCACGTCTCTCCTTCTCATCTCTCGTCTCCTCACTCTCCCGTAGCTCCTCTCTGGTTAAATGGGGTTAAATTTACCTTTTCCGTCTCTCCCTTGTACAGCTTGATGGGGTCTTCCCATCCTTTGTGTTCCCTATGGGGTCGCCTTTTTCCTTGTTAAATTAGATAAGCTCATAGCTCATGAATATGAAACGGTATACTTCTATCCAATCCCCTACCCTTTTGCTTTACTTCCCCGCTCTTTGAAGAGGGTAAATCTAAAGTGGAAATCGTTCTCTAAACAATTTTCACTTTACTTTTTCTTACATGAGGAGTGGGGAGGAGGAGGATGAGTTTGGGAGGAATGTGGAGATGAAAGAGGAGAAGAAAAGATGTGAGAGGAAAGATCTATATTTTCTGAGTGCTTTCTAGCATATGGCACTTGAGTGAATAATTGATTTTGTTCATTTTTTAATTTCTATTCTATTGGTATATAGATGGAAGACTACGGAGACTTGAATAGAAAGTTATGATAGTTTTAAGGTTTTTTTAGTGTTTAGAATGATCATTACATGTTCAGAGTGATGAGTTAGGAATTTTAATTTTTAATCTCTTGGTTTTCATGATTAAGTTCCATAGGAATTTAATTTGAAAATTTATATTTTCAAATTAAATTAAAATTGAAAGTATGAAAATTTATATTTTTGAGCGTTTAAAGAGATTGTATTTTTTTAATATGAGTTTGGATGTGAGAGGTTATGATTTTGCAGGTATGGGGAGATATGGAGAGGAACATCATGTGTTACTATCGTTATTCTTATACTAACCATAGCTATACCTCCCCATGTGGAGTCGCTTAGAGCAGCTCGGGATACACCATGCTTGTGTATCACTGACGCTTTACCTTGCAAGGGATAAAGATCCATGTGAGAAGGATGCACAAGGCTTATGATTGGACCACTTGGGATGCCCATATAAGGCAAATGATTACATTGACAACAATGTCACTCAAGATTACTTATGTTTCCTCTATCCCTTTGTTGACTATTCCAAGGATACCGTAGGAGTGGTTAGCTTCTCAAGCGTATTGCATTTTAGGATTGTTTGAGACTAGTTTTCCATATCCACGTCTATTCCATAGGCTACCCCACACACTCCAGATTGAAGCTAGACAAGCTTTTTGCCTACCATTTGATTGTTTGGCATATGATCCCTTGGAGGAGTTAGCATGGTTTCTATTCCTCTTACTCCCTTGATGGTGTCTTTGTTATGCTAGAGGGGGACATGCGGGCATAGAGAGGTGGCTGCTAGATTTTTTCATTTTTGAGTGGAGGATTGGGCGGCCCGTTAGGAGGAGTCTATTTGGCTACATGTTTTAGGAGACAAGTTTTGCCACAAGATACCATAGAGTTGACTCAATTGTGAAGGTGTAGGACATTGGGTCAAGCGGGAGAGTTTAGTAGAGCAGCACAAGCACTACCCCCTTTTTCTATGGCTAGTCCTACTGATGAGACTATCTCTTTCCTACGCTCACTACACCCTATGGCAGTAGAGTGACTACCACTAGAGGACTTAGATTATTAGCATGAGCAACCTTTATGTCTTAATAGGTCACTTTTAACACAAGCATTGCGCATTGCTTCTCACCTTTCTCCAAGAGGCTTGTCAAGGATGGTTTATGAGCACCTTAGAGATTGCTTTAAGGCATATGATCTGTCTAGTGATTTTATTGAGTTGTTTCAAGTGGCTGTAACAATAACAAGAGGAGACATTCTTGTGTTTGTAAGTTGGGTGTTAGGTGCTAGTCAACTTCTTGCAATGGAGAAGGACACGGAGTGCATTAGAACGATTGCTATTGGAGAGATCCTTTTACATCTAGTCAATCATATCATTTTCCTTCAACATCATTCCTATTTTTGATAGCACCTTAGTCTATATCAATTTGGAGTAGCTACACCTAGAGGATGTGAGGCTATAAAAGACCAAGACCGAGGAGAGAAATAGGAGAGTGGAAGATCACATTGGGACACTTGAATGTGGGAAAAATTTGAATGCCTAGCATGAGCTTTGGCTCTTGTATTTATAAGGAGCATACAAGGCTCTTGGGAAGCTTCTCAAGAAGCTTCCTTGAGCCTCTTTCTTGGAGTGCAAGCCAAGTTAATTGGATGCTTCTCAAGAAGCTTCTTTCCTGAAGCCGCCTACTTGGTGTGCAAGCTAAGCTAGTTTGAAGTTTCTAGAAGCTTCCTTCTAGAAACTATCTACTTGGGGTGCAAGCTAAGATAGTGGGAAGCTTCCCAAGAAGCTTCCGAGATACTTTTAGGATATTTTAGGCTAATTTGGCCTATTCACTACTTTGTTAGCCTTGACTAACTTTGTTGCTAAAATCCATATTGTTACATATTCCCCCATCGCTAGTTGGTGATGTCCTTGTTGCTATTGAGCTTCAAAATTCCTAGATGGCCATTTGTGCATTCTAGAGATGAGAAAGAGGCTCCCAACTGGCATCACAAAGGAGATAGCACTTCCAAAGGACCTTTTACTCTATATGTTGTTGGTGGCTGTGTTAGATGTGGTGACGTGCAAGTATATGATCAACTTCATATTCCTCATGATCATGGATAGGGATGGGAGGAGGTTGGACACGGGAGGAAAAAGAAGATGGATTAGGAACAAAGGGTTTTAACTTGGAAACATGGAAGAAGATGGATGCACATATGATAAGGCAAGGCAAGTTGATAAGCAATAGGAGAGATGATTTGGGTGACATCAAAGGGTCCTATCCAATTAGGGGCAAGTTTATTAACTTGGGTATCAAGTGGAAGGAGTAAGTTCCTAGACATAATACCAATAGCTAGATAGATGATCAAGAGATGAAATTTGGTTTGGTAACATCTAGAAGGATGTTTTATATGATGGAATAAGTAGATAAGCTAGAGGTATCACCAAAAGAGTACTTTTACTAATAGACCAAAAACCAAAATATGCTTGAAAACTTTAGAATCAATAGCTAAGCATATGGTCTAGAGGTGAAACTTGGGGTGGTGATATCTAGAAGTATCTAAGTGTTGTGGCTCTTGCATAGTTACCTCTAATTTGGTTCTTGCCTTCAAGCCCCTCACAAATCAATCCAGAGCTTCACCTTCCAATATATCTGGAATTTGCAATATGGTGTTTTAGAACTGCGTGATGTAACTTCTTACAAAACCAATCTATTTTCACTTTGTCAACTTATCACGTGCAGCTCATGTGGCATTTATAGCTTGGAATCAACTAATTATTACGCTCTTGAATTCTGCCCATGTCAAGATTAGTGCAACAATTTGTCATTCCGCTCGCTCCACTTGGAATCTCCACCATAGCTTTGCTACTCCATCCAACTGGCTAGAAGCCAAGAGAATCTGGTTTTTCTCATCTTGTAGATTGGTAGCTTCAAAATAACATTCACAATCAAACACAAAATTCTCCACTGCACCCAAAAGATTCTTGCCTTCAAATACCTTGGGTTTAGGGAATCTGATCCAATCTTCTCCTTCTTGAATTGGTACTGTCTCCACATGCTCTTGTCATCAAAGATCTCATTCATCCAACAATCAAGTAAGGTGTTCAATTTGTTATTGCATAACAAGGATAACATCGGGTATTGCCGCCATGGTTGCTACTCTATCACACCACTCCCAATCTATCCAATTTATTAACACATAGAAATAATACGTCCACCGTTCTCCATAAGTTACAACCGGAAGCACCAAGCGTTCCTCAGATATGGTGATCATATGTAGAAAATCTTATCCAAAGTGCAAAGTGATGAATTGTGTGAAACAATCCTTGGGTAGTATTTGGATGCAAAAATCCCAATGGTTTGGTGGAAGTGGATTTGGTGGTCCATAAATTCCATCCATCTCATTCTTGCTCTGATACCAATGTAAAAGACTGAATCCAAGGAGAGAAATAGGAGAATGGAAACTCACATTGGGACACTCAAATGAGAGAAAACTCCAAATGCCTAGCATGAGCTTTGGCTTTGGTATTTGTAGGTAGCATACAAGGCTCTTGAGAAGCTTCTCAAGAAGCTTTCTTCTAGAAGCCGCCTACTTGGCGTGCAAGCTAAGCTAGTTGGAAGCTTCTAGAAGCTACTTACTTGAGGTGCAAGCTAAGTTAGCCGCAAAGCTTCCCAAGAAGCTTCCTAGATACTTTTGGAATATTCTAGGCTAATTTGTCTTATGTGCTACTTCGTGAGCCCAACTAACTTCATTGCTAAACTCCATATTGTTACAATGCTCCACTCCTTGATGAAGCAAGTCATCAATCCGAGGCAAGGGGTATACATTCTTCACATTTTTTATTGATCCCTTGGTAATCAATCAATAGAAAAAAATGCCTCCATCCTTCTTTAGAACAAATAGTAATGGTGCTCCCCAAGGAGTTGTACTATGTCGTGTGAAATCCTTCTCCAACAACTCCGTAAGTGTTGTTTGCAACTGTTCCAACTCTTTTGGTGAGAGTTGATAGATTGGTCTATTCACTAGAGTACTCCCTGGTACTAATTCAATCTTGAAGGGCATACCATGATCAAAGGGTAATCCCTTTGGCAAATTATCCAAAAACACATTCGCAAACTCTAGAACTAAGTGGTCAATCATTGCTCAATGAGGCTGCTGACTCTCCTCAGATTCTCCTTGTGCAATTGGCTCCAATTGGATCTATACTACAAAAATAGATTTATCTTCCTCCAAAGCTTGCTCTATAGTTGCTTCATTGACAAACTTCACATCTAAGGACTTATCTTCCTTCATGGCTTGCTCTATGGCTACTTTCTTGATAAACCTTCTATCTTGGGACTTCTCTTCCTTCAAAGCTTACTCTATGGCTGCTTTCTTTATAAACTTCCCATCTTGGGACTGACTATCCTTAGGTGTCTTACTCAAAAGTGCCAGACAACCTAATCTGAAATTCATACCTTGTTGTTGTACTTGAATTTGTCATCGAGTACAATCAAATTGAACCTTATGATGTTCAAGCCAAGGTAGTCCAAGAATGATATCATAGTCTAGAGGTGCCACTACAAACCTCATACACTCTAAATACTCCTTCCCAATCTTGAAGGTAACAGGATGCAAGGTACTAAATGCAAAACCCTTTCTACCATCCACTATCATCAATCTATTTCCAATTAGTGGCTTATAGGAATACCCAATTCCTTTGCTAATTGCATAGACATGCAATTCTTTGAACTTCCAAAATCAACCAAAATTTTACAACCATGATTAGATATCATACCTTACAAGTGAAACAAACTTGCATAGGTTGAGCCTTCAATCCCATTGGAACTTGCAATAGACGGCTTGAAATCCCTTACTAGGATTCCTTGTTGCATTGATCATTCTGCCCCACAATTTCCACTTGGACAACTTGTCTAGGTCACTCATTCTTGAGAAGACACTCTGCAATGCAATGTCCAATTTGGTGACAATAGAAACATCCCCCAATTTTTCATAATTGTTCATGATCTATTGTACTAAGTGGTCTTTGCTGGATGACATTGATCTCCATTTGTATTGGCTCTTCCACTCGTGTGTAGTGTGTGGGTGGGTTTGGGGAAGGCCGATGTAAAAGACCAAAAACAAGGAGAGAAATAGGAGAATGGAAACTCACATTGGGACACTTGAATGAGGAAAAACTCCAAATGCCTAGCATGAGCTTCGGCCTTGGTATTTATAGGTAGCATACAAGACTCTTGAAGCTTCTCAAGAAGCTTCCTTGAGCCGCTTTCTTGGAGTGCAAGCCAAGTTAACTAGGAAGCTTCTCAAGAAGCTTCCTTTTAGAAGCCGCCTACTTGGCGTGCAAGCTAAGCTAGTTAGAAGCTTCTAGAAGCTTCCTTCTAGAAGCTACCTGCTTAGGGCACAAGTTAACTAGTTAGGAAGCTTCCCAAGAAGCTTCTTAGATGCTTCTAGAATATTCTAGGCTATTTGGTCTTATTCTCTACTTCGTAAGCCCGACTAACTTCGTCTCTAAACTCCATATTGTTACATATTCCCCCGCCGCTAATTGGTGACGTCCTCGTTGCCAATAAAGCTTCAAAGTCCTTGATGGCCATCTGTGCATTCTGGAGGTGAGAAAGAGGTTCCCATGTGGCATCATGAAGGGAATACCCTTTCCAAAGAACCTTATACTCCGTATGTTGGTGACGGCCTTGTTGAATATGGCGACGTGCAAGGATACAATCAACTTCGTACTCTTCATGATCATTGATAGGGATAGGAAGAGGGGGAGGTTGGACTCAAGAAGAAAAGGAAGAAGGGTTAGGAACAAAGGGTTTTAACTTGGAAACATGAAAGACAGGATAGATATGCATATGACAAGGTAAGGCAAGTCGATAAGCAATAAGAGAGATAATGTGGGTGATATCAAAGGGTCCTATCCAATTAGGAGCAAGTTTACGAACTTGGGTATCAAGTGGGAGAGGGAGGTTACTAAAGGATAGCATGACTTTCTCACCAACTTCAAAGGTGAGATCACGACAATGATGGTCCGCATATTGTTTTTGGCAATTCTGAGCAACAAGGAGGTGAGATTTGGCTTGTTGGAGAGATTGGGATATAGTGGTCAAGAATGTAGGAGTATGAGGAACCTGAGAGGGAGGGGGAGCAAGAAGAGAATATGGAACAAGCGGATCTTGGCCAAAATTGAGAAAGAAGTGAGAAAATCCGGTGCTTGCCTGTTTGGAATTGTTGTAGACAAATTCTATAGCTGCAAGACATTCATCCCAGTTGGTATGGTGGACATTGACAAAGGCCTGCAACATATCCTCCAATGTATGATTGGTGTGTTTGGTTTGTCCATCAGTTTGAGGATGATAGGCCGTGGATAAAGCAAGCTTGGTGCCGAGTATCTGGAAGAGTGCTTGCCAAAACTTCCCAATAAATCAAGGATCTCGGTCAAAGATGAGTACGCGTGGCATCCCATGATGCTTGAAGACATTGTCGAAGTAGATTTGTGCTAAGGTTGGAGCATCCACGGTATCACAGGTTGGTGCCAAGTGGATTTGCTTACTAAGCTTATCCACAAACACCACAATTGCGGTGTGTCCTTGTTTTGTCTTTGGCAAGGATGTGATGAGATCCAAGCTCACATGCTCCCAACGAGCGGATGGAATGGCGAGTGGTTGAAGGAGTCCACTTGGCTTTTGGTTGCTGGCCTTGTTCCGTTGGCAACTTTCACATGATCAAACAAAGTCTTGAACATCTTGTGTCATGTTGGGCCACCACCATTGGCGTTGGAGGGTGCCCAAGGTCTTGTCCACTCTTATGTGACCAGCTATTGGTAAATTAAGGAGTTCTTGAAGGCACACAAGTCGAAGATCACCTTTGGCTGGAACATAGATCTGGTCTACATGGAATAAAAGGCCTTCCTTGAAAGAGAAGGTGTTGTACTCCTTGTCATGTGCTGTCAGACGACCGTGTACTGTCAGACGACAGTGTACTATTAGACGACCGTGTACTGTCAGACGACTGTGTACCATTTGGAAGAAGGGATCTTGTTGTAGAGCGGATTGAAACTCATTATGGACCTTAGGGTCAATGGACACTGTTGTAATTGCCGCCGTGATGAGAGGAAGATCCTTCAAATCAGGTTGTCGTGATAGAGCATCAGGGATGATATGGAACCGGCCTGGTTTGTACTCAAGTTTGATGTCAAAAAATTGGAGTTTCTCTTCCTATCGATGATGCCGACTCTTCATGTGCTCTAAGTGTAAGGTCTGCAACAATGGTTTGTGATCAGTTTGCATGATCACTTGTTTCCCCAAGAGATAATGCCTCCATACCTTGGTGGCATATACCATTACAAGTTGTTCCTGATCTCAAGCAGAGTAATTTCTTTCAGCTATATTTAGTCGGCAAGACACAAAGGCAATAGGATGTAGTCCATCTGGAAATTCCTATTGCAACACAACTCCAATTGCAAAGTTAGAAGCATCAAAATCAACCACACAAGGTAGTTGAGGATCATATGGTTGAAGAATAGGTCTTGAAGACACCATATGTTTTAACTTCTGGAATGCTTCTTCATGCTTGGTGGTCCACTGGAAGCTCGAGTTCTTTCCCAAGAGGTCAGTCAATGGTGCAACCACGTGAGCATAATAGTGGATGAACCGTCGGTAAAAACTGGCCAATCCATTGAATGCTCGTACTTCTATAGCATCCTTTGGGGTAGGCCAATCAGGAATGGCCTTGATCTTCTCTTCTTCCATCTTGATCCCCTCTGATGAGATCTTATGACCCAAGAAGGTAATCTCCTTTTGCCAAAAAGCACACTTTGACTTCTTGTAGTAAAATTTCCACTATCGTAGTCATCTTAGGACTTCTCGCACATGATTCCTATGTTCTACCTCTGTCCTACTATAGATTAAGATATCATCTAAGAACACTACCATGGACTGATCCAATAGTCACTCCAACACCCGATGCATCTGATCCATGAAGACTGCTGGAGCATTAGTGAGTCCAAATGGTAGAACTCTCCACTCAAAATGTCCATACCTTGTGTGAAAGGCAGTCTTTTGCATGTCCTCTCTTTCAATAGGAATTTGCCAATAGTAGCTACAAAGATCCAGCTTGGAAAAGTAGCGTGCTCCACTTAATTGGTCAAGCAGGTCATCGATCCAAGGCAAGGGATATGCATTCTTCACGGTTTGCTTATTAAGCCCACGGTAATCAATACAGAAACAAAGTACTCCATCCTTCTTTGGAACAAATAGTACCGGTGCTTCCCATGGAGAGGTACTATGTCATATGAAATCCTTCTCCAACAACTCTATAAGTGTTGTTCGCAACTCCTCCAACTCCTTTGGTGAGCGCCGATAGATTGGTCTACTCATTGGAGTACTCCCTGGCAATAACTCAATCTTGAAAGGCATACCTTGATCAGAGGGTAATCCCTTTGGCAGATCATCCGGAAACACATATGCAAACTCCTAAACTATCCGATCAACCGTTGCTTGATGCGGCACCTGGCCCTCCTCAGATTGTTCTTGTGCAATCGGCTTGATCCACACCGCGAATACAGACTTATCTTCCTCCAAAGCTTGCTCTATGGCTGCTTCATTAACAAACTTCCCTTCTAGGGACTCATCTCTCTTCCAAGCTTGCTCCATGGTTGCCTTCTTGGCAAACTTCCCATCTTGGGACTCATCTCCCTTCCAGATTTTCTCTATGGCTACCTTCTCAACAAACTTCCCATCTTGGGACTGACTATTCTTAGGTGTCTTACTCAGAGGTGCCAGATAACCTAATCGGAAATTCCTACCTTGGTGTTGTACTTGAATTTGACGTCGGGTCCAATCGAATTGAACCTTATGACGTTCAAGCCAAGGTAGACCCAAAATGATATCATAGTGTAGAGGTGCCACTACAAACCTCATACACTCCAAATACTCCTTCCTAGTCTTGAAGGTAATAGGATGCGAGGTGCGGAATGCAGAACCTTTTCTACCATCCGCCATCATCAAACTACTTCCAATCATTGGCTTGATAGGAATACCCAATTCCTTTGCTACTTGCATAGATATGCAATTCTTTGAACTTCCAGAATCAACCAAAATCCTACAACCCCGATTAGATATCGTACCTTGAAAGTGAAGCAAACTTGCATAGGTCAAGCCTTCAATCCTATTGGAACTAATCAAGCTCCCAGTAGGCGGCTCAAAATCTCCTACTGGGATTCTTCATTTCCCTGATCATTCTGTTCCAAAAACTCCATTTGGGCAACTTGTCGAGGTCGCCCATTCCTAAGTGGACATTCAACAATGCGATGTCCAACTTGGTGACAATAAAGGCAACCTCCATTTTGTTGTAATCTTTCTCTATCTGCTGTGCCAAGTGGTCTTCGTTGGATAACATCAATCTCCATTGGTACCGATTCTTCCACTTGTGGTAATGGTAGGTTTTGTGTAGGTCAAGGTCGAGACCAAGTTGTTGCAACTAAGGAACCAAAATGCTCAGCCAATTGCATGGTTTCTTCTACGTTCTGTGGCTCTTGCATGGTCACTTCCAATCTGGTTCGTGACTTCAATCCTCGCACAAATCGATCCAGAACTTCACCTTTTTGGATATCTAGAATTTGCATGATGATATTTTGAAATTGTGTGATGTAGCTTCTCACTGAGCCAATCTGCCTCAACTTTGCCAATTTATCTCGTGCAGCTCGGGTGGCATTTAGAGTTTGAAATCGACCAAGTATTGCATCCTTGAATTCTGCCCATGTCAAAATTGGTGTAACAATTTGTTGTTCAGCTCTTTCTACTCGGAATCGCCACCAAATTTTTGCCACACCATCCAATTGGCTAGAAGCCAAGAGAATTTGTTTCTGCTCGTCTTGAAGATTGGTGGCTTCAAAGTAACGTTCACAATCAAACACAAAATTCTCCATTGTGCTTGGAAAATTCTTGCCTTCAAACACCTTGGGTTTCAGAAATCAAATGCAATCTTCTCCATCTCAAACTGGCGCTCTGTCTATCTGTTCTCATCGTTGCTAGTCTTGTTCATCCAACAATCGAGTAAGATGCTCGATTTGTTGTTGCATTGCAAGGATAACATCCGGTATTGCCGCCATCGCTACTACTCTATTCCACTACCCTCAATTTATCTAGTTGATTAATACATAGATACAACACATCCACCGTTCTCTATAAGTTACAACTGGAAGTATCAAGGGTTCCTCTGACATGGTGATCATATGTAGAAAATCCTACTCAAAGCGTGAGGTGATGAATTGTGTGAAATAATGCTTTGGTAATATCTGGACATGAAAGTCCCAATGGTTTGGCAGAAGTAGATTTGGTGGTCCATAAATTCCATCCATCCCATTCCTGCTCTGATACCAATATAAAAGACCAAAACCGAGGAGAGAAATAGGAGAATGGAAACTCACATTGGTACACTTGAATGAGGAAAAACTCCGAATGCCTAGCATGAGCTTTGGCCTTGGTATTTATAAGTAGCATACAAGACTCTTGAAGCTTCTCAAGAAGCTTCCTTGAGCCGCTTTCTTGGAGTGCAAGCCAAGTTAACTAGGAAGCTTCTCAAGAAGCTTCCTTTTAGAAGCCGCCTACTTGGCTTGCAAGCTAAGCTAGTTAGAAGCTTCTAGAAGCTTCCTTCTAGAAGCTACCTGCTTAGGGCGCAAGTTAACTAGTTAGGAAGCTTCCCAAGAAGCTTCTTAGATGCTTCTAGAATATTTTAGGCTATTTAGTCTTATTCTATACTTCGTAAGCCCGACTACCTTTGTCTCGAAACTCCATATTGTTATAGCCGAGATCAAGACCAAGTTGTTGCAACTAAGGAATCAAAGTGCTAAGCCAACTGCATGGCTTCCTCCAAGTCTTTGGGCTTACGCATAGTCACTTCTAGTCTGGTGTGGGACTTCAAGCCTCTCACAAAGTGATCTAGAGCTTCTCCATCTAGTATATCCGGAATTTTCATAATGGTGTTCTAAGATTGAGTGATATAGCTTCTTATCTAGCCAATCTACTTCAATTTTGCCAACTTATCTTGTGCACCCCATGTGGCATTTATAGCTTGGAACTGCCCCATTATTGCACTCTTGGATTCTTCACATGTCAAGATTGGTGTAACAAATTGATGCTCAGCTCATTCCACTCTAAATTGCCACCATAATTTAGCCTCTCCATCCAATTGGCTTGAGGCCAATAGAATTTGTCTCCGTTCATCTTGAAGGTTTGTTGCTTTGAAGTAACATTCACAATCAAACACAAAATTTTCCACTATACCTAGAAGGTTCTTGCCTTCAAATACCTTAGGCTTTGGAAATTGGATTTGCTCTTTCTACCTGCTCTTGTCTATGACAGTCTAGTTCATCCAACAATCAAGTAAGGTGCTTGATTTGTTGTTGCATAGCAAGGATAACTTTGGGCATTTTTGCCATGGCTTCTACTCTATCAAACTATCCTCAATTTATCTAATTTATTAACACACAAATGTAGCATGTCCACCATTATCCATAAGTTACAATTGGAAGCACCAAGGGTTCCTCAAACAAGGTGATCATATGCAAAAAATCCTATCCAAAGCATGAGGTGATGAATTGTGTGAAATGATGCTTTGGTAGTACTTGGACACAAAAATCCCAATGGTTTGGTGGAAGTGGATTTGGTGGTCCATAAATTCCATCTATCCCATTCATGCTATGATACCAATGTAAAAGACCAAGACCAAAGAGAGAAATAGGAGAATGGAAGATCACATTAGGACACTTGAATGTGAGAAAACTTCAAATGCCTAACATGAACTTTGGCTCTTGTATTTAGAAGGAGCATACAAGGCTCTTGAGAAGCTTCTCAAGAAGCTTCCTTGAGCTGCTTTCTTGGAGTGCAATCCAATTTAACCAAGAAGCTTCTCAAGAAGCTTCTTTCTAGAAGCCACTTACTTGGCGTGCAAGCTAAGCTAGTTGGAAGCTTCTAAAAGCTTTCTTCTGGAAGCTATCTACTTGGAGTGCAAATTAAGCTAACAAAGAAGCTTCATAGATAATTCTAGAATATTGTAGACTAATTTGGCCTATTTGCTACTTTGTTAACCCTTACTAATTTCATTGCTAAACTCCATATTGTTATATATTCCTCCACTGCTAGTTGGTGACATCCTTGTCGCCATTGAAGCCTCAAACTCTTGGATGGCCATTTGTGCATTATAGAGATGAGAAAGAGGTTTCCACGTGGTATCATGAAGGGTATACCCTTTCCAAAGGACCTTGTACTTTGTATGTTGTCGATGGCCTTGTTGAATGTAATGGTATGATCACCTTCATACTCCTCATGATCATTGATAGGGATGGGAAGAGGAGGAGGTTGGACACAAGAGGAAAAATAAGATGGGTTAGGAACAAAGAGTTTCAACTTGGAAATATGAAGACATGGTGGATGTGCATATGAGAAGGCAAGGAAAGTCAATAAGATAATTTGGGTGATATCAAAGGATCCAATCCAATTAGAGATGAATTTACAAATTTGGGTATCAAGTGGGAAGGGTAGATTACTAGAGGAGAGCATGACCTTATCACCGACTTGAAAGGTGAGACCATGATGATGGTGGTCCGCATATTTTTTTTGCTGATACTAAGTAACAAGAAGATGAGATTTGGCTTGTTGGAAGGATTGGGATATGGTGGTCAAAAAGGTAGAAGTATGAGAGACATGGGATAGAGGAGGAGCAAGAAGGGAATTTGGAACAAGTAGATCTTGGCCAAAATTAAGGAAGAAAGGAGAGAATCCACTGCTTGCACATTTGGAATTATTATATACAAACTTCGCAACTGCAAGATATTTGTCCCAATTGGTATGGTGGACGTTGAAAAAGGCATGAAGCATATCCTTCAAGGTGTTATTTGCATGTTTAATCTTTCCATCAATTTGAGGATGATAGGCCATGGACAAAGCAAGCTTGGTGCCAAGTAATTTGGAAGAGTGTTTGCCAAAATTTCCCAATGAATCAAGGATCACGGTTGGAGATGAGTACATGAGACATCCCATGATACTTGAAGATAATAACAAAGCAGATCTATGCCAATGTTGGAGCATCCACAATATCAAAGGTTGGTGCCAAATGGATTTGCTTACTAAGCTAATCTACAAACACCACAATCATTGTGTGACCTTGCTTCATCTTGGGCAAGGACGCGATGAGATCTAAGCTTATGTGTTCCAATCAAGCATATGGAATAGGGAGTGGTTGAAGGAGTCCATTTGGTTTTGGTTGTTGGCCATGTTGCATTGGCAACTCTCACATGATCGGGTAGACTCTCAAACATATTGTGTCATGTTGGGCTACCACCATTGGCATTGGAGAGTACCCAAGGTCTATGATTTTGCCTTGGTGCACCCACTTCCATAGCACGCATTACTTGAGGCGATTTAGCAAGTTATGTGTATTTTAACATAATTGTTCACAATCATATGACCAGTGATTGGTAAGTCATGGGCTCCTTGGAGGTGCACAAGTTAGCGATCACCTTTGGTTGGAACATAAATCTGGTTCTCACAAAATAGAAGGTTTCCCTTGAAGGAGAAGGTGTTGTAATCCTTGTTGCATTTTGCAAGACAACCTTGTACCATCTGAAAGAAAGTTGTCATCTTGTTGTAAAGTAGTCTTAAACAAGAGTTGGACTTTGGAGTCAATTGAAACCGTTGTAATTGCCACCGTGATGAGAAGAAGAGACTTCAAATCAGGTTGTCATGATAGGGCATCAAGAATGATATGGAACCTATTGGGTTTGTACTCAAGTTTGATATCAGAAAATTGTAGTTGTTTCTCCCATCAATGATGTCTTCCAAGTGTAATGTCTACAACAAAGGTTTGTGATCGGTTTGCATGATCATTTGTTTCCCCAACAAATAATGCCTCTATACTTTGGTTGCATATACCATTGCTAGTTGGTCTTGATCTCAAGCAAAGTAATTCCTTTATGTTGTATTTAGTTTGTGAGACACAAAGGCAATGGAATGTAACTCATCTAGGAATTCTTATTGCAACATTGCTCTATTTGCAAAGTTAAAAGCATCAAAATCAACCACACAAGGTAGTTGAGGATCATATGGTTAAAGAATGGATCTTGAAGACACCATATGTTTCAGCTTCTTTATGCTTCTTTATGCTTCTTTATGTTGGTCCACTAAAAGCTCAAGTTCTTCCCCAATAGATCGATCAATGGTATGGCTACTTGAGCATAATAGTGGATGAACCATTGGTAAAGATTGGCCAATCCATTAAATGCCCATACCTTTGTAACATCTTTTGGATTAGGCCAATCAATGATGGCCTTGATTTTCTCCTCTTCCATCTTGATCCCCTCCAATGAGACCTTGTGACCCAAGAAGACAATTTCCTCTTGCCAAACAATACACTTTGACTTCTTGCAATAAAACTTCTATTGTCGTAGTCATCTTAAGACTTCTTGCACATGATTTGCATGTTATGCCAATGTCTTGCTATAGATTAAAATGTCATCCATTAACACCATCAAGTATCGGTTCAACATTCCATCCAACACCTTATGCATATGGTCCATGAAGATTGCTAGAGCATTAGTGAGCCCAAAAGGTAGAACTCTCTATTCAAAATGTCCATACCTTGTGTGAAAGGTAGTTTGTTGTATATCTTCCCTATATATAAGGATTTTCCAATAGCCAGTACAAAGATCCAACTTGGAGAAGTATTTTACTCCACTCAATTGATCAAGCAAGTCATCAATTTGAGGCAAGGGATATGTATTCTTCACTATTTGTTTATTGAGCCCATGATACTCAATATAGAAATGGAGTCCCCCATCCTTCTTTGGAACAAATAGTACCAAGGCTCCCCAGGGACATGTATTATATTGTATGAAATCTTTCTCCAACAACTCCTTAAGGGTTATTCACAACTCCTCCAACTCCTTTGGTGAGAGCTGATAGATTGGTCTACTCATAGGAGTACTCTCTGGCAATAACTCAATCTTGAAGTGCATACTAAAATCAAAGTGTAATTCTTTTGGAAAATCATCCAAAAACACATCTGAAAACTCTTGGACTATTTGGTCAATTATTGCTTGATGATTGAGTTTTTGATCCTCCTTATATCCTCCGTGCACAATCGGCTTAATCCACACTGTAAAAGGACTTATATTTCTCCAAAGCTTGCTCTATGGTTGCTTCATTGACAAACTTCCCATCCTAGGACTGATTATTCTTAGGTGTCTTACGTAGAGTTACCAAATAACCTAATCAGAAAATTTTTATCTTGGTATTGCACTTGAATTTATCATTGGTTCCAATCAAATTGAACCTTATGAAGTTCAAGCTAAGGTAGACCTAGAATGACATCATAGTGTAGAGGTGCCACTACAAAACTCATACATTCCAAATATTCTTTCCCAATCTTGAAGGTAACAAGATGCAAGGTATAAAATGCATAACCCTTTCTACCATCCACCATCATCAATCTACTTCCAATTACTAGCTTGATAGGAATACATAATTCCTTGCTAATTGCATGGACAAACATTTTCTGAACTTCCAGAATTAACCAAAATTCTACAACCATGATCAAATATCACACCTTGCAAGTGAAGTAAACTTGTATAGGTCAAGCCTTCGATCCCATTGGAACTAATCAAGTTCCCAATAAGTGGTTCAAAATCTCTTTTTTTGGATTCCTCATTTCTTTGATCATTCTGCTCCACAAACTCCATTTGGGAGACTTGTCAAGGTCACTCATTCTTGAGTAGACATTCAGCGATACAATGTCCAATTTGGTGATAATAAAAACAATCACTATTTTGTCACAATTTTTTTCTATCTATAGTGCCAAGTAGTCTCCATTGAATGATATCAATCTCCAATGGTGCCGGCTCCTACACCCGGATGTAGTGTATTGGTAGGTTTTGTGGAGGTCAAGGTCAAGATCAAGTTGTTGCAACCAAGGAATCAAAGCATTTGGCCAACCGCATGTATTCCTATAAGTGTTGTGGCTCTCGCATGGTTACCTCTTATTTGGTTTGTGACTTCAAGCCCCTCACAAATAGATATAGAGCTTCACCTTCCAATATATCTAGAATTTGCATGATGGTGTTCTGGAATTGCATGATGTTACTTCTTATAGAGCCAATCTGCTTCAACTCTACCAACTTATCTTGTGCAGCTTGTGTGGTATTTATAGCTTAGAATAGACCAACTATTACACTCTTGAATTTTTCTCATGTCAATATTTTTGCAGCAATTTGCCATTCAGCTTGCTCCACTTGGAATCGTCACCATAACTTTGCTACTCCATCCAATTGATTGGAAACCAAGAGAATCTATTTCCGTTCAGCTTGAAGATTGGTAGCTTTGAAATAACATTCACAATCAAACAAAAAATTCTCCACTACACTTGGGAGATTCTTGCCTTTGAAATCCTTGGGTTTTGGATTCTATCTTCTCCTTCTCAAATTGGTAGTTTCTCTACGTGCTCTTGTTGTTGATGATCTTATTCATCTAGCAATCGAGTAAAGAGCTCAATTTATTGCTACATAGCAATGATAACCTCAAGCATTGCTTCCATTGTTACTACTCTATCACACCACCTGCAACATATATGCAGCACGTCCATCATTCTCCATAAGTTACAACTAGAAGTATCAAGGGTTCCTCAGACAAGGTGATTGTATCCAAAAAATCTTGCCCAAAGCGTGAAGTGATGAACCATGTGAAATGATGCTTGGGTAGTATCTGGACACAAAAATCCTAATGTTTTAGAAAAAATGAATTTGGTCCATAAATTCCATCCATCCCATTCATGCTCTAAAACCATGTAAAAGATCAAGATCGAGGAGAGAAATAGGAGAATGGAAGATCACATTGGGATACTCGAGAGTGGAAAAATGCAAATGCCTAACATGAACTTTAGCTTTGGTATTTATAGGGAGCATACAAGGCTCTTGAGAAGCTTCTCAAGAAGCTTTCTTCTAGAAGTTGCTTACTCGGCATGTAAGCTAAGCTAATTGGAAGCTTCTAGAAGTTACATACTTGGAGTGCAAGCTAAGCTTCCTAGATAATTCTAGAATATTCTAGGCTAATTTGGCCTATTTTCTACTTCATTAGCCCTAACTAACTTCATTGCTAAACTCCATATTGTTACTGCCTTTGATAGGAGGATTATGGGA
This sequence comes from Lunularia cruciata, assembly GCA_948567375.1. NCBI lineage: Eukaryota > Viridiplantae > Streptophyta > Marchantiopsida > Lunulariales > Lunulariaceae > Lunularia > Lunularia cruciata. Next base: position 13,919,310 of record OX419757.1, on the reverse strand, counting down.
GTCTTTGGTGATATTATTGGACCAGGGACATTTAGGTGTGTGATAGGGGATTTGGCACGTAGATAGAAGGCTCTACAAATCTTGTGTGGAGGAGTTGGCTTGCTATCTATGGAGGAGATGATGCCTATAGCATTTTTGAGGTAGTTGTGCTCTTTTGGCACCCCTACTTTCCTCTCATTTTGTGGTTGTTGATAGGCCAATTTTGGAGACTTATGTGACAGAGGTGGAGGATGGATCCTTTTCTCTCCAGATGTTATTGCAATAGATGAAAGATAGTCTATCCCTATGGGCATGAGAGGATTTTCTGTCTTTTGCTTCACTATTGTCAGATTGGACTAGAAGTTTATAGTCTTCCTTGATGGAGAGATAGTGTAAGCATATGCTACATTCTCTCTGAGTTGACTGATCCATTCCTCAGGCTACTAGAGTACATCTTTGCTCTTGCTTTGGCAAGGGTGCAGGCTCTTGGATCCTAGCTTGACCGTGCATTAAAGCATTCCAACTTGCACCAGCTACTTTCTCTATAGCGATGAAACCTAGGTTTGGTCCACCCATCTGCATCTTCATTACTCACTAGTGAATGTGGTTCTACACTAGATGTAGCAGCGGTCCATATGACATGGTGTCCTTTTGGAAGACAGAGGATAGCTACCCATGATGCTATTAGGGACATAGTGTTTGCTATGGCACGAGAGAGTGGATACTTGGCTTGGAGGGAGAGTCTGTATGCTTTGCAGACGACACGTATCAAGGCAGACTTATGATTGGTCTGAGATGATTAGGTGATAGTAGCCAATGTCATGGTTATGGACCCTACACAAGATACGATTTTGGAGGAAGTGATTATCCATCCCCATGGATGGGCGGCGAGTGTAGCAGTAGGTTGCAAGGTCTCCAAGGGGCATGCAGTGAGGTCACCTCTTTGTTCCTCTAGCCTTGGAGTTATATGGAGTGATGGATACAACATTCGACACATTTGTCAAGGAGTGCACAAGAGCTTATCACATTAGGCGCCAAGGGGTACCATTCTCACTCTAATACTTTGTAATATATTTTAGACAGCGTGTGTTCATTGCTCTACAAAGAGAAGTTGCTGATGTAATCCATAAGAGAACAATCACACTAGGTGATGTTTCATCGAATGCTCCAGTTGTTTGTAGACTGTTCGACTTGCATAGCTATGATATCTTAGATGCAATAGTGCAGACTCTCTTGGAGCTTAGCACCATTTTACCTTTTATGTCTCTCCCTTGATGGGTCTTCCCATCCTGTGTGTTTTCTTAGCAGTTGCACTTTTTCGCTTTAATTAGATAAGCAGAAACTTATTTTTTGTTTTTCTTCGTAATGTCTAACCTCAACTTTGCTCTCTTCGGTGTTCAACTTCGAGTTCCTTTCTTTCTTCGCATGGCTTCTCGACCCAATTGCCGAGTCCAGCAAGCAATTGACTCTTCACCGGCCGTCGAAACTGTCTAGAATACATCCAGCAAGCAGGGCTTTTCGCAGGTCGCTTGTATTGTCCACAGTCCGTATAATTTGCAAGCCTACGTCAACAGAAGGAAAACTATATCTAAACGAAATGACATGGGGCCCTTGCTGGTCCCACGTGGCGTCATCTCTCCAGCTTGGGTTTTCTTTCTCCGTATCAAAATCTTTTCTGCGTGAGCGTCAGCCTTGTCGGTTTGGATGAACCTATTCGGCGGCTACGAGAATTGACCGGGCCGCGACCTTTCCAGCAAAGTCTGGCGGCGGTGTGCCGGATCGCGAGTCGCAAACCTGATCGTCTGAAGTCGTGAATGTCGCTTACGTCGTCGACAGGTACCGTATGCCAGGCGACCATTACGCGAGAAACTCGTGATATTGGGAATGGCGACACTAGGGCCAAATGAGGGTCACAGTTGGGGGTACAAAGAATCCAAGTGTTTAATGTGTAATAATGTCACATATCGGCATATCCAGATCAGTTTTCCATATCCAGATTATTTCTCCTCTTCGCAGGTACGCGTTCTCGTCATAGGAAGGCAGTAAAGGACCCCGTTTGAGCTGTCGGTGGGCCCGCGCTGTCTGAATCACGTTGTTGCCCATACTGACTCGATGTAAACTGATGTGTAATCGACGATCGCTACGCCCTGACCGCAGGCGGACCATGCCTGCCCGTCAGTTACGTACGTCAATAACACTGCTGCAGGCCTGTCCTTTCGATTGCATTCTTGATTGTAGTTAGTGACAGAATTCGATAATAGAGATTAAAATAAATACATAAGTAGGGTTACCAATATTGGTTTGGGTTGGAATAAAATCTTAACATAATTTTAGTGAATACTATATGAAGGTTTACACTGAGGTACATATGGATGTTCTTTTACCAGGACATGACTAAATATTAATGTAACATTTATTTTTAATATTTAATAATAATAATTATTGATTTTATTTAGACATCCAATAAAAACGCATCATTATAGATTTTACATGACCCGTCTACATGGTAGATAAATATAACACACATAAAGTTTCTCCTTTTTGTTAAATCTTATAAATGGAATAATTAGATTTTAAGGTTGTGGTAAACATATAATCACTATATTGGGTTAAGATGAGTAAGTAAATGGAAGTGTTTTCCATATCATGCCTCTTTTGAATTTTAAGACTTAGTTCTATTTTGCCCTTTGTGTTTCATCCTTGTACGCTTTGATGGGGTCTTCCCTTCCTTCGTGGTCACCATTCCAGATTGAATTTGGATTCTACCTAATCCGGGTGAGGGCAACACTCGGGTTAAGTCACCGGGATTCTTTACCTCGACTCTCTGGGAGGACTTCGCCCCGGGCGTGGGCAGCGAAAACTCCAGGGGGACGTCACTGTGACCAAAGAAAGTCATTTTAGTTACTATGTGGGAAACCGCAGTGTCGATGTCATCTTGGAGTCATGCGTAGAAATCACAAGGAGCAAAGGAAAATTATACAGAGTTGAATTTTACGCAACCCACTTTTGGAGAAGATAAATCGTATATTTTGGGGGAAAATCTTATTTATTACAAAATTTACATAAAAAATTTTCGCTGAAAATTATGAATTTATTGATTAATAAATTTCATTTTTTTTGAAAGTTAACTCGATATATTTCAGTTTCTTTCTATGATTAGAAATAATAAAAACACCAAAATAGTTTTGAAACAACTAAAACGTTAGCTGGAAAGGTTCAAACTTGCAATTTAAACTTCTATACGTTATATCTGCGGAAAGTAAAATTATTTGAAGGAGGTACTTTTCTGACCATTGATACGTAAGAAGTAGAGTGTTTCGAGTTCATCTAAAACACGTCAAAGAAAATATTTGGAAGTCAAAATGATCAAATTCATAATGAAATAACTAGGATCACATAAAAGTAATTTTATTGAATTATTGGATTCATCTTGCCAGTCGCTTCTGCGATCTCGGTTGTCTTGTAAACTTGAAACTCAGGTGAAAAGTACCCCAACGATTCCTAGAATATTTTCTATTTGTGAAATCTTTAAACAAATATTCTTTGAAATCAGACCATGATACTTTCTTCATACCGAATCCGCGTTACTTTCTCCTCAGCTTTCTTTATTCAACAAGTGGAGAAAGACCCTACCTAGATCCGTTTCCTCGTTTGGAACGAATCACAGGCAGAAGATTAAGTGAAAATAGGTGGATAAAGAAGATTAATCTTTTTGCTTTTCCTTCGCTTTCGTGTTCTCCTTTTTGCCAGTTGTGGGCCTGCCTTACTCGCTGTTGTATCCCAACATCTTAATGAGAAACAGTTGTAAAAGGCAACAAGAAAGCGTTGAAACGTTGATCATGGTGGTGTAGCATTTACTCGAGACGTTAGCTAGAAGAAGGCAAGAACTTCCGTAGCAATGCATCGTCATCTAATCTTGTGATGAGAAGTCAGAAACTAAATCTTTTCTTGGCATTCGTGCCATTATCACCTCGTCTTGCTAGTGATGTAAGAAGCACAACAGCGCATAGGGACGTTCACTTACTTATACCTCTTGCAAATTGTATGTCAAGTTGAAAGGAGCGTATCTTTCAGGGCCAGAGTTCAAAGCGGCACTTGCACGTGGTAATTTCTATTTGCTTTTCTGACTGCAGAATAGCTCTGTAGCTTTATAGCTTGTAGTAGTCAATTTGACCGATATGTTTATGGCCTTTGCACTCAAATAGATAAAGATTCGGAGGATGGCAGCGAGTACGAGCAGTACGCACAATACCTTTTTGTTTAGTAGATGCATGATCAACTCGATCTAAAACCATATATTTAATGCAGAAGAGGCTAACTTTTCCCATATGTAAACGTGTAGTCTATATGAGTTATTTTTTATTTTTTAGTAGATTTGAGAGTCAAAGGATCAAAGTGTAGGGTATGGTCCCTTTAGATATCACTCTCCACCTTGAATTTCCAAAGAGTTGTATCATATCCACATATGGACCTCGTATTCTTGGAATGCCAATAGGATTGAAAGATTTTGTCACACACCTCTTAGATATTGTCTTTGCAGAGGCGGTTTTCCAGGAGGATGACTTTCTGTTACTAGGAGATCCGTAGGTGGCATTTGGTATATTCTCTTCCAATATTGCTTGTTGACCATACTACCTCATCCATACAATTCCCTCTTCACCGTCCTTCCTATCACGTCTGAGAGCATTTGATAGGAGGATTATGGGAGTCTTTGGTGATATTATTGGACCAAGGACTTCTGAGTGTGTGACAGTGGATTTGGCACGTAGACAGACGGCGCTACCGATCTCATGTGGTGGGGTTGGTTTACTTTCTATGGAGGAAGCGACACTTATAGCATTTTTGGGTAGTTGGACTCTCTCGGCACCTCTACTTTCCTCTCGTTTTGTGGTTGTTGATAGGCCGGTTTTGGAGACTTATGTGACAGAGGTGGAGGGAGGATCCTTTTCTCTCCAGGTGTTATTGCGGCAGACAAGAGATAGTCTATCCCCACGAGCACGAGAAGATTTTCCACCTTTTGCTTCACTATCGTCAGATTGGACTAGAGGTTTACAATCTTCCTTGATGGAGCGACAATGTGAGCATGCGCTACATTCTCTCTTAGTCGACTCGTCCATTCCTCAAGCTACTAGAGCACGTCTTTGCTCTTGCTCCGGCAAGGGTGCAGGCTCTTGGATCCTAGCTCGACCGTGCATTAGGGCTTTCTCACTCGCGCCAACTACTTTTTCTACAACGATGAGGTTTCGCCTAGGTTTGGTCCACCCATCTGCAACTTCATTACTCACTTGTGAGTGTGGTTCTACACTAGATGCAGCAGTGGTCCACATGAAACGGTGTCCTTTTGGAGGATAGAGGATAGCTACCTATGATGCCATTAGAGACATAGTGTTTGCCATGGCACAAGAGAGTGGATACTTGGCTTGGAGGGAGCGTTCATATGCTTTGCAGACGACACGTGCCAGGGCAGACTTATCCTTGGTCCGAGATGATCAGATGACAGTAGCGGATGTCGTGGTTACAGACCCTAAATGGGATACAATTTTGGAGGGAGTGATTATCCATCCCCCTAGATGGGCGATGAGTGCAGCAGTAGGTCGCAAGGTCTCCAAGTATAGGGGCATGCAGCGAGGTCACCTCTTTGTTCCTCTAGCCTTGGAGTTATATGGAGCTATGGACATGGCATTTGACACATTTGTCAGGGAGTGCACGAGAGCTTATCATGTTAGGCGTCAGGGGGTACCACTCTCACTCTCATACTTTGTAGCATATTTTAGACAGCGTGTGTCCATTGCTCTACAGAGAGCAGTGGCTGGTGTAATCCATAGGAGAGCAATCACATTAGGTGATGTTTCTTCGGATGTTCCGGTTGTGTGTAGACCGTACAACTTGCATGACTCGGAAATCTTAGGTGCAGTAGGGCAAATTTCTCATATAGACTCTATTCGGGCTTAGCCCCATGTTATCTTTTTTGTCTCTCCCCTGTACGGCTTGATGGGGTCTTCCCATCCTTCGGTCGCCCTTCTTCTCTTTAGTGGGATCGAAGAACTCTGATAAATGACTTGGAAATTTTTAATGGTAGGGTAAGTGTTAAAGCCTTAACTTTAGGTCGTCAAGAAACTTCACAGAATCCCTATACAAGATTCTGTTTTGGTGCAAGATTCCATTGTAGAACTCTCATTGATTCCATCTCGGTTATGGAGGTCATTAAGCAAATGCGAATCCTGGATGGGCTACGTGGACAAGTTCCAGCTTGGGCGTGTTTCTACTTTGACTCTTTCAAAAGGTACTGTAGCTTAGGCTTCTGCGTTCACAAATTCCCGGGTGTGAAATGACGTTGCCTCTTTTGGTTTCACATCCGGTTATAATTGCCAAGTGACATCCGCCTCAAACAAGGTCGTTTTGATTCGAGTTCCGCAGACCGACTTTGTCTCAAGTTGTGAGGTATCTTCCTATGTTCCGGTATTAGACGGTTCCCAGCACTTTGGATGAAAAACGAGTTCGACGAACCTAACAGTCCTAGTGCCGAACCTTGTCTTCCCTAGCTGACAATGATGGGTTCTTTTGGGCCGGACCTAACATTCTGGAAACCGTGAAGCCAGAAACCAGTTACATGGTGGACATGGGGTCTTCCTCATCCAACTATCTCGGGAAGGAAAGTGATCAACGAGAAATCGAGTTCTTCATAACCTCATAAGCAAGAGTATAAAGAAGACAAACTACATCAAGGTGAATTTCTAAATCTTTCCGTTTCCTGCTCATTTTTCTCCGGCGTTCGCTAACATTCAATATTGCCTTTTGGATTGTGGTTTTTTTATATTTTATCCATCAACCATTTCTTGTCACATACAGCAGTTCATGAAGTAATTTCCTTCTAGATAAATTTCTTATGTAAGGGTACTTGAATAAGGACTAATAGAACTCTTGATATATTTTGCCGCATTATTGTTAGAACCGGTCCTGAAATTAAAGGTTTAAAAAAGGACAATTAAAATGAGAATCAGTTTCTGATATATTGAATTCACCACTCGTCCTTGTGGTTTTACTTTAGCATTTGGGGTATTCTGTTAAAGTTTGTACACATGACGTTCCTATAATATCGCCGTTTCCAGGAAGGAGTGAGTGTGACAGTAGAGTACAAATCCACACTCTTTAGGGGTGAGAAACTGAACCATCTCAGCTGCTTAAAGCAACCTCTCTTAACCTATAAATCCTTTCCTGTACAAGACGAAATTAATTATTTCCTTCAGTATAGTTGGCTCGAAACAGAGTCTCTAACGTAGTAGTCTTTTGACATCAAAACTGATGACATTCAACAACAGTATCATTTATAGGATCAGGATAAAAAGAGTCTCACGATCATAACAAACCATGGAAACACCATTAGGAAAATGTTAAGCCAAGAATTGTCTTACACTGTAACGAGGGTGGTGAAACCCAATGTTCAGATCAGTATCCCGGACTGTAGTCTGTAGTCTGTAGCCGGTCTCGCGCAGCTCGTACCCGAGTAAGACTTCTGCCAGCCAGATTGAATAACATGGATGATCGTGCGGCTCTATCACAAGGTCTAGGTTGGGTCCTGACGGCGAAGATAACCCTGGTAAGCGCACGGCACCGCCTCTGTGCCCGTCCTCTGTGCCCGTCCGCTAAGTCCTTCTTGCTCGGAACGGCTATATACCGCTATCGTGACTAGACATGACCGCGTACTCCATTACATATGGTAGGTAAATACCAACAAGGACTGGTACGCGGGGAACGGTATTAACACATACAATCAGCCAGCGTCCCTTAAGTGGACTACTTGATTAAGCAGATCCTCTATGGATCTATTGTACATACCTAAGGTCGGATCCCACACTGACATGGGCAGTAAAGAGATAAATGGATGTGGATGGCGTCATCTTGCCTAGGTCATCTGTTGACGTGATCGAGATGCCTTTTCACCAACAGAGGGACTGCCTATAAGTGTTAAACATAGGTGGTCGGGATACCTTTTCAACCAACACAGGGACCGCCTATATGTATGTACTATATAGGTGAATTTCGGGTTGGTCTATATGTATATAATATCGAAAGAAAGGCGACCGCGTAGGAAAAACGAAGGATGGGAAGCGAAGGATATAATATAGAGGACAAGAGGCTAAAGGATGGGGCCAAATCGTACAAGCATAAATAAAATAGCTAAAATAAAATCCAGGAACATCGAAAAAAAAGGTAGATAAAACGATTAACATCGTTTAAAAGTTAAAAAGTTGAACTTAACACGTTAAAAGGTCCTTTTTAACGTGTTTAGTTTCGAAATGATGCAAGTCAATCAACTTAGCGGAATTATCAGTGAAGTATCTTTTCAAGAAGTCTCTTGTGAATTAGCTGTTGTTATGATATTAGCTATTGTTCTTGGTGGAATAATATATACACTATTGAAAGAAATCATAAAATAGGAAGTAAAAGTTATATTCTTTTTGTCTAGAACTGTAAGCTGTTACTGCTGTTCTAGGCGAAAAAATAGATGGTTTGCCTCATATGTCTATAATATACAAACTAGAGGTCCACCACTTTCGAATCGATCTCTTTAACGACACTAACCACAATTAATTGCCAATAACCATGATACCAACCCCGGATAACGAAAACTGCCATACCTCTGGGCACACATCGTACCGTGGTAAGTTTGACACCATGCCTGCCACATAACATATATAGAAGGTGAATATATGTCGCCTTTTCCATATTTTATTCAGTATACTCCAATAAATGTCCGACAAGGACAGGTAATAACTAACCATCTCATCCAGGAAGTGCTCACCGCAGGTAAAAGCCTTAGGTGTATAATGAAAAGCCCACATGTACACCTTATCTGAACTGGATAGGAATAAGAGAGAAGGACGGAATATTCCCCCGTCTGACAGCACTGTACAACAGTACAAAATCACGAAAAGGTTGTTGAAAGGCGACGACGTTCTAGAATCTGAGTTTAAGGAATAAACTTTGACTTCGTTGGAGGGAAAGGAGAACCTCCCGGCGGCTTTAACGGCACCATGTACCTCCGGCACTTTGTTAGCCTCCCACTTCAGACAACAAAAACTCTCATCCAGACTGGTATGCAATGAGGCATCTGATGCTCAGGCATGTGCCGCCTTCGAGGCGACGGTCGCCAGCGAGTCACGTCGCGGTGGAACGTACGTTGATCCCGGCGCTCCTTCCCGTTATCCTTCATCCTGGCTGCACCTGACGGGTCTCCACTTTCTTGTAGGATATATATAATAAACGGTGAGGAAACCGGTCGGAGCAGTATATGAAATTCGGTTGGAGTCTATATTCTATATATACAATATTTATTCTTGTTAATTATTTTAGTTCATCGGTTGGGTTATGAATAATGCTATATGCCATACAAATCCCCACCTCTATGTAAGATATATTCAGATATGTCTTGAGGATAAGGGTCTCTGCCTCATTTTGTGTTAATTATCGTTGAGGTTATAGTGCATACATATTTGTAATTGTTGTTTCTTTTTCTAGATAGACATAGTTTCATTAGTCTTTAAAGTGTTGAATAATTTAGTTCAGACTATGCATGCAGCGAAATCTAGAATTAGAAATCTGATGACTGGAATTATGAAGATTCTTGCGTGTATTACTGTGGCATCCACGTCGAGTGGGACGTGGATCATTACGTGCAATTTTGCCCCTGTATGGCATTGGTTTAAAGTTGTAAGTATTTATGAACGTCTAGACCAATCTAGGTGAAAGACGGCGTTCAGAAGTATAGAATTATTTAAACTAGCGAACAGGTCGCCACATTTTTGTCAAAGGAAAGTGCTTATGTGAGTTGATCTAAAGTACTTTCAGGTCATCCATAGTCTTTTACAATCTATTTGGTTCGGCTTTTAATAGATACAAACTAAAAGATATATCTCTAGAGATACTTTTCATACTTACGAAACAAGTTATTCATATAAGATGAACGTCTCAAATCACATTTAGAAACTCGAACATAGACTCGATTTTATAGCCTGAGTATTAGAAGACAAATCCAAAACCCATTCACTAGACCATACGAATGGGAAAACCATACGAATATGGCGGCTCTGGTTACGATAAAACTCCAACCCCCCCCCCACTCTAAACTCCATGTCAGACACACATATTGAGGTGGGTAGTGCAAGAATTGAACACCCACATGGCAGTAAAATAGTGGACTTTGCACAAAAAGACGAGGGCTGATAGTCGATTGTTCACGAGGATTTCACGTGGGCCGGTCCACTCTTGAGGCAAAAGAATTTTCTTTTGTATTATAATGAATCGGTACCAACACCCTACCTCCCTCCCTCCCACCCTATTCGACACGACGGATAAGTCCGTCAAGAAACCGTTTCCTACTAGGATTGTCCTTGCGAAAACGGTTTCTTATTGGGGACTAACTATTATTGCCCACGCGAAGCCATAATATGGGGAGATTTAGTTGGAAATGGAGAACCATGGGTGGCAGCTATTATGGTATCGTACGTATCTCATGCTTTTAAGGTGCTCTTATAGAGAGGTGAGGAAATATTTGAGTTAGCTGGTCGGATATGCGTTTTACCTACTTCTTTGTACCTACATTAAATGTTCCTCCCTCCCAATGTTGCTGATTGGGGATATGGTCCTGGATTTTGTTTGGAAAGACTATCGATCTACCTACTTCATGCAATCTCATAAGAAGCCAACTCTTTTACTACTACCATAGGTTAGTTCTAAATCCCAACAGCCAAAGGAATTATTTCCTCCAGAGTCAAGTATGTAGTACCATCTTTTTGGGGTTCATGATAACTGCACGCTTGCAGAGAAGCGTACGATGTGGAATTTGGGGTACTGTGCATAGATAGATAGCGATTAAACAGCTTACTAGGGGATGAGGACAAACTCGTTTTCTGGAGGTTAAGGGAGTAAGCAACTTTCCTTTTATTTCTGTTCTTCCCATCCTTCATGTGCTCTATGTGGTGGCCTTTTTACTTAAATTCTGTTGTTGGTGGGTTTAGTAAATTGACATTGGTGAGAAAGAAGCAAGCGAGAAACCTTGGTGATAGATCTAAGAGAAGTGGTGTCGTCATGTTGTGACATGAATTATCTGCAGCAGCACCTGCTTATGGTATATTGTGGAAACTAGAGCAGTTTCGGTAGTTTACACTATGTTTTGGCTTTAGTAGCCATATTTTCTAGGATTAAGTTGTCTGTATGATTACACTCTGAAAATAGAAACTATTTTAGGTGAATAGATAGAGAGGCGTTAAGGAATATCCAAAGAAGAAGAAATAATATGTACTTTTCTTGATCTTGCGTTATAAGTTTTGGTTTATTAAACATGGTTTAGTGAACCTGCAATTTTAATAAATAGTTAGATAAAGAGATCTTAATTTCCCTTAAAGTTCCCTCCCACTAAACCGGTCGAGTGAATCTCAAAGGAGTATTTTCACTATTCTTAACGTTTGGAAATAGCAGAAAATTCGACGATTTTATGCGACATAATAAAGATTATAAGTTATACCTCACATCTTGGAGATATAGACATCTTATATTCATTTTCACTCACCAGCAGTTTACTTCAAATGCCTTCCTTAACTTGTAGTGTTGAGCCCTGATTCTGGTAGAATAGGAAAAACGAATGGGCGAATTCTTGCAAGTCATCATCAAAGTGAGATACTAATGTAATAAGAGAGAGGGAGAAATTTCATTTAAAGTTTTGACATTAAACGTCTTCATTGTTTTTCATACGATATTAGATGTTGTCTGCAGCATTCTTCTCCTCCAAATACAATAAGTTATAGCACTCATTTCCTACCTTCTCGGAATACAATAGCTAAACGGTTGATTTGTTTGGTCTGGAAAGAGAGAAGTGTCTCAGAAGACAAAAGGAATGCACCAAAGCCCGCAATACAGGAACCTTCCAAGATCTACAAAGCATTCTATTTGTATTTGTGTAACTTTCATGATGGCTTTCTTCAAAGAGATACCGCCATAAGAATTTCGTGCACTATATATACATCCTGTACAAGTTCCATATCTCTCGTGAGCTTTTTGTCTGAAGTGTTTTGTCCTCCACGAACTGCTCTCCATCGAGACGTGGTAGTTAACAAAGAGTTTACGTTGATCTTCTCTCCTTTGTTATCCAACTTGGTTGTGCCCACTTCGTGAAAGAGAGAAGTTTACGCTTCTCTCCTCCACTCTGATAATAGAGAACTTTCTGTTTGAGAATACTTAGATATAACATCAACTAAGGTTGTACTCGTTTGGAGCCTTTGGAAGAGTCCTCGATCACTTCAAAACAAGTGCAAATGATCTCCAAGGACAAAGCAAATTTGCATGAGCTTTTTGGGACTGGGAATAAGTCTTCTCGAAGTGGGAATCTGTCCATTATTATCAACACTGTACCCATCATGTTGGGACGATACACTTTTGAGTAACGCTTGGTTCTTCTGTAGTTTGCTTCCTGTTCCAATTACGGCCTTTCAGGTTGTACGATAGCAGAAGGGACTTGACTGCCCGTGAGGCAATAGGACTTGGATTTGGGAACTGAGATTGCGAATAGAATACCTGATTGATGAATTACGATCTGAAAAGAAGAATTGATAACATAAACATCCAAGACAATGGTGTTCACCCTTGTCAGAGATTGCAGAAAGACAATGCACTAATTCAAATTCTGGAATCATTTTGCATGCCGAATTCTACACAAAGTACCGAGTAAGTTTATGCTTGGTCATAAACCCACCCCAAGAAAGAGGCTAAGGAAAACTTAACGTGAGTATTAAATCTAGTTTCGTGTTAATTTTATCAATAGATGTGGGCTTTTCCCAACGGAAGCTCTCGAAATCCAGACCGTTTTTCCTAGAACATGAAAAGTAACGGCTCCCGTTTCCTCCAATATGCTTCCTTGCCATTGAATGGATTCTAGATCAACTTGAGATCTTGCATTTTGATGTCAAACTTAACTCTGTAATCTCTTCTGAATGTGGAAAATATTATTACACTTCTGTAATGTCAAACTTGATTCTGTAAGTTTAAGTGTAATCAAATCCTTGGGTTTCCTCAAATTCGACAGCTCATACTATGAGTTAGAAGAATAATATGACGAGTGTGGCGTTGTCCACATCCAGAAGAGATTATGTTTCTAGAACATGAAATCTAACGGCTCCCTTTTCCTCCAATATGATTCCTTGCCATTCAATGCATTCTTTTCAATTTGAGATCTTGCACCTTGCATCTTGATGTCAAACTTACGGAGTCAAGTTTGACATTACAGAAGTAATAGTACAGACGAGTGTGGCGTTCCACATCCAGAAGAGATTATGTATCTCTTCTTCTACCTCATAATATGAGCTGTGGAATTTGAGGAACCCAAGGAACTATGTTGCGTAAACTTACGTGATGCGTCCCACCGGTGCAATTACACTATTAAACTAAGTGGAAGTCAAAGTAGATAGTCGTCGGTGTTAGTAGGGGGTTCTCTTAGTGATAAGTCAATATAACAGGTGGTGAGAACTCTTATCCAACCTCTTTGTCTTCACTTGTCCCACGTTTCAGGCGAGGGCGAAGATTCACATTCTCTCGTTTGTCTGCTCAGAAAGAAGAGACCCTTCTCCTCGGACAAGAAAACTGTAAATCTTAGGTATTAATTAATGATGAAATTCTTTTGTCTAAAAGTTAGCTTACTAGTAATCTTCAAAAGTGGAGGCATTTCAAGTAACCGTTTCAAAACAAATGATTTTGGATTCTATCGTAGATGTGCTATCCCGTTGGATCGGTTAATGGGAAGATGGGAACCATATTAAGTATCTTTTTTATCAATTGATGATTTAGGTTTAAGAAAATATGTTATATATCTACAACGAAGAAACATCCTAATAATGAGTGTGATGAACGGATTGTTAGGATTGTTGCAGAGTTATATTTTTTCATATTTTGGTACCAAGAATCGAGATTTAGTAATATACATACATACATACATACATATGCTACCCATCAGCTAAGAAGTATGTCTGATGAATTTTGAGAAAAATTTACAATACATAAGTGAAACGTGGTTAAAGAAACAAAAGACTAAGATAATTTGACATATGTATACAGTCAATATTTCCAATTTTTTTGAATTTTTACTATTCAAGGAGTATTTGACGAAAAGTAGAGTCTACAAAAACCTTCGTACATAATTTTCTCCCTATAGTGAATGGAACTTTGAATAATCTTGGTATTATCCAAAGAGGAGCTCCAGAATTCCCTTGGAGTAAACATGGTTTGGGGTATACTCCAGATACTTGAACGAAAGAAACTGAATAGCTGTATTGAACAAGTGAAGAAGTCTTCCCGTAATAAACATGATATAATTAAATATAATTACGAGTTCTATTTCATGAGTAGGAGAAGAATTGTGTGTTGTGTGATTTTGATGCACTTCAATATCTGTTTTCCCATTCTGGTGACAAACTTCATAATAGATTCGACTTATCCTCGTATGTTTCTACCTCCTCTATCGTAATTCATATCATTTTAGAAAAACATTGAAGTTCAAAGATGAATGTGATTATGAATAGGAGTTGTGTACCTATATTGTTGAATGATCACAGAGGAGTTCTATCTTGAAATATTTTATTATCTTAACTATAATTTCTGTTTTGAGCAGTGAGGGTAATTCTTTTTTTGAGTGAATTCACTTCGAAAAGTCACATTTGTTCTAAATGGAGGATTATTCATCTTGTTTGGTTTCTATCGATCATTTTCTACATATAATCATATTAATAAATTTCCGTATAAGGAGCAAAATATAAAACTATCTTCAGAAGCCTTCTCTTCCTTTCGTCAAGTTTGTGGTTAAATTTTATCCATTTCATTTTATAGAAAATTGGAAATGAACAAAAATCTTAGGAATTTTAGGTTAGCTATTTATAAGTTCAATGATATAACGTAAAACTGCAAAACAAGCCTACATAGACAAGTTTAGTTTGAATGAATGATGATACTCTATGTTAAACGTTTACATTGTGGATATATTTACAAAACAAGACTCAAATGAAAAGAAGTATTTGATTATCTATAGAGTATCATCCTTGAGAATCAAATCAAACTTATCGTCATGTATAAACTTATGGATGTAATTATGAACATCTTGTGAATATCCATTACACTATAGGGACGAACCGGTATTTCTCTACAAAAAGGAAACAAATATAAGGTTGAATAAAAGTAAGAATAAAATACATCTTTTATGAAATCAAGTAACATATCATTCAAGCAAGCTTGCTAAAGTTTCGATATAAGCAGTAACTTTAGTCAATTCCTTTATGGGTCATTTCTTTTTATGTTGATTATCCTTGTAAAAGAGGAGTATAAAATCTTGGGCACGAGAGACTGTCTTAACTATATATACTACATTTACTGCTTAATAGATGTAAGCAAATTTTTGATGTTCATGATCGGTTTATGCTACACCAGATACAATAAGAGTTCTCAAGAGAAAGAGCCTCCAATATGAAAGATTAACCAAAACTCTCAATGACATCCAATGTTGAGGTTAAAGGGTGTCTGACAAGGAATAGGGCAAATAAAGAAATAAGTTACATGAGCAATCAGTAAGAAATGACATGTTCATTTGCATATAAAAGTTGAATCCCATTATTCTGTGTGCACTTTGATGATATAAATACTGATAACATAATATTTTCATGATGATTGAATCAACGGAGAAACTTCTATAATGCTCTACTTTGCTGTAGAGCATTATTCAACCTGAAGGATGCTTAAAGGATAGATTCTTAAAAAAAGAAAAATTTATTACAAAGAAAATGACACTCTACGAAAAGTGCAGTGAACAGAATTCTCCAAATATTAATGCGAATAACTGGTAAAGATTCTTGTCTAATTCAAGGAAATACATGACTCTCTCTAAAGAGAGAGTCACAGCGTTGAAACACTTTTATTCTCGCTTCTAAAGATACTAAGTTTTATGAGTCGATCAGAGATGAACGCGGATTTTCTTACTTCCTAGTCCTGTGCATGCAAGGTACTTCTCCTGTAAAAGATATGCAAAAGAAAAGAAATGAAACATGCTCTTACATTGCGGTACTATTCTTGTCTGAGCTCAAGTCCAGCAATCAGATTTTTTCTTCTTAGGACTGTTTTCTTCCGGTGTGCCCTTGCTAGCATGAAAACTAGAGTTGGACCAGCTTAATGGAAACGGCAAGCAGATACTGATGCCGGAGGCAAAATATCTTCAGACAAAACACGATTTGCAACAAGAGGGGAAATTCGGGGCAGTGCACGGATGTCTTCCACATTAGAATTTTGAGCACACTGCATGACTTTAAATACAGTGATCAGCGTGTTCACACTCTCCTCTTATATAAACATAGCCGCATCCTGGAAGAAACCGACAACTTGAGCTGGGTGCTTAACAGGATTCAAATTAAGTTGCTTACTACGAGCTCACTGGAGCAGCCTCTTTGCTGTTCTCGGTCTTTTCGGATTCCTTTTTCTTCTCTCTCCCAGTTGTCTTTCCACTTGGTTTCTTCCACAGTATAAGCTTCCTCTCAAAAACATCACAGCGACGTATGACGATCCCAAGCTGTTTCTCGAACTTCTCCAGCACAAACTCCTCCGATCCTTCACATATGTTGATAACGGTCCCCTTCCGTCCAAGACGTCCGGTACGACCTCCACGGTGAGCATAGTGAGACCCATCTGTTGGAAGCTCCAAGTTGACTACCAAATCGCAACCAGGAATATCCAGCCCTCTTGCCCCGACCTCGCTGACGACCAGAACTCGAAGCTTACCATTTCTAAATTTAAAAGCCAGAAAGAGTCAAAGTTAGCTCCATTAAACACAAGTATGGAATGACAAATTGCTTTTGTACACGTAAAGACAATCCAGAATAGGCTGGCAATTCTGAGAATATGACCTGAAAGTCTGAAAGCCCCGGTTGAACATAAGAGCTTTTTACCTGAACGCGTTAAGAATGTTGGTTCTCTCCAATTTACCAAGATCTCCATGAAGGGAACCAGCAGAAATGCCCCTCGCGGTAAGCTTGAATTCGGTGTCTTTGAGTCTTTTACTGTGATTCATGAAGACGATGACAGATTGCGAATCAAGTGCATGAATGCATTTCCTAAGAAAGTCCACTCGGTGATGCAATGGAGATAAAAGATAAAAATGCTCCAAATTTGGTGGCAAACTTTCACGGGCTCCCTTCAACTCAGTGGCATCTTCTTCGGCCTACACAAACAACCTCTTATTAAGACGCAAAAAGAGTGGCATTTTTCAAAAACTTGTCTTAATGTTCAGGTAGAAATCATGTTTAATTACTAAAACAGTCCACCCCTTAGGCTCTTCGCACTTTCGGTAACTAAAGATAGAGAACACGTTTCTAGTATCATCTAAAATCTTCCACCTACAAGCAAGAAAGACAACCTTCAAAGCTACAAATGAGAACTTAGTGACTTGCTAAGATAATGAGCAGGGCTAGTGAAAGCAGGAATTCACACAGCTGCGTTAACCTAAAATTGCTCAAACGAAAATTCGGGAACAAGTTAGATTTCAGGTTTACCTTGGTAACAGGAGTTCCCCAGGCAGGTGAGAAAGCTCCTGGGGTTTCAACATCGATTATAGAGGTAGCTCGCACTAACAAAGGTCTATGACCCCAAGACGATGCTGCTCTCAAAACAGCGGGGGGCATTGTTGCAGAAACGAGAATGGTTTGCCGTTCAACTTTCTTCTTCTCCTTCTTTAATAAAGGATCTTGCTCACTGTTTACTGGTGCAGTCGGAGTGGCACCTCGTCCTGATTCTGACGACCTGCGCTTTCCTACGTGCTCCAAAATCCTGCGCATATCATCCCTAAACTTGGATGACAGCAGCTGGTCAGCTTCATCTAGCACGAGAAATTGGCAAGCATGAGTGTGAAGCTTTCCAGCTCTACTTAACTCAGATATTCGTCCAGGAGTTCCTACTACAATTAAAGGCTTATTCTTCTTCAGTGCTTCTTCCTGCCTATTGGGATTTGCTCCTCCTATAAGCTGTTGAATTACTTTCTTATTATAGGGCCCAAGCATTTTTTCTGCTTCCCTCACAATCTGCATGGCAAGCTCTCTAGAAGGAACAACGATAAGAACTTCTACTCCTCCCCTGTTCACGATATCCGCTCCTGCAGAATTATCGCTCAGGGGCCCTACTTTTGACAAAATTGGAAGCAAGTAAGCTAGAGTCTTCCCGGAACCGGTAAAAGACTGAATTGCGGCATCGTGGCCCTCGAGTATGGTGGGAATCGCTGCTACTTGCACATCAGTAGGAACCTCCAAACCCTCGTCCACAATTCTCTGTTGCAAAACTCTCGAGAGGTTTAAAGCCCCAAATGCCTTCTCCGCGAAGGGGAATGAACGAGTGTCAACCGACTCAACCGGGCTGGTTCTCACAAACCCTGATTTTGGCTCTCTCTCCTTCACCTTTTGGTTCCTTTCTGCACGAGCTTCATCTTCAAACAGAGAATCCAGCGACAGGGCCGCCCTTGTATTATTACTTCCAGCTGATACTCCGGATCCTCCTCCTACTGAGTGAAAAACAGCCGGAACTGCCAATTTTGTAGACAGAGCTCGACCAGAGAGCAATGGAAGTTGCCCGAAAATACATAATGGTAAAACCTTCACAGAGCGCGACACGAGAAGAGACATTGCCTTCGCCAAACCTCTACAGCAGAAAAAAGGCGAATTTCTCAAAATCTATACATTGGAATTGCCACATCCTTTCGTCCTCCTTAAACCTGCTTCGTATGGAGCAGCGCTCAGCATAAACCTCCTACCTCCTAGCAAGTTCACCTCGACCTCGATTCCATAATCTCTGCACCGATTTTATCCTTTCGTTCCAAATGATCGATGAAATCCACCCACAAACAATTCACAGATTCCGACAACAAATTCCTCAAATTTTCACGTCAGCACCTGAAAAATCCACGATACATCAACCTTTCGTCAACCTCTTCGGACTGACTGTCTCTCAGAAAACCCCCTCCCCACCGTATCTGCATTGATATCCTCGTGTGGATGAGCTGCGGCAGCATGAAGCGGTCATCGTTTGACGGAGATGAAATCGCCGTCAACGGTTGTGGTCGATACATCCATTTACTGTACCTTGTCAGATCGAGGAAAGGAAAATAAAACCGAATACGACACATCCAAGCTACTGTAGTACCTGAGGAAGAACGTAGTAAGTCCATGCAGTAGAGTATCGCAGTTATGACTACATGCTTCTTAGAAGTCCACTTGTGCAGAGTAGCTCTTAAGACTAAGGATCTTTGTTTATCGTTTTAAATTTTCTTATTTGTAAGTTACATAGGTCCCATCATCTACACAAAATATTGTATTATTAATGAAGTTAAAATTTTATATATCCACTTTATAGTTTCACATATGCATTATGATAAGTTATACTCCATAATATAGAATTAATACTTTATCTCATCAACTGATTATCTGTCTTAAATTTCCGGAACTAAAGATTATATTCTATCAGTTTATTTCCATAAATCCATATATTCTTCTATTTCCATTTCCATATAAAGATATCTGGGTGGTTCAAAAGAATTATCTTCTACTTATTATCATTTTCCTATGTTACGCCTAAAACTAGAGAAAGGCATAAGATATATACGGAAGTATTTGTTCATGATTTTTCATATTATATCATATATACCCAAACTAATGAATAAACTAACATAAACGGATTACTAATATCAAGAAAGTTGTCACTCTTATAATAATCATAAAGACAATTAGGATAATCACTATAGTTCCTTGATATAAGAAAGATTTAAAATATATATTAAGAAATTAAAAGAAGCTTAAATCAGAATACCAGAATGTATATAAATAAAGGAAATTTACATAAATACCCCCCACAAGTTGTGAAATTGCAGAAGTACCCTTCATAAACCGGTAATTACAAAAATACCCTTGGTTGGTTTGAGGTCACCGGTGGGAGGCCATACCATACCTTTGGCAGTTTTTTGGTTTTTGGTTCCATTGGAGGGGAATTTTCAGTTCCTACACCCTGCATTCAATTTGTGTACATATATGTGTATTTTCACCGAGAATTGAATCACAAGAAACATCCCTACTTGCCAAATTCAAGCTCACTTGAATCCCCCTTTGGGTAGAGGTAGCATGGAAAACCTGCCTTTGAAAAGCCTTCATCTATGGTGCTAAAATGACCATGATAAAATGATGCGTATATATGGGTGCAAAATCATAACCCACGAATTTCAGATCTACAATAAACAAATCACGCAATATGAAGAAACTATAGCTTTGATCTTGTCTCCGAACAATTAAATGGAGCTAGATTTGTGAGTAATGAGCTCTAGCCCGAGTACACGCATAGAGGGTAGATTTAGAAATTTGGTACCACCTAAAGCAAGATGTGTAGTGGAAAAGAGATCACCAAATAAATCAGTTATAAGAGCGGCGAGAAACTAAAGTCTCTCATAAATGAACTTAGTAGGGCAGATTTCTCATATAGACTCTATTGGGGCTTAGCTCCATGTTACCTCTTTTGTCGGGAGGGCAAATTTCTCATATAGATTCTATTGGGGCTTAGCCCCATGTTACTTTTTCTCTCTCCCTTATAGGGCTTGATGGGGTCTTCCCATCCTTCATTTTTCCTACGCGGTCGCCTTTTTACTTACATGAACTTGCAAACGGTGAAGAACCACCACTCAGATAAGCGATAAAATATTTTTGAGTTGAGACAGAATCATATGCGATAGAGCTTGGGAACCCAAAAGTCCCCTCCCTCAAAACCAAAAACTAAAGAAGGGAAAACCAAAAAACCACCAAGTGCACTGTGCAGCCTCCCAAGGGTATTTTTGTAATTAATGGTGTGTGAAGAGTACTTCTTGATGCAATCCATAGGAGAGCAATCACATTAGGTGATGTTTCTTTGGATGCTCCAGTTGTGTGTAGACCGTACGACTTGCATAGCTTGGATATCTTAGGTGCGGTAGGGCAGATTTCTCATATAGACTCTATTGGGGCTTAGCCCCATGTTACCTTTTTTGTCTCTCCCTTGTATGGCTTGATGGGGTCTTCCCATCCTTCGTTTTTCCTCCGCCGTCACCTCCTCACTTCTGAAACTTGTTGGGGTATCTGTGTAAATTTCCCTACAAATAAACACTATCATTGATCATGGATCACTAAGAGTTAACTAAGAATACACAAGCATTTAAGCACATTTGAATAGAAAATTTTAATTAATATTAGATTATATACAAATAAAATAATGTAAATGTATAAAATAACAACTTAACTTACTACCGACCTAAATAATTTCAATTTAATCCCAACTAAGCTATAAGTTCTAAAATCAGGAAAATAATGAATCTGAAGTTTTTACAAATGAAAGCAAACATCTTGGATTCTATCATCTAATTACAACATGATTAATGATGGATTTTGTTATCCATATTTAGCATTTGGATGCACATATTCTATGCTTTACCATCTTCTTAATATATAGTAGTGGAAACTACCTAATTAAGGTAAAAAATATTAGCAATATATTTACATTATTATAGATTACGCATTAATTTAATTTTATAACAAGACGAAAACTATTACAATGCTTTTTATTAACCAATTATTATGATAAAAAAACAACTTATAATCTTCCTTATCCTTGTTCTTTAATTTGAAAGATATCTAATTGGATCTTACTACCATTTAGTTCTGTATGTCTTTGAAAGAAGGAAATACTCATATTTTTAATAAGTAGAAAAAATTCTTTCTATTTAGCTACTATTAAAGAAAAACCAAAACATAGCAAATAAATTATTGAATGACATTCTCTTTCAAGACCTAAGATAGAAATATAAGCAACTTGATGCTATATATTTACTTTTATATAATTTTTGTTAGAAATGTATGAAATATAATCATATATCATTATATAGTCCAAATTAAATAATATTTTTTTTCTATTTTCTCAAGTTGATAAAAAATAAATTTTGATATATTATGATGAATCTAGTAAAGAATAGATTAAATATGTAAGGATAATATTATATAATATGTATCTATATGTTGAAGTATTTGTTGGAAAATTAATAAAAATATTTGATAATTATAGAAACATTATAATAATGAAATATATATGTAGAATATTTATCTCATTAAAAATTTTAATCTCATTTAAAAATATATTTTTTGTAAAGAAAGATATAATCAAATAGATCTTCTACTCATATAGATAAAATTAAATAATAACAAGCATATTTTATTAAAATAATTAAAAATATAAATATGAATATGAAATATTCTATTAATTTTATTTTTAGTTTATATAGAACTAGTTTTACTAGATTATATACTTACAAAAGAAAAATAGAGCATGTACTATTAATTGTAGCTTTGCAATATTTGGCTAAACAGAAAATTTTAAGCAAAGTAAGAATAAATAAAGAAATAAATATTTGGTTTCAAAATTTTTAAAGTTATACCATTTTGATATATAGTAAATATTATTGACTAAAAGAGCTTCATTTCACTTGTTTTTTTTAGATTTAGATCAATTTTAACTAAAGTATCACCATTTTCATTTAAAAATAGGTTCAAGTGACAATTTTGAGTTTGATTTGTATTATATTTATAATTATGAATTATTTATCAATTTGGCAAGTGTGGTAGCCCAATGTCAACCAAATGTTAGTAATCAATAAAAACAAGTAATTCTTTCGAGGATTGAAAATGGCTAGAAATGAAAGGAAGTGTCAATATGTGGAATTTCATATACTATTTTCATACTTAATCTCTTAGGAAGGAACTACTCCCAAAAGAAGATAATGTTATCCCTTGTGGTACATTGAGGAAAAGGAAAAACTAAAGAACACTATCATGATATTTGTAGCACCGAAGCTAGTTTCCTTGGACGTTGGAGTAGTAGGATTGACAATCATTGTTATTTTGGTAGTTACTCATGGACTACTTGTTGGTGGCCATATTTCGTATTAGGGCTATTGATTGGATTCATCACTTGCACCATTTGCACCGTCAATGGTGGTATTAGGGCTAGAGATCTAGGTCAAGCAAAGTATACTTTCAAAGCGTAGTTCTAGAGGGCTCACTTCTTTGATATTAAGCCTTCGAGTTCTTGGCTATGGTGGACTGTAACACCCATTTGTGCATGTGTGGTACTGTGATATTTAGCTTGGTATTACAAGTACTTGAGAAATATTATTTATATAGAGATAAAGGATGGTTCTACATTAGTCATGATTAGCTAAAGTTAGTCATAGCTAAGATAGAGGGGACCTTACTTTAGAGGAGGTGGAAAGATGAGCACCACTATTTTGGATTCTAGTGTGTTGACTTGGTATTATTCCTAGGTGTTTGGCTTTGAGGAAATAGCTGGCCCGCAAGCCTTTTTGTTTTGGATTCTTCTATAGTCCAAGGATAACCCATGTGAAGGAATCCTTGACTTAGTGGTTGGGTCAAGATAAGATCACATGCTAGTGGAATATGCCCATGTGGATAGATATTCCTTTCTACTTTTTGACTTTACTTGACTTTTAGCCTAGTAACTTGAGTTACTCCAGTAATTAGTAACTTTGGTATGTAACTATTTCACAAGTTTATAAAAAAGGGGTGAGGAGGTACTCATCATCCTTTCATTAGCAACTATCTCTCTCTCATTGAGTTCTCTAGTGAGCAATGTCTTGAGTCTTGGAGTGTTAATGTAAAAGACCGAAACCGAGGAGAGAAATAGGAGAATGGAAACTCACATTGGGACACTTGAATGAGGGAAAACTCCAAATGCCTAGCATGAGCTTTGGCTTTGGTATTTATAGGTAGCATACAAGGCCATTGAGAAGCTTCTTCAAGCCGCTTTCTTAGAGTGCAAGCCAAGTTAACTAGGAAGCTTCTCACGAAGCTTCCTTCTAGAAGCTGCCTACTTGGCGTGCAAGCTAAGCTAGTTGGAAGCTTGTAGAAGCTTCCTTCTAGAAGCTACTTACTTAAGGTGCAAGCTAAGCTAACCGGGAAGTTTCCCAAGAAGCTTCCTAGATACTTCCGGAATATTCTAGATTACTTTGTCTTATGTGCTACTTCGTAAGCCCGACTAACTTCGTCACTAAACTCCATATTGTTACATATTCCCCCGCCGCTAGTTGGTGATGTCCTCGTTGCCAGTGAAGCTTCAAATTCCTGGATGGCCGTCTGTGCATTCTGGAGGTGAGAAAGAGGCTCCCAAGTGGCATCATGAAGGGGATACCCTGTAATACCAAGGGTTAGCCATATGATCTAGATGTGAAATTTGGTTTGGTAACATCTAGAATGATGTTATACATGATGGTCAAAATAGATCAGATAGAAGTATCACCAAAAGAGTACTTCTACCAATAGGGCAGAAACCGAAATAGACTTGAGAACCTTAGAACCAATAGTTAGACATATGATTTAAAGGTGAGAATTGGTTTGGTAACATCTTGAAGGATGTTACACATGATGGACTAAACAGATCAGAAAGAGGTATCACCAAAAGGGGACTTCTACTAATAGAGTAGGAACCGAAATATGCCTGAAATCTTTGAAGGCAATTTCGAAGGCCTAAACGGATGAATTAGGTCTAAAAAATGTGTAAATTCCCCCCCAATAGAGGAAAGGCTGGCCTTCCCTCCCCCTTGCTTTGTCTCGTCGAGAGCTCTCCAACGGTACCTTACTCACGTGATTCTGAGATTCCTACAGGAAGATTCCCTAAAAGATTCCCTCCGGTCAAAGCTTGTTTGACCAACCAGATAGGACCTAGACCAGACAGGTCACCCATCCAAGTAAGTAATCCAAGGGTGGAGCTTGCTAACATGTCACCTATCTGTGTCCCTAATCCTATGGTGGAGCTTCCTTGGAGGAGATCCTCTTTGTCTATATAATAAAGAGAAAGTGCTCCCTTGGGGCATCAAATGTTTGAGTGTGCAATCTGTGTTTTCTCTCTTCTCTTGTCCTTGGAGGATTACAATGGTATCAGAGCGAGTGTTCTAGTCCAAGAGAATGGATCACCCCTCTTGGAATAGCACAAACTACTGAAACTGAGTAATGTGAGGTGGAGAACATAGAGTAATCGCTAGACTTAGGAAGGACTTTAGAGAGCGGATGAGATGGATGCGCCGGGGGGACAATTTCCCGCACCTAGCTTTCTATTCTCAAACCCATTCCACATCAAGGTTATGTACATCCAGCGTGAGCAGATGAGGGTATCGCTAGTTTATCACTTTGGTGCAGAATTCATGGACAGAATGATGAACTCACCAAACCCGGTGATTCTACCTGTGGTGATATATGACAGAGAGTGGGATTTGATGATCTACATTCTATTATGATAAAATGGATATGAATGTACCAAATCCTCTCCCTTTCAACACTCAAGTAGAAATCCGTTGTGTAGTGAGGCCGAAAGTGATGTTTAGAGATTTTGTGGTTAGGAATTTTGGTGAGGAGTATTATCAACGAGTGATAGCTTCTGAGGTCCCAATGGTAGTTCCGATAGTTCATGCGCCTTCCAGAGTGATTATATTGACTTTGTATTGAAGTAAACGTTAGCAATTGGGTGTTGCAGGAACCATGGATCCGTAGTTGCAAGAATTGGTGCAAGGAATGCAAGAGATGTTGAATGAATTTCAAGAGATTAAGATGACCATGGAGACATAACAAAGTCAAGTACAGATCCTGAGGAACGATCAAGCCATGCAAGAAGAAGAGCCATCTCAAAACCCTGTACCTGCAACTGAAGTGCTTGGAGAGGCACCCGTGCATACGAACCCTATCAACGGTGAAGCCACATTGCTACTCCGGATGAAGAAGACCTGCAACATCGAGCCTTACAAAGAGCAGCATACGATGAGAGTAGTGGAAAATTGGATCTCGAGAATGAATTGATATTTCCGATTGTTCTCAACAGAGATCACAAAGCATGCTGCAGGCGTGTTTGCATGTGGGTACTTGACCGATAAAGCCCTCACATGGTATGATGTTGGGAACGATCCATGCTGGCAGAGAGAAGGGAGGTCACATGGACAACAATGCAAGAAGGATTGCTGAAGAATTTCCAATCAATGGATTCTGTGCAGATGGCTTGAACTCAACTATGGGGATTGAGATAGAAGAATAGCGTACAAGAGTATATGGAGGCATTTCTAGATCTACAAGTCGCAATTACCGACATGAGTCCAGCAGAGGCTCTTGACAATTTCAAACGAGGGTTGAAAGAGCGGATTTGCCAAGAAGTCATGGTGCAAAACCCTCGCACGGTATTTGAAGCCATTGCTTGTGCACAGAATAGCAGGAGCATTAGGTGGAGGTGAAGGAGTAGTTCCACTCAACATTATCGCGCAAAAATGCCACACATGGGTGGACCAGTACCGATGGAATTGGGCAACCTTTGATTCCGAGATCGAGGAGCACGACTGCTTCAAGGAGAGCGGGGACGGGTAGAAGAACGAAGAGATGGAGTCCCACGAGGAGAAGGGACTCGAGGAGAACAACGCCGTTGTTACAATTGTGGCCGTATTGGGCACATATCTACCAATTGTCGCACTCATTTCCCTAGAGGCCCTCGGCCTTTGTACATGCGATCTTTGAACAACATGGAGAGGCACATTGAAGAGGAGGAGGTGGAAACCACTTCGGAAAACAAAGATCGCCAGTAAATGTACCTCGCGGCCTTACTGGCTCAATAAGGAAGAAGAATAATGCGCAAAGATCTCGAAAGGCAACCTCTCAACTGATTGTTGTGAATGGAATCCTAGAAGGTAATCAAGTGAGAGTATTAATAGATCCAGGAGCAACAAAGAATTTCTTGTCTCGCTCTGTCGCAATAAGATTGGGAATGGATCTAAAGAGAGATGGAAGTGAAGAAGTAGAATTACAAAATGGGCAAACAGAGAGGATTGAAGCATTACCTAGATGGGTAACCCTCTCTGTAGGAGAATATCAAGAAGCATTGAGTGGCGAGTGATACAGTTAGCCCGTTATGATGCAATTTTAGGCATGCCATGGATGGAGCAGTACAACCCAATGGTGGATTGGAGGAAGAAAGTAGTGAGAACCCACCAATGGTCAATCATTGGGGTTAAAGAAAAATCACACAGGCAGAAACTGCCTCTATATGTCGTAGGGACGACAACTGTCTGTAAGACCGATAGATGTTTTATGGGTCTAATAAGAGAAGTCCAGAGTGCACAACTCGTTGGATAGATTCCTGAGAAATTGAAGGATGTGGTGGATGAGTTTCAAGATGTCTTTCCCGATGATCTACCCTCAGGATTACCACCTAAAAGGCGAGTAGATCACAAAATAGAGACACTCCCGGGGAAGACACCTCCTTGTAAGGCCCCATATCGCCTATCACCTCATGAGTTGGAGGAGTGTAAGACTCAAATTGAGGAGATGCTACAGAAAGGGTTCATCCAACCTAGCATATCACCATATAGGGCCCTTGTCTTGTTTGTGAAGAAGAAGGATGGTACAATGCGCATGTGCATTGACTATCGGGGTTTCAATCAGCAAACAATGAAGAACAAATACCCCTTACCTTGCATGGATGACCTGTTTGATCAACTCCATGGAGCGAGATACTTCACCAAACTGGACTTGCGGAGCGGTTACAATCAAATCCGAATTGCAGAGGAGGATGTGTACAAAACTGCCTTTCGAACCAAGTATGGCCACTTTGAGTATCTTGTGATGCCTTTTGGCCTCACCAATGCGCCTGCCACTTTCATGAGTCTAATGAATGACATATTTTGTCCATACTTGGATAAGTCTGTTATCGTCTTCTTGGATGATATCTTAGTATATAGTAGCACAATGACAGAACACAAACAACATCTATGAGAGGTCCTCAAGATTCCAAGACAGAATCAATTGTACGCCAAAATCTCAAAGTGGGAGTTTGGCAAGTCTGAAGTAGACTACTTAGGGCATAGAGTAAGTGCAAAGGGCATTCAAGTATTGACAGATAAAATAGAGGTCATTCAAAAATGGAGTGCCCCAGAAGATCAGACTCAACTTAAGAGCTTCTTGGGGTTGACGGGATTCTATCGTAGATTTGTCAAGGACTTCTCCAAGGTTGCACAACCTTTAACAACACTACTTGGCAAGGGGAAGAAGTGGACATGGGGAACTGCACAAGAGTTGGCCTTTCAAGAATTGAAGGCTGCCTTGCTACATGCACCAATCTTGAAGTGGTATGACCCAAAACATCCAATCAAGTTGGCTACAGATGCATCAGGCGTAGCAATAGGAGCAGTCCTACAACAAGAGTGGCATGACAGATGGCATCCAATTGCATATTTCTCTCAAAAGTTGTTACCGGCAGAGCGCAA
The DNA here is from genome assembly GCA_948567375.1 of Lunularia cruciata. Taxonomy (NCBI): domain Eukaryota; kingdom Viridiplantae; phylum Streptophyta; class Marchantiopsida; order Lunulariales; family Lunulariaceae; genus Lunularia; species Lunularia cruciata. Next base: position 13,890,947 of record OX419757.1, on the reverse strand, counting down.
CTACCACACCATAGAATGAGAAGAGTTGGCCATTGTTCTAGCAACCAAGCATTGGAAGCACTACATGGGCAAGAAGGCATTTGTAGTAGAGACGACAGAGTAGAGACAGACTTAGACCACAAACCTCTAGTCTACCTCGAGATGCAAAAGGATCTGTCTCGTCGCCAAATTCGGTGGGCAGAGTGGCGACAATGCTTCAATATGACAATCACCTACGTGGAAGGTAAGAAGCAACTTGCAGATAAATTCACCCGCATGCCAATGGCCAACAACTTGGTGGTAGAGGTTAAGATTAACCCTGAATTCTGGCAAGAGATTCTAGTTGCTACAAAAACTGATCCACAGATTGTCAAAGCGCAATCGTCCAAAGGTGTAACCAGCACCCAAGGACTCACCTTTTGGGATGGCAGATTATGGATCCCAAATGTCTCAAAATTACGCACCACCATTCTAGCGGAATGTCATGATTCGGCCATTGCAGCTCATGTTGGAGTGGAAAAGACCTTGGATGCAGTCAAGCGCCATTACTATTGGCCCAAGATGAGCAACAACGTGATGGACTATGTGCGTAGCTGCCTACTTTGTCAACAGAACAAAGCTTCTAATCAAGCTCTTGCAGGGCTCCTTCAACCTCTCCCCACTCCTACCCAACGTTGGGAACAAGTGAGTATGGATCTCGTCTATGAATTACCCAAGACCACCTCAGGGTTTGACTCCATTGTGGTCTTTGTGGACCGGCTCAGCAAATGATTCATGTACGCCCTACCACCAAGGAGGTGACCGCTCCACAACTAGCTCAACTATACTTAGATGCAGTCTTTGCTCACCATGGCTTGTCTAGAGTACTCATCACCGATAGAGGCACCCAATTCACCAGTTTGTTTTGGCGAACACTCTTTGGTTTCTTCAAAACCAAGTTGGCCATGTCCACAGCTTACCACCCACAAACAGATGGCCAAACAGAGCGGGCTAATTGCACGATTGAAGACATGTTACGTGGCTTCATCTTCGAAGAGCAAGAGAGGTGGAACACCCTATTACCGTTGGTGGAATTCGCTTACAACAATTCAATGAATGCGTCCACTCAGGTCACTCCGTTCTTCCTCATGTATGGTGAGCATCCCTTCACACCTTCTAGCTTGATGAAGATCCATCCAGTGACTACCAAGGTTGATGCAGTCAACACATTTGTTTCTAGAATCCAACAAGGTGTGGAGAGTGCTAAGCACAGGTTACAGATTGCACAAAATCAAAAAAAGCAATATGCTGATGCACACCGTCGGCACATGGAGTTCAATGTTGGGGATCAAGTGTGGCTATTGACAACCAACCTCACATTAGTTGGATCTTGTAAGCTCAGACCTCGTTTTATTGGGCCTTTCTCAATTCTTCGTCGCATCGGCGCTGTGGCCTATCACCTTGAGCTACCACCACACATGAAGATCCATCCAGTGTTCCATGTCTCCTTACTACGCAGATATGCTCCCCGATCAGGCCAAGGTCCTTCCACACAGGACATTCAACCTTGTCTGACACTCATTGATGGCATAGAGGAATATGAAGTGGAGCGGATTCTCCAAAAGCGCATGCGTGGTACTCGCCATCCGCGGGTGGAATATCTAGTACAATGGAAAGGCTACCCCCTCTATGAAGCAACCTGGAAACCCGCAGCCAATTTGGCACATGCACCGGTGTTGGTGTAAGCATTTGAGCAACAATTGCACAACGAGGACGTTGCGTCTTAAAAGGAAGGAGGTCTATAAAACCAAGGGTTAGCCATATGATCTAGATGTGAAATTTGGTTTGGTAACATCTAGAATGATGTTATACATGATGGTCAAAATAGATCAGATAGAAGTATCACCAAAAGAGTACTTCTACCAATAGGGCAGAAACCGAAATAGACTTGAGAACCTTAGAACCAATAGCTAGATATATGATTTAAAGGTGAGAATTGGTTTGGTAACATCTGGAAGGATGTTACACATGATGGACTAAACAGATCAGAAAGAGGTATCACCAAAAGGGGACTTCTACTAATAGAGTAGGAACCGAAATATGCCTGAAATCTTTGAAGGCAATTTTGGAGGCCTAAACGGATGAATTAGGTCTAAAAAATGTGTAGATTCCTCCCCAACAGAGGAAAGGCTGGCCTTCCCTCCCCCCTGCTTTGTCTCATCGAGAGCTCTCCAACGGTACCTTACTCACGTGATTCTGAGATTCCTATAGGAAGATTCCTTAATAGATTCCCTCCGGTCAAAGCTTGTTTGACCAACCAGATAGGACCTAGACCAGACAGGTCCCCCATCCAAGTAAGTAATCCAAGGGTGGAGCTTGCTGACATGTCACCTATCTATGTCCCTAATCCTATGGTGGAGCTTCCTTGGAGGAGATCCTCTTTGTCTATATAATAAAGAGAAGGTGCTCCCTTGGGGCATCGAATGTTTGAGAGTGCAATCTGTGTTTTCTCTCTTCTCTTGTCCTCGGAGTATTACACTTGGTGTGCTCTTGGTAGTGAGGTTGGAGTGATGACCAATTAGATTACCTATGTTTCTCTCTTGTGAGGCAAGAAGTGATGACTTGTAGATCGTGAGAGTGCGCAGTGTGATGGTAGGTTATAGATTGCACTTTCCCCTAGTGTAGTTTTTGTAGTTAGAGCTACATTAGTGAGTGTTGTTCAATTGGTAGTGGCACTTGGTGGTGATCCAAGTGTATATATGGTATATATGGTGGTTATAGTTGCGGTTTGAGTTACTTTGACACAACAAAGTTCTTTGGGAATTCTAAAGGAGGTATTGTTGTAGTACATAGTGGGTTTACTCGGAGTGGTGCTTGGTATTAGCTTGTATCTCAAGTCCTAGTGAAGGAAGAGATTGACTCTAATTTGGAGTTTGATACAAGAGCTTATTTAGTTGAGAATGCACTTGGTGTGTTTGCATTGTTGTTATAGGACATGGACAAGATTTATGGGCCTCCAAAGGCCCCAAGCGCTACTTTTGTACAATGTGTAAAGTTGGATGACTTCATCCAAAAGTTTGATAGTTGGTCTGATCTACAATAGATATAGAACCTAACTTTGTTCACACCCTTCATGGCATGGAAGGGTTTGTTTCAACACTTGGGAAGGTCCACTAATGGATGAACATCATGAGTTCAAGAGAGCTCACTCGGAGGAGATTGAGCTATGGAGACAATATTGGTCTTTGAACTACATCTCCATCACTTCAAGCTTTGTTGCTAGTACCGATGAGTTCTAGCTCTAGGAGTGTTGGTGTATCTAGTGGAGGTGCATTAGTTGGAGATGGTGCTACTCCAATTGGGAGTACTGCTACAAGAGGTGGTACAATATTAGGGTTTGACCCCATGGTGGAGTTCTTCCAATGCTTGAGGTAGAACTACCAAGGAGTACAAATTGACAAGTTGAGGAGCTTGCAAAAGTTCCAACAAAAGTTTGGAGAGAGCCTATGCAAGGCATACACTCACATGAGACGGTTGATCAATTTCAATCAAGGAATTATTGAGGCCCAAGCAATCTAGTTTTGGTATGGGATCTTGGATAAGGAGTTGCAACCTAGAGTACATGAGGCCATGTTATTATATGCTACCTCACCTACTTTGGTGGTGGTCTTTAGTTTGGTTGAGCATATTGAGCTAAACATGGTGGAGGAGAGAGTGGTGATATCTGGATTTGGTAAGGAGACCTCATCTATAATTCTTACTTCTTCTAGAATGCAATGGAGTGCACCACAATATGTTGGCTTTTGAGGGTAGAGTGGACAGCCCAAATCTTATAGAACAAGTGGAGGAACGAGTGGGGGGGGAGGGTCTAGTGCAATTAGATCTTTACTTTCATTTTTGGTTTAATGGTAGCCAATGAGTGGTGATATTGTTAGATAGACTTGTGGTAGACCTCACTACAAGAGAGAGTGCAATCATGGAAATGGACATAATACCTCTAGTACATCATAGCCAACACAAAGATATTGTGACCATTGCCACCATGGTGTTCACACTAGTGACCAATGCTTTGATCTTCACCCAGAGTTACAAAGTGGTAGGGCTATTATGGTAGGTGGTAGAGGAGCTCCAAGTCATAGAGGACAAGGTCATAAAGGAAAAGGTGGTGGTAGAGGACCCACACTGGGTAGGGGCACAATATTTGCCCTTGCTTTTGATACAACCAGAAGTACTTGGATTGAGTAGTTGGAGTAGAGACTGGCTAGCATGGCCATAACTTAGAGGAGATCAGATTTGGATGTTGAGGCTTCTACCTCTTATCCTAGTGATAGAGAAATCTTGGACTTTATGTAGAGCAACATAGGTAAATTCATCTACCTTAGTGATTAGGAGTGCAAATTTTGCTCTAGAGACTAGAGGAGCATTAGTGGAGATGGATCCATAGAGAGGAGAGGTTGGTAGACAAGTCAAACTTCTCTAGTCTTTCACACTCTTTAAGGCACTATAGATAACATCCATGGCTCCTAGACATCCTAGTGTAGTTTTGGTAGGTGGTGATAGAGTGCATAATGGACTAGATGTTAGTCAACTACATACTATTACATAGATTGAGTCTAGCATAATGTTGGGAGTTGGTTAGTTGATTATGCACTTCCCTTTGTTCTCACTAGTGACATGTTTATATTAGGTGTTGTCCCAACTGCATTGTTCTGGTTGGATGCTATACTTTCTGAGAGTATGGATGATATGGTTCCTACTTCTAGAGTGGAGGTGGTTGATAGTAGAGCTAACTTGGTTGAGGAGCATGGGATCCGCTTAGCAACTAGTGGTTTATGGCTGGTAGTAACAACTAGATTGGAGGAGTTACCAACTAGACCTTCTTTTAAGCAAGCTCAGTTCACACTTAGAGTTGTCTTAATGGATAACCAAAGGGGTATTTTCAATTTGGTGGGACCTTCAAAGAAGGTCTATACACCATAAAAGGTCTTCTTAGACTCTTGTGCACTGTCTTTTATGTTGGGGAAGGCTATATTTGTTGGTCTTGAGCTACAAAAGACCAATGTAGAGGGATGTCCATTTCAGATCTAAACATCTCTGAAGGGATGGTTGTACATAGTACATTATATGTGGAGAGCTCATTGTCTAGATTTAGCCCAATCATCTGATTGATAGCTTTGTGGTGAGAGCTCAAGCTATTACGACAATAGTAGAGTCATATGATATGCTAGTTGGTGGAGTAGTGTTATATTCCATGGGTTTCAATATTGACTATTGGGAGGAGATAACCTCTTATGGACCAAGTTGGTAGTTAGGGGAGGAATGGGTATGTTGCTTACCAATATGCTTTAATAAAGGCAGTCTTGACTCACTACAATTAGGGACAATGGCATCAATTTTAGCTTTTAGTGGTTTTGTTACTGGTCTAGTGACTTATTAGGGGGAATGCTTGTGCAAAAGATAGTCTAATACTAGAGGAGATCACTTGGATTTGGAGTAAAAGTGAGATTGTTTTATCTACCATGAATGTTTGATTGTGGAGTTTTGAGAAGGCATTGCAACAACATGTGTATCAATTGGTGCAATAGGTTTGAAGTGGAGCCTTTGTACCACCAAGAAACCAATTTGAGGATGAGCTTCCAAAATTTATTACCTTGTCACCTTTGGATACCACACTCATTGCTTGGCAATATCCAATAAAGGAAGTATGTCTATTAGAGTTGTTTGGTGGGATTAGCATTAGATTGGTATGAGACCCTTTGTAACCCCAACAAACATTTCCTTATTGTGGCAGTAGGATTTGGAGAGACATGGTCCCATTCATTTGGTGATTTTTGGATGACCATGTCAAGGATATACCCATGCTAGTTGAGATCAAGGTCTATAGGATCCTCATTTTAGTGTGTTTTGGGAGATGTTATGTATATTACAACATCTCTAGGTTCATTAGTCTATTTCTCCAATCTATATTTTAGAGAATGTTCCTTTCATAGGTAATTATTGTACACATGTGGTGGCGAGTATAGATTAGGTCCATTCTTAGATGGGAGTTATCATGTTGTTAGATGTAGTTAGAGTGGGATCATGGGTTCATCATCTTTGTCTTTGGTGGACAAACTTCTTACCTAGAGAGGTTCTACAATGTGCTTATGATAGGATTCATTGATTAGACCACCTTATTATTGATGACATTTTGGATGTTGGGTGCTAATTTTAGATGGTGGAAGTAGCTGATAGGTCATCAAATGGCAATGGTGAACCTTGTTGGAAAGCCTAGAGCCACTTTACCCACAGTTATGAGTTTTTCAAGCTCCTATGCTTTTTGAGGAGGAGGTCTTGGACTTGTTTGGGACTCACAATTACACCAATTGGTGGAGCCCAACACCAATGTGAGGGAGCAGGTGATAGGTAGTGTCAAAGGCATCCAAACATCAAGTGTTAGTTAGGCTATAATTGTTTGACCTAGATTGTGAGCCTTGGCTTAGCAAAGCAGTTTAGGATGTGCTTGATATGCATCACCACTCAGAGACTTGTGAGCTCTGTGCATATTGAGACAATTCAAGCACATATTGGGGGCAATGGACTAAGTAGGTAAGGTATTCTTGGGACACAACCAATGGCTACTAGTTATAGTAGTGTCAAAGACATCCAAGCATCAAGTATTAGGTTAGGCTATGGACCTAAATTGTTTGACCTAGATTGTGAGCCTTGGCTTAGCAAAGCAGTTTAGGATGTGCTTGATATGCATCACCACTAGGAGACTTGTGAGCTCTGTGCTTATTGAGATGATTCAAGCACATATTGGGGGCAATGGACTGAGTAAGTAAGGTATTCTTGGGACACAACCAATGGCTACTAGTGAGAATGGTCCACTTGGGTTATACCTTGGTCTACTTGGGATGCAATTAGATGGCATATGGAGCTTGCAGCAACCAATCAATACGTCTTCCATTCCTACATTAGTTATAGAGGATATTTGCAAGCCAAACATTGGACATAATCTTACAAGAGGGGAAAGATGGAAAGTTTGGAGGTCTTGAGGAGCTACACAAGTTGTTTTGCCTTCAATATGAAGGATATGGGTGCTCTAAAAGGACCTAGTATTTGGATTGAGCTTACAAACGATACACCAATCTTTTGACATCTCTACAAATATAGTGATAAGGAGAGAGCATTGATTTGGAGCTTGAATAGAGAACTTTTTGAGGTTGGTTTGGTAGAGATTTCACACAAAGAGTACGCTTCCAGTACAATGAAACAAATTAAGAACAATAAGCAGAGGTGTGGAGATTAATGTCCTATCAACCAATAGACTAGGGCTGATCAATATACTATGCCTACACTAGAGGAGATCTTTGATGTGATTGGACATGCAAAGGTCTTCAAAACTTTGGATCTTTGAGTAGGATATCATCAATTGCCAATCAGGGAAGAGGACAAGAAGTCCAAGACAACAATTTGGGCTTTTGATCCTCATGATAAGGATGTATTGTATCAATGGAGGTTTTTACTATTTGGGTTAAAGAATACTCTTGCCAAGTTCCAAAGGATCATAGATAAGTTCCTAGTAGGATTGGATTTTGCTTGGTGCTATATTGATGACATTTTGGTCTATAGCATTATTATGGAGGAGCACGAGAGACATTTATTGGAGGTGTTTGAGATCTCATGAACTCAAATTAATCTTGGGAAGTGTAGATTCTTCCACAAGCAGGTTGACTATTTGGGTCACATTATCTACCTTGGAGGACTTGGTGTTCAATAGACCAAGGTGGAGATCATTGCACATATTCCTTGGCCTAGGGATGTGAGAAGAGTGCAAGGATTCCTTAGGTTGGCAAACTTCTATTGTCAATATATTAGAGGATTTGATGCCATTGCCAAGATTTGATGAAGTTGACCACTTGCACAAGAGTGATGTTGGGGTGATAAGTAAGAGAGAGCTTTTATAGAGCTCAAGGAGAGGTTAATATCTACCTCTATTCTTAGGAGAATAAGTAGAGACAACCATTCTAGGTTTATACTGATTGGAGTATGTTGGGGCTTGGAGCAATGCTCACCCAACACTAACAAGATGATGAGGAGAAGGAGTTTATGATGGTCTGTGCTAGTTGCTCCAACAATTCAATAAAGGCAAAAAATAGTTCATATGAAAGAGAGTGCTTGGTAGCAATATGGATAGTACCACATCACCTCTATTCTTAGGAGAAAAATTAGAGATAACCATTCTAGGTTTATACTGATTGGAGTATCTTGGGGCTTGGAGCAATGCTCACCCAACACTAACAAGATGATGAGGAGATGGAGTTTCTGATGGTCTGTGCTAGTTGCTCCAACAATTCAATAAAGGCAAAAAATAGTTCATATGAGAGAGAGTGCTTGGTAGCAATATGGGTAGTAACACATTTCTAATGTTACCTATTTAGTTACCCTTTCACTCTCATCACTAATCATCAACCATTGAAGTGGTCAATGGAGTCCAACAAGCCTTAAGAGAAGCTTGCATGATGGGCTCTAATTTTACAAGAGTATAATTTCATGGTTATTCATAGACCTAGAGTGTGAACCGTGATGCAAATGGGTTGAATAGAAACCCATGTCCCAACCAGTAGGATAAAATCAAAGCATGGTTGCCTAGTGAGACAAATGAGGAGATGCTGCCAAGTTGGCATGTATCTACCTTTCTATGTATATTTTGAGGCCGGTGCCAAGTTGACATGTATCTACCTTTCTATGTATATTTTGAGGCCTTGGTAGTATCTCTCTCAACACATACAAGAGGAGTTGTTGAGGTCATAAATCCAAAGGGTGGAGTTATTAGTACTGGTCAGCTAGACATCATGATGATATCTTAGTGATAGATTATCTTTGCATTGGTGTTATGGGTGGTAAAGTTGGTGCCAAGGAGAGAGACCATGTTCTTCAATGAGCCAAAGGGTTTAGATTGGAGTGCAGACACCTTCTTTGTGTATGATAGGATGGTAGAAAGCAAGTAGTACCACTTCCATCTCAAAGACCACATTTGGTAGGTCATGCTCATGAGGAACTAGGACATTTTGGAGTAAAGCATACATATAGCTTACTCTAGAGTCATTATTAGTGGTGCAATATGCAGATTGATGTACAATAGTTTGTTGCAAGATGTATGGTTTGTGATGAGTTAGAGCATCATTTAATGCTCCTACGTATAGTTCCACCTATTACCTATCATGGGATTGGGTAACTATTGGAGTTTAGGCTTTGTTGGACCTTTACCGTTGACTATGAGATATTATTGGTATGTTACGGTGGAGCACTTCTCTAAGTGGATTGAGTTGGTACTACTTCTTGACAAGTCTAATTAAGGGATGACTTACTTGTTCTTGGATCTAGTTCTTGGTCATTTTGGTGCACCAATTGAGGTTTTGATTGATCAAGGTACAAAGTTCTTGGAGGAGTTTTAGGTCTTGTGTGATAAGGCCTTGATTGATCATTATACTACCTCTTGAGATCACCTTGAGGTAGATGGCTTGGTAGAGAGAGTTGTTTAGATGGTGAAAAGAGAATTGTATAAGTATGGTTTGCAAAGAAGCCACTTGGGAGATTGGGGTCTCCAATTATCTTGGTTGGCCATGGGCTATTGGTTAGTTGGCAAGCCTCCTTAGCATCCTTCTCTCTTTACTTTCTACTCTATGGATGAGATCCAGATTTACCTACACACATTTGTCATGATGCTCTTGTAGTTTTGGATTTGGATGATCTAGATATATGCGTGAGTGCATGTTCTCAATGGGCAAAGATCTTTTGGATAGTGATGCCAATGGCCTTTGAGAACTTAGTGATTTCTTAGCATATGGATGGATACCTTATGTTATGCTACTATTTGAGGAGGAAGTCTTGATCCATCAATTTCATCAAAGTGACTGTATATCTACAACAAACTACACCAATGACACTTGATGTTACTATATGCCGCACTATCTTGAGAATTCACAAGGTTTTGCTTTCTAAGAGTCCTCATGTTGGAAGGACAAGACAATGTTGTTTGGAAGGATCATGTGCATAATTGTGCACCCTGCTACCTCCCAAACATTGATGGCACTATGGATCCAAGCTTGGCACTTGTACATGTAGACTTGCAGTATATGTAATATGGCTTTTTTGGTGGAGTTGTTACTATGTTGGTATGTGATAGCTATTAGAGAAGATGACATATTTGAATCCTCTCACAATAGTTCCTCAAGGACAATGGTTATATCATAGATGTACTTCACCTATAACTAGTTCATCATTTATATGGTCTAGATTACAAACAGGCAATTAACAATGGGCTCAATAGCACCCAACCTCTTGATCTTTGCCCACCATAGGGCATATCACATACTTAGAGTAGATGGCTATCTAGAGTTAGAGGGACCTAATTGCCAACTAGGGTAGGGGGGCTCTTATGGCAACCCTAGAGTTCATATATGACTTATGTATAAATTGTGCTTTTATAGTGTATGATCTTGATAATAATGTATGTTGTGTAGCAATGTATATATGCATAACAACTGTCACAACATTTTTAGCACCAAAGCTAGTTTGCTCGGACATTGGAGTAGTAGTGGTGGTAGCCATCATTATTTTGGTAGTTGCCCTCAGACAACTTGTTGGTGGCCAGATTTCATATTAGGGCTATTGATCACATGATAGGGCCTATTGTCACTTGCACCATTTTCATCATTAGATGTGCCATAGTGGCACCATTAGGGCTGGAGACCTGAGTCAAGCAAAGGAGTATAATTTTGAAGTGTAGCTTCAAAGAGCTCACTTCTTTGATGTTGAGCCTTTATTCTTGACTACGGTGGACAGAAGTTGGTGAGTAACACATGGAGTCTCTTAGCTAGAGTGGATGTGGCTTAACTATCATAAGCGCCTAATTGTTGGCAGATTGTTGAGTGAAGAATTAAGTATAGATCTGATTTGAGTGTGATTTGAGTAGAAGAATGAAATTATTATTGTGGCACTTTAGAGTTCATGTATGACTGATGTGTGAGTTGTGCTTCTAAGTGTATGACATTGACAATGATGTATGTTATGTAGCAATGTATATTTGCATGACAACACTCGCTACAAATAGATTCCAAATTAATCATGAAAGAGATAGCTCATTTTACCTCCAAGTGCCTTTCACTCTCAAGACTTTGTCTACAAAGATGCATATTACCCTTGCCTAAAGGTACAATTCCAAAGATGTCTTTGCATCAGCCAAATGCCTTTGCCTTTCAATTTCATGGTGCTCCCAATGCTTTCAATGCAAATAAACTCCTTAGCACAATGGTTTACTCCTTTGATCCCTTATAAATCATACATCTTGATCAAGTATGAATACACCTCTTTGTACTCTAGCACTTGTGAATTTACTATAAAATTCCTCACCACTACTCAACACATACATTCACCAACACTCAAAATGGAAGAAGAATAGTTTGTGAAGAAATTAGAGTCCATTTATTAAACTTTGAATTCATAAGAAAAATCAACCAATAAAGTGAACCCAAAAAACTTGGGGCCAAAGCTTTATATACATTTTCTACTTTGCCCCAAAGAGATTTCTGGTTAAGTGGATTTCTTAGTAATCTTTTATCCCTCCCTACATCACTCACTTAGGATTCTAAACCTATCTTATCTTAATCACCTATAGATTAATTAGGTGCCTTACATGTGTCAAGGAAAGTGTCAAATCTTCTCCAAAGACAATTTCAAATTTACCCTTTTTTGGGCTTACCACTCCAAATGGTGGTAAGTCTATAACTACAAAGTTTTTTACAACTCTCAAGGCCTTCTTCTTGAAGTATTTAAAACTACAAATGCCTACAACTAAGAGTAATATCTATAAATAAGGACTTTGGGTTACTCCCTACTTCAAAGTTTGTACAATACCATGGTTCTTCCTTGTCATTACATTTGTAGCCTTAAAGCTAGTTTACTAGAATGTTGAAATCATAATTTTGGTAGTCACCATGTTATTAGTAGTCATTCAAGGACTACTTAATGGTGATTAGATATAGTATTAGGTTGATTGATCACATCATTGAGCTACCATTTGCACTATTTGGATATGCCATTGTTGCGGGGGTTGTATGGTCTTAAGAATGCACTGAGCACCTAGCTGCTTGCACTTAGACTTCACAATTTTTGATGGCATGAGTTGCATAAAGTCTCCCATGAACTTTCAATGACTACCAGACTTGTACGAAGAAACCTATTACTGAGTTTCCTTTATTTCTTCTTGGTTGCAACAACTGCGGCAATGTGCTCCAATTTCTTATAGTTATTGCAAAGAGGCTTGGTTGAACATTCAACAACTATGTACCATTACACATCACAATCATTGTAGAACAAAGAATTGGGACAGTCCCTTCCAAAATGTCATGTACTCCTGCAATTATTGCATAACTCTAACAACGGCACTTTCATGTATTCTTATCCAACAATCAATCTGATCTTGTTCTCCCCAGTAACTCCAAGAATTATCAAACCAGCACTTGAACCCTCGATTATATCAAGGTCTGTAAAGCCAATAGTAGACTGAGCAACAATGATTATTCACCTCTATTTAATTGTTTTCTACACACAACTAACATCTTTTTCCTCAATGTCAAGTATTTCATTTTTATAGATATCTTCCTTCACCACAATTTCCATATACATTCACCACATCCGACTCCACTCATAATGAATTCACATCTAACACCTAATCTGCCTAAAGATAGTAGAGGACAACTCTCAGCTGTGAGCTTCAGAGTGGACTCAATTGCTATCTTGAGTCAGACGACAAGACATGCCTTGCAAGAAATAGTTCTAGGAGCACCTCGCTGTGACAGGAAGTTCAATCACGTTCATCTCTCCAGCCTTCCTTACATGACAAGAAATTCCTCAGCTTGACCCTACACCTTGTTGATGTTCTTCTATCTTTCTCTTGCCTTTTCCTTCTTTGTTAATGTTCTTTGATCTCTCTCTTGCTTTTACCACCTTCTCTTGTTCTTCAATCTGACTCCTATTTTCCCCCTCTTTGTTGATGTTCTTCAATTTCTCTTCTGCCTTTTTCTTCTTTCTATTCTCAAGCTCTTCTCCTCCTCCCTGACCTCTTCACACACACACACACACACACACACACACACACACACACACACACACACACACACACACACACACACACACACACACACACACACACACACACACACACACACACACACACACACACACACACACACACACACACACACACACACACACACACACACACACACACACACACACACACACACACACACACACACACACACACACACACACACACACACACACACACACACACACACACACACACACACACACACACACACACACACACACACACACACACACACACACACACACACACACACACACACACACACACACACACACACACACACACACACACACACACACACACACACACACACACACACACACACACACACACACACACACACACACACACACACACACACACACACACACACACACACACACACACACACACACACACACACACACACACACACACACACACACACACACACACACACACACACACACACACACACACACACACACACACACACACACACACACACACACACACACACACACACACACACACACACACACACACACACACACACACACACACACACACACACACACACACACACACACACACACACACACACACACACACACACACACACACACACACACACACACACACACACACACACACACACACACACACACACACACACAAAAGCCACCTCCTCCTATTCCACCTAAAGCCACCTCCTCCTATTCCTCTACTTTGTTCTTCATAGTTGTTGCTCCTACTAAAGCTCAAACCTCACTTGCTGATGCTCCTCTTCATTCCTCCGTCATTTCTCATATTTGTAATCATATAGTGAAGATAATTTTTGCTGATCTAGATCAACACCTGCATTTCTTCCAAGCATATTGCAATGTCTCTTGAATTAGGCCCTTTGTACCCCTACCAAAATGAGGTTCTTGCTCTGTGAAAATATTTCCTTACTAAGCTTCAAAAACTTTCTATATTCTACATATTTCATCAAAATAACAAGTCCCTTAAGATTTCACTCCTATTGAAGCTCTTGAATTGCAAAAAAAGACCATCTTCTTTTGCAAACCTTTGCAAAGGTCTTCATCATACTCAATTAATGTTGAGATGTAGTTGAAAAGGTTGTTAATAGCTCTCATGAAATTACCCAAGCTTTCTTCCCCTTGTTGCTCCAAGGCTTTGACAATGCCATCATACCCATCATTGTACCTTGGCTATTAGAGCTATGACTTTTTGTAAAAATAAATCCACATACAGCCGTAATACTTCCTCTTGAAGCTCTAGTGAAGGAACAAATTAATGAAATGCTCCATGCTCATATAATCCAGAGCCTCTACTGCAAGGGCAAGTTTCTTCCTAATCACATCCTCTAATTTTTGCTTTGCTTCTTTGCCTTCAGTTTCCTTTCCTCCCTCACCAATTTCCTTTCTTGCCTTCGTTTCCTATTTCTTGATATTTTCCTTTCCTCCCTACCAATTTCCTTTCTTGCCTTTGTTTCCTATCCTCCCCACCAATTTCCTTTCTTGCCTTTGTTTCCTTTCCTCCTTCCTTTCCTATTTCACCCTGACAATTTCCTTTCCTACCTTTTGGTTTCACCCTTGCCTTTTCCTACCCTATTGTTGTTCTACAATCTCTCCTCTACCTTTTCCTTCCTTCCATTCTCAAGCTCTTATCTTCCTTGACCTCTTCTGCTTCCACCCTCATACTACTAATTCTGTCTATCTAAGCCCTCAACCATAGAGCACACTCCTAGACTCAATCCACACCTTCGGCCTAATCACTACCATGTTGCATGAGCAGGCAAGTATTGACTAAACCTTCCCTAGCAACATCCCCTCCTCCATCCACCAAGAAACTTTACTCTATTTGTCTGGTCCTCTCTAGCAACAACAACGACTCTACTCTCCCTTGTCCTTGTTCTTCATACTAAAAACAAAAGTAGTATGATGTTGATGTTGCTTTTCATTATTAACCTACATATCATAATCGCCTTCACTAACTAATTGTTTTGTCTTCAACCTTCACCTTCATTTCCTTCCTCAATAGAAGAAATAGCTCTTCCTTCCTCAATGCTACTTCAACAACTCATTTCTCCTCCTTTTCCCAATTACTTTCCTCCCGTAACTGCATTTCCCTTTTGAACTTAATTTATTTTTGTGGATTTTGTGTTTTGACAGTCTGTGTCCTCTGCTACTATGGTTCCGTATTGGACCTCCTCCAATTTTCTACCATGTCAGCTTCAAACTCCCTATCACTATATTCAGCTACTTTGATGTGTGAAGGCAAGAATTCCCCCTCTATGGCATCTCTCTCTTGCTTGATGGTAACTTGTTTGATCGACCAAACGTACTTCTCCTTTCTCTTCTCCTTTACCTCTTTACTTGCGGCTACCCACAACATATAGCAACCCGATATTTTGGCAACTATAAAAGCTACTACCTAGAAATTACTATTTACTATAGGTAAACAAAAGTTACTATAAGTGACACTATTTTATGTAAAAATTCTAACTTCCACAAATAACTAAAATTCCCAATTGGAATCTAGAAGTTATTGCCTATAACTAGGAGTTTTACTAAATATAAATAATTCTTTACTAGTATACCTAACACACTAAATAGCACTAATGTAACATATAGATTGTTTTCTTGACAACATTGTTAGTGTTGGATTCTTGTCCACTACAAACGAGGTATATCTCAAAGTGCAGCTCCAAAGAGCTCACTTCTTCTATGTTGAGCCTTTGAGCTCTTAGTTATGGTGATGTGACAACCCGGCAAATATCACTTTTGCGGTAATCAGGTAAGTAAAGTTCGTTCCCGTAGAGATACGAGTCAAAAATTTCCAAATACAAAGCAAAGTAACAATTTCAGTTCTTCTTGAGTTCTTCTTTAGTCTCTCAAGTAGAAACCACACCCAGAAGAGAGCAACAAGCACTGATTCGCAGTCTTGTCACAAATTAACACTCCTTAATCACAAATCCTTCAATTCTTTCCAAACAATCTTGATTGTGATGATTTAGGCTCTCCCAAAAACGGCACTTCACTACAAAATGACTTTGCCTCAGAATTGTGTTCTACCCCTCCACTGAAGGCACAAATTCCTCAATCAAAATTGCTTCACATCAACTTCACACTGCACTCACAAATGCAGAATACTACCAACACTACAATTCCTCTCAGATTTGTCAAGGCATTGCTTCAATTGCACTTCACTCAGGATCAAACACACAAAATGAAGATCAAGGCTATGGAATCCAACATCCAACAAGCACATTGACTTGCACTTCAAATTTCTCCAAACACTCACAAACACAATTGCAAAGTTAATACTCGGAATCAAGCTCAAGCGACGAGCATTGCTTCACAACACTTCACTTTATCTATTCTCAAAAATTATGAGCACTGAACAACATTGGACTGAAACTGCCACTCTTAAGTAGTGAAGCAAATCGATAGTTCTAACAACTATACCGTTCTACAACAACTCTTCTAACCTACAAATCCAAAATGACAATGCACCTCTTCATATCTGCCTCTTTATCTCAAATCTGTTACTAATCCGATCCAATGTCTACTTCTTCCTTGGCTTTCAATCTTGAACCTAAAGTAATCTTACTTCCTACTACTCTTTCCTCGGGTCTTGTATCTTCTACTTCTTCTACCAGATCCAACAATTCTCTTTCCTGATCTAAAATTTCACTAGTGGGTAATCTATCTAACTCCTTATCTCCCGACCCACTCTTCTCTAATGTCTCTGATGGCAACTCCAAAGACATTTGTACTCCTATATTATCTACTTCGGGTTTTGCTCTAACATCCCTCCGAAGCTTCTCAATCTTGATTTTCACCAAGTCTAGTCTAATTGAAACATTGTCTTCTACTTCTAATATCTTCCTATCTACCCAAGTTCTTAA
The DNA here is from genome assembly GCA_948567375.1 of Lunularia cruciata. NCBI lineage: Eukaryota > Viridiplantae > Streptophyta > Marchantiopsida > Lunulariales > Lunulariaceae > Lunularia > Lunularia cruciata. Next base: position 13,873,935 of record OX419757.1, on the reverse strand, counting down.
TTTGATCAACAAGGCGTTCATATCAGTATCCTTCGCTTGTCTTCATCTCGTCTCCTACACCAACAACTTTAACTCGTGCAGTCGTGCTTCTTCAATTCGAACGCTGGCTTCTGTACTCAACATTGCGTTCACCCTGAGGACAATCTCCTTCAATGGCTCCAATCTTGTCTTCCTTTCTTGTTCCCGATCGGCAAGCCATTCCTCTTGATACGTTGCCAACTCTACCTCGAACTCGGCTTTCACTGTCTCCTTCTCCTTTTGTACAACCTTCTCCTCCTGATTACGAAGTAACTCTCGTAATCTCTCTTCTTCCCTATACCGTGTAGCCAACTCTCTTTGCCAAAGTTGCTTCTTCTCCTCCATACTCTCCATCACTCTATTGAGCTCTTGATCCTTTGCTGCTACCTTTGCCATAGCATGGATAAGTTCTACTCTTGAATCAACAAACTGCTGCTTCAAGATTTCGTATTTAGCTACCTGTCTCTCTCTTGCTATGGCACTCTTCCTCGCAAGATCCTCTCAATAGCTCACTTCCCTCTTCAGATCTTCAATTACCTGACTTCTCTCTACTGCCTCCGCTCGCAGTACTTCTCTCTCCTCCTCACCTTGGGTTACACTCTTCTTCAACTCCGAGTTTTCTTCTTCTAATCTTGCTACCACTTGCAATACAGTCTTTACCTCTGGACAAGTCGACTGCATCTCCTTCTTCTTGTGCTCCAACTTCACCAACAATGGGCACACTACCTCTCGCAGGTACTCCACTCCATCACTGGCAACTACTTCATCCCGCTGAGTGGTCTCTCTTCTCTCCTCGTGTTCTCCCGATACTCGCCTTCTTCTCTGGAGTCTTTGTATCGGGATTGATGCTTCACTACCCAAGCTTTCTTCTACCTCTTCCTTCACTCTACTCGGCCTTGCTTCACACTTCGCCTTACGTCGTGAGCGAACTCCTCGCTGTACTGCGATCTTCTTTTCCTCGGGCACAGTTACTTTGTCCTCCAGCGGTGTGTTGTCTTCGGCTTCCAACTCAGCTTGCACTTCTTCTTCGTATTCTTCAGCTGCTGGCACCAATGTCATCTCTCCACCTTCATCACTATCGCTGCTCGTACCTCCACTCTACAACGTTAGCTCCGGCTCCTCCTCATGTTCAGAGTCTTCCGTTTTGAGCTCGGCATCTCCTTTTGAGTCTTCATCCTCCAACTCAATTACCACCATACCTCGCCTCGGGTTACTTCTCTGCATCTTCCGAGGTTTCTTGCTTTCTTTGGCTTCACCTTGCCAACTTCTCTTCTTCGTTGGGGGTACTCACTGCGTTCTCCACGTTCTTCCCTGTCTTCGTGTAGTAGTTGCTCCGGATTTGCAAGATGTATTGCTGCTCCTCAACATCGACCTCCTTTCGCACATCAGGATGGAAGTGCAACACCATCCGAGTCCGCTCCGCCAAGTTCAACAAATTGAGCCCGAGGTAGAAGTGTGCTGCAAATGGCACGATGTAGTGTGGAGGCGACTTATCCCACAAATTCCACACCATCTGCCTCGTTCTCCCGTGAAAACACCTCGCTCAATTGATTGGTTCTCCTGCAAACAACTTATGGAAGAACATCACTTGGTGTTTCATCACATAAGTCGTTCTCTCCGGCTTCAAGATCCCCATGAGAGCACTCACGATCCCTCTCTTCATAGCGTCTTTGTAGCTCTCAACCTTGTACCCATTCTTTGTCCGTTTCGACGAGAAGGCATCTCTCACCTCCTGAGTCTCTTGAGCTATCTCTCCCTTTCCCAAGAACGTGGCCCCTTGCTCCAAGCCTGCTTCTTTCCCGAGTACAAGTCTCCAATCCGACTCTGTCCAGCAAGCCGGATTTCCTCTCTTCCCTTCTTCCTCGGATCCATCGAGACACTTACTCTTGATGATTTCTGTCATGAATCCTGGAAAACTAACATTCCAGTTCCATGCCAGAAATGTGATCCGAAGTCGGCTCAAGACTTTGATCCTCGCTATCACATCTAACCTCCAAATTGCATGATTTCTCACTGCGAATTCGGAGTTCTTCTTCCCTCCTCCCATCTCTTCTACCTTCTCACTTTCTCTCGATTTCACTCTTGCGACTTCTCCCTTGTGCACTAAAACGAGTCCAACTCTATTTCCCTTTCCCCGATCACCTGCAAGACGACTCCTCAATGGCGAAGGAAAATTGCTTGACATTTCGTCATTGCAAGTTCAATTTTTATAGAGTTGCGCTTCTTTGTCTTCCGTCACTTTGAGTTCCTACTGAGAAATCACACCTCTAACATGCACCTGTCACTGTCAATCAACCTTTGCGCGTATGAGCCGCAAGTTTTCAAACGGCCCCTTCTTGAATTTCTCACCTTGACAAAAGGTTGTTAGACTGTCTTTGCCTCGGGTTGAGCTCCCCCCGATCCGAAGACAATTTACTTCGGGTTGTATGCTGACAGTGCATTTCCGAATACTTTGCCTTATGACCCGAAGTCACTTTACTTTGGGTTTCATCCCGAAGACTCTTTTCTTTGCATTATTCGGCCATACAAGCGCAATCCAACTTCTCTATACACTTCTTCTCCTTTATTCTGAAAAAAACAAAAAATATGGGCACCACAAGTGAACAAGGCCAATGAGCATTACCTAGATTCCCTTAGCTAGAGTAGGTTGACTTGACAATGTAATCAAGGTCAATTTGCAATTTATATTGAGTGTTAAATGCTTAGATTTGAGAGCTTATATGGGGTTTGATCAATTGATTACATAGAAGAAGTAAAGGAAAAAATTAAGTGCATGATAGTGGGCATTGGAGGTATCTCAAAGCTTAGCACAAATGATGATACTTTTCATCAAATGTTACTTGATTTTTATGGATTTGTGGATAGTTTGAGCAATTGTATGTGGAAGCACTATCAAGTTTGTGTTATGATTTGACAAGTTATTGGGCTTAGTGCAAAAGCATTGCCAAAATAAAAAAAGTGGATATTCAATTGCATTGATACAAAAGTGAATTTAAGTTGTACAAAATTGAAATTGGATATTTGATGTCGCAAAATTGGGATCAAATATAGGAACCTATCTCCTCAAATTAAGAATTTAGAGGTCCTCATTTATTCAATTGGAAAAATTGATTTCACTTGGTGGAGGATTTAGAGGTTGGCTAGATGTAGTAAAGGTCTACTTGAGTTGGTAGATGTAACAATATGGAGTTTAGCAACGAAAGTAGTCAGGCTCACGAAGTGGCACATAAGAAAAATTAGCCTAGAATATTCCGGAAGTATCTAGGAAGCTTCCTAAGAAGCTTCCCGGTTAGCTTAGCTTGCACCTTAAGTAAGTAGCTTCTAGAAGCTTCCAACTAGCTTAGCTTGCATGCCAAGTAGGCGGCTTCTAGAAGGAAGTTTCTTGAGAAGCTTCCTAGTTAACTAGGCTTGCACTCTAAGAAAGCGGCTTGAGGAAGCTTCTTGAGAAGCTTCTCAAGGGCCTTGTATGCTACCTATAAATACCAAAGCCAAAGCTCATGCTAGGATTTGGAGTTTTCCCTCATTCAAGTGTCCCAATGTGAGTTTCCATTCTCCTATTTCTCTCCTCGGTTTTGGTCTTTTACATTGGTATCAAAGCAGGAATGGGATGGATGGAATTTATGGACCACCAAATCAACTTCCGCCAAACCATTGGGACTTTCATGTCTAGATATTACCAAAGCATCGTTTCACACAATTCATCACCTTGCGCTTTGGGCAGGATTTTCTACATATGATCACCGTGTCAGAGGAACCCTTGATACTTCCAATTGTAACTTATGGAGAATGGTGGATGTGTTGTATCTATGTATTAATCAATTAGATAAATTGAGAGTAGTGGAATAGAGTAATAGCGATGGCGGCAATACCGGATGTTATCCTTGCAATGCAACAACAAATCAAGAATCTTACTTGATTATTGGATGAACGAGACCAGCAACAACAAGAACAGATAGACAGAGTGCCAGTTTGAGATGGAGAAGATCGCATTTGATTTCCAAAACCCAAGGTGTTTGAAGGCAAGAATCTTCCAAGAACAATGGAGAATTTTGTGTTTGACTGCGAATGTTACTTTGAAGCCACCAATCTTCAAGACGAGCGGAAACAAATTCTCTTGGCTTCTAGCCAATTGGATGGCGTGGCAAAACTTTGGTGGCAATTCCGAGTAGAAAGAGCTGAATGACAAATTGTTACACCAATTTTGACATGGGCAGAATTCAAGGATGCAATACTTGGCCGATTTCAAACTATAAATGCCACCCAAGCCGCACAAGATAAATTGGTAGAGTTGAGGTAGATTGGCTCAGTGAGAAGCTACATCACACAATTTCAGAACATCATCATGCAAATTCCAGATATCCAAGAAGGTGAAGTTCTAGATCGATTTGTGCGAGGATTGAAGTCACGAACCAAATTGGAGGTGACCATGCGGGAGCCACAAAAACATAGAAGAAGCCATGCAATTGGCTGAGCATTTTGATTCCTTGGTTGCGACAACTTGGTCTTGACCTTGACCCACACAAAGCCTACCAATACCACGAGTGGAAGAACCAGTACCAATGGAGATTGATGCTATCCAATGAAGACCACTTGGTACAGCAGATTGAGAAAGACTACAATAAAATGGAGGTTGCTTTTATTGTCGCCAAGTTGGACATCACATTGCTGAATGTCCACTTAGGAATGGGTGACCCCGACAAGTTGCCCAAATGGAGTTTGTGGAACAGAATGATCAGGGAAACAAAGAATCCTAGTAGGAGATTTCAAGCCACCTACTGGGAGCTTGATTAGTTCCAATGGGATTGAAGGCTTGACCTATGCAAGTCTGCTTCACTTGCAAGGTATGATATCTTATCTGGGTTGTAGAATTTTGGTTGATTTTAGAAGTTCAGAGAATTGCATGTCTATGCAAGTAGCAAAGGAATTGGGTATTCCTATCAAGCCAGTGATTGGGAGTAGTTTGATGATGGCGGATGGTAGAAAGGGTTCTGCATTCCGCACCTTGCATCCTATTACCTTCAAGATGGGGAAGGAGTATTTGGAGTGTATGAGGTTTGTAGTGGCACCTCTACACTATGATATCATTCTGGGTCTACCTTGGCTTGAACGTCATAAGGTTTAATTCGATTGGACCCGACGCCAAATTCAAGTACAACACCAAGGTAGGAATTTCAGATTAGGTTGTCTGGCACCTCTGAGTAAGACACCTAAGAATAGTCAGTCCCAAGGTGGGAAGTTTGTCGAGAAGGTAGCTGTAGAGCAAATCTGGAAGGGAGATGAGTCCCAAGATGGGAAGTTTGCCACGAATGCAACCATGGAGCAAGCTTGGAAGAGAGATGAGTCCCTAGAAGAGAAGTTTGTTAATGAAGCAACCATAGAGCAAGCTTTGGAGGAAGATAAGTCTATATTCGCGGTGTGGATCAAGCCGATTGCACAAGAACAATCTGAGGAGGGCCAAGTGCCGCATCAAGCAATGGTTGATCGGATAGTTTAGGAATTTGCAGATGTGTTTCCGGACGATTTTCCAAAGGGATTACCCTCCGATCAAGGTATGCCCTTCAAGATCGAGTTATTGCTAGGGAGTACTCTAGTGAGTAGACCAATCTAATGGCTCTCACCAAAGGAGTTGGAGGAGTTGCAAACAACACTTACAGAGTTGTTGGAGAAGGATTTCATACAACATAGTACCTCTCCTTGGGGAGCACCGGTACCATTTGTTCTGAAGAAGGATGGAGGACTTTGTTTCTGTATTGATTATCGTGGACTCAATAAGCAAACCGTGAAGAATGCATATCCCTTGCCTCGGATCGATGACCTACTTGATCCACTAAGTGGAGCACGCTACTTTTCCAAGCTAGATCTTTGTAGCGGCTATTGGAAAATTCCTATTGAAGGAGAGGACGTGCAAAAGACTACTTTTTGCACAAGGTATGGACATTTTGAGTAGAGAGTTCTACCTTTCGGACTCACTAATGCTCCAGTAGTCTTCATGGATCAGATGCATCGGGTGTTGGATGGACTATTGGATCGGTCCGTGGTGGTGTTCTTAGATGATATCTTAATCTATAGTAGGACAGAGGCAAAACACGTGAATCATGTGCGAGAAGTCCTAAGACGACTACGACAGTGGAAATTTTACTGCAAGAAGTCAAAGTGTGCTTTTTGGCAGAAGGAGGTTACCTTCTTGGGTCATAAGATCTCATCAGAGGGGATCAAGATGGAAGAAGAGAAGATCAAGGCCATTATTGATTGGCCTACCCCAAAGGATGCTACAAAAGTACGAGCATTCAATGGATTGGCCAGTTTTTACCGACGATTCATCCACTATTATGCTCACGTGGCTGCACCATTGATTGACCTCTTGGAAAAGAACTCGAGCTTCCAATGGACCACCAAGCATGAAGAAGCATTCCAGAAGTTAAAGCATATGGTGTCTTCGAGACCTATTCTTCAACCATATGATCCTCAACTACCTTGTGTGGTTGATTTTGATGCTTCTAACTTTGCAATTGGAGCTGTGTTGCAACAAGAATTTCTAGATGGACTACATCCTATTGCCTTTGTGTCTTGCCGACTAAATACAACTGAAAGAAATTACTCTACTCGAGATCGGGAACAACTTGCAATGGTATATGCCACCAAGGTATGGAGGCAATATCTCTTGGGGAAGCAAGTGATCATGCGAACTGATCACAAGCCATTGTTGCAGACCTTACACTTGGAGCACATGAAGAGTCGGCATCATCAATGGGAAGAGCAACTCCAATTGTTTGACATCAAACTTGAGTACAAACCAGGTCGGTTCCATGTCATCCCCAATGCTCTATCACGACGACCTGATTTGAAGGATCTTCCTCTTATCATGGCGGCAATTACAACGGTGTCCATTGACCCTAAGGTCCATAATGAGTTTCAATCAGCTCTACAACAAGATCCCTTCTTCCAAATGGTACACGGTCGTCTGACAGCACACGACAAGGAGTACAACACCTTCTCCTTCAAGGAAGGCCTCTTATTCCATGCGGACCAGATCTATGTTCCAGCCAAAGGTGATCTTCGACTTGTGCGCCTTCAAGAAGCCCATGATTTACCAATAGCTGGTCACATGGGAGTGGACACGACCTTGGGCACCGTCCAACGCCAATGGTGGTGGCCCAACATGACACGAGATGTTTGAGACTTTTTCCGATCATGTGAGAGTTGCCAATGGAATAAGGCCAGCAACCAGAAGCCGAGTGGACTCCTTCAACCACTCGCCATTCCATCCGCTCATTGGGAGCATGTAAGCTTGGATCTCATCACATCCTTGCCAAGGAAAAAACAAGGACACACCGCAATTGTGGTGTTTGTGGATAAGCTTAGTAAGCAAATCCACTTGGCACCAACCTGTGATATTGTGGATGCTCCAACCCTAGTGCAAATCTACTTTGACAATGTCTTCAAGCATCATGGGATGCCATGTGTACTCATCTCTGACCGTGATCCTCAATTTACCGGGAAGTTTTGGCAAGCACTCTTCTAGATACTCGGCATTAAGCTTGCTTTGTCCACGGCCTATCATCCTCAAACTGATGGACAAACCAAAAGTGCAAATCGTACATTGGAGGATATGTTGCGGGCCTTTGTCAATGTCCACCATACCAATTGGGACAAATGTCTTGCAGCTGCAAAATTTGCCTACAACAATTCCAAACAGGCAAGCACCGGATTTTCTCCCTTCTTTCTCAATTTTGGCCAAGATCCGCTTGTTCCGGATTCTCTTCTTGCTCCCCCTCTATCTCAAGTTCCTCATACTTCCACATTCTTGACCACTATATCCCAATCACTCTAATAGGCCAAGTCTCACCTCCTTGTTGCTCAGAATTGCCAAAAACAATATGCGGATCACCATCATTGTGATCTCACCTTTGAAGTTGGTGATAAAGTCATGTTATCCTCCAGTAACCTCCCTCTCCCACTTAATACCCAAGTTTGTAAACTTGCCCCTAACTGGATAGGACCCTTTGATATCACCCAAATTGTCTCTCTTGTTGCTTATCGACTTGCCTTACCTTGTCACATGCGTATCCATCCTGTCTTTCATGTTTCCAAGTTGAAACCCTTTGTTCCTACTCCTCTTCCTTTTCCTCTTGAGTCCAACCCCCCCCTCCCCCCCGTCTTCCTGTCCCTATCAATGATCATGAGGAGTACGAAGTTGATCGTATCCTTGCGCGTCGCCATATCCAATGAGGCCGTCACCAACATACGGAGTACAAGGTCCTTTGGAAAGGGTATCCCCTTCATGATGCCACTTGGGAACCTCTTTCTCACCTCCAAAATGCACAGACGGCCATCCAGGAATTTGAAGCTTCATTGGCGATGAGGATGTCACCAACTAGCGGCGGGGGAATATGTAACAATATGGAGTTTAGCGACGAAGTTAGTCAGGCTCACGAAGTGGCACATAAGAAAAATTAGCCTAGAATATTTCGAAAGTATCTAGGAAGCTTCTTGGGAAGCTTCCCGGTTAGCTTAGCTTGCACCTTAAGTAAGTAGCTTCTAGAAGGAAGCTTCTAGAAGCTTCCAACTAGCTTAGCTTGCACACCAAGTAGGCGGCTTCTAGAAGGAAGCTTCTTGAGAAGCTTCCTAGTTAACTTGGCTTGCACTCTAAGAAAGCGGCTTGAGGAAGCTTCTTGAGAAGCTTCTCAAGGGCCTTGTATGCTACCTATAAATACCAAAGCCAAAGCTCATGCTAGGATTCGGAGTTTTCCCTCATGCAAGTGTCCCAATGTGAGTTTCCATTCTCCTATTTCTCTCCTCGGTTTTGGTCTTTTACAGTAGAAGCATGATTGGCTAGATTTAAGGATGCCACTCTTTTGAATTCCCAAAGTAAGGAGAGTTTTGAAGGTCAACCTAAGTTTTAGAGGCTTTTGGAGGTCTCAAAGTGGCAACAAAGAAGGTCTAAAAGTGCATGCAAGGCATCTTGTTGATATAAGGCTAACCATTTTAGAGGATTTTCCAGTAGTCTTTTGGAAAAATCAACTGACCTCTTAGCAGTGTGCATAATAAGGTTTGAACCATAGATATTTGGTTAGATTGGTACCAATTGGTCCACCTTCAAATATTATCTTAAAGAATGTTGACTCATATTTATATCTATGTAGCTTTGGTTAGAAGATCTTGGTTATGTAGGAGTAGAGAGACACTCTTATTATTACCAAATGGTGGTTGAGTCAATCCAATTGGATTTGTGAGATTGAAATTTATTGTTTGGACTTCTTTTAATTGGATCTCATGTATTCTCTACTTCTCATTTGTGCATCATATTTGTGTGAGGTGCTTTGATATTTCAAGTATTGGTGCTTTGGTGTACTCTTGATGATGAGGTTGGAGTAATGACCAATCAAACTACTTATGTCTCTCTTTGGTGAGGCAAGAAGTGGTGACTTGTAGACCATGAGAGTGTGTGTTGTGATGGTAGGTTACAAATTGCACTTCACTAGTCAAATTATCATGGTTAAAAATACTTAGGCAACATTTAGTAGGTGGTGTCTAGTTGTTGGTGGCACTTGGTGTTACAATTGTAAATTGGAGTACATTGTCACGATAGAGCTTCCTAAGAATTCAAGAGGGGATTTTGCTATAGAACATAGTGGTTTTATATAGAGTGGCACTTTATATTAACTAGTATCTCAAATTCCAATGAGGAAAGAGATTGATTGGAGTTTGACATAGAAGTTAATCCAATTGAGAGTGCAATTGTTATCCACACCATTGATCTGGCAAATGGATAAGATTTATGGGGCCTCTAAAGGCTCCAAGTGCTACTTTGGTACATTTGGGTAGTATTGAGTTAGAGGATTTTATCCAAGAGTTTGACAATTGTGTGATTTACAATAGACGCAAAACTTGACTTTGTTCACACTCTCCATGACATGGAAGAGGTTGTTCTAGTATTTGGAAGGTTTTCTTACCAATGACTACCACAAATTCAAGAAAGCATACATGGAGGAGATTGAGCTGTGGAAACAATATTGATCTCCAAACTACATCTCCATCATTTTAGGTTTGGTTTCCAAAGGTAGACATGTAATAGCCACAAGTTCTAGCTCTTGTAGTGTTGGTGTATCCAATGAAGGTGAACTAGTTGGAGATGGTGCTACTAACAGTAAAGATACCATTACAAGAGGTGGTGCAATCCTGAGTTAATCTCATGGTAGAGTTCTACTAGTGCTTGGAGCAAAAGTACCAAGGAGTGTGGACTTACAATCTAAAGAGCTTGCAAGAGTTCCAATTGAAGGCTAGAGAGAGCATGCGTAAGGCATATACTTGCACAAGATGGTTGATCAATTTAACTCAAGGAGTTCCTAAGCTATCCAATTTTGGTATGGGATACTAGACAAGGAGTTATGATGTAGAGAACATGATGTTATGTTGCTATAGGCTACCTCACCAACTTTGGCACTGATCTTTGGGTTTGTAAAGTGCATTGAGTTCAATATAGTGCAAGAAAGAGTGATGACATTTGGATTTATTAAGGAGACCTAATCCAAAACCATTAATTCTTTTAGAGAGCAACATATTGCACCACACTATACTAGCTTTCATGAACAAAGTGGACTGCTCAAATATCATAGAGCAATTAGAATGCCTAGTGCATATAAATCCTTATTTTCATTTTTTAGTCAACATTAGTCAATGAGTGGTAGTATTTCTTGTTGAACTTGAGATGGACCTCACTACAAGAGAGAGTGCATCCAAGATAGTAGGCATGATACCTCAAGAGTGCCTCAATCAACCCAAATGTAGTGTGATCATTGCCATAGACTTGGTCACATTAGGTACCAATGCTTTGACTTACACCAAGAGTTATGGAGTAGTAGGGTTGCTATGGTAGGAAGAAGAGGATCCATGGGTCATGGAAGATGAGTTAAAAGTAGAAAACCCCACTTAGTAGGGGCATTTTACATGCTCTTACTTTTGACACAACCATGGCTACTCAAATTGAACAATTGGAGCAAAGATTGGCTAGCATAGCTATAGCTCCAAGGAGATCAAATTTAGATGTTGAGGCTTCCACCTCTTATATTGATGATATAGATATTCTTGACTATATGTGCAGATTAGCACATCTCAATGCATCCATTGTAATGACTAGGAATGTAGTATGTGCTCTTGTGCTTTGAGCAATAACAAGAGAGTTGGACCCACAAAGAGGGGAGGTTGGTAGATAAGCCAAACTTTCCTGATCTTTCACACTTTTTTGTATACATTGATACACAACATACATTGCTATCAGCATCATATATTATACAAGTATAACTTGTACAAAAGTCATACATAAACTCTAAAGTACCATAATTAATCAGGTCACACTAAACTCAACTCACACTCAACTTGAATCAAAATTAAATCCTCAACTCAAAGTTCTGGCAACAATAGGCATTGATTAAAATCAAGCCACACCCACTCTATGAGACTTCATGATGATTGTTGGTCTTTGTCTACAATAGCCAAGAGCTCAAAATTTCAACATAAAAGAAGTGAACTCTTTGGAGCTACACGTCAAAGGTATACCCCTTTGCTCAACTTGGTTTTCTAGCCCTAATGGTGCCATTGATGGTGCAAATAGTGCAAGTGATGGTGGTCCCATGGTGTGATCAATAGACCTAGCATGAAATCTGGCCATTATTAAGTAGTCTTTGAGCAACTACTAATGTAAATTTGACCACCAAGACTATCACTCCAACATCTAAGAAAACTAGTTTTGGTGCTATAAATGTTATGTGTTAGTTGTCATATAACATACTTGTTGTCAACATCTTATACAATAGAAGCACAACTCATTCAAAAATCATACATAAACTCTAAAGTACCACAATTGCTCCTAGTTGGCAATTAGATCCCTTTAACTCTAGATAACTATCTACTCCAAGTAAGTGATATGCCCTATGGTGGGCAAAGATTAGGAGGCTGGGTGCTATCAAACCCTATCATTAGTTGCTTGTCTATAATCTATATCACATTAAGAGTGTAATAGCTATAGGTCATGTACATCAAGGACATATCCATTGTCTTTGAGGAACCACCATGAGAAGAAGAGTCAAGCATGTCATATGCCATCCTCTCAAACAACTATCACACACCAACACAATAGCAGCTCCTCTAGAAGAGTCACATAACATACACTACAAGCCTACATGTACAACTACCGAGCTTGGATTCATAGTGCCACCAATGCTTGGAAGGTGGCATGGCACGCATGATCCTTCCAAACATCACCATCACATCCTTCCAACATAAGGACTTTGGAAGGCAATACCTCATGCACTCTCAAGATAGTATAGCATGTAGTCACATCAAATGATGTTAGTGCAATTTGCTTTAGATATAGATAATCACTTGGATGAAATTGATGGATCAAAGATCTAGAACCTCCTCCTCAAATAGTAGCATAGCATAAAGTATCCTTATGTTGAGCAATCACTAAGTTCTCAAGGCCATTGGCATCACTCTAAAAAAGGTCTCTACCCATTGAGAACATATGCTTGACCATACATTTGGATCACCCAGGTTCGAAACTATGGTAGCATCATAACAAATGGCTAAAAGTAAAACTGGATCTCATCCATAAAGTAGAAATTAAGGAGAGAAGGATGTTAAGGAGGCTTGCTAGTGGAATTGATAACCCATGGCCAACCAAGGAAATTGGAGATCCCAATCTTCAAAGAGATCTCTTTATAAACCATACTTATGCAATCATCTTTTCATCATCTGAACCATTCTCTCTACTAAGCCATCTACCTCAAGTGATCATGGGAGGTAATTTGTTGATCAATCAAGCCCTTGTCATACAAGACCTAAAACTCTCCCAAGAACTTTGTACCTTGATCAATCAAAACCTCAACTAGTGCACCAAAATGACTAAGAATTCAATCCAAGAATAAGTAAGTTGTCCTTTCACTGGACTTATCAGGAAAGGCCACCAACTCAATTCACTTGGAGAAGTGCTCCACCATAAACAAAAATATTAATGATGTCTCATAGTCAACAATAAGGGTTTAACAAAGTCCAAACCTCAATGGTAACCTATCCCAAGGATAGGTAATGGGTGTAATTGTGGTGCAGGAGCATTAAATAAAGCTCTAACTTGGTTGCAAACCACACAATTGGTAACAAACTACTATATATTGGTTTTTATACCACACCACCAATAATGACTCTAGAGTAAGTTATATATTTGCTTTATTCCAAAATATCCTAGCTCCTTATAAGCTTGACGTACTAGTTGTGGTCTTTAAGATGGAAGTGGTACTACTTGCATTCTATATCCTCCCATACACAAAGAAGAAATCTAACTTCCAATCTAAACCATTTGGCTTGCTAAAGGAAACTTTCTCTCTCCTTGGCACCAACTATGCCACCCATAACACCAGTGCAAAGATAATCCATCATTAAGATATCATCATGAATGTCTTGCTGACTTGTATTGATATCTCCACCCTCTACATCTATGACCTCAACAACTCTTCCTATATATGTTGAGAGAGATATAAACAAAGCCTAAGAAAATATGCTAAGAAAAGTAGATGCATGCCAACCTAACACCATCTTCTCATCTATCTCACCATGCCAACATTGTCATACTTTGCCTTTCTCTCTTTGAAAACACACAAGTACCTAGTTATGGAGCTTACAGATCAAAGGTTCTATGTAAATATCTCATCACTAGTCTGAGCGCATGTGGTATCCAATCATTGGATCCTTCGTCTCTTATTTTTAGTATTCCTTCTACTGGGTAGAGGAATAACAAGCAACCTAACCTATCATTATAACACACACTCCTGGTCTATTGGTTATCAATTCCAACATTACCAAAGAGAAATACATAGCACTCATAGAAGGAAAAAAACTAAGTGCAATGCCCATACACCAATCCAAGCTACTTGGGTGTACAAACAAGAATGCAAGCACAAAGAAGATCAAACCACAAGAATTCAACAATAACTCTTTATGCTTTTGGTCAAAATAAGCTTCATAGCCTCTTGGCCTATCCTCAAGTTGATTTCAATAGGGGGTTTCAGAAATAGTTTTGACTGACATCTATGAGATAAATAACAAACTTTGTAACTACTTTTAGTGAATTCTAGGGAAATGAGGTGCTAATAAATGAACACCTTATAAATTGTGTTACATGATATTTGGTGCAAGTTGCATTGATTTGTAAAAATCAAGTACTATATTACTGATTTTTAGAAATACTGTATTGAAATAAATGAATGATTGTCAAAAGAAGTGGTGTGGCATCTTGAGAGGGTTTCCACATTTTTGGGTGGGTGATTTCTGAAATTTTTTGGCGGATCCAAAATGCCGCTCTCAACTATTCAAACTCAAATTCACCATGTGTGCAAATGCTCATGTCAATAAACTAAATGGCAGGTTTTGTAGTTTTGCATTGGTGTGGTGATTCATTTCCATAGATTAGTGTGGCAAAAGAGATAGCACAAGTTATGGAAAATGATCCATGCCCCCCTACGGCAACCAAGAAATTGAGCAAGGGTCGAGGAATTTTACTCCATATGGGTGACATTGAGTGGCAATGGATAAAAGCCTATTTAATCCTGAATTAACACATTTCACCTTGACAACAGGCGTCATTAAGTGGCTATGGGTGGACGTGGCCATGAAAGAGACTATGAAAGATTTCAAGAAATGAAAGAGCATAATTAAAAGAAGAATATAATGTACAAAATGAATTAAATAGCATAAATTTTTATGAATAATCTTGAGATATTATATATATATATATATTTATATATATATATATATATATATATATATATATATATATATATATATATATATATATATATATATATATATATATATATATATATATATATATATATATATATATATATATGTACATATATCTCATATAGAATATAAATCAAATGGAAATCATTTGAAGAACAAGGAATCATGATCCTATTATAATTGCATACGTGTATATAAAGTATATGGATAATTGTAATGAAATGATTGGATTAATAGAGATTAACTAAAAGCATTATGAAAAAAGGAGATGATATATAACGTGGAGGATGGACTCAAAAACAAAGCTATTCCTGCACATTTACTTCTTCTGGGCTCTTTCCCACCCAAACAATTGAAGAATGGTAATGGGCATCAATTCTTTTAAGATGAAGACAAAGATAATTCCGCAATATTGGATTCAGGTAACAAAATGCTTTCACATTTTTTGGATCTATCATGGTGCTCCAATCTATGTTTTATAGATTGTAAATAGTCAAAAGTTATTTTTTCATCAAGAAACCTTGAACATTTGTGGAAAGAGTTTGAATATAAATAAATTTTCCGAGGAGCTTGACCAAAGAGTATCTACAATTTGCAATGAGGCAAAGGACATATCTAGGATAAGATAACAATGGCAAGAATTAGACGATTGCAAATTTATTGTGTGTACAAGAAGTGTATCAATAAGTGTACAAGTATAAAATAATCAAAGGCAGTTCATTTCAAGACATTAGAAATCTTTGTCCACAAGGGTCCAGAAAATATTGGTGAATCCTAAAGCTTTGACTTGACAAACACAACTTTGCAAATGGTTGAAAGAGAGAAGTTTTAGTGAAAAGATCAAAAACTGATATGAAGATATAAGACCTAAAGAGAGTCTTGTTAAGAAAATGGCAATCAACATATAGAAAGGAATGGAAATGCAGAGTAACAATATAGATCAAAATAAAGGTAAGCCCCAAGATAGCGGATGTGCCATCAAGTGGCTATGGGTGCCATCAAGCCTATTTGTCCTAAAGTAACACATCTAGCGGCAATTGGTGCTAACCAACACTTTCCATGGTATCCTTTTATCCGTGGCCAAAGCTCGTCCAACTGATCTTTTACTAGCAACAATTTTTCTAATGAAATGAAGAACCCATTTCTCCACTCTTCTCCACTTGTAAGTGCCCAGATGAGTGTTTTGCATTTTGGATGAATATATTTTTGACCCCAAGTGTTTGCAGCATATGAAGCCATTGGTTTATTTAACTTCCTTGGTTTACAAATTCAGTCTCAAACTGGGTTCTGAGTCAAGATGTGCAGATTTTGGAAGTGGAGATTGTGGAGATAGTCAAGTTCTCGTGCATGGGTATATTTTTTTAGGATATTGTGTTTGGCATAACTCTCAAATTTCCTAGTTTGGCTTGCTTGCTTTGCATTCAGAATCCCTAGATTTATCTTCTTGCCAAAATGGATAAGGTCATAGAATTTATTTGTGCAAAGCTCTTGCATGTTTGACATGATGTAAAGTGCTTGTTTGGAGATTTTAATGACTCATGAATTTGTTCAGTGATCGTTTGGAACACTCAACTTACCTCAATAGATCTTGGTGTTTCTCTTTGACAAAGGAATCTCTTATAACTATATCTTTGGTTCACTTTTCAGCTGGAAGGAAAGCAAGGAAGGTTTTCTTTCAAAAATCCCTTTCACATATATCTCTATTGGAGGCCGAGTTCCTTACCACCTCACAAATCTAGATGTCAAGTTACAAGGATGTTTTGAGTCCCACTACTGCAACTTCAGCCTTTAAAGTTGTAACTACTGCCTTCAAAATTTTGAGGTGGAGAACGGCCTCATATCCACAGCCCAGACTGATGTCACTCTTATAGTTCAATGAAAGGTGAAATCTGAAATATTCCCCAATAGCACTGTCCACCATTGTCATTTTGTCTTCATCAAAAGCTATAGCCGGCACTCCATATCTTGTGTAGCATTATCAAAGTGTCTCACTTTTAATTTCTTAGCCTCATAATGAGTAAAAAATATGAACTATCTATATGGTTAACACCAAGAATCTGAATTGATTAGTTTCTCAACTTTGTTAAAGTTAAGCTCTCCCTTCGATTGAATTGAAAAGTTACTGCTGAACATTTTGCCCCAAAATTGAAAAATGTACATGTTTATTTTCCTTACTAGGGAGAATCCATTGAGGACCAAAATGTCACAAAATCAACATGAAAGCATGACAAAGATATGGGCTACTGGTGCCACTCCCCCACCTTCCAACCTGCACCCATTCTTCCCAATCCGCTGTCAATATCTCGTTCTCATTTCTCATTCTTGTACATCTTGCAACGTTCTTGTACAGAATCAGCATGAAAACATGACAATAATATGGACTACGTGCACCTCCTTCCAACCTACACCCATTCTTCCCAATCCACTATCAATTTCTTGTTCTTATTTCTCATTCTTGTACCTCTTGCAATGTTCTTGTACATTTAGAGAAGACCCATCTCTCCTGCTTTGGTGGCAACCAGATTCAGCATAAATCAGGCACTTCATTAACCTTAATATGTAATTAATGTATTATGGTGTGACAAAAATAAACTCCATATCTCTTATTTCTACAAACCACCTCTTATGGAGTGTGCTAATAATAAAGAACTTGACCGGAACTCCATAGTGGGACCCTTTCTTCGTCCGGCCCGCACCCCGTAATGATTTAGTCAACCCTCCATAATAATCTATATGAAAATATACAAATATTTTTAAAACCTATTTTGAAACCCCCTAATATGTACTCCAAGTTTCATTTTATTTGTACTCCAAATTTCAATCTTGTTTGTACTCCAAGTGTGGAAATGTTATGCCTTTTTTTATGGGGAAAAATCTATGCAACTAAAATAAGAATAACTTTTTCTTTGTTTCTCTAGTTTAAATGATTAAGATCTCAATGAAAAGCCTATAAAATAACCTTTCTAATGGTATGACTAAGCCATGATCTGACCACTATTGCTCCCATAACAAGATCTCAAACTTGGCCAGATTTTTGTAGTTTCTATTGGACTGTAATTCCAAAATCTCAAATTGAGGGTTTGCTCCTAGTTCTTTGCAACTTTCACCAGGTGTTTGGATAAGAGGTACAAATAATTCTCATAAACACTCAAGAAATCTAAAAATCTTCAATATATTGATTAGATGATTGATATTCAATCATGATTGAAGATAGAAATATTACATTGAGCTTATAATAGTATTTTCAGTAGAACTTATTGCATAATTTCTCACTCTCTATGGGTCCTAAGCCAATAAAATATTGAACAAAAGCTAGTCTATATTCATGAAAAGTTTGATGGCATAATCTAACTCCAATCCTTAGATATTGATTGATTCTTGATGTATGCTAACTTGTAAGCTCTACAAACCCAAGTATGCTTTATCCAAGACACAAAATTCTCTATTAAAGGATTCATATAAAACTTATACACATAGGTGAAAGAGCTAACCACCAACAATACTAGAAATTTCATAAGTTTATTCAAACTATAACTTGAGAAATGCACAAAACTCTGAACTTGATCATCATCTCATGTCCAACACCTTACTTTCTAGAGCTCTAACTTCAATTGAAAAAATATAATTTTAGATTAACTCACACATAAAATTTCTTGCACTCAACATAATAAGCACTTTTTTTACTCTTCAACTTCTTTGATAGATCATGGAAATGTGTCTAAAAACTTTCAAAAATTGTCTAGTTTATGCACATGGGTATGAATTCTATCCCCTTGATTCAATTGATCATATCCTACTAAGAATCTACTCAAACCACTTGGTTTCTATCTTCAAAGTATAGCTTGTTAGTTTCTTTCTCCAATTGTGATATTTTTTTCCCACATTCTTTCCTCTAACTCCTTTGATGATTGCAAAACTCCAGACTTATCTTCTTTAGTCAAATCTAATCACTTGCAATTTTATCATTTAGTTGTTTCTATTTTTGCCAAATAGACCTCACAACTCCAACTTGAAGTTATTGAATGAGATTAAGTCCTTCTCTATATGTAAGATTATATAGATTATCAAGTCCCAAATCTACTCATAAGTAAGCACATGAAGAATGATTGGATCTAGGCTTTCCATCATTGACTCTATGAATACAACCTCAAATTGTATTACCATCTAACCTTGAAGTTCATCACAATGTAGAAAGTAAAGTTTGATGAGAAAAGGATTTGGGAGTGGTAGATCAAGAGCACATGATATTTTTTACTCAAGTGCTTCCTTTGACACTTTAGCATCTATGCTCTGCTACAACTCTCACTCTCCACATCCTCCTTTTGCTTGAGACTCCTAAAACTAAAAACTCACACTTGTTTATCAACTCTCCACTACTTATATACCTAAGAGCTTTCAAAGAGGACAAGACCATAATCCATAAGGCAATCCTATACATGTACATAGATTGCTCACATAGTAATAGCTCAACTATGGGGTTTTTTTCTACAATCTACTACAATAATATGGAGATAAATTATACTAAACTCCTTTTTCACTAGTTAAGCAAAACACAATATTATAATGTGCTCTGGTTTGATCTTGCTAGTTGGGCAATGGGTTTCTACTCAACCTATTTGCATCAAAGTTCAACACTCCTATTTTTTGAATAACCATGAAATCATACTTGTATAAAATTAGAGCTCATCATGCAAGCTTCCATGAAAGCTTATTGGATTATATCAACCGCTTTAGTGGTTGATGATCAATGATGAGAGTGAAAGAGTTAAAAAATAGGTAATATCAAAAGGGTGATATTGCCCACATTGCTACCAAGCACTCTCTCTCATATGAACTTTACTTTGCTTCCTTTGAATTGTTAGAGGGACTAGTATAGGCCACCACAAACTCCTTACTTTCATCATCTTGTTGGGTAAGCATTGCTCCAAGCTCCAACTTACTCTAATTAGTATGAATCTAGAATGGTTGTCTTGTTATTGGTCTCCTAAGAATAGGAGCAAATGTCAATCTCTCAAAGAGCGCTATAAAAGCTCTCTCCTACACAACTCCTATGTAAGGTTGGTCAGCTTTGTCAAATCTTTGGTGATAGAAATTTGCCAACCCAAGGAATGCTCAAAATCTACTCACATTTGTAGGCCAAGGAATATGTGCAATAGCCTCCACCTTGGTCTAATATACACCAATTCCACTAGGGTAGATATTATGACCACCAAATACGCAACTTGCTTGTGGAAGAATCTACACTTCGTAAAGATGTAATTTGAGTCCATGAGATCTCAATCTCTCAAACATGGTGGGACTAAAAAGAAGAGATGGTAGATGAAGAGAACATGTATATGTCTCACTTCAATTCTATAGTTATTGTGAAGGGAAAGTGTTTATTTCTTTTTAAGTGAGTGTTATTGTGAAGAGATCACAACCAAAGATCACAACTAGCTCATTTGAATGAGTATTGACCAAACTATTGAGACACCTTGAGATTATGGAGAAAGTGTAGGATAAATTAGATATTGTAGTTGGATCGCATCAACTAGTAGAGGAAATTTATACTTGCAATTTAGTTAGCATGAAGAGAAAGTGAGTGTTCATTTTGACTAGGCTCTAACTATAAATAGAAAATGACTGCTTATTACTTCTAGGTTTGAACTATGTGGTTATCACAAAGAGATCACAACTAGCTTATTTGAATGGGCATTGATTGAATTAATTGAGACACCTTGAGATTATGGAGAAAGTGCTTGATGAATTGGATATTGTAGTTAGACCACATTGGCTAGTACATGTGATTAATATGGGCAGTTTAGTTATCATAAAGAGAAAGTGAGTTTATATCTTCTAGGCTAGAACTATGAAGAGACTATGAATGCTTATTTCTTCTAAGTTTAGGCATTGTGAAGAGATCACAACCAGCTCATTTAAATGGGCATTGATCGACTGATCAACTAGTAGAGGTGATAAATATTGGCAGTTTAGTTTCCATGAAGAGAAAGTGAAGGTATATTTCTTATTTCTTCTAGGCCAGGATTATGAAGGAAAAATGAATGCTTATTTCTAATAGGTTTGAACTATTTGTGCATTGTGAAGAGATCACAACCAGCTTATTTGAATGAGCACTAACCAAATTGCTAAGACATCATGAGATTATGGAGAAAGTGCAAAATGAATTGGATAGTGTAGTTGGACCACATTGACTAGTAGAGGGGACTGATATGGGCAGATTATACTACCTTCATGATGTGATGAAGGAGACTATGCAATTGCACCCAACTTCACCTCTCTTGATTCCTCATGAATCACTAGAAACTTGTACCATAGTAGGCTACCATGTTTTTTGCAAAGACTAGAGTGATCATCAATGCTTAAGAAATTCAACAATCCATCAATTTGGGAAGATTTGGAGAAATTTCTTCCTAAAAGGTTTTTAGAGACTGTAGGTTATGTTGTGGACATCTTGGATTAACACTTTGATCTTTTCCCTTTTGGTTTGGGAAAAAGATCTGTCCAAGATTAGGGTTTTCACTGACAATACTTCACTATATCTTGGCTCAATCCTCCATTTTTTAGATTGGTCTACCCAAGGATAAAAAGTAGAAGACTTGGGTATTGAAGAAACCTTCGGTCTTGCAATGTTCAAGGTGGAGTCTCTTGAATTTTTGCTATTCCACAACTTTTTCCTTCCTTTCATTGAATGAAACAACTAACCTCAAACAATAAAAGCAAGGCTTGAACTTGCATCTTACTTTCTTACCCAAAAATGGAAGTGCCAATATGCAACAATCAGAGAACCATATCTCAAGAGTTTGAGTTTAAAAATAAAATTTTGGTGGTATTTAAATAATTTAAATGTAAAATATATACATTATCTATCAAAAAAATCATGCTTGAGTTAATGGACTACTTTAAGATAAGGTTGAAAAAATAATTGAATCAATCAAGATACAATATTTGTGTTTGTGATATTGAAAAGTTGGACATTTGCCAAAATTGAAACAAGGTCAACAAAGCTTCCATGGAGATGACAACAAGCAAAGAATTCATGAGAAGAATCTAAGAAGAACCTTGAGAAGACCTCTAAAGACCAAGTCTCATGTTTTAGCAATAAAGAGAATGTAAATCCATTGATTATTATTTGGCAACAATGGCTATTTGTATAACTCTATTCTCTTCTTTGTGTCGTGCGTATATACATTGCTACACAACATACATCATTTTCAACATCATATACTATAGAAGCACAACTCACACATAAGTCATACATGGACTCTAAA
Source organism: Lunularia cruciata (assembly GCA_948567375.1). Taxonomy (NCBI): domain Eukaryota; kingdom Viridiplantae; phylum Streptophyta; class Marchantiopsida; order Lunulariales; family Lunulariaceae; genus Lunularia; species Lunularia cruciata. Next base: position 13,851,853 of record OX419757.1, on the reverse strand, counting down.
GTGCCACAATAATCAGTTTGTTTACACCACTCAAATCACACTCAATCAGATCAGTACTTGATTTGTCACTCCATGATTTGCCAACAATTGGGCATTGATTACAATCAAGCCACCTCACTCTAGCTAAGAGACTTCAGGTGACACTCACTGGCTTTCTATCCACTCCAGCCAAGAACTCAAAGGCTCAACAATAGAGAAGTGAGCTCTCTCAAGCTTCACTCCCACGGTATACTCCTGATTTCAACCTAGATCTCATACCAATGATCCTGCTGATGGCATACTTGATGGTGCAAACGGTGCAAGTGACAATGGGCCCTACTATGTAGTTAGTACCCAAAACACAAAATCTGATTGACGGAAAGTAGTCTCCAAGTAATTTCCAAAATACCTTTAACTACTATCACTGCTACTCCAATGTCCGAGCAATCTAAATGCAAAGCTACAAATGGTGTGATAGTTGTCATGCGTATATACATTGCTGTCAATATCACACACTATAGAAGCACAACTCATACATAAGTCATACATGGACTCTTAAGTCCCACAATTGCCTCCTTAGCTGGTGGTTAGGCCCCTTTAGCTCCAGATAGCTATCTACTCCAAGTATATGGTATACCCTACAGTGGGAAAAAGATTAGGAGGCCGTGTGCTATCAAGCCCCATCATTAGTTGTATGTCTACAATTTATACCATATAAAGGACTAACTAGCTATAAGTCCAGTGCATCTAGGGCATAACCATTGTCCTTGAGGAACCACCATGAGAGGAGGAGTCATACATGCCATATGTTATCCTCTTGAATAGCTATCACACACTAACATAGTAATAGCTCCACCAAAAAAAGCCGCATAACATACACCACAAACCTACATGTACAAATGCCAAGCTTGGGTCCATAGTACCATCAATGTTTGGGAGGTGGCATGGCGCACAATTGTGCACATGATCCTTCCAACACAAGGACTCTAGATAGCAAAACCTCATGCACTCTCAAGAGAGTGCGGCTTGTGGAAACATCAAGTGTCATTGGTGTTGTCTGCTATAGATATGCATAGTCCCATGGATGAAATTGATGAATTGAGGGTCTATAACCTTCTCCTTGAATAGTAGCATAGCATAAGGTATCTTTATGTTGAGAAATAAACAAGTTCTCAAAGGCCATTGACAACCACTATCCAAAAGATCTTTGCCCATTGAGAACATGTGCTCATCCATACATCTAGATCATCCAAGTCCAAAACTACAATAACATCACAATGAATGGCTGCATATAAATCTGGATCTTGTCCATAGAGTAGAAAGTAAGGAGAGAAGGATGCTAAGGAGGCTTGCCGGCTAAACCAATAGCCCATGGCCAACCAAGGTACACGAAGATCCCAATCTCCTAAGTGGCCTCTTTGTAAACCATACTTTTGCAATCATCTCTTCACCATCCAAACCACTCTCTCTGCTAAGCCATCTGCCTCAAGGTGATCTCGAGAGGTACTATGATGATCAATCAAAGCCTTGTCACACAAGACCTAAAACTCTCCCAAGAACTCTATACCCTGATCAGTCAAAACCTCAATTGGTGCACCAAAATGACTAAGGACCCGATCTAGGAACGAATAAGCCGTCCTTTCATTGGACTTGTTAGGAAGTGCCACCAACTTAATCCACTTGGAAAAGTGCTCTACCATCACCAAATCATATTGATGATGTCTCATAATCAAGGTAAAGGTCCAATAAAGTCCAAAATCCAATGGTAATCCAATCCCATGATAGGTTATGGGTGCAACTATGGCATAGGAGCATTGAATGATGCTCTAACTTGGTCACAAACCACACATTTGGCAACAAATTTTTGACATTGGTCTGTATATTGTGCCACCAATAATGACTATGGAGTAAGCTATATGTATGTTTAACTCCAAAATGTCCTAGCTCCTCATGAGCATGATGGACCAATTGTAGTCTATGAGATGGAAGTGGTACTACTCTCACTCTGCCATCCTCCCATACACACAAAAGGTGTATGCTCTCCAATCTGAACTGCCTATCTTGCAAAAGAACATGGTCTCTCTCCTTGGCTCCAATTGTGCCACCCACAACATCAATGCAAAGATAGTTCATCACTAAGACATCATCTTGAATGTCTTGCTGAACTGTACCAACATCTTCACTCTTTAGATCTGTGACCTCAATAACTCCTCATGTATGCACTGAGAGAGATACCACCTAAGTCTCAAAAAATATATAGAGAAAGGTAGATGCATGCCAACCTGACACTATCTCCTCATCTATCTCACAATGCCAATGTGCTCCGGTCTGATCCTATTGGTTGGGACATGGGTTTCTACTCAACCCATCTGCATCATGATTCACCACTCCAAGTCTATGAACAACCATGAAATCATACTCCTATAAAATCAGAGCCCATCATGCAAGCTTCCCTAAGAGCTTGTCCGACTTCATCAACCACTTTAGTGGTTGGTGATCAGTGATGAGGGTAAAGGGGTTACCAAATAGGTAACATTGGAAATGTGCTACTGCCCAAATTGTTGCCAAGCACTCTCCTTCATATGAACTATTTTTTGCCATTGTGAATTGTTGGAGCAACTAGCATAGGCCACCACAAACTCCTTCCCCTCATCATCATGCTAGGTGAGCACTGCTTTGAGCCCCAACATACTCCAATCAATGTAAACTTGAAATGGTCCTCCTCTGATTGGTCTCCTCAAAATTAGAAGCAAATGTCAACCTCTCTTTAAGCTCTACAAAAGCTCTATCTTGCTCATCTCCCCAACACCACTCTTGTGTAAGCTTGCTCAACTTTGTCAAAGCCTTGGCAATGACACTAAATCCTCTAACATAGCAGTTTGCCAACCCAAGGAATGCACACACTCTGCTCACATCCGTAGGTCAAGGAATACGTGCAATAACCTCCACCTTGGTCTGCTTAACATCAAGTCCTTTGGGGTAGATAGTGTGACCCAAATACTCACTTGCTCATGGAAGAACCTACACTTCCAATGATGTAATTTGAGTCCATGAGATCTCAACCTCTCAAACACCTCCAACAATTTTCTCTCATGCTCCTCCATAGTAGTGCTATAGAACAAAATGTCATCAATATAACACCAAGCAAAATCCAATCCAGCTAGGATCCTATCCATGACCCTCTAGAACTTAGCAAGATCATTCTTTAACACCCAAATGGTAAGAACCTTGACTGATATAACACACCCTTGCTGTGAGGATCAATAGCTCAAAATGTTGTCTTGGACTTATCCTCCTCCCTGATCAACAATTGATGATATCTTGCTCCAAGATCCAAAGTATTGAAGACCTTTGCATGCCCAATTGCATCAAAGATCTCCTCCAGTGTAGGCATGGCATACCAATCAGCCCTAGTCTATCAATTGATAGGAAGGTAATCTCCATACATCTGCCTATTTGTGTAGTTGCCATGCATATCCTTCTTGGTTGGCATCACTATTGTTGATGCATACTCTCCATGTGAAATCTCTACCAAACCAAACCTCAAAAAGGTCACTACTCCGGCTCTAAATCAATGCTTACTCCATGTCACTATATTAATAGGGACATAAAAAAATTGATGTATTGCTAGTCAGCTCAATTTGTATACCAAGTCTGTTTAGTGCACCTAAATCCTTCATACTAAAGGCAAAAAAACTCGTGTAGCTCCTCAAGAACTTCCAAACTCTCTGTCTTTCCTCTCTTGTAAGCTTGGGTCCAAGATCTGGCTCCCAAGTATCCTCTATAATTGTCGTAGGAGTAGAAGACTACAAGTACTGACTAGCTACTACATTGGACCCTTGGGAGTAGAAGTGTCATGCTTCCAACCACTAGAGGTCCCAACCTCAATGTGAAACACCCTCCCCCCCCCCTACCCTATCTGGCTACAAGCTCCATACGTCCTATAGTTGCATCCCAAGTAGACCAAAGGTGTAATCCAAGTAGACCATGCTCACCTGGATGGACTCCAAGTAGACCACTCTCCCTAGTAGATATTGGTTATGTCCCAAGAAAACCATGTCCACTAGGTCCATCACTCCTAACATGTGCCTGAATTGTCTTGATAGGCACATGGCTCACAAGTGTTTGAGTGGTGATGCCTATTGAGCACATCCTATGCTACTCTGCCAAGCCCATGCTCACAATCCATGTCAAAGAGTTCAAGTCCATAGCTTGACCTAACACCTAAGGCCTAAATGCCTCTTACACTATTGGAACAACAATAATACCAATGCAAAAACCCATCACCCGCTCTCTCTTATTGGCGTTGGGCTCCACCAACTCTTGTAACTATGAGTCCAAACCAGTCCAAGACCTCCCTACCAAAAAGATAAGAACTTGGGAAACTCATAAGTGTGGAAAAAATAGCTCTAAGCTCTCCAACTAGATGCACCACTACCATAGGTGATCTATCAGCTACTACCACCATCTGAGATTGGTGCCCAACATCAAGATATCATCAACAATGATGTGATCTAGTTGTTGAAGTCCATCATAAGCGTGTTGTAGAACCTCTCTAAGTAAGAGGTTTGTCCACCAAAGATGAAGACAATGAGCCCATGATCCCACTCTGGCTACATCTAACAAAATAGTAGGTCCCATCCAAGAATGGACTTGATGTGTACTTGCCATGACTTGGATGCAAGAATCACCTATCAAAGGGATTTTCTCCAAAATGTAAGCTAGAGAAACAAATTGATGAACCTGGAGATGTTGAAGTATGCATAACATCTCCCAAAACACACCAAAATGTGCATCCTAAAGACCCAAACCTCGGCCAACACGTGTATGTCTCTTACATGGCCATCCAGAAATCACCAAATGAATAGGCCAATGTCTCTCCAGATCATGTGCTCCCAGTAAAGAAATGTTTGCAAGTAAGGCTTTTTGGTAACCCTTGACTATTGACATCTATAATAACTTGGGATACTGATAGGCCAAGTGTGCCACATGATGTAGAGAGACTTGCCTAGCAGTCTTATCTCTCTCCACATACAAATACCTTTGTATTTGTATACTCGTATGTAGGATCGCAACTAGTTTGGTGCAAATCCCACCAAACAACTCCAATAGACATACTTCCTCTACTAGGTACTGCCAAGCAATGAGTGTGGTATCCGGAAGGGTCAAGGTAATTGACTCTGGAGGCTCATCCTCACACTCATCTCTTGGTGGTACAAAGGGCTCTCCTCCAAGCTTGCTGCACCAACCAATTTTCATGCTGCTGCAATGCTTCCTCTGAATTCCACAATGGAACATCCAAGGTGGAGGGAACAATCCCACTCGTACTCTAAATCTGAGTGATCTCCTATGGTATTGGAGTATCCTTGCATGGGCGTTCCCTCCAATAACTCACCAGGCCAAGTAACAACACCACTAAAAGTTGAAACTGATGTTGTCATGGTCCCAAATTGTAGTGAGCCAAGACTGCCACTATTGAAGCATACCGATAGGCAACATACTTGTCCCTCACCTAATTGTCAACCTGATCTATAGGAGGCTATCTCCTCCCAATAGTCAATATTGAAACCCATTAAATATAACACTACTCCCCCAACTAGCACATCATATGACTCACCTATTGTTGCAATAGCATAAGCTCTCACCACCGAGCTATCAATCAGGTGACAAGGCTGAACCTGGAAAACAAGCTCCCAAGTGTGATGTATTGTGTCAAATCACCTCCTAGAGATGTCTGGATCTGAAATGGACACCTCTCTACATTGATCTTTTGTAACTCTAGATCAATAACTACAGCCTTCCCAACTTAAGGGACCATACACTAGAGTCAAGTAAGACCCTCTATGGTATATAGAACTTCCTTGAAGGTCCCACCAAACAAAAAATCCTCTTCTAGTTATCCAACATGACAACCCTAGGTGTAAAGTATGCTCGCTCAAAGGCCGGTCTAGCTAGTAACTCCTCCAATCTAGCCGTTGTTGCTTGCCATAAACCATTGGTCGTTGAGCAGATCCCATGCTCCTCAACTAAGTCAACTCCACTATCAACCATCTTTGCTCTAGAAGTAAGAACTACATCATTCCTACTCTCACAAAGTGTGGCAGCCAACCAGAACACTAGGGCTGGGGCTACTCCCTATCTAAACATATCATTGGCTGAAAATAGAGGGCAATGTATAATCAGCTGAGCCACCTCTAACATCATGCTAGACTCAATCTAAGTAGTAGTAGGCGGCTGACTAGTAGGTAGCCCATCACCACCTACCACACCTGCACTAGGTTGTCTAGGAGCCATAGATGTCTTTTGCAATGCCTTAGAGAGTGTGAAAGATTGGGTAAGTCTGACCTATCTCCTAACCTCTCCTCTCTATGGGTCCAACTCCACAGATGCTCCTCTAGGCTCTAGAGCACGTATTGCACTCCTAGTCACTATTGTAGATGCATCCACCTATGTTGCTCTACACATGAAGTCCAAAGCATCTCTATCACCAGCATATGAGGTGGAAGCCTCAACATCCAAATCTAATCTCCTTTGAGCAAAGGCCATACTAGCTAATCTTTGCTCCAACTGCTCAATCCAAGTAGCCACAATTGTATCAGAAGTAAAGGCAAGGGGTATAGACGATCTATACCCCTAGGGGTATAGATCCTCTACCACCACCTCATCCTCTATGAATTGGAGCTCCTCTACTATATGCCATAGTAGCTCTACCACTCTGTAACTCTGGGTGTTGGTCAAAGCATCGGTCACTAGAGTGACCATATTTGTGACAATGCTCACACTATCTCTATGCTAGTTGTGATGCACGAGAGGTATTAGGTCTGCTGCCCTCAGTTCACTCTCTCCTAGAGCAAGGTCCACCACAAGTCCAGCAAGTAACACCACCACTCATTGGCTGGTGCTGACCTAAAAATGAAGGTAAGTGTCTAACTATAGTAGGCTCTACACTTGCTCCATAAGATCTAGGTTGTCTACCCTATCCTCAAAACCAGTTGAGCGTGGTGTACTCTATTGCAATCTAGAAGAAGTCACAGTTGTGGATGAGATCTCCCTACCAAATCTAGATGTCACCACTCTCTCCTCCACCATGTTGAGCTCAATACGCTCGGCCAAACCAAAGACCACTACCAAAATAGGCGAAGTAGCCTATAACAACATAACATCACGAACTCTACGTTGCAACTCCATGTCTAGTATCTCATACCAAAACTGGACTACCTGGGTCTCAGTAACTCCTTGAGTGAAACTGATCAGCTACCTCATGCAAGTGTATGCCTTGCGTAGGCTCTCTCCAACCTTCTACTAGAACTCCTGTAAGCTCCTCAACTTGTCAGTCTTGTGAGCCGGCTTGTCTTTCACTGAGGATGAACCTCTGATGGCTATTATGGTAGCACACCATGGACTAAGAAGGCAAGGAACCCCAACTCCATCATACTCCTCCAAGGCTAACACTCCAAGACTCAAGACATTGCTCACTAGAGAACTCAATGAGAGAGAGATAGTTGCAAATGAAAGGATGATGAGTACCTCCTCACCCCTTGTTTATATACTTGTGAAATAGTTACGTACCAAAGTTACTAATTACCGTAGTAACTCAAGTTACTAGACTAAAAGTCAAGTAAAGTCAAAAAGTAAAAAGGAATATCCATTCACATGGGCATATTCCCCTAAGCATGTGGTCTTATCTTGACCCAACCACTAAATTAAGGATTCCTTCACATGGGCTATCCTTGGACTAAAGAAGAATCCAAAACAAAAAGGCTTGCGGGCCCAAGAGTTCTCAACTCTTTCCTCAAAGCCAAACACCTAGGAATAATACCAAGTCAACACACTAAAATTCAAAATAGTGGTGCTCATCTTTTCTACTTCCTCTTAAGTAAGGTCCCCTCTATCTTAGCTATGACTAACTTTAGTTAACCATGACTAATATAGAACTATCCTTTATCTCTATATAAATAATATCTCTTAAGTACTTGTAATACCAAGCTAAATATCACAATATTACACACCTGCACAAATGGGTGTTATAGACCATCGTACTTCCCCCTCCTAAGATCACCCTGAGGCAGATGGCTTAGTAGAGAGAGTGGTTCAGATAATGAGAGAGGATTGCAAAAGTATGGTTTGCAGAGAAGCCACCTAAGAGATCGAGATCTTGTAATCTTCCAAGGATACAAGACCTTAAGAGAAACACAAGCTTCACACCCAATCTTCCGATGCTCCAAAGGAGCACCTTGACAATAATATATAGCAAGGGAGACTTCCTTAAAAGAAGCTCCACCCTTGGATCAGATACATGGATTGGTGAAATACCAAGAGCTAGCCATATGATCTAGAAGTGAAATTTGGTTTGGTAACATCTAGAATGATGGTCAAAACAGATAAGATAGAAGTATCACCAAAAGAGTACTTCTACTAATAGGGCAGAAACCAAAATAGACTTGAGAACCTTAGAACCAATAGCTAGACATATGATTTAAAGGTGAGAATTGGTTTGGTAACATCTGGAAGGATGTTACACATGATGGACTAAACAGATCAGAAAGAGGTATCACCAAAAGGGTACTTCTACTAATAGAGTAGGAACCAAAATATGCCTGAAATCTTTGAAGGCAATTTCGGAGGCCTAAACGGATGAATTAGGCCTCGAAAATGTGCAGATTCCCCCCAGTGGAGGAAAGGTTGGCTTTTCCTCTGCCCTGCTTTGTCTCGTCAAGAGCTTTCCAATAGTACCTTACTCACGTGATTATGAGATTCCTACAGGAAGATTCCCTAAAAGATTCCCTAAAAGATTCAAAGCCTGTTTGACCAACCAGATAGGACCTAGACCAAACATGTCACCCATCCAAGTAAGTAATCCAAGGGTGGAGCTTGCTGACATGACATCTATCTGTGTCCCTAATCTTATGGTGGAGCTTCCTTGGCGGAGATCCTCTTTGTCTATATAATAAAGAGAAGGTGCTCCCTTGGAGCATCGATTGTTGGAATGTGCAATCTGTGTTTTCTCTCTTCTCTTGTCCTCGGAGTATTAAAATTGGTGATATGTCAACAAGCTCTACCCTTAGATTAGTTGCATGCATGGGTGATATGTCAATTTTGATCCTATCTAGTTGGTCAAACCATCTTTGACTAGAGGGAATCTTTAGGGAATCTTCCTATAGGAATCTCCAAATCATGTGAGTGAGGTACCATTGGAAAGATTGCAATGAGACAAGCCTAGGGAGAGGGAAAGCTAACCTTTTTTCACAAGGGGAATGTGCATATTTTTGAGGCCTAATTCATCCATTTAGGTCTCCAAAATTGACTCTAAAGTTTTCAAGCTATTCTCGGCTCCTACCCTATTAGTAGAATTATTCTCTTGGTGATATCTCTATATGATCTATTTAGTCCATTATCTATAACATCCTTCCAGATGTTACTTGTCTTATTTTCACCTCTAGATCATATGTCTAGCTATTGGGATTACATTTTAAAGCTATTTTTGGCTCTTGCTCTATTAGTAGAAGTGCTCTTTCTATGAAACTTCTATTTGATCTACCTAACCCATCATACCTATTATCCTTTTAGATATTACCAAGTCAATTTTCACCTCTAGATAATATATCTAACTATTAGTATTACAAATCTACAACTATCTTGGTTGGCCATGGGCTATTAATTCAACCGGCAAGTCTCCTTAACATCCTTCTCTCCTTACTTCCTACTCTATGGACAAAATCCAGATTTACTTATAGCCATTTTCCAAGATGCTACTATAGTTTTGGACTTGGATGATCCAAATGTATGGATGAGCGCATGTTCTCAACGGGTAAAGAACGTTTGGAGAGTGATGCTGATGGCATTTGAGAACTTGGTGATTGCTCAACATAGGGATACCTTATGCTATGCTCCAATTTGAAGAGGAGGTTATAGACCCTTGATCCATGAATTTCATCCAAGTGACTATGTATATCTATAACAAACAACATGGACAACACTTGATGTTACTATGGGCCGCACTATCTTGAGAGTGCGTGAGGTTTTACCTTTTGGCATCCTCATGTTGGAAGGACATGATGTTGTTTTTTGGAAGGATCATATGTGCAATTGTGCGCCATGCCATCTCCCAGACATTGATGGTATTATGGACCCAAGCTTGTCACTTGTAGGTGCAAGCTTGAGATGTATGTTATGCGGCTCTTCTAGTGGAGTTGCTACTATGTTAGTGTGTGATGGTTGTTTGAGAGGATGGCATATGGTATGTTTGACTCCTCTCCTCATGGTAGTTCCACAAAGATAGTAGTTATGTCCTAGATGTACTTGACCTATAGCTAGTTCACCTTTTATTTGGTACATATTGCAAACATGCAACTAACAATAGGGCTCAATAGCACCCAATCTCCTGATCTTTGCCCACCATAGGGTAGATCATATACTTATAGTAGATGGCTATCTAGAGTTAAAGGGACCTAACCGGCAACTAGGGAGGCAATTGTGGCACTTTAGAGTTCATGTATAACTTATGTGTGAGTTGTGCTTCTATAGTGTATGATGTTGATAGCAATGTATGTTGTGTAGTGATGTATATATGCACAATAATTTTCATGCAATTTGCACCTAGATTACTTGGATGTTGGTGTAGTAGTGTTGGTAGTTAGAGTTATTTTGGTAGTTACTCATAAACTACTTGTTGACAGTCAAATTTCATGTGTAGTGTACCAATTACATGGTGTGGCCTACCATCACTTGCACCATTTGTACCATTAAGTATACTATCAGGGGGATTGTTAGGGTTGGAGATCTAGGTCAAAATTAGAGGTATAACTTAGAAGTGTAGCCCTTGAGAGATCACTTCTCTAATGTTGAGCCTTTGAGTTCCTAGCTATGGTGGACAGAATTCCAATGAGTGTTTCATGGAGTCTCTTAGCTAGAGTGGATATGGCTTGATTTTAATTAGTGTTTAATTATTGGTAGATTTTTTAGTGAATGATCAAGTACTGATTTGATTTGAGTTGATGAAGAACTGATTATTGTGGCACTTTAGAGTTAATATATGAGTTGGGCTTCTATAATGTATGATGTTGACAACAATGTATGTTGTGTAGTGATGTATATACAGACTACATAAGAAAGCAAGGTCACACAACAATCATGATGTTTGTTGATAAGCTTTATAAGAAAATCCAATTGGCACCAAATTTTGATACAATGGATGCTCCAACATTAGCCTCAATCTACTTTGACATTATCTTCAAGAATCATGGGTTGCCTTGTGTACCCATCTCCAACCGTGATCCTTGATTCATCAAAAAAATTTGGCAAGCACTCTTCTAGCTATTCAACATCAAGCTTACTTTTTCCACAACCTATCATCCTCAAACTGATGGACAAACCAAACATGCAAATTGCACCTTGGAAGATATGCTTCATACCTTGTCAATGTTCACCATACCAATTAGGTGAATGTCTTGTAGCTATTGAGTTTGTTTACAATTACTCCAAGTAGACAAGCATAAGATTCTCTCTCTTCTTCCTTAATTTAGGCCAAGATTCACTTTTTTAGATTCTCTTCTTGCTCCTCCTCCATCTCATGTCCCTCAAACATCCACTTTCTTGATTGCAATATCCCTATCCCTACAAAAAGCCAAATCTCATCTCCTTGTTGCTCAAAATTATCAAAAACAATTTGTAGACCAACATCATAGTGATCTCACCTTTCAAATTGGTGACAAGGTCATGCTTTTTGCTAGTAATCTACCCTTCCAACTTAATTCTCAAGTTTGTAAATTTGCTCCTAATTGGATAGGTCCAATTGATGTCATCCAAATCATTGCTCTTGTTGCTTATCAACTTGCCTTGCCTTGACATATATGGATCCACCATGTCTTCCATATTTCTAAGTTGAAACCCTTTGTTTCTAATCTATCTTCCTTTTCCTTTTGTATCCAACTCCCTCCTCCTCATATCCCTATCAAAAATCATGAGGAATATGAAGTTGATTGTATCTATGCAGGTCATCACATTCAACATGGTTGCAAACAATAAATTGAGTACAAAGTCCTTTGCAAAGGGTATCTCCCTCATGATGCCACTTGGGAGCCTCTTTCTCATCTCCATAATGCTGAAATGTCAATCCAAGAGTTTGAAGCTTCCATGCTAATGAGGATATTACCAATTAGCGGTGGAGGAATATGTAACAATATAAAGTTTATAGACAAGTTAGTCAAGACTAAACAAGTAGCAAATAGGCCAAATTAGCCAAGAAGTATAAGAAATTCTAGAAGCGTCTAAGAAGCTACTTGGTACCTTCTAAATATTGAGTAATATGTATGTTAAGTGGTGACTTCTAGGAGGAACCATCTTGGGAAACTTCTTGACTAGCTTAGATTGCACATAAAGTAGGTGGCTTCTAGAAGTAAGCTTCTCAAGAAGTTTCTTGGTTTGCTTAGCTTGCACTCTAAGAAGACGGCTCTTAGGAATCTTAGGAATCAAGAACCTTGTATATTCTTAAAAATATCAAAGCCCAAGCTCATGCTAGGAATTTGGAGTTTCACTCATTCAAGTGTCCTAATGTGATTCCATTCTCCTTTTTCTCTCTTTGATCTTTTACATTCGTATCAAAGCAAGAATGGAATGGATGGAATTTATGTATCACCAAATCTATTTCTCCTAAACCATTAGGATTTTTGTGTCCATGTACTTCCCAAGCTTCATTTCACAAATTTTATCATCTCACATTTTCCAATGAACCCTTGATACTTTTGATTATAACTTATGGAGAACAATGGACTAGATTTTTTGGAGTATAATTTAGATCATGGTAGATTTTTTTGATAGAGTAGTAGCTATGGCAAAAATGCCCAAAGTTATCATTGTTATGCAACAACAAATTGAACACCTTACTTGATTATTGGAAACCCTCAATGACAAGAGCATGTAGAGAGAGCACCATTTTGAGAAGGAGAAGAGCAAATCTATTTTCCAAAGCCCAAGGTATTTGAAGGCAAGAATTTCCAAAGCATATGGAGAATTTTGTGTTTGATTGTGAATGTTATTTTGAAGTTATAAATCTTCAAGATGAACAAAGATAGATTCTCTTGGCTTCAAGCTAGCTGGATGGAGTGGCAAACTATGGTGGAAATTCCAAGTGGAGCAAGCTAAATAACAACAAGATAGCTTGAACAATGCATATCCATTGCCTCAAATTGATGACTTGCTAGATCAATTGAGTGGAGCACGATACTTCTCCAAATTGGATCTACAAAGTGACTTTTGGTAGATTCCTATTGATAGAGAGGATGTGCAAAGGACTACCTTTTACACAAGGTATGGGCATTTTGAATGGAGAGTTTTACCTTTTGGGCTCACTTGTGCTCTAACAATCTTCATGGGTCAAATGCATTGGGTGTTGGATGGGCTTTTGGATTGGTACATGGTATGTTCTTGGATGATATTTTTAATCTATAGCAAGATGGAGGTAAAACACACAATGACATGAAAGAAGTCCTAAGAAGACTACATCATTAGAAGTTTTACTACAAGAAGTCAAAATGTGCCTTTTGGCAAAACAAAATTACCTCTTGGGTCATAAGGTGTCATTGGAGGGAATCAAGATAAGAGAGGAGAAAGCAAGGCCATTACTAAGTAGCATACTCCAAAGGATGTCACAAAAATGTAGGTATAATGCATTTAAATACAGGTATGCAGGCATTTAATAGATTGACAAGTTCATCCACCAATATACTCATGTCGCTGCACCATTGATCAAACTCTTGAGGAAGACCTGAATCTTTCAATGAAAACTGAGCACAAAGAAGCATTTGAGAAGTTAAAACATATGGTGTCTTCAAGACAATTGGTGCATTTAACTTTTCCATTGGAGTTCTGTTGCAGCAAGAATTTCCAAATGAGTTACATCTTATTGCCTTTGTGTCTTGCCAACTAAACACCATAAAGAATTACTCTACTCAAGATCAAAAACTAGCAATGGTGTATGCCACTAAGGTATGGATGCATTATCTCTTGGGTAAACAAGTAATCATGCAAACCAATCACAAACTCTTGTTGTAGACATTAGATTTGGAGTACATGAAGAATCAACATCATCAATGGGAGGAACAACTACAATTGTTTGACATCAAAGTTGAGTACAAATCCAATAGGTTCTATGTCATCCTTGATGCTCTATCATAATGACCTGGTTTAAAGACTCTTCCTCTCATTATGATGGCAATTATGATAGTGTTAAATTGACTCAAAAGTCCATATCAAGTTTAGTACCACTTTACAACAAGACCCCTTTAGTCAAATGGTACAAGATCAAATTGCAACACATTACATTGAAAACAGCCCCTTCTTCAAGGAAGACCTTCTATTTTATGAGAACCAGATCTATGTTCCAACCAAGGGTGATCTAAAACTTGTGTGCCTTCAAGAAACCTATGACTTACAAATTGCTGGTCACATGGGTGTGGATACGACCTTGAGTACCCTACAATGCCAACGGTGGTGGCTAAACATGGCACAAGAGGTTCAAGAATTTATCCCAATCTTGTGAGAGCTACCAATGCAACAAGGTCATTAACCAAAAGCCAAGTAGACTCTTCCAACCACTTCCCATCCCATCTACTTGATGGGAACATGTGAGTTTAAATCTCATCATATCCTTGCCCAAGATAAAGCAAGGTCACACAACCATTGTGGTGTTCATTGATAAGCTTAGTAAGCAAATCCATTTGGCACCAACCTTGGATATAATGGATGCTCCAACACTGGCCTAGATCTACTTTGAAAATATCTTGAAGCATCATGGGATGCCTCATGTACTCATCTCTAGTTGTGATCCTTGATTCACCAAAATATTTTGGCAAGCTCTCTTCCAACTAGTTGACACCAAGCTTGCTTTATCCAAGGCCTATCATCATCAAAATGATGGAAAAATTGAATATGAAAATTTTACCTTGGAAGATATGCTTTTTGTCTTTTTAGCATTCACCATACCAACTAAGATGAATGTCTTGTAGTTGTAGAGTTTGCCTACAATAACTCCAATTAGGCAAGCACCTAATTCTCTCCCTTCTTCCTTAATTTTGGCCAAGACTCACTTGTTCTAGATTCTCTTCTTGCTCTTCCTCCATCTCATGTCCCTCATAATTCCACCATCTTGACCACAATATCCCAATCCCTACAACAAGCTAAATCTCATCTCCTTGTTGCTCAAAATTATCAAAAACAATACATGTACCAACACCATTGTCATCTTACTATCAACTCTATGATAAGGTTATGCTTTTTGCTAGTAACCTACCCTTCCCACTTGATA
Source organism: Lunularia cruciata (assembly GCA_948567375.1). NCBI lineage: Eukaryota > Viridiplantae > Streptophyta > Marchantiopsida > Lunulariales > Lunulariaceae > Lunularia > Lunularia cruciata. Next base: position 13,836,573 of record OX419757.1, on the reverse strand, counting down.
CTCAAGTTTATAAACTTACTCCTAATTGGATAGGTCAATTTGATTTCACCCTTCTTATCAACTTCCCTTACCTTATCATATGCAAATCCACCCTGTCTTTTTTGTTTCCAAGTTGAAACCCTTTTTTTCTAATCCATCTTCTTTTTCCTCTTGTGTCCAACCTCCTCCTCCTCCTGTCCCTATGAACTATCATAAGGAGTATGAAGCTAATTGTATCCTTGCACATTGTCACATTCAACATGGCTACCAATAACATATTGAGTACAAAGTCCTTTGGAAAAGGTATCTTCTTCATTATGCTACTTGAGAGTCTCTTTCTCATCTCTACAATGCACAAACAACCATCCAAGAGTTTGAAGTCTTCCATGGTGACAAAGCCATCACCAACTAGTGGTGTGGGAATATGTAAAAACATGGAGTTTATAGACAAGTTAATCAAGATTAAAAAAGTAGAAAATAGGCCAAATTACCAAGAATTATAAAAATATGCTAGAAGCATCAAGGAAGCTACTTGGTACTTTCCAAGTATTGGGTAATGTGTATGCCAAGTGGTGATTTCTAAGAGAAAGCTTCTTGACTAGCTTAGCTTGCACACCAAGTAGGTGGCTTCTAGAAGGAAGCTTCCCGTCTAGCTTAACTTGCATGCCAAGTAGGCGGCTTCCAGAAGGACGCTTCTTGATTAGTTTAGCTTGGACTTTAAGAAGATGGCTCAAGAGGCTTGTATTTTCCCTATAAATAACACAATCCAACCTCATGCTAGGCATTTGGAGTTTCCTTCATTCAAGAGTCTCAATGTGATCTTACATTCTCTTATTTCTCTCATGGTCTTTTATAAATGAATTACTCTCTACAATGGAGCGCACACTTACTCACACCAAGTGATTTAGAATCACCTCCAAAACTACTCTATGCCTTTTTGGCGGGTAGAGAAGTCATTGTATGCACTTACAATCTATTTGTTGAAAGAAAATACCTACCCAAACACAAGCTCACCCAATCCCTCAAGTTCTCAACTCTGATTTCTCAAACTTTTTTGATATTCTATGCACAAATTTACAACCATGAAGATCACGACCACAAGGATCTTTGTCCCTAGGATCCTTGAAGGCAAAAGAGGCATGGTGTTTTTCCTATGTCACATTCTTGTCCTCTTGCATGGTTATTTTCTAGGCCAAGGATGAGTAACACAATCTTGTATTTTAGCCCTAATAGCTTTCCTAACCTTTAACTAATCTACAAAAATAAAAGTAAAAAAGTAAAAACTAATAATAGTGTGAAGATGGCTCACCAGATAGATCTATCCTTTGTGTAATAAGAAATAATGGTTTTTGTAAGTATAGATATATATATATATATATATGTATATATATATATATATATATATATTTATTTATTTATTTCAGAAAAGATTAAACACTTTTTCTTTTTCCAAGTAGGTCTCTGTTTACCCTAAAAATATGTTGAACCATGATGAGATATTGAGATGTATTTTATTTTATAGTTTAAAATTTTTTGCTACTTGCATATGTTGCTGATCAGAATAATTCAATTATGAACATTTTATCAATATGATAAAAAATATAACTGCCACTATTTGAAAGGGGTTTCTAATAAGTCATATAACACACAAAATATATAATAAAATAATTTAAATATTAGAGGTGTATAAAAATAAAACAAAATTTTTAAATAGATTATTTCTGGGTATGAAATTATTTAAAATTTCTATTTTGTCTCTGAATAGAGTAAGATTATTTGATGTAAAGGTAATAATAAAAGTTAATAATCAGGTCTCTTTTTTATTTATGTCCTTGGAAAGATCTTTATACAGTTCAAAGGAATAATCTGATCATTATAAAAGATATATTTCACATAATAGCCAAAATAAGAATGGATATGATTGATATATCTCCTTTATCAAATATCTTTTGTACATGCATTTTGAAAGAGTAGAGATATATTTTAGTTTGCAATGTTAAAGAAAGATCAAGTCAAAGTATAACCTTTCTCCTTGTTACTTGATTATTACTATTTAATATATAACAAGTTCTTAAATGAATTATGATGATAATATGACACATTATAAAGAAACTAATAAATTTTAAGTTCATTAATTAGAAAGTGATATCTTTTACAACTAGACTATAATACTAAATCAATGGAATGAAAATTAAAAGACCTTCTACTCTATTATCACATATTTACTATATAATTCCCATTTCTATCCTCACAAGGTTCTGTCCTTGCCAAGTGGTGTCCTTGTCATCAGGTGGTCTTTGTCACATGCGTGAAAAGTTAACCTTGTGAGGCCTTGGTTCATCAAGTGGTCAATAGTGAGAGTTGAACTGCACAAGGATAGAACATGGGTCTGATTGCTATATACTTTTCTAACTTTCAATATGAATATTGCATTCTCTTGAGCCTCACATGCTGATGACTTGAATCTCTCAATCCTTAATTCTGCTACCAATGCAATGCGGGTCCAATATAATGCAAATCTCTTTCCTTATTTCTTTGCCAAGCATAAGGCAAGTTCTGATTTCATCATGAACCTAAAACTAGCATAATTATGATTGGTTACTCAAATTGTTTTGGTGATGACTTTGCTAACAATTTTTCTGGTAGTGTTGCAACCAAGCTAGTGGGCCTTTGGTTTACCTCATATTTGGGAAATTGCAAGAAAAGGTTTTGTAATTGGCAAGAGTATCTTTAAGATGGACAAAACAAGGGCTCTAGAACTTTTTGGAAGCGAAGATGTTATCCAACAATTATGTTTATATTGCAAAACTTGCAGATCAAGTAACAATAAGTGCAATTTAATATCATGTTCACATATCTTTTCCAAGATAAGGAGTATGTTATAAAGAGAGAAACTACTAGCATCTATATGCAACAAAATCACCATATCTCACAAAGGACAATCTATGATATCACACAAAGGTGTTATGAATCTGAGTTAAGAACTCACTTTCCTAATGGAGATAGGTCTCTTCCCTCCCAATGGGAAGCTTTGGTATATGATGAGGTGGCAATGGCCAAATATTGACTATGAGGATAATCTCATGTTTTGAGTTAGAGCCAAGAGGAGAAGCATGGCTTTTGGTAGCTATCAATGCATGTGTAAAAATGGGTAAAATTTTTTGGCCAAAGGTGTTACTTTTGACATTGTTTATGATCTCTTAATGAGAATTGAAGAGATTTATGTCCAAAAGCCTTCTTTGATACCATATGCAAAAATGTATGGAGACTTCATAATTTTGGACAAAACCTTCAAGATAACATCATATAACTTGACCTTGCTGGTTTTCAACAACATTGATTGCTTCAGCAAAATAACCTTCATAGAAATGGATTTTGTCATATCAAAATCATTGGATGTAGCAATCAAAGCCGCTTGGCTATTTGGATTGGATCAAGAAGGTGTTGTTTTGGTGTTTTATGGAGCTTTAGCATTTTTACAACATCAACATTGAAGTAGGGCCAACTCATGTGTTTGCACCACTTTGTACAAATTTGTTTGGTTGTTGTCATAATATGCTGGACAATGTTTGCAAGAGTTTTGTTAAGCAATGCAATTCACTGATATTTAAGATATCAGTGAATTTTGAAGTTAGTATGGGTGAGGCAAGACACATGTTGTGCCACCTTTATTGCAAAGCACTTCATGGTTGGTCATGATGAAAGAAGAGATCATGATCAAAGAGGAGAGTCCAATAATTCTTGGATCAAAGAATGAGGAGAGTCAAAACAAAACTTCAAGAACTTTAACTTGTGTCAAATATCATATAATCTATTTGGTGTTATTTGACATCAAGAGTCTTTGGCATTGAATGAGCTCAATACACTTGTTCAGTAAGGAAAAACTTGGGAGTAAATACGTTGATCATTTGTGGCATGAACAACTAAATCTCTCAAATGGATATTCTTGTCATCTTGTAGAATCAAATCATTTTGCTAGAACTTGACAAGCCACAAGACACAAGACACAAGGGTGGTAGAATGCCTCATTTTTTTATTCTCTACAACAATGATGATCCTTTGTCTTACCCTACTTGCTCTTGCAAGACATTCATTTCAAGCCTAATTTGTGTTGTGATATTTGTGCAATATGTATTAGGTGTTTGATGAATTGGTTTCAAGCAAAACATTGGCAGTACAATGAGCATAGCCTCATTGAATTTGGCATCATTGATGCAAGCCACAAATGGGTAATGATTTAAGTTTTTCAAAGATTGGAACTTTCCAAAGATTTGCTAATGAAGTTGATTGAGTAGATTCAATTCCTTGGCAAACTTGATACCTATTATAAAAACTTGGATGAGTTGGTTGGCAAAAGGATTGATATCTATAGCAAGCAATCCCAATGTGCACCTATAAAAGTAACCATGAATGGGTTATTGTCACTCACAAATACCATTAGGTAGCTTTGCAATAGAAAGGCTATTGGAAATGTAGCTCACTTGAAGCTTACAAATCTTTTAGAGTGCTAACACCAATAAGACATTGAACTATCATAGTGGATGATAGGAATCAATTGAGATACATTTGAAAGAATCATAAGTTGAAAATTGGATGCCATTTCTCAATATATCAAAGTGCAAGTTGGCATGGTTTTCTTGGACATTTAGAAAATAACTCCTAATTTCCATTATATTGCAAATGTCACGCCATTTGTAGCTTTGCATCTAGATTGCTCGGATATTGGAGTAACAATGATAGTAGTTAGGGTTATTTTGGCAATTACTCAAAGACTACTTTCCATCAGTCAGATTTTGTGTTTTGGGTATTGGCTACATGGTGGGGCCCACTGTCACTTGCACTGTCAGGTGTGCCATCAATGGGACCATTTGCGTGAGACCTAGGTCAAAGTCAAGAGTATACCTTGGGAGTTCAACTCCAAAGAGCTCACTTCTCTATTGTTGAGCCTTCGAGTTCCTGGCTGGAGTGGATAGAAAGCCGGTGAGCATCACCTAGAGTCTCTTAGCTAAAATGGGTGTGGCTTGACTGTAATCAATGCCCAATTGTTGGTAGATCATTGAATGACAGATCAAGTATTGATCTGATTGAGTGTGATTTGAGTGGTGTAAATGAACTGATTACAATAGAGAAGTGAGAGTTATGATGAAATTGGATGCATGAACTGAGGGTGGTGGTGGTGCTATCTCCAAGTCTGGTGGATTGTGGTACCTTGATCACAATTTTGATTTCCTTGGGAGTGATTATGTGCGGAAGCATTGGCCAAATTTAGAGCCAAAGAGATTTGATTTCAAGTAATGTTGTATTGTGGTTTACAGAGCCTGTAAAAAAATAAACTATCATGGTTATCTCTACATTAGTGGAGTAGGTTGTATGATAGATCCAAAGGATGAGATGTTGCCATGTGAGCAATCTATGTACATATATGTGATTGGCCACATGGATTAAGATCTTATTATGTTTGAGAGCTTTGATGGATATAGAGGAGTGCGAGTGGAGAGATAGAGGTGTGTTTTAGTTAAGGAGTCTTGAGAGGGAGGAGGACGTTGGGAGTGAAAGTTGTAGCAAAGCACAAGTGGTAGACCATCGGAGGCCACATTTGAGCATGAGGTGTCCCATGCTCCCAATCTGCCACTCCCAAATCCTTTTCTCATCAGGCTTCAGATTCTACACCGTGACGGCTTATAGGACTGGATGGTGGTACATTTTGGGGCAATATTCATTCATCACGTCGATGATGGGAAACCTGCATCCTATCATCCTTCTAGTGCTAACTTACAAGCAAGTCTGGGACTTAGCAATATATGTGCTCCTATAGTTGTGAAATGCCTAAATTTTTCCTCATGAGCTTCAAGGTGGAGTTGTGGGGTCCACTTGTCAAAAGGTGAAAAGCTAAAAGACAAAATTGCATGAGATTGGTTTCCAAGAAGAGAATTTGGGAACTTTGGGATGATTAGGGGAGTTTAGGGAGAGCATTCAAGGAAAAAAGACCACGATTAAAGAGAAGAGTAGACATGTTACAATTTTGAGACCAAATTTGAGAGATTTAAGTCAAGTCTGTGAGAGATATGATCAATTGAAGTAAGGGGGTAGAATTCATACCCAAGAAGACAAGATAGACAATTTGGAGAGCTATGTTAGCCATTTTCATGATCTGTTAAGGGGATAGGACAGATGACAAAGGGTTTGTAGTGCTGAGCTGAAATAATATAAAAATTTGATCAATCTTTAGTCAGATCTGGTCAATTGAAGTTATAGTTTTGGAAAGTGAGGTGTTGGAGATGAGATGCTAATCAGGTTTGGAATTTTCGTCATTCCTAAAGTTGTGGTTTGATACACCTTGTGAAAATTTCCAATCTTGCTGGTGGTTAGCGTTTTCACATTTGTGCAAAGATTTCATGTGAATTTGTTGAATAGAAAATTTGGAGTCTTGGATCAAGTAGACTTGGGTCTGTAGAGCTCACAAGTTAGCCCAGCTCAAGAATTGATCCATATTTGGGGTTTGAGGTTGGATTAGGGTATTAAACTTTGTAAAGGGTTAGACAAGATCACAAAAAACTATTGTGAAAACTTTGGTTGACTTTGGGTCCATAGAGAGTAAGAATTGATGCCAAAAACTTTGATGCAGATATTGTGATAAGCTCAGTAGAGCAATTTTTATCTTCCATCTTGATTGGATGTCAATTCTCCTACATTGTGACTATGATTGAGGGTTTCATGTTGCTAGGGATTTTTTGAGGATCAAGTGTTCTTCTGAATCAGAAATCTAGGAAAAATTGCCAAGAACCAAGAGCAAACCCCAAAATATGGATTTTGAAATTAGGGTAAAAACCCACGAGCAATTGGCCAAGTTTAGGAGCTTGTCAAGGGAGCTGTAGTAATCAAATTGAGGCATATTTCATATCATTGGAAATCTTATCTCACAAGTTTTCCATTGAATCCTAGAACTTGGATTCAAGCCACATAGAGAAAGTTACACCCATCTCAGTTTCATAGGATTTTCTCCAACAAAAGAGATAGAAGTTCTACACTTGGATTAGGAATTGGCTGAAATCTGAAGTGCAGAATTGAGGAAGCTGGAGTACAAATTGAAAGCAACTTGAGGACAAGGTAGGGAGCTCTGAAGTTGAATTCCACCAAAAGCATGAAGAGTTGTTGTTGATTTCTTGTGGTTGGATCCTCTCCGTGCTTGCATGCTTGTTTGTACACCTAGTTGGTTTGGATTGATGTGCGGGCATTGCACTTAGGTTCTTTCCTTCTAAGAGTGCTATGTATTTCTTCTTGATAATATTGGAAGTGATGACTAATAGACCATGAGTGTGTGTTATGATGATAGGTTAGGTTGCACATTATCACCTTACACGGTAGCAAGAATACCAAAACCTAGAGCGGAAGGTTTTACAGGTTGGGTTCTACACACACTCAAACTAGTAGAGATAGGTTAATCTACAACCTCTGATCTATAGGCTCCACAGCTAGGCACCTTAAGTGTTCCTAGAGAGAGAAAGGCAAAGTCAATAGTGGTAGTTGTGATTTTGAGCTCAGGAGGTGAACACAAGACCAATCTGGTGCGAGTTGAGCTCAAAAAATGAAATTGAAGGTGGAGTTAGGAACTCTCTCCCATGAATTAGAGATTGGACAATACTAATTTTTCCAATTTGTCTTGAGTGAAGAGTTAGTAGAGGATTTAGTAGTCAACCAAATTTAGAGATTTACGTCAAATTTATGTCAGATTTTGTGAAGGGTTTATGTCAAATTTTAGCAAGAACTTTGATCCCATTCTCCGGTGATCCTTGTAGCTCAAGAAGTAGATAAGTACTCCGGTTATGTCAAATGTTAATTGGTGGTAGAGTCAATCGAGTGTTGATTGATGATGAGATGGAGGGTTTTTGTTTAGCCTTCTTGTGATTGGATCCCCTCTATTCTTTGCTTCTTGTTTGTGCACCGTATTTGTGTGAAGTTTCTTGAATTTAGAGCTTTGGTGCTTTGGTGCTTTGGTGCTTTGGTGTGCTCTTGGTAGTGGGGTTGGAGTGATGACCAGTCAAACTATCAATATTTCTCTCCGGTGAGGCAAGAAGTGATGACTTGTAGACCATGAGAGTGCGTGTTGTGATGGTAGATTATAGATTGTCATTTCCCCTAGTGTAGTTGTTGTAATTAGAGTTACATTAGTTGGTGATATTTAGTTGGTGGTGTTGGTACATGGTGGGATACTTGCAAAGTTACAGTTGCAAGTTGCAGTTCTTGGTTACTTTGTCACAAAAAAGTTCTTTGGGGATTCCAAAGGAGATAGCATTGCGTATGCAGTGGATTTACTTGGAGTGACACTTGGCATCAGTCTGTATCTCAGGTCCTAGTGAGTGAGGAGATCAACTTTGAGTTGGTGTTTGACACAAGAGCTGACCTAGTTGAGAGTGCACTTGGCATGTTCATACTATTGTTATGGGACATAGACAAGATTTATAGGGCCTCCAAAGGCCCTAGGCGTTACTCTGGTACAATGGATACCATTGAGTTGGATGACTTCATCTAGGAGTTTGATAGTTGGTGTGATCTATAGTAGATGCAAAACCCAACTTTGTCCACACCCTTCATGGTATGGAAGGGGTTGTTTCAACATTTGGAGGGTCCATCAATGGATGACTACCATGATTTTAGGAGAGCTCACTTGGAGGAGATTGAGCTATGGAGACAGTTTTGGTCCTTGAACTATGTCTCTATTACTTCATGCTTAGTTTCTAGGGGTAGATTGGCTATAGTCACAAGTTTGAGCTCTAGAAGCATTGGAGGATCTCTTGGAGATGGTGCTATTATGAGTGAAGGTACTACTACATGAGGTGGTGTAGTATAGGGGTTTAGCTCCATGGTAAAGTTCTTCTATTGTTTGAGGAAAAACTACCAAGGAGTGCGGACTGTAACACCCATTTGTGCATGTGTGTGGTATTGTGATATTTAGCTTGGTATTACAAGTACTTAAGAGATATTATTTATATAGAAATAAAAGATGATTCTATATTAGTCATGGTTAGCTAAAGTTAGTCATAGCTAAGATAGAGGGGATCTTACTTTAGAGGAAGTAGAAAAGATGAGCACCACTATTTTGGATTTTAGTGTGTTGACTTGGTATTATTCCTAGGTGTTTGGCTTTGAGGAAAGAGTTGAGAACTCTTGGGCCCACAAGCCTTTTTGTTTTGGATTCTTCTTTAGTCCAAGGATATCCCATGTGAAGGAATCCTTGACTTAGTGGTTGGGTCAAGATAAGACCACATGCTTAGGGGAATATTCCCATCTGAATGGATATTCCTTTCTACTTTTTGACTTTACTTGACTTTTAGTCTAATAACTTGAGTTACTATGGTAATTAGTAACTTTGGTACATAACTATTTTCACAAGTATATAAAAAAGGAGTGAGGAGGTACTCATCATCCTTTCATTTGCAACTATCTCTCTCTCATTGAGTTCTCTAGTGAGCAATGTCTTGAGTCTTGGAGTGTTAGCCTTGGAGGAGTATGATGGAGTTGGGGTTCCTTGCCTTCTTAGTCCATGGTGCGTTACCATAATAGCCATTAGAGGTTCCTCCTAAGTGAGAGATAGGCCGGCTCACAGGTCAATCACAGCCTTGTCACACAATACCTAAAACTCTCCCAAGAACTTTGTACCTTGATCAGTCAAAACCTCAGTTGGTGCACCAAAATGACTAAGAACTCAATCCAAGAATGAGCAAGCCATCCCTTCACTGGCCTTGTCAAGAAGTGCTACCAACTCAATCCACTTGGAGAAATGCTCCACCATAACCAAAACATACCGATGATGTTTCACAATCAATGGTAAAGGTCCAACAAAGTCCAAACTCCAACGGTAACCCAACCACCACATGATAGGTAATGAGTGTAATTGTGTTGTAGGAGCATTAAAAATGATGCTCTAACTCAATCACAAACCACACATCTAGCAACAAATTGATGTACATTGGTCTACATACCACACCACCAATAATGACTCTAGAGTAAGCTATATGTAAGCTTTACTCCAAACTGTCCTAGCCCCTCATGAGCATGATAAACTAATTGTGGTCTTTGAGATGGAAGTGGTATTACTTGCACTCTACCATCCTCCCATACACAAAGAAGGTGTCTACCTTCCAACCTGAACCATCTAGCTTGTTGAAAAACACAATCTCTCTCCTTGGCCCCAATTGTGCCACCTACAACACCAATGCAAAGATAATCTATCACTAAGACATCATCATGAATGTCCCATTGAACTGTACCACTTTCTCCACGCTTTGGATCTATAATCTCAATAACTCCTCTTGTATGCATTAAGAGAGATACCACCAAAGCCTCAAAAAATATACAAAGATAGGTAGATGCATGCCAACCTAGCACCATCTACTCATTTGTCTCACCATGCCAACATGCTCTTATTTGATCCTGCTAACTGGGACATGGGTTTCTACTCAACCCATCTGCATCACAATTGACCACTTTAGGTCTATGAATAATCGTAAAATCATACTCCTATAAAATCAGAGCCCATCATGCAAGATTCCTTGAAAGCTTGTTGGACTCCATCAACCACTTTAGGAGCTAATGATCAATGATGAGCGTAAAGGAGTTACCAAATAGGTAATATCAGAAATATACTACTGCTCATACTACTACCAAGCACTCTCCTCATATGAACTATACTTTGCCTCCATTGAATTGTTGTACCCACTAGCATAGGCCACTACAAACTCCTTCTCTACATCATTACGTTGGATGAGCACTACTCCAAGTCCCAATGTACTCCAATGAGTGTGAACCTGAATGGTCATCCTCTGATCAATCTCCTTAAAATAGGAGCAGATATCAACCTCTCCTTGAGCTCTAAAAAAGCTCTCTCCTTCTCATCTCCCCAACACCACTCTTATGTAAGCTTGGTCAGCTTTGTCAATGCCTTGGCAATGGCACTAAATCCTCTAACATATTGGCAATAGAAGTTTTCCAACTTAAGGAATGCTCTCACTTTGCTCACATCCGTAGGCTAAGGATACATGCATAGCCTCCACTTGGTCTACTAATCACCAAGTCCTCTAGGGTAGATAGTGTGACCCAAATACTCAACCTGCTTGTGGAAGAATCTACATTTCCCAAGATGTTATTTGAGTCCGTGAGATCTCAATCTCTCAAATACCTCCAAGAAATGCCTCTCATGCTCTTCCACAATAGTGCTATAGACCAAAATGTCATCAATATAACACCAAGCAAAATCCAATGTTGTTAGGATCCTTTGCATGACACTTTGAAACTCGGCATGAGCATTCTTTAACCCAAATAGTAAGAACTTCCACTAATATAATACATTCTTATCATAAGGATCAATAGCCCAAAATGTTATCTTGGACTTATCCTCCTCCTTAATTAGCAACTGATGATATCTTGCTCAAAGATCCAAAGTATTGAAGACCTTTGCAAGCCCAAATGCATCAAAGATATCCTCCAATGTAGGCATGGCATACCAATCAAACTTAGTTTGTTGGTTGATAAGACGGTAATCTCCACACATCTGCCTATTTGTGTAGTTTCCATGCATATCCTTCTTGGTTGGCATCATTGTAGCTAATGCATACTTTCTATGTGAAATCTCTACAAAACAAACTTCAAAAAGGTCTCTACTTTGGCTCTAAATCAATGCTCTCTCCATGTCACTAGATTGATAAGGACGTCAAAAAACTAATGTATCACTAATCAACTCAATCCAAATACTAAGTCCTTTTAGAACACCCAAATCCTTCATATTGAACGTAAAAAAACTTGTGTAGCTACTCAAGAAACTCCAAACTCTACGTCTTTCCCCTCTTGTAAATTTGAGTCCAAAATCTAGCTCCCAAGTATCATCTGTAACTATTGTAGGAGTGGAAGATGTATTGATTGGCTGCTACACCAAGCCCTTGGGAGCAATAGTGTCATGCTCCCAACAACTAGAGGTCTCAACTCAATGTAGAAAACTCCCTCCAATCTAGTTGCAAGCTCCATATGTCCTCTAGCTGCATCCCAAGAAGACCAAGGGTGTAATCCAAGTAGACCATGCTCACTTGGATGGACCTCTCTCACTAGTAGCCATTGGTTGTGTCCCATGAATACCGTGCCCACTCAATCTATCACCCTCAACATGTGCATGAATTGTCTTGATAGGCATATAGCTCATAAGTGTTCAAGTGGTGATGCTTATCAAGCTCATCCTATGCTACTTTGCTAAGCCAAGGCTCACAATCCAAGTCAAACAGTTCAAGTCCATAGCCTAAGCTAACATTTGATGCTTAGATGCCTCTAACACTACTGGAATAGCAGTAATACAAGTGCAAAAAGCTATCACAAAAACCTCATCGATGTTGGGCTCCACCAACTGCAATAATTATGAGTCCCAAAAAAAGTCTAGGACCCCCTTCTTAAAAACATGAAAGTGGAAACTCATAAGTGTGGGTAAAGTGGCTCTGTGAGCCGGCTTGTCTCTCACTCAAGATGAACCTCTGATGGCTATTATGGTAGCACACCATGGACTAAGAAGGCAAGGAATCCCAACTCCATCATACTCCTCCAAGGCTAACACTCCAAGACTCAAGACAATGCTCACTAGAGAACTCAATGAGAGAGAGATAGTTGCAAATGAAAGGATGATGAGTACCTCCTCACCCCTAGTTTATATTCTTGTGAAGTAGTTACACACCAAAGTTACTAATTACTGGAGTGACTAGGCTAAAAGTCAAGTAAAGTCAAAACATATAAAAGAATTTTTATCCACATGGGCATATTCCACCAAGCATGTGATCTTATCTTGACCTAACCAATAAGTCAAGGATTCCTTCACATGGGCTATCCTTGGACTATAGAAGAATCCAAAACAAAAAAGGCTTACGGGCCCAAGAGTTTTGAACTCTTTTCTCAAAGCCAAATACCTAGGAATAATACCAAGTCAACACATTAGAAACCAAAATAGTGGTGCTCATCTTTTCTACTTCCTCTAAAGTAAGGTCCCCATTATCTTATCTATGACTTAATTTAGCTAATCATGACTAATGTAGAACCATCATTTATCTCTATATAAATAATATCTCTCAAGTATTTGTAATACTAAGCTAAATATTATAATACACACGCATGCACGAATGGGTATTACAGCTCAAGGCTATCCAACTAGGTTCACCATTGCCATAGGTGACCTATCAGCCACTACCACCATGTAAGATTGGCAACAAACATCCAGGATGTTGATGATCAATAGTGAGGTGGTCAAGTTGGTAAATCCCATCATAAGCACATTGTAGAACCTCTCTAGGTAAGAGGTTCATCCACCAAAGACAAAGACAATGAGCCCGTGATCCCACTTTGGCTGCATCCAACAACATAGTAGGTCCCATCCAAGAATGAACTTGATGTGTACTCACCACCACTTGGGTGCAAGAATTGCCCATCAAAAGGACATTCTCCAAAATGTAAGCTAGAGAAATGGACTAATGAAGTTAAAGATGTTGTAGAATATGTAGCATCTCCCAAAACACACCAAAATAGGGATCCTAAAGACCCTGACCCCTCAACCAGAACGTGTATGTCCCCAACATGGCCATCTAGAAATCACCAAATGAATGTGACCATGTCTCTCTAGATCCTACACCCCCAACAATGAAATGTTTACTAGTAGGGTCTTTTGGTAACCCTTGATTGTTGACATTGGTAATAACTCAAGATATCAATAGGCCAAATGTCCCCCATGATGTAGAGAGATTTGCCTTGTAGTCTCATCTCTCTCTACATAAAGTACCTCTATACTTAGATACCTACTTGTAATACCATAGCTGGTCTGATGCTAATCCCACCAAAAACTCCAATAGATATAACTCACCTATTGGATAATACCAAGCAATGAGTATGATATCCAAAGGTGACAAGGTAATCAACTCCAAAAGCTCATCCTCACATTGATCTCTTGGTGGTACAAAGACTCCACTCTAAGCCTATTGCACCAACTAATCTGCATGTACTACTAATCTGCAATACCTCCTCAAAATTCCACAATGGAACATCCAAGGTAGAAGGAATGATCCCACTTGTACCAACATATACGTCCCTCACTTGTCTGCCAACATGGTCTATAGGATGTTGTCTCCTCCTAATAGTCAATATTGAAACCCATGGGGTATAACATTGCTCCACCAACTAGCACATCATACAACTCAACTACTATCACAATAGCTTGACCTCTCATCACAAAGCTATCAATCAGATGACCAGGTCGAATTTGGACAACAAGCTCTCTATATGTGATGTACTATATAGAACCACCCTATAGATTTTTGGATCTGAAATGGACCCTCTCTACATTGGTCTTTTGTAGCTCCAAACCGACAACTATAGCCTTCCCCAACATAAGGGGTTATGTATCATAGTCTAATAAGACCCTCTATGGTGTGTAGACCTTCCTTGAAGGTCCCACTAAATGGAAAATCTCCCTCTTGTTATCCAATAGGACAACTCCAAGTATGAATCATGCTTGCTCAAAGGTAGGTCTAGTTGGTAACTCCTCCAATCTAGTTATTGCTACTTGCCATAAACCATTGGTTGTTGAGGGATCCTATGCTCCTCAACCAAGTCAACTCCACTATCAACCACCTCTACTCTAGTAATAGGAACCACATCATCCCTATTATCACAAGGTGTGATAGCCAGTTAGGACATTGGAGTTGGGTCAACTCCCAATGTAAACATGTCATTGGTTGAGAATAAAGTGAAGCATATAATCAATTGAGTCGCTCCCAACATCAAGCTACTCTCAATTAATGTAGTAGTAGGTGGCTGACTAGCAAATAGTCTATCATGCACCTTATCATCACCTACCACACCTACACTAGGATGTTTAGGAGCCATGGATGTTGTCTGTAGTGCCTCAAAGAGTGTAAAGATTGGGGGAGTTTGATCTGTCTAGCAGCCTTTCCTCTCCATGAGTCCAACTCCATTGATGCTCCTCTATGCTATAAAGCACTTATTGCACTCCTAGTCACTACAGCAAATGCATCTACCTATGTTGCTCTGCACATGAAGTCCAAGATATCTCTATCACCAGCATAAGTAGTGGAAGCCAAAGCACCCAAATTTGATCTCCTTTGAGCAATGGCCATGCTAGCTAATCTTTGCTCCAACTTCTTAATTTGAGTAGCCATTGTTGTATCAAAAGTTAAGGGCAAGTATTGCACCCCTACCAGGTGTGGATCCTCTACCAGCATGTCCTCCATGACTTGGAGCTCCTCTACTATCTTCCATAGCAACTTCACCACTCAATAACTCCAAGTGAAGGCCAAACATTGATCACTAGTGTGACCAAATCTGTGGCAATGGTCACATTGTCTCTATGCCGATTGTGATGCACCAGAGGTATCATGTACACTACATTGAGTACACTCTCTCTTGTAGTAAGGTCCACCACAAGTCCAACAAGAAACACCATCACTCATTGGCTACTACTAACCCAAAAAATGAAGGTAAGGATCTAACTCCACAAGGCCTTCCACTTGCTGCTTAGGATCTGGGCTATCCATTCTGCCCTTGGAAGCCAACATAGCATGGTGCACTCTATTTCACTCTAGAAGAAATAACAATTATGGATGAGGTCTCTATACCAAATCCAGATGTCACCACTCTCTCTTCCACCATGTTGAGCTCAATATGCTCAGCCAAACCAAAGACCACTACCAAAGTAGGTGAAGTAGCATGTAATAACATAGCATCACACACTCTATGTTGCAACTCCCTATCCAGAATCCCATACCAAAACTAGATTTTTTGGGCCTTAGCAACTCCCTAAGTAAAACTGATTAACCATCTCATGCGAGTGTAGGCTCTCTCCAACCTTCCATTGGAACTCTTGCAATTTTCTTAGCTTGTCAACCTACACCTCTTGGTAATTTTACCTCAAACACTAGAAGAACTCTACCATGGGGTTAAACCCTAGTACTACACCATATCTTGTAAGAGTACCTCCATTTGTAGTAGTACTATCTCCAATAGATTCACCAACACTACTAGAGCTAGAACTTGTAAGTACTACCAATCTACCCCTAGAAACCAAGCCTAAAGTGATGGAGATATAGTTTGGAGACCAATATTGTCTCCATAGCTCAATCTCCTCCAAGTGAGCTCTCTTGAACTCATGATAGTCATCATTGCCAGACCTTCCAAGTATTGAAACAACCCTTTCCATGCCATGAAAGGTATGAACAAAGTTGGGTTCCGCATCTACTATAGATCATACCAACTATTGAACTCCTAGATAAAGTCATCTAACTCAATGGTACCCACTATACTAGAGTAACACATGGGGTCTTTGGAGACCCCATAAATCTCATCATGTCCCACAACAATGGTGTGGATATACTAAGTGCACTCTCAATTGAATCAGCTCTTGTGTCAAACTCCAACTTAGAGTCAATCTCTTCCCGCATTGGGAAATGAGATACAAATTGATATTGAGCGGCACTCCAAGTAAATCCATTGCATACTATCGTGATATCTCCTCAAGAATCCCCAAAGAACTCCATCATGAAAAAGTAATCATGAACTAAAAATTGCAACAATAACTACCACAAGTACTCCACCAAGAATCACCATCCATTAATGTAGCTCTAATTACAATAGCTACACTAGGAGGAAAGGGCAAACTATAACCTACCATCACAACACACACTCTCATGATCTGTAAGTTATCACTTCCTACCTCACCAAATAGAAACACAAGTAGTCTGACTGGTCATCACTCTAGCCTCACTATTGAGAGCACACCAAAGCACCAATGCTCTAAAAGTAGATCACCTCACACAAACATGGTGCACAAAAAGAAAGTAGAGAATGGAGGGGGTCCAATTATAAGAAGGTTAAACAAAAACCCTTCTTCTCATAAATTAACACCGGACTGACTCTGCCACCATTTGGCATTTGACATAATCAAAGTCTCTATCTACTTCCTAAGCTACAAGGATCATTGAGAATGAGATCAAACTTCCTCTCATTGAAATCTAACATAAATCCTCCCCAAAATTTGACAATCGGTGTAAAATTTGATATAAATCCCTAGAGTTTGATGACAACCAAATCCTCTACTAAATCTCAACTTGAGCCAAATTGAAAGGATGGAGATCTTTAAATTTCTAATTTGTGGGAATTTCTAATGATCCCAACTTCCGCATATAATTACTCTTAGGGAAATCTAAATCACAATCTAGGTACCAATGATCAATTAAGCTTGGAAATACCACCAACACCCTCAATTCTTCCATCCAATTTCCCCTTAATTGTCACTTTTGTGATGTTATCAATTCTTCATAAACTCAAATCAACTCAAATCAAATTAGTACTTGATCATTCACTCAAAAATCTGCCTACAAGTGGGCACTAGTTACAATTAAGCTACACACACTCTAGCTAAGAGACTCCAAGTGACGCTCATTGGCTTTTTGTCCACCATAGCCAGCACTCAAAGACTCAACATCAAAGAAGTGAGCTCTCTAGGGCTACAATTCTAGGGTAAACCTCTAATTTTGACCTAGATCTCCAACCCTAATGGTCATATTGATAGCACACCTAATGGTGCAAGTGATGGTGATCTCCCACATGTAGTCATTACCCCAAACATGAAATCTAACCATCAACAAGTAGTCTATGATTAACTACCAAATACGTTTGACTACCAACACTACTACTTCAGAACCCGAGCAATCTAGGTACGATGCTACAGATGGTTTGGTAGCCTTTGCCAAGGATGTGATGAGATTTAAGCTCATGTGTTCCCATTGAGCAAATGAGATGGGAAGTGGTTCAAGGAGTCCACTTGGTTTTTGGTCATTGGCCTTGTTGCATTGGTAGCTCTCACAAGATCAAAAAAACTCTCAAATCTCTTGTGCCATGTTGGGCCACCACCATTGGTGTTGTAGGGTACCCAAGGTCTTGTCCATGCCCATGTGACCAGTGATAGGTAACTCATGGGCTTCTTGAAGGTGCACAAGTAGTAGATCACTCTTGGTTGAAACAATTCTCATAAAATATAAGGCCTTCCTTGAAGGAGAACATGTTGTATTCCTTGTCATATGTTGCAAGATGACCTTGTACCATCTGAAAGAAGGGATCTTGTTGTAAAGTAATCCTAAACTTGATTTTGGACTTTTGAATCAATTGATAATGTCATAGTTGCCATCGTGATGAGAGGAAGAATCCTCAAATCAAGTTATCATGATAGGATATTGAGGATGGATTGGAACCTATTGTGTTTGTACTCAACTTTGATGTCAAAAAGCTATAGTTTTTCCTCCCATCAATGATATTGACTCTTCATGTGTTCCAAATGTAATGTTTGTAATAAGGATTTGTGATTAGTTTGCATGATCACTTGTTTCTCCAAGAAATAATGCTTCCATACCTTGGTGGCATAAATCATTGCTAGTTGTTCTTGATCTCAAGCTGAGTAATTCCTTTTTGTGGTGTTTAGTTGGCAAGACAAAAAAGGCAATGAGATGTAACCTATTTGGAAATTCTTATTGCAATATAGCTCCAATGGTAAAGTTAGAAGAATCAAAATCAAAGACATAAGATAGTTGAAGATCATATGGTTGAAGAATGGGTCTTGAAGACACCATATGTTTCAACTTCTAGAATGTCTTTTGTGCTTGGTGGTCCACTGAAAGCTTGAGGTCTTCCCCAAAAGATCAATCAATGGTGCAGTCACATGAACGTAATAGTGGATAAACCATCAATAGAAACTTACCAATCCATTGAATGCCCGCACTTCTATGGAATCCTTTACAGTAGGCCACTTAGTAATGACCTTGATTTTCTTCTCTCCCATCTTGGTCCCCTCCAATGAGATCTTATGACCCAAGAAGGTACCTTCCCTCTACCAAAAAGCACACTTTGAGTTCCTACAATCAAACTTCAATTGATGTAGTCATCTTAGGACTTCTTGCACATGATTTGTGTGTTTTACCTCCATATTGGTATAGATTAAAATATTATCCAAGAACAACACCATGTACCAATCCAAAAGGCCATCCAACACCCGATGCATTTGATCCATGAAGATTACAAGAGCATTAGTGAGCCCAAAAGGTAAAACTCTCCAATCAAAATGCACATACCTTGTATGAAAGATAGTCTTTTGCACATCCTCTTTATCAATAAGAATCTGCCAATTGCCACTTTGAAGATCCAACTTGGAGAAGTATTGTGCTCAACTTAATTGATCTAACAAGTCATCAATTTGAGGCAAGGGATATGCATTGTTCACTATATGTTTGTTGGGGCCATGATGATAATACAAAAGTGAAGTCCTCCATCCTTCTTTGGGACAAATAGTACTAGTGATCCCCAAGGAGATGTACTATGTTTTATGAAATCATTCTCCAACAGCTCGTCAATATTGCTTGAAGCTCTTCCAACTCCTTAGGTGAGAGCCAATAGATTGGTCTACTGTAATACCAAGGGTTAGCCATATGATCTAGATGTGAAATTCTGTTTGGTAACATCTAGAATGATGTTATACATGATGGTCAAAATAGATCAGATAGAAGTATCACCAAAAGAGTACTTCTACTAATAGGGCAGAAACCGAAATAGACTTGAGAACCTTAGAACCAATAGCTAGACATATGATTTACAGGTGAGAATTGGTTTGGTAACATCTAGAAGGATGTTACACATGATGGACTAAACAGATCAGAAAGAGGTATCACCAAAAGGGGACTTCTACTAATAGGGTAGGAACCGAAATATGCCTGAAATCTTTGAAGGCAATTTCGGAGGCCTAAACGGATGAATTAGGCCTCAAAAATGTGCAGATTCCCCCCCCCCAATGGATGATAGGCTGGCCTTCCTTCCCCCTGGTTTGTCTCGTCGAGAGCTTTCCAACGGTACCTTACTCATGTGATTCTGAGATTCCTACAGGAAGATTCCCTAAAAGATTCCCTCCGGTCAATGCTCATTTGACCAACCAGATAGGACCTAGACCAGACAGGTCACCCATCCAAGTAAGTAATCCAAGGGTGGAGCTTGCTGACATGTCACTTATCTTTGTCCCTAATCCTATGGTGGAGTTTTCTTGGAGGAGATCCTCTTTGTCTATATAATAAAGAGAAGGTGCTCCCTTGGGGCATCAAATGTTTGAGTGTGCGATCTGTGTTTTCTCTCTTCTCTTGTCCTCGGAGTATTACATCTACTCACTGGAGTACTTGGCAATAACTCAATCTTGAAGAGCATATCACAATTAGAGGGTAACCCTTTTGGTAAATCATCCAAAAACACATCTACAAACTCTTGAATTATTTGATCAACCATTGCTTGATGAGGCTTTTGGCCCTCATTAGATTCTCCATTGTGCCATTGACTTGATCTACACTATAAAAATAGGAATATCTTCCTCCAAAGCTTGCTCTATGGTTGCTTTATTGACAAACTTCCCATCTTGGGATTGACTATTTTAAGGTATCTTACTCAAAGGTGCCAAAAAACCTAAAATTGGTCATTTTGGTCTTGGTGTTGTACTTGAATTTATCATTGGGTCCAATCAAATTTAACCTTATGATGTTCAAGCCAAGACAAACTTAGAATGACATCCTAGTATAGAGGTGCCACTGCAAACCTCATACATTCCAAATATTCCTTTCCAATCTTGAATGTAATAAAATGTGAGGTATAGAATGTAGAATTTTTTCTTCCATTTTCCATCATCAGTCTATTTCCATTTATTGGCTTGATAAGAATACCTAATTCCTTTGTTAGTTACAAGGACATGCAATTCTTTGAGCTTCCAAAATCAACCAAAATCCTACAACAATAATTAGATATCATACCTTGCAAGTGAGACAAACTTGCATAGGTCAAGCCTTCAATCCTTTTAGAACTAATCTAAGTTCCAAATAGGTGGCTCAAACTCTCCCATTGAGATTCTTTGTTTCCTTGAACATCATGCTTTAAAATTTCCATTTAGGCAATATGTCAAGGTCACACATTTGTGAGTGGACATTTAACAATATGATGTCCAATTTGGTGACAACAAAAGAAACCTCCATTTTTTCACAATCTTTCTATATCTGCAATGCCAAGTAATCTCCATTGAATGGCATCAATCTCCATTGGTGCCGGCCTCTCCACTTATGTGTAATGTGTCGGTAGGTTTTTTGAAGGTCAAGGCCAAGACCAAGTTGTTGCAACCAAGGAATCAAAGTACTCAACCAACTACATGGCTTCCTCTAAGTATTTGTGCTCCCACATAGTCACTTCCAATTTGGTGTGCAATTTCAAAGATCAACCTCAAAGATTTCAAAAACCTCATAGATCAATCAAGAGCTTGCTTTCTTATATATCCAGGATTTGCATTATGGTATTTTGGAATTGAGTGACTTAGGTTCTCATAGACTCAATTTATTTCAATTTTACCAATCTAGCTTGTGCGGCTCATGTAGCATTTATACCTTAAAATCTCCAAATTATTGTGCTCTTGAATTCTTCCCATGTAAATATTGGTGCAAAAAATTTTCATTCAGCTTGCTCCACTTGGAATCATCATCATAGTTTTACCACACCATCCAATTGGCTTGAAGCCATGAGAATTTATCTTGATTCATTTTGAAGATTTGTAGCTTCACAATAACACAAAATTCTCCATTACCCTTGAGAGATTCTTGCCTTCAAATACCTTGGGCCTTGGAAATCAGGTTTGTTGTTCTTCTTCTTCTTAAAATGGTACTCTATCTACATGCTCTTGTCATTGATGGTCTCTTTCTTCCAACAATTGAGTAAAATACTTGATTTGTTGATGCATAGCAACTATAAATTTAGGCATTGCCACCATAGTTACTAGTCTATCAAATTATCTATCTACAACCATCTAGGTTAACTCTCAAATGCAATATGTCCATTATTCTTTGTAAATTACAATCAAAAGTATCAAGGGTTCATCAGACAAGGTGATTTCATTTACAAAAAAATTCCCCAAAGCATGAGATGATGAATTGTGTAAAATGATGCTTGGGTAGTACATGGACACAAAAATCCTAATGGTTTGGGAGACATGGATTTGGAGGTTCATAAATTCCATCCATCCTATTCTTGCTCTAATACCAATGTAAAAGACTGAGGAGAGAAATAAGAGAATGGAAGATCACATTGGAGCACTTGAATGATAGAAACTACAAATACTTAACATGAGCTTGGGCTTTGGTATTTATAGAGAACATACAAGGCTCTTGAGAAGCTTCTCATGAAGTTTTCTAAATATTTTATGAGTGAATAGCCACCAATTAGAGAATAAAGGTCAAACTTAGTTTGGATACTATATGTATAACTCAGCTCCGAGCTCCCTTCTCTAATTTCATCCTCTCTTTGTTAGAAAGTGTTTGGGAGTAAAAAAAAAAGAAGTTAAAATCATGGTCTCAATGGGAAAGAATCCAATAATAATTAACTTTAGAGTTGGATAATCTATGTGATTGGTAGAAAGATAAACACAAAGCCTCTTAGGGCATATACTTGAATATCAAAAGAAGGGCATAGTGTAGGACCCAAAACCCATAGCTCCTCTAGGAAATGCATAGTCTATTATTGCTTATCAAGAATCAATATTTAGCATTTGCACGTCCATCCACATGCATCAAATACACACTCTCTCTCCTACTCCAAGTTATTTTATCTAATGACCATAGGAGAGATGTCTACATCTTAATGTTATTGGCCCTTTTTCATTAGTGAACATTACTCCTTCTAGCCCATGGCATGACTTCAAGACATTGGGAGATGGCCTCCAAGATTCATAGGTTCTTGAGAGGAGATTGGGCAACCTTCCAAGAGGAATACACTATTAAGGCCCAAGCTGTAGCCAACTAGATTTTAGAGTCTCCATAGCCCTAGAGCATTTCACTTCTACCTCTCCTTGATGTTAGGTCAAGTAGGGGAGTACAAGACAGAAGTCCAAGCATTCTCATCTTCTCGATCAATGCTCTTCTCCTTTATACTTTAGTAGACTTACAACCCCTAGATTCATCCACTATAGAGGACCTTCCTCCATGATTATCAACCAGATGAGGAGTTCTAGTTGACAAATTCATTCCTTACCCATGCTCTACTCTACTCTCCATATTTCTCAATGTGTGTGCCATTGGAGCTACTTTTTGAGCACCTACATGATTGCCTCTTCCCAAATACTCCAAATTTGGGTTTTCTTCTTCTCTTTGGTTTTTGTCAACTTATTACCTTTGGTCGTGTGCCTCTTGGAGTAACTTATCTATTTGGAGTATCTTGTTTCCTCACTCTTGCAAAGGTGATCTCATGTGTGTGTCCCATTTCCATTGGGATGTTTTTCTGCAATTGGCTTCTCATAATATTTACTTAAAGATGCATCAGTCTTTTTCTTCTTTCTTATCTTCCTATCAATTTTTTGTGGGTACTCCAAGGAGATGCAAGATGGTTATTGTAGTTATTTGAGCATCCTTGGACATTTATCCAAATTGGGTGGTGGTCCAACTAGATGTCTCCAATCCTTCAATACTATATCTAGTCCAATGTTATTCCATATCCTTTTCTTAGCTAGTGATCAAATCCCTTCCTTGATCTTGTTTGTCTATACTTTCTATTGTATCAAGACACATCTATTGTACAACCACCATATAGCCACAAGAGAGTTGTCATAATTCATATCAGTTAAGTGCACATAGTAGGAGGATCCCTTATGGTGGATCTCTCTTTGCCATAGTGCATTACACAGCTTTATGACAATTGGCATCAACTTTTTTGTCTTGTCTTTTCCATCTATCTCAAATGACACTCATGTTTTGGGGCCTTTGAGAGATGTAGTTAGGGCATTTTTTGCTTTCACACTCAGCTTAGAGGTGTGAATCTCTAAGCAACCTCTAGCAATCTATTCTAGACTACAAGTTTAGACTCATACATGTAAGGTTGGGAGCCCACATACAGTCCTTATTCCCTTTGACTTCACATTAGGATTCCAATCCCATGTAGGTGGTCTAAGAGTTTTGGGCTATTATTTGGGACAAGAGAACTTTTGTAGTGTGTTCATATCAAACACCTTAGTACAGGCCATAGCCTATGCTCACCACTTCCCTTGGTTGTGGAATACTCAAGTGGCCTATCTCATTCTTACATGGTGTTCACTCCTTAGGGCCTCATATTTGGCATAGACTTTCTTGCTTATAGAGGCACTATTGCCACATCTGTGAATATCTGACAATACTATCCACCATAATTTCTCCACTTTGTTAGGGCCATGCATGCTCCCATAACCATTAGATGAGTGATATAGGCAGTACATAGCTCTCCACATAGTCATGGGCGGATGTGGCTTCATACTACATGAGGCCACAACACCAATAGCATATGTTGGAGCATGGGTTCTAATGGTCCCTTGTTTAGTAGACAAGTTCTTACATGAGGGCCAGCCTTTTCTATTGGGACCTACACAACAATGGATACAAGCACGTACACTTTCCAAGCATATTTTTGATTGGCTTGTGACTTATTTCCAAGCCATGCATGCACATCCCTCTCAAGTTGATTGACTTTGTATCCCTAGACTCTAGGAATCTCTAGCGGATCTTAGTGAGCATATGCACACTCACACACTTCCTAGCACCTCATTGATGCACCTTTACTTAAGACAACTAGGATCATCTCTTTTAGAGCTAAAGGTTTTGGAGCTTGGCTTTATACTTCACCCTTGATTGACAACTTCAAGTTTACTTTTGAGGAGTTTATGACAACACTATAATTGAAGTCGGATCTCCTACATCCATGGGATGTAGGAGATCTGACCTCATAGGACTTCTGGACCAGTGTGCATGTGGTTCTCCATATGACATACAAGGGATACACATATGCAATAGGTTCAAGATGCAATTTGTGATACAATTGCTCAAATTTTACAAGCCAAGTTCAAATTAATCGATGGTTGGATCTACCTTGACCATCTATCCATTGAGTGCAAGCAAATATTGTTACTTTCATGGATGGTCATTGCACCTTGTATGACATGGTGGTGGTAAACCCTCTACAAGTGGAGTCATTGGCACGGGCAAGCGGGAGCAGTAATGGCGATTGCCTCTAGGGGGAGGAGGACCACTACACTCCCTAGCTATCCTTGGATACCTTTGCCCCTCTAGCGATTGAGATTTTTGGGTGCCTACATCATCATTTTGACGGTCTCCTTAGGGATATGCAACATGGGGTTCTTTCCAAAGGAAAGTGGCAATGGCTGTCTCTTTAGCCATGCTCACTTCATACTACCGACAATGTGTATCAATCACTTTGTAACATGTTTAGGCTTTGGTTCTTCACCAACGAGCAGTGGCATTATGCACACCCAACACATCTAGGTTCTCCCTCCAAACTTACCAGACATATCATTGAAGGATCTCTACCACACAGTTCAATAGTAAACTACCCTCTCCTTAGTTTCTTAGGTGCTTGTTGTTGGTGTGCTTTTCTCCTCTGGTACCTTCAGGCCCTACTCCAATATGTCTTTCTTGGCCACTTGGCTTGTTGGGCCTTATGCTCCATTTTCCTTTCGCACTTGGTTGTGCTTTATACTGCTCTCCCCTTTCCTACTGGGTACTATTTATATATATTTTTTACATGCGGTATAAGGGAGATATACATAAAAATCAGAATACAAATGAGGATGATACTAATATCATGTGCATCTATTCAATACATTTAGACTTCATCATTTGAAGTGTTTGATTCACATCTTATGCATGATCTCTCTTATGGTAGGGGGTCAAGTGCAAACCCCATTGATCATACTAATGTCCTTTGGATCTAATCAATGCATTTAGACTTCATCATTTGAGCTATTTGATTCATACCTTATGCATGATCTCACTTGTATAAAGGGTTCAAGTGGAAACCCATTGACTCATTTTGCAGGGCAATATACTTTGATACCGTCGTTGAAATTAAAACATTTACCGAAATGTATTCCTTAATGAAGAGGATGAAATGTGATGGCTGCATTATGCTCTCTAGAAAATCACACACGAATTGAAAGTTATATTTATTAGTGATTCTGGTAATATTTTGGCAGTAGAATGGCCCAATAAAAGTATGGATTATCAAATTCAATACGAGTACCACCACGAAAGGCATATGTGCATGGATCACATGTGTAGAGAGTGTCTTCCAACCAAGAAGGGGTGTCTCCCGACCGGTTCCCTTTTAACATATTAGTTTTCCTTGCTGCCAAACTGTCCGCTTTTCGGTTACCCAATAAATGTGATTTAGCAAGTACTTGAATATCCTTAAAGAGGAGAATAAGTTGGTCCAAGTCGTATGAATCAATGTTGACATGCTATCTTGAAACTTTCTCCCCTTCAGAAGCCGAATCGCTCCGTGGCCCTCATAGTCAGGTTTCGTTGTCATAATTACAGCATGAAATAGAATACCAAGCACTGGGATTTCCATGAGGGGTGATCGAGACCACCGTCGGGGACGGGCTAGAGTGTGCAAATTAGCGTGATGAATCTAAGTTACTTTCTTACTTGTGGGCCAGGTTGCTCGGACGTCGGTATGAGCGTCTCCTTCTTAAGTTGGCAGCCGAGCTTTATCAAGTCAAACTTGGGTATCTACGAGGATCATACAAGTGACTAAGTGCAGTAAAAGCAGATACTTGCAAACCAATAATGCTAGTCGAACATTACAAAAAATTAAGCGCTCAGTACTAGCTCCATAATCCAACACAGTAGTAATTGTTGAATTCAAAATCCCTGAACAGACTTCTAGAAAACACCCATGGACACTAACCTGGCCAAGAGGTTGCAAAATCATTGCTCAAAGACTACCACATGAAGCTTCGTGGCGCAGATTACTTACTGAGAAGATCTTTTGATTACAATTCGTGACCTCATCTTTGGGGGGTATGCTATAGGTCGATTCAGCCACCGGAATTGATCATCAAAGAATGCACGATCAAACCATGGGCACCCAGTATAAATATAAACCTAGAAGCTTCATCTTCCGGTCTTTCAACTTCATCTACTCTCAACCTGGCTCCTGCTCAATTATTTTTGTCCGGGTTTGGCTATGTCAATAGCAGGGGAAGTCATATGAACCACCCTGTTACACAAACCAAAAAATAGATAAACTAAAAAGTCGTCACTCTGAAGAGGGAACCAACAAATCCACCCTGCAAACCCTGTGCGGTTCTATAATTCTGTTGGATCTTGGCGAACAGAGAATCACGATCCTCTAAATGGCAATATCCCTTTGCTCCTGTCTGCACTGATCGAGTATTAATGGCTGAGTCATCTGTAGGCTGTTGTAGTAGCATATCGTAGCCCGCAGTGCCAATTGGGTTATGAATGTGTATAAGGTAGTGTTACAGGCAGGTCAAAATTGTCATGACACTGCAACTGTACAAAGTTCCTGCATGACCGAACATATCAGCAAATAACTTGAGACCCAGGTCATAATGAGCGAACGACCGGAGCTAGCGCGAATATAGTGACCACGTCAAACACGCTTCGCATTGTCCATATGACCCAGACAGAGGAAAACAACAAACTAAGACCACAAAGTGGAACACAGAAACGTGTCTTTACTATTCAATTCAGCGTGGGTTCGATAGTCACTCAAACTATGGCATACCACAATTTGAAACTTGATGTAGATAACCTGACTTCCTCATAGGCATCCCAAAGCAAATACATCCCAACGACTATTCAAGCTCCACAAAAACCTGCCGAAACAAAAACAGGTTGAACTAGGTCAAACATGGCATTAGAGGGAATCTCATATGCAGTCTAGGGGGGGTAAGATTCAGCACAAATGTACGTTCAACAGAAAAAGAAAGCAGGTGTTATTTTCGAGGACTGCATGACAAGTTCATGTCCAGTCCTCTCTCAGCAAAAGTAGACGGAAAGCAAACCCACTATAACAGTATTTTGTTTTGAGAGTCTGTTCACTCTAGGCAAGCTTTTATCAACCACCCAACCTGCGCTACACAAACTTCTTCGCGTTCATGCCGCCAGCCAAGCCAAATTTAAATATATTCATCTTCGTGCATTCACCATATGTTTCAAGGATCAAACCACAGGACCACTCGTACATTAACACGAAGATGAGATCGCGATAAGGTTGCAAACCAGATTTGGATTCTTAAGACTGGCATAGTGGCATGAATAATGCCAGGAATGCTTTAAGTGTACCTCAGTGGGGGAAAGAGTGTCGTAGGATTTCCCATCCCTCACGTCGAACACCTTGATGCCAATTATGCGTTGCACTCCAATGGCCGTGGCTACCAAACTCTGTATAAACACCAACAAGCTGATTAGGCATGACATTTTGTCTTCGTGCCAAGAAGGAGCCCTATTGCAACTGCTAGATCTTAAAGAACGGTGCAATCTGTTCAAAGGGTTAAAACAAGATGGCAATCCTCTCCAGAAGGAACTTACCAAATTGACATCGGTCGAGGCAAAAGGTTCAAGTTGTGGTACAATCTGAAAAACAGTACGCGCAGCTTAAGACATCAGTCCCTCTAGACTACTTTTGACAAGAAAGGACGAAACAGAACAAACTACAGAGAACACTTAAGATAGAGACCCACCTGAGACAACAACGTGCTTTTAAAATCTCCAGTAACCACCAGGAGAATACTTACCAGTGTCCAGAGTCCGTTCACCACAATCGCTCTTGTTACACCCTGTGCATCATCCTGGGACATAGATATTTGAAGAGGGCCGACCCTATGATCGGTGCAGTTACTTACACTTACCCGCGCCTAAAGAGCAGTTTGCAGTGCAGGGAAGATTAATCAGTTCATGACGTGCGAAATTCTTATCTTACAGTGCAGCAATGCATTGGATCGTCTCAGAAAAGGATTCATCGTTTAAGTAGATAACTGGACGAGTAAAAACTGACCAGGAAAGGACGCTCGAGAATAATCCGCGATGGTAGCTCTGCAAACCCCAAACTTACTTCTTTGCGTGGAATAGGCTGCTGACAAAGATATCCAACATAAGAAAAGCTTAACAGTATGGCAAGAGAAGCTCGCAAGATGGCAAACTTGGAATGGACGCGATGGGAGCGGGGAGCGATGGGAGTGAATAGTGTCAACTGCTAACCTCCGTGTCCGATGAATAGTAACGTGGCTCTAATCATGCAAAAGACCCGGGGAGATTGAGAGACGGGCTAAAGTGAAAATAGGACTTCCTTTGGTAGCAACCCAAGACGGAAACTTCAATAGCTATGGATTCTAACAACCTGTATCAGGCACATAAGATATTTACAATGACCGCGAGATAAGAGGTAAATCCTGAAATCTTACATTGCCAAGAATCTGCTGAGTTTGTAACCGTCCAGGTTCACCTAGCGTTGTACGCCACAAAAGCTCAAGCTTTCCCAGCGCATTGGCAACCGGATCAAGCTTTCCCAGTGCATTGGGACCCGGGACCTTGGGAGTACCTGGTTCAGTTGGAGGTTGTGTTAACTGATAGAGGAAGTGTCGAGTACCTCCATTTGCTCTAACCAGCTTCACCTGATTGAAGAGGCCACTGCAAATGAGAGGCGACAGAAGAGCTGAGTGTTTGCTTTCCAGATCAGGAGCATCTTTGAAAGTGTTTGGTGATTATTTCATAGACCTATCGAACAGCGAACAGCAGAGAATACTGAGCTGAATGCACGTAATTCTACCAATTTCAAAGTACTATGTCATATGTATTCTTTTGAATGAATAGGATGTATCTGATGAGTTCCATATAAGCACTGACGCGTGCCGTAGTTGCAGGAAGTACCTCAGTAGTCCATCATGTTCGTCCTTGACTTCATTGTCAGGTTCTAGAACTTTGACCGAGAATGGCGCTGCTGGCTCAAAGTTTACATTATCTAAGAATAGATGAGAACGGGTATTGTTCTCAATGCAGGCCTCTAAATACGTAGTATCCTGCATAATCATAATTTGCCATTGTCAACGACGTGCCTAGGCAGAATTATCTGACTTCTGAAAGTCGACAAGGACTACGGTAGGCAGTGTAGGCTTGATGTACTTATTCTCACCTTTACCATTCGCACCTGCGTACAGACGGCAAGAAGTAGATTGTTAGAGGCGATGAGGAAAGGAATCACTCACAAGAGCAACAGGTACTAAGCTACAACGGAACCGTGAGTAGAGAGTGTACAAAGGAAGGAAGATTTTTGGACACACTCATGAAGTAGGTATATGAAAGTTATTAGCTATGCATTCATTCCAGACAGCGGATAACTAGGCACCTCCACGATAGGAACATACCTTGGTTCGCACAGAAAGAGGATTGGTTGCCATGAACTTGAAATATTGAGGGAGATACTTGCGTTCACCATCAGAATCGGTGTACACTGCAATACAGACGAGACTGAAGACCTTTGCTGTTATATACTTGTTATTTCCTCATCTGTATCGAGCTTCAAGGTAGGAAAAGCTTCTACACACGTCGTCGTTTAAGAGGAAAAAAAAACCTGGAAACGAGATCTGTGATACAGGAACATGGACATTAGCTGAGTTACAAGAAGTTTGGAAATGACAAGAGCTTATACTCACGTATGCGGTCCCAGCTCTTTGATGTCATGTTCAATAATGAAGTCATAACGGCCACCTGCTCGTATGTAATCTAGGGGAGACTTAGTGCTATCAGCAAGAATGAACTTCTGCCGCTCCGTCTGCAGCTCGGCCTGCACAACGCCTACATCTCAGCTAAACGGCAGAGATGGTGAACAATCTGATTCCCACTGTACTCAGAGGTAGCAACAATGGACTGCAGAGAATATTGTTAAATTCTGCTGCTGATGGAAGTTCATCCTCTAGTAATCTGCTCGACTTTCAAAGACTTCCTTTTGACTTCTTTCTTTCTTTCG
Organism: Lunularia cruciata; assembly: GCA_948567375.1. Taxonomy (NCBI): domain Eukaryota; kingdom Viridiplantae; phylum Streptophyta; class Marchantiopsida; order Lunulariales; family Lunulariaceae; genus Lunularia; species Lunularia cruciata. The sequence goes on along the minus strand of OX419757.1, from coordinate 13,805,688 downwards.
CCCAGAATGAACGTGCCCACTGCGAGGAAGACTTATTACAACCTTCCCAGACGTGAGGAACTTGCGATTGATGACAATCGTAATAAAATCAGTAAATTGTCTTCTTATGAGACATATGTCGGGGTTAAAGTACACTTTTTACCTTCACTCCAACATCTCTGACATCATGATTGGTATGATTTCCGACACTGATATAACTGCAGAATGTTTCCCCTAAATATATCGAGCTGCACAAGAACGAATAGATAGTGGGATTTCAATTGTAGTTTAAGCCACGGGTTTTCGGATGACAAAGCAGTGAATATGGAGGTAGAATCCGACCTACATTTAAGTAAACTTCATGTTTGAGATAAAGGAGAGCACAGCTCATTAGCGTCTTTGAGCTTACCCAAAGGTTTGAGGAAGAACTAGAATTCCCGAGAGACCTAACGCATCGATTGGCTCCTCCAACTCAGCACGTCTATAGAACGACGTCTTGTCTTTCGTCTCTTCAAGATCAGGAGTTTCCACAATCTTCTGGACGTCGTCCTCTCCACATATCAGATCCACTGCGTTTGCGAGATGAATCCTTATGACTTTTAGTTATCCTCAGCGGTCTGGCCAGATGTGGATTCAAAAAAAGTTAACGCAAACCATTTTGACTACGGAGAGAATTCCTTCTCCATCATCAGAACTCCTCATTAAGTCCTTTCCATTTTCCATTTGTCATATATACATTCCAAGAGAAAAGAGATCTAGATTCAAAAAGATTTCCTTTTACAGTACAACTGTACTATAAAAGGCTGAATGCTCCGTCGGTTCATAGAAGATGAGACAATTTTTGCAGCTGAGTGTATACTCATCGACTCTAACTTCGGGAAATTGGGCATCTTTGTACGATATATTGAAGTAGATTTTGCTTTCTCGCCTGAATCTTGCTGTCATTTAGATGACCAAAGTTTTATGACAGCAACACATTAACACCTCCACTTCAAACTTGAGAGTTTTACAAACGCCTGCTTCTACATCGTTTAACTCGTCAACGAGTGCAGCATTTGCATTGCAACTATAATCAGTAAACTCCCGTCGCAATTTATCTCTGACTATCTCAAACACTGGGATCAAGGCCAATTCAACGACTTGTTAATATACTGCTCAATTGGATTTTCAGTCCAGAAGACCCCCACAGCCTATAATTCCGGAAGAAAGCGACATATTCTAGAACCTCTCACCTGGATCCACACGCAGCCCGAGATCCACTTGTAATGCAGGCCTACACAGTCTCATGACTCGAAATGCCAAAGAATGGCCACCTCCTGGTGTCGAGCTCATTGTGGTAGGTTATCTGCCTCAGAAACGCAAATGCAAACACAAAATTGCAATGAAATACTCCTTTGAACCCCGCTCGACTTCTCGGATTGCCAGTACACACCCGAATTTTGTCAGCATCAAAGCTCGAGGTGAGATCGAGGAACTTCACAGAGACTTCAACGAGAAATCTATCATTTCTCAACTTTAGGGCTGCAAAATTCTCCTCTATGAATCAACCTCCCTCTCGATTAAAGAACTGTTGTGCTTATTGACATGTGGGGTTCACTCACCTCTGATTACCGGTAATTTTATGAGAGGACCAGTACGACTATTCCAACTCTTCTCCCAGTGACCACTGAGGCTAGTGCTCGGAGACGTCCCGGCAATCGTGCATTTGTCCCGGCAGGTACTGAAAATTTGGTCATCGAAGCGATACCTGTCGGCTAAAAACCTGGTATTGGGATATCCTTAAAAGCTCCAAACTATCCAGGAAACACCCCAAAGATCTCATGAAGCCGGTTTCTGCATTGCTTAACCGGGAATTATGCTGCGTGTCGGGAAATTTCCCGGCAATCGGAATTTTTTGAATGAGTCATATTTCAGTAGGACTTACAGAACTCGACAAACGATTACTATGGCAAATTTGGCTGATAAACAATTCAGAAGGGTTCAAATATAGATGGATCGCATGACATTGCAAAGCATCTTTTAATCCTCTCTCACTTTTAGTTTCGCTACTAATAACGAAAATAAATTAAACTCCTTCTACCACTATTTTGGATACTCTGCCTTGGTAGTGAAAGAAATAAACTATTTTTACTCCTTCCTGGATAAAATACTGCGTAATGCCTGAAGAGAACTGCTGCATAATATGACTCCTCTAACATGTATAAAACTATTTATAATTCGCCTGGAAGTAATCGAAAGGAGATTATGACCTATGATAATAATCCTGAGCATGAGGTAACCATTTTCTTTGCTCATAAAGTGAAATTTCTATAGAGTAAAAGCTTTGTAAGTAAATTAGGGCTAATAACTAATTAACATTGTTAAATATTACTAGCTTAATTCAAGCTTTCTCGTATCTATAATATGTTGATGAATCAGCTTTATCAGAATCGAACACCTTTATCTCTTACCTGTGGCACCCCAACAATTAATTGTGACTACGTATTGCTTTATAACCAAATACTAACAAAAACCCAAACGGCTTAAAGAAGCACATGTAATCTTATACCAATGCTAGTTTCTGGTATATTACTATTATCATGATGTAAGTTTTTCTCTTATTTTCTTAACATTTTTGGACAACAATCAAAACACTATCAACTGTGCATATTTTTTTTGTTTTGATGAACACATCTTCTCTAGGTCTCACATACATCTTGTCTCTTTCCATCATGTTTCTTAAGCCAGATGGCTCTATTTACGTTTATTCTCCTTTTTAAGAGACTTTGATAACACGTCTTGCTTGCTTGTTCAAGTTTCCATTTCCTTTTTCTATCTTTGTCAAGGAAATTTATTAAATAAAATCTATCTATCTAGTGTCCAGGTTCATTCCTAAAGCCTAATCTGTAATTAATTTTCTAAGTCAATTAAGATATTATTTTGTTCATTCTGCACTTTGGATGGTAGACGAACCTTGTAGATCTGGTTTTTTATTCTCATAGTGATCAACACATGAGCCTTTAGGCACCTTTTCTCTCGTTTATAATTCAGATTTTATATGAAGTCTATTTTAGCTCTACGATAACAAGATTACAAAATACCGTGTTCTACTTTTCTAACTTTGTCTTGATTTATGACCAAACAATTATCCACAAAGTGGTTAGGGACCACAAAACATCTTCTTCCCACAGACAAGGTTGGTTGTTACATTATAAAGAAGTTCTATCGATCATTACGTTGTTCCATCCAATCAGGAAAAGTCCCATCAGAACATGTCTTCATCCCTTTTCTGATCACGTACAAGAATTCACCTAAACTTTTGTACTATCTCTGGTAGATATCTGATGTTGCCAGCTTTAGCAAAAGAGATCACATGTGTATATCAACATAATCAATACGGTTAATGAAGACTATCTCTAAAGACTACTCACTCGCTTTGCTGGCTAATTCCACACATGTAAGGACTCCAGTTCCAAGATATTCCTTTACAGATTTGTCTCTGACTTCTTTATTCTCCCTCGAATATTCCCAAACAGTTAAATTATCACTATTACTCCTTGATTAAAACAGAATTAGTGATGACAAAGTTGTTGGATCATATTGTTTATTGGTCCCGTTATATTATTTTCAGTCCTCGTAATCCTTTGTCATCATTAGTTTATCTTCCCAAAGCCTTCTCAACGAGAAACGGCGACTCGCGTAGGTATCTCGATATCCATCAATGCCTAGGTGGTCTGGTAACTTTTGAGTAACTCTGATTCAGACCCTGGTTAATTTGCACTGCCTAGGAGTGGCCAGGAAGTTGTTGTACGGGAAGGAGGATTTTAAGCTGTGCGCTAATTTTAAGAGTAGTCGTGAAGTTTTCACTAAGACTTCAACTCTCCATCCTACGTTCTTATATTGTATAGCTGGAATGTATAGACAAATTTCTGTATTTTTTATATTGTTATATGAACTTGTTGGTGCTGAGACTTTTTTATGTTTAAAATTATTTTCTATCTAATTTTTAATAGATATAAAATAAAATTTTAATTATATTTTTAGTAAAATTAGTTACTTAGAACTTTAAACAATAGATTGGCCATTATTTTTTTAATTAAATTATAAGTGTATCATACAAATTAAGACTACATGACCGATGAAATGATTTTCAAGAAACACATATGAACAGATCTTTAAAAGGACATGTTTAATAGAGATTTCATTATTCGTAGTGAGATATACTTCTCCTATAAGATAGATATCTATAAGGTCTTTATAAAGGATACATCAATAAATATCATTAATAACGAGAATATCTCTAGAACGTCTGTTGCCACCTATTGGACATAATTCTCAAAAAAAATTCCAAATTGATTGATAATATGATATATTCTCAAATTTATTTTTATTATTTTTATTTTATACTAAAATATTAAATAAAGTTTCTTGATCGTTCTATATTCTATATATTTCCTTTTCTACTTTATATAATGAATCTTTTGGAGATCTTTTAAACAATGATATACATTGTAACCAGGTCTTGAATTAATTTCAAACCTAATTTAGAACTACTTTTTATATTGCTCTTCTTGGTGTATTTGATGCTTACATTATTGAAGATTTATACTTATACTGACATTTCTCATATAGACTCTATTGTGCTTAGCCCCAAGTTACCTTTTTTGTCTCTCTCTTGTAAGGCTTGAAGGGGTCTTCCCATCCTTCATTTTTCTTAGACGGTGTCTGTTTTTTTTTCTTATGGACAAATTTCCATGGATTTTCATAATTTTGACAAAATTTCTTCATAAGATATTATACTAAATTTAATACATTTTTCATATTATATTTTTGGACTGTAATAAATCATATTTTAATATTATTTAATATTTCAAGTACAGATTATATTACAAAATAAAATTATTACTCTTATGAAAATACACTTTTATTCAATTTCATATTATTTCATAAGTGCATAGAATTTTTTAATATTAAAGCTATTTTTTTGTGTAAATATTTTGTTTACGGATTCAAAATTATGCAAATAGTTGATCAAATTAACAACATACAACTGATTTAGCAAGGACAAACCTCATTTTCTAATTTATGTTTATAAATTAGTTCAAATTAATTATAAATTAGTATTCGAATCATTTACCATTATGTATAGATGATTTCTATATTTAAAACTTCTAGACCCATGGGTATCGAATTTGCTCTACCCTTCTGTCCTATAGCCTTGTACGGCCTTGATGGGTCTTCCCCTCCTTCCTGTTTTCTACGCAGTCGCCCTTTTTACTCCTTCCTATAAATAACTTTCCGATTTTTTGAATTATTTGAGGTAACTTTTCGTACTATTAGAAAGTTAGTTACAAAAAGCTTATTAATAGGATGATCTTGAATTGAGTATCCTGGAAGCCGCCGGCCATGCCCGAATATGTATCGCCACCTAGCAATGAGCAAATCTTCCTTGGATATGGAGGTTTCGTGTAGCTCAGAGAGGGACTTGTACTTCTATTGAAGAAATGAAAGGCGACCGCGTAAGAAAAACGAAGGATGGGAAGACCCCATCGAGCCGTACAAGGGAGAGAAATTTTCTTTTAACATGGAGCTAAACTCCAATCAAGTCTATATGAGAAATCTGCCCTATCGCATTTGTACTTCTATTAGATTTGATATTATTTCTTGAGTTAAGAAATTGTATATATTAATGATTCGAAATAATTAATTATGCAATTAATTAATTAAAAACATTGGAAAGCACATGTGAGATAATTAACTGTTGTAATGTGTTTTTGTGGCAAGGTTAAGATATATTATTAAGAGAATTATATTTACACTACCTTTTCGGATATTTGCACCCCTGCTCCGTCCAGACCAAAACAATCGATCTCTAATGCTCGAAATGTAGGAGGAACGGAGGTGCAAATATCCAAAATAGAAGTGCAAATTTAATTTCTCTATAATTATCAGAGTATGATATCAATTTTAAAACAAGTTATTTTGAAGTTTTATTGGAACAAACCCCCTCTATAACGATTCTTCTTCTCAGTAATTAAGATGGGATAAACAAGCATTTAGTGCCTCGGGTTCATTAGTGTTGAATTATATTTCCCCATTTGTGATGAAGAAAATAAAAATAAAAAAGTCTTTTGAAAAGTTAAATGTTCTAAAATGACATCTATAGAAAGGTGTAAAGTCTCAATTTCTGTTAATTTTACCCAACACTTTAATCTGTATCTTATCCCAGCTAAAAGTCAATCAGACTATCTCTTGGAGTATACGATTAATTTTTAAAATTTTTGTTCCTTACAGATAATATTAGTGATTTAAAGTTAAAATATTTTTGAAAATTATAAAATAATTTGAAAGAGTAAACTTTCTTTATCAATTTCACGTTAGTCTTTATCAGGTGTTTTAAAATCCCTTAAACTTAGAACTACCATAAAGAAATGTAAAAGCTTCATAGAGTTTGAGAGATCTAAAGAATATGTTTAAAACATACGGATGGTACTTCAGGACATCCTAAGTACACTACTGCCACGTAAACCACGAAAATCCATTGTAGTTACTGAAGGCTGATGAAAAAAGGTCTTTTGGATCTGTCTAGAAATTCAACTTATTTTGAATAAACTTGGACGTCTTCCCACTGCAATTGAAGATAACAATTACTGAATATGGAGAGTTATCGCGGTTTTCATCGGGGCCTTCAGGTGAGGAACCTGTTCGGAGTACGGACGGAGGAGACAAAACGGCCGGGAAAGTCAGTGATATCGACGGGATGGGGTGCTGCCTCCCGGCGGCGACCGTCTGTCAGGCCTGTAGGAGTTTCAGCATTAGAAAATAACACTTACCCCAAGATTTTCTTTTACCAGTACGAGAATTCTATTGTTCTACTCTCTCTCTCTCTCTCCTCTCTCGTCCTAATCTTCCTCTCCTCTCGTGTCTCTCTCGACCTTAGAGAGTCTATTCTCACTTCCCTTCCTTACCTTTTCTTCTTGTCTTCCATCCCTCTCTACACACTTCTTTCTTCTTCGCCTCGTCTTTGCATTGTTCCCACGGGGAGCTTCAGTGGCAATTTGTTGTGTTGCCCAGCCAGGCTGATCCACGGGGTTATCAGAAGAAGAGGAGCTTGTGGTTATTCGGAATTATCATTTCCCGCTATCTGAGGACAGCATCCACTTCTACTTTTGAGGCTTGGAGCTCGGTTCTGCTACTTAGCGTGCGATTTTTTCGTCGGACTGAGGTCAACCCTTTCGTCCCGTGCTTTGATCAATCCGTCCTACTTCTGCTGTGTGTCCACCTCTTGGTTGTCCCACTTTGGTGTGATACGTTTTTCCGCGGTGCTTTGCAAGCCTGTAGATCGGTCTGGTAGTACCGTCTCCAGTCGGTGGCTCCGTAATTCGCATCGTGCATTTCGTCACGGTGTCAAGAAGCATCGCGGCGGGCGGTACATTGTTGGAGGTACGTATGTTTAATCTGGTCATCGCCACTTACAATGGTTTGAAGAGCACAGTTCTTCGTCGAAATTTCTCGCCGTGCTTCGTGGTTTTGACAATTTTCCAAGCAAATTTGCCCATCGCCCTGGATGGTCTGCCTTTGATTGTCTTCAGTTGCTTGGTTTCCTGTAAATGCTCCGCAGTGGTGTCTAATGTGTTTGATATGCTTCCTTTCTTCACAGATGTCATGTTTTCCCTTACTTGCTTCGTGAATCGTACCCCTTCTGATGCATGTTCGTTCGCGTTGAACTTTATGCTGTTTGGTCGTCCAACGCACATGTATTACTTCTTCGGCTCGGTGTTGTTAGGGTCATGCGATCTTGTTCCTAATCATTTGCTGCTTGGCATCTATGAGAGTTTCCCCATCGCGAGGGTTTGGCCCAGATAAGATATTCGGTTTGGAACGGTGTTTTATGGAATTGGTTTGAAGACAAGTTTAGGGCATCAGGTACGCTGTGCTTGCATGTGCACATTGTCAACAACTGGCCCCTGTTAAACCTTGTTGCTCCACACTCGACGCACATTCTGGTTTTCGTAGCACTGGCAATTTTGTTTTCTCCCGTTTATACCTAGAGCTGGTTTTGCTAGCCGGTCTCTGCTGTCGCGGATGAAGTTGTCAAGTTTCCAGCTTGATGGCTTCATATCTATCAGTCTTTACGCTGAAGAATTGCTACCATGTTAACCCTATGCAAATGATTTAAGAGATCCTTTGGTAACCGTGGGATCCTTACGAGGTTGCCAATCAATTAGTTGAGCTGTTTTGCTGTAACAGTTTGAAGGGGAAACTTCTCAGCCACAGCGTGATACCTTGGTTTCTGAGATCTCTCACTGGCGGTTCTGCAGATGACACCAAGCATGGACCCTCCTTCCTGTCCCCGATATATATTGGAGCCATAGTATCAATACACTCTCTTTCTATCTCTCTCCTGACCTGGAACGGACCTACATTATCTTGTGATGAACTCTGCAGAGTCACTTCGTAGAGTGCTGCAAAAAGTCATGATCTTCTTATTATCACCGGGTAATCCGTCAATCTCCAACTGATCTTGATGCTCTCCAACTAATCTTTAAAGCTCTCTAGTGATTATCAGGAGTCTGTCTTTTAGTAAACAAGGATAAGTATTATCGCTAGGGTAGTCGATCAATCCCACCGGATCTTGAAAGCTCTCCAGTGATTATCAGGATTCTGTTTCGGAGTAAACAATGGAAAGTATTTGCGCGACTTGCAAACCGTTGTTTCTTTTTTTGCCGAGACGAGGTCCACTTTGGACCTCCAACTCCTTCTGGCTTGGATTCCTCGAGCTTCTCTTCTGGCTCTAATCTTTGCAATTTCAGCTTGTAGTATTTTATGTATTCCTGTCCTACCGTCGACTTCTCAGTCTATTGGTTCATGGGGCACGGGTCGAAGTCTATTTTCGTCGATACAACTGGTTCTTTGTTTCTATGTTGTCTTTGTTCAGAATCAGGATCATAGAACTTCGTAGTATCTTATGGTCCCTCTATGTGCTCACAAGCACTTCTTGTGTGATCTAGCATAGTTGTGCCCTGGCAATTTCAGCTTGTATCTCTTATGTATTTCTGTCCTACCTTCGTCTTCTCGGTCTATTGGTTCATGGGGCACTGGTTGAAGTCTAGATTTGTCGATATCACTGGTGCCTTCATCCGGACTCAGCGATCACATGATTTCATAGTATCTTGTAGACTTTCTTTGTGCCCAAAAGCACTTCTCATCTGATCTAGCCTAGTTGAGTCCTTCATCTTCTCGGCCTAATGGTCCATGGGGCACAGGTCGAAGTCTAGGTTTATCGATACCACTGGATCCCCCTATGTGGCCTTTGTCCGGAATCAGGAACACATGATTCCATAGCACCTTATAGACCTTCTTTGTGCCCATAAGTTCATGTCATCTGATCCAGCTTAGTTGTGTACGGTAGATACCACTGGTTCCTTCTATGGTGTCTCTGTCCGGAATCAGGATCACACGATTTCGTAAAATCTTAACAGACCTTTTCTGTGCTCATAATCACTTCTCATCTGATCCAGTCTAGTTGTGTCCCACTGTGAATGCCAAATGTTAACAAGTGAACGGCAAGTGTATATAACCTCGAGGACTCCATCCTCCACCTTCGAGGTCAAGCTAGCGCTCGAGCAGTTAGGATTGTGCAATTATCTCTATTATACTTACTATCTCTCCAGACATTCGTAAAGATTCATTTCATTCTCTCGAACACTTAGGTACCGTGGATTTGAATGTGGCTTCTCCGCACCCCTAACGAAACAGGTAATTTTTAGGTCTTGGTTAGAGTCTATCGACTCTTCTGAGTTGCAAGCTCAATGATCTTCAGTGAGGGTAACCTCCTCTATTTATCCTCCTGTCGAACAGTTGGTAGAAGCACCTTCCTAATAATTGATGCAATAATACATAATTATCCTATCACAATCGAGATTGCTTATTAGGCCGCATCATCATCCCTTCTTGCCATCTCAGACTCACCATCCGCCAGGACCCTATGAGGTCGAATCTTCTTCCTCTTCGACAATACTCTGGTACTTCGACGCTTCCCTTACCTGTTTGCGACTAACACTTCGACATTCTTTTGTTGTATGGAAATAGAATACCCATGGCCGCAGCTACTTAGCCATGATCTGTAATGTCTGGGAGAAGCGCATCATACATGGGGTCGCGGTTGGAACCAAACGTGCTTTAGTATATGGTGTTATATACCCGTTGCTCACTTCCATGACCGGGAGGGTTTTCCATGTTGCTTAGCAAAATGGGTCCTGAGCAAACGTTTGTTTCCCTGTCAAACTTCTCCTTAAGCACTTTTCTGTGCGGTGTTCTTGTTTTACCTGTAAGGCCTTCTTAGTTTGTGCACGTGTTGCACACGTATACATATTGAGTGCTGCTTGCTTTCCGAGTGTTGCAGGGAGTATCAAAAAAGTGTCCTTGGACACTCTTAGTGTGTGGTTCCTACAGTACCCCAGCGTGTTGCTTCCTAGTGACTGGCACATATAGAAAGGGAGACGCTAAAATTTCCTGTACACGTTTTGTAGATCCTAACTTTCTTTGGTGATTTGTTAGAGGACTCCTGCTGTTTCTGAGCATGTCGCTATAATTGTTCATCCATCAGCTCTTGTCACCATTCCGTTTATGGCTAGGAAGGTTGAATACTAGCACGAGCTTTCAGATGCCGGTAGAGAAGTATGACATTGTAACAATTTATCTTTACTGACGGAATATGCCTTTGTACAAGCAGTCTATTTCGCTACTGTAGCCTTGTCTCTTTTCTTGGACCTTGGGACACAGTCTCACAAAGCAGCGTATGATTCCGTCACTTGTTTGACAGGACGGCCTTTGGGCTCATCATGATTAAACTATTAAGTGTGAAACAAAAGCAAAGAGAAGCTGCTGAAAGTGCGAATGGACGAGCGCCTGTTAAAAAGCAGAGTCCAGGCGAATTGCGTGTGCAGAAAGGTCTGTGGTCAGTTTCCGTCATGCTTTATCTGCGAGGCATGTGCGACCTGTGGGAATGTTAGTTTTACTTCTCTCTTTTGTAGAGCTCAGGAAATACTGTATATGCTTTATCTGCGAGGCATGTGCGACCTGTGGGAATGTTAGTTTTACTTCTCTCTTTTGTAGAGCTCAGGAAATACTGTATATGCGCAGACATAAGCGAGCTGAATTTGGCAAAGACCACATCCATATCGTTCCCAAATGGGAAAGATAATCTTCTTAATTTTGAGATCACAATCCGTCCAGACGAAGGCTATTATCAGTAAGTGCCGCACATATTATGGTTTCTTAAAGGCAACATGTGTGACTCTGAGTTTTCACTCTGTTTGCTGCGAATGATCTGAAGGGTCATGATAAGGGCAACAGGTTCTAGCCAAGCAGATTTCTTCATGACAAGTGCGCAATCTCATGAGTCTTGCCCTTCTGACAAGTTTCTATTTTGTCTCTATTACAGAGGTGGCACCTTTGTTTTCACCTTTCAAATCTCACAGGTCTACCCACACGAGGCACCGAAAGTCAAGTGCAAGACTAAGGTAAGAAGAGCCGGAGTGGTGAATTCTTAGCAGGATGTCTTTAACGAAAGGACCAGCAAAGTTTGTGCTGCTTTGACCGTTTGGTAATGAAGTATCTATTTGCTTCCTTTTCGGTTGTTTGCCCCGACATCATTTTCCTGTATTAGACTGTATACTTCCAGAGTATTTGGTTGGTCAATCTTCGAATTTGCGTGCAATTAGGAACAGATTATAATCTCTTTCTGCTTGTGTGCTCTTTTCACGAAGATAAGTTATGCGATTTTAGCTGAATCCTACGGAGAGATCTTTTGGACCTGAGTTCTTGACTGAATAGACCGTTTGATTTCTCTTTAGTGAGACATATTGTCTTATAAATGCAACCCGTATAGGCCTGCACAGCCTCGAGGATGTGTTTGAAGACAATCTCAGGAGATCCATTGGACCATCGGAGCCTGACCAAGAGATCCTTCTTACTAGGTAGTGGGTCAAAGTAGTTTTGTTCACTCTCAAAACATTCGGCCGGTCGGGTTGCAGGTTTATCACCCGAATATAGATTTGGAAGGCAATGTCTGCCTGAACATTCTTCGAGAAGACTGGAATCCAGTTCTAAGTGTGAATTCGATCATCTACGGGCTGCAATATCTTTTCTTGGTATGTATCCCATCTTTCTAGTAACAAATGCCTAAATTTGCATATTTGTTTAATGCGTATTGCTCAGATCTGCATGTCTGAGTTTGCATCAGTTGTGTCCTACGTGGGTGTGGATCCCCCGTTCTGCGAGGAGCTGTTTGTACTCATATATCTGGTTACTTCGGCACTGCGTGAGGCACTGATGAAGTCGCAGGTGTTTTCGTGGAGGTTTACTATGGCCGCCTTCTGCTTCCCTTAGCTGTTTAGCATCACAGGACTCCAGCGTCCATAGCGCTGGTTGTGATATTATTTATATCCTGTCCTATTCCGTTTCGCTCTCGTTCCCCTTTTACACTTCGACCCATTTCTGTAGCCACATCCTCTGAGACCTCTTGTTTTGTTCCACTCCTCCATTCCTCAACTAATTCCCTCCATAGTATTTTCCCTTCCTTCGCTCTTTGATTGCTTCCTGCTTCGCCCTCTCGTGCCTACAGTGTTCCTACCCGACTCCAGCCCACGTTCTTTAAATTTGTTCACGCATGGCTTACTGGCGGGTTCTTCATCGGAGTTCATGCACTGCTTACTGGTGGCCTCTTACATCACGTTTCCTATTCCTCGCTAGCGTTTGCATAGATGCTCTCGATTTAATGTTTTTTACTAGTCTGTTGGCCATCAGTTATTCTCAATTTGTTTCAATTATGCTTTTGCTGCAGGTTACATTCGATGCATTCTACCTTAGTGCTTTAACACTACTCTAGCATTGTGATTCATGTACATGTTGCTTATCGATCATTTGCACTTCATGAGTTCTGGATAACCCGTTCCCAGAACGGCTTCTGTTCTCGTATACCAATATATCTGGTTACTTCTATTTGATCCCTCTCGCGTTCTCCAAGCGGCTTCTACACACCATCACTTATGAATCTGTTTGATCTATATGTATCGTCAAAATGATTAGTTAGGAGGTCTATCTGATATTCCTTTTACACTGTCCCGCTCTTTTCAACCACCTTAAGTTCAAAGGCATTTTCGTCTTTGATGCAGGACCCCAATCCTGATGATCCTCTCAACCATGAGGCAGCTGAAGTTCTGAGGGACAACCCTAGGCAATTTGAGAACAATGTAAGAAGATCAATGGCAGGAGGCTATGTTGGAGGTAATCATTTTCCAAGATGTATCTGATAACTTACACTACTTAGGATAGTCACAGGAATTTGTGTCTTGTTACATTTGATTCTCTTGTATCTTCGATGCGTCAGTAATGCTCTTGTAAGATTGGGGTTAGGTTTTAATCTGTCCTATACCCAATCAACTCGCATTGTAAGACATAATCTCTGTAAAGAAACTGGTGTCTTGCCTAATGGCATATCCATTTAGGTGTACGTGTTTTCATTATCTTCAACATGTTTTGATTGATATCTTCATAAATTTGACCGACAGTTCTGCCTGTCTTCATTTGTAGCAACTTGGTTCTCTTGTTGATTCTAGAGTAGTTGAATTGATTTTAGGTATCCACGTAGATGTGTGATGCTGGTGATGATTTCTCGGGTTGTAGTAGTCGTTCAGTGTGTTCAATCTATTACGAGTGGGGTGGAGTCATATATTTACCACTGTTAAATCCCTAGGAATCGAGTCGTACGACAAGGTCGTTACAGCGGCTTATCTCCTATTAATATCCACAAATAGAAATTTTGGCTTCAAGAATGTTTTATAGTCCACTTGTATCTGTCTAGTGTAGTAAAGCTGATCATAGGAGTTATGTGGTCAACTCAGTCTCTTTGTTAGTTTACAAACGTCAGGTTTGGTCACAAGAAATGATATTGCTGTTTGTGTCATCGCTCATGTCAGTCGTCTATTTCTTCCCGCAGTCAGTCGGGAAGTGGCACTTGTAACTAATTCCTTTGGGAAATGATACTCGGTGGTAAGGTCGTCACTCTTGACTTTAGGAGTACTTGCGAATCTGCTTGGCACCGTAGATCATGGGCTGCTTACCAGCTCATTTCTGAACGATAGGGAGAGAGTGAACAGTGACAATATCTATACTCTCCCTTTCCATTCGGAGCTGAGTGCAGACTTGGAGTGTATTTGTTTGTTGTGTACAAAGCTCTGTCGTTCGCGGAGTATTTTTATATCGTTCCGTGAACAGGCAGCTTCGTCCGCTAGTAAACTTATAAAGGACGTATTTGACAGTTTCGTACTTCGTTCATCCCAATGTCATGTCTGAGTTGTAACTTCGCTTACAGATACAGTTGTCTAAATAAGCTTTCTCTCTTGAAGCGCTTATATATAGCGATATCCGGTACATTACGGTCAGTTTTACCTTGAAACATGCTCGAGTTGTTTCCAGGTTCAAGGGTATATTCCAGGTCAGAGGTGGCGATCCCTTTAGGTTTTGACTGTACTGACAAACTTTAATAACTATTGTTAGTTCTCTCTTTCTTAGCAGTTATCTTGAGGAGAACGCTCTTGTTCCGTCTTTACAATCGAAACAGCTAGGCTGATATTAATCAGTTCTAGCGGAGTTATATTTGAAAGCACTAAGGCATGGATCATGTTACAATTTCCGTTGCAGTCTACGGGAACTCTGTAAGAAAGTTGCATTTCCCCATGGTCAAGTAACGTGGGGCTTGCCTTTCTAGACGTAGGCCTCATAAGTCTTTCAGGTTTAGTTTACTTTCAGATACTGATATTTTTGAGAAGCGCGCATACCTTCTTCGCTTCGATGTCTTCTTCAGCATACAGCAGCGAACGAAAAGAGAATGGGGTAGAAACTAACGAGTAAACAGCGAACTAGAAGAGTTGGGGGGAGAAACCAGCAAGCAACCGATAACGAGAGAAGAGTAGTGGATACAAACCCAACATCAAGCAAGCAACAGCTAACGAGAAGAGTAGTGGTTAGAGTTTACGCCATGCGCTTATTCAAGTGTATCGTAGCCTTAAGTCATTGCACTCATTTCACTGCCATAATCGTACTGGATATGACGAGAAGCAAGAACCGGGAGAGAACTCTTCCTGGTTTTACATGCTACTGCAGCAGGTTATTCAACCTCGCGGGCCACAGTACAATTGTATGGTACTGACATCAGAACTGGTTTTGTTTAGAATAGGACGTCACAAACATTGACGTTTCCTCAAACTTGTCTGTAGTCTGAAGAGAACTGCTGGTTAAGCCAGTTTAGGTCTCTGCCCTCGCGTAGTGGGAAGTTGGGTGTATAATCTTGGGAGTAGGGGTCCTTTTGAGAACTTGTACTTGTCATTCACTTGTCAGCTTGCATACCCGCGCCCAGCATTCTGAGGAACACAGCATTCTCTTTCCATTTAGCTTGGAATTCGAGGCCTGGTATAGCAGATTACACGTACCATTATGTCCACGTTTCCAAACAAGGGCCTCCCTAACCTCCTTACTTTCGAAACTATAAGGGCGATAGATACCTCTGTGCAACAAACATGTCCTGCCATCTCTCACCTTTAGTTGTTAATACTGGAGTATTTCGCGGGACCTTCATCATTACAGCTTAATTCGAAGCTATGCGCATCTTACTTGGCATATTGGAGAATTGTTTAATCTTGCGGGTTATTCCCGAGTCTTCACATCTTCATAACCAGAAGACTTATCTCAACATTTTGATAACGAAAACTGCATGAATGTTTATGTCATGAAGTATGATGTGTCCCTTTTATTATCCCCAGGTCGAAATTTTGTATTTTTCCTTGCTTGGATCTTTACAGGCCAGGCATTATGATATTTTGTGATGTGGGTTCGGTCAATTTAGCACCCTCTCATGGACTTTCAAAACTATTCTCTAGCGCGAGGGTACTTCGTAGGCTTGCAGGCGGAACTTTTGATGCTTATGAGAACTAGCGCATTGGTTTTTACATATCAACGGTTGCCTAAGCTTTCTGTGGGGGAGACTTTGTGGCAGCTGCAATATATATTTACCAGTTGCCCAAAGCTTGCTGATGAAGAGACCTTGTTCGGAGCGAAAAACGAATTGGTCCCCACAAGGGCTGAAAATTTCACCAACAAATGAAATGAGAGACGATATTTATTAGACACACTGCCCCCACGATAGCTATGGAGAAAAGTTTGGTCATGGATTTGTTGAATGAAATGGCATCTTGGAACTTGTATGACTCGTTCGGACTTCTAGTTATGGCAGTAGAGTCGATTGGTTGACTTACCAGCAACGAAGTAAGTAAATTGTTATGTAGAGAAGTTTAACATATTATTCCAAATTTACTGTAGTGCCAGAATAGTGTTTTGAATTAGAGTCCCACCAATCGTGATTTCCCTTATGTATAATGACTCATGAAATGCCAAGTTCCCTCTTCAACGGATTATGGTATCTCGGACATATTAGCGCGATTTGGAACAACAGAAAAATACTACGTGTATATAATGTGACATACACTTACGACACGGAAGTGGGGATTGAATGCACCTGCGTAGGATAACAAGAATTATCGGGTAAATAGGTTAAGATAAGATAGATTGAAGACAAGATGTCAACAACCTAGGGTAAATTATTGTCTTTAAGCGAGTAGTAAGTGGCACATGCTTGATGGATTCTTCGTTCTACGAGCACAGCTTCTGATCTCACTTCATTCACACATTCTAGTGTATACAAGTATGTCACTTCACATGTACATTTCACACATACTTTTCCAGTTAACCTTCAAGTTTGCCCAGCCCTCAGAACTGAAAACTAGTTTGTCCGGGGACAGATATCTCGAGTTTACCCCCTGCGCACCTCCAATTCTCCCCTATTGGAGGTACGGCATCAATTGAGGGTCTGTATAAGGCCTCCAGTTAGTCCAGGAAGAAGAAGCGTTTACGAAGAGGAAGGTAGGAGGATGACCCTTGGCTGAACCATCGTCAACCTTCGCCTTCACCTTCTCTGAACCTAAGCCGATCTGAGGCATGCTGGTTGCTCTTGGAGTTGGTCACCCTACCTAGCATTACTCCCCTCTTCATCCATAGTAGTGACGGAGAAACTGCTCCGATATTCTGCCACCTCCCACAAAATCTCATTTCGTCTCTGCGGCTCGTCGAATCAGACTATTGCAGACTGTGAGCTAACCAACACATTACCTTCTGCACTAGGACCCACACGGGATAATTGCGTTACATTGGACCAAGAGGTCCATCAACGCCAATGTGTGAACTTACTCATAGAATTTCTCCTCCAGTATCTCTCAGAAATGACCGAAATAACCTTCGCAGCTCAAATTGTGATTGATATTCTGCATTTACAAACTCGGAATGAGGGGCCCGTGAATTGAGCAGAAATTTAGATCTTTACTTAGATACTCATGGCACTTTCTTGAGCCTCAGGTTCCTCCCATTTTAAATCCCACTTCAAACCCTTAAGTATCCTAGCAACTTCATCTTTGTATGTCAAAACAAAATCATATCGTTGAGTTCTTACTCGAAGCATGTATATATGTATACATATATACATATACATATATGTATATATGTATACACTCAATCACCAGAAACTTACCACGCATACAGAGCTATTGGACTGCAACCCGATTTCTGGACACGAATGACCAGTGATGAAGCAAGTCATACTGTGACCAGTGGGGACCCACCTTCATGTATATATGTATACATGAAGCAGCATGTATATATGTATACACTCAATCACCAGAAACTTACCACGCATACAGAGCTATTGGACTGCAACCCGATTTCTGGACACGAATGACCAGTGATGAAGGAAGTCATACTGTGCCCAGTGGGGACCCACCTTCCGTGTTCCGTGCAGACTTACTATGAAAGTCTTGCTACTTCCTTTGGTGTGAAGTGTTGATGGATTCCTGTTGACATCGAACAGGCGGGGGTAAATCCCAGTAATCATGCACAGCTTCATGGGAATTTAGGAAGCTTAGGACGATTTATATTTACATCTAGTCGCATTCTGAAATGAATGAGTGATAGCATTAGTATATTGACTAATCAATATAGACAATTATTTTACACTAATCTCGCTTGGAAGTACAAACTAACATGAGACCTTGCTCGCCACTAGGTATGCAGGATGATAACGAGTAATTTACTACTTATCCTTCGTCAAGTCGTACTTGGGTAGTGAACCGTGATCTAAGGAACGCTTCCATATTTGTATTCTCAATGTATAGAGGACAATGTGTAGTAGGACATATACGAGAGTCTCATGCGACTCACTTGCCGTACTAAGAACTCAGTACAGGTTTAATTGCAGCTTCGAATGGATAAATTCTCGGGACGATTTTGGTAGCTATTCTCGGCAAGTAACAGCCCAGTCAATTCTCAAAGATGAGATTATTTCGATTCATCATTCGTCTCAAAATTTACTTTTGGCCTGAGCAAGGTGGCCAACAACAAATTGGTTGGTTATTGACATGCAGTACAGATTTCGACAGTTCTTTCCGATATTACTAACCAGAGCCTGCTAGTCTATGAAATTGCAGTATCAATAATAAAGAAGAAGGCGACCGCAGAGGAAAAACGAAGGATGGGAAGAATTGATTGCTGTATCAATAACAAAGTGGGATACAGCAAGTTGGTCTTTCAACACTTCGATTGGCACCGATCGCGCTCTGGCAATCTCCTCTTTGTGATCAGAAGAGTGGTGAGACGTACACAGTCAGCCCCGATCAGTTTAGAGCTCAAGCGAAAATAACTGATCTGGGATTCGGCGATAACCTGGCTCGATCTCACTTGCCTATTATTGCCACCAGTTTGGTAGCGATCTCTTCCCGAGACAGTCCATGCTCGATAAGTGCAAGTTGGACACTGTCGTGCAGCTCTTGATAATGGAATCGGTTTGACCGGAAAACGATGTACACGAGTAATTACAATTAATTACGTTCTTCATAGCTACGATTTCTTTGTAAGTAGAATTATTAAAGCTTCCCCAAAGTAAACATAAATTTGTATTATTTAGAAAAACTAGAATACTGTATTATAGTTTATTAAGAATATGTCATATATCTGAATTTTGGTGAATAGTTACACTTTGAAATTTCTGGATAACTGCAAAATTTCCCATATTGCAATCTTGAGGCATTGTGCACTTATCAAGAGTGACTGGACTGTAGTGTACTTTGTGAGAGCCACGCAGTAAACAACAATAGTCAAGACGTTGGCTCTTGCATAACTCATCAACACCAATTACTGAACAATCGGTGCCTTACACCAAATTAAGTACGTATCGGCTTGTGAATGTTCGCCTTGGCTTCTTTCATCTTCAGGTGTCTGAGTAAAAGGCGACCGCGTAGAGAACACGAAGGATGGGAAGGCCCATCAAGCCGTACAAGGGAGAGACGGAAAAGGTAAAATGGAGTTAGGCCCCAATAAAGTCTACATGAGAAATCTGGTGTTTGATGGAAAATGGATATCAGTCATTCTCCTTCCCAGTCCATCCAACACCAAGGTCTTCGACCTTGTGACGTCGGTCTTCTCATCTGTTCCATCCCTTCGGAAAAAGACACAACCTTTATCTCGAAGACACCGGATTACATTTAGAACTTCCCAAAAATCTGAGATACCAAATTTGAACAAGCTGAAGAAATTTACTCTACTGCGTACAAGAAGATCCACCCACGAGTGAATTTGCGCGGCTCAAGCTAGGGCAGTCGAAATGGTTTGCATAACTAGAGAACGAGACTATCGTATCGGATGGAAATATGGAGGTTCAGCGGGTCATAGAATGAGTCAAAATTCGAACTTCGTCCATTTACCTTCTTCTAGATCCTAATATTGCTACCCTCATTCTGACATGATCAGTTGGAAGCATTTTTTTGCCATAACTCGGTATATACCTCTATCATGTGAGAGAATTGTACTTGAAAAATCTGCCTTGCAGGGACGAAGAAAAGCTGTCCACTAAGCCATAATTTAAAGAATGGAGAAGAAGGAAACTCTTAGAATATTTTTAAATGAACAACATAATGTTATGGAATGATGCTGATTTGACACACAGTAGATTCACAAGGCGAAGAAGGGGGATTTGTAGGACAGTAAATACAACGTGGATAGAATCATGCTGTCCGTAATTCTTGATATATTGTACTGCAACAAGGCATTGAGGGGAACCAATCATTTACGGTGTAGTGGTCTCTGTGTGGGTCCAAGGAAGAACTAAAAGAAGGGGAAGATGATGATTTTCAACTGGTTGCAAGCCCTGATATCTTCTGATGGCCCTTTGTCCACAAGTTGATCCAGTCTCTCTGTGCTCTCAACAATCTGGAGATCGATTATAATTAGGCAGTAGCTACTTATAATTTACCGTTCTAGATTTTAAAGATTTGAGTATGCTGGTGGAATGCATTTTGTCTGAACTTGTACTGTGACTTGGCAGTGAGAGGAGCCGCTGTAATGGGCTCCTCCTCGAGTGGGATGACGACGCTGCTGTCCAGAAGTTTGAGAAGGTAATACAGCTGCTGCTGAATACAAACGTATGGATTGGCTTCCACACACTTGCATCTGCGCTTGTAGCAGCATCAACAACAACCACTGAAGTAAAGCTTCGTTGGATCCTTCTTCTTCTTCTTTTGCGTGGATCTGCTCAATGTACGGAAGCCGAGACTTTGTGCCTTTCCTTCCCCTTCAAACAGACTCTTCTTTTTGCGTCCTTGATAAGTTTATAAATCTCTTCTAAGTTCTGCTAATTCAATCGCTGAGTCCGACAGGACGGAAAAGGAAGACCATAGATATTATTACAGGAGGTGGAGATTGACGTTCTGGTTAACCCCACCGCTTGCTGCTGCAGCATGGTTCCTTTTTGGTGACTACAGAAGTCTGCGTGCACAGAATCCCAAGAAGGTTCCATCATTAATTTCGGCTACTGGCTGAGTTAGAGATTTCGAGTACTGCAAAGCAAATGTGCGTGAATGTGGACTGCATGCAGTAATAGGACTGAAAATTTGTGTGGGAGAAGCCACAGGACTGGATGAGAGGAGACTTCCACCTCGAGGTAAGTGAAGAAATTGTGATCGTTCTAAAGCGCACAGATGGAAACAGAGAGGAAGGGGCAAAGACATTGGGATGATCAACTAGTAGCGTATGGGGCGGACAAAATGAGAGTGGCAACAGCCGGGTCCGACGTAGCAGGTCTGACCGCTGCTCGGACTCTAGCTCTAGCAGGCATAAATGTGATTCTCTACGAGAAGGGTGGCCACATTTACTCTTGATATTTTCCATTCAGGTTAGTCCGTGTGACCTCACTTCTGTGGTTCCTTTGTTTTCTCAGAAACTTTGGAATAGACATTATACTGCCTGCCTAGAACGAAGTTTTTAGACTGAATGCGTGATTATAGATGGAGGTAGACTGTAATCTTTTGAGTCAATTTCGATATGTACGAGGGGAATCAAGAACCCAATCACAAGTACCTCTCACTGTACACACGAAGAAGCTATCGGTGGCGGTCAGAACGCTCTTTTCTGTTGCCAACTACTGTAATTACTACATTGAGGTTCCTCTGGCCCCAGTTAAGTTGAAGAAACTCGTTGTAATACAACAGGTGGAGCTCTTCTTGCTCTTTCCTTTTGGTCCTCTATCCACTGATCTTGGTCTTCAGTGACCACGACCTGGGAACAGCTGCACTGCTAATTCTTGATTCCGCCCTGCCTTCTGTTGTCGAGAATATTGGCAAAATAAACCCCTCATGAAGGTAGATACCCACAACCATATGCTTCGGTCAGTACCGCCCTGAAGAACTGAGCTTCTATGAGAGGAAAAGAGTCTCTGTAAGAAGAGCACATTCTTTCTGCGAGAGGGCAAGTTAGCGGGACATCAACTGATTCAATGGGGCAAAATTGCAGCTGGTTTCGGCGGTCCAAGAGCCTATCAGCAGTCTACCTTTGCTTATCGAGTGATATAGTACAATAAGAGTATTGGCAGCAGACATACTCGGTGTTGGAGTAGCTGCATCTCTATGGTAATCATGTCCAAGGGCGTGGAAACGCAGGTGACTCATCCGAACATGATGGCGTTCTTTGACGAGATCGGAGTGAAAATGGAGAATCCCGATGTGTTATTGAAAACAGTCTGGACGAAGGAAAAGGTGGCGAGTGGGGAATTACAAGCTTGGAAGCTTGTACTAGGAAGCTTCTCTCAGAGGAGACATGCGGTGAATTCGTACTCCTGGAAGATGATTTGTGAAATGCTGAAATTCAAAACGAATGATGTTGAGTAAGTTCGAGTCCTGGCTCATTTCGTTTGTGGAGGTCTCTTCGGATATGGAAGTTTTCGTAATTCTAGCATTGTCTGCAGCAGAGAGAGGTTGTGAATGATTTAATTTTGATCGTTTTGGTGGTTGCAGATTTCTAGAGGTAGTAGAAAGCGACGTTTTCATCAGTCGAAGAGACGTGCACACTTGGCGAGTTTCTTGAATCATATTCATACTCACAATACTTCAAAGAATGCTACCGGGTACTGCGCAATTGCACAGTCCGATAATCCCATATCAATTGATTTCGTGTTTCGCTCTTTCATTTGTGGTTATTCATTTACTTCAGAGGAGTTTCGACAGCATCTACTTACTGTGTACTACTCGGTTGATAGCTTTATAAGTTTCTTTTTGATTGTCCTCACTGTTTATGGATTTTGCACGACAATTTGTAGGACCCTGTGTGTGCGTCAATTTGGTCTTGCTCATCTCAAGCAGTCTTGGGCTTCTCGGAGATATCCATCCCGACCTTCTGCCGAAGTCATCATCTTCTACAGGTGAGTTCGTGCATATAATTTTCAGCATATCGACAATCGTAATGCTCTAATGCTTGGCTCTTGTAGTAGATGGTCCTTGTCACAGCAGATTGATTTATTTGTGGAGTTGCACCACGCCTGAGAAGAAACCCGGAGTTCCATATAAATTGTACCATTGTGTTGTCCGCAGCTTTTTGGACGACCGCAGTGGATAACAACCAAAGGGCACTCTGAGAAATATGTGACCAAGGAATTTGGATTCTGAGATATGGCTATCCACTGAGTTTTGTTTTTCCTGTTTAACAGAATCTAGAAACTTTTGGATACAGCTGAACATATGTTACACATTTTGAACTTCTAATTCTGTTTTTCAATGCAGGTGGTGAAGGAACTCGGAGCATAAGGTGCCGAGATTAGAAAAACCACTACCGTCGCCTATGTGGAAACCGTTGATGAAGGTAATCCTCCATACCTTCTCAAGCTCTCCTTATGGAGGTAAAATATAAGTGTTCCACATCACATGGGATGTTGACATCGGCAATTTGTGCAGGACGCGTGCGTATGAAGAACGACAAAGGAGGGTTGAAATACTTGACAAATGAAATTTATTTAGTTTTTTCTTTATTAAGGAAGAAAGAAAAGCAAAAAAGCTCATATTGAGATCTAAAGACATTTTAAAATGTTTTCTTTATGTGACAAAGTTTAATATATCAAAGTGTTTAATTACAAGTTTTATCGAAACATAACGCCAAAAAGAATGGGGTATCGTAACCTACAACCAAGAATGATGAATGGGTTCGGTTGTTGGGAGGGACTATTTATTGTGTTTTGCATTGATTCTAGTTGATAGTCCTGAAGCTAATGTTAGTCCTTAAGCTAATGAGCATAAATGTGTAGTAAGGGGCCAGGGGCTCCCTTCAATCAATCTACTTCCTCTATGTTGTCACCTGATCCACCAAAATTTTGTATTCTGAAGGTGAGATCATGCAACACCATCTTTGCTGGACCCAAAGTCGTACCAACAAGGCTGAGAAGAGAGAAACCAAGTCTTGGAGTAAAGCCAGCTAACACCTTAGGCCAGGGATCTTGGAACTTTTCTTTGGCAGGTCTTGGACGTGGACCTGATAATGGTTCCCGAGGATACAACGGACGAGGATATCAGACCTGCACATTTGAAACCTCATTATGAACCTTCATCTGCAGATCAACAAAATTTGGATTAAGCATGAGACATGTAGAAACAAGGCACCCTTCTTCACCCACAGTCTGGTACAGACCCTGGAGAGAACTCGGCCCCTTTTGCTCCGAGACCTGGTTCTCTTAATCGATACGTCATGGGTTACTTGTGTGGCGAAGTAAGTAAATACCACCATAGTGCAATCATGGATCAAGTACATTATGACACCGTTCAACAGAATCAAATCGTAGCCCGGGAACACCCACCTTCAAGAATACTTGGAGGAGGCACAAGTTGCCCAAACAATGGAGATCAGGCAACTGGAGGAAAAAAATTGGCATTCGCATAATGAATACATTACTTCCACATGCGTGCTTACGAGGTGGTGTATATTGCCAAGCAGCAAGAAGAAACTTATGCGTCTTAGCCCTACGATGGGAAAGGTTCAGCAACGGGTGTTCTAGTTCGAGTTGTACAAACCATCAACCAAGGAATTAAAACTAACATTTCCAAAGTCGGTATGTGGTCGGTATTGTGGCATGTTCCTCATCCACTAGGCAACACCCCCCTCTACCACGAAGACTTTGTGGTTATTAGAAGAAGGAGGTTGGTGTCGGGGTCGGGATTGAAGGTGGTGTTGGACAGGGGAAAATGAAGGAGTTGCATATGGAGAATTGTGGAGGAATTTTGTGGAATGTGATAGCTCTAGGAGAAGAAGAAAGAAGCGTTTAGAGAGTTTTGAGGTCTCAAGAACGGGTAGCAATTCAAGGCCTAGGGAGCACTTTAGTGAGAAAATCTGCCATGTTGTTGGTGGGAATTGGAATTAACAAGACAAGTCCTTTGGTGATGAATGTCTATGTGTTCCATTCAGAGTGGAGGCAACAGTGCTGGTACTAGAGGCTGCAGCAATCGCTCCATGGAGGTCTGCATAGATGATAATTGGTCTGTTGAAATTGCTGATGGAGGTGAGGAGGTTGTGTGCCCATGTGGCTTCTTGGCCTGCACCATCAAGAGCGTAGTATTCTACTTCAACTGTCTAAAGTGAGACTGCTGTTTGTTTCTTGGAGAACCAAATGACAGCAATATTGTTGAGAAGGAGAAGTACACCAGTGTATGATTTGCAAGACTATCATTGGTTGGCCCAGTCTGCATCAGCATAAGCAAATAAGGTGGGTGTGGTTTAAACATTGACTAGGTAAGACATTAATCAATTGTGCCAATAATGTAGTGACAAGCATGTTTGAGGGCTGCCCAATGTGCATCAATCGGGTGAGAAGAATGTTGAGCAAGTAAAGAGACTGGGAGCAATGTCTGTGCGGGTGCAAGTGGCGGCGGAGTTGAGTTTGCTAAGAAGTTGACACAATGGGTGCTTTGTTTTTGAATTTATGATGTTAGCTGTAGTGAGTTGAGTTCTAGGAATGAGAGGTGTGCAAATTGAGTGCATGTTGGCAAGATTCACCCAAGAGAGTACTCATTTGAGGCAGCCTGCTTGGTTGATGGAGATATTGCCGATGCCCTAGCGGCTGATCTCAATGCCAAGTAGGTAGCGTGGTGAACCAAGATCATTGAGATAAGTTTGCGAGCAAGGCGTTGTTTGACTGTAATGAGTGAGGAAGATTTTTTGATGAGAAATATGTCACAAACACATAAGATGAGGTGCAATGATTGTCCATTGTCTAGGAGATAGAACAAGCTCTGATTGTAAGGTGATGTAGTACCCATGTCTAGTAACCTCTGAGTCTAAATGTCTTGAACCACTGTGACCAGAACGTCAGCGACTATGTAGTGCTTTTGCAATTTCTAGATAATTCTGGATGTGGCATAACGGGGTGTTGGTGCCAAATCAACCTCATGTTCAAGAGTTCCATTCAGGTAAGATGTGATGACATCCACCTGCTCAATAAGAGACCATGTGTTGTAGCCATTTTGAGTAAGATGGGAATAGTGGTCATAAAAGCAATAGGTGCAAATATGGTCCAAAAGTTGGTGTCCGTGATTTGAGTGTAACCTTGTGCTACCACACAAGATTTGTATCTTTTGATGACTCCATATGCATTGGTCTTCATTTTGTAGACCCACTTGGAGTAGATGATATTTGAAAAGCGATGTAAGTCGGAGCTTGGCATTTCTGCAGAAACTTGCATTTGAATAAGTGCATAATATTTAGCTTGTATGGCTTCACTCCATTGTGCTACATCAGTACTTCTAAGGGCATCAGCATAGCATGTTGGTTTAGTGGTTTGTGAGAATGAGCTTTCAATGTTCATCAACTGATTGTGAATTTTTTTGTTGTTGTTAGATGTTGCAGTGGTAGTGTACTTAGGTGCAGAGGACCAACAAGATGGTTGTGCAATTCTGGTGGATCTATGAAAAGCATTGACGTGTTGTGGTGCTGAATTTTGTGGTGTGATAGTTGATGCTTCTATTGGAGGAAGATCAAGTACATCATTGTTAGTGAGATTTGATTGTCCATATTGTTGTTGAAGAAATCATAATTGTCACTAGGACTAATGTCAATTTCAATTGCCATATTGCAGTGTGGTGTGCTCTATGAGCAATGTGAGCATATCCATTTCCCTTTATCTGGAATGTAGAAGATGTAGCCACGTGTTCCATAGCCACTGAAGTTTCCTTTGATTGCATGGGAGTCAAATTTTCTTATGCAATTTGTCAAGTATGAAAGTCTGGCATCTCCATGTGCATAGGTGTTCCAAATCAGGTTTAAGACCATTCCAGGCCTCCCATGGTATACAACCATGGGGTAGGAGTTAGGACTTTGATTTTACAAGTATGTTATTGTTAAAATGGTGCTTTCCCAATAGACATCTTGTTTGTTTGTATTTTACATCATAGCGCTTTCCTTTTCAACAAGGGTGTAAATAGCTTGTTTTGCAACTTAGTTGAGCTCAAGCAACCAAGGAGGTGGTGTTTCCTTCATAATTCCACACTCACTTAACCATGTTTTGATGACATAGTTCATAAATTTTCCTCCTTAATTGATGCATAATGTTTTCAATCGGCAACTTGAAGATGTCCCCATTTTGTTAGGGTAATATTTTAGTGTGGATAATGTATTTGATTTGTGCTTGAGAGGTGCAACACCAACTATCTGTGAAATTTTCCACTATGACTAGAAAATAGAGGTTGCCTTAGAGTGATATAGTATGCAAAAGCCCGACCAAATCTGCATGAACTTGTTGAAGTTTCATTATGATAGTGTGTGAAATACCATGGGTTGGCAAGTATTGTAGCACGGTGGGATTTAGCCAGAGCATAGGGCTTGCAGATCCCATGAGGTAGATCTCTATGGTAGACATGTAGCAAAGTTCCATAGTTTTGTCCATATGTGAGGCTCCAAGGTGCCCGGCACATTGGTGCCATAGTGTGGCATTGTTAATGATGGTTACAATAGTGATTTCAGATGGATAAAAGATCAAGCCATCAAGCTTATATAGGCAATCAACCACATTTGCAAGTGCTTACATATGTCCATTTTTATGTATAGTTGCTTTGCTTCTTTCAAAGAAACCCATGTACCCATAGCTGCAAGTGCGTGGATAGATAATAGTGTCATTTTTGGGTTAGGCAAAGCAAGACGTGCAGTAAAGCAAGTGTCTTACCAACCATTGTGTGGACATGAAGTGTACATACACCTATACCATATACCTATATCTATAGTTTTTCCCATAGACTGGTATACCATCTTGACTCGTGAAGTGTTTTATGTATATTGAATACCACTATTTGGGATTTTTTTAGCCATATGGAATTTCATCAAAGGCATATGGACACATGGCCTCTGCTTTTGGACACATGGCCCACCTGGTCCTTTACTTAACACGAGGTTGAATTTGCCTCTATGGTTTGCCCTTTTGCGAGATGCACTAATTTCTTTTTAGTGCTCTTACTTGCTTCTTTGTTTGCCTTGGTTTCTCCCACTTGACATGCCTAGTTCTTTCTTGTGTAGCAGTAAATTTTTTGCTCCCCGCTCATCCTTTCACGTGTAGTGCTGAGTTTTCTTGCAATGATGTTTCTTGCACTAATGCTTCTTGTTTCCCACTACTCTTGAGTGGCACTCTAGGGGAGCAACCGAGTTTGCCTTGCACTCATGAGTTTTAGAGCAAAAACTCAATACAAGGAGTAGTGGCAATTGCTTAGCTACTTTGGGACTGATGAAGTCGTAGGTATTTTTGTGGAGGTTTACTATGGCCGCCTTCTACTTCCCTTAGCTTTTTAGCATCTTGAGACTCCAACATCCATAGCGCTGGTTGTGATATTATTTATATCTTGCCCTCTTATGCTTCACTCTCGTTCCCCTTTTACAGTTTGACCCATTTCTATAGCCGCATCATCTAAGACCTCTTGTTTAGTTCCACTCCTCCCTTCCCCAACTAGTTCCCTCCATAGTATTTTCCCTTCATTTGCTCTTTGATTGCTTCCTGCTTTGCCCACTCATGCCTAAAATGTTCCTACCCGACTCCAACCCACGTTCTTTATGTTTGCTCACACATGGCTTATTGGTGGGTTCTTCATTGTTGTTCACACATTGCTTACTGGCTGCCTCTTACATCATGTTTCCTATTCCTTGCTATTGTTTGCATAGATGCTCTTGACTTAATGTTCTTTACTAGTCTGTTGGCCATCAATTATTCTCAATTTGTTTCAATTTGTTGCAGGTTAGATTTGTTGTATTTTACCTTAGTGCTTTAACACTACTCTAGCATTGTGATTCATGTACATATTGCTTATCAAACATTTTCACTTCATAGGTTCTTGCTAACCCATTCCTAGAACGGCTTATGTTCTTGTATGCCAATTTACCTATACTATGTTTCCCCTAGACTCAAATACCATCTTGACTCAAGCGGTGATATATACACACTGAATACCACTATTTGCATTTTCTGCTATGTGGACTTGATTGTATGCTTATGGACATGTGGCCTCGTGCTTATGGATACGTAGGCCCACCTGATCCTTCACTTCATATGAGGTTGAACTTCCCTCCATGCTTTGACCTTTTGCGAGATGCCCTAATTTTTTAGTGCTCTTTTTTGTTTCTTTGTTTGCCCTTGTCTTCCGCCCCTTCCTATTCCCCTTTCCACTCGGTGGGTTTATTTTCAATTCACTTTTGGTTGCTGCTCGTTCTACTTTACTCTGCACTTCAACCCCCATTTCTATGGAAATTGACCTACTCTTTCTCTACGTGGTTGGATTTGCTCCTTATTGTCTTTGTTGGGTGGCAAACAACTTGCTCCTTCTTGTGCCTTTAGACTTACCTCCTTACTCTTTCTTTGTTGCTTTCACAAAGTGAATTTACTACCTTCTTCATTTGTTGCATCAGCAATTACTTCTCCTAGCTCTCATCTGCCTTTGATACTTACATTTTTTCCTTTTAGGCTTTAATCAGGTATGTCTTGAGTCCCTTACTTATTCATGCTCACATTTTCATTTTCTTCATTTGCATGCTGATTTATTTGCATCACATAATCATTCTGCTGATTATTTTTGCTGCCCATTGTTTGGATTTTATGCTTCATATATATTAGCTTTTCCCTTACCCTAAGCAGCACTATTGGAAGCAACCAAGTTTGCCTTGGCACTCATGAGTTTTCAAGCAAAAACTTGGTACGAGGTGCATTGACAATTGCTTAGCTACTTTGGCATTGCACGAGGCATTGATAAAGTAATAGGTGTTTGTGTGGAGGTTTACTATGGCCACCTTCTGCTTCCCTTAGCTGTTTAGCGTCTCAAGACTCTAGCATCCATAGCACTGGTTGTGATATAATTTATATCTTGTACTCTTAGACCTTGCTCTTGTTACTCTGTTACACTTTGACCCATTTTTGTAGCCACATCATCCGAGACCTCTTGCTTTGTTCCGCTCTTCCATTCCCCAACTAATTCCTCCCTAGTATTTTCCCTTTGTTCTTTGCTTGCTTCCTGCTTTGTCCTCTCATGTCTACAGTGTTCCTACCCAGCTCTAGCCCACGTTCTTCATCTTTGTTCATGCACTGCTCACTAGCGGGTTCTTCATCTTTGTTCACGCACTGCTTACTAGAGGGTTCTTCATCTCTATTCACGCATTGCTTATTGACGGGCTCTTACCTCATATTTCCTATTCCTCACCATTGTTTGCATAGATGCTCTTGATTTCAGTTTCTTTACTAGTCTATTAGCCATTGGTTATTCTCAATTTGTTTTAATTATGCTTTTGCTGCAAGATACATTTGATGCATTCTACCTTAGGGATTTAACATTACTCTAGCATTGTGATTCATGTACACATTGCTTATTGTTCATTTGCACTTCATGAGTTCTGGATAACCCGTTCTTCTATTCTCATATACCTATACCATGTATGTAGTGTATTTTGTGTATACAGTGTTCCTACCCAACTCCAACCCACATATTTAATTTTTATCGTTCACGCACTACTTATTGGCAGTCTTTTACATTGTATTTCCTATTTCTTGCATTTGTTTGCATAGAGTTCTAGATTTCATGGTTGTTTACTAGTCTGTTAGCCATATGTTATTCTCAATTTGTTTCAAATATGCCTTTGCTTCAAATTACATTAGATGAATTACACCTTATGGATTTCTCACTATTCTAGCATTGTGAATCATGTACATCTTGCTTATTGATCATTTTCACTTCATGAGTTTTGAGAACAATAGCCATTCCTAGAATGGCTTTTGTTCTCATATACCTATATACCTATACCATATACCTTGACACTAATGAGATTTCAAGCAGAAACTTGATACAAGGAGTACTGAAAATTGATCAGCTACTTCGGCACTACATGAGTCATTGATGAAGTTGTAGGTGTTTTCATGGACGTTTGCTAGGGCCACCTTTTGCTTTCCTTTGCTATTTAGTGTCTTAGGATTCAAGCATCCATAGCGCTTGTTGCAATACACTTTATATCATGTCCACTTTTGCTTTGCTCTCATTACCCTATTACACTTCAATTTTTATAACCACACCATCCAATAACTCTTGTATTGTTCAACTCCTCCATTCCCTAGCTAATTCTCTCCCTAATATTTTTCCTCTGCTCTTTGACTGATTCTTGGTTTGAACTCTCTTGTTTATAGTGTTTCCATGTTTATAATCTTTATTTTTCATGCACTACTTATTGGAGGGCTATTACATAATGTTTCCTATTTCTCGTAGTCATTTGCATAGATGTTCTTGATTTCATGTTGCGTACTAGTCCGTTAGCCATATATTATTCTCAATTTGTTTTAATTATGCCTTTGCGGTAGGTTACATTTTATGCATTCTACCTTATGGATTTATCATTGTTCTAGCATTGTGAATCATGTACAAATTGCTCATTGATCATGTGCATTTCATGAGTTCCGGATAACCCATTCCCAAAATAGCTTTTGCTCTTATACCTATATACCTATACCACATGTCCATAAGCAAACCTTTGAACACCACATGGAAAAAATCCATATATGAATTAAAATAGTGGTACATTATATATATATATATATATATATATATATATATATATATATATATATATATATATATATATATATATACACACACACACGTCACATAGGCTTGTATACCATATTTTATATGGGAGTTCTACTTGACTTTCAAACTTATATATGTACTCTCTACCACTATTTTGGTTTCTTGCCACATTATCTTTTATGTTTTTCTTATGGACATGTGGGCTCACCGTGCCCATCACTTCATCTGAGGCAGATTTTGCATCTTTTCTTTGCCTTTTCTTGTGATGCTCCAAGTCCTCTTTGGCTTTTCCTTGCTTCTATGTTCTTTCCTTCTTACACTTTACCTTTGCTTTCCCTATTTGAGTTGATTCGTTGCTTCCCTTGCAACATTGATGTTTCTTGCTCCCCTCTTGTCTCACTAACAAACCTCTGATTGACAATTTCTCATTGTTGTGTCCTGGATTTTCTCTCTACTAATACATGTTTGTGATTTCAGGGATCCATCAAGTATGTCTCAATTTCTTCCCTCCTCTTACTCATGTGGATTCTTTTCTTTCTTGGCTGATCCTCATTATGTGGCCAAGACTCATGCACTTACTTTTGTGCATGCACTTCTACTTGCCTTTTCTTTTCACACTTCCATTTTGGTTCTTTTGTATTTTTGACATTCCCACTACTTATGAGCGGGACTTTAGAGGAGAAATCTAGTTTGCCTTGGCACTCATGAGTTTTCAAGTAGAAACTTGGTACAAGGAGTACTGACTTGCTCAACTACTTTGGCACTTATGAAGTTGTAGGTGTTTTTGTGGAGGTTTACTATGGCCGCCTTCTGTTTCCCTTTGCTGTTTAGCATCTCAAGACAAAAAGTGTCCACAATGCTTGTTGCAATATACTTTATATCTTGTCCTATTTTTCTTTGCTCTCATTACCCTATTACACTTTGACAGGTTTTTGTAGCCACACCATCCAATAGCTCTCACATTATTCCACTCCTCCATTCCCTAGCTAATTCACTCCTTATTATTTTTCCTTTGCTCTTCGCCTGATTCTTGGTTTGACCTCTTGAGTCTACAGTGTTCCTACTTGACTCCAGCCCACATTTTTAATTTTTATCATTTATGCACTACTTACTGGTGGTCCATTACATAATGTTTCCTATTTCTTGCAATCATTTGCATAGATGTTCTCGATTTCATATTTTTTTACTAGTCCATCAGCCATATGTAATTCTCAACTTGTTTCAATTATGCCTTTGATTCAGGTTACATTTGATGCATTCTACCTTAAGGATTTCTCACTATTCTAGCATTTTGAATCATGTACATCTTGCTTACCAATCATTTGTACTTCATGAGTTTTGGATAACCCGTTCCTAGAACAGCTTCTTCTCTCTCATATATATATATATATATATATATATATATATATATATATATACAAGTCCAAAAGTCAAGTAGAACTCCCATACATGTATGGTATGTAAGCCTATGGGAGAAACTACTAGTGTGCTCAAACATGCTCCCTACATGGCAAAAAGAACAGATGTTCTCAATCTATATAGATGTTGAGCCCATGATACTATGGATTTTTTTTCCATTTGTAAGACAAAGCAACATTTTTTGGATTAGGTGAAGAGTGTAATTTTTGGGGATAAAGCTATTTATAAGTTTCTTACAAGTTGAAAGGAATGAATTTTTGGAATAACATATTTGTTTGTATCCAACAACTCCAATTTTATAATCCATAATTTACATTTGGAGGAAATGTTTTAAAAAACATCAAAGAGCAAGAATGTCTTGATGTGAGCAAAGTGAGGCAGCTCTTTCTTATCATAGATAGAGACAAAGATATTGAAGTCATCTTGGGTAATGCAACAATTGAGATAATCATAATGAACACCAAAATGAGTTTGTACTAACTCATAGGCAAGCCTTGGATATATCCAACCACCTCTAGAGGTGTCATCCTTATACATGAAGTCCATAAAATGATCAAGTCCCAAGCCTAGAACAAGAAGATCATCAAAACATCTACAAACTTGGGACAGGTCATGCAACAAGGCAACATCATTTGCATCCAATAATCTACATATAATTCAAGTTCATAGGTAAAGAGGTATTAATTAGCCACAAAGATAGCACAAGGTGTCCCCATAGGAATGCCAATCTCTTGACAAAAGAGCTTATTCCCAAAAGTGATGTAGAGGTTATCAAAAAGGAATAACATCCAACAAATGAGAAATTCCTCAACAACAGCCATGGATTTGAGGTGTTTTGCCAATGGAGAGATATTGTTCCTATTTTAAGCCATCAACATTTGAAGTCAAGTGTTGAGGTCTTGACAAGCAACATAGTTTCCCTATTTTACATGAACCTATAATGGAAAATAGATCTGATGAGAGTAGACAACCTTGTTTTGAGATCATGGAGGTGAATCTTTGTATAAAGGCTGGTGAAAACTTCAAAAAAGAGCTTTCTCCAGGGTGGTAGGAATCTTCCACAAAAAACAGTCGGGGGGGGGGGGGGGGGGGGGGGGGGGGTTAGAGGATCTTGTCTTGCACAATTTTTCACCTTTTCAAGTAAAATAGGAACTTCAGAAGAGTCATCCAAGATCTGGCTAGAATTGACCATCAGTCCCAAACGTAAGAATTCATTACTCTAGAGGTCAAGTGCAAAAGGTAGCAATGCTTTGAAGAAGGAGCTTAGCCAGAAAGAAAGTTCAGATAAGGAAGTAGATTATCCAACAACAATGAACCTAGGAACAACGGGAGACTCATGGAATTTCCAACCCCAGTAGAAGAAGTGGAGTTTCTTGGAATCCTTGTAAGTGTGTAATCCTTGACAGGTATTGAAACTATGGTGAGAAAGTAAAAGTTGAGTTTGAGGAATCAAAGAATATTTATAGGTAGCTAAAGGAGAATGAAGCTTGTTGAGTAAGGTTTGAATGTAAAATTGCCTATGAATAAATATTTTTTTTAGGACATTTGTCCATATAAGTAATAATGAAATGGGACTTGAAATGAGAAAGAGGATTTCTATCATCAGGGAAAGGAAGATCAAATCTATAGAATTGAATTCTTCTTGAATGGGAGGGAAATTGAGTAAAATTTTAAATTTTTATAGAAGGGTTGTTATCTATTGGTCAAAAATACCTTTGGTGCCCAATATGGCTTCATAAGAAAGAGCAAAGTTGCGAATGCAAGTTTGAATAGCAATGAAAGTGGAGGGAGATATATTGTCAAAATACAAAACTTGGTTCCTTTGAGAAGAGATGTGATATTTTGAATGAAGTTAAAATCTAAAGCAAAGTTGTAATGACATGTCCATGTGAAGAGTTAAAGAAACTTGGATGGTAAAGAAAAATGTAGGGAGGAGGAGAAGAAAAGTTTGATTTTTGTGATAGTGAAGCAAAGATAAATTGTAAATGGCCTAGAGTTTTAGTGTACTTTAAAGCAAAAATGGGGGCTATAAATGGAGTACTTAGAGGTTAGGCCTTAAGACTTCTTGGTCTTGCAACAAAGATTGTAAGCAAGCTTTGTCTATCTCCTTAGAGGTAAAAGGGAAGATGATGAGGGTAGAACAAATGTTTGGAATGGATCTGCAATTTGAGAAGTATCAAGAGAGGAAGTAAAAGATGATTTAAGAGTGTATTGATATTTGACTCATTCTTGAGTAAAATAGCTGAAGGAGTTGTTTTAGAGACATGTATGATCCATAACAAGTTACAAGCTCTAAAATTGGCAAGAAAGGAATCAAAGAGTGCATTAGAGTCTCACATCATGAAAAGATGAGAAATTCTTTGGAGGTAGTTTCCATAGGCATATCTTCTAGAAATGGGAAAGTTGGACATAGGGAGTGTGGAAAGGAGAGAATGATCCTAAGCAAAAGAAACAAAAGATGTGAGAGGTGAGAGGAAAATGGTGTTTTCTCTTTCATGAATCTAGTGGTGGTTATGAGATGCTCTTCCATGAACATTGCAGTCTGAAGGAGCCCAACAGTTGAGGAGACTGATCCAAAAGAGCTCCTCATTGTTGGCAAAATATCTAAAGCAAATACTTGGAGGTACCTTGATCATAGGGAACAATTGGAAGCTGTGGAACCCAAATTTAGCTATCATTGCTAGCAAGGGAGTAAATTTGAAGGTAGAAGAACAAAGAACAAAGAACAAAGAGAAAATTTCCCAAGCAGCAGTGTTGTTGGAATCTTCAAAAAGCAACCAATCTAGAAAAAAATAAGCTATCCTTTCATTAGACTTATCAAGAAGTACCACCAACTCAATCTACTTGGAGAAGTGTTCCACCATAACTAAAACATATTGATGATGTCTCATAGTCAATGATAAAGGTCAAACAATGTCCAATCTCCAATGGTAATCCAATCCCATGATAGGTAATGGGTGCAATTGTGGCATATGAGCATCAAATGATGCTCCAACTTGGTTACAAACCACACATCTTGCAACAAATTTTTGTACATATGTCTTCATATTGCACCATTGATAATGACTTTGGAGTAGGCTATGGTACTATAGATAGGTATATGAGTACAAATGCACTTGTTTGTGGAGAGAGATGAGATTTCTAGTCAAGTTTTTTGACATCATGTGGCACACTTGGCCTCTCGGTGACTTACTATTGATGTCAACAATCAAGGATTACCAAAAGACCCTACCAAAAGACATTTCCTTGCTAGGGGTGCAAGATTTGGAGAGACATGGTCCCATTCATTTGGTGATTTATGGATGGCCATGTTAGGGAGATACTCATGCTTGCCAAGGTCAAAATTTCCAAACTATCCATTCTAGCGTGTACCATAGCTAGTCTAGTGCTAATCCCACCAAAAAAACCAATAAGTTTACTCCCTCTATTGGATACTACCAAGCAATAGGTATGATATCTAAAGATGACAAGGTAATAGATTCTAGATGCTCATCCTTACATTAGTCTATTGGTGGTACAAAGGCTCCAATCCAATCTTGTTGCACCAACTAATCCGCATGATGTTGCAATGCTTCCTCAAAACTCCACAATGGAACATCTAAGGTGGATGGAACTATCCCACTTGTACTCCAAATCCAAGCAATCTCCTCCAGTACTAGATTATCCTTTGCATGGGTGTTCTCCTCCAATAAGTCACCAGGCCACATAACAAAACCATTGAAAGTTGAAATTGATGCCATGGTCTTTAACTATAGTGAGCCAAGACTGCCACTACTAAATTGTACTAGAGTTTTTTGACTTATGGACTTGTATACATACAATCTACCACTACTTTGATTCACATATGGTTTTTTGCCATATGATCTTCAAAGATTTGCTTATGGACACATGGGTACACCTTGTCCATCACTTCATCTGATGCATATTTTGCCTCTTTTCTTTGCTCTTTCATGTGGTCTTCTAGATCCTTTCATGCTTTTCCTTACTTCTATGTTCTTTCCTTCTTACAATTCACCTTTGGTTTTCTTGTTTGGGTAGGCTCACCCCTTCTTGTGCAGCACTAATGTTTCTTGCTCCACTCTTGTATTACTAACAAACCTTTGCTTGAAAATTTCTCATTGTTGTGTCTTGGATTTTCTCTTCTACTAATGGATGTTTGTCATTTCATGGATCCATCAGGTATGTCTTGATCCCTTCCTTTCTCTTACTCATGTTTATTTACTTCTTTCTTGCCTGGTTGTCATTATGTGGTTGAGACTCTTGCAATTACTTAATTGCTTGCACTTATGCTTACTCTTTCTTTCCACACTTCCACTTCTATTCTTCTATTTTTCAACATTCTCACTACTTATGAGTAGCACTTTAGGAGAACAATTGAGTTTACCTTGGCACTCATGAGTTTTTGAGTAGAAACTTGGTACAAGGGGTACTAACACTTGCTAACTACTTGGGTACTACATGAGGCATTGATGAAGTCACATGTGTTTTTATGAAGGTTTACTATGGCCGCCTTCTTCTTCCCTTTGCTATTTAGTATCTCAAGACTCAAGCTTCCATAGTGCTTGTTATGATATGCTTTATATCCTATCCTCTTTCACTTTGCTCTTGTTATCCTATGACACTTTGATATATCTCTACAACAACACTATCCATAAGCTCTTGCATTGTTTCATTCTTTTATTCTCTAGCTAATTCTCTCCCTATTATTTTTCCTTTGCTCTTTGCTTGATTCATGGTTTGACCTCTAGTGTCTATAGTGTTCCTAATTGATTCTAAGCCACATTTTGATTTTCATCATTCATGCATTGCTTATTGGTGGTCTATTACATAAAATTATATATTTCTTGCATTTGTTTGCATAGCTATTATATATTTTGAGTTGTTTACTAGTCCTTTAGATATGTTTTATCCTCAAGTTTTTGCACTTATGCCTTTGCTTCAGGTTACATTTGATGCATTCTACTTTATGGATTTATCACTATTCTAGCATTATGCATAAAGTACATCTTGGTACCAATCATTTGCATATCATGAGTTCTAGATCACTCGTTCCTAAAATGGCTTCTACTCTCATATACTTATACCCGTCTCTCACTTGACTGCCAACCTGGTCTATAGGAGGTTATCTCCTCCCAATAGTCAAAAATGAAACCCATGGGATATAACACTACTCTACCAACTAGCAAATCATATGACTCTACTACTATCGCAATAGCTTTAGCTCTCAATAAAAAGCTATCAATTGGATGACCGGGCTAATTTGGAAAATTAGCTTTACGCATGTGAGATGCTATGTGTAACCATCTCTAGAGATGTCTAGATTTCAAATGGACACCTCTCTACATTGGTCTTTTGTAGCTCAAGACCAACAAATATAGCCTTCCTCAACATAAAGAGTTGTGCACTTGAGTCTAATAAGACCCTCAATGGTGTATAGACCTTTCTTGAAGGTCCCACCAAATAAGAAATCTCCCTCTAGTTATCCAATAGGAAAAATCCAAGTGTGAATTGGGCTTGCTCAAAGGTAGGCCTAGTTGGTAACTCCTCCAATGTAACAGCTATTGCCTACCATAAAACATTGGTCATTGAGCAGATCCCATGCTCTTCAACCAAGTTGGCTCCATTATCAACCACCTATACTCTAAAAGTAGGAACCACATCATCCCTACTCTCACAAAGTGTAGCAGCCAACCAGAACATTGGAGCTATGTCAACTCCCAATGTAAACATGTTATTAGTTGAGAACAAAGGGAAGCACATAATTGATTAAACCAACCTCAATATCATGCTAGACTCAATTGGTGTAGTAGTAGGTGATTGACTAACATCTAGTCCATCATGCAATCTATCACCACCTACCACACTTGCACTAGGACATCTAGGAGCCATGGATGTTGTCTATAGTGCATCAAAAGAGTGTGAAAGATTGGGGAACTCTAACAGTCTACCAACCTCTCCTCTTTGTGGTTCCAACTCCACTAATGCTCCTCTAGGCTCTAGAGCACAAATTGCACTACTAGTCACTATAGTAGATGCATCTACATGTGCTACTCCACACATAAAGTCCGAGATGTCTTTATCACCAACATAAGAGGTGAAAACCTCTCAACACACAAACTTGATCTCCTTTGAGCTATGGCCATGCTAGCCAATCTCTTCTCCAATTCCTCAATCCAAGTAGCTATGGCAATATCAAAAGCAAAGCTAAGTACAACACCCCTACCAAGTGTAGGTTCTCTACCACCACCTCTACCAACTTGTCCTCTATGACCTGGAGCTCTTATGGCACCTTGTCTTCCATGACCTAGAGCTCCTCTACTACCTACCATAACAATCCTACCACTTTGTAACTTCATGTGAAAGTCAAAGCATTGGTTACTAGTGTGACCAAATCTATGGCAATGGTCACATTATCTTTCTGTTGGTTGTGATGCACCAAAGGTATCATATCCACTACCTTGAGTGCACTCTCCCTTATGGTGAGGTCCATCAAAAGTCCAACAAACAACACCACCACTCACTAGCTGCTACTAACTTGAAAATGAAGGTAAGGGTCTACCTAGACTAGGCCATCCACTTGCTCCATAAGATCTAGATTATCTACTTTGTCCTTAGAAGCTAACATGGCGTGGTGCACTCTGGAAGAAGTAACAACATTGGATGAGGTCTCCCTACCAAATCCAAATATCACCACAATTTCCTTCGCCATGTTGATCTCAATATGCTTAGCCAAACTAAAGACCAACACCAAAGTAGGTAAAGTAGCTTGTAATAATATAGCATCACGTACTCTATGTTGCAATCCCCTATCCAAGATCCTATACCAAAACTTGATTACCAAGGCCTTAGTAACTTCCTAAGTGAAATTAATCAGCCACTTCATGGGACTGTATACCTTGTATAAGCTCTCTCTAGCCTTCTATTGGAACTCTTGCAAGCTCCTCAACTTGTCAATATGCACTCCTTGGTAGTTCTACCTCAATCATTGAAAGAACTCCACCATGGGGTTGAATCCCAATACTTCACTACATCTTGTAGTGGTACCTCCACTCATAGTATAACCATCTCCAACTAGTGCATCTTCACTAGATACACCAATGCTGCTAGAGCTAGAACTTGTGAATACTACCAATCTACTCCTAGCAACTAAGCTTGAAGTGATGGAGATGTAGTTTGGAGACCAATATTATCTCCATAGCTCAATCTCCTCTAAGTGAGCTCTCTTGAACTCAAGATAGTCATCTATTGACAGACCCTCCAAGTGTTGAAACAACCACTTCCATGCCATGAAAGGTGTGAACAAAGTAAAGTTTCTCATCTACTGTAGATCACACTAACTATCAAACTCTTATATAAAGTCATCCAACTCATTGTACCAAAGTAGCACTTTGGGCCTTTGATTGCTCTATAAATCTTGTCCATGTCCCATAACAATGGTGCAAACACACCAAGTGCACTCGCAACTAAATCAACTCTTGTATCAAACTCCAAATCAAAGTCAATCTACTACCTCATTGGGACTTAAGATATAGGTTGATACCAAGTGCCACTCCATGTAAACGCACTATGTGCTATAGCAATATCTTTTCTAGAACCCCATAAAACTTCATCATGATAGTGTAACTCAAATTGCAATTGTAACCACCACAAGTACCCCACCAAGGATCACACCAAGTGCCATTACCAACTTAACACCACTAATATAGCTCTAATTGTGAAAACTACACTAGGGGATGGATTGTAACCTACCATCACAACATGCACTCTCATGGTCTGTAAGTCATCACTTCTTGCCTCATTGGAGAGAAACATAGATAGTTTGACTGGTCATCACTCCAACCTCACTATCAAGAGTACACCACAACACCAATGCTCTAAAGTTAAGACACCTTTCACAAATAGGAAATAGAGGATGGAGGAAGTCCAACCACAAGAAATCTAAATAAAATGATCCATTTCATAAATCAATATTGAATTGACTCTATCACCATTTGGCATTTGATATAATAGGAATGTCTACCTACTTCTAAACTACCAATGATCACCAAAGATAGAATCAAATTGCCTCTCCTAGCCAAAGCTACATGTGTATAGGTATCGGTCTACCAATCACTAGGACACCAAGTGAAGATAGACCAATTGGCTAGGGCACCAGTCTAAGAACCAACTATATGGGATTCAAACCCTATTACACACAATCTACAAGGGTGAGTAGATTTTATCAAACAATGACCAAATAACTCATTTAAATTAGCTAACCTTACACCAACAAGTTGGCTTGCTGACCCTTCTAGGCCTTCTTAGCCTCTATAGCTCAAAACCCTATGCCTTGAAGTCTCTAAATGCCAAATAAGACCTGTCTTCTTGCCAATTTGAACAAATCTAGCCAAGCTTCAGCAAAATTTAGCCAAATGAGGCCTTTCTTCTTTCCAATTTAAACCCTTTCTAATCTGTCCAAGCTTCACCAACTCAAGCAATAGCTAGGGCAATTTGGGCAACCTCTAACTCTAGACAACCTCCTTTAGCTCAACCTCTAAATTTGAACAACCTTTCCTAATCTAACGTACCTCTTATATAGTTGGTTGATTGCAAAATCCTCCATTAACTCTTAACTTGAGCCAAATTGAGTGGATGTGGATCTCCAAATCCCTAATTCAAAGAGATGGATTCCCAAATTCACTTTCAATTTTGCATTTCAAGCTCAATTCATATGAAATTGACATTGATTTCACCTCAAACCAAATGTACCAATGATCAACCAAGCTTGGATATACCGTCAACACCTTTAGTTTCTACCCTTGATTTCTCCTTGACTATAACTTCTATGATATAATTGATTCATTTTTCCACTCAAATCACACTAAAATCAAACTTGTACTTGATCCTTTACTCAATAATTATGCACTAATTACAATCAAGCCACCCACTCTAGCTAAAAGACTTTCAAGGGACGCTTGTTGCCCTTTTTCCACCATAACCTAGAACTCAAAGGCTCAACATCAAAGAAGTGAGCTCTTTGGAGTTGCACTTCAAAGGTATACCCCTCTACTTGACCTAGGTCTTTAATCCTAATGGCACCGCTAATGGCAAATCTGATGGTGCAAATGAGGGTTGGTCCTACCATGTGGTTAGTAGCTCTAACATGAAATTAGACCACCAACAAGTAGTCCATGTGTAACTACCAAAATATCTTTGGTTGTCAATACTACCGCTCCAATATCCGAGCAAACTAGCTTTGGCACTACAAATGTCGTGACACCATTGTGAGATTTCCTTTAGGATTCATAGGTTTTTGAGAAGAGATTGGGTAGCCCTTTAGGAGGAGTACACCATTAGGGCTCAATCATTGCTAGCTGGATTGCAAAGTCTTCACAATCCCATGCCTTAGCACTAGAACACTATCACCTTGTTTCTCTTTGATGTTAGGTCAAGTAGGTGTGTACCAACATGAAACCCATGCATTCTC
Source organism: Lunularia cruciata (assembly GCA_948567375.1). Lineage (NCBI taxonomy): Eukaryota > Viridiplantae > Streptophyta > Marchantiopsida > Lunulariales > Lunulariaceae > Lunularia > Lunularia cruciata. The sequence goes on along the minus strand of OX419757.1, from coordinate 13,763,337 downwards.
ACCTTCTTAGTCAACCTCCTTTTGCTTTGATACTCTATTCACCCTCTAGACCCTACATCCACCTACCAATGAGGATCTCTCCTTGTTTCACCATGACTTCTAACTAGATGAGGAGTTACAACTTACCAAGCTTGCTTTGCTCATGCTTTACTCCACTCTCAAAATTTTTCAATAAGTGGGCCATCTTGCTTGATGTTTCAATGAGTGGGCCATCTTCAAAGATTGCCTCTCCCCTATTGCATCAGACTTAGGTTTTCTTCTTCTTTTTGCTTTTTGTTAGCGCATTGTCTTAGGTTAGGTGCCTCCTAGAACTACTCACCATTTTGGTGCTTCTAATCTCCTAGATCTTACAAAGGAGACCTCAAGCATATGCCTTATTACCATTGGTGATATGTTTTTGTATTTTTTGTCTTGTACTATTTGCTTATAGTTGAGACAATCTCTTTCTTCTTTATTTTCTCCCCATTAATTTATTGTAGCTACTCCAAGAAATATGAGACAATTATTGTGTGCATTTGAGCATCCTTGGATATCCATTGAGATTGGATGGTGGTCCGAGTTGATATATCTAATGTCTTCAATACTATCTCTTGTCAAACATTGTTCAATGCGCTTTGTTTAGTTGGAGATCAAATCCCTTCCTTGATCCTATTTGTTTTTACTTTCTATGGTATAGAGTCATCTCTATTGTACAATCACCATATTACTACTGGAGACTTCACACAATTGACATCTGCTAAGAGCACATAGCAAGAGGATCCCTTAGGAGGGCCTCTCTTTGCCATAGCACACTATACAGCTTATGATAGGTGGAAATAGATTTTTCATCTTGTCTTTTCCCATCCCTCTCCAATGACACTCATATTGTAGATCCCTTGGACAATGTAGTCCAAGTAGTTTTTGCTTTCAAACTCTGTTTAGAGGTCTTAAGTTTACAAGTTTAACCTCATAAATGCAAGGCTTAGAGCCCACATACAATCCCCACTCCCTCTAACTTCTCACCAAGATTCCAATTTCCCATAGGGAGTTCAAGAGTTTTGGGCTCTCTTATAGGATATGAGGGTTTTTGTTGTACATTCATATCAAACAACTTAGTCCAAGCCATAGCCCATATCCACCTTCTCCCCAGCTTGGAGAATACCCAAGTGGCTTATTCCTTTTTTCATGTAATTACCACTTGAGGGCCCCATATTTAGCACAAACTTTCCCGCATATAGAGACACTATTGCCACACTTGTTGGATGTTTGATAGCACCATCTACCATACTTTATCCACTCTCTTAGGGCCATGCATACTCTCATAACTCTCAAATGAGTAGTGTAGTCAATAGATAGCTCTTCCGTTAATCATAGGCAAATGTGGCCTTATCTAATAAGAGGCCACAACACTAACAACATATATTGAAGCATAGGCCCTATTGGTCTTTTGTTTAGTAGATAGATTCTTACACAAGGTGCAGATTTTTTATTAGGACCTATCACAATAATGGATTATGGTACTTACACCTTCTAGTCATATTTTAATTTGGCTCAAGACTTTGCCAAGCCCTATATGCACAACACTCCCCAGGTTTATTGACTTTGTATCCCTACATTCTAAGAAGATTCATGTGGATCTCAATGAGTGTATGCACACTCACAAACTTACTAGCATCCTCATTGATACGCCTCTACTTTGATAGAGTTAGGATCCTCTCTTACAAGGAAAAGGTTTTGGAGCTTAGCTCTAGGCTTCACCCTTGATTGATGACTTTTAATTAAATTTTGAGAGGTTTACCACAACATCATGTTTGAGGTTGGGTCTTCAACATCTAGCCATTATAGAGCTTCTCGACCATTGCACATGTGACTCTGCATATGACATGTAAGGGATACAATTTTGATGATGTGTAGTAGAAGAGAGCCACCAAAGTCCAATTTGTGATATAGTAGCTCAGATCTTACAAGCTACACATGCCCGGGTCCAGATTGAGCAATGGTTGGATCTACAAAGGCCACCTATCTAGTGGGTACAGACAGATATTGTTACTTTCATGGATGCTCATTGCACCTTGCATGATGTGATGGTGGTGAACCCTTTATGGGTGAAGTCATTGGCATGGGTAGATGTCCAGGTGGGAGTGACACTAACCATTGCCTCTAGGAGTAAGGAGGACAATTATGCACCTTGACTATTCTCAAATACCTTTGTCTCTAGCTATTGAGATTTTTGGGCACTATTATCACCATTTTGATGGTCTCCTTAGGGATGCAACACTAGGTTCTTTGTATACAAGAGAAACACTAGTGGTCTCTCCAACCATGCTCATGGTGCATTACTATAGTTTTTGAGGACAAGAGAACCTCCAAGAGAAACACCAAAAAAGAAACACAAGAGAAACACCAGAGAAGAAACACAAGAGAAATGTAAGGTTTCATCATTCAAGGCTCTGACACCCCAAAGGAGCACCTTGTCTTTATTATATAGCAACAAGGATCCACTCAACATAGAGCTCCACCCTTGGATCACATACATGGATTGGTAAGATGTCAGCAAGCTCTACCCTTAGATTAGTTGCATGGATTGGTGATAGGTTGATCCTTTTTCTATTTGGTTGGTCAAAAAAGCTTGATAGGAGAGGATATTTGGAGAATCTTCTTGTAGGAAGGTCAAAATAGCATGAGTGAGGTACCACTAGAAAGCACTTGATGAAATGAATAGGGAGAGAAAGCAACACCTTTCTCACCAAAGAGGGAAGATTCTTTCATTTTTCAAGGTCTAATCCATACGTTTAGGTATTTGAAATTTGCACTAAAGTTGTTAGGGTGTTTTTGATCTCTCTCCTATTAATAGAAGTACCCTTTTGGTGATACCTCTATATGATCTACTTAAAACATCATATATAGCATCCTTTTAGATATTACCAAGCAAATTTTCATCTATAGATAATATGTCTAGCTAATAGTATTACAAGCCACCTCCTTTTAAGACTTAACATCCTTGTTACAAAGTTGTTGCTCAAAAGATTGCATTAACACCAATGCATGTGCCAAGTTAGCTATTGGCTCCCATGTTGCCTCATACAATGGGTAACATTTCCAATATATGAGATATTCCACACACAAATGGCGGGAACCATGGATACATTTCTAGATAATGCATTCAACTTCATATTCCTTTGAGCCATCAATGAGTGTTGGAAAAGGTCTAACTTCTTGTATGGAAGGAAAGTGAGGTGGTCAGTATGCATATCTTCATAATAAAGAAACATGGAACACAAGTTGGATCTTCATGTATGGTGGTTATCCAAGATATAAGCCATTGCATTGATTCAATTCAAATAAGCCATGGCATGGATGATGGGAAAAGGCAGAATAAAATGAGGTCTGAGCTTAGAAGGGCCAACTAATCTGAGGTTTGTTGTAGACAACCAGACTTGATCCCCAATGTTGAACTCCATGTGCTTGCAATGTGCATTTGCATATTTTTGTCTATTGATTTTGGGCAATCTGTAACCCACAAGTTGCAGATCATTATAAATTTTGGATGTTCTCTACACCTTGTTGGATTCAAGAAACAAAAGTGTTGATAGAGTAAATTTTTGTATCTATTGGCTAGATCTTTACTTAGCTTGAAGGTATGAAAGAGTGCTCTCAATATATGAGGAAGAATGATGTGACCTATGTAGATGTATTCATTGAATTATTATAAGCAAATTCTACCAATGGAAGTAAGGGGTCCCACCTTTCTTTCTCTTCTAAGGTGAAGCTTCATAGCATGTCCACAATGGTATGATTAGCCTGCTCTATTTGTCCATCAGTTTGTAGATGGTATACCCTGGACATGATAGGTTTGGTTTTGAAGATGCCAAAGAGTGTTCTCCAAAACAAACTAGTGAATTGGATATCTTGATCTATGATGAGCACTTGAGATAGACCATGGTGAAAAAAGACTATAGCTAAGTATAATTGAGCTAATTGTGGATTAGTCACATCTTTGGTTGTAAGAAACACATGAATCATTTTGTTGAGTTGGTCTACAAAGACTATAATGGAGTCAAACTTTGAGGTGGTCTTAGGCAATTCACAAACCAAATCCATGTTGACCTCCTCCCAATGTAGAATAGGAATAGGGAGGGTTGAAGGTGTCATATGGGAGCATGATTAGAGACTTTATTGTGCTGATAGAATATGCAGCTTTGAATATACTCCATCACATTATTGCTCATCTTGGGTTAATAATAATAGCATTTGATTGCATCTAAGGTCTTATCCACTCCAAATTCACCTATAATGGTAGAATCATATCATTCTACTAGGATGGTGGTTCTTAGGTCTAGGCATCTAGGATCCATAACTTGCCATCATGAAAGGTGAGTCTTTGGGTATTAGTTATGCTTTTGGATGATTGAGCTCCTACAATCTATTGTTCAGTCTTTGTAGTCATAAGAATCCATGACCAAATTTTGAGTTCATCTTGACCTCTACTACTATGTTGTTTGCCATAGGTTGGGTCAGTCAATGCATATGCAAGTTGCTTCTTCCTTTCACAAATATGATCGTCATGTTGAATTGTTGTCTCCACTCTACCCAATGAATCTTTTGGTGAGATAGATCATTCTGTGTCTTGAGGTAGACTAGAGGTTTGTGGTTTATCTACACTACAAATTCCTTCTTGCCAAGATAGTGCTTCCAATGCTTGGTTGCAAGGACAATGGTAAACTCTTCTCGTTTGGTGGTGTGATAGTTGCATTATATTGGTAATAGCTTTCAAGAGAAATATGCAACTTGGTGTTATTTGTCATTCCATTTGTGTTGTAGGACTCCTTCTATCATATTGCTTGATGCATCTATAGCTAGCTTGATTGGACATTTTGGGTCATACTATTTCAAGATTAGTGCATGTAGTAATGCATTTTTCAATTCATGAAAGGCAAATTCTTATGCAGCTCCTCACATCCACTTCTTCCCTTGCCAAGTAGTGTTGTTGGAGTTTGTGTGACCTTGGAAAAGTCCTTGAAAAATTGACAATAGAACCCCATCAATCCTAAGAAACTCTTGAGTTAAGTCTAATCTTTTGGGACACCTCATTTCTGAATGATCTCTATTTTATCTATTTAACAATTGGATACCTTCTACAATTACTCTATGTCCCAAGTAATCTAATTCAGATTTACCAAACTTGCACTTTGAGATTTTGGTATACAATCTATTCTGTCATAAAATCTAGAGGAATTTTGCAAATGTTGTTTGTGCTCCATCTTTGTCCTACTATAGACTAAGATGTCATCAAGGAAAATGATAATAGATTTTTCCAAATATGGATTGAATATGTCATTCATCAAACTCATGAAAGTGGTTGGAGCATTGACAAGACCAAATGGTATCACCAAGAACTCAAAGTGACCATACCTTGTTCAAAAGGAAGTTTTGTTGTATATTTGCCTTTGTGATCTTGATTTTGTTATAATCACTCCATAGATTAAGTTTTGTGAATTGTTTTGCCCATTGAGTCAATCAAATAAGTCATCCATGTCAGATAATGGATATTCTTTCTTCACCATTTGTTGATTTAGGCCCCGATAGTCAACATATATGCGTATTGTACTATCCTTTTTCTTCACAAACAAGATAAGAGCTCCATATGGTGATATATTGGATTGCATAAGACCTTTTTGCAACATATTCTCAATTTGAGCCTTTCACTCCTCCAACTCATGAGGTGATAGTTGATATGAGGCCTTACAAGGAGGTATCTTCTCAAGAAGTATCTTGATTTTATGATCTATTCTCTATGGAGACTTTGGTGGTAATCTTAAGGGTAAATCATCAAGAAAGAAACCTTGAAACTCATTTACCACATCTTTCAGATTCTCCAGAGTTTGTTCATTGAGTTATGCACTTAAGACTTCTCTTATTAGACCTATAAAACATTTATTTGTCTTACCAATAATTTTTGTCTCTATAACATACAGAGGCAATTCTTGCCTTTGCAATCTTTCCCTATCTCTAATGATTTTCTTTGGCTAGTTCTTACTATTTTTTTCTCTAATCTATTGTGGGGTTATAGTGCTCTATTCATAGCATGCCTAGGATCATATTATGAAAACTAACCATATCACTTGCTACTCAATTTCTTCTTGATACTCTCCATATAGAGTGTTACTTTTCTAGGTAATGACTCAATCCTCTATGTTTGACCATTAGATAACTCTACTTCTTCATTCTCATCCTTCTCTAGTTCCATGTCCAACTATGTTACAACAAAGAAAGACAAAAATTCTCAGTTGCTCTAGGGTCTATCAATACTCTTACATAATTGCCTTTTAGGATTCTATTTATGATATTGAGTTGTGCATTTGTTTCCTTCAACCTTTGCATACTTGTCCTCTTCTTTCCTCCACTTTTACTCTTCTTCATTGAGCTAGTAAGGTTGTGAGGTACATTTACTAGCAATATTCATTTTGCAATGTAATTTCAACATCCTCATGTATAATTTGTCTCTTTGTGTTGTTCAAAGGTTGCCTATATGGAGGCCAAGGACCTCTAGGAAGACAAGCACAGCAACTAATGGTTATGTCCCCAACTTGGTTGCAAATGCAACAATGTCATTATATGCTCTAGCTCCTTCTCCTTGTGGAACTCCATCTCTCCTTTCTTCTACCCATTCCCATTCTCCTTGGAGTAGTCATGCTCCTCAGTCTTGGAGATGAATGTTGTAGAATTCTATAGGAATTGGTCCACCAAAGTGTGGTGTTTAAGCCCAATAGTGTTGAGTCAGGACTACCCTTTCACCTCCTCCAAGCTCTCTTGTTATTCTTTGAGCACATGCAATGGCCTTGAAAATAGTGCAAGGATTTTGTACTATTATCTCTTGACAAATTCACTCTTTTAACTCCCATTTTAAATTATCAAGAGTTTCTATTGGACTCATGTTGGTTATCACAACTTGAAAATCAAGAAATGCCTCCATGTACTCGTGTATGTTGTTCTTTTGCTTCAACTTCCATAGTTGGGTTCAAGCCATATGCACGGAATCCATGGATTGGAAGTTCTTCAACAACCTTTCTTGCATTGCCATCCAAGTGATCTCTCTTCCTTCTGCTAACACTGATAATTCCCAAGCATCATACCATGTGACAGCTTTATCAGTTACGTACCCACATACTAGCGGAGTGATCTATGATCTCAATTGTGAATAATAGAAAGTATTGATTTATTCTTGAAATCTAGTTTTCCACAATTTCCATGGAACATCGTCTCTTGTAAGGCTTGATGTTGCACATCTTCTTCATCCATATTAACAATGTGGCCTCATTGTTGATTGGGATCAAGGTCATTGGCATGAATGGCTCTTTAGGTACTTTGGCCATTGTTATTGAGTTTTATAATGATTCTCCTTCTTGCATTACATGATCGTTCGTAAAGGTACATACTTGACTTTGCAATGCTTCCATTTTCATTTTGATCTCCCAAAACTTGTTTAACATCCTTTGCAGTCCTTGCATCGGATCTTGCAACTAGGCTCCGTGATGCTTATACACAACAAATGCTCAATTGCTACTTCCTACTTCAATAAAGGGTTAATATGATCACTCAAGGGGAGGCATGGATGATTGAGAATACCATTCAGACCTCAAAGGCTATCACCAATATTGTGAACTATGAAATCCCTAAATATCACTTTTATTCTAACTATATAATGGATTTCTACTTGAATGTTCAAAGGGACAAGATTTTGTATATTTAGATTCATTCCATCATAACAAAATGTAGATTGTCAAATCTCACTCTTTATTATATATCACCATAGGTAAAATCATTGAGTTTGGCAAATTCATCACTATGTCCATGAACTCTACTCCAAAATGGTAAACAAGCTATACTCTCACTTGCTCACATTGGATGTATATAATCTTGATGTGAAAAAGTTCAAGAATGGAAAGTGTGGTGCAAGAAATTGTCTTTGGGGAGCATTTGTCTCATCCTCTCTCTAAAACACCCCCAATCTATTGATTGCATTATGTTTTCTTCTATTGAAATTATTTAATCTTAGTAGCCCTTGTTCCTCCAAGAGAGGTGATCCACTCTCTTGGATTAAAACACCAACTCTAATACCATCATAACATTAAAATGACGTGAGAACCCTTAAGAGAAACACATGGTTTCATCTCCCAATATTTCAATGCCCCCAAGGAACACTTTGTCTTTATTATATAGCAAAGAGGATACACTCAAAGGGAGCTCTACCCTTGGTGATAACTCTATCTAATTTATTTAGACTATCATATTTAGCATCCTTCTAAATATTACCAAGCCAATTTCTACCCCTACATAATATGTCTAGCTAATGGTATTACAATTACTGACAATGAGTATAGTCACCTTGCAACTTGCTTAGGCTTTGGATCTTCATCAATCGGTGGTTGCAATAGGTACAGTCAGCATGGCTTGGGTCCTCTTTCCTCATACTAGACATACCAATGGAGAACCTCAACCATAGTGTCCAAGTGTAGACTACTATCTCCTTGGTCTTTTTGGTAGTGGTCTTGGCTTGCTTTTTCCCTTTGGTGCCTTTGGGCCTTGCTTCTTTAGGTCTTCTTGGCAGCTTGGGACTTTTGAACCTTGTGCTCTTATTTCCTCTTGCATTATTTTGTGCTTTGTACTCCATTCTCCTTTCCTTTAGGGTACTTTTTCTATGTATATGTACATTCTTTATCCATATATAGATGAGAAATAGATGGTTGTGCATTAGCCATAGGTAAAAAATGAGGGAGTAAAGTAAAACTTTGGCAACAACCATCCCTAAACTAGATGAGAGCATTGAGTGATAAATGAAATAAAAAATAATCTATCAATAGCACTCAAAATAATTTGTAGATAACCTGTAACAATATGGAGTTTAGCAACGTAGTTAGTAAGGCTAACAAAGTAGAGAATAAGCCAAATTAACCCAGAATATTCAAGAAGCATCTAGGAAGCTTCTTGGGAAGCTTCACGACTTGCACTCCAAGCAAGTAGCTTCTAGAAGCTTCTAACTAGCTTAGCTTGCATGCCAAGTATGCGGTTTCTAGAAGGAAGCTTCTTGAGAAGCTTCTTGGTTAACTTGTCTTGCACTCTAAGAAAGCAGCTCAAGGAAGCTTTTTGAGAAACTTCTCAAGGGCCTTGTACACTACCTATAAATACCAAATCCAAAGCTCATGCTAGGCAATTGGAGTTTTCCTTCATTCAAGTGTCCCAATGTGAGCTTCCATTCTCCTATTTCTCTCCTTGGTGTTGGTCTTTTACATTTGTATCAGAGCAAGAATGGGATGGATGGAATATATAGACCACCAAATCCAATTCCACCAAAACATTAAGATTTCTGTGTCCAAGTATTACCCAAGTATCATTTCATACAATTCATCACCTCACACTTTGGACAAGATTTTTGGCATATGATCACCATATTTGAGGAACCCTTTGTGCTTCAGGTGGTAACTTATGGAGAATGGTGGATGTGTTGCTTCTATGTGTTAATAAATTAGACAGATTAGGGGTGGTGTGATAGAGTAGCAACCAAGGCGGCAATGCTTGATGTTATCCTTGCTATGCAGCAACAAATCAAGCACCTTACTTGATTCTTGGATGAACAAGATCTTTGACGACAAGAGCACGTAGAGAGAGTACTAGTTCAAGAAGGAGAAGATTGAATTTGATTCCCTAAAACCAAGGTATTTGAAGGCAAGAATCTTCCTAATGTAGTGGAGAATTTTGTGTTTGACTGTGAATGTTATTTTGAAGCTACCAATCTACAAGACGAGCAAAAGTAGATTCTCTTGGTTTCTAGCCAATTGGACTACATTTGTTTAGCTCAAGCTTATCCATACTCTTTGGTGATGGATTATACATATAAAACAAACCGCTTTTGAATGCCAATGCTTCATGTTTTTGAAGTCACAAGTTTTAGTACATCATTTACAACTATAGTTTTCTTCACATGAGAAGAAATAGAACCATACTACAAGTAGGCCTTAGATCACATTTTACCTTGTATGAGCCTATCAAATTGCTTACAAGTACAATGGATTGTGAGCTTGCTTTGATGAATGCTTGTTCTTCCATATTCCCTACTTCATTGCATCTTCTTTGCATTTGGCACATTCAGAAGAATGTTTTAGCCAATTGTAAGAAGTACTTTGATAATAAAGATAAGTGGGATATATTCATGATTGAATGGATAGATGTGGTGCAATCAACGACTCCAAAATTATTTATCACATTGTGGAGTGCTTTGTGTGAAACATATGCCTAAGTTCCAACCATGATGAATGTAACAATATGGAGTTTAGCGACAAAGTTAGTAGGGCTAACAAAGTAGCAAATAAGACAAATTAGCCTCAAATATTCTAGAAGTATCTAGGATGCTTCTTGGGAAGCTTCCTGGCTTGCTTAGCTTGCACCCCAAGTAGGTATTTTCTAGAAGAAAGCTTCTAGAACTTCCAACTAGCTTAGCTTGCATGCCAAGTAAGCAGCTTCTAGAAAGAAGCTTCTTGAGAAGCTTCCCAATTAACTTAGCTTGCACTCCAAGAAAACAGCTCAAGAAAGCGGTTCAAGAAAGCTTCTTGAGAAACTTCTCAAGGACCTTGTATGCTCCCTATAAATACAAGAGCCAAAGCTCATGCTAGGCATTCAAAGTTTTCCCACATTCAAGTGTCCTAATGTGAGTTTTTGTTCTCCTATATCTCTCCTTGGTCTTTTATATTGGTATCAAAGCAAGAATGGGATGGATGGAATTTATGGACAACCAAATCCACTTCCACCAAACCATTGGGATTTTTGTGTCCAAGTACTACCTAACCATCATTTCACACAATTCATCACCTCATGCTTTGGACAAGATTTTATGCATATGATCACTATATCTGAGGAACCCTTGGTGGTTCCGGTTGTAACTTATGGAGAACGGCGGACATGCTGCTTCTATGTGTTAATAAATTAGATAGGTAGTGTGATAGAGTAGCAACCATGGCAGAAATGCCCAAGGTTATCCTTGCTATGCAATAACAAATTGAGCATCTTACTTGATTGTTGGATGAACAAGAGATTCAACGACAATACTAGTTCAAGAAAGAGAAGATCAAATCCAATTCCTTATCCAAGGTATTTGAAGGCAAGAAACTCTTGGGTGCACTGGAGAATTTTATGCTTAATTGTGAAGATGAGCAAAAATAGATTCTCTTGGCTTCTACCCACTTGGATGGAGTAGCAAAGCTATGGTGGAGATTTGAAGTGAAGCGAGCTAAACAACAAATTGTTACACTAATCTTGCCATGGGCAGAATTCAAGAGTGCAATAATTAATTGGTTCCAAGCTATAAATGCTACATGCGCTACACGGAATAGATTGGCAGAATTGAAACATATTGGCTCTGTAAAAAGTTACATTATGCAATTCCAAAACACCATCATGCAAATTCCAAATATCGTGGAGGGTGAAGCTCTGGATTGATTTGTGAGGAGCTTGAAGTCAAGAACCAAATTGGAGGTAACCATGCAAGAGCCACAACACTTGGAGGAAGCCATGCAATTGGCCAAACATATTGATTCCTTGGTTGTAACAACTTTGTCTTGACCTTGACCTCCATAGAACCTACCAATACACTACACACGGGTGGAGGAGCTGGCACCAATGGAGATTGATGCCATTCAACGAAGACCACTTGGCACTGCAAATAGAGAGAAACTATGACAAAATGGTAGTTATTTTTATTGTCACCAAATGAGACATTGCATTGTTGAATATCCACTCAAGAATGTGTGACCTTGACAAGTTGCCTAGATAGAGTTTGTGGAGTGGAATGATCAAGGAAATGAGGAATCCCAATAGGAGATTTTGAGCCGTTTACTAGGAGCTTGATTAGTTCCAATAGGATTGAAGGCTTGACCTATGCAAGTTTGCTTCACTTGCAAGGTATGATATCTAATTGGGGTTGTAGGATTTTGGTTGATTTTGGAAGTTCAAAGAATTGTATGTCTATGCAAGTAGTAAATGAATTGGGTATTCTTATCAAGCCTATAATTAGAAGTAGATTGATAATGGCGGATGGTAGGAAGGGTTCTACATTCCGTACCTTGCATCCTGTTACCTTCAAGATTGGGAAGGAGTATTTGGAGTGTATGAGGTTTGTAGTGGCATCTCTACACTATGATATCATTCTAGGTCTACCTTGGCTTGAACGTCATAAGGTTCAATTTGATTGGACTCGATGACAAATTCAAGTACAGCACCAAGGTAGGAATTTATGATTAGGTTGTCTGGCACCTTTGAGTAGGACACCTAAGAATAGTCAGTTCTAGGATGCAAAGTTTGTCGAGAAGGTAGCCATAGAGCAAGCCTTGAAGTGAGATGAGTCCCAAGATGGGAATTTTGCAAAGAAAGCAACCATGGAGCAAGCTTTGAAGAGAGATGAGTCCCTAGATGGGAAATTTGTTAGTGAAGCAACCATAGAGCAAGCTTAGGAGGAAGATAAGTCTATATTCATGGTGTGGATCAAGCCGATTGCACAAGGACATTTGAGGAGGGCCAAGAGCCTCATCAAGCAATGGTTGATCAGATAGTTCAAGAGTTTGCGGATGTGTTTCTAGATGATCTACCAAAGGGATTACCCTTCAATCGTGGTATGCTCTTCAAGATCAAGTTATTACTAGGGAGTACTCCAATGAGTAGACCAATCTATCGGCCCTCACCAAAGGAGTTGGAGGAGTTGCAAAAAACACTTACATAGTTGTTGGAGGACTTCATACGACATAGTATCTCTCCTTGGGGGAGCATTGGTACTATTTGTTCCGAAGAAGGATGAAGGACTTCATTTTTGTATCGATTATCGTGTACTCAATAAGCAAACAATGAAGAATGCATATCCCTTACCTCGGATCAATGACTTGCTTGATCCACTAAGAGCATGATACTTTTCCAAGTTGAATCTTTGTAGCGGCTATTGGCAAATCTCTATTGATAAGGATGTACAAAAGATTACCTTTTGCATAAGATATGGGCATTTTGAGTGGAGAGTTCTACCTTTTGGGCTCACTAATGCTCCAATAATCTTCATGGATCAGATGCATCGGGTGTTGGATGGACTATTGGATTGGTACGTGGTAATGTTCTTGGATGATATCTTTATCTTAGCAAGACAAAGACAAAATATGTGAATACGTGCGAGAAGTCCTAAGACAACTACAACAATGGAAATTTTATTGTAAGAAATTGAAGTGTGCCTTTTGGCAAAAGGAGGTCACCTTCTTGGGTCACAGGATCCCATCGGAAGGGATCAAGATGGAAGAGGAAAAAATCAAGGCCATTACTGATTGGTCTACTCTAAAGGATGCTACAGAAGTACGGGCATTTAATGGATTGGCCAATTTTTACCAACAGTTCATCCATTGTTATGCTCATGTGACTACACCATTGATTTACCTCTTGGAGAAGAACTCAAGCTTCCAATGGACCACCAAGCATGAAGAAGCATTCCAAAAGTTGAAACATATGGTGTGTTCAAGACCCATCCTTCAACCCTATGATCCTCAACTACCTTGGGTGGTTGATTTTGATGCTTCTAACTTTGCAATTAGAGCAGTGTTGCAACAAGAATTTCCATATAGACTACATCCCATTGCCTTTGTGTCTCGCCAACTAAATACAATTGAAAGAAATTACTTTGCTCAAGATCAAGAACAACTTACAATGGTATATGCCACTAAGGTATCGAGGCATTATCCTTAGGGAAACAAGTGATCATGCAAACCAATCACAAACCATTGTTGCAAACCTTACACTTGGAACACATGAAAAGTTGACATCATCAATGGGAGGAGCAACTCTCAATTGTTTGACATCAAACTTGAGTACAAACTAGGTTGGTTCCATGTCATTCCTGATGCTCTATCATGATGACCTGATTTGAAGTCTCTTCCTCTCATCATGATGGCAATTATGACGGTGGCAATTGACTCCAAGGTCCAAAATGAATTTTGGTCAGCTCTACACCAAGATCCCTTCTTCCAAATGGTACATGGTCGTCTTACAGCATATGACAAGGAGTACAATACATTCTCCTTCAAGGAAGGCCTTCTATTCCATGAGGGCTAGATCTATGTTCCAGCCAAAGATGATCTCCGACTTGAGCGTCTTCAAGAAGCCCATGATCTACTGATAGATGGTCACATGGGTGTGGACAAGACCTTGGGTACCCTCCAACACCAATGGTGGTGGCCTAACATGACACAAGATGTATGAGAGTTTGTCTGATCGTGTGAAAGTTACCAATGCAACAAGGCCAGCAACCAAAAGCCAAATGGACTCCTTCAACCACTCTCCATTCCATCCACTTGATAGGAACATGTGAGCTTAGATCTCATCACATCCTTGCCCAAGACAAAGCAAGGACACATAACAATTGCAGTGTTTGTGGATAAGCTTAGTAAGCAAATCCACTTGGCACCAACCGTTGATACTCTAGATGCTCCAACCTTAGCACAAATCTTCTTTGACAATGTCTTCAAGCATCATGGGATGCCACATATACTCATCTCTGACCGTGGTCCTTGATTCGTTAGGAAGTTTTGGCAAGCACTCTTCCAAATACTCGGCACCAAGCTTGCTTTGTCCATAGCCTATGATCCTCAAACTGATGGAAAAACTGAACGTGCAGATCATACTTTGGAGGATATGTTACATGCTTTTGTCAATCTCCACCATACCAATTGGGATGAATGTCTTGCAATTGCAAAATTTACCTACAACAATTCCAAACAAGAAAGCATCGGATTTTCTCCTTTCTTTCTCAATTTTGGTCAAGATGTGCTTGTTTCAGATTCTCTTCTTGCTCCTCCTCTGTCTCATGTCCCTCATACTTCAACCTTCTTGACCACCATCTTTGAATCTCTCCAACAAGCCAAGTCTCACCTCCTTGTTGCTCAAAGTTGTCAAAAACAATATGCGGACCACCATAGTCGTGATCTCACCTTTGAAGTTGGTGATAAAGTTATGGTATCCTTTACTAATCTACCCCTCCTACTTGATACCCAAGTTTGTAAACTTGCCCCTAATTGGATAGAACTCTTTGATATCACCCAAATTGTCTCTCTTGTTGTTTATTGACTTGCCTTGCCTTGTCATATTCGCATCCATCATGTCTTTCATATTTCCAAGTTGAAACCCTTTGTTCCTAACTCCTCTTTTTTTCCTCTTGAGTCCAACTCCCTCCTCCTCTTGTCCCTATCAATGATCATGAGGAGTACAAAGTTGATCGTATCCTTACGTGTTGCCACATTCAACAAGGATGCCAACAACATACAGAGTAAAAGGTCCTTTGGAAAGGGTATCCCCTTCATGATGCCACATAGGAACCTCTTTCTCATCTCCATAATGTATAGACGGCCATCCAAGAGTTTGAAGCTTCAATGGCAACAAGGACATAACCAACTAGCAGTGGGGGAATATGTAACAATATGGAGTTTAGTGACATAGAGTTGCATAAAAAATAGTTTAGAAATGAGAAAAAATCAAATGATGAAGCAAAGCTTATGAGTGCATAAGCACACTTCCAAAGAAATGAGACAATTTTTGAGTTTTTGAAGGCTAACAAAGTAGAGAAGAAGCCAAATTAGCCCAAAATATTCTAGAAGCATCTAGGAAACTTCTTGGGAAGCTTCACAAGTAGGTTAACTTGCCCTCCAAGCATGTAGCTTCTAGAAGCTTCTAACTAGCTTAGCTTGCATGCCAAATAGACGGCTTCTAGAAGGAAGCTTCTTGAGAAGCTTCTTGGTTAACTTGGCTTGCACTCTAAGAAAGCAACTCAAGGAAGCTATTTTGAGAAGCTTCTCAAGGGCCTTATATGCTCCATATAAAAACCAAAGCCGAAACTCTTACTAGGCATTTAGAGTTTTCCCTCATTCAAGTGTCCCAATGTGAGCTTCCATTCTCCTATTTCTCTCCTCGGTCTTGGTCTTTTACATAGCCCATACTAAGGATCACATGAATATTCTACCCTACCAAATTGATTCATGGGCTGGAATAATATAATCTTGCATACAATAAACTCATTTATTGTTTGGATAAAAATAGGCTTGTGCACCTACAAAAGTGGACAAACATTTGTGTTGAAGAAACTCAATTGCATTTTTGTATGCACTCATATTAGTAAAAATGCTCAAGAGTGTTGTATTGGATATGTATGACATTGTGTTTATTCTTTTGATTTGATTTTGATTTAAAAAAAAAAACTTCATTTTTTATGAGTGTGCACAAGTACTATCGAGAGCTTTTGTTTTGTTTACTTTGAGTATTGTAAAAGTAAATGAACCCCCATGTAGAGTTCATGAATTTATATAATATGTTACAATATAATTTATATCCTTTCTTCTTTTGCTTTGCTCTTGTTACCCTTTTACACTTTGACCCATTTTGTAGCCACACCATCCAATAGCTCTTGCATTGCTCCACTCCTCCATTCCCTGGCTAATTCTCTGCCTAGTCCTTCTCTCCTTGACTGATTCCTTGCTCGACCTCATGCTTCTACAGTGTTCCTACTTGACTCCACGCCATTTTTTTCATCTTTATCATTCATGCACTGCTTACTGCTAGGTGATTCACATAACTTTTCTTGTTACTCATAGTCATTTGCATGGATGTTCTCGATTTCATGTTCTTTACTAGTATGTTAGACATATGTTATTCTCAATTTGTTTCAATTATGCCTATGCATTTGCCTTATGCCTTTTCAATTCAATGCATTCTACCTTAGAGATTTATCACTATTCTAGCATTGTGAATCATGTACATATTGTTTATTGATCATTTTCATTTCATGAGTTTTGGGTCACTCGTTCCCAAAATGGCTTCTATGCTCATATGCCTATATAATATGCATATAATATATGGATTGGAACATTGAAAACTCATTGCAGTTTACACCAAGATCAGAAGAACAGAAATAAGTAATGTAGGAACAAAATCTGGTTAGAATCATGTAGTAAAGTGTAGAATTTTATGTTGATGAATCTGTTGAATATAAGGATTTGCCACAACAGCCAATTGCAGCAAAAGTTGGAAGCTAATATGTGGTATTGCTTTGATATAGCATGTGTGGTTAGAAGCGGTTCCCAATTGGACCGCCAGATAAGTAAAGTAGTACTCAGGGTGGGCATTAAAGTAAGAGCTAGAAACTCAATATTCAGAGCCAAAAAGGCATGCATGTACATTCTCATAAATGTTGAAAGTTATGATGCAAATCTACATATCAATTATAAGAGTTATTCTAACATGTGGACCCGGCCACAAGTCAGCCTATGACCCCATGAAATTAGCATATGACACCATGAAATTTTGCACACTATTGGATGTACAAAGAAATGTATAGTATGTAAAATTCCACCAATGGGCATGGATCATGAGTTGTATGAAATAAAAATATTATGCTAAATTTCACTTAAGGCATGGAACCATAGGTTAAGAACATATGGACCAAGGATCTCAAAACTAGAATAAATCTGATTATAAAAAATAAATATTATTTAAATTATTCAAATGAATAAATAATTTTTTATTATGAATCTAAGTTTCTAAAGTATAAATTATCAATTAACTAATATGCATGTTCTAAGCTAACATAACACTAAGGGATCTACTACTTGGCCTTGCCTTTCTTGATAGTGGCTATGACATCCTTGTTGTAGAACTCTTCTTGAATACACTAGTATCTTATCCATGAAAATATTTACATTGAAAGCTAAGATTCATATATGAGAGTAGAAACTATTTTGGGACTCATAACTCATGAAATACAAATAATAGAGAAGCAATATGTACATGATTCACAATGCTAGATGTCACGCCATTTGTAGTATTGCATCTAGATTGCTCAAACAATGGAGTTCAAGTGATAGTAGTTAGTTATTTTGATAGCAGTTTCTTAGAGACTACTTTCCGACAGTCAGATTTTGTGTTTGGAGTATAGACTTCACAGTGGAGCCCACCATCACTTTGCATCATTTGCACCGTTGAGTGTGCCGTCCGCGGGACCATTAGGGTTTCAGACCTAGCTCAAGTCCATGGGGTATACTTTTGAAGTGCAGCTCCAAAGAGATCACTTCTCTCATGTTGAGCCTTCGAGTTCTTGGCTATGGTGGACAGAGGCCGGTGAGCATCACTTGGATTCTCTTAGCTAGAGTGGGTGTGGCTTGACTGTAATCAATGCCTAGTTGTTGATAGTTTATAGAGTGATATATCAAGTACCAATCTGAGTTGAGTTGAGTTGAGAGTGGTAAACAATCTGATTACATCAAAGAAGTGAAATCAAGGGGAAGTCAGGTATAGGAACTTTGAGTATTGATGGTATTTCCAAGCTTGATGGATCATTGGTAGCTCGATTGAAGTTCAGTTTTTCCTTGGTGTGCAGAAGCTCATTGCTTGATGGAGATTTGGTAGTAAGATAGACGGTGTGCGGAAGCGCTGGCCAATTTTTTAGCACAAAAGGAGCAAATTTCAAGCAATGGTTGTGATTTTGAGCTCAAGAGGTGAAGGTAGGACCAATTTGTTGTGAGTTGGGCTCAAAAAGTCAAATGGAAGGTGGAGTTGGGAAGCTATTCTCATTAATTTGTGATTTAGAGAAACTTGTGTTTTCAATTTGGCTCAAGTGGAAAGTTAGCGTGGGATTTGGCGGCCAACCAACTTTAGGGTTGTGGGCTATGAGAAAGCCAACTTGATGGCATGAGGCTAGCTAGTTTAGAGTAGATCTTGGGCATTGGTTGGCAAAATTTACCCATCATGCTAGATTGTGTGCAATAGGGTTTGACCCCTAGATCTCTTGTTCCTAGACTGGTGCCCTAGCCAACTGGTCCACCCTCACTTGTTGTCCTAGTGACTGTGCTATTGTTATCTATACACTTGTAGCTTTGGCTAGGAGAGGCAGTTTGAACCCATTCTTGGTGATCCTAGTAGCTTAGGACTTAGATACAAACTTCTCTTATGTCAAATGCCAAATGGTGGTAGAGTCAGTCCCGTATTTTGTTATGAGATGGAGGGTTTTGTTTAGATTTCTTGTGATTGGACCCCCTCTATTCTTTGCTTCCTGTTTGTGCACCATGTTTGTGTGAAGTGCCCTGACTTTTGAGCGTTGGTGCTCTAGTGTGCTCTTGGTAGTGAGGTTGGAGTGATGACCAATCCAACTACCTTTGTTTCTCTCCGGTGAGGCATGAAGTGATGACCTACAGACCGTGAGAGTGCGTGTTGTGATGGCAGGTTATAGGTTGCCCTTTCTCCTAGTGTAGTTATCTCGGTTAGAGTTATATAAGTGGGTGGTGCTTAGTTGGTATTGGCACTTGGTGGTATTGGCACTTGGTGGGGTACTTGTGGTTGTGACTTGCGGTTGTAGTTTGTGGTTCCGGTTTGTTGTTGCAGTTTGCGGTTGCAGTTACTTTGTCAAGATGGAGTTCTTTGGGGATTCCAGAGGAGATAGCCTTGTAGTATGGAATGGGTTTACTTGGAGTGGTACTTGGTATTAGCTTGTATCTCAAGTCCCAATGAGGGAGGAGATTGACTCTGAGTTGGAGTTTGACACAAGAGCTGATTCAATTGAGAATGCAATTGGTGTGTCCGCACCGTTGTTGTAGGATATAGACAAGATTTATGGGGCCTCCAAGGGCCCTAGGCATTACTCTGGTATAGTGGGTACCATTGAGTTTGATGACTTCATCCAGGAGTTTGATAGTTGGTGTGATCTACAACAAATGCGGAACCCAACTTTGTTTGTACCCTTCATGGCATGGAAGGGGTTGTTTCAGCATTTGGAGGGTCCACCGATGGATGACTACCATGAGTTCAAGAGAGCTCATTTAGAGGAGATCAAGTTATGGAGACAATATTGGTCTCTGCACTATGTCTCTATCACTTTAGGTTTGGTGGCCAAGAGTAGATTGGCTGTACCTATGAGTTCTAGCTCGAGTAGTGTTAGTGGAGCTAGTGGAGGTGCACTAGCTGAAGATAGTGCTACTACGAGTGGAGGTACCGCTACAAGAGGTGGTGTGGTACTGGGGTTTAACCCCATGGTGGAGTTCTTCCAATGTTTGAGGTAGAACTACCAGGGAGCACGGACTAACAAGCCGAGGAGCTTGCAGGAGTTCCAACGGAAGGCTGGAGAGAGCCTACGCAAGGCATACACTTGCATGAGGCGGCTGATCAGTTTCACTCAGGGAGTTATTGAGGCCCAAGTAGTCCAATTTTGGTATGGGATATTGGACAAGGAGTTGGGACATAGAGTTCGTGATGCTACGTTGTTACATGCTACTTCGCCTACTTTGGCAGTGGTCTTTGGTTTGGCTGAGCATATTGAGCTCAACATGGTGGAGGAGAGAGTGGTGACATCTAGATTTGGTAGTGAGACCTCATCCACAATTGTGACTTCTTCTAGAGTGCAGCAGAGTGCACCATGCCCAGTTGGTTTTTGAGGACAGGGTGGACAGCCTAGATCCTATGGAGCAAGTGGAGGGCCTAGTGGAGTTAGACCTTTACCTTCATTTTTGGATCAACAGCAGCCAGTGAGTGGGGGTGTTGCTTGTTGGACTTGTGGTGGACCTCACCATCTGAGAGAGTGTACTCAAGGTAGTGGACCTGATACCTTGGGTGCATCAAAGCCAACACTGAGGTAGTGTGAGCTATCACACCCATTTGTGCATGTGTGTGTGTGGTACTGTGATATTTAGCTTGGTATTACAAGTACTTAAGAGATATTATTTATATAGAGATAAAGGATGGTTCTATATTAGTCATGGTTAGCTAAAGTTACTCATAGCTAAGATAGAGGGGACCTTACTTTAAAGGATGTAGAAAAGATGAACACCACTATTTTGGATTTTAGTGTGTTGACTTGGTATTATTCCTAGGTGTTTGGCTTTGAGGAAAGAGTTGAGAACTCTTGGGCCCGCAAGCCTTTTTGTTTTGGATTCTTATTTAGTCCAAGGATAGCCCATGTGAAGGAATCCTTGACTTAGTGGTTGGGTCAAGATAGACCACATGCTTAGGGTAATATGCCCATGTGAATGGATATTCATTTCTACTTTTTGACTTTACTTGACTTTTAGTCTAGTAACTTGAGTTACTACGGTGATTAGTAACTTTGGTACATAAATATTTCACAAGTATATAAACAAGGGGTGAGGAGGTACTCATCATCGTTTCATTTGCAACTATCTCTCTCTCATTGAGTTCTCTAATGAGCAATGGCTTGAGTCTTGGAGTGTTAGCCTTGGAGGAATATGATGGAGTTGGGGTTCCTTGCCTTCTTAGTCCATAGTACGCTACCATAATAGCCATCAAAGGTTCATCCTGAGTGAGAGATAGGCTGGCTCACATTTTTGGTTCCGTTGCCGAGACCTCTCTAAAGGGCAAGATAATGTTCGGTGTCCAATTCTACATTAGGTAGAAGGAAGCTATGAGAGCTCACTTGGAGAGAACATTAGGAGAGGAGAGGGCTGAACTTATGATAGAGAACCAAGATCCATTTGTATACCCTGTAGTTCATTACGATGTCTTTGAGGTGATTTTGTACATCTTGTACACATGAGAGGAATTGGAGAGATTATGTGAGGTGGATTGCAGATTTTGGGGATTAAGGTGATTTGGGGCAAAATCTCAAGTTTGAAAGATCTGGACTTGAAATTTCTACACATGATAGCTTGGGTTATCTTTCAGTTAGCACACTTGAAATTATTGTGAGAGCTACTATGCACACTGGGCTAGAAATTTTGAAAGTTGATAGGGTATAGTGCTCCCGCAACTGCATGCTCTCTGGAAAGTTGTACAGAGTGCCATTTCTTCAATTTTCAGTGAATTGTCTTGAAAATTTCCAAGAAAATTAAGTAAATTGCATCCTACCTTCTGCCACAAAAATTAGAGAGAGATTATTCTTGCGCAAGGAGTTATGAGTTTTTGAAGTGAGTGGGGTGGTTTTCAGACCAAATCTGAAATATGTGTGCTGAATAGAAAGGTGTCTAGGCCAAATGGCTTGATAAAAAGATCTGAAATTTTGCAAGGAGGGACACCCTGGAGTTATGATCAAGTGTGAAAGATTTCAAAGGACTGTCACATACTGGTTGGGAGATTTGAGTGACATTGTGAGAAAGGGTCAATTTTGCAGAGTGGAGATCTCATGCATGAAGAGTTTGAGAGCAACAAAAAGCATGTTTGAGTGTTTAGATTCATCTTGGGAACATGGAGGGTCATCAAGAGTGGAAATTGAGATTATGCAAGGTTCCCCAAGGGTTTGAGGTGATTGTAGGGGTGGATTTGAGGAAAAGAGAGTTTACAATAGAATTTAAAGAGAGTGTTGAGGATCCAAAAACCTACATCACTTGGAGGAAAGAGTGAGTCTAAGTGCTTTCTATGTGGAGAGAAGGGACATAAGGCAAGTTCATATCCATTGACTTTTGAGACCAAGAGATTGAGTGAAAGGAGAGGCTTACTTGACTTGGGTTTGCATGTTGGACCTTCTTCACCAAGATTAGGAGAGAGAATATCTAAGACCAAGGAGTTGTGTGAGGTTTGTGGAGTGGAAGGACTTCCAAAAAGACATGAGTGTAGTGGAGTAAAAACACTTTTGGAGACTTTGGTGAAGGATCTTGGAGAGAGTCTTAGTACAGCTACAAAAATACTACCACCTTCATCAGCTAGTTCTCAAGATTAGTGATGGAGATAATCTTTCAACTTATGGATAAACTATTCATGAGAGTTAAATTAATATCCACTCTAGGATTTGAAGTTGCTATTGAAATCTTAGAGCAATCTGAACCTTTTGTGTTCCCTAGAGTGGATTATTCTCAGATGGTGTTAGTCATGTATATACTCTATTAGTAACAGAGTGAGAGAAAAGAAAAGAAAAAAAGAAGAAAAAATTGAGAGAAAAGAAAGATAATGAGGGGTTAAGATGGGAAACTTTTGGTTTTCTTTGGCAAGGATGGAAAAGATGTGGAGGCTTTTGTGAGAGACTCCAAGAGAGCTACCATAGGAAACAACCAGAGGAGGAAGGATGAGTGGGCCTCATTATTACCAGATTTCTTTGAGGATGCAACACTTACATGGTATGAGTCAGAATACCAAAAGAGAGAGAGGAGAGATGGGGAAGAGGAGTCTTGGGAGACTTTGACTTCAGCACTCATTGAGAACTTTCTTCCTGATGAGAGTTATGAGAGATTGATGAGTGAGGTTACATTTCTCAAGCAAGGAGATGGAGAGAAAGTGAGAGTCTATGTAGAAAGAGTGGAAAAGTTAGAGTCTAGATTTTGAATAGTATTGAGGAAGGGTGGAGATGATGTGGAGACTACAATGATTGGCATAGGGGCCATGATCACCAAGAATTTTGTGGGAGGGTTGAGACCACAAATTAGAAGCAAGGTGAGATATGAGAAACCTTCTTCCAAGGTCGAAGCTATCAAGATCGCAACTCGTATGGAGGAGAGTTTGGAAGGGGATGAGAGTGATTTGGTGGTGAAGGAGGTTGTGCATCCTCCTCAAGGCTACAAGTATGGTGGAACTTCTGATACTTTGGTGACAAGGGTTGCACCACAAGTAGTAGTTGCTCCAATTCTTGCACCTCCACCAAAGGATCCACTTCAAACCATCACAGAACAACTTGCGGATCTCAAGATCAATGTGGTGCAACTATGGGAGAAGAGAGAGGTGGATCAAAATGTAGGGAGAGGGCCTAGGAGTTATGGAAACTATCCATATAGAGGAGGTCAACCAGCCAACAATTTCAATGATAGAAATTGTTTTGGTTGTGGAGGAAGAGGCCATATCCAAAGGAATTGCCCAAATTCCACTTACCATGGAGGAAGGGGTTATGAGGGAGCCAATAGAGGGAAAGAGGGTGGTAGTGAAATCCAAGTGGCTCTTAATCCAAACAAAGGTAAGGGGATAGCATCCATAGATGTGGTGGAGAGAAAGTATGAGAAGGGAGAGTGCTCAAACTCCAAGTTATGGGAGTTCAAAATCTCATGACTTTCCAAGTCTTGAAGAATTCAAGCTATGACTTACTTCTTGGGAGGCCATGGTTGAGAGCAGCACGCACAACTGATCGATGGCACAAAGGGTACTTGAGGATTGGGCCATCAAACCATAGAGTCACAATTCCTATGACTGACACCACCAACACTTCACATTCAGATACACCATCTTCTGATTATTGGGAATCAGATTCTGAAGAAGGAGATTCAGGTGTGGACACAAGCATGGAAGAGGAGACTTCCACGGAGGATGATGAATCTGAACCTGAATCTGATTTAGATGTGTATCTTTGTGTGCTATGGATTTTGCACCTAAGCCAGAGGTTTTGAAGGACCCAGATAAATCACCATTGACACTTGAGGAGGTAGAGAGAAGGTTAGCTACCCTCAAGTATGGCCCAAATGTTACCAAGGAGGAGAAGGTGAGATTTGAGGAGATTTTCCACAAGTTCATCCATGTTTTTGCTTTCAATTACAAGGATTTGAAGGAAGTCATCTTGGAGGAGCACAAGATGGAGGTGGAGTCACATACAGACCAATCCGCCAAAAACAACGTCGCATTTAGCCCACCAATATCTTTGGTTGTGAAGGAGGAGATTGATAAGCTCAAGGAGGCTAGATTTATCTTTGAGGTAGAGAATTCAAAATAGGTGTCTTGAATTGTCATTGTGAAGAAAAAGAATGGCAAGCTTCGGGCATGTGTGGATTACAAGAAGCTCAATGTTGTTACCAAGAAGGACTACTACTCATTGCCATTCATTGATGAGATCTTGGAGGAGGTTGCAGGTCATGAGAGGTACAATTTTGGAGATGGTTATAGTGGATATAACCAAATCAAGATTGCACCAGAGCATCAACAACTCACCACATTCACCACACCTTGGGGAACTTACGCTTTCAAGGTCATGCCTTTTGGGCTTTGCAATGCTCCAGCCACACATTCCAACGGTTTATGAACAAGCTATTTGAACCTTTCATTGGGAAATTTATGAGAGACTTCATTGATGACTTTTGTGTCAATGGGAGCAAGGAGGAGAACTTTTGAGCACTTAATCAAGGTCTTGCAACGCTTGGATGAGGCAAATGCATCACTCAACCCAGAGAAGTGCATTTTTGGATGTGAAGAAGGTCTACTTTTGGGGCACATCATCTCCAAGGATGGAATAGTAGTTGATCCTGAGAAGGTGAGGAAAATCTCAGACCTTCCATTCCCTTCAAGCTTGACAAAGTTACGCCAATTCTTGGGGATGGTTGGATACTATAGGAGTTTCATCTTCTCATTTTCCAACAAGGCTTATGCATTGACCATCTACATGAAGAAGGGTGTAGATTACATGGTGATTTTGGAGGACAAGGAGGCTCTCAAGGCTTTTGAGGAGCTCAAGCAATCCCTTGTTGTAGCTCCAATTCTTGCTAAACCTGATTAGAGTAAGCCTTTCATCCTCTACATTGATGCTTCTAATGTAGCTATAGGATGCACTCTTAGTCAATTAGACCAAGATGGGCATGATCCAATAGCTTATGCTAGTAGGTAGATGGTTTCAGCAAAGAAGAACTACTCTATCACGGAGAGAGAAGGGTTGGTAGTGATCTTTGGTCTCAAGAAGTTTAGACACTACTTGATTGGAAGGAAAGCCACCATTTTCACGGATCACAAGGCTTTGAAGTACATCTTCAACAAGCCTAATGTTGAAGGGAGACTAGCAAGGTAGATGATACTCTTGTCTGAGTATGACTACACCATTGAGGATAGGCCATGAAAGAAACATGCAAATGCTGATTTGTTATCTAGAGCCTATGATCATGATGGAGATGAGCCAGTGGATGATTCCTTCCCGAATGAGGAGCTCATGACAATCTCAATCACTCAAGAGGTTCCAATGGAGTACAAGGAGATTGTGGATTTTGTGACAAGAGGTAACTATCTAGAAGGGATGCATGCTAGGGAGAGGAAGGCCCTTGCAGCAAGATCTAGACCTTACATAATGGTGGAGAATATTCTTTTTCACCAAGTAGTAGATGGTCTACTTCAAAGAGCAGTGGGTAAAGAAGAGTCTATCCTACTCATAAAGGAGTTTCATGAAGGTTTAGTATGTGGAGGACACTTTACATGAAAGGTGATTGCTTTCAAGATTCTAGATGCAGGTTACCATTGGAGAGGGATTTTCAAGGATTGTCTTGATTATTGCAAAACTTGTCATGTTTGTCAAGCTTTTGCTAGAAAGTCTACATCCACTCCACCACTTAGATCAATTCCATTGCTAGGACCTTTTGAGAAGTGGTGAATTGATTTTGTAGGTCCTCTCAATAAAACCCCAAGGAACAATCGGTACATTATGGTAGTTATTGATTACCTTACCAAGTGGGTTGAGGCTAGACCATTGAGGGACAAGAATGAAGATGAAATGGGTAGATTTCTTTATGAATGCATTATCATTAGGTTTGGATGCCCTTTGGAGTTGGTTCCTAATAGAGGAGGAGAGTTTACAAGAAGCATAACTAGAGCCATGCTACGACATTTCTCTATCACACATAGAGTAACTACATCCTATAAGCCAAATTCCAATGGCTTGGCAGAGAGAACCAATCAGACCTTGTGCATGATGTTGGCCAAAGATGCAAAAATGGAGGGGGCTAAACATCATTGAGACAAGAGGATTCATGTAGTTTTGTGGGAGTATAGGATAACCATGAAGACCTCCACCGGATATTCTCCATTTGAATTGGTATATGGTATTGAGTCTACCCTACCTATTAACTTTGATCTTCCTACCTTCCAAAGCATTCATAGGAGATTGAAGAAAGCACAAGGAGGTGATGCAGAGAAGTCAAGGAAGGAACAACTCATGGAGTTGGAAGAGGCAAGAGCAGATGTTATGGTTTGAGTGGACCAAGCCCAAAGGAAACAAAAGGAGAGCTATGACAAGAGTCAAGGCAAGAAGAAGGTAGAGCCTTTCAAGGAAGGTGATTGGGTAATGTTGTTTGATTCCATTCGATTCAAGATAGTGCAAAAGAAGTTTTTGCCTAAGTACTTTGGACCTTTCATGGTGGAGAAGGTGTGGGGCAATTACACCTATGATCTCAAGGAGTTGGGAGGAAGACACTTTGATAGGATTAACCATGATAAGTTGAAGATGTACCATAGAAGGTAGAGAGACCTTCACTTTGAGGACAAAGTGAAAACTTAGTCTGGGGGTAAATGTAACACCTATTTGTGCATGTGTGTAGGTGGTATTGTGATATTTAGCTTGGTATTACAAGTACTTAAGAGATATTATTTATATAGAGATAAAGGATGGTTCTATATTAGTCATGGTTAGCTAAAGTTACTCATAGCTAAGATAGAGTGGACCTTACTTTAAAGGATGTAGAAAAGATGAACACCACTATTTTGGATTTTAGTGTGTTGACTTGGTATTATTCCTAGGTGTTTGGCTTTGAGGAAAGAGTTGAGAACTCTTGGGCCCGCAAGCCTTTTTGTTTTGGATTCTTATTTAGTCCAAGGATAGCCCATGTGAAGGAATCCTTGACTTAGTGGTTGGGTCAAGATAAGACCACATGCTTAGGGTAATATGCCCATGTGAATGGATATTCATTTCTACTTTTTGACTTTACTTGACTTTTAGTCTAGTAACTTGAGTTACTATGGTGATTAGTAACTTTGGTACGTAAATATTTCACAAGTATATAAACAAGGGGTGAGGAAGTACTCATCATCCTTTCATTTGCAACTATCTCTCTCATTGAGTTCTCTAGTGAGCAATGGCTTGAGTCTTGGAGTGTTAGCCTTGGATGAATATGATGGAGTTGGGGTTCCTTGCCTTCTTAGTCCATAGTACGCTACCATAATAGCCATCAAAGGTTCATCCTGAGTGAGAGACAAGCCGGCTCACAAAGCATTGCCACAGATTTGGTCACACTTGTGACCGGTGTTTTGACCTACACCTAGAGTTACAAAGTGGTAGGGCTATTATGGCAGGTAGTAGAGGAGCTCCAGTTCATGGACGACGAGGTGGTAGAGGTGGTGGTAGAAGGACTACACCTAGTAGGGGTGCAATACCTGCCCTTACTTTTGATACAACTATGGCTACTTGGATTGAGCAGTTGGAGCAGAGATTGGCTAGTATGGCCATTGCTCAAAGGAGATCAGATTTGGATTTTGAGGCTTCCACCTCATGTGCTAGTGATAGAGATGCTTTGGACTTCATGTGTGGAGCAGCACAAGTGGATGCATCTATAGCAATTACTAGGAGTGCAGTACGTGCTCCAGAACCTAGAGGAGCATCAATGGAGTTGGACCCACAAAGAGGAGTGGTTGGGAGACAAGTCAGACTTCCCCAGTCTTTCACACTATTTGAGGCATTGCAGACGACATCCATGGTTCCTAAACGTTCCAATGTAGGTGTGGTAGGTGGTGATGGAGTGCATGATGGACTACCTACTCGTTAGCCACCTGCTACTACACAAACTAAGTCTAGCCCGATGTTGGGAGCGGCTCAACTGATTATGCGGCATCCTTTGTTTTTGGCCAGTGACATGTTTACATTGGGAGTTGACCCAACCCCAGTGTTCTGGTTGGTTGCCATGTTGTGTGAGAGTAGGGATGATGCGGTTCCTACTACTAGAGCAGAGGTGGTTGGTAGTGGAGTTGACTTGGTTGAGGAGCATGGGTTCCGTTCAGCAACTAGTGGTTTATGGCAGGCAACAACGGCTAGATTGGAAGAGTTGCTAGCTAGACCGGCCTTTGAGAGAGCACGGTTCATACTTGGTGTTGTCCTATTGGATAACCAGAGGGGAATTTTCCATTTGGTGGGACTTTTAGGGAAGGTCTATACACCACAAAGAGTCTTGTTAGACTCTGGTATGCAACTCCTTATGTTAGGGAAGGTTGTAGTTGTCGATATGGAGTTACGGAAGACCGATGTGGAGAGGTGTCCATTTCAGATCCAGACATCTCTAGGTGGTGGTTTGACACAGTACATCATACATAGGGAGCTTGTTGTCTAGGTTCAGCTTGGTCATCCGATTGATAGCTCGGTGGTGAGAGCTCAAGCTATTGCAACAATAGTTGAGTCATATGATGTGCTAGTTGGGGGAGCATTGTTATGCCCCATGGGTTTTAGTATTGACTATTGGGAGGAGACAACCTCCTATAGACCAGGTTGGCAGTCTGGTGAGGGACGGGTATGTCACCTACTAGTACGCTTTAGTAGTGGCAGTCTTGGCTCACTACAGTGCGGGACCATGGCAGCATCAGTTTTAGCTTTTAGTGGTGTAGTTACTTGGCCTGGTGACTTGTTGGAGGGGAACGCCCATGCAAAGGATACTCCATTACCAGAGGAGACCACTCAGATTTGGAGTATGAGTAGGATTGTTCCATCCACCTTGGATGTTCCATTGTGGAGTTCAAAGGAGGCATTGCAACATCATGCAAATTAGTTGGTGCAATAGGCTTGGAGTAGAGCCTTTGTACCATCAAGAGATGAGTGTGAGGATGAGCCTCCAGAGTTGATTGCTTTGACACCTCTGGATACCATACTCATTGCTTGGTAGTATCCAATATAGGGGATATGTCTCTTGGAGTTGTTTGGTGGGATTAGCACCGGACTAGCTGCGATATTACAAGCAAGTATAGGAGTACAGAGGTACTTGTATGTAGAGAGAGATGAGACTGCTAGGCAAGTCTCTCTACATCATGTGGCACACTTGGGCTATTGGTATCCGGAGTTATTACCAATGTCAACAATCAGAGGTTACCAGAAGGCCCTACCATCAAACATTTCCTTAGTGGGGGTGCATGATCTAGAGAGATATGGACCTATTCACTTGGTGATTTTTGGATGGCCATGTTAGGGACATACACGTGCTTGTAGAGGTTTGGGTCTTCAGGATCCTTGTTCTAGTGTGTTTTGGGAGATGTTACGGATACTACAACATCTCCGGGTTCATTAGTCCGTTTCTCTAGCTTACCTTTTGGAGAACATTCCTTTGATGGGTGATTCTTGCACTAGAGTGGTGGTGAGTACACATCAGGTCCATTCTTGGATGGGACCTACTGTATTGTTAGATGCAGCTAGAGTGGGATCACGGGCTCATCATCTTTGTCTTTGGTAGATGAACCTCTTACCTAGAGAGGTTTTATAGCATGCTTATGATGGGATTCAATAACTTGACCACATCCTTGTTGATGACATCTTGGATGTCGGGTGTTAGTCTCAAACGGTGGTAGTGGCTGATAGGTCATCTATGGCAGTGGTGAACCTAGTGAGATAGCCTAGAGTTACATTTCCCACACTCATGAGTTTCCCAAGCTCTCATGCTTTTTGAGAGAGCGGACTTGGACTTGTTTGGGACTCACAGTTACAGCAGTTGGTGGAACCCAACGCTGATAAGAGAGAGCGGGTGATGAGCTTTTGCACTAGTATTACCACTATTCCAACAATGTCAGAGGCATCCAGGCGTTAGGTGTTAGGTCAAGCTATGGACCTGAACTGTTTGACTTGGATTGTGAGCGTTGGCTTGGCAGAGCAGCATAGGATGTGCTTGATACACATCACCACTTGGACACTTGTGAGCCTTGTGCCTATTGAGACAATTTAGGCATATGCTAGGGGCGATGGATCGAGTGGACATGGGATTCTTGGGACACAAGCAATAGCTACTAGGGAGAGTGGTCTACTTGGAGTCCATCCAAGTGAGCATGGGCTACTTGGATTACACCCTTGGTCCACTTGTGATGCAGTTAGAGGACGTGTGGAGCTTGCAGCCAGAGTGGAGGGAGTTTTTCACACAGAGGTTGGGACCTCTAGTGGTCAAGAGCATGACACTATTGCTCCCAAGGGCCCAGTGTAGCAGCCAATCAGTACGTCTTCCACTCCTACAATAGTTACAGAGGATACTTCGGAGCCAGATCTTGGACCCAAGCTTACTAAAGAGGAAAGATAGAGGGTTTGGAGGTTCTTGAAGAGTCACACAAGTTGTTTTTCCTTCAATATGAGGATTTGGATGTTCTAAAGGGACATGGTATACGGATTGAGCTGACTAGTGATACACCAATTTTTTGACGTTCTTATCAATATAGTGAGATAGAGAGGACATTGATTCAGAGCCGGAGTAGTGACCTTTTTGAGGCTGGTTTGGTGGAGATTTCACATGGAGAGTATGCATTAGCAATAGTGATGCCAGCCGAAAAGGATATGCATGGCAACTACACAGATAGGCGGATGGGTAGAGATTACCGTCCTATCAACCGACAGACCAGGGCTGATCGGTATGCCATGCCTACACCGGAGGAGATTTTGGATGCGATTGGGCATGGAAAGGTCTTCAATACTTTGGATCTTTGAGCGGGATATCATTAGTTGCCAATCAAGGAGGAGGATAAGTCCAAGACAACACTTTGGGCTATTGATCCTCACGACAAGGATATGTTATATCAATGGAGGTTCTTATCATTTGGGTTAAAGAACGCTCTTGCTGAGTTCCAAAGGGTCATGGATAGGATCCTAGCTAGATTGGATTTTGCTCGGTGCTATATTGATGACATTTTGGTCTATAGCACTATTGTGGAGGAGCATGAGAGACAATTGTTGGAGGTGTTTGAGAGTTTGAGATCTCATGGACTCAAATTACATCCTGTGAAGTGTAGGTTCTTCCATGAGCAAGTTGAGTATTTGGGTCACACTATCTACCCCGGAGGACTTGGTGTTCAGCAGACCAAGGTGGAGGCTATTGCACGTATTCCTTGGCCTACGAATGTGAGCTGAGTGCAAGCATTCCTTGGGTTGGCAAACTTCTATCACTGTTGTGGGGGAATTTGTTTGGCCTTGAGAGTGCACCGGGCACCTGGCTGCTTGTGCTTAGTTTGTCCTTATTGTAGTTGATTTAGAGTCCTTGTAGATTGTCATTCTCTTCCTATTCTGGGTGTGTTGGAAATCTCAACTCTGTAAGAATTTAGGGTTTTCTTTGCTTCATAAGATCAGGTTTCTTGACGGTTTGTGTTTGTCCTCAACCTTCACAGAACTGGCTAGCTCACGCGGTTTTAGCTATGGTTTTGGACCTGACGGTTCCAAGAAAAGGTTGGGAATTTTACGAACAATAAATAGTATTCTATTCAACTCAACCCGGCCCAGACTACTAAGTCAAACCATTCATATAGACGGACTGAGAGCTCCTAAAATGGAGCTTCCTTGATGCTATTCATAGATCAAACACACCATCATCTCAGGATTTGTCATTCATAAAATTTTCAGATGCGAGGTTCACAAGTTTGACAAACCCAACCAATTTTAGTTCATACAATGCCTGCACTAAATTATGACAAAAATTCACTTCAGCTGGCACTTCTCACACACACTCTGTTTGATAACAGTAAAGGCAACTCACCCTCCGGACCTCTTCCTTCACCTCCAAGTTGCATTCCCATCAATGTTTCCTTGCAAAAGTTTCTATTATCAGCCAAAGATCCTTCATGAAATGTCCTCAGCTCTCCTTTTAGAAAACTTCTATCAGCAGCTCAGTGCACAACTATCTTTGACCTTCGTTCTCAAAGTCTTGTGCAAGCATTAACTCCGTCATTCATGTTACATGTTAGCTTTTCCCTTGAAAGTTCTCCCTGCACCGACACCCATCAGCTCTTCAATTTTGAAATTTTTCTCCTTGTTCATGTCATTGCCCAATAGCCTCTCAAGGCATCTCTCTCTCCTTCCTTTGTCTTGTTGTAGACCAGCCCAACAAATGCTTGAAACTACACTCTCTTTCAATCTCCCTGCCAATTTGTGAAACTCCACATTCAGCCCTACTGCTCTTCTCAAAACTTCTACTGTCCAAGCACCAACTCATGAGGAACATTCTTCCTACAAAACCCTTTTCTCCTTCCTGAACCCTCTCTCAGCCTACTAGTCCTGCAAAACTTTCTTTTCTGTCTAGACCTCTCTCTCCTACAAGGTCCTTCATTCTCTTGCGAGGAACCCCATTTTCTGCCCTGCACTCTCAAGCCCTTTGCTTTCTTGCAAAAATTTCTCTCCTCTACCCTTAAATGTAACACCCGTTTGTGCATGTGTGTGGTATTGTGATATTTAGCTTGGTATTACAAGTACTTAAGAGATATTATTTATATAAAGATAAAGGATGGTTCTATATTAGTCATGGTTAGCTAAATTTAGTCATAGCTAAGATAGATGGGACCTTACTTTAGAGGAAGTAGAAAAGATGAGCACCACTATTTTGGATTTTAGTGTGTTGACTTGGTATTATTCCTAGGTGTTTGGCTTTGGGGAAAGAGTTGAGAACTCTTGGGCCCGCAAGCCTTTTTGTTTTGGATTCTTCTTTAGTCCAAGGATAGCCCATGTGAAGGAATCCTTGCTTTAGTGGTTGGGTCAAGATAAGACCACATGCTTGGGGGAATATGCCCATGTGAATGGATATTCCTTTCTACTTTTTAACTTTACTTGACTTTTAGTCTAGTAACTTGAGTTACTACGGTAATTAGTAACTTTGGTACGTAACTATTTTACAAGTATATAAACAAGGGGTGAGGAGGTACTCATCATCCTTTCATTTGCAACTATCTCTCTCTCATTGAGTTCTCTAGTGAGCAATGTCTTGAGTCTTGGAGTGTTAGCCTTGGAGGAGTATGATGGAGTTGGGGTTCCTTGCCTTCTTAGTCCATGGTGCGCTACCATAATAGCCATCAGAGGTTCATCCTGAGTGAGAGACAGGCCGGCTCACATTTTTGGTTCCATTGCCGGGACCTCTCTAGAAGGCAAGATAATGTTCCGCGTCCAATTCTACATTAGGCAGAAGGAGGCTATGAGAGCTCACTTGGAGAAAACATTAGGAGAGGAGAGGGTTGAACTTATGTTAGAGAACCAAGATCCATTTGTATACCCTGTAGTTCATTATGATGTCTTTGAGGTGATTTTGTACATCTTGTACACATGAGAGGAATTGGAGAGATTGTGTGAGGTGGATTGCAGATTTTGGGGATTAAGGTGATTTTGGGTAAAATCTCAAGTTTGAGATCTGGACTTGAGATTTCTACACATGATAGCTTGGGTTATCTTTCAGTTATCACACTTGAAATTATTGAGAGAGCTTCTATGCGCACAAGGCTAGAATTTTTGAAAGTTGATAGGGTAAAGTGCTCCCGCAACTGCATGCTCTCTGGAAAATTGTACAGAGTCTGCCATTTCTTCAATTTTCAGTGAATTGTCCTGAAAATTTCCAAGAAAATTCAGTGCATTGTATCCTACCTGCTGCCACACAAATGAGGAGGTAGAAAGAAGGTTAGCTACCCTCAAGTATGGCCCAAATGTTACCAAGGAGGAGAAGGTGAGATTTGAGGAGATTTTCCGCAAGTTCATCCATGTGTTTGCTTTTAGTTACAGGGATTTGAAGGAAGGCACCTTGGAGGAGCACAAGATAGAGGTGGAGTCACATGCAAGACCAATCCGCCAAAAGCAAAGTTTCATTAGCCCACCAATATCTTTGGTTGTGAAGGAGGAGATTGATAAGCTCAAGGAGGCTGGATTTATTTTTGAGGTGGAGAATTCAGAATGTGTGTCTCCAATTGTCATTGTGAAGAAAAAGAATGGCAAGCTTTGGGTATGTGTGGATTACAAGAAGCTCAATGTTGTTACCAAGAAGGACTACTACCCATTGCCATTCATTGATGAGATCTTGGAGGAGGTTGCAGGTCATGAGAGGTATAGTTTTGGAGATGGTTATAGTGGATATAACCAAATCAAGATTGCACCAGAGCATCAACAACTCACCACATTCACCACACCTTGGGGAACTTACGCTTTCAAGGTCATGCCTTTTGGGCTTTGCAATGCTCCAGCCACATTCCAACGGTTCATGAACAAGGTATTTGAACCTTTCATTGGGAAATTTGTGAGAGATTTCATTGATGACTTTTGTGTCTATGGGAGCAAGGAGGAGCACTTTGAGCACCTAATCAAAGTCTTGCAACGCTTGGATGAGGCAAATGCATCACTCAACCCAGAGAAGTGCATTTTTGGATGTGAAGAAGGTCTACTTTTGGGGCATATCATCTCCAAGGATGGAATAGCAGTTGATCCTGAGAAGGTGAGGAAAATCTCAGACCTTCCATTCCCTTCAAGCTTGACAAAGTTACGCCAATTCTTGGG
The DNA here is from genome assembly GCA_948567375.1 of Lunularia cruciata. NCBI lineage: Eukaryota > Viridiplantae > Streptophyta > Marchantiopsida > Lunulariales > Lunulariaceae > Lunularia > Lunularia cruciata. Next base: position 13,728,167 of record OX419757.1, on the reverse strand, counting down.
GATGGTTGGGTACTATAGGAGGTTCATCTTCTCATTTTCCAACAAGGCTTATGCATTGACCATCTACATGAAGAAGGGTGTAGATTACATGGTGATTTTGGAAGACAAGGAGGCTCTCAAGGCTTTTGAGGAGCTCAAGCAATCCCTTGTTGTAGCTCCAATTCTTGCTAAACCTGATTGGAGTAAGCCTTTCATCCTCTACACTGATGCTTCTAATGTAGCTATAGGATGCACTCTTAGTCAATTAGACCAAGATGGGCATGATCATCCAATAGCTTATGCTAGTAGGCAGATGGTTTCAGCAGAGAAGAACTACTCTGTCACGGAGAAAGAAGGGTTGGCAGTGATCTTTGGTCTCAAGAAGTTTAGACACTACTTGATTGGAGGGAAAGCCACCATTGTCACGGATCACAAGGCTTTGAAGTACATCTTCAACAAGCCTAATGTTGAAGGGAGACTAGCAAGGTGGATGATACTCTTGTCTGAGTATGACTACACCATTGAAGATAGGCCAGGAAAGAAACATGCAGATGATGATTTATTATCTAGAGCCTATGATCATGATGGAGATGAGCCAGTAGATGATTCCTTCCCGGATGAGGAGCTCATGACAATCTCAGTCACTCAAGAGGTTCCAATGGAGTAAAGGAGATTGTGGATTTTGTGACAAAAGGTAACTATCCAGAAGGGATGCATGCTAGGGAGAAGAAGGCCCTTGCAGCAAGATCTAGACCTTACACAATGGTGGAGGATATTCTTTTTCACCAAGGAGCAGATGGTCTACTTCGAAGAGCAGTGGGTAAGGAAGAGTCTATCCTACTCATAAAGGAGTTTCATGAAGGTTTAGTATGTGGATGACACTTTGTAGGAAAGGTGACTGCTTTCAAGATTCTAGATGCAGGTTACCATTGGAGAGGGATTTTCAAGGATTGTCTTGATTATTGCAAAACTTGTCATGTTTTTCAAGCTTTTGCTAGAAAGTCTACATCCACTCCACCACTTAGATCAATTCCATTGCTAGGACCTTTTGAGAAGTGGGGAATTGATTTTGTAGGTCCTCTCAATAGAACCCCAAGGAACAATCGGTACATTGTGGTAGTTACTGATTACCTTACCAAGTGGGTTGAGGCTAGACCATTGAGGGACAAGAATGAAGATGAAGTGGGTAGATTTCTTTATGAACGCATTATCACTAGGTTTGGATGCCCTTTGGAGTTGGTTTCTGATAGAGGAGGAGAGTTTACAGGAAGCATTACTACGGCCATGCTACGACATTTCTCTATCACACATAGAGTAACTACATCCTATAAGCCAAATTCCAATGGCTTGGCAGAGAGAACCAATCAGACCTTGTGCATGATGTTGGCCAAAGATGCAGAAATGGAGGGGGCTAAACATCATTGGGATAAGAGGATTCATGCAGTTTTGTGGGAGTATAGGACAACCATGAAAACTTCCACTGGATATTCTCCATTTCAATTGGTATATGGTATTGAGTCTACCTTACCTATTCACTTTGATCTTCCTACCTTCCAAAGCATTCATAGGAGATTGAAGAAAGCACAAGGAGGTGATGCAGAGAAGTCAAGGAAGGATCAACTCATGGAGTTGGAAGAGGCAAGAGCAGTTGCTATGGTTTGAGTGGAGCAAGCCCAAAGGAAACAAAAGGAGAGCTATGATAAGAGGCAAGACAAGAAGAAGGTGGAGCCTTTCAAAGAAGGTGATTGGGTAATGTTGTTTGATTCCATTCGATTCAAGAGAGTGCAAAAGAAGTTTTTGCCTAAGTACTTTGGACCTTTCATAGTGGAGAAGGTGTGGGGCAATTACACCTATGATCTCAAGGAGTTGGGAGGAAGATACTTTGATAGGATTAACCATGATAAGTTGAAGATGTACCATAGAAGGTAGAGAGACCTTCACTTTGAGGACAAAGTGAAAACTTAGTCTGGAGGTAAATGTAACACCCATTTGTGCATGTGTGTGGTATTGTGATATTTAGCTTGGTATTACAAGTACTTAAGAGATATTATTTATATAGAGATAAAGGATGGTTCTATATTAGTCATGGTTAGCTAAAGTTAGTCATAGCTAAGATAGATGGGACCTTACTTTAGAGGAAGTAGAAAAGATGAGCACCACTATTTTGGATTTTAGTGTGTTGACTTGGTATTATTCCTAGGTGTTTGGCTTTGGGGAAAGAGTTGAGAACTCTTGGGCCCGCAAGCCTTTTTGTTTTGGATTCTTCTTTAGTCCAAGGATAGCCCATGTGAAGGAATCCTTGCTTTAGTGGTTGGGTCAAGATAAGACCACATGCTTGGGGGAATATGCCCATGTGAATGGATATTCCTTTCTACTTTTTAACTTTACTTGACTTTTAGTCTAGTAACTTGAGTTACTACGGTAATTAGTAACTTTGGTACGTAACTATTTTACAAGTATATAAACAAGGGGTGAGGAGGTACTCATCATCCTTTCATTTGCAACTATCTCTCTCTCATTGAGTTCTCTAGTGAGCAATGTCTTGAGTCTTGGAGTGTTAGCCTTGGAGGAGTATGATGGAGTTTGGGGTTCCTTGCCTTCTTAGTCCATGGTGCGCTACCATAATAGCCATCAGAGGTTCATCCTGAGTGAGAGACAGGCCGGCTCACAGCACATCTTCAAGGCATACTCCCTGCCATTTGTTCATCCGGCCATTGTCTTGCTCAATAGCACTTTCAAAAGTTTTCCCTCTCCTCCTGTCACAGACTAAGGCCAAGCGACCTTTGAAAAGCTCTCTTCAATAATTCACTCCTGTCCAGACCAAGCCCTGGAAACTCTCACTCCTTCACTCTATGTAGTCTCTCATTCACTTTGTCTAGTCTCTCATTCACTCTGCCAGCCTCTCCTTTGTGAGAATTCTCCATTGTCACATTTTCAACAGCACATCCTCTACATTCAAAATTCATTCCATGTCCATCTCTTCACAACAAACATTCTCCATTCAAAATTTGCTCTCCTATCAACAATCTCACAATAAACATCCTTCCACATTCAAAATCATTCCCTATCCAGCCAAAGCAACCCTAACCCAAATTTACCCATGTCAATGGCTATTGCTCAGGGAAGCCAACCTTCAAAATCTCTTTCCTTCTTTCTCCTCTCATCTGTTTTGATCAATGCCCAAGCAAAACTTGAAAATCTCTTGCTCCTGCAACAGCCATAGGTCTCCACTCTTGAAATTTTTCCCTCCTCCTGTCACAACCCTAAGGCATCCTTACTCAAAATTTCCTCTGCTCTTGCAACAGCCTCTCTCAACTCTCATAGATCTCCTCCTCTTCTGTCACAGACTAAGGCCAAGCAACCTTTGAAAAGCTCTCTTCAATAGTTCACTCCTGTCCAGACCAATTCCTGGAAACTCTCACTCCTTCACTCTGTACAGTCTCTCATTCACTTTTTCTAGTCTCTCATTTACTCTACCAGCCTCTCCTTTGTGAGAATTCTCTACTGTCACATTTTCAACAACACATCCTCTACATTTGAAATTCATTCCATGTCCACCTCTTCATAACAAACATTCTCCATTCAAAATTTGCTCTCCTATCAACACTCTCACAATAAACATCCTTCAACATTCAAAATCATTCCCTATCCAGCCAGAGCAACCCTAACTCAAATTTACCCATGTCACTGGCTATTGCTCAGGGAAGCCAACCTTCAAAATTTCTTTCCTTCTTTCTCCTCTCCTCTGTTCTGATCAATGCCCAAGCAAAACTCAAAAATCTCCTGCTCTTGCAACAGCCATAGGTCTCCACTCTTAAAATTTCCCTCCTCTTGTCACTACCCTAAGGCATCTCGAAATCTCCTCTGGCCCTCCAACAGCCTCTCTCAACTCTCAAAAATCTTTCCCTCTCCTGTCACAACCCTAAGGCATTTTGAAATCTCCTCTGGCCCTACAACAGCCCTCTCTCAAGTCTCAAAAAATCTTTCCCTCTCCTGTCATAGCCCTAAGGCATCTCAAAATCTCCTTTGGCCCTGCAACAGCCCTCTCTCAACTCTTGAAAAGTCTTTCCCTCTCCTCGTGTCGCTGCCCTAAGGCATCTCAAAATCTCCTCTGGCCCTACAACAGCCTCTCTCAACTCTCTAAAATCTCTCCCTCTCCTATCATAGCCCAAAGGCATTTCAAAATCTCCTCTGGCCCTGCAACAGCCCTCTCTCAACTCTCAAAAAATCTTTCCCTCTCCTATCACAGCCCTAAGGCATCTCTAAATCTCCTCTGGCCCTGCAACAGCCCTCTCTCAACTCTCAAAAAATCATTTCCTCTCATGTCACAGCCCTGAGGCATCTCTAAATCTCCTCTTCTCCTGCACAAGCCTAAAGCATCCTCTCAAAAATCCCTGTCCAGCCCTGTTCCTTCTCCAAGCAGGCTTTTCTCCCGAAACTTTGCTCCCTCATTCAGCCTTTCTCTTGAAGCCTAAAACCCCCTGTTGTTCCTACACAAGCCTAAGGCATCCTCTCAAAAATCCCTGTCCAGTCATGTTCCTTCTCCAAGCAGGCTTTTCTCCCAAAACTTTCCTTCCCTCATTCAGCCTTTCTCTTGAAGCCTAAACCCCATGCTGTTCCTGCACAAGCCTAAGGCATCCTCTCAAAAATCCCTGTCCAACCATGTTCCTTCTCCAAGCAGGCTTTTCTCCCGAAACTTTCCTTCCCTCATTCAGCCTTTCTCTTGAAGCCTAAAACCCCCTGCTGTTCCTTTACAAGCCTAAGGCATCCTCTCAAAATCCCTGTCCAGCCCTATTCCTTCTCCAAGCAGGCTTTTCTCCCGAAACTTTCCTTCCCTCATTCAACCCTTCTCTCGAAGCCTAAAACCCCCTGCTGTTCCTGCACAAGCCTAAGGCATCCTCTCAAAAATCCCTGTCCAGCCTTGTTCCTTCTCCATGCAGGCTTTTCTCCCGAAACTTTCCTTCCCTCATTCAACCTTTCTCTCGAAACCTAAAACCCCCTGCTGTTCCTGCACAAGCTTAAGGCATCCTCTTGAAAATCCCTATCCAGCCCAGTTCCTTCTCCAAGCAGGCTTTTCTCCCAAAACTTTCCTTCCCTCATTCAGCCTTTCTCTAGAAGCCTAAAACCCCCTGCTGTTCCTGCACAAGCCTAAGGCATCCTCTCAAAAATCCCTGTCCAGCCCTGTTCCTTCTCCAAGCAGGCTTTTTTCCCGAAACTTTCCTTCCCTCATTCAACCTTTCTCTCGAAGCCTAAAACCCCCTGCTGTTCCTGCACAAGCCTAAGGTATCCTCTCAAAAATCCCTGTCCAGCCTTCTTCCTTCTCCAAGCAAGCTTTTCTCCCTAAACTTTCCTTCCTCATTCAGCCTTTCTCTTCACTTTTTCACAATTCCCCAAAATCCTCTGCTACTGCCTAATTAAAATACTCTTGAGACCCCAATAACATAACCCCAATAACAAACTTCCCAATAACAAACTCCAGCGCTAAAATGACATGCTAATAAACCCCAAGCTTATGTAACATTAAAGAAAATCCACCACTCAATTTCCTCTTTCCCTTAACACAAGAGAAAATCCTTGAGCTTATAGGAACACAAACAAATACTGGTTTCACCATAACATAAACTCTTGAGTTCAATAACATGGAAAACTCACACCAAATGGCACCAATACTACGTGTAGATTATTTTCCCTATGACACCGTTATGTTAGAGGATTTAGTGTCATTTCCAAGGCCTTGACAAAGCTGACCAAGCTTACACAAGAGTGGTGTTGGGGAGATGAGCATGAGAGAACTTTTGTAGAGCTCAAGGAGAGGTTGACATCTGCTCCTATTTTGACGAGACCAATCAGAGGACAAATATTTCATGTTCATACTAATTATAGTATGTTGGGGCTTGGAATGGTGCTCACCCAACATGATGATGAGGGGAAGGAGTTTGTGGTGGCCTATGCTAGTTGCTCCAACAATTCAGCGGAGGCAAAGTATAGTTCATATGAGTGAGAGTGCTTGGCAGCAGTTTGGGCAGTAGCACATTTCCGATGTTACCTATTTGGTAACTTCTTCACTCTCATCATTGATCATTAGCCATTAAAGTGGATGATGGAGTCCGACAAGCTTTCAGGGAAGCTTGCACAATGGGCTCTATAACACCCATTTGTGCATGTGTGTGGTATTGTGATATTTAGCTTGGTATTACAAGTACTTAAGAGATATTATTTATATAGAGATAAAGGATGGTTCTATATTAGTCATGGTTAGCTAAAGTTAGTCATAGCTAAGATAGATGGGACCTTACTTTAGAGGAAGTAGAAAAGATGAGCACCACTATTTTGGATTTTAGTGTGTTGACTTGGTATTATTCCTAGGTGTTTGGCTTTGGGGAAAGAGTTGAGAACTCTTGGGCCCGCAAGCCTTTTTGTTTTGGATTCTTCTTTAGTCCAAGGATAGCCCATGTGAAGGAATCCTTGCTTTAGTGGTTGGGTCAAGATAAGACCACATGCTTAGGGGAATATGCCCATGTGAATGGATATTCCTTTCTACTTTTTAACTTTACTTGACTTTTAGTCCAATAACTTGAGTTACTACAGTAATTAGTAACTTTGGTACATAACTATTTCACAAGTATATAAACAAGGGGTGAGGAGGTACTCATCATCCTTTCATTTGCAACTATCTCTCTCTCATTGAGTTCTCTAGTGAGCAATGTCTTGAGTCTTGGAGTGTTAGCCTTGGAGGTCCTTGCCTTCTTAGTCCATGGTGCGCTACCATAATAGCCATCAGAGGTTCATCCCGAGTGAGAGACAGGCCGGCTCACAGCTCTGATTTTACAAGAGTATGATTTAAGGGTTGTTCACAGACTTGGAATGGTGAACCGTGATGCATATGAGTTGAGTAGAAACCCATGTCCCAACCAGCAGGATCAAACCAGAGCACATTGGCATGGTAAGACAGATGAGGAGATGGTGCCATGTTGGCATGCATCGGCCTTTTTGTGTTTATTTCAGAGGCTTTGGTGGTATCTCTCTTCACGCATACAGGAGGAGTTATTGAGGTCATAGAACAAGAGAGTGAAGATATTGGTACAGTTCAGTGAGACATTCATGATGATGTCTTAGTGATGGACTATCTTTGCATTGGTGTTGTGGGTGGCACAATTGGGGCCAAGGATAAAGACCGTGTTCTTCAGCAAACTAGACGGTTCAAATTGGAGGGCAGACACCTTTTGCATGTATGGGAGGATGGTAGAGTGCACGTAGTACCACTTCCATCTCAAAGACCACAGTTGGTCTGTCATGCTCATGAGGAGCTAGGACATTTTGGAGTCAAGCGTACATATAGCTTACTCTAGAGTCATTATTGGTGGCACAGTATGCAGACCGAGGTACAACAATTTGTTGCCAGATGTGTGGTTTGTGACTGAGTTAGAGCATCATTCAATGCTCCTACACCACAGTTACACCCATTACCTATCATGGGATTGGGTTACCGTTGGAGTTTGGACTTCACTGAACCTTTACCGTTGATCGTGAGACATCATCGGTATCTTTTGGTGATGGTGGAGCACTTCTCCAAGTGGATTGAGTTGGTGGCACTTCTTGACAAGTCTAGTGAAGAGACAGCTTACTCGTTCCTGGATTGAGTTCTTAGTCATTTTGGTGCACTAGCTGAGGTTTTGAGTGATCAGGGTATAGAGTTCTTGGGGAAGTTTTAGGTCTTGTGTGACAAGGCTTTGATTAATCATTGTACTACATCCCGAGATCACCCTGAAGCAAATGGCTTAGTAGAGAGAGTGGTTCAGACAGTGAAGAGAGGATTGCAAAAGTATGGTTTGCAGAGAGGCCACTTGGGATTGGGATCTCCAGTTACCTTGGTTGGCCATGGGCTATTGGTTCAGCTGGCAAGTCTCTTTTGCATCCTTCTCTCCTTACTTTCTACTCTATGGACAAGATCCAAATTTACCTACAGCCATTTGCCAAGATGCTACTGTAGTTTTGGACTTGGATGACCCCTATGTATGGATGAGTGCATGTTCTCAACGGGCAAAGATCTTTCGGAGGATGATCCCAATGGCCTTTGAGAACTTGGCAATTGCTCAACATAGAGGTACTTTATGCTATGCTACCATTTGAGGAGGAGGTTATAGACCCTTGATCCATTGATTTCATCTAGGCAACTATGTATATCTACAATAAACAACACCAACGACACTTGATGTTTTGACAGGCCGCACTATCTTGAGAATACATGAGGTTTTGCCATCTGGAGTCCTTGTGTTAGAAGGACGTGATGGTGTTGTTTGGAAAGATCATGTGTGCAATTGTGCACCATGCCACCTCCCAAACATTGATGGTACTATGGACCCAAGCTTGGTACTTGTACATGCAGGCTTGAGGTGTATGTTATGTGGCTCTTCGGTAGAGCTGCTACTATGTTAGTGTGTGATAGCTATTCAAGAGGATGGCATATGGCATGTATGACTCCTTCCCTCACAGTGGTTCCTCAAGGAGAGTGGTTATGTCCTAGATGTACTTGACCTATAGCTAGTTCATTCTTTATATGGTATAGATTGCAGACAAGGGTCTAACGATGGGGCTCCATAGCACCCGGCCTCCTGATCTTTGCCCATTATAGGGTATACCATAAACTTAGAGTAGATGGCTATGGAGTTAGAGGGACCTAACCGCCAGCTAGGGGGGTGATTGTGGCACTTTAGACTCTATGTATGACTTCTGTGTGAGTTGTGCTTCTATAGTGTATGATGTTGACAATGATGTATGTTGTGTAGCAATGTATATATGCATGATAGTTGTCACGCCATTTGTAGTATTGCATCTAGATTGCTCAAACATTAGAGTTCCAATGATAGTAGTTAGAGTTATTGTAGTAGTTTCTCAAAGACTACTTTCCGACGGTTAGATTTTGTGTTTGAGGTATTGACTTCACGGTGGAGCCCACTGTCACTTTGCATTATTTGCACCATTGAGTGTGCCATTAGTAGGACCGTTAGGGTTTCAGACCTAGCTCGAGTCTAGGGGGTATACTTTTGAAGTGCAGCTCCAGAGAGTTCACTTCTCTCATGTTGAGCCTTTGAGTTCCTGGCTATGGTGGACAGAGGCCAGCGAGTGTCACTTGGATTCTCTTAGCTAGATTGGGTGTGGCTTGATTGAAATCAGTGCCCAGTTTTTGGCAATTTATAGAGTGACATATCAAGTACTGATCTGAGTTGAGTTGAGTTGAGAGTGGTAAACAATCTGATTATTGTGGCACTTTAGAGTCTATGTATGACTTATGTGTGAGTTGTGCTTCTATAGTGTATGATGTTGACAGCGATGTATGTTGTGTAGCGATGTATATATGCACAACATAGAGTAGTGTTAAAACCCTAAGGTAGAATGCATCAAATGTACCTTGTAGCAAATATAACCTGCAGCAAAGGTATAATTGAAACAAATTGAGAATCATAAATGGCCAACGGATTAGTAAAAAACATGAAATCACGAGCATCTATGCAAATGATTACAAGAAATAAGAAATGTTTTGTAAGAACCTACCGGTAAGCCTTGTGTGAACAATAAAGATGAAGAATGTGGGTTGCAATTGGGTAGGAACACTATAGACGAGAGAGGTCAAACCATGAATTAATCAGTCAAAGAGAAAAGGAAATACTAGTGAGGGAATTAGTTGAGGGATGGAGGAGTGGGACAATACAAGAGTTATTGGATGGTGTGGCTGCAGAAATGGGTTGAAATGTACCAAGGTAACCAGAGCAAAATGTAAGAGGACAAGATATAAAGTATATCACAACAAGTGCTATGGACACTTGAGTCCTGAGACACTAAACAGCAAAGGGAAGCAGAAGGTGGCCATAGTAAACCTCCACAAAAAGACCTACAACTTCATCATTGCCTCATGCAGTACCAAAGTAACTAATCAATTGTCAGTACCCCTCATACCAAGTTTCTGCTTGAAAACTCATGAGTGCCAAGGAAACTTTGTTGCTCCTCTAAAGTGTAGCTTATAGGTAGTGGGAATGTTGAAAAACTAAAGAACAGAAGTGGAAGTATGGAAATAAAGAGCAAGCACATAAATAAATGCAGGAGTCTCAGCCAAAAGATGAGGATCAAGCAAGAAAGAAATGACTCAACATGAGTAAGAGGAGTGGAGGAACTAAAGCATACTTGATAAATCCCTAAAATCACAAACATACATTAAAAGATAAAATTGAGGACACATTAATGAGAAATAATCAAGTGGAGATTGTTACTTCTATGAGTGGGGATCAAGAAACATCAGCATTGCACGGGGAAGGACAAGTGAACTTAAATAGGAACAACAAAGGTGAAATGCAAGAAGGAAAGAACAAAGAATCAAGGAAAACCTGAAAAGAGTTAGGGCAACGTGAAAGGGTATAGCAAGGAGGCAAAATCAGCCTCAAATTAAGTGTGGGAAAAGGTACGCTCACATGCTCATCAACAAACACCCAACGTGTCCAGAAACAAACCAATCAAAATCCATGTGATAAAAAGCCAAAATAATGGTAGGTACTTATGTATAAGTTCAGGAGTCAAGTAGGATAATGTATAACAGCATGGTATACAAGCTTATGGGGAAAAAGACTATTGGTAAGCTCAAATATGAACAGCATTGTGTTCATATATAAGTATTGGGTTTGGATGAACTTCTTATTACAAATCTAGTCCCATGAAAGCAAGAATAGATTCTACATGAGCTAGTATGTATATGCTAAACTAATGGAACACTAGAGATGGCCTTGTCTCTTGCAATGGTTTCTCTCACTTTCTTGCTATTGAAGCTTTCTTGACTACATTGTTAGCATATTAATAGAAATCTTCATATTGAAAGATAAGACCTACATATAAGAAATGGTTGCTCTAATTTTAACTCACATTGCCATTGGTGATTTATGCAAACTCTAACTTCTATTACTATACATAGTAGCTATACCAACTCAACTATCATATGTCATATATTCTATTATCTGAAAATATGTACTACTATCTGAAATGCAATTTCAACACTCCCACTTGTTGAAGAAATAAGAGTACTCTGATTAAACTTCTAAACTTATCTATTGGTAAAGCTTTATTAAAAAATATCTGCAATTTCATTCTTGTTGATGTAGCTGAAATATATATTTTGTTCTCTTGCTACTCTCTCTCATAATTATATTAAATCTTTATCTGCTTGGTTATTTTGTGAAATTTTAGATTGTACACTAGCTTGATAGCACTTTGGTTGTCATTGTACATTATAGTTCGACCATCTTATCCAGATTGTAATTTCTGGAGTAACCTAGACGGAATAGTGCATTTTTGTCATTGGCTGCTCCAAGCTAGTAGTCCATCATTATATGGATATGAAACCACTAACTGCTATGTCAAGTTTTGTACCTATCATTGCATACATGAAACATACTATTGCTTCTTGATAGGGTACTCTAATTTTTTTCTTTCTTCCAATTGTAGTTTTACATTTGGATCTATAGGAGTAATAACCAAATATATATTTCCAACATTGAACCATTTTTTTCTTGAGTCAATCTGATTCTTAGATTCTCTCTATTACAAAAGATCTGAAGTCCTACATAGCAGTTTGCTTCTGCATGTGCAATTTCAAATTGTCTACTAAAGTAATTTGGCATGGTAGCAATGTGTGATTTATCTTTCCCAAAAATGAATTCATTGACTACAAAGATAGTGAGGATCATCCAAGATCCACAATACACACCAGGATCAAGAATTGATGGTTGCAACCCATATCTCACTAAGAAGTCATCAAAATTCATATTTTAGTTCCTTGAAGCTTGCTTCAAGCCATAAAGGCTCTTCAATAATATGCAAACACTTTTCTCCTTTCTAACTTCTTTATATCCTTATGGCTACTACAGTTAAATCTCCTCATCTAAATCTTCATTGAAAAAGCCATCTTGATTTCAAATTAAGCTATCTACATGCGTTACATTGCAAGTAACTAAATAGATCTAATGACATCAAACTTGATTATAGAGTAAATGTCTCTTCACAGTGGATTCCCTCAAAATTGTGAATATCTCTTTGCTACAAGTCTAGCCTTCTATCTTGAGATACCTTATCATAATCCTATTCATTCAATCTTTGTGTTGTTTCTCTCATTCTCCCACTTTTGCAATTTTCTCCAATTTACTTGTTGAAGTTGAGCTCATTTGCAAGTTAGGTTCTACATATTGATTGTCTTCATTCTTTTTCTGGAAGTGGACAGATGTTGGTCTCATTTTCTGATTCTTTTGTAGCCTCCTCCATTGGATCAATTTTTTGTTTCACACACTTGGATGTTTACAAAATGACAGAGCAATAAAAAGTTCTCAAATGTGGAATTTTTTGCTTTATTCCGTACCAAAGTTCCTAGGGAGTTTTCTCTCTAACTCTATTGACAACTCTATTCAAAATATGTGTAATAGCTCTTATTAAGTCTACTTACAACTCTCTAGCCAACTTGTTAGAAAGAAATATGATTCTTGCTGCCTCAACACTATTCTACGATCTCTCTGTGAAATATCATTTTTTTTGGAGTGCAAGGACTAGCCAACACTCCTTACAAGACCAAAAATTCCTTCCTAATATATTCATCTCTTTTATCATATCATAGTTTCTTGATCTTCACTCTACATTGCATTCTATGGAGTCTTTGGAAGTAGATAGAGTTTATGACTTTTTTCAAGAAAATAAAAATTTGGAACCACTAGTATCATCCTCAAAAAGGTGATAATATCTCAATCCTCCTATTAAGCTAATGCCCATAAGACCACAAAAAACCAATTATGAAAGAAATCTCCAACCTTTTATTTGTCCTTCTTTTTGATGAATTTTGCAAAGGTAATCTACATTGCTTTCCTAGAGTACATCCATCACAATAGAAATACTTTTAACTATCAAGCTCTTTTAGTTTCAAATTGAGACCCTCTACTCCTTCCCTCTTCACATTCCTAGTGTATATCAGATTGTAATGCATAATTTAGACACTCTTTTCTAGCTTCTAACTCTTCCCCTTGCTTGCAACAATAAAGTTAGTTTGGGAGATGTTACCTATCTTGGTAACTTTGATCTAAAGTTTGTAAAACTTTGAATCATTCACACCCATCATTACCACCACTCTATCTTTCTCTATGTAGTAGCCTTCTTTGATGTAGTGTTTTGGATGTTTTTGTCCACAGCTTGACCAGTGTTGAACAGGTTTTGCTTTAACCCAAGAACATAGAGAACTCCTCTGATAACTCCTAGTCTTCTTGCACCAATCGTTTAAGAAATCAGAATGTCTTCCATTCTAACAACCCAAAATTTATGGTTGTCTACAACATACATTTGCAGGTCCCTCCTTCAATCTTCTTAAAATTTTGGAACCACTCTTGTCTGTTGGTCATGTGCTCAAAAGCTCCTCCATTAGCATATGGAACATCTTTGTCTAGATGTTCATCCAAACTTGTGGCAAAGTTAGCACTAGCAGAAAATGCAATAACATACATTGTTAGAGTATTTGCTTGATTTCTAAGATCAGTTACATTACATAACTTTCTTCTTGGGAGATTTTTATACTATTGCATTCTCTTGCACAATGCACATCTTTTTTTGCACTTGTTATATCATTTTTTTCTTTACTCAAGAAATGTCTATCTTCTTTTGAGCCTTTCCATCACAACTACCTCCATTATTTCTTCTATTAATAACTAGAAAGGCTTTCTCTCCTAAATTCCTTTCCTTGTCTTCTCATGCTGTTATTATATAGGAAAATATTAGTATACTACAAATAATCTTGGGGAAGAATCATCTATTTTTATACCAAGGTTACTTAACTGACTAGCCTGAATTTCTACTTGGCTAACAAAACATGCTATCTTTTCTTTTGATTCATTTGTAACTGAAAGAATCTCTATCCAAGAATGCACTTGCTATTGGAACCAAGTTGCTCGGACAACATAATCATTCTACTCCACATCTAGTTTGCAATTTTACAATTGATCAATCTTGTAAATATTTCTTTTATGTAGCTGCATAAATCTATTCATTTTTGCAATGTTATACTTTCTTTGCAAAGTTGTCACTTCCTCATCTATTATGTCTTATTCCATAGTCTTTGTCTATATGTCTCTTTGACTTGAAAAATATCATCATCTAAAAATTCTAAATTAGTTATTCTCCCCAATAAACCTATTAAAATATACTATATCTCTCACATATGGCTCCTCATCCCCATTGTATCCCAATTTATTCCTAGATCTGAGATTTCTTCTAGTCTCTTGATCTATCTTAAATTTCACAAGAAAAATAGTCTTCTATTACTCTCGGAAGCATGTGCCATAACCTATTGAAAACTTTCACATAATTGATTCAAATCTACACATCAATTACAAACACAAGGAGCATTAAAATATACTAGAAGCATTTCTCTATACCTCTTCATATTACAAATTTAGTTATAGGAAATAAGGAATGGATAAGTTGCATCCTAGGATATAAATTCTAAACTAATGGAGCATTTGAAGTCGCTACCCGGTCTTACCTATCTTGACTGATATTCTCATACCCTTCTTGACCATATCACTAGTATCTAGATAAAATTCTTCTCATTAAAGGATGTTTATTTATTTATTTATTTATTTAGTTATTTATTTATTTATTTATTTAAATTTGACTAGCACTACCACCTCGTACTTTGTGCTAACCTTAACTTCTATTCTATTACTATTCGCTATTAGCTATATCAACCTCCACTACTATATAGCACATGTACTACCATCTGAAATGCAACTTCAACCTTCAAAAGTACATGTACAATCTCATCTCAGGTTCTAAGGAAACTGGTGCTGAATTTGTCTCTGAATGCACTTGATTTCATCCCATCATCTTTGAATCCTTCTCACTAATGTTTTGCTAGAACCTGGATATCGCGAGACAGTTACTATTGTTCGTTTTATGTACTAGTTCACGCTCCTGACTCCTAGTTCGCAATAAGCTGGAGAATTTTTTCCCGGTATTTGAAATGTTTTAGTCCCAGGAATAGCTAGCTCCACCACCCTACTGACGAAAATGCGGAGAAATCTTCTCGCTTCCAATTTGATGGCATTCCAGGGAAGAACTGGTGAACTCGAGATGGATTCACGGAATTGGAACTTAACACTGCTTCGGCAGTTACATGCAGTTCCGTAAAGAGATACGAAGAGATAACCACAGCAAATCCAGGCTTCTTGACATTCAATGCAGTGATCAACTTGTATTTACTGAAATTTGCATGATTTACGTGCTTTGTCACGTACACCAGACCAAGAATTGCAACCTTATTCTGCTTCAGTCATCAATTTCAAGCTAAAGTTTAAATCCAATCAGTGACTAATATCACCTATTCACCCTCATCAGGTTCATGCCAGACCCTATGTGAGATACGTACTTCTAGACCGATTCGACAGACTAGAACCCTTCTTCTGTTGCAAGTTATAGAAATCACTATCGCATGTATCACAGCTACATTCCTGAGAAACTACTCTAGTCTATATATGGAGTGGAAGGGATCTGCTCTAGATCTTCCGTTAGTTTAATTTAGCTTTGTTATCCAGATCTACACGACAATGAACATGAAGTGAAATTCTTCAGATGTCTACATAGCTAAAGTCGCAGTCGTTATGAGGACAAAAGCGAGAACAATAATTTGTGGTAGATGGAGTCCAGAGATAGGCGCACCAGATACTTCCCACACAGACTGGCCAACACAGGAACACACACAGAGGCGTAGAAACTGTTACTAGCCCATACAATCCATATTTTCGTGCATTTGAAACTAGGTTGCAAGATCCCAGTTGCAAGTTCATGAAAAACTACCGTTGCATAGACCACTTGAATTCCTGAACTCAACCTTCAAATCTGATTATACGGTAAATTTCATACATGTCACTGATATTTTATGAAGGTCATTTTCATGAAACTTACCTTGATCCAGTCTGTTCCTGGCTCAGGTGCTGGTGCCTGATCAAAAAACGTGAACGGAGTCAGTGGTGGACTCTTCGGTGCTGGAGGACTGAAAGTTGCAGGCACTGGAGAAAGAACTGGTGGAGCTGGAAGAGGTGGAGGAGGTGACAGAGGCGGGGAAGGAGGTGGGACTGTGGGCGGAGCTAAAATTGGACTAGGAGCTGGTGGGACAGAAGAAGGTGGAGCCGTGAAAGGCGCTGGAGAAGGCGGAAAGGGCTGACCAATTTGAGGTGGAGGTGCCACTGGAGGAAATAAATTAGAAGGTGCTAAAGAAGGAGGCGACGGAGGTCCGAAGAAGGTCGTAGGACTAGGAGCCTGACCCTGTGCATGTACTTTATGTTTCGTGCACGAGGAGCTCAAACCGATTGCAACAAGAGCAATTGTTATGAGATTTAATCTGGTGAGGTTGAGTATACCTGCCATTGTTCCTTTTGCTACAAATCACATCCAAGTCGCACAAGTTAGGCGTCTCTGACCTCGACGAAAGCAAGTCTAGCAAAAACGAAGCTTACTAAGCTGGCTAAAGAGGACGATTCCTCACGATATCCAGGTTGTAGAGTCATGAATATACCTGCGTTCGATTCCCTGACAAACTAAAGTGTTCCCTGACCCTAACTCAGACTGTTCGCTTAAACCAGTGCAGGTAGAGAGGTGTTCAGGACATGGTTTGGGTATCTTGTTCGAGCTCCACCAGAGAAGTTTATGTGGAGAACTTATAAGACGCCCATTCTTGCTGGCGAGATTGTCAAGGCAAGAACATTGTTAGGTTAATAACCTGACAATGTCCTTTATGTAGTAGTAACAGGAGGGAAGAAAGGGAGATCTAATCACTGTACGCTATGTCCTAATTCTCGTGATCAGCTCGGTGACCTGTGTCACAATTGCAATATTAAACTGGTCATGATTTGAGCATGCGGCCGTTTGACCAGGCGGCATTTCCTCCATCAAATTCATCCTCTCGTAAACTTTAGTCATGGGAGTTAGATGCATTTGCGTGAGTGATGGCCAATCCACCAATACGAACTCACGAGAGAAGTACTAGTGTGATCAATATCGGCGCCAATTAACTGACATATTCTTGAGCCTGAACATCATCATGATTGTAGACCGTCAAAACACATTCACGTTAGATCCGTACTGAATAAATTTGCTAACCACACGTTTTTCAGAGTCTACTTGTATCCGGAGCTAATGACAACACGTCTGGATGTCATCCTTGCGCAGAGACGTTGCTACAGTTCCAAATTTGTAGGATATCTCTTACGTAACACAAGAAGGAGGGCGAATTCTATTTAGAATGCTGTATGTTATGGTGACTAACTATTTTACTCCGCATCGTGCGTGTGCCGCAACACAGACCCTACGACCTGCTCTTAAGGCCATACTGTCGCAGTTGTTGGTCAACAATAACTACCGCAGTGTGTTGACGAACAACTACGACCTCAGATTGTCAATCGTAGGGATGAACCACGCGTGATTTGGGTTATATGAGCGGCAGGGGCAGCTTATGACTCTTCGCCCGATCTGGATCTACTTCGGAACCAGGTAAGAGAGTTCTATCGGCGATGTAGTCGATACACCACCACACGGGAGCTGGGTGTGGGACGTGTGTTCGTAAAGAGAGTCTTAAATGCAGCACTTTTCACCCTGGTTAAATCTAGAATGAACCAAAAGTTCAAGCTTCCCTTCCTTCGGTCTGGCAGCAATCAAGACACTCGTAACTCTTTCAAACTATCACATTATCAATTTGTTCGGATTACACTTCTATTCTCAGGCATATAATCATGATAATGATTTTAAATACAAAATAAATATAAAAGAAAATGAGCGAGAAATTGCATGGGCAGTTATTCTATGCAGTGAGCAATACCTCCGAGTCCATTGTGCTAATGAAGAGTGCAATATAGTGTACTTGGTAGTGTATTTTCGTTCTTTCCAACCAAGTCACTGAAAGTGACGTGAAGAGCACTCATCCACCTTAACTTCTTTCTATTTATCTTTCTTGGCGACTTGAGACTGTGAACCTTGGCGTTCTTTCTTCCCTTTTGCATTTGCTCACTTGTTGGTGCCTTGTACTTCTTTCCATGTTCTTTCGTGTTACTATTATATTGCTCTTGGGGACGTAGAGGTGACATATGGCATCCCATCCAGCTTCGTCCAAAAGTGAAGAACTCGTGTCGCCTCGAGCAGCGACATATTGAGTGGCCACTTGTGGTTAGTCACGCGTCCCCGACAAATAAAAGTGCGTCCTTTTTGGAATGAGGATAAGGATGTTGATGATCCTTGAGCGTAGCAATCGCCGAAAGCAGCCACATTGTGTTGAGGAAGTGCTTCCACTGTGGAGCATTAGAAGGCGTAGCAATTCTACCAAATACATCGAACAGAGGATTATTGTGTTCTCACTTGATCTCCACAATCTACAGCCTGTGCATTGTACATCCAGCATATAATCATTGTATAGATAAAACTCCAAGCTTTATCTGCTACTAGGTTTGGGTACCGACTTCCTAAAACTGGTAATTACTGACTCTAACTTTCCTTTAAGAGTCTAAATGATATTGGTCAAAGGAACTTCTTAGAGGCTTGAGAGTACTGAAATGCTGTTGTGCAGCAGAGAACAGGAGTGATAAAGCAAGATGATCGGGTCTGTAAATCCGTGGTTGCTTTTTCTGATCCGAAAAGTGAGCAACCTGAGCTTGGGTATCTAGCAGGCTGAAAGTACCCTCCTTCACTAAGATAAGCTCCAGAGGACCAATTATACCGACAAGACGGTCGCGACGGTATTTGGCGGTGAGGGCATTCTCGATAGCTAAACAGCATTGTTCCATTCCCTCTTTGGTCCGATTGTCATCAACGTTAATATCTTCTAAAATTGAACCAGTATTTTCCACCTCCCAAAATACAACATAGTGACCAGGAATTTGTTTAAGATTCACGGTTGTAGTGTAGTTCACGAGCCTTTTACCTGGGGGGAGATAGAGTGTAGCAGCTGATTCCACTGCTTGAGTCATCTCGTACTCGCATATCATTTCATTGGACACGCTTACGAGTAAGCTGTCGCGTCCCACAAATTTAAATGTTGGCGAGGAGTGGTAGTATCCAACGCACTTCACAATATCTCCCATCCGGTACCTCCATAAGCCTAGACATGAGACGTACGTACATCTTATTCGTAAGTAAAGAATACCCTGAGATGAGAATTCAAACAAGTGAATCAATATCTTCATAATCCGGATTACATGAGCCTTCAAATTTTATTCCCATCTTGATGGTTTCATCGAATCCCAGGGTAAAGGGGTTATCAAGCTCAAATGCTCTGTACTGTGAGCGTCTTTGGATTTGATTTGTGTCTCAGATTCAATCTGTCTACTGACAACTCTGTACGTATTAGTGAGAGATGACCAGGATGTTTCCAACTAGTTGGCTAGGAATCTTCGGCACAGTTCAGTTACTGTGTGTACGTAGGCATATCTCAGTTTCTCTAGGTCTCAACTTATTTTTGGTACCACGATTAGCGTACTTGTGATGACTATAGCCATGATGTGAACCAATTTCAAACGATATATATTAGGAGCTGCTTACCTGATAACGTGGTGAATATCACCTCAAAATCGTCATCTCCTTCCTTCATATCAGCAAGGTCGATCACAGCAGAATCTTTCAGTCGTCGGAACTCAAAATATCCCATCTCTGGATGGAAAACGTATGCTACTTCCTTGGGATGAGTTTCCGGAAGTGGATTGAATGCGATGGCTCCTTCAGAGCACCCATACAACATAGACATAATCTTCACGTTGCTGTCAGTAAGGAACTCGAGATGCTCTACGTAGTGCAATAATGCACCCGTACAAATTGCAGAAATGTATTTCAAATTCGGCCAAAGGCGTAAGATGATACCGGCCCATGATTTCTTTTGGCACTCATCCCTTATTCGATTCGCAAGGTCTGGGTTGGAGGACACCAGTATTTTAGTGAGAGCTTGACGGACCTCGCCATTTGTGATTCTCTCATTAAGGACACCTGTTTCAATATCTTTGCAGAGTTCCTCCCAGTTCTCTTTGAGAAATTCCACCGCAATAGCCAGTACAGTAATGATGACACTGGCCATGCTCACCACTCGGGATGACTGTAGTAATCCGCAAAGCAGCTGACAGTACAGGGACTGCCTGTAGTCTCTGCATAAAATAACTTCTATAGGGGAGGCAAACATGGTGGGTCGCATTCTATAGCACGAATCTGGGCTCCTCGCGTAAAAAGAGCTGGCTAGTGATAGTTCATGTCCACCAGGTGTGGTAAGGTGATGCCCGTAAAACAAAAATGTCATATCCACTCCATCTGGAAAAGCTAGTAGGGTATGTTGAAAAATTGGAGTCCTGCTGACATAAACTATCATTAGTATCCTGTAGAGTAGAGTTCAGCTATATTGCAATATGAGATTGTCGAATTGCATCTGCTACAAGAGTTTGACAGGAAATTCAGAGAGCTTCTTTCTGTCAATAGCGTCGAACAACGCACAAGTAATCTACTGGGGTTTCTGGTCACCTCCATTGTCATGAAGTCTAGAATACAGAATACTTCACTTTACCTGATCTATCATTATGTGAGATTCTCAGAAAAGAATCAATGCCGAGAACTGATTCTCACAAGAAATGTGCATATATTGTGCAATATACTGGGTTCTTAAATCAGACATCACTGGTTTCACACTAGTATTAAAGTTAGAAAGTAAAGAAATTAGAAGCTAACTTACAGACTGGGATTTCAAACGTTAGAAGATTTACAAATTGCAACGATGTAAATGTCGATATACTTACTGCTGAATCCAAGCGTCCTTAGTCCTTGAGAAGAGGGCATTTGCTTCCCTGGCCGTGGCAGATACGGGTATTTGCTTGAACTTGCCGTCCGAGGTACCACTACTGCAGATGTCATGAAGGCTCATGTTAGAACTGATGCAGATCGGAGGGGACTCCGAAGAGTGCACGAAGGTGAAAGCACGACCAGCAGACTAGCAATAGAAGTGTTTGGTTAAAGCAACTCCAGTGCGTAACTTTTCTTCGACCCCATCAGTTTCAGACACACACCTTTCGTGGAAGTGGGTGATTTCATCACAGGTGAGAATGTTCGATTCGCCGTGCGCAATGCGGCGAATATCTGGCTCGACATCTAGGTACTTGACCAGTGGTACCAGGTCCTTATACGATCCCACAGTTATATTTCCGTCGGTGCAGTACCTTTGCAAGTATTGGCAACTGCTGTTCTTATCTAGCAATCTCTCGAGCACTGACCGTTGCACATGCCTCACATTTTCTAACAATCCTATGGTTCTTTCGACGATATCTTCAGAATCTGACCTTGTAGCCACATGAACGCGTTGCATTATGCCGAGTTCTACAAAGCAAGCAAGTATAAGTAGACCTTTACTCAACGAAGTAGAACTCAATGACAACCGTGGACAAAGCTAAGATTTTAAGAACACTGCAGTCGTGAGAGGACGACACGAATCAATTCGATCAGGTTAGTCAGATTCTGAAGATGGAATTGTTAGAACTCATTTATACACATTCACCTTGTTCTCCGTAGAACTGCTTTCCACGTCACATACGAACTCTGATACACAGCATATGAGTAACGCTCCGTTCTACTTATCCTCCTCAAGTACAGAAATCAGCTTTCATCAGCTTAAAAGGTCAGATACGGCCTAGTGCTTAGTGTCAAACCGCTGTAGGGGGCTAGCACACGAATCTCGGTGGACTTCCCCGAAGAAACTCTGATAAGATTGATTACGGTGTTGCTACTTGGGATAGGAAAAGTCCAATTACCCCTTAATCCTTGGTTCTATCGCAGGAGACGACGAAGCGCCATAGACTGACGATCCCACACAGGTCACGTCGCACTCCAATTGTAATGGAAATCACATAGTAGGATTGTAAGCATATACGCTCCAGCTTGTGTTTGGGATAACTAGCCCGCAGGTGTCACCGAACCTTACGTGATGGCCTTCCATCATACGGCCCCTACTGGAACATTCGTGGGGTGAAACGAGGCCGTGCAAATATCACCTGCGGGATTTCAAAGATACAGGCGACCAACCGACTGCCGGGTGCGTACTTCACTTCACACAAGCTGTACTGCAAGAGGATAACTAACCTGTTCTCGTTATCCTTGTGCCTCTCAATCACAGAGATCACGACAGCAGTGTTTAGACACAAGCTGTGTGAAAGGATGACCAGAATTGAGCTGAACTGTTACCATACGGTTGTGGAATCTCTTCCCGAGTTAGCCTGAGTTGACACTTGCAAGTATACCTACTTTACTTTATAGACTTGTCGTGCACGTTGGAGTACTTGAATTTTGGCATCAACTTTACGAGTCTTCTACCGGTTCATGAGTACTTTGTTCTGAATGTGTAATTGGTAGCTTTCTCCGCCATAACTGAGTGAGCATCATTGGGGGATACAGTGATGCAGGTCTATTCGAACTAAACGGTGAGTAATACTTAGTTTTAACCAATGCTTTCTTAATATGTTACCCATTCCCACGCACATCATATGAGGAAGTAATGATCAGTTATATATAATTTCAGTCGCAATTTTCAGATGTTCATTCCAACTTTAGTTTTAAGTTTAGGTTCTATAACTGATTAGTATGGATAAATATGATATAATATATAAAAAATTTGTTAAAATATAATCCACAAGAGGGTTTGAATTCCGACTTAAATCTATAGAAAGTAACTTCAAATCATTGAGCTTCTTACTTCTGGTTTTGAAAATATCTTGAACTTTAGTGTACTGTTATTTGATATATTCTCATATTTTTCTATAAAAGCCTAAATATATAGTCCATTATTTCCGATTCATAAGATTACAAATAGGGTTGAATGGTAGAAGCAGGGTGATCAATTCAAAAAATATCTTTCTTATGATTCACAATTTAATAAAGTAAAAATGGAAATATTTGCATTCTTCACTGCATCTTGGATGCATAGATAGATCGAGAAGAACAGTCAGTAATTGGGAGGAGAACAACACAGAGTACACTTTTTATGGAAATTTCATTTGATTTAACAGATACCACTAAGAGGGAATTTGAATTAGCTCTATCTATGACTTATGGAAACGAGGATAGTAATTTTGATGATGGATATTTTAGTGCATTGAGATAAAGATGCTATCGATAATGGATATAGAGAATTTTCAGTCAAAGATGGTAACCGAGGAAGAAATGTCAGAGTCGGGTGCGATAAATTCATAATGAAAAGTGGTGTTGCAGTTTGTTGTGATAGCTTCTGAATGCCCTTCCCAATATGGTCCTTTTCTTTTTGTAATACAAACAGTTACAAGTGTACACAAATTCTCCTTACCCATGTTTATTAGACCTAGTATTGGACAATTGCCAAACCACATAAGGCTCTAGATAATCTCCCATTACTTTCTTTCTAACGACTAAGCCTTGAGACGCGCTAATCTCGATTAAGCTGGCTCCATAATGCACCATAAAAAATTAGGATTTATTGGAATATTAGGGGGATTCATGATGGATGTCTACGGGATAAATAACACATTTTGTAATTATTTTAGTGAAATCTGGAAGGAAATGAGGTGCTAATAAATGAACGCCCCATAAATTGTGTTATGGTGTATCTAGTGCAAATTACGTTCATTTATAAAGATCAGGTGTTATATTACAAATATTTAGGATTGCAGTATTGAAATAAATGATTGTTAGAAGAGGTGATGTGGCTTCTTGAGAGTATTGCCACTACTTTTTGGTGGATGATTCTTAGAGTGTGATTTATGAAAAAAATTGGTATATCCAAAATGCCATTCTCAACTATTCAAATTCAAATTCACCATCTCTGTGCAAATGCTATGGTCAGTCAACTAAAATTTTGTAGTTTCATGTTGGTGTGGTGTTTCATTTCCAAAGATAAGCGCGGAAAGGGAGATAGCACGAGTTATGGAAAATGATCCGCATCACCCTACAACAACCAAGAAATTGATTGAAGGTTGAGGAATTTTACTCCAAAAGTGCAACAAACATTTAGCAATGGGAGGTCAAGTACCTACATGCAGTGCAGGCTGACTTTTGGATGCAGAACCAACGGGTGCCATCAAGCAGCTATGGGTGCCAACGGGCACCATAGAGCAGCTATGTGCAGCTACAGGCGGCGATGTGCAAAATCCCATTTAATCCTAAATAAACACATTGCGCCAGGCGGCAACCGGCCCTGACCAGATTCACCCTAAACCAGGCACTTTATTAACTCTAAATTGTAATTAATGCTTTATGGTGTGCCAACTAAAACCTCCATATCCCTTATTTCCTACAAACCATCAGTTATGGAGTTTGCTAATAATAAGGAACTTGGCCAAAAATCCATAGTGGGTCCTTTTCTTCCCCCTACCCGCACACATATTGATTTAGTCAACACTTTGTAAAAACCTATATGAAAATATACAGAACTTCATAATTTCTGAAACCCCCTATTGCATTAGTTTGCCTCCTTGAAGTCTCTTTGCCCACCCTTGTCGTAATCTCTTATAAATAGCCAACCTTTTAAAATAGGTTTGGATGTTAAGTGCTTAATTGAGCTAGCACAATTCAAAAGTCTAATCAAGAAGTCATTTTTTCATTTTGAATGCACAAAATAGACAATATATTTAAATATGAAAAAAGTTATAGAATAAATCTATCCTCTTAATGACTATCATTCAGACATCTAAAATTATATTTAGTAAAGCATCAACACATTGAAACCTAACAATCTCTTGTAATAAAATGCATAATATTAATAAAGTAATAACTTGTCAAAAATGGTTGCTTGCATATAATCCATGGACAACTTTTGTGAGTGAATCATTTTCTTAAACTTATACTTATACTTTCTTAAACTTATACTTTCAAATTACACTATCTAAGTAACTATATTCTCTTGCTCTCCTCCTTCATCTGTAGCTTCTTCCTCTGTCCTCCATCTGAACATCCTATGTAGAAGGCAGTGCTTGAGAAATGTTAAAAAGAACCAAAATTAATAGACAAAAAAGAAATGTATTTAATAAATTATATATTAAATAATTAACAAATAATGAGTCTACACCAAGATAAAAAAAATTCAACATCTTCTCCATAATAGAAAATATTGAGGAGTGTAAGGGGACAATAGCCCAACAATTGGTTGTTGGACTTACTTAAAACTAGACACCATATCAAAACATCCTCCTTTGTGAAATAACACATTTCATTATACTTATGCTCCTTTATGTTGTAATTATAAGTAACATCTGCTATAGCAAAGATGAACTTATGAGGCATCAAGGAGTCCTTGAGCTTGTGATAAACCAACCTCGTCACAAGCAAGTAGTCTATTGCCTAGTCTTGGCTCTAAATTGGTGGATTTCCTTTTAGCAAAGTCTTCTATCTAAGAGATCATTGTAATATTCCAAGGATATGAGAAACCCCAAGGGAAACACAAAGATTCAACACTCAATACTCAATACTCATATGCCCCAAAGGAGCACCTTGTCTTTATTATATAGCAAAGAGGATCCACTCAAAGGAAGCTCCACCCTTGGAGCAGATATATGGATTGGTGATATGTTAGCAAGCTCTACCGTTAGATTAGTTGTATTGATGAGTGACATGTTGGTCCTTGTCTTATCTGGTTGGTCAAACAAGTTTGACTAGAAAGAATCTTTAGAGAATCTTCCTGTAGGACACTCAAAATTGCATGGGTGAGGTATCATTGGAAAGCTCTTGACAAGATGAACTTGGGAGGGAGGCAAGCCTTTTGATCCAAAAGGTAGGGGATCGAATTATTTTTTAGACCTAATTCATCCATTTAGGTCTCCAAAATTGGCTTTGAAGTTTTTAAGGCATTTTCTACTCCTACACTAATAGTGGAAGTACTCTTTTGGTGACACCTTGATCTGATCTACTTAGTCCATGGTATATAACAACCTTCCAAATGTTACCAAGCCAATTTCTACCTCTTTGTAATATGTCTAGCTACTAGTATTACAAACCTCCTCCCTTTTAAAATGCAACATCCTCATTGCAAATTTGTTGCTCAAAAGATTGCACTAACATCGATGCATGGGTAAAGTTGGTTGTTTGCTCCTATGTTGCCTCATACAATGGGTATCCTTTCCAATGTACAAGATATTCCACACATAGATGGTAGGTACCATGGATGCATTTTTGGAAAATGCATTTGACTTCATATTCCTATGTGCCATCAATGAGTGTTGGACAAAGTCTAACTTCTTGTATGAAAGGAAAGTGGGGTGATCGGACTGCATATTTGCATAGAAAGGAAATATAGAACATTGGATGGATCTTCATGTGTGGTGGTAGCTCAAGGTGATAAGTCATTATGCCAATTCAACGAAGGAGGGAAAAGGTCCAATAAAACAAGGTCTAAGCTTACAAGGGCCAACTAATGTGGGGTTGGTTGTGGATAGCTAGACTTGATCCTCAACATTGAACTCCATGTGCTGGCAATATGCATATGCATATTACTTTTGTTGATTTTGGGCAATATGCAACTTGTGCTTCTCTACACCTTGTTAGATTCTAGAAACAAAAGTGTTGACAACATCAACCTTGGTAGCCACCGGACAAATCTTCATCAAGATCAAAGGTGTGAAAGGATGCTCTCCATACATGACCAAGAATGGTGTGACCTTTGTGGATACGTTCATTAAATTGTTGTAGGCAAATTTTGCCAATGGAAGTAAGGTGTCCCACCTCTCTTGCTCATCTAAGGTGAAGCTCCGGAGCATGTCCTCAATAGTATGATTAGCTTGCTCTATTTGTCCATTGGTTTGTAGATGATGAGTTGTGGATATGGCCAATTTGGTTTAGAAGATACCAAAGAGTGTTCTCCAAAAAAAACTAGTGAATTGAGTGCTTCTATCGATGATGAGCACTCAAGACAAGCCATGGTAAGAAAAGGTTGGAGTTAAATACAATTGAGCTACTTATGGAGCAGTCACGTCCTTAGTGGTAGGATGCACATGAATCATTTTGCTGATTTGGTCAACAAAGACTATGATGGAGTCAAACCTTGAGGTGGTCTTGGGTTGTTCACAAACCAAATCCATGTTTGCATATTCTTGATGTTGTTCAGGAGTAAGGAGTGGTTGAAAGGAGTCATGCGGGAGCTTGATAGAAGGTTTATTTTGTTGATAGAGTAGGCGTAACAATATGGAGTTTAGCGACATAGTTAGTAAGGCTAACAAAGTAGAGAATAAGCCCAATTAGCCTAGAATATTCTAGAAGTATCTAGGAAGCTTCTTAGGAAGCTTCCCAACTAGTTAACTTGTGCCCCAAGCAGGTAGCTTCTAGAAGGAAGCTTCTAGAAGCTTCTAACTAGCTTACCTTGCACGCCAAGTAGGCAACTTCTTGAGAAGCTTCCTAGTTAACTTGGCTTGCACTCTAAGAAAGCAGCTCGAGTAAGCTTCTTGAGAAGCTTCTCAAGGGCTTTGTATGCTACGTATAAATACCAAAGCCAAAGCTCATGCTAGGCATTCGGAGTTTTCCCTCATTCAAATGTACCAATGTGAGTTTCTATTCTCCTATTTCTCTCCTTGGTCTTGGTCTTGGTCTTGGTCTTTTATAGTATACAACTTCATACATACTCCATCACATCATTGCTCATCTTGGGCCAATAATTATGGCATTTGACTGCATCTAAGGTCTTTTCCACTCCAACTTGACTTGCAATGGTAGAATCATGATATTTTTCTAGTATAGTGGTTCTTATATTTGTGGCATATGGAATCCATAACATGTTATCTCAAAATGTGAGTCTTTGAGTATTGGTTATGCCTTTGGATGATTGAGTTTTGACAATCTGTGGGTCAATTTTTGTAGAAGTAAGAATCCCTGGCCAAAATTTTGGGTTCATCTTGACCTTACCACCAGATTGTTTGTTGTTAGGCATCTAGGTGAATGCATCTACAAGTTGCTTCTTGCCTTCTACATATGTGATCATCATGTTGAATCCTCATCTCCACTTTGCCCACCAAATTTGTCTATGATATAGATCTTTTTGTGTCTCAAGGTAGACTAGAGGCTTGTGGTTTGTCTCCACTATCAATGTCGTTTGGCTAAGTTAATGCTTCCAATGCTTGGTTGCAAGAACAATGGCCAAATCTTCTCATTTGGTGGTATGATAGTTATGTTTTACCGATAATAGCTTTTGAGAGAAATATGCAATTAGTGCCATCCATCATGTCATTCTTGTTGTAGGATTACTCTTATTGTAATGTTTGATGCATCTATAGCCAACTTGATTGGAAATTTTGGGTCATACCATTTCAAGATTGGTGTATGTACTAATCCATCTTTCAATTCTTGAAAGACCAATTCTTGTGTGAATTCCCACATCCATTTCTTCTCCTTGCCAAATAGAGGTATTAGAGGTTTTGTGACCTTGAAGAAATCCTTGAAAAATTGATGATAAAACCCCATCAATCCAAAGAAACTCTTGAGTTGAGTCTGATCTTCTAGATCATCCCATTTTTGAATGACCTTTATTTTTTTGTAAACACTTGGATACCTTCTACACTTTAAGATTACTCTATGCCCCAATTAATCTATTCAGACTTGTCAAACTTTCACTTTAAGATTTTGGCATACAATTGATTTTCTCATAGAATTTAGAAGACTTCTTGCAAATGTTGCTTGTGCTCCATCATCATCCTATTGTAGACTAAGATATCATTCAGGAAAGTTATAAAGATTTATCCAAGTATGGATAAAATATATCATTCATCAAAATCATGAAAGTGGTTGGTGAGGCCAAATGACATCACCTAGTAGTCAAAGTGACCATACCTTGTCGAAAGACAATTTTGTATATGTCTTCCTCTACAATCCTGATTTTGTTATAACCACTCTATGGATCAAGTTTGGTGAAGTGTTTTGACCTATTGAGTTAATCAAATGAGTCATCCTTGCAAGGTAATGGGTATTTGTTCTTCACCATTTGTTGATTTAGTCTCCAATAATCAATGCACATATGTATTGTCCCATTCTTCTTCTCACAAATAAGACAAGAGCCCTATATGATGATATGTTGGGTTAGATAAACCTTTTCTATAGCATATCTTTGATTTGAGCCTTACACTCCTTCCACTCATGGGATTATAACCAATATGGGGCCTTATAAGGAGGTGTTTTCCCAATAAGTATCTCATTTTATGATCTACCCTCCTTTTTGGTGGTAATCCTAAAGGTAAATCATCTAAAGAGACATCTTGAAACTCATTGAGCACATCTTTCAATTTCAAGAATTTATCCATTGAATTGTGCACTCTGGACTTCTCTTATTAGACCCATGAAACATCTATTTGTCTTACCAATAGATGTTATCCCTATGATATAGAGAATTAGTTCTTGCCTTTGTGATCTTCCTTTAAAACCCCAAAGATCTTCTATTGGCTAGTTCTCACTATTTTCTTTCTCCATTTGACTGTCAAGTCTCCATCCACAACATGCCTAAGATCACATTGTAACATGCTAACCATATAACTTGCCACTCAATTGCTTCTTGATAATTTCTTATAAAGAGTGTTATCTTTCTAGGTAATGATTCAATCCTCTCAGTCTAACCATTAAGTAACTCTACTTCATATTATTTTTATCTTTCTCTAGTTCCATCTCCTTATTGCAACAAAACAAGATGAAAAATTCTTTGTTGCTCCAAGGTCTATTAATACTCTCACATGATTGTCTTTTAAGACTCCATTTATGGCAATTAGTTGTGCATTTGTTTTCCTCCACCTTTGCACACTCTTTCTCTTCCTCTCCTTGCTTTTACTCTTCTGTATTGAGCATATAAGGACATAAGGTACATTTATTGGCAATCTTTGTTTTTCAATGTAATTTCAATATCATTCTCTTCAATTTGTCTCTCCATGTTGTTCAAAGGTTACTTGTATGGAGGCCAAGGACCTCTAGGAAGAAAAGTATGAAAATTTATGGTAATGTGCTCAACTCAGCTATAATTGTAGAAACATTATTTTTTTGCTCAAGCCCCTTCTCCTTGTGGGACTCCATCTCTCCTTTCTTTGACCCGCCCTTGTTCTCCTTGGAGCAATCATGCTACTCAATCTTAGAACTGAATGTTGCCCAATACCATAGGAACTAGTCCACCAAAGTGCAGTGTTTGAGCTTGATAGTGTTGACTCAAGACTACACTTTCACCTCCTTAAAGCACCCATGCTATTCTTTGAGCGTAGGCAATGGCTTCAAAAAAATATGAGGATTTTGTACCATTATCTCTAGATGAATTTGCTCTTTTAACCCCCATTTGAAATTTTCAAGAGCTTTTGTTGGACTCATATCAATTATCACCACCTATATATCAAGAAATGCATCCATATACTCTTGTATGCTATTTGTTTGCTTCAACCTCCATAGTCGGATTCTGCATCTACATAGAATCCATGGATTGAAAATTCTTTAGTAGCCTTTCTTGCATTACCATCCATGTTATCTCTCTTCCTTTTGCTAACATTGATTTTTCCCAAGCATCATACCATATCAGGGCTTTATAGGTCAAGTACCCACATGCAAACATGCTTGCGGAATGGTTGGTGATCTCAGTTGTGAATAATTGAAAATATAGATTCATTCTTGAAATCCAATTTTCCATTGCTCTCATGGAACATTGTCCCTTATAAGGCTTGATGTTGCACATCTTCTTTATCCATAATGACAATGTGGCTTCATTGTTGACTAGGGTTGGTATCATTGGCATGACTGACTCTCTAAGTACTTTGGCCGTTGGTACCAAGTTTTGGGATGGTTCCCCTTCTTTCATTGCTTGATTGTTCCTAAAGGTACATACTTGAATTTTCAATGCCTTCATGGTCATCTTGATCTCTCAAAACTTGTTCAACATCCCCTGCATTCCTTGCATCAGATCCTACAACTATAGCTCCATGATTTGTACACACATCAAACACTCAATCACTATTTCCTCCTTCAATAGAGGGTTAATATGATCATTCCAAGAAGGGATAACAACAATTAGGACTACTATTGAGACCTCAGAGGCTATAACTCATTGATAATATTCCTCACCAAAATTGTGGACTACAAAATCCCTAAAAATCACTTTTGGTCTAACAACATAATGGATGTCTACTTGCATGTTGAAAGGGAAAGGATATTCAGATCCATTGCATCATAATAGAATGTAGATTGTCAAATCCCACTCTCTATTATATATCACCATAGGTAAAATCATTGGGTTTGGTGAATTCATTATTATGTCCATGAACTCTATTCCAAAATGATAAACAATATATACTCTTACTTGCTCATGCTATATGTACATAATCTTGATGTGGAATGGATTCAAGAATGGAAAGTGAGGTGTAGTAAATTGTCTTCTAGGTGCCTCTATCCCATCTTCTCTCTAAAACACCACCTTTAGTCTATCAATTGCACTATGTTTTCTCCTCTCAAAATTACTCAATCTCAATAGCATGTGTTCCTCCAAGAGGTTTCACTCTCTTGGATTAAAACACCTACTTTGATACCATTGTAATTTTTTTGAGAATAGGAGAAACCTCAAGAGAAACACAAAGATTCATCATAGAGTACTCATATGCCTCAAAAGAGCACCTTGTCTTTATTATATAACAAAGAAGATCCCCTCAAAGGAAGCTCCACCCTTAGATTAGTTGCATGGATGGGTGACATGTTGGTCCTTGTCCTATCTAGTTGGTCAAACAAGTTTGAATAGAGGAAATATTTATGGAATATTCCTATAGAATGCTCAAAATCATATGGGTGAGGTACTATTAGAAAGTTCTCAATGAGACCTTAAACCCTAATTCTATCTCTATATAATATGTCTAGCTATTGTTATTACATCATCCATATTCACTTCTTCCAAGATTTTGTATTCTTATACCAAGAAATAAAAGAAAAATTAAATAGACAAACTTGCCATATTGAGCTTGTTGTGCATATATACATCGCTACACAACATACATTGCTACACAATATACATCGTTGTCAACATCATACACTATAGAAACACAACTCACACATAAGTCATACATAGACTCTAAAGTGCCACAATAATCAGATTGTTTACCACTCTCAACTCAACTCAACTCAGATCAGTACTTGATCTATCACTCTATAAACTGCCAACAACTAGGCATTGATTACAGTCAAGCCACACCCACTCAAGCATAGAGAATCCAGGTGATGCTCGCCGGCCTCTGTCCACCATAGCCAGGAACTCGAAGGCTCAACATTAGAGAAGTGAGCTCTCTGGAGCTCACTTTGAAATTATACCCCCTGGACTTGAGCTAGCTCTGAAACCCTAACGGTCCCGCTGACGGCACACTTGACGGTGCAAACGGTGCAAAGTGATGGTGGGCCCCACCATGAAATCAGTACCCCAAACACAAAATCTAACCGTCAAAAAGTAGTCGTTGAGAAACTACTGAAATAACTCTAACTACTATCACTGGAACTCCAGTGTCCGAGCATCTAGATGCGGCACTACAAATGGCGTGACAACTATCATGCGTATATACATTGCTGCACAACATACATTGCTGTCAACATCATACACTATAGAAACACAACTCACACATAAGTCATACATAGACTCTAAAGTGCCACAATCGCCCCCCTAGCTGGCAGTTAAGTCCCTCTAACTCTAGATAGCCATCTACTCTAAGTATATGGTATACGCTCTAATGGGCAAAGATCAGGAGGCCGGGTGCTATGGAGCCCCATCGTTAGTCGCTTGTCTGCAATCTATACCATATAAAGAATGAACTAGCTATAAGTCAAGTACATCTAGGACATAACCATTGTCCATGAGGAACCACCGTGAGAGGAGGAGTCATACATGCCATATGCCATCCTCTCGAACAGCTATCACACACTAACATAATAGCAGCTCCACCAGAAGAGCCACATAACATACACCTCAAGCCTACACGTACAAGTGCCAAGCTTGGGTCCATAGTACCATCAATGTTTGGAAGGTGGCATGGCGCACAATTGCGCACATGATCCTTCCAAACAACACCATCACGTCCTTCTAACACAAGGACTCCAGATGGCAAAACCTCGTGCACTCTCAAGATAGTGCGGCTTGTAGAAACATCAAGTGTTATCGGTGCTGTCTACTGTAGATATACATAGTCGCCTAGATGAAATCGATGGATTGAGGGTCTATAACCTCCTCCTCGAATGGTAGCATAGCGTAAAGTATCTCCATGCTGAGCAATTGCCAAGTTCTCAAAGGTCATCAGCATCACTCTCCAAAAGATCTCTGCCCGTTAAGAACATGCGCTTATCCATACATCGGGGTCATCCAAGTCCAAAACTACAGTAGCATCTCGACGAATGGATGTAGATAAATCAGGATCTTGTCCATAGAGTAGAAAGTATGGAGAGAAGGATGCTAAGGAGGCTTGCCGGCTGAACCGATAGCCCATGGCCAACCAAGGTAATTGGAGATCCCAATCTCCCAAGTGGCCTCTCTGCAAACCATACTTTTGCAATCCTCTCTTCACCATCTGAACTACTCTCTCTGCTAATCCATCTGCCTCAGGGTGATCTCAAGATGTAGTACGATGATCAATCAAAGCCTTGTCACATAAGACCTGAAACTCCTCCAAGAACTCTGTACCCTGATCAGTCAAAACTTCAGCTGGTGCACCAAAATGACTAAGAACTCAATCCAAGAACGAGTACACTGTCCCTTCACTAGACTTGTCAAGCAGTGCCACCAACTCAATCCACTTGGAGAAGTGCTCCACCATCACCAAAACATACCGATGATGTCTCATAGTCAGCGGTAAAGGTCCGGCAAAGTCCAAACTCCAACAGTAACCCAATCCCATGATAGGTAATGGGTGTAACTGTGGCGTAGGAGCATTGAATGATGCACTAACTCGGTCACAAACCATACGTCTAGCAACAAATTGTTGTACCTCGGTCTGCATACCGTGCCACCAATAATGACTTTGGAGTAAGCTATATGTATGCTTTACTCCAAAATGTCTTAGCTCCTCATGAGCATGACGGACCAACTATGGTCTCTGTGCTAGAAGTGGTACTACTCGCACTCTACCATCCTCCCATACACGCAAAGGTGTCTACCCTCCAATCTGAACCGCCTGGCTTGCTGAAGAACATGGTCTCTCTCCTTGGCCCCAATTGTGCCACCCACAACACCAGTGCAAAGATAGTCCATCACTAAGACATCATCATGAACGTCTCGCTGAACTGTGACGATATCTTCACTCTCTGGATCTGTGACCTCAATAACTCCTCTTGTATGCTCAGAGAGAGATATCACCAAAGCCTTTGCAAATATACACAAAAAGGCTGATGTATGCCAACTTGGCACCATCTCCTCATGTATCTCACCATGCCAACGTGCTCCAGTCTGATCCTACAGGCTGGGACATGGGTTTCTACTCAACCCATCTGCATCACGGTTCACCACTCCAGGTTTGTGAACAACCGTGAAATCATACTCTTGTAAAATCAGAGCCCATCGTGCAAGCTTCCCTGAAAGCTTGTGGGACTCCATCAACCACTTCAGCAGCTGATGATCAATGATGAGAGTGAAGGGGTTACCAAATAGGTAACATCAGAAATGTGCTACTGCCCACTCTGCTGCCAAGCACTCTCCCTCATATGAACTATACTTTGCCTCCGCTGAATTGTTGGAGCGACTAGCATAGGCCACCACAAACTCCTTCCTCTCATCATCATGTTGGGTGAGCACCGCTCCAAGCCCCAACATACTCCAATCAATGTGAACCTGAAATGGCCGTCCCTTGATCAATCTCCTCAAAATAGGAGCAGATGTCAACCTCTCCTTGAGCTCTACAAAAGCTCTCTCTTGCTCATCTCCCCAACACCACTCCTTTGTAAGCTTGGTCAGCTTTGTCAAGGCCTTGGCAATGGCACTAAATCCTCTGACATAGCGGCAATAAAAGTTTGCCAACCCAAGGAATGCTCATACTCTGCTCACATCTGTAGGCCAAGGAATACGTGCAATAGCCTCCACCTTGGTCTACTGAACACCAAGTCCCCGGGGTAGATAGTGTGACCTAAATACTCAACCTGCTCATGGAAGAACCTACACTTCCCAGGATGTAATTTGAGTCCATGAGATCTCAACCTCTCAAACACCTCCAACAACTGTCTCTCATGCTCCTCCACATTAGTGCTATAAACCAAGATGTCATCAATATAGCACCGAGCAAAATCCAATCCAGCTAGGATCCTATCCATGACCCTCTGGAACTCAGCAGGAGCGTTCTTTAACCCAAATGGCAAGAACCTCCACTGATATAACACATCCTTGCCATGAGGATCAATAGCCCAAAATGTTGTCTTGGACTTATCCTCCTCTCTGATCGGCAACTGATGATATCCCGCTCAAAGATCCAAAGTACTGAAGACCTTTGCATGCCCAATCGCATCAAAAATCTCCTCTGGTGTAGGCATGGCATACCGATCAGCCCTGGTCTGTTGGTTAATAAGACAATAATCTCCACACATCCGCCTATCTGTATAGTTACCATGCATATCCTTCTTGGCTGGCATCACTATCGCTGATGCATACTCTCCATGTGAAATCTCCACCATACCAGCCTCAAAAAGGTCACTACTCTGGCTCTAAATCAATGTCCTTTCCATCTCACTATATTGATAAGGACGTCGGAAAACTGGTGTATTGCTAGTCAGCTCAATCCGTATACCAGGTCCCTTTAGAGCACCCAAATCCATCATACGGAAGGCAAAACAACTCGTGTGACTCCTCAAGAACCTCCAAACCCTCTGTCTTTCCTCTCCAATAAGCTTGGGTCCAAGATCTGGCTCCCAAGTATCCTCTGTAACTGTAGTAGGAGTGGAAGACGTACTGACTAACTGTTATATTGGGCCCTTAGGAGCAATAGTGTCATGCTCCCGACCACTAGAGGTCCCAACCTCTGTGTGAAAAACTCCCTCCACTCTGGCTGCAAGCTCCACACGTCCTCTAGCTGCATCCCATGTGGACCAAGGGTGTAATCCAAGTAGCCCACGCTCACCTGGATGGACTCCAAGTAGACCACTCTCCCTAGTAGCTACTAGATGTGTCCCAAGAATACCATGTCCACTTGGTCGATCGCCCCCAACATGTGCCTGAATCGTCTCGATATGCACAAGGCTCACAAGTGTCCGAGTGGTGATGCGTATCAAGCACATCCTATGCTGCTCTGCCAAGCCAAGGCTCACAATCCAGGTCAAACAATTCAGGTCCATAGCCTGACCTAACACCTGACGCCTGGATGCCTCTGACACTACTGGAACAACGGTAATACCGGTGCAAAAACCCATCGCCCGCTCTCTCTCATCAGCATTGGGCTCCACCAACTACTGTAATTGTGAGTCCCAAACAAGTCTAGGTCCTCCCTCTCGAAAAGCATGAGAGCTTGGGAAACTCATGAGTGTGGGAAATGCGGCTCTAAGCTGTCCAACTAGGTTCACCATTGCCATAGGTGACCTATCAGCCACTACCACTGTCTTAGACTGACGCCCAACATCCAAGATATCATCAACAAGAATGTGGTCCAGTCGTTGAATCCCATCATAAGCACGCTGTAGAACCTCTCTAGGTAAGAGGTTCGTCCACCAAAGACAAAGATGATGAGCCTGTGATCCCACTCTGGCTGCATCTAACAATATAGCAGGTCCCATCCAAGAATGGACCTGATGTGTACTCGCCACCACTTTGGTGCAAGAATTACCCAACAAAGGAACATTCTCCAGAAGGTAAGCTGGAGAAACAAACTGATGAACCTGGAGATGTCGTAGTATCCGTAACATCTCCCAAAACACACCAAAACGAGGATCCTAAAGACCCAAACCGTGGCCTGCACATGTGTGTCCCTGACATGGCTATCTAGAAATCACCAAGTGAATAGGCCCATGTCTCTCTAGGTCATGCGCTCCCAGTAAGGAAATGTCTCCTGGTACGGCCTTCTGGTAACCTCTGACTGCTGATATCGGTAATAACTCTGGATACCAATAGGCCAAGTGTGCCACATGATGTAGAGAGACTCGCCTAGCAGTCTCATCCCTCTCTACATACAAGTACCTCTGTATTCGGATACCCGCCTATAATACCACAGCTAGTCCGGTGTTGATCCCACCAAACAACTCCAATAGGCATATCCCCTCTACTGGATACTGCCAAGCAATGAGTGTGGTATCTAGAGGTGTCAAAGCAATTGCCTCTGGAGGCTCATCCTCACACTCATCTCCTGATGGTACAAAGGCTCCACTCCAAGCTTGTTGTACCAACTGATCTGCATGCTGCTACAATGCCTCCTCTGAACTCCACAATGAAACATCCAAGGTGGATGGAACAATCCTACTCGTACTCCAAAGCTGAGTGATCTCCTCTGGTACTAGAGTATCCTCTGCATGGGCGTTCCCCTCCAACAAGTCACCAAGCCAAGTAACTACACCACTAAAAGCTAAAACTGATGTTGTTATGGTCTCGGACTGTAGTGAGCCAAGACTGCCACTACTGAAGCATATTGGTAGGCAACATACCCATCCCTCACCAGACTGCCAACCAGGTCTATAAGAGTTTATCTCCTCCCAATAGTCAATGCTGAAACCCATGGGGTATAACACTGCTCCCCCAACTAGCACATCATATGACTCAGCTATCGTCGCAATAGCTTGAGCTCTCACCACCGAGCTATCAGTCGGATGACCAGGCTGAAACTAGACAACAAGCTTCCCACGTGTGATGTATTGTGTTGAACCACCACCTAGAGATGTCCGGATTTGAAATGGACACCTCTCCACATCGGTCTTCCGTAACTCTAGACCGACAACTGCAGCCTTCCCCAACATAAGGAGCTACGCACCAGAGTCTAACAAGACTCTCTATGGTGTATAGACCTTCCTTGAAGGTCCCACCAAAAAAGAAATCCCCCTCTGGTTATCCAATAGGACAACACCAGGTGTAAACCGTGCTCTCTCAAAGGCCGGTCTAGTTGGCAACTCCTCCAGTCTAGTCGCTGCTGCCTGCCATAAACCACTGGTTGCTGAATGGATCCCATGCTCCTCAACCAAGTCAGCTCCACTACCAACCACCTCTTCTCTAGTAGTAGGAACGGCACCATCCCTACTCTCACACAACGTGGCAGCCAACTGGAACACTGGGATTGGGTCAACTCCCAATGTAAACATGTCACTAGCTGAAAACAAAGGACGCTGCATAATCAGTTGAGCCGCCCCCAACATCATGCTAGACTCAGTCTTTGTAGTAGCAGGTGGCTGACTAGCAAGTAGTCCATCATGTACTCCATCACCACCTACCACACATGCACTTGGACGTCTAGGAACCATGGATGTTGTCTGCAATGCCTCAGATAGCGTGAAAGACTGGGGAAGTCTGACCTATCTCCCAACCTCTCCTCTCTGTGGGTCCAACCCACTGATGCTCCTCTAGGCTCTGGAGCACGTACTGCACTCCTAGTCACTGTTGCAGATGCATCCACTTGTGCTGCTCCGCACATGAAGTCCAAAGCATCTCTATCACCAGCATATGAGGTGGAAGCCTCAGCATCCGAATCTGATCTCCTTTGAGCAATAGCCATACTAGCCAATCTCTGCTCCAACTGCTCAATCCGAGTAGCCATAGCTGTGTCAGAAGTAAGGGCAGGTATTGCACCCCTACTAGGTGTAGATCCTCTACCACCACCTCTACCACCTTGTCCTCCATGAACTGGAGCTCCTCTACTACCTGCCATAGCAGCCCTACCACTCCGTAACTCCGGGTGTAGGTCAAAACACCAGTCACTAGTGTGACCAAATCTGTGGCAATGCTCACACTGCCTCTATGCTAACTGTGATCCACCAAAGGTATCAAGTCCGTTGCCTTGAGTACACTCTCTCCTATGGTGAAGCCCACCACAAGTCCAACAAGCAACACCACCACTTACTGGTTGCTGCTGACCCAAAAATGAGGGTAAGGGTCTAACTCCACTAGGCCCTCCACTCGCTCCATAGGATTTGGGCTATCCACCCTGTCCTCAAAAACCAACTGGGCGTGGTGCACTCTGCTGCACTCTAGAAGAAGTCACAACTGTGGATGAGGTCTCCCTATCAAATCCAGATGTCACCACTCTCTCCTCCACCATATTGAGCTCAATACGCTCAACCAAACCAAAGACTACTGCCAAAGTGAGCGAAGTAGCCTGCAACAACGTAGCATCACGAACTCTACAACGTAACTCCCTGTCCAATATCCCATACCAAAACTGGACTGCTTGGGCCTCAGCAACTCCCTGAGTGAAACCGATCAGTCGCCTCATGCGAGTGTATGCCTCACGTAGGCTCTCTCCAGTCTTCCGCTGGAACTCCTGCAAGCTCCTCAGCTTGTCAATCCGCACTCCCTGGTAGTTCTGCCTCAAACATAGGAAGAACTCCACCATGGGTTAAACCCCGATACCACACCACCTCCTACAACGGTACCTCCACTCATAGTAGCACTATCTCTAGCTAGTGCACCTCCACTAGCTCCACCTCCACTAGCTCCACCTCCACTACTCGAGCTAGAACTCGTAGGTACAGTCAATCTACTCTTAGCCACCAAGCCTGAAGTGATGGAGACATAATGTGGAGACCAATATTGTCTCCATAACTCAATCTCCTCCAAATGAGCTCTCCTGAACTCATGGTAGTCATCCATCGGTGGACCCTCCAGATATTGAAACAACCCCTTCCATGCCATGAAGGGTGTGAACAAAGTCGGGTTCCGCATCTGCTACAAATCACACCAACTGTCAAACTCTTGGATGAAGTCATCCAACTCAATGGTACCCACTGTACCACAGTAACACCTAGGGCCTTTGGAGGCCCCATAAATCTTGTCCATGTCACACAACAACGGTACGGACACACCAAGTGCACTCTCAACTGAATCAGCTCCTGTGTCGAACTCCAACTCAGAGTCAATCTCCTCCCTCACTAGGACTTGAGATACAGGCTGATACCAAGCACCACTCCGAGTAAACCCATTGCGTACTGTAGGGCTAACTCCTCTGGAATCTCCAAAGAACTCCATCATGACAAAGTAACCACAACAGCAAACCCAAACCACCAATTGCAGCCGCAAGTTGCAACCGCAAGTACCCCACCAAGTGCCAACACCACCACGTGCCAACACCAACTAAGCACCACCCATTAATGTAACTCTAACCGAGATAACTACACTAGGGGAAAGGGCAAGATGTAACCTACCATCATAACACGCACTCTCACGGTCTGCAGGTCATCACTTCTTGCCTCACCGGAGAGAAACAAAGGTAGTCTGACTGGTCATCACTCCAGCCTCACCACCGAGAGCACACCAGAGCACCAACGCTCAAAAGTCAAGGCACCTCACACAAACATGGTGCACAGATAGGAAGTAGAGAATGGAGGGGGTCCAATCACAAGAAATCTAAACAAAAACACTCCATCTTATAACACAACACAAGATTGACTCTGCCACCATTTGGTATTTGACATAAGAGAAGTTCGTATCTATGTCCTAAGCTACCAGGATCACCAAGAATGGGATCAAACTGCCCC
Source organism: Lunularia cruciata (assembly GCA_948567375.1). Classification (NCBI taxonomy): domain Eukaryota; kingdom Viridiplantae; phylum Streptophyta; class Marchantiopsida; order Lunulariales; family Lunulariaceae; genus Lunularia; species Lunularia cruciata. The sequence continues at coordinate 13,687,529 of OX419757.1, read as the reverse complement.
TCCTAGCCAAAGCTACATGTGTATAGATAATAGTGGCACAGTCACTAGGACAACAAGTGAGGGTGGACCAGTTGGCTAGGGCACCAGTCTAGGAACAAGAGATCTAAAGGTCAAACCCTGTTGCGCGCAATCTAGCAAGAAAGGCAGATTTTGCTAACCAATGACCAAGATCTACTCTAAACTAGCTAGCCCTATGCCTCAAAGCCTCTAAATGCTAAAATTCAGCCATTCTTGTTGCCACTTCGAACCTCCTCCAAAATTGGTGAAACTTCTCCAAATCTACAAAAGTCCTCCAAACTAGCAAAACTCCTCCAAATCTGGCCAAACAGCAAAAAATCCTCCAATTCTGGCCAAAATCTAACGTAAATCCCAACCAAAATCTGACGTAAATCCTGACGTAAACCCTAAAGATGGTTGTCCGCCAAATCCCCCGCTAACTTTCCACTCGAGCCAAATTGACAAAACAGGTTTTTCCAAATCACAATTTCATGAGAAGAGCTTCCCAACTCCACCTTCAATTTGACTTTCTGAGCCCAACTCGTAGCAAATTGGTCATGCCTTCACCTCCTGAGCTCAAAATCACAACACTACTCAAAATTTGCTCCTTCTTTGCTCAAAATTTGGCCAACGCTTCCGCACACCGTCCGACTAACTGCCAAATCTGCATCAATCAATTGAGCTTCTACACACTAGGGAAACACTAAACTTGAATCGAGCTACCAACGATCCATCGAGCTTGGAGATACCACCAACACTCATAGTTCTTGCACCCGATTTCCCCGTGACTTCACTTCTCTGATGTAATCAGATTGCTTACCACTCTCAACTCAACTCAACTCAGATCAGTACATGATCTGTCACTCTATAAACTGCCAACAATTGGGCATTGATTACAGTCAAGCCACACCCACTCAAGCATAGAGAATCCAAGTGACGCTCGCCAGCCTCTGTCCACCATAGCCAAGGACTCGAAGGCTCAACATCAGAGAAGTGAGCTCTCTGGAGCTCACTTTGAAATTATACCTCCTGGACTCAAGCTAGCTCTGAAACCCTAACGGTCCCGCTGACGGCACACTCAACGGTGCAAACGGTGCAAAGTGACGATGGGCCCCACCGTGAAGTTAGTACCCCAAACACAAAATCTAACCGTCGGAAAGTAGTCGCTGAGAAATTGCTGAAATAACTCTAACTACTATCACTAGAACTTCAGTGTCCGAGCATCTAGATGCGGCACTACAAATGGCGTGACAAGCTCTATTGCCAATTTTTTCACCTTTTCAACCAAAGCTTTGTCTTGTAGCTTCTCCTTGCATGCAAAAGGCATTATGCCCACTACCTCCTTCTTGACATGTACATCTTTGTCCTCCTACAAAATGGCAAACATAATATAAAGCAAACATTTTATAATTTATTGAAGCAAAGTACAATCATAAGCTTATTAATGTAGATACCATAAACAAGCAATAATATATAATGCTCTTAGAGTTTTTTTTCAATGAAATGAAGATTGTACATCTTCATTGCCTCTTTCCAATCACTTGTCAACAACAACTTGTATTTGGATCTTATCATATATATAATGCACAAGAATTGTTAACCTTATGGTATTCCTTGCATGTCCCATCCAAGATCAAGTCCTTTTTGGCTAAGCATGTGAGGACTTGAACTATCATTTCCTCTTAGACACTCTTCACTATTGTCTAATATACCCACTTTGCTTCCTTTTGCTTCTTAGCTTCTTGTGGACTTTGCTTGTAGGTTTAGGGTTTAGGGTTTGCCTTTTCTCCCATTGTTAAGATCTTTTGTTGGACATCCTAGACCATGCCAATCAAAAGAAAATGTGCTAATCATACCTCTCACCGAGGCATATTGAATGATAATTTTCATATGCACCATGTTCTAGAAGAGAAGGAAAAGTTGGTATCAAGCACCATCAAGGATAACAATAAAAAAAGAGTCTATCATTCATTCCTTATATCATGCATTCACTTTACTATGTCAAAACTCCTAAAAATGCCTTAAAAGAAAAGATTGTACAAACATCCAAATAGTGGATCCTTTATAATTAGAGATTCCTTCAACATCAACAACCATAATAATAGTAATCTCAAGTTGAGAGGATCTGGTTTTTCCCTTCTATATATAGGGAGTATATATAAATCCTCGTTCTCATGACTCATCCTATGCTCCAAGATCAAGAAGGAATGGATGACTTTCTAATTCTATGCCACTCTTATATATTTACCAAAGTTACCACAATAAGTACAAGCCTTGGTAGCTTAGTAAATTCCATAATTTACCTAAATTACCTTAGATAAGGACTCTTTTCTCAATAGGCTTTCACATGGTCTTTAGCCTCACATACCTTTTGGAATTAATGGTCCTTTATCTATCTAGGAAATTCTCATAATTAAATATCTAGTTTGATTACTTTTTAATTAAGAGAAATTCCTAGATTCCTACCTCCACTATCACAGATCACAAAACTTAATCAAGATAATAAAAATTTTGCATCTACTTTATACCATGTCAATTTGACCATGAAAAGTCAACAAAGGAGATCTCACTACAAAATAATCTAATATAAAATTCCCTACAAGGTCACACTCTAATTTAAAATTTTGTTAAGAGGTATCACTCATATATAATCTGAGTTAAAATTCCTTTAGGAATCTTATTGAGTATCCAATAATAAAATATTGGATTTTTTTTCTTTACTAGCCATATTATATTAGTTATTACTAAACTTAGCTAGTTGTAACTAAATCAAAACTACCAAAAAAATAATGTGCATCTTAAGGTGTTATAGGTCAAATGGTCTACTTCAAAAAGCAATAGCTCAAGAGTAGTCTATCCAAATCATGAAGGAATTTTATTACAGCTTTGTATATGAGGTGAATTTGTATAAAAGGTAAAAGGATTTGAAGTTCTAATATAAGGCACCATTGGAAAGATACTAGTAATTGTTTTCTTGATTAAATAAAACTTATGATATGTATTAACCTTTTTCCAAGAAGTCCACCTTTTAGATCAACTCCATTGCATTGACCATTTGAGAAATGGATAATTGACTTTATGTGCACTCTCAATAAAACTCCAAGGATTAATTGGTATATCTTGGTAGTTAATAATTACCTCACCAAGTAGGTTGAAGCTTGACCATTGAAAGATAAGAAAATATGAAGTTTGTAAATTTCTTCATGAATGTATTATCACAAGATTTGGTTACCATAAGGATTTTTTATTTCTAGAAGAGATTTTTATGGAGCATGACTATGACCATACTATGATATTTTTCTATCATACATAGAGTGACTACATCCTATAAGCCAAACTCAGATAGTTTAGCACAAAAAACCAATCAAACCTTATGTATGATATTGACCAAATATATGTAGTGTGTTATACATCATTGAGATAAACTAAAATAGCTTAGCAAAGAGAAATTATTAAACCATTTGTATGATATTATCCAAAGATGCAAAAATAAAGTTAGTTAAACATTACTAGGACAAGAGAATTCATATGTGTTTTTTATGGGATAACCATGAAGGCCTTCGTATATTCTCCATGTTATTTGGTATATGGCATTGCATCTAGTTCACTCATTCACTTTGACCTTACTACCATAAAGAGCATTCATAGGAAATCAAAGAAGGTATTATGAGATGATGTAGAGAAGTCCAATAAGGATAAAGTCATACAATTGGAGTATGTAAGAGTAATTCCATGGCTTAAGTAGAGCAAGCACAAAGGAAGCAAAAGAGGAGATAAGAGATAAGGCAAGAAGAAGGAAAGATCCCTTCAAGGAATGTGATTAGTTCATGTTGTAATATTCATTTCAAGATGAAAAAATAATTTTTTCCTAAGTACTCTGGACTTTTCATAGTCAAGAAAGTAGGGAGTAATTATAGTTCTCAACAAGTACAATAGTCAAGCTTGTCCAAGACTCTCTTGGATCATCTCTTTTGTATATTATTCTGATTCATAGCATGTAAGAACTATGTCCATAAAGAAATCAGGTAAAAATAAAGCACATTCAGTCTTTTTGCTCTCATTGTTGTCTAGTGTAACCCTTTGATTTCTCTCAAAAAGTCTTTTGCATATTTTTAATTCTTACTAAGAAAACTAAAAAAACTTCCATCTTGGCCTCTAACTACCTTTCTTCTCTCTACTTTTCTATTATTTCACTTTCTAACTAGGAGAGTATAAATATGACTAATACAATTCAATAAACTATAACACTAGGTACTATAATGTTTCAAGTTAGTCCATGATTTTTATTACCTAGTCAAATTCTAGATTGCATATTAACTAGACAATCATGGACATTTTCATCATCAATCTAAAAGCTTGAAAGTTACTAGATGAAGGTAGTTTCTCCATGGCAGCATGTAAAATCTCTCCAAGATCTCCAATAATAATACTATTCCATTAAACTTATGGCCTTCTCAAAGTTATTTTAATCCATAAATCTTACATATCTCCTTGGTTGTTTATTTCTTTTAATCTTAGTGAAGAAGGTCCAATATGAAATTCCAAGTAAAGTAAGCTTCTATCTTCAATCAATCTTGCATAAAAAGCTCAACAGAAATATGTTGGCCACGTGTCTTTTCTCTCCATCTAAAAAGCATGTGTAATTAGGCAATCCACAAATTAGAAAAGATTTTAAATCACCTCAAAACTATCTTTATATTCTTTTTTAAACTCCTTCATCTAAATCTTAGGGAGATTTACATTACCTCAACTTCTACTACTGATTTTCTCTATATTGTAAGATGAATCTACTCACTCATACATAATTCTTGTTGTTCTCAAATTCCTCATGCATGCAAACCCAACTCTTTAGAAATAGAATCCTCTTCATAATGTCAATCAATGCTCACAAAATGGTAAATCTCATTCTTTGAAGTTTTGCAAACATAAGCACAATAGTAAGGTCTATACATTAGCAATATTTTATTCTTTGTCACCAAAATATTTAACATTGGCACCTCTTTGTTCAACACTCTTTTTTTAGATTTTGTCTTAAAAGTCATACCCTTGACACCATAAAGCAATAACTTTATCTAAAGAAATGATCTTTCGTATTTTAAGGTTCAAAGGTATTCTATCTATAATTGAATTTTCTTTAAACATTTCACTTTAAAGAAAAAATCAAAGAAACATTGAATACTATGAATATTATTGAGAGTTTGTAGTTTTGTGGGCCAATTTACACAGCCAACTTCTATCAATTCTAGCTTAGTGAGTATAGTAACTTTGACTTTAATTTCAAGGTGATCCCCAAAACTTGTATGTCAATCCTACACAATCTCTCCAAGTCTTCTCAAAGTGGATAATATATATAACATCATCTCAAAAAATCTGAATGAACTATAGGTTCAAAAGTGGCCATAGTTTTGCTAGCATAAGTTCAATTCTCCTCTATAATAATTTTATCTCTAAGAGAGCTCTCTTGGTCTCCTTTGTAAAATATAGACCTTCTAGCCTTCTAAAGAGTACTCAATAACAAAACCAAAAATCTAAGCTAGTCTTTTTTCAATCAAGATAAACATTTTGTGTCTATTAGGGTAGACAAAATGGACTAAGAAGATTAGAAACCAAGCTCTATGACAACTTTTCAAGGTCAACCTATCTCTTATTAAAGCTAAGCTTCTAAAAATTGGTGAGGTAGCATCCCATTAAGAAGATAGGAAGCCAAAATCATTGACACTCCTTCAAAACTAAACTCCAAGGCAACTCAAAGACTCAAGCCACTGCTTACTAGAGAACTCAATGAGAAAAAGATAATTGAAAACAAAAAGAGGATGAGTATCTCCTCATTTTTATAAAAATTCTTGTGAAATTCTTGCAATCAAAGTAATTAGAGTAAATAAAGTTATTAGGCCAAAAGTCATCTAAAGTCAATTTTTTAGAGAATTTCCAATCTCATATAAACCATCGCTATAAGTACGTACTCATATCTTTAATCAACATCTTAAGATTCCTTTCCATTGGCTATCTATGGAACTATAGTGAAATCCACATCAAAAAAACTTATGAATCCAAGAGTTCTCAACTCTTTCTTCAAAGCCAGATATTTACAGAATACAAGTCAATGCATTACAATTCAAATAACAAATACTCACTCTTGCATGCTCTTCTAAAATAGTACCACCTCTATCTTGGTTATTACTAACTCTAAATTGACTTCAATACTATACCACTTTTATTTACTATGAATAACTATAGCCACCCATGACTAGTTTAAAATTTATTTTAAACTCCATAGAAAAGAATACTTTAAATCACTCACAACACCAAAATAGATCATTTCATAGACTATATATGCACCCATTAGAAGAAAAATTTGATTCATTTCCTTAGTATGCTTTAGTATGGTATCCTTTGCTATGGTATCATCATCTTCCCACCCTATTCTCATCTTCTTATGCATCCTTATGCAGAGCTCTACCATAGTGTTAAATCTTCCCACCACCATGTCCTCAATATATTGACTATTTTAATGTTCCAAGGATAGGAAATCCCCAAGAGAAACACAAGAGAAGAACACAAGAAAAATACAAGGCCTCATCCCTCAATACTCTAATGGCCCAAAGGAGCACCTTGTCTTTATTATATAACAAAGAAAATCCATTCAAAAGGAGCTCCACCTTTAGATCAGATACATGGATTGATGATATGTCAACAAGGTCCACCCTTAGATTAGTTGCATGGATTGGTGACATGTTGATATTTTTCCTATTTAGTTGGTGAAATAAGTTTGATTAGAGAGAATATTTGGAGAATCTTCTTGTAGGAAGCTCAGAATAGCATGGTTGAGGTACCATTGAAAAGCTCTCTATGAGAAAAAAAGGGGGAAAAAGAAACACCTATATTTTTGAAGGGAACTACTCTCACATTTTTTGAGGCCTAATTCATCCATTTAGGCCTCCAAAATTGGCTCTAAAATTTTTTGGGTGTTTTTGACCTTTGCACTATTAATGGAAGTACTCTTTTGGTGACACCTCTATCAGATCTACTTAGACCATCATATATAGCATCCTTCTAAATATTACCAAACCAATTTCCATCTCTAGATAATATATCTAGCTAATGGTATTACGAACCTTCCCCCTTTTAAGATGCAACACCCTGGTTATAAATTTGTTGCTCAAAAGATTACACTAACATCGGTGCATGGGTCAAGTTAGCTATTGGCTCCCATGTTGCCTCATATAATGGGTATCCTTTCCAGTATATAAGATATTCCTCACATGGATGGCGGGTACCATGGATCTATTTTTGGAGAATGCATTCAACTTCATATTCCTCTGTGCCATCAATGAATGTTGAACAAGGTCTAACTGCTTGTATGGAAGGAAAGTGGGGAGGTTAGGATACATACCTGCATAATAAGGAAACATAGAACATATGATGGATCTTCATGTGTGGCAATAGCTAAAGGTTACTATGCCAATTCTATGGAGGATAGGAAATGGCCCAATAAAACAAGGTTTTAGCTTACAAGGGCCAGATAATGCGAGGTTGGTTGTGAATAGCCACACTTGATTCCCAACACTAAACTTCATGTGCCTATGATGTGCATCTACATATTGTTTTTGTCAATGTTGGGCAGTTTGCAACGTGTGCTTGGCATTCTACACACCTTGTTGGATTTAAGAAACATAAGTGTTGACAACTTCAACTTTTATAGCCACTTGGTGGATCTTTACCAAGCTTGAAGGTGTGAAAGGGTGCTCTCCATATATGAGGAAAAATGGTATGATCTATAAAATCACTAACTTGTTAAAGGAAAATTTCACTAGTGGAAGTAAGGTGTCCTACTTTTCTTGCTCCTCTAAGGTGAAGCTCCAAAGCATGTCCTCAATCATGCAATCATGCTTGCTTTGTTCATCCATTGGTTTGTGGATAGTAAAGCCTTGGACATGGCCAATTTGGTTTTGAAGATGCCAAAGAGTTGTTCTCCAAAATGAAATAATGAATTGAGTGACCTGATTGATGATGATTACACAAGACAAGCCATGGTGAGAAAAGACTACATGTAAGTAAAATTGAGCTAATTGTAGAGCAGTCACGTCCCTTGTTGTATGAAACACATGAATCATTTTGTTGAGTCAATTGACAAAGACTACAATGGAGTCAAACCCTAAGGTGGTCTTGGGCAATTCACAAACCAGATTCATGCTGACCTATTCCCAATGTTGTGTAGGAGTAGGAAGGGGTTTAAGGAGTCATACGGGAGCCTGATTAGAGGCTTTACTTTTTTGATAGAGTAGGCAGCTTTGGACATACTTCATCACATCTTTGCTCATCTTGGGCCATTAGTAATGGCATTTGACTACATTTAAGGTCTTATCCACTTCAATGTGACCTACAATGGTAAAATCATGACATTTTGCTAGGATGGTGGTTCTTAGGTCTGGGTCATATAGGATCCATAAATTACCATCATGAAATGTAAGTCCTTAATTATTGGTTACACCTTTGGATGATTGAGCTCCTACAATCTGTAGGTCAATCTTTGTAGTAATAAGGAACCTTGGCCAGAATTTTAGGTTCATCTTGACCTCTACCACCAAATTGTTTGCCATTGTCATTTAGGTGATGCATCAACTTGTTGCCTTCCACGTATGTGATCATCATTTTGAACCATTGTCTCCACTTTGCTCCCCAAATTTTTTGACAAGATAGATCTTTCTATGTATCAAGGTAGACTAGAGGTTTGTGATCTATTTCCATTACAAATGCCTTCATGCCAAGATAGTGCTTCCAATGCTTGGTTGCAAGGACAATGGTCAACTCTTCTTGTTTTGTGATGTGATAGCTGCATTTTGTCAATATCAAATTTTAGGAAAAATATACAATTAGATGCCACTTTTCATTCAATTTTTGTTGTAGCATTGCTCCTATCACAATGCTTGATGCATCTATAGCAAACTTCATTGGACATTGTGGTTCATATCATTTCAAGATTGGTGCATGTAGTAATGCATATTTCAATTTCTAAGAGGCCAATTCTTGTGCAATTCCCCACATCCACTTCTTCCCCTTGCCCAATACTTCCATAAGAGGTTGTGTGACCTTGGAGAAGTCCTTGACACATTGACAATAGAACCCCATCAATAACAAGAAACTCTTGAGTTGAGTCTAATCTTTTAGAGAACTCCATTTCTAAATGAACTCCATTTTATTTGTTAACATTTGGATATCTTTTGCACTTACTCTATGCCCCAATTAGTCTATTTCAGACTTGCCAAACTCATACTTTGAGATTTTGGTATACAATTGATTTTGTCATAGGATTTGGAAGACTTCTCGTAGATGTGTGCTTGTGTTCCATCATCATCTTATTGTAGACTAGGATATCATCAAGGAAAATGATAGAAAATTTATCCAAGTATGGACAAACTATCATTCATCAAACTCATGAAAGTGGTTGGTGTGTTTGTGAGGCCAAATGGTATCACTAGGTACTAAAAGTGACCATACCTTATTTGAAGGGCAGTTTTGTGTATATCTTCCTCCATGATCTTGATTTGGTTCTACGCACTCCACGAATCAAGGTTGGTGAAGTGTTTTTCCCTATTGAGTTGATTGAACAAGTCATCCATGCAAGGTAATGGGTATTTTTTCTTCACCATTTGTTGATTTAGATATTAGTAATCAATGTACATGCACATTGTACCTTCCTTCTTCACAAACAAGACAAGAGCCTCATATGGTGATACCTTGGGTAAGATAAACCTTTTTTGTAGCATATCCTTGATTTTGAGCCTTATACTCTTCCAACTCATGAGATGATAGTTGATATGGGACCTTACAAGGAGGTGTCTTCCTTGAAAGTATCTCAATTTTATGGACCCCACACCTCCACCTTGAAGCACTTGAACAAAATTAAGTACTTCTTCCTCTACAAGAGCAGATAATTTTTCAAGTCTTAGACTTGTCTAGAAAAAAGCACAAGAAGGAAATAGGACATGAGGTTTCTATCACCAATGCCAGAAATATAGGCCCAAAATATGCTACCATCCAAGCTCAAAAGTGATCACAATGCAAAATCTGAAGTTTGACGAGAAAAGGATTTAAAAGTGATAGACCAAGAGCATGAAACATCTCTTGTTTCAATTCTTCCTCTAATGCTCTAGCTCCCACACTCTATTACCACTCTCACTCTTAGCATCCTTCTCTTGTTTGAGACTCCTAAAAGTAAAACACACCCTATCTATCAAATCTCCACCATCTATATGCATCAAAGCCCTCAAAGAGAACATAAATATAATCCACATGGCCAATCACTTGAATGTACACATATTGCTCACATGGTAATAGCTCAACCTTGGGATTTGTCATACAATCTACTTCAATAATATGGAGTTAAACCACACTAAATTACTTTTTCATTGGGTATGCAAACCACAACATGACACCACATCTACCTATGATTATATGTAGAGCTATCCATAATCTACACCACTCATATGATAACGAGTGGAGCATACATGGTCCTAATAAAGTAAAGAGAGTGAAGTAAATGGTACTATCAAATGTATGTAAATGTTACTTCATGACTCTTGATGTCCAAGCAGAACAACAAGGCTTTGTTTGAGCTTTCTCCTACTATCGTTGGTGGTTACTTGTCATGGGTATTTATATCAACTCTTGTTGACATATAAATAAGATGGTAATTTGTATGTAACATTTTGAACAAAATCCAATTATGTTGAAAGATTGAACCAACTAAATTGTTGCTTTCAAATATGATATTTAAACCCAATATAAACTTGAAGCTATTGTGTAGTGAGCTATCTCACTATTGTTGAGTAAAGCAAGGTATGTGTGATCTGCTCAAAGTGTCAATATAGCTCTTTTTTTATGAAGTCATGGTTCAAAAGGGATAAGCTACAAAGCTCAACCTATTTGTATTTCTTCTTGTGCTCCATCCTTGCACATTACAGAACTTCGTTTATCTTTTCCACTCTTCCTTAAAGTAGGAAACAAATGGATCAATAAGCACTAAGTGGCTTTTGAGTATACTTGGGGCAAGTTGGAGGGCTATACCAATTACTTTTGTTTGACCTTGTTGAAGTGTGAAGTGTTATATAACATTTGTCTAAGCCAATCAACCAAACTGCCTTCCTATGCACTACGGATCAAACACAAATTTATAGAGTGGTTGAATACTCCAAGTGCTTGATTGGAGTGCTTTATACACTAGCTATTTACTTTCCTTTTTGGTGGTAATCTTATGGGTAAATCATTAAGAAAGACATCTTGAAACTCATTGACCACATCTTTTAAATTCTCAAGAATTTGTCTATTGAGTTGTGCACTTTGGACTTCTCTTACTAGACCCATGAAACATCCATATGTCCTACCAATAACTATTGTCCTTATTACATAGAGAGGAAGTTCTTGCCTTTGTAATCTTTCTATATCCCCAATGATCTTTCATTGGCTAGTTTTCACTACTTTCTTTCTCCAATCAACTATGGGGCTATTGTGCTCCATCCATTGCATGCTTAAGATCATATCATAATGAACTAATTGTACCACTCACCACTCAATCTCTCCTTGATACTCTCTTGTAGAGAGAGTTACCTTTCAAGGTGTCACGCCATTTGTAGTTCCGCATCTAGTTGCTTGGACACTGGAGTTCCAGTGATAGTAGTTAGAGTTATTCTAGTAGTTTCTCAAGGACTACTTTCCGACAATCTGATTTGGTGTTTGGGGTATTGACTTCACGGTGGGGCCCACCGTCACTTTGCACCGTTCGCACCGTTGAGTGTGCTGTCAGTGGGACCGTTAGGGTTCCAGTGCTAGCTCGAGTCCAGGGGGTATAGTTTCAAAGTGAGCTCCAGAGAGCTCACTTCTCTGATGTTGAGCCTTCGAGTTCTTGGCTATGGTGGACAGAGGCCGGCAAGCATCACCTGGATTCTCTATGCTTGAGTGGGTGTGGCTTGACTGTAATTAGTGCCCAGTTGTTGGCAGTTTATAGAGTGACAGATCAAGTACTGATCTAAGTTGAGTTGAGTTGAAAGTGTTAAGCAATCTGATTACATCAGAGAAGTGAAGTCACGGTGAAATTGGGTGCAGGAACATTGAGTGTTGGTGGTATCTCCAAGCTCGGTGGATCGTGCTAGCTCGATTCAAGTTCTGTGTTTCCCTAGTGTGCAGAAGCTCGTTCAGTTGATGCAGATTTGGCAATTAGGCGGATGGTGTGCGGAAGCGCTGGCCAAATTTTGAGCAAAGAAGGAGCAATTTTCGAGCAATGTTGTGATTTTGAGCTCAAGAGGTGAAGGCAGGACCAATTTGCTGCAAGTTGGGCTCAGAAAGTGAAATTGAAGGTGGAGTTGGGAAGCTCTTCTCATGAAATTGTGATTCGGAAAAACCCGTTTTGTCAATTTGGCTCGAGTGGAAAGTTAGCGGGGGATTTGGCGGACATCCATCTTTAGGGTTTACGTCAAATTTTACATCAGATTTACGTCAGATTTTGGGCCAGAATTGGAGGAGTTTTGCTGTTTGGCCAGATTTGGAGAAGTTTCGCTAGTTTGGAGGAGTTTCGCAGATTTGGAAAAGTTTCGCCAATTTTGGAGGAGGTTCAAAGTGACAACAAGAAAGGCCTCATTTGGCTGAATTTTGGCATTTTGAGGCATAGGGCTATGAGAGGCTACAAAAGCCTAGAAGGGCCAAAAGGGCCAACAAGCCAGCTTGCTGGCGTGAGGCTAGCTAGTTTAGAGTAGATCTTGGTCATTGGTTGGCAAAATCTGCTTTTCTTGCTAGATTGTGCGCAACAGGGTTTGACCCCTAGATCTCTTGTTACTAGACTGGTGCCCTAGCCAACTGGTCCACCCTCACTTGTTGTCCTAGTGACTACGCCACTATTATCTATACACATGTAGCTTTGGCTAGGAGATGCAGTTTGATCCCATTCTTGGTGATCCTGGTAACTTAGGACTTAGATACGAATTGCTCTTATGTCAAATGTCAAATGGTGGCAGAGTCAATCCCTTGTTGTGTTATGAGATGGAGGGGTTTTGTTTAGATTTCTTGTGATTGGATCCCCTCCATTCTCTGCTTCTTGTTTGTGCACCACGTTTTTGTGAGGTGCCTTGACTTTTGAGCGTTGGTGCTCTGGTGTGCTCTTGGTGGTGAGGCTGGAGTGATGACCAGTCAAACTACCTTTGTTTCTCTCCGGTGAGGCAGGAAGTGATGACCTGCAGACCTGTAACACCCATTTGTGCATGTGTGTGGTATTGTGATATTTAGCTTGGTATTACAAGTACTTAAGAGATATTATTTATATAGAGATAAAGGATGGTTCTATATTAGTCATGGTTAGCTAAAGTTAGTCATAGCTAAGATAGATGGGACCTTACTTTAGAGGAAGTAGAAAAGATGAGCACCACTATTTTGGATTTTGGTGTGTTGACTTGGTATTATTCCTAGGTGTTTGGCTTTGGGGAAAGAGTTGAGAACTCTTGGGCACGCAAGCCTTTTTGTTTTGGATTCTTCTTTAGTCCAAGGATAGCCCATGTGAAGGAATCCTTGCTTTAGTGGTTGGGTCAAGATAAGGGGAATATGCCCATGTGAATGGATATTCCTTTCTAATTTTTAACTTTACTTGACTTTTACTCTAGTAACTTGAGTTACTACGGTAATTAGTAACTTTGGTACGTAACTATTTCACAAGTATATAAACAAGGGGTGAGGAGGTACTCATCATCCTTTCATTTGCAACTATCTCTCTCATTGAGTTCTCTAGTGAGCAATGTCTTGAGTCTTGGAGTGTTAGCCTTGGAGGAGTATGATGGAGTTGGGGTTCCTTGCCTTCTTAGTCCATGGTGCGCTACCATAATAGCCATCAGAGGTTCATCTTGAGTGAGAGACAGGCCGGCTCACAGACTGTGAGAGTGCATGTTATGATGGCAGGTTACAGGTTGCCCTTCCCTTAGTGTAGTTATCTCGGTTAGAGTTACATTAGTGGGTGGTGTCTAGTTGGTGTTGGCACTTGGTGGGGCACTTGCGGTTGTGACTTGCGGTTGCAGTTGGTGGTTCGGGTTTGTTGGTGTGGTTGCTTGGTCACGACAGAGTTCTTTGGAGATTCCAGAGGAGTTAGCCTTGCAGTACGCAGTGGGTTTACTCGGAGTGGTGCTTGGTATCAGCCTATATCTTAGGTCCCAATGAGGGAGGGGATTCACTTTGAGTTGGAGTTCGACGCAGGAGCTGATTCAGTTGAGAGTGCACTTGGTGTGTCCGCACCGTTGTTGTGGGACATGGACGAGATTTATGGGGCCTCCAAAGGCCCTAGGTGTCACTTTGGTACAGTGGGTACCATTGAGTTGGATGACTTCATCCAGGAGTTTGACAGTTGGTGTGATCTGCAGCAGATGCAGAACTCGACTTTGTTCACACCTTTCATGGCATGGAAGGGGTTGTTTCAGCATCTGGAGGGTCCGCCGATGGATGACTACCATGAGTTCAGGAGAGCTCATTTGGAGGAGATTGAGTTATGGAGACAGTATTGGTCTCCACGCTATGTCTCCATCACTTCAGGCTCAGTGGCCAGGAGTAGATCAGCTGTACCCACGAGTTCTAGCTCGAGTAGTGTTGGTGGAGCTAGTGGAGGTGCACTAGCTGGAGATAGTGCTACTATGAGTGGAGGTACCGCTGCAGGAGGTGGTGTGGTACCGGGGTTTAACCCCATGGTGGAGTTCTTCCTATGTTTGAGGCAGAACTACCAGGGAGTGCAGACTGACAAGCTGAGGAGCTTGCAGGACTTCCAACGGAAGGCTGGAAAGAGCCTACGCAAGGCATACAGTTGCATGAGGAGGCTGATCAGTTTCACTCAGGGAGTTACTGAGGCCCAGGCAGTCCAGTTTTGGTATGGGATACTGGACAGGGAGTTGCGACATAGAGTTCGTGATGCTACGTTGTTGCAGGCTACTTTGCCCACTTTGGCAGTAGTCTTTGGTTTGGCTGAGCGTATTGAGCTCAACATGGTGGAGGAGAGAGTGGTGACGTCTGGATTTGGTAGGGAGACCTCATCCACGGTTGTGACTTCTTCTAGAGTGCAGCAGAGTGCACCACGCCCAATTGGTTTTCGAGGACAGGGTGGACAGCCCAGATCCTATGGAGCGAGTGGAGGGCCTAGTAGAGTTAGACCCTTACCCTCATTTTTGGGTCAGCAGTAGCCAGTGAGTGGTGGTGTTGCTTGTTGGACTTGTGGTGGACCTCACCATAGAAGAGAGTGTACTCAAGGCAGCGGACCTGATACCTCTGGTGCATCACAGCCAGCACAGAGGCAGTGTGAGCACTGCCACATATTTGGTGTTTCGACCTACACCCGGAGTTACGGAGTGGTAGGGCTGCTATGGCAGGTAGTAGAGGAGCTCCAGTTCATGGAGGACGAGGTGGTAGAGGTGGTGGTAGAGGATCTACACCTAGTAGGGGTGCAGTACCTGCCCTTACTTCTGACACAGCTATGGCTACTCGGATTGAGCAGTTGGAGCAGAGATTGGCTAGTATGGCTATTGCTCAAAGGAGATCAAATTTGGGTGTTGAGGCTTCCACCTCATATGCGGGTGATAGAGATGCTTTGGACTTCATGTGCGGAGCAGCACAGGTGGATGCATCTGCAGCAGTGACTAGGAGTGCAGTACGTGCTCCAGAGCCTAGAGGAGCATCAGTGGAGTTGGACCCACAGAGAGGAGAGGTTGGGAGACAAGTCAGACTTCCCCAATCTTTCATGCTATCTGAGGCATTACAGACGACATCCATGGTTCCTAGACGTCCTAGTGCAGGTGTGGTAGGTGGTGATGGAGTACCTACTAGTCAGCCACCTGCTACTACACAGACTGAGTCTAGCATGATGTTGGGGGCGGCTCAGCTGATTATGTGGCATCCTTTGTTTTCAGCCAGTGACATGTTTACATTGGGAGTTGACCCAGCCTCAGTGTTCCGGTTGGCTGCCACATTGTGTGAGAGTAGGGATGGTGCAGTTCCTACTACTAGGGCAGAGGTGGTTGGTAGTGGATCTGACTTGGTTGAGGAGCATGGGATCCGTTCAGCGACTAGTGGTTTATGGCAGGCAGCAACGGCTAGACTGGAGGAGTTGCCAGCTAGACCGGCCTTTGAGAGAGCGCGGTTTACACCTGGTGTTGTCCTATTGGATAACCAGAGGGGGATCTTTTGTTTGGTGGGACCTTCAGGGAAGGTCTATACACCACAGAGAGTCTTGTTAGACTTTGGTGCGCAACCCCTTATGTTGGGGAAGGCTGAAGTTGTTGGCCTGGAGTTACGGAAGACCGATGTGGAGAGGTGTCCATTTCAGATCCAGACATCTCTTGGTGGTGGTTCAACACAGTACATCACACGTGGAGAGCTTGTTGTCCAGGTTCAGCCTGGTCATCCGACTGATAGCTCGGTGGTGAGAGCTCAGGCTATTGCGATGATAGCTGAGTCATATGATGTGCTAGTTGGGGGAGCAGTGTTATACCCTATGGGTTTCAGCATTGACTATTGGGAGGAGACAGCCTCTTATAGACCTGGTTGGCAGTCTGGTGAGGGACGGGTATGTCGCCTACTAGTACGCTTCAGTAGTGGCAGTCTTGGCTCACTACAGTCCGGGACCATGGCAGCATCAGTTTTAGCTTTCAGCGGTGCAGTTACTTGGCCTGGTGACTTGTTGGAGGGGAACGCCCATGCAAAGGATAATCTAGTACCAGAGGAAATCACTCGACTTTGGAGTACAAGTGGGATTGTTCCATCCACCTTGGATGTTCCATTGTGGAGTTCAGAGGAGGCATTGCAGTAGCATGCAGATCAGTTGGTGCAGCAAGCTTGGAGTGGAGCCTTCATACCATCAGGGGATGAGTGTGAGGATGAGCCTCCAAAGGCGATTGCTTTGACACCTCTGGATACCACACTCATTTCTTGGCAGTACCCAGTAGAGGGGATATGCCTATTGGAGTTGTTTGGTGGGATCGGCACCGGACTAGCTGCGGTGTTACAGGCGGGTATCCGAGTACAGAGGTACTTGTATGTAGAGAGAGATGAGACTGCTAGGTGAGTCTCTCTACATCATGTAGCACACTTGGCCTATCGGTATCCGGAGTTATTACCGATGTCATTAGTCAGAGGTTACCAGAAGGCCTTACCAGGAGACATTTCCTTATTGGGGGTGCATGACCTAGAGAGACATGGGCCTATTCACTTGGTGATTTCTGGATGGCCATGTCAGGGACATACACGTGCGGGCCGTGGTTTGGGTCTTCAAGATCCTCATTTTGGTGTGTTTTGGGAGATGTTACGGATACTACGACATCTCCAGGTTCATCAGTCTGTTTCTCCAGCTTACCTTTTGGAGAATGTTCCATTGGTGGGTGATTCTTGCACTAGAGTGGTGGCGAGTACACATCAAGTCCATTCATGGATGGGACCTGCTGTATTGTTAGATGCAGCCAGAGTGGGATCACGGGCTCATCGTCTTTGTCTTTGGTGGACAAACTTTTTACCCAGAGAGGTTCTACAGCGTAGTTATGATGGGATTCAGCGACTAGACCACATTCTTGTTGATGATATCTTGGATGTTGGGTGTTAGTCTCAGACAATGGTAGTGGCTGATAGGTCACCTATGGCAGTGGTGAACCTAGTTGGACAGCCTAGAGCTGCATTTCCTACACTCATGAGTTTCCCAGGCTCTCATGCTTTTTGAGAGGGAGGACCTGGACTGTTTGGGACTCACAGTTACAGCAGTTGGTGGAGCCCAATGCTGATGAGAGAGAGTGGGTGATGGGTTTTCGCACCGGTATTACCGTTGTTCCAATAGTGTCAGAGGCATCCAGGCGTCAGGTGTTAGGTCAAGCTATGGACCTAAACTGTTTGACCTGGATTGTGAGCCTTGGTTTGGCAGAGCAGCATAGGATGCGCTTGATAGGCATCACCACTCTGACACTTGTGAGCCCTGTGCCTATCGAGACGATTCAGGCACATGCTGGGGGCGATGGACCGAGTGGACATGGTATTCTTGGGACACATCCAGTAGCTACTAGGGAGAGTGGTCTACTTGGAGTCCATCCAGGTGAGCGTGGGCTACTTGGATTACACCCTTGGTCCACATGGGATCCAGCTAGAGGACGTGTGGAGCTTGCAGCCAGAGTGGAGGGAGTTTTTCACACAAAGGTTGGGACCTCTAGTGGTCGGGAGCATGACACTATTGCTCCCAAGGGCCCAGTGTAGCAGCCAATCAGTACATCTTCCACTCCTACTACAGTTACAGAGGATACTTGGGAGCCAGATCTTGGACCCAAGCTTACTGGAGAGGAAAGACGGAGGGTTTGGAGGTTCTTGAGGAGTCACACGAGTTGTTTTGCCTTCAGTATGAAGGATTTGGGTGCTCTGAAGGGACTTGGTATACGGATTGAGCTGACTAGCGACACACCTGTTTTCCGACATCCTTATTGATATAGTGATATGGAGAGGATATTGATTCAGAGCCGGAGTAGTGACCTTTTTGAGGCTGGTTTGGTGGAGATTTCACATAGAGAGTATGCATCAGCGACAGTGATGCCAGCCCAGAAGGATATGCATGGCAACTATACAGATAGGCAGATGTGTGGAGATTACCGTCCTATCAACCAACAGACCAGGGCTGATCGGTATGCCATGCCTACACCGGAGGAGATTTTTGATGCGATTGGGCATGCAAAGGTCTTCAGTACTTTGGATCTTCGAGCAGGATATCATCAGTTGCCGATCAGGGAGGAAGATAAGTCCAAGATAGCATTTTGGGCTATTGATCCTCACGGTAAGGATGTGTTATATCAATGGAGGTTCTTACCATTTGGGTTGAAGAACGCTCTTGCTGAGTTCCAAAGGGTCATGGATAGGATCCTAGCTGGATTGGATTTTCCTCGGTGTTATATTGATGACATTTTGGTCTATAGCACTACTGTGGAGGAGCATGAGAGACAGTTGTTGGAGGTGTTTGAGAGGTTGAGATCTCATGGACTCAAACTACATCCTGGGAAGTGTAGGTTCTTCCACAAGCAGGTTGAGTATTTGGGTCACACTATCTACCCCGGAGGACTTGGTGTTCAGCAGACCAAGGTGGAGGCTATTGCACGTATTCCTCGGCCTACGGATGTGAGCAGAGTGCAAGCATTCCTTGGGTTGGCAAACTTCTATCGCTGCTATATTAGAGGATTTAGTGCCATTGCCAAGGCCTTGATGAAGCTGACTAAGCTTACACATGAGTGGTGTTGGGGAGATGAGCAGGAGAGAGCTTTTGTAGAGCTCAAGGAGAGGTTGACATCTGCTCCTATTTTGAGGAGACCGATCAAGGGACGACCATTTCAGGTTCACACTGATTGGAGTATGTTGGGGCTTGGAGCGGTGCTCACCCAGCATGATGATGAGGAGAAGGAGTTTGTGGTGGCCTATGCTAGTCGCTCCAACAATTCAGCGGAGGCGAAGTATAGTTCATATGAGGGAGAGTGCTTGGCAGCAGTTTGGGCAATAGCACATTTCCGATGTTACCTATTTGGTAACCCCTTCACTCTCATCACTGATCATCAGCCGCTGAAGTGGTTGATGGAGTCTGACAAGCTTTCAAGGAAGCTTGCATGATGGGCTCTGATTTTATAGTAGTATGATTTCACGGTTGTTCACAGACCTAGAGTGGTGAACCGTGATGCAGATGGGTTGAGTAGAAACCCATGTCCCAGCCAGCAGGATCAGACCAGAGCACGTTGGTGAGACAAATGAGGAGATGATGCCAGGTTGGCATGCATCGGCCTTTCTGTGTATATTTGCAGAGGCTTTGGTGGTATCTCTCTCAACGCATAGAGGAGGAGTTATTGAGGTCACAGATCCAGAGAGTGAAGATATTGGTACAGTTCAGCAAGACATTCATGATGATGTCTTAGTGATGGACTATCTTTGCACTGGTGTTGTGGGTGGCACAGTTGGGGCCAAGGAGAGAGACCGTGTTCTTCAGCGAGCCAGACGGTTCAGATTGGAGGGTAGACACCTTTTGCGTGTATGGGAGGATGGTAGAGTGCAAGTAGTACCACTTCCATCATAGAGACCACAGTTGGTCCATCATGCTCATGAGGAGCTAGGACATTTTGGAGTGAAGCGTACATATAGCTTACTCCAGAGTCATTATTGGTGGCGCGGTATGCAGACCGAGGTACAGCAGTTTGTTGCCAGATGTATGGTTTGTGACCAAGTTAGAGCATCATTCAATGCTCCTATGCCACAGTTACATCCATTACCTATCATGGGATTGGATTACCGTTGGAGTTTGGACTTCGCCGGACCTTTACCGCTGACTGTGAGACATCATCGGTACGTTTTGGTGATGGTGGAGCACTTCTCCAAGTGGATTGAGTGGGTGGCACTTCCTAACAAGTCTAGTGAAGTGACGGCTTACTTGTTCTTGGATCGAGTTCTTACTCATTTTGGTGCACCAGCTGAGGTTTTGACTGATCAAGGTACAGAGTTCTTGGGGGAGTTTCAGGTCTTGTGTGACAAGGCTTTGATTGATCATTGTACTACATCCCGAGATCACCCTGAGGCAGATGGCTTAGCAGACAGAGTGGTTCAGACGGTGAAGAAGAGATTGCAAAAGTATGGTTTGCAGAGAGGCCACTTGGGAGATTGGGATCTCCAGTTACCTTGGTTGGCCATGGGCTATCGGTTCAGCCGGCAAGCCTCCTTAGCATCCTTCTCTCCATACTTTCTACTCTATGGACGAGATCCAGATTTACCTGCAGCCATTCGTCAAGATGCTACTGTAGTTTTGGACTTGGATGACCCCGATGTGTGGATGAGCGCATGTTCTCAACAGGCAGAGATCTTTCGGAGAGTGATGCCGATGGCCTTTGAGAACTTGGTGATTGCTCAGCATAGAGATACTTTACGCTATGCTACCATTCGAGGAGGAAGTTATAGACCCGTCGATTTCATCCAGGCGACTATGTATATCTATAGCAAACAGCACCGACGACACTTGATGTTTCTACAGGCCGCACTATCTTGAGGGTGCGTGAGATTTTGCCATCTGGAGTCCTTGTGTTAGAAGGACGTGATGGTGTTGTTTGGAAGGATCATGTGCGCAATTGTGCGCCATGCCACCTCCCAAACATTGATGGTACTATGGACCCAAGCTTGGCACTTGTACGTGCAGGCTTGAGGTGTATGTTATGTGGCTCTTCTGGTGGAGCTGCTACTATGTTAGTGTGTGATAGCTGTTCGAGAGGATGGCATATGGCATGTATGACTCCTCCCCTCACGGTGGTTCCTCAAGGACAGTGGTTATGTCCTAGATGTACTTGACCTATAGCTAGTTCATTCTTTATATGGTATAGATTGCAGACAGGCGACTAACGATGGGGCTCCATAGCACCCGGCCTCCTGATCTTTGCCCATTAGAGGGTATACCATATACTTAGAGTAGATGGCTATCTGGAGTTAGAGGGACCTAACCGCCAGCTAGGGGAGCAATTGTGGCACTTTAGAGTCTATGTATGACTTATGTGTGAGTTGTGCTTCTATAGTGTATGATGTTGATAGCGATGTATGTTGTGTAGCGATGTATATACGCACAACAGCTGTCACGCCATTTGTAGTTCCGCATCTAGTTGCTCGGACACTAGAGTTCCAGTGATAATAGTTAGAGTTATTCTAGTAGTTTCTCAGGGACTAGTTTCCAATAGTCTGATTTGGTGTTCAGGGTACTGACTTCACGGTGGGGCCCACCGTCACTTTGCACCGTTCGCACCATCGAGTGTGCCGTCAGCAGGACCGTTAGGGTTCTAGTGCTAGCTCAAGTCCAGGGGGGTATAGTTTCGAAGTGAGCTCCAAAGAGCTCACTTCTCTGATGTTGAGCCTTCGAGTTCCTGGCTATGGTGGACAAAGGCTGGCGAGCGTCACCTGGATTCTCTATGCTTGAGTGGGTGTGGCTTGACTATAATCAGTGCCCAGTTGTTGGCAGTTTATAGAGTGACAGATCAAGTACTGATCTGAGTTGAGTTGAGTTGAAAGTGTTAAGCAATGTGATTATTGTGGCACTTTAGAGTCTATGTATGACTTATGTGTGAGTTGTGCTTTTATAGTGTATGATGTTGATAGTGATGTATGTTGTGTAGCAATGTATATACGCACGACAAAGGTAACTACTCAATCCTTTTTGTTTGACCATTATGTAACTCTATTTCTTTGTTCTCATCCTTATTTGGTTCCATCCCCAACCCCTCATGGCAATAGGGCAAGACAAGAAATTATCTATTGCTCTAAGGTCTATCAATATTCTCACCTGGTTTCCTTTTAGGATTCCATTTACAACAATCCATTGTGAGTTTGTCTTCCTCAACCTTTGTGCACTTGTCATCTTCTTCCCCCCACTTTTATTCTTCTCTATTGAGTCAATAAGGCCATGAGGTACATTTACTAGTGATCTTTGTTTTCTAATGTGATTTCAACATACTACTCTTCAATTTGTCTCTCCATGTTACTCAAAGGTTGCATGTATGTGGCCCAAGGGCCTCTAGGAAAACAAGAACAAAGATTGATGGCTGTGTGCCCAACTTGGCTACACTTGTAACAACATCCTTGTTCTACTTGAGCCCCTTCTCCTTGTGGGACTCCATCTCTCCTTTTTTTGATCTATCCATGTTCTCCTTAGAGTGGTTGTGCTCCTTGGTCTTGGAACTAAATGTTGCCAAATTCCATAGAAATTGGTCCATCAAAGTGTGTTGTTTTAGCATGATAATGTTGAGTGGAGACTACTCCTTCACCTCCTCCAATCACCGTTGCTATTCTCTAAGCACATGCAATGGCTTCAAAAATAGTGCAAGGATTTTGTACCATTACCTTTTGGTGAATCCACTCTTTTAACCGTGTTTGAAATTGTCAAGAGCTTTTGTTGGACTCCTATGGGTTATTGCGACTTGCAGATCAAGAAATGCCTCTATGTACTCTTATATGATGTTCTTTTGCTTCAACCACCATAATTTGGTTTGAGCTATTTGTATGGAATCCACGGATTGGAAATTCTTCAATAGCCATTCTTGCATTATCATCCAAGTGATTTCTCTTCTTTTTAACAACCCTAATCATTCCCAATTATCATACCATGTGAGGGAATTTTTGGTCAAGTACTCACATGCAAACACATCTATGGAATGATTTGTGATCTTTATTATGAATGATCCAAAGTATTGATTCATTCTTGAAATTTAGATTCTATTACTCCCATGGAATGCTTTTCCTTGTAAGGCTCAATGTTACACATCTTCTTCATCTCTAGTAATGATGTGGCTTCACTATTGACCGGAGTTAGTATACTCTCCATGTACTTTGGCCGTTGGTATTAGGTTTTGGAATGATCTCCCTTTTTTCATTACTTGAAGTAATGTACTTGACTTTGTAATACCTCCATTTCCATCTTGATCTCTTGAAACCTGTTTAACATCTCCTACATTCCTTGCATCATATCCTACAACTATAGCTCCATGATTCATACACACAACAAATACTCAATCGCTAGTTCCTACTTCAATAGAGAGGTTAATATGATCACTCAAGGGAGGCACAGATGATTGAGACTACCATTAGGAATACCATTGGGATCTCAAAAGCTATCATGTGTTGATAACATTTCTCACCAAAATTGCAGACTATGAGATCCTTAAACATCACTTTTGGTCAAACTACAAAACTGATTTTTACTTGAATGTTGAGAGGGAGAGGATTTGGTATATTCAAATCCATTGCATCATAAAAAAAAATTGATTTTCAAATCACACTCTATATCATATATCACCATAGATATAGAACAAGTTTGGTGAATTCATCACTATGTCCATAAACATTACTCCAAAATGGAAAACAAGATATACTCTCACTTGCTCACATTAGATGTAGATAATCTTGATATGTAATGGATTCAAGAACATAAAGCAAGGTCCATGAAATTGTCTTCCAAGAGGATCCATCCCATCCTTTCTCTAAGACATCCCCAATCTATCAATTGCATTATGTTTTCTCCTCTTGAAAGTACTCAATCTCAATAGCCCATGTTCCTCCAAGAGAGATGATCCACTCTCTTGGATTAAAATATATACTTTGATACCATTGTAATTTTCTAAGAATAGAAGAACCTCCAAGAGAAAAACAAGGCTTCATTCCTCAATACTTTGATGCCCCAAAGGAGCACCTTGTCTTTATTATATAGCAAAGAAGATCCACTCAAAAGGAACTACCTTGGATTAGATATATGGATTGGTGACATATCAACAAGCTCCACCCTTATATTAGTTGTATGGATTGGTGACATGTTGATCCTTGTCCTATCTAGTTGGTCAAACAAGTTTGACTAGAGGAATCTTTGTAGAATCATCTTGTAGGAAGCTCAAAATAGCATGGATGAGGTACCATTGGAAAGCTCTCAATGAGATGAAAGGGAGAGAGAAGGCAAATCTATTTTTATTCAAAGGAAATGAACCTTTCATTTTTTGAGGTCTAATTCATTTGTTTAAGCCTCCAAAATTGACTCAAGGTTTAGGGTTGAAACTCAAAATTGACTCAAAGTTTTCAAGATATTTTTGGCCTTTGCCCTATGAGTGGAAATCTTCTTTTGGTGACACCTCTATCTGATCTACTTAGACCATCATATAAACATCCTTCCAAATATTACCAAGTCAATTTTTACCTCTAGATAATATGTCTAGCTTATGGTATTACAATTATCAAGATCCTAAAATCTTGGTACAAACTCAATGATACCAAACACTTCATGTTGAGGAACTTCTAGCTACTTGAGCACC
This sequence comes from Lunularia cruciata, assembly GCA_948567375.1. Taxonomy (NCBI): domain Eukaryota; kingdom Viridiplantae; phylum Streptophyta; class Marchantiopsida; order Lunulariales; family Lunulariaceae; genus Lunularia; species Lunularia cruciata. Next base: position 13,662,693 of record OX419757.1, on the reverse strand, counting down.
AACTTCACAACCTCCTTTTTCAAGTAATAAAAGCAAAGATTCTAAGAAGATGTTGAGAAATCACATTGTCTAGACTTGAGAGAAATTAGAGTTACAAGTAAGAGATACATATCAAAAATGAAAGAAATAGACAAGAGGAGAAGGTATGAATGCCAAATATTTTACTAGCATAATGATTTTTGTTGTATTATGCACTAATTGTGCCAAAGCATAGTCTTATAAAAAAACAAGCAACTAACTACAAATTAACACTTTGTATTATGCCAAAAATTATTTTTTCCTTGATATGATATCCATGAAGGTTCTTCCTCTCTTATGGTTCTCTTTCCCAAGATCATTTGTTTTTTGAGCTTTCAACAAAATTGAAGAAATTTACTTTCTCTCAAGGTACTCCTTATAGATGCAATATTTTGGTCCTAAAACCTGGTTTCACTAAGATCAAAGATTTTCTTGATAAAAGATAATAATGCTTTCTCTCAAATCTTAAGCTAATCAAGAAGAAATCCTTTGAATGGAGCCAAAAAAAATTGTTTCATTCTTGAATATTTTATGAAAGAAAAACAAGATGTAAAAGGTGAAGCAAATACAACCTAGCATGGTAAAAGGTGACCATAAATCTAATTCTAATACTCTCTTTCTTCAACATTATGAAGAAAATCTCCATGGCTAATTGCTAGAGTTTCCAATAGAAGTTGGAACTTTCTCAATAGTGGCACTTAGACTTCCACCAAAGATTGAAGAATGGATACCATTCCATTACATTCATGTCTTTTTTTACCTTCTTCTAGTTCAAAATGAACTTAAGATCAACTCCCTCTCTATGTACTCTACTTGGTCCAACATGCAACCAATGATCAAGTGTATGTCTGATATCTTGGGAATTCTTGAACTTTGAATGTGTAAGCTTGAGCTTTGTGGCCTCTCTACCCACAATTGTAACATTTGAGCACAAACTTTTGTGAAAGCAAAGAAATTAGCTTAACTGTACTCAATCTCTATTTTGAATTGTCTTTTCTGATAAATAAAATAAATAAGAACATCAAGTCCAAGAAGAAATTTTCATAATGTCATGGTTCACTCCTCATTCATTTTCATCACTTCTAAGAATCGTAATCTTTATAAAAGACTTAGAAAATTCTTTCAAAACTCCATATGTGATGCTAATAACTTTCAACACTTTCAGCTCTCGATCCTTTTATCTTCGGACTCTGACATTTTGTGCGCTAATCTCTGAACATCTACATATATTTTCACAATATTTTAGCTCATTTGATCAATTCAATCTGGAGAGATCACCAAAATCCTCCCTTGATCCAACTTATACTTTGGAAAAAATTACCCCATCACTTTTTAAAGTATTTTCTCATTTCTGAAACCTGACCTCATTCTAAATCACAAATAGCATATCTTGCCCATATGCTCCTCAAAATTTATAGGTTAAATGGTTGAATAAACAGAAAATGGCAGAATTTATATAGAAAACCAAATATATCAGCACTTTTCCATTGATAACTCAATCAAATTTTTACTTATTGAGATGATGAATTTCCAAAACCCATATGTTGCAACTTCAACATGATCTCTCTAAAATATTATTGCTATAGGTTTCTTATTCTCCTTCTACTATTATGGAAATTCTTAAATTAAATAGATATACACTCAATCTAGCAAATTATCTACTCAACTTGAGACTTTACACTCTTTCTCAAATGTACATAATCAACTCCAAGATATTGTATATATAGTGGAATACAAGGAAGAACAATGGCTTCTCATTCTCCAATATCAAAGTAGTCCTTTCTTAACATATATGCCATATAACCTCCTTTTAGTGAATGTAGAATTACACTCAATATATGTCCATATCCGTCTAGAAGTCCTAATAATGGAACAAAAACGCTAATAAAATGTTATCTAAGCTTTGCTCTCATCCAACAGATATATCTAGTGACATTCTTTGTCATGCAATTAAAACCATACCTCTAATGACATTTTTAGTCATGCAATTTTCCCACAATCATGGATTTTAACACCTAAAATGCACAATAGTCACAAGAGATATTTTGGTAATTTTGATATAATAACAAATAGCTAATTTTAGTGATTATAAAGTTATTTATAATCTCCAACAAAGTCAATTTAGCTAAATAAGACAAGAGATCCAATACCTAATTATAAAAAATGGCTCCTTAATGAAATAAATAAGTAGATTATATAAGAGTGGAATCACTAAAGAGAATTTTATATTAGATTGAGAGTTTTTAGTGGACTTTTATATTAGATTATATGGAGTGAAAACTCCATTTATGACTTTGAATAGTCAAATCAATTTTCTATATAGGAAGTATCATACTATTATTGGCTTGACCAAGTGGATGACTTTTATTAATGGTGGTAAGTCAAGTCAAGGAAATTTGACTTGATCTTGGAATATATTATAATGTTTATAAAAGACAAGATCCTAGATTCTTATTGAATATGTTAAAAACTTCTATAAAGAGACATGTGAGTCCAAAATCCTACATAAAATCCCATTGATCAAAGATTCCTTACCTAGGGTAAATTGGGTAAATTAGGGATAACCAAGTTACAAACAAACTTATTGTTTGTATATAGACTTTGGTGAGTATATAAGGAGCAGCATAAGTAGTGAGAGGATCTATTCCTTAGTGAGCTTGGAGTATAGATTGAATGAAGGGAATGGGTCTTTATGAATATTACCTATATTTGCTAAGTAAAGAGTGGGATTTTCTATTTGGGAGTATCATTACTATGTGTTGATCTTAGAGGAACCTCTAATTTTAGAAGACCTTTTGTGAGTATGAGAGAAGTACCTTTTATGTTGAAATTGGTGAGGTCTCTCCTTGGTGTTATTTTGGAGGCTTTGTGTGAAAACCCCATGTCATACACTTTCTAGTATAACAACAAGAAACTTATTGTTCATATTGAGATATGGGTCTGAAATGGATAGTATTGAAGAAAAGAGTCATTATTGTAGTTCTTTATTGTTTCCTATTTCACCGCTTGGGTAGGAACCACTCCTAGAAGAGGATAGTGTCACCAACTATGGCATACTATGAAACTTGCAAAATCACTTTTACATAAGTTACATTCCAACTACTCCTTGAAAGTTATGATTCAGTCATTCCAGAGAAGCTACTTCTACTATGAAGAATATAGCTCCAAAGAATATTTTTTACCCTTCCCCCAAGGTAGAACTCCAAAGGTGCTTTGCATTGTTCTCAAATATTTTCTTTTCAATTTTGTGGTGCTTTTGATACTACAAACACTTAAGACTCGTAAAGGAATTGCTCTACTCCTTCAAAAATACCAAGTATCCCCAACCCGAGCCTCAAGCACTAGTGATCACACACACTAAGCTACTTGTGCTTTTGCCTACTCATCAAAGCCATACATCCAATAGTTGGAACTAGGTAAAGAGACAAAGAGCTTTTGGCTCTTTCAATTTATTCAACTTGCATAGACTGAATGAATATTTATAATGAAAAAAAGCCTTAAGAAACTTCTCCTACTACTAACCAAAGAAATCCAATGGTTGAAGAAGTAAATGATCTATAAAAACTGCACTTCTTGCATCTAGATTGCACAATCAGGATTCTTTTGTCCTACAATTTCCTACATTTTTTATCTATACATTTGCTAAATTACTAACATGTGTCTTGGAAAAGTGTTTTGATTCTTTCTTAAAAAAACTTACTTTGTCTTCTTTGGACTTCTACTCCAAAGCTCATACAATTACAAATATATTTACAACTACAAAGAATCTAGATTCAATAAAGGTTTCTTTCTAGCAAAAATAAATACCTTTGCATCTAGCCTTTCTAATGAGACTTTCAATTCTCTCCCTATAATCAGTGATTTTTAAGGCTACATGATCACAAATTTCTTGAAATTTCCTATTTGTATGTTCCCTTAGTTTCAAGGACAACCTTCTTAACTGTGGGCCATTGTAGACCTATGCACTAAGATTTGGTGCTTATAACTTCAAATCATGAATCTTGGCCTTTGTTATTTGACCTATGGCTGCTTCTTCTTTAAGCTCTATCACTTGACTCCTAAGTTCTTAAAGATATTTTAACACCTTCTAGTCATTTGCCTTGAAATCAAAGGCCTAGATCAAAGACTTTGGCAATTACGCCTTTCAAAATCCTTTGCATTTTGCTGCTTGTCTTTCCTCCTCACAAATAAGTTCTTTGTATAGGACCTTGATCTGAATTCCTACTTCTCTTTTGTACTTAGCTATTTGCAACTCTAGAGGGACTATTGTAACCTTCTCACTCTCCCACTTACCCTAGATGTATGCTTTTTCCATATCCTTCTTCTTTTGTAGCACTTCTTCATACTCTTACTGTATATGTATCCCTTTGATCTGAAGAGCCATCAAATCTCCCTATAGTCTTTGGACATCTCTTTGTAGTTGTTCTCCAATAACTGCATAGAATACCTTAACTAGTGAGGTATTATGCATCTTGTTCCCATGATTCTCTTGTATAAGATCATCCATCTTCCTACACTCGTCTTTGTACAAGTTCCTTACCCTTGATTATCTTCACCTTTGCTACATATTTATTTGTGTGTATGCTTCACCAGCAAATTGTAGTCAACCACATCATGCCATACTTCTTTATATTGAGGAAGGATCATTTACATGAATCTTAATGTAGGTCCAAGCCAATTGACAATTAAGTCCGCACATCTACTACCAATGGTGTTTAAACCTCCTTAAGGATTCCTTTCCTTTCTTGGTGAGGCTAGGTTTATGCTTTTCCAATCTTACCTTCAATGTCCACTTCTTCCTAAACTTTAGTACTCGGCTTTACTTGAGTCACACATGCATGTTCTTTGGGCCAAAGATCTTCTTGATCTTTATATTCATTGGCCTTGACTTCTTTCTCTTTGGTTTGAACTTCTTCTTATGGAGCTTACTCCACATCTACATACTAGTCTGCATCTTTTCTTGAACTTAACACTATTCCATGCAAAGTGAGCTCATCTTTTTCCTCTTTTTCCTTGGTTTATTCTTTTGCTTCTCCTTCTTCTTCATCCAAAAATAGATCAACAACTTGAGGATTTCTCCTTGCTCTCTTTGGTGCACTCTCTAGAGTATTTCTTGTTGAAGGGTGCTTATTATTCTTTGGAGTGACTTCATTACAACTTCTTTCACCTCCACAAATTTCTAAAATTGATCAAATTTAGCATCCACATCCTTGTGATTCTTGATTTTGGAGGGGACTTTGTATTGAGTTGCAAAATATGCCTCCAAAATAAAATGATTGGCAAATTGTCTCTTCTCATCTTCACTCAAGAAATTCAACCCCATAAAAGTGAATTCCAAACATAGCAAGATAGATGGCTCCTCCATCCTCATTGAGTTTTGTTCCTTGATCATGGTGTAAGCCTACCAATAGAACATGTAGGCCAAACTTGATACGTTCTACTCTATATAATTGCTAAAAGAAAAGTGCGTAGTTTATTGTTAAGTAGGTAATTTTTTTTAAGAAAAGCAATTTCATGATAGATTGAAAAATATACCTACAAGCAAAATCCTTGTAAGTATGCACTTTTTAACCATTACTCATAGATCTCTTCTATACAAAGGAGTTGAACTCTTTGCCCATGTACCTAAATTTAGTATCTAAGGTCATTGCTTTTAAGGGACTTATATCTCCTCCCAGTAAAATTCACCAATGTTCTTCTTCCCAATTGTAAGGATTACCTTGAAATCCCCAATTGCTCTCTTAATTCTCCTCTATATCTCTTGAATGATGGTAGGTGAACCTAACTCCAGATTCCCAAAAATCATAACATCAAGTGTTTTCTCTAGAGTAAATCACTCCTAGTTCTCATAGCACATTTGTCAATTCTTGGGAATCAAAGGATCACCTCAAGGATCTTCCTCATAACTTTCTTTGCTCTGAAAATCTTTCTATCAAGGGCACAACAACTATTCAGAACTATCAACTACAAAGGAACTAAGTCTGCTCAAGTGATTGTTGGAAAATTTTCTCTATAAGTTCTAGAAAAAGTGAAAATTGCTCAATTGGCACTTAGTTTTATAGTCATGGGCTCTTTAGTAATAGGACTCAATAGCTTGCTCAATATGAGCAATTTAATCAAGACTTAAATAAAATTTCTTTGTAAGTGAGAGTTGTTTTATGATGTCTACTAATCTATTGGCTAACTATCTATCAAGCTTAATTTGGTCTAGCTTATGTTTTGCTATGACTCATATTTCTTAGCTCAAGATCGCGCATAAGTAAGTCAATTTGCACCATAGCTTAAGATCCAAGGCTAATGTCAAGGTCAATGTATAACTCCAAAGATACCTGTTATGTCTTAGATTTGTACATAATCACTAATGCTAACCTTAGAATCACCTACATATTCTTGTATCAACTTTCAAAGTTGCCAAGGTCAAGTTTGGCCTCCAAGCCAACCTTAGAGACCCTTAGAGACAACTTATGCATATTGGACTCCTTGGAACCCCTTCCTTTTCTGATCTTGAAAAATGTTACTCTAACTAAAATAGTAAACCTTTTAGTTCCTTTTACTTGGTCTTCTTAAAAGACCTTATCAAGTGCTTTTCCATTACTATAATGAGTGCTAAATTTGAAAACCATTGCTCTAAATATGTTCTAAACACATGTTTGTCTCATTATTTAGTAATTCAAGTCCTAGTTTGAGACACTAATATTAAGTATAGGCATCAATTCATATAATTCTTGTGATATTTTACCCTTGCATTGATATTGGTCTTTTTGCAACATCTTAGTGAAAGATTTTCAGGATCTAGCTAATTTTAAGTGTATTCTAAGAAATACACTTCCAAATGTGAGGCTTTGCCCCTCAACATGAGGTTTTTCCCTTTGAAAAATTGGTTTTAAACAAATCACACTAATTAATGAAGTACTTAAAAATCTCTTGGTTTTTCTAACTTCCTTTATTAAGGTTTCTAATCATGCAAGGATCATAGCAAATGCCATTGTATTCTATGAAACATTTCACCAAACATATAAAGACTAATGTTTTAAATTTCCCTTGAGATATGTGATCCAATTTGAAGATTCCAACCTTTATTTTTTATGCAAGTGAAATATTAGGGTTGTAATAATCAAGGTGCAAAGTATAGAGTATATTTCATTTCATCTTCTCTTTTAAACTTGAGTTTTTAGAGGGGTATATTATATCTTTTGATAGCCTGTGCATACTAAAAGTACTTGTAAGAATTTAAGATTTTGTTTGATGCTTCTTAGATTTAGTTCTTGTAAAGGATATCCTACATTCAGATAACTTTCCTCTATCAAGGGTCTATGAGTGGCTTTTGATCAACTGTTTCCCAATACCTCTAATCAACAAGCCTATCCAATTTGCACAATTATCCCTTTGTATATTTGAGAGCCTATGATATAGAGATGTGCAGCATCTTTGATGAAATTATGTGATAAACAACTTTTGAATTTAACATAGATAATTTGGTTGGTTGATCAATTTCTTTCCCTTTTGTGTGGATGAATAGGTTTATTAATCAAAAATGAGATAGCATTATTTAATTTTTGAGTAGTTATGTATTTTTTGGACCTTTTCTTTGCTCTTGTTTTTTGTTACTTGTTGATTTATCCTACAGAGCTTTGTGAGTATAGTAGAGGAAAGATCCTTTAATCTCCAAGTACTAATGCAAAAAATATGAGATGCTTTGTCCACCAAGGTAAGGGGAAATTTGCCATCCTAAAGGTTTATACCTTATGATTGTAATAGAGGCTTTTTTAATATTTTTGCTAGGCTAGTGTTCCATTTAGCTCTTTATCTTCTTCTTGATGATTCATCTATACTATGTGCTACTACATTAAGTCTTTACTCCTACTCTAGCAAAGCTATAAATCTCTTGAATCAAGCTTGAACTTGTATTAGTGCATTCTAAATTGCAATAACTATACATGTATAGAAATTTCTTGTAACACTTAAGAGGTACAATTCCATTATATATGTTACTCAAAAATTCTAGAAATTTTACCCCAAGATTGTGAGCTAAATAAGTAAGATTTTTATATACCAAAGGTATATAAGAACCTCTTTAAGAATTGAGCAGACTGGTAAGATACTCTCAAACCTTCCTATACACTTTGGTCATAAGGTATTGAGGTATCTTCCTATTGATAAAGAAAATTGGCTAAGAGGTTAAAGGCTAAATTTTTCAAGAAGTAAGTTGTATTTTCTTGTATTCATCTCAATTCTAGATAATTAATCCTTTAGCAATCTCTTGTATTTGGATAAAATTTGAACATTTATCATATTTATTTTCTTCAATTTTTAATGTTAACTCTTAAGTGGGTAAAAAAGAAAAATGGTTCAAAGATTATGCTTTATTCTAAAATTTCTCCTATAAGACCTTTTTTTCCTAAAGGCTGGCAAAAGTTGAAAATTAAATAAAAGTTGTATAGTTCATGGGAGTTCATCTCTATCACCTTGAGTACTTGCTTTGGACTTCCTTAAAATATGTGTTGTCCTTTTCTTCTTTGAACTATGATATGAACTACACAAAGAAGAATATGTATGTAATCCACATATCATAGTTAAATATCTATATTGTAATTTACTTTTAATTAAACTTTTTTAATCTATAAAAATGCATATTATATTTGATAAAATCAATTTTACTTATTTCTAAGTGAAAGTCCAAAAAGTTCAATATGGAGCATATGAAACTTTTAGATTAGCAATCTTAGATACTTACCATTGACAGAGTTGAGCTAGCTTTTCAACCATAATTTAGTATAATCATCTATTTGACGTTATATTTAAGTGGGTAAGTAGGTTGAGCAAGAAGTAAGAATAAGACAAAGACCCACATGAGCTCAAATTCAAAATACTAAATACTTTTTTATTACATAATTTCATTCTAGTTTGTGTTCTAATTCTAATTTTTTATCCATCCTTGTAAAAAAAGCTTATATTTTTTATCATTTTTATTTTATATCTTTAGTTTAAATAGTTTTTTCTTGTGAATTATAAGTTATATGCATGTATAATGGATCTAATGTTTACATGTGTACAAGTAGTACTTGATAGAATTTATGAATTATCTAAAGTATATCTTAGATATATAATAAGTTTTCACAAGTATGGAGATTTAGTTTCAAATCTTTTTCATAAGATTTATAAGATATATCAATAATTTATTTTTTATCTATTTTAATTTCAGGTATAGAAACATTTTAATTGGTTACTTTTAGATTGTGGATAAACTATAGAATAATATTAAAAGGTTTCAACTTCTATGTTAGCTTTAAGTATAAATGTGAGTTCAAATTAGATATTTGATTTTAGCTCACTATTATCATTAAGAGTACTATTACTTTGATTTTGTAACAAAAAAGAAAGAGAGAGAGAGAGAGATTGAAGGTTGCACATTAACCCATTCCACACATAGCTAGGGTAGATTAGCTTGGGATTACATTGGAAGAAAGAGTGATAAAATGACAATCATAAAGATAATACAAACTCCTCAAAATTGGTTGAACTAAATGGATAAAGATATCATAAAGATATTACTAAACTCATAAAGATACTACTAAACTCATAAAGATACTACTAAACTCATAAAGATACTACTAAACTCATAAAGATACTACTAAACTCCTCAGAAGTGGTTGAGAATGATATATTTAAGTTTAGTTGTAGAGAAAGCAATATGAGAGTTGTTCAATTCCATTGAAACTAATCATGTTGTACTTTAAGATGCTTTAGTTGCTTCTATAGGTAAAAAAGTTTGATGAAGCAACTAGTAAGAGCACTAAAGCTTGCACATCCTCTCAGTTTGAAGGTGCATACTAAAGTTCAATATTTTTATATTTATTTATATATATATATATAGTATGGTGCAAGTAGCTTAGTTGATATAAAAAATATTGCTTTGGAATACATAGAGAGCATAAAGCTAGATATGTATGATGATGAACCTTCTTATGTCTTTAGCATGAATGAGATTAGTCTAAATTACATACAAAGATCTAAAATACATAAGCTACTTAAGGAAAGCAAGGTGCCATTGCAAAGTCAAAATATACAATGCTATCTCAAACCCAATATAAATAAGCTTATGAAACTAATCTCTTTTTCAATTTACAGGATCTTGAAACTTCCCTTTTTCTTGAAAAGAAATAAAATTTTCCTAAACTTAGAAGGGTATGGATAGAAAATATGAAAGCTAGAAAGAGTGGTGGTTTATTTTCAAAAGCTCTAGTCTGATTTTGATGCAAGAATTGTAGAATTATAAAGGAGAAGATGATCTTACTATTGGATAAAAATCTTGGTTGTCAAGTGAAAGATTTGCAAAGCAAGTCAAAATTACGACTATCTTTCTCATTTCATAAAGTAACGCTCCTCTCATCCATTCATTGATGTGAAAATTATATACTATTTCAAGGTCCACAACCTTAAACGACCACTTTAATATCATGTGTGGTATCAAAACAAAAATACATTGATTATTGATATTTATATTGCTGTAAATGGTCAACTCCATACCTATCAATAATTATAAGTCTCACATAAGACAACCAATTGAATATTATGTGTTGGTGTTAAAAGCAAATACATTAGTTATTGATACTTAAATTACTATAAAATGGTCAATTCTACACCTATCAATAATTATTAATTTCACATAAGAATGTTCCAGGGTAAAGCTCTTTTTAGAGGTCAGTTATAAAGATATGATAGATGATATTATTTGGAAGTGGATAATGAGGAAAAAATCATGATTGAAGCTTTTGAGATTGAGAAAGTAGAACAATATCTTGATGAGTTTTTAGAGAGCCTCATTGATCAATCTCATATCAGAGGAATATTCATAAATATGACAATAATTGAGTTTATAGATTTTGAGAGTAATAATGAACCTACTATCAAAGCTTTAAGAAAAACATAAATATCTACAATGGTGTTCATTCACAGGAAATTGAAATTATAGAGAATCTAATTTTGATGTGGAAGTAGATTTTATAATGCCAAATAGTTATAGAAAAGTGTAAAACATTTTAGTTATAGACGAGGTATACTTAAAGAAGCAAGTAAAGATACTACCTTCTCTTCATATCTTGTAAGCTTAGGAAAATATATTTCAGCTGTTTAAATCAATTATATATAGTAAATTTTTATTATATATTAATTTTTGAATTTTATAACATATTAAATGTCAATTTAAAAAATATTTGTAAGTTCTGCTCTTTTCTGTTCTGTAATTTCACCATGTAGTGGTTAGTTGACTCTTAGAAACAAAGTGTATGTTTTGAGTACTTTGATTAACAAATAAAATAAAATAAAGATAAGAATAAGGGCTTGGATATAAAATATGTTGAAAGCCAAATATTTTGTAAACTTTCTTTAGTTATTCTTCTTTGTAATTCCTACTTTCCAACCTACTAAAACTAGGCACTAAAACTTAGAAAGAGTTTATTGTATGATCCTTTTAGTTATGTTTACATCCTTGTGCTTTTTTATCCTCATTAGTTTCTCCCTCAATGTTGTAGTCCCCAAAATTAGTATTAAAATGCAAAAAAGGCAAATGTTGATGTTGAAAACATATATCAAAATCATCAGGATTTTTGTATCAATGTGATTTATGCTTATAATTGATGTTAGTTTATAATGTCATATTTCCATCAAAATTTATAAATATCATGCTTATATTTAATGAACCTTTAGTGTTTGCAATTGTTTCTATCACCTATGATGGACATATACAATTCATGCTTTGATTTAAAAATGATTTATTTTTCTTTAATAATGAAAAAAAAGTTATAAGGAATATTATATTCAAACAATGTAAAAACATATTAATTATATTTTTTGAGTTACCAATGCACATGCTTGGCCTTACTAAGTGGAAGGAGTTGTACTTTGAGAAGAATAAATTTAAGCTTGTTTTCTCATGAATTGTCCATTTGACTGAGATAATTATTTGTAAATGGCAAAATTTTGTTGGATGGTGAGTGATGGTTTTTGGCCACCAACTTACATGATATTATAACCAAATACTATTTGCTAGAAGCAAGCTATAAGGTATCATAAAATCTTGGTGGAGGTATTAAGTGTTTAAATAGAATATAATTTTGTGTTATACCCACTTTGTTCTTTGTAAGAGTTAAAAAGAACACTTATATCCCAATTTCAGGTCATCAATGATGCTCTTAAGAACATCTTGTAGAGATACTTGCAGAATCATCAAATTAAGTTTTAAAAGGTTAGTCTAATTAAGAGCTAAATTAAATAACTCTAAAATATTCCTATCAAAATTTTATAGATTGTTAAAGGAGAAAACACTATATTATTTCATACATTGATTGATGATGGAGATGGAGATGGAGATAGTAATAAGAGCCACTCAAAGAAGCTAGATAGATAATGGATCGGATTTCACTTTCATGTCTCTTCAAAAAATATGCATCCATGATGTAAACAATTCATACAAGCTTATTTTATAATTATAAGATGAAGTGGGCCTTATGGATATCAAAATATTTCCAATATATACCACCTAACGATTTTGATGAGGTATAATTATAAAAAAATAGAGGAAACTTCTATTTTTGAAAATAGTATCATATTATATATTATATCAATTGTCTAAATTGCAATAGACAAACTTAACCAATTGCACAAGTTAAATATATAAATAAGGAGAAGTCAAGTGGTTATAACAAGATGATACTTGATAAGACTTTCAAAGTTCCTTGTTAAGAGCACACCTAGTTCTAATAGAGCCAAGAGCTAAATATGTATAATATATTTAGCTATCCATCTTCATGGTATCTTAATCTACATGATACATCATCCTTTTAGATTTTGCTAATTAAGAATTACACTTCACTATGATGTGTAGAGTCAACAAGCACTTTTAATGAATGGAATTTTATTTGTGCTAGTTGATAGAAAGGAATGTTGAAGAGAAAGAAAAGACACACCTTTTGAATCTTAATCCAATTACTTGTGAAGATTAGATAAGAGACTACACAAAATCATTAAGATTTAGAGTTATACCTTTGTATATGATACTTGGCTTGGAGTCAATGGAATTCATAATTGAAATTTCTATTGTATTAATTTTTATGCATTACATTAGCTAACCTTATTATTATGCTCTAGTTGATTTGTCCTAACAACAAAATTGAGTGACAACTCAAGGGAAAGTCCAACATTCTGGATATTTGATATCTTTTGTCATGACATCACTTCTTAGTACGGCACTTGATAATGACGATAAGTCCATTAACAAATATATAGTTGAGATTTTTCCACAAGGGATTTCAAATATATTTTTGAATAATTTATCTAAGAGATTATTTTGATCAAAGAATTCTATTTAGAATAGCTTTTCTCCTTACTAGTATACTTATTAGTAAATCTCTACATTAATTATCTTCAAAGGTACTAAAGAAAGTTGGAAGATCTTTATATAGCTTATGGGAAACAAATTTATCCCTCCAAAATTATATCTCTCACCTTAAGTACAACCTATATTCTTTGGTTTTAGAAAATAATGATCTGTGATTTTTTATTAAATATCAAATAAATAAAATTGAAGAATATAAAATTATTTGTTTTGAAATTTGATTTTTAGATCAATTTAGTAACTTCATATTGTTAAATATTTTGGATCTCAATGGGTATTATAAATACATACCTTATCAAGAGACGTACCCAATATAACTCTTTGCACAAGATATGTATACTTTCAAAGAGATGCTAGTTCCCTTTGATATCAACAACACTCATTAGATAAGATATGCATGCCTAAAAAGACTACCTCTCCTTTTGATCTCACTAATACTTTATTCATAACTATGGATCATACGTATTTATTATTTAATGGATTTTTGGATATGTTTTATTATTTTCAAATTTTATCTCATCTTTAGCAATATATGAGGAATTCATATGCTTGTAGTAGCATACTCCTACTACTACTCCTGATAAGTATATATTCTTTTGGTGAAAAATCAAATGCAAGTTCTAGAAAGAGTAATTTATTTTCTTTGGTCATAAGCAAGACTACTTAATTGTAGGGTTTGGGGTCTGAAATCCACAAATACCATATAAAGACTTTTTTTGCACCCTACAAAATATAGTTATACAAACTGTCATACAAACTGTATTTCTGTAGGTCTACCTTGTAAATTGCACTTCTCTAAGTTTGTTGCATAAATTGCACTTCTTTGGTGCTCTTGCATTCTTGCAGTTCACATTAGATAGTGTTCTTTGTGTTTGTTGTGTTTTTTTTCCTTACACTGAATATTTCAAAGGATTCTATTACAAAAACTATATTTCTTTAGGTCTAATATGTAAACTGCACTTCTTTGGTTCTAATTGCAATTCTAGCTTCTCAAGGTATGTCATGTAGTTCTCTTGCAGTCTTGCAACTCACACTAGATAGTATTCTTTGTGTTTGTTGTGCTTCTTTCATGGTCTTACACCCACTATGCCAAAGGGGTCTGCTCTGCAAATTGCATTTCTTTAGGTTTGTAGTGTAAATTGCACTTCTCTTCCCCTTTGATTCATATAGCTCACATTTAACAATGTTCTTGTGTTTGTTTTGTACCTTTATACCTACTATGCCAAAGGCTGAGGCTATAAGAAACCAATCACCCTTACATGAAATCATCTATGGCTTGAAGATGACTGCATGTAATCCAAAGTATTCTCATATGGTGAGTCTTGTGTGTTGCTTCTGTACCACTTTTTGTCTCTTTTGGTCTTTTGGTCAAGAAGAGAAGATTGGAGGAAAGAGATCTCACATGAACAACATATAATACTCATCAACATTTTGACCATGTGATAAAACATAATTTATACAAAAGTCGTTTAGATAATTAGGTTGATTACTAGACGCTTGATGCAATATAGAGAAAGAGAAGCTTGACACACTATAAAGGAAGAGAAAAATCAAGTCTTCAAGAGCATGCAATTTGCTTGTATGAATAGCCTAGGTGCTCATATTGACAGTAACGAGTCTATTTGCATTTCCATTAATTCTTTTATTATTGAGGTTGCAATCTTAATTGACTCCACAAATAGCTTCTTTAAGTTTTATGCAAGAAAACCAAAAATTGAGAAGGCTTGGTCATAAGATTTCAACTCAAGGTATGGAAAAGAAAAATATCAATGGTGAGATTTAGCAAACTCAAGAGGATGCTAG
This sequence comes from Lunularia cruciata, assembly GCA_948567375.1. NCBI lineage: Eukaryota > Viridiplantae > Streptophyta > Marchantiopsida > Lunulariales > Lunulariaceae > Lunularia > Lunularia cruciata. The sequence goes on along the minus strand of OX419757.1, from coordinate 13,647,479 downwards.
TGGTATTCAAGTATCTAACTAGTTAATACAGTTTTAGTTGGAAATTCATCTATTATTATATGGATGTTGTAACACTAATATTTTAAAGAAGGTTTTACAATCCAAATATTTTTTATTTAGTTTTTAGCCACTGAATCAAGGGGGATCAACATGTTCAATTCTAGAACAATATGACTTAAATTACCCTATTGTGAATTTTCATACTTTTAACTTTACTCTTGGAACTTGATATAAATAGAGGTTATATATGGTTTACATCAGTTTATCTTCATCTCAAGGATGCTAATTCCACTAAGAGAAACTATTGTTTTTGTGTTCATGAATGATTATTAATAGTAGTATATTTTTATAATACAAAATAACCAGAAATTTGGTTAAGGATAGTGAATATACTTATTTTCCATCCATAACATACTATTATACAATGAAATCAATTATATCTTATGTATGATCATATTCTTTATTTGGTCTGATTACAAAAAGTAAATCAACTCTCTATCAAGAGAAATCAAGAATAGATAAGTACTCATCTTCATTATTTTGAGTGGTAGCTCTAATTTATAACGGTGGTTAGACATGACTAAAGATTTTTCAGCATCTTTTTATTTGCATAAAGTTGCTAAAAGAATAAGTCATAAATTCAAAAAGCAATTGTATTTTTCTAACAGTTTGCAATAACAAACTCAAGTTAAGAGTATGAGCTTGGATCCTGGATCCCATCACATGTCTTAATGGCACTATAATTGTTATATTTTTGAATAAATTAAGTAGAATACTCAGCTCTTAACATTCACATAATAGATTATCCTTGAGGCCAAGCTCCTGTATGATAGAATACTTGAATCTCTTAGGTCTAGTTTGACATCTTTTCAAAGTACTTATATTTGGTGCTAGTCTTTCTTCTTTGGCAAGTTTTGGCAAGTATTGTTCAAGCTCCAAGACATTTAATTGGCAGTATCTAATACTTACTACACCCAATCAAAAGATATATAAAACGTATCAACCATACTTTAAGGAATTGTATTTTTCATTTCCTCATCATAAAAATTAGGATATAGTTTTTCAAATTCAAAGTTTACCTATAACAATTTCAAGCAAGCAAGTATCAAATTTGTCTTTCCTTTCGTAATTATGGTCGGAATCCTGAATTCTTGATATATTGTATATCTTTCAATGTTCATAATACGTTCTCATTCTTGTATACCTTATCTTTCTTGCTTATAAGGAGCCAAATCTCTTATGCTTATCATACAATATTTTCAAAAGCAATATGAGAATACATATATAGTTATTATCTCTTATAATTAATGAAAAAGCTACACTCTTTAGCCATAACATTTCTTTAGTCCATGAAAATCAAGTTTGTAAAGTTTCTTTATAATAACCTAGAGTGTTGTAGTATCCACAAAAAAGTCAAAAATTTACAATTTGTTGGTATTTTTCTACTTTTTGTAAAGATGCAAGGTGTTATTTTCTGATTCAAGAGGAGAAGTAGAAACCATTGTGTTTGTGCATTCTTTGGATCCATCTCCTAACATGAGAAGGTACAAAAAAGTAGGCTAGGACAATAAAAATAAATGGATATGAAGAAGGAGATGCTAAGAAAGTACAAAGTACAAAGAATGGACCAAGCCGAAGAGGAAGTGTTCAAAGGAATATTTGCCCAAAGAATTTTAGAACCAAAGAATGTTCTACAAATTTGAATAGTAGCAACACCTAAGCAAAGAATTGACACCAAAGATTGTAGGTGCATACCAAAACCACCAAAGAGTTCTCGTGTGAGGATATTAATGGGATACCTATTGAAGACCATTGGCCAAAGAGACTTGACTATAAAATTAGTTGTTGTGCAAGTAAATCCTCTCTTTTTTGCAAGAACTTTCCTAAAGTAAATTCATCTTTTGCAAGTAATTCTTTTGAGTACAACTTGAAGAGTGATTAGTGAATGGCATTCTTTGAAGTAGAAAATTCTTTGCGTTTGTCAATTATTTGATAAGAAATATGGTGAGAGGATAGAGAGCAATGAAGAATACTTTTATAATGATCTGTTTCTACCTAGTGGTGGATAAGTGAAGCATGTATGTTAGGAGGGAATTTCTCCAAAGCAAGAACCTAACCTTCTTTCTTTGGAACTAGGATCTCATCTAGCCATTTCAAAGCTAGCCATTTCAAAACCATATCCTCATGAGAACAACCTATTTCTTATCAATATATTTGATTTTGGTCAATATTTAGACAATACAAGTGTATTTAGTCATTAATAGTATTTTAGTATTATTGAGTTAGCTATAACTAAATAATTTAAATATTAAATAAGGTAGAGGTATCTTTAATAAATTTATTATGGCTAAGTGAAGTGAAAAGTCCAATAAGTGAAGAGTGGAAATTTCTACTTGTGAGGTGCTACTATTATGGTGTTTAATTTTGGAGGAACTTCTACCTCTAAAAGACTTCCATGTGGGTGCTATTGAAGGATTTTTTATGTTAATATTTGTGAAGTCTTTCTTATGAGCTATCTTGGAGGAAATTTTGAATAGAAAGCAAATGAGTGAATGAGAGATTTCCTCTTGAGTTACTATTATTGATTGTGCTTAATACATCCTTTTCCTTCTTTCTAACACATGATGTATGCACAAATTATCACAAGAGGTACTCCTTTGGTAAGAGATAGTCCTTATATAGATCTTATGTACAAAATCCCAACTAAATTGTTCCTTTTCCTACTCTCAAATCTATATATCTTATTGGTTCTTAATTTAATATTCCTCCTCATATTATATAATCTTATATTCTACATTTTTAGATCAAAACCTTTCATTTCTAGCACATCCTCTTTTCTTTTATGAGATCCAACTTTCTTTATATGCAATTGTTTTTTAGCATTATGACAAGCATGAAGTTGATAGAATCTCACAAAACATAGGGTTAATTATAGCAATAACTAATACATGCGGTGTAATTAGTTTTAAAATATCCTTGCTTGATATGGTAGGCTACTTGTCATCTTTGTAGTGCTAAATATATCTTTAAAATGTTTAAAAATTAAAGCTTATCATAAAGAAATATTGACTAGTTGAAGAAGAGCTTGCAACACTTTAGCAATTTACCATAATTATCTTATGATTTATAATTTTATACACTAGAAATTTATTATTACATACTAGAAAATTTTAAAATATATTCCAAAATGTTACAATAAAGTTTCATAAGGAATATTAAAAAGATACCTAAGAACCTTCTTAAACACTTAGTAGGCTATTAAGGTACTTGGATCTCTTCTTATAAGCATGGGTTATAAAATATTGAGAAATCTTTTGAGGAATAAGTATTATGAGTAAGAAGAGAGACAAGTTGCTGAGAATGAGATCTTGAAGCAGCAATTTGCTGATTTGAGATTAGAGATTATCCATGCTATGGCAAGAATAGCCAAAAAGGAACAAGATAGGGTGATGGAGAGTATAGAAGAGAAGAAGCAACTGTGGCAACAAGAGTTGACAGTGAGATATAGAGAAGAAGAGAGGTTGCAAGAGTTACTTCGCAATAAGGAGGAGAAGATTGTACATAAGGAGAAGGAGAAGGAAGTTGTGAAAGCCGAGTTTGAGGCAGAATTGGCAATGTACTGAGAAGATTGGCTTGCAGATCAGGAACGGGAGAGGAAAATGAGACTGGAGCCATTGAAGGAGATTGTAATAAGGATGAACGTGATGCTGAGTACAGAGGCTAGTGTGTGTATTGAAGAAACAAGGCTACACGAGTTGAAGTTGTTGGTGTAGGAGACGAGGAGGAGACATGCAAAGGACACAAATTTGAATGTGTTGTTGATTAGTCTCAAAACTTGTGTAGATAGAAAGATATTGGAGGTTAATGGCTAATCTGAGTTAATGGCTAATCTTACTATGAAGCCAGCTAATACTCATCTCAAATGGTATATAATATTATTAAAACCATATATAGTAGTTTTAATTATTTATTAAATTATTGGTCTCAGTACATTTCTTGTTCTTTTATCTGCTTGACTTGTTCACTTGGAATTTCAGTTTCTTATAACCTACTATCTCTTTAACACAAAGGTTGCATAGAGGTTTTTATCTATCTACATCTTTATTTCTTACTTGTGAGTGTGGCATTTTCTTATATATAACAAGAGTATAGATGACAAATTGTAGTTAAGAGGAGATAAAACTGAGATAAAATTGCTAAACATGATATTATTGAGACTTTGTTTTTATATATACAAGAGAGTAGATATTTGATATAGAACGAGTGCTTATATGCCTTACAAATGAAAAAGATATGGGTTAGAGAAACTTATATATGACCAAAGATAGTCAAGTCATAATATACTACAAGTTAAAATTACAAGTTCCACACAAGATAAAATTTTGGAGTGGGTAATTATGTATCAACCTAAATGAAATTTAAATAAAATTAAAGGTAGGCCTACCTCTCATCCAAAGGAGGGATACATTGAATAATAATTGTGTGTGTGCAACATGTGCTAGAAGGAAGAAAAAGTTGATATGTAGCAGCATTAAATATAATAAATCAAAAGGAAATAGATCATTCACTCTCTCATTTTCTCCACTCGCCTCAAACCACCTAGTCATTGTCTCATAGACAAGTTTCTCCAAAATGACTTCATCAATGTTTATATACAAGAGATAATTACTACTACTCATTTATTATTACCAAACTTGGTTAATTATAACTAATTTATAACCACCAAAATAAGATATAGGCTAATATGTACAAGAAGGTGTCATATGATAGCAAGTAGATTGGGGGTAGTATGGTCTTCAAATATAGATATAAGTAATAAGGTCCACTCTTTGTTACTTCAGCCTTGAAATTATATAGTATTAAGGGTGGTTTGACATATTTGCCAAGGATTGCATAAAAGCTTAATATTATATGCAATAGGGTTATCATTATCACTTTCTTATTTGTGAGCTCATTTTAGAAAATTAATATTTATTGCTTTATATAAAGCAATGGTTTTCATAATCTATACAAAACAAATCATCCTAAGTTATGCTTCTTTGGATGCTTTATGAGCTTTAGATATGCTCTAGTGTGATGCTTAATGGGCTTAGCCTTATTTTCTCCTTACTAATTTTGTATAACTTATGGGTCTTCATATCTTCTTTATTATTCTTTTACATTGAATGACTAATAAAAAATATGTATTTTTAATTAATATATACTTTGGATATATTTTAAGATAATTTCAATCATGCTTTGAATCAAGCCTATGATAATAAAATTTGGTTTGATTGCACTTAAATTTTGAAGTTATTTTACATTTTTCTTAGCAATTATCTAAATTCCATCATGTTAAGCAATCATTACTTTAATGATAAAATGTCAATAAAATTTGTAACAATGTGGTAAGAACTAGTTGGTCCCATGAAGATATGAGTTGGAGATGACTAAAAACAAGGCAAAGAGTCACAATGATAACCTGCTATTATTTCCTATTTAATCTCTTGGGCAAAGTCATTACCATAAGAGGTAATGTCACCATATGGAATGCACTACAAAAAGATAAATCCAAAATAATCACCCTCACTATAAATCTAGTCCAAAATATTTTTGAATGTGATGGTTCATTTATAATAAATGTCATTTTTTCCTTGGACTTTCCTTGCCTTCAGTTTGCACAACCAGATTTAGGATTACATCATTGAAGAATCATATGTACTAAGATTCTTGCTTGCATCACAGTTCAACATTACTACAAAGCCCTACAATTAGTATCTTAGAGTGTGCATATGAAGAGGGAGTAGGATCTTCCAAGAGTCTGGTCATCCTAATGACTATTCTGGTCAACATTGTGAAATAACATTTTATTCTTCCCATAAGGCACAAGAGTCCTAAATGCATCATGTTGCTTAATCTACAATTTATGATACTCTGAGTGTTTGGCAATCTATCACTATATTGTCCTTGACCATTGCAAATCCCCTAGAGATGAATACTCTAGTTCCCTAATAACTATTCTCTTCACTCAAGTGATTTTGCTCCTACTTCAATATCCTCTTTTCTACTCAATTAAGCATGCAATCATTCATACAAGACATAGATAAATACACATATGCCAACTTAATTGTTTGGATGGTATAAACTTCATTTGCTACAAAAGAAGGATTCACCAAAGGAACATGATGATGACTCAGCCTTGGCCCCTCATACATGTCCTACTTAGCCGCCAAAGTGATCTAGCAACTATAATGTATTGGAAATCTTCTAATTACATCTTAGTGCTAATCACATCCTTTTTACTTATCTAATCCTAATGTCACATAAGTTGGTGAAGACCACATGGAATAGCCAATTTAGCTAATCCGCCATCACTTACCATTAGAATGTTGGGTAGTGGTCCATATGGAGGTTTTCATATCATATCCTAACTAAGCTTCTATGAAGTATGTATTGGTATGAGGCATTGAGTACAAAGTGGTCCAAGGATTATTCTATCTTACCACAAATGTTCTAACAAGATTGTTGTTCTATATAAAATTGTTCACTCATTTGAACATAAGGTGTTGAGATGAACTTGCTTCTCTCTTGCACTATTGGAGGAAGAATTTGAGCTCCTATTGGTAATCCTCAATTCCCCAAAGGGTGGTTTCTTGTATTTCTTGGAACTTAGTCTTTGTATGCTCATAGAGTTTGACAAACAAAGTCTTGAGTTGCTTGGTAGGTAGGCCTTTTCTCATCAACATTTGAATTTGGGTCTTGTAGTCCTTTGCAAATGTTTACTCAATTAGCTCTCCTATTTTGATCTCAAGTTTGTTGAAGAATTATATCCAATTGTAACTTGTAACCCCACCTATTCATTCTCTAGTTTGTTTGTTCATTTTGGAAATCAATCCACAACTTGTTTTGTATCATTTTTTGTTGCTCATCCTCCTTCTTTCATTTGCATTTGAGGCTCATGTTGACGTTCTAGATATGAAAATTGGTTAGCTTCTTTAGGTTCTTGTCTTGGCACAAGCCTTGTCCAATCTACCTTGTAAGGTAGCAACCTTGTGCTTGGATATGCTCAGCATGGATTTCTTGTTGCTAAGCAGCCTCTTATCTAATATTAGCAAGATTATAATTCTAAGCTCATATAACCTCTTTGTTCTCCTTCCATCCCTTCTTGTTGTTACTTCTCCAAGGTCTGGTCTAGCTCATTGGGAAATTTCTTCTCAATTTCTACCTCTTTCTTACTATTTGTTGACTTGTTATGAAGATAAGCTTTCTCCTTGGCACTCTTTTGCAAGATTCTATGGAGTTGTCTTACAAGCATGCCGTGGTCCCTGATGGTATTGTCAGTCAAGCTCTTGGTAAAAGTGTAGGACATCCTCTAAGGCTTCCATTGCTAGTGCTACCATGTTGATTTTTTATACTATCATCAGCCAAGAAGGGAGTTTCCCTTGAGTTTGACCCAACATAAGATTTCCTTTGTACTGCTATTGTTTGTGGTTCATTCATTACCCTTTGGTAATTTTCTTGTAGGTTTGAAAATATGATCATTACTTGCTTTCCCATGGGATGTAGCAACATCATTGGCCCCATTAGTGCCATCCTTGTCATCAAATAACCAAACTCTTGTGCAGTTCTCTCCCTTCATTTTGAGGACATCAGCCTTGGTGAGTTGTTCAGTACTTAGATGAACTTCTTCCCCTTTATAGTTCTTGATTATTTGGTTGTGCTTAATTGTTTAGCTTCATTCCTAACAACTCAGCGTGGTTGTTGGGTAATCCTAAGACAAATTTGATGAAGGTTAATGAATCCTTTTTTGTCTTCTTCTTGAACTTGGAAATAAGGATTATCTCATCTTCTTTCATTATCTCCTTTCCTTTGGGTACAGATAACCCTATGCCCACATCTTTGTTGGATATTTAGAACAACTACACTTTGTTGTTATGATCCACATCAGTGTCAAGTATGGGCAATGAGAATTGGATGAAGGAATCTTCACTTCTTGATTTTGCCATATCTACCAAAGTTGCTTCTCCTTGGTTGCTACTTGTTTGTGATGTAGTTGGACCAACATTTTCCAGTGTGTCATCATTCTCTTTTTCCAAGGGCATCTCTATTCCCAATTTTGCTAGTCAACTCTTCAGCCATCTAGACATGGTGCTCTCATTTTTTAAAGGCCTTGACCTTGGATCATATTGCTAGCACCTTCTTACAAGTAATGATTATATTTTATGACTCCTCAATGAATACAAACTCCATTTTAGGATTATACTCCTTGTATGCTTCATGGTATTTGGTGAATTCCTTTGGTAGGTTTGGGTGCCCATTGAAATATACACTAGATGGTGGAAGTGGCCAGAGTATTTCACCTTCTCTTCTTCCATAAGGTCCATTCTTATGCAAAAATGTAAAACTAAGGGTGTTATGATCATAGCAACTCCTTTGATCATATCTTCCAATAGTTCATAGACACATTCTCAAAACATTTGTGCCCAACTTACAAGTTTCCCTTTGTGTAGAAGTTGGAAGAAATTGGATTGATTTAAGCTTATTTAGGCTATTTGTTTGACCTAAAGAGTTTCATTATTATATTGATGACAACTCTATGGGTATAGTCTTTGAGGTTATCTACTTGGTATCCATTTATTTACTTCATATCATCAAATTAATTCTCAATTTTGGCTTCAGGGCTCTTTCCAATATGACCATGTGGAGTATCTATGTACATTTGTCCAAAAAATGAGCACTCAAGCCCTAGCACTTGTTGCTAGTGTTATTCCATCCATAAAGCATGATTTCAACATTTTTCCACTCATGTGTGTATTATCACATATCTCTTCTAGTAGAGATATGTCTAATAGATTCAAGTTCCACAATAAGAACTCTAGATGTTTTACTTCTCATGTAATCTAATTGGAAATGTAGACTCCACTCATTTTTTTTTGGATATTTGCTAATGATCTCTACATGACTTCCTCATTTTTCTTTGTCACTCACCTCCATGGTAGCTTCTACCATTGATGAATATTCTAGTCCAAGAACTACTCTATTTGCAACACCATCTAACATGCACTCTCGTGCCTTTGCATTTACCAACAAAAGTAAATCCTTTTAGGATCAAGATGAATTCTTGCCCAACAAAACTCCAAGAAAGTGAAAAGTGAAAAGGTGTGAGGACATCATTTTATAGTTCTATCAAACATGACATGTGAGCCGACTTGTCTCTCAATCAAAATGAACCTTTGATGGCTATTCAGGTAGCGCATCATGGACTAAGAAGAACATGTTTGGCTATTCTTGTAGCACACCATGGACTAAGAAAGAAAAGAACTCCACACCATCATACTCCTCCAAAGCTAACACTCCAAGGCTCAAGACATTGCTCACTAGAGAACTTAATGAGAGAGAGATAGTTGGAAATGAAAGGATGATGAGTACCTCCTCACCCCTTGTTTATATACTTGTGAAATAGTTACACACCAAGGTTATAATTACCATAGTAATTCAAGTGACTTGGCTAAAATCAAGTAAAGTCAAAAAGTATAAAGGAATATCCATCCACATGGGTATATTCCCCTAAGCATGTGGTCTTATCTTGACCCAACCACTAAGTCAAGGATTCCTTCACATGGGCTATCCTTGGACTATAGAAGAATCCAAAACAAAAAGGCTTGTGGGTCCAAGAGTTCTTAACTCTTTCCTCAAATCAGAAAACCTAGGAATAATACAAAGTCAATCCACTAGAATCCAAAATAGTGGTTCTCATCTTTTCCACTTCCTCTAAAATAAATCTACATCTATTTTAGTTATGACTAAATTTAGCAATCATGGCTAATGTAGAACCATACTTATCTCTAAATAATTAATATCTCTTAAGTACTTATAATACCAAACTAAATATCACAATAGCACATACATGCACAAATGGGTGTTACATTTACCCCTAGATTAAGATTTCACTTTGTCCTCAAAGTGAAGGTCTCTCTACCTTCTATGATACATCTTCAACTTATTATGTTTAATCCTATCAAAGTGTCTTCCTCCTAACTCCTTGAGATCATAGGTGTTATTTCCCCACACCTTCTCCACTATAAAAGGTCCAGAATACTTATGCAAAAACTTTTTTTGCACTCTCTTGAATCGAATGGAATCAAACAACATTACCTTATCACCTTCTTTGAAGAGCTCCACCTTCTTCTTGCCTTGCTTGTTGTCATAGCTCTCCTTTTGTTTCCTTTGGGCTTGCCCCACTTGAACCATAACAATTGCTCTTACCTCCTCCAATTCCATGAGTTTATCTTTCCTTGACTTCTCTTCATCACCTCCATGTGCTTTCTTCAATCTCATATGCATGCTTTGGAAGGTAGGAAGATCAATGTGAATAGATAAGGTAGACTCAATACCGTGTACCAAATAAAATGGAGAATATCTAGTAGAAGTCTTCATGGTTGTACTATATTCCCACAAAACTGCATGAATCCTCTTGTCCTAATGATGTTTAACCTCCTTCATTTCTGCATTTTTGGCCAACATCATGCACAAGGTCTGATTGGTTCTCTCTGCTAAGCCATTCAAATTTGGCTTATAGGATGTAGTTACTCTATGTGTGATAGAGATGTTGTAGCATGGCTGTGATGATGCTTCCTATAAACTCTCCTCCTCTATCAAAAACCAACTCCAAAGGGCATCCAAACCTAATGATGATGTGCTCGTAAAGAAATCTACCAACTGCATCTTCATTCTTGTCCCTCATGGGCTAGCCTCAACCTACTTGGTAAGGTAATAAATAACTACCACAATGTACCAATTTTTCCTTAAGGTCTATTGAGAGGACCTACAAAGTCAATTCCTCACTTCTCAAAAGGTCCTAGCAATGGAATTAATCTAAGTGGTGGAGTTGAAGTAGAATTTTGAGTAAAAGGCCTACTCCAATCAAGTTTAACAAGAATTGGAGCTACAACAAGGGATTGCTTGAGCTCTTCAAAAGCTTTCAGAGCCTCCTTGTCTTCCAAAATCACCATGTAATCTACACCCTTCTACATGTAGATGGTCGATGCATAAGCCTTGTTATAAAATGAGAAGATGAACCTCCTATAGTACCCAACCATCCTCAAGAATTGGTGTAACTTTGTCAAGCTTGAAGGGAATGGAAGGTTTGAGATTTTTCTTACCTTCTTAGGATCAATTGCTATTCCATCCTTGGAGATTATGTGAAAATAGACCTTCTTCACATCCAAAATTGCACTTTTCTAGGTTGAGTGATGCATTTGCTTCATCAAAGGGTTGCAAGACCTTGATCAAGGGCTCAAAGTGCTCCTCCTTACTCCCATAGACAAAAAAGTCATCAATGAAGTCTCCACAAATTTCCCAATGAAAGGTTCAAATACCTTGTTCATGAACCATTGGAATGTGGCTGGAGCATTGCAAAGCACAAAAGCTATGACTTTGAAAGCATAAGTCCTCCAAGGTATGTTGAATGTGGTGAGTTGTTGATGCTCTGACATAATCTTGATTTGATTATATCCATTATAACCATCTCCAAAACTATACCTTTCATGACCTGCAACCTCCTCTAAGATCTCATCAATGAATGGAAATGGGTAGTAGTCCTTCTTGGTAGCAACATTGAGCTTCTTGTAATCCACACATGCCCAAAGCTTGCCATTCTTTTTCTTCATAATGACAATTGGAGTCACGTATTCTGAATTCTCCACCTCAAAGATGAATCCCGCCTCCTTGAGCTTATCAATCTCCTCCTTCACAACCAAAGTTATTGGGAGGCTAATGCAACATTGCTTTTGGCGGACTGGTCTTGCATGTGACTCCACCTCTATCTTGTGCTCCTTCAAGTTGACTTCCTTCAGATCCTTATAACTAGAAGCAAGCACGTAGATGACAGAAAGTCTCCTCAAATCTCACTTTCTCCTCCTTGGTAACATTTGGACCATACTTGAGTGTAGATAACCTCCTCTCTATCTCTTTAATGTCAATGGTGATTTATTTGGGTCCTTCAAAACCTCTAGCTTAGGTGCAAAATCCATAGCACACAAGGGATGTACATCTGAATCAGATTCAGATTCAGATTCATCCTCCTCTATGGAAGTCTCCTCCTCCATGCTTGTGTCCACACCCGAAGCTCCTTCTTCTAAATCTGATTCTCAATAATCAAAAGATGGTATATCTTAATGTGAAGTGTTAGTGGTGTTAGTCAAAGGAACTATGACTCTATGGTTTGATGTCCCAATCCTCAAGTACTCTTTGTGCCATCGATCAATTGTGCATGTTGCTTTCAACCATGGCTTCCCAAGAAGTAGCTTGAATCCTTCAAGACTTGAAAAGTCATGAGATTTTGAATTCCCATAATTGAAACTACCACCTTATCCATCACTCTTATTGGTCAAAATTATTGCTTGTTTGCCATGCCCACCATAAATATTGAAGGTCTAGAAGGTATTATACCCAACTTCTTCATCAATCTTTCTGACATGGCATTCAATCAGATCCTCCATCAACAAGTGCATCCTTGATGTTGTGACAACTCACTCTCACATCAATCTTAGAGGCATATTTAAAAGCCTCCCATGGTATTGGCTTGGTATCCACCACTCCCATTGATATTGGAGCTTTTGCTTTCTTCTTCCTCTTGCTCCTTGTAGAACTCAAACCACCTCTAAGCTCATTTCTCAAACTAGGATTTAAAGTGATCAATTTGCCCACTATGATGTTAGCCTTGTGACTACCAATATCCTCCAAGACACTGTAGTTCTATTGTTGCTTTGATATCAAGAAGTCCTCCATCCCCAACTTCTTCCCTGGAATCTTTCTTATCAATGGTGTTGAAGTGCTTGTGCAAGTGCTCTTAGTAGGCATAGGAGTATCTTGGCTAGGAGTAAATCCTTGAGAAGAGTGCACATCCTCTATAAAATGAGTTCTCTTCTTCTCTTGTGCCAAAAGATCCAAATGAAGACCTTTGGAGTTTGAGCACTCTCCCTTCTCATACTTGCTCTCAACCACATCTATGGATACTATCCGTTTCCCTTTTTTGGATTAGGAGCCACTTGGGTTTCACTCCCTCCCTCTTTCCCTCTATTGGCTCCTTCATAACCCCTTCCTCCATGGTAAGTATAATTTCGGCAATTCCTTTGGATGTGACCTCTTCCTCCACAACCAAAACGATTTTCCTCATTGAAATTGTTGATTGGTTGGCCTCCTCTATATGGATAACTTCCATAACTCCTAGGTCCTCTCTCCATATTTTGATCCAACTCTCTCTTCTCTTATAGTTGCACTATATTGATCTTGAGATCTGCAAGGTGTTTAGTGATGGTTTGAAGTGGATCCTTTGTCAGAGGTGCAAGAACCGGAGCAACTACTACTTGTGGTGCAACCCTTTCCACCAAAGTATCAGAAGTTCCACCATACTTGTAACCTTGAGGAGGATGCACAACCTCCTTCACCACCAATCACTCTCATCCTCTTTCAAACTCTCCTCCATACAAATTGTGATCTTGATAGCTTCAACCTTGGAAGAAGGTTTCTCATATCTAACCTTGCTTTTAATTTGTTTTCTCAACCCTCCTATAAAATTCTAGGCAAGCATAGCTCCTATGCCAATCATAGTAGTCTCCACATCATCCTTACTCTTCCTCAACACTATGCAAAATCTGGACTCTAGTTCTCCACTCCTTCCACATAGATTCTCACTTTCTCTCCATCTTCTTGCTTGAGAAAGATTACCTCACTCATCAACCTCTCATAACTCTTATTTGGAAGAAAGTTCTCAATAAGTGCTGGAGTCAAACTTTCCCAAGACTCTTTTTGCCCATATCTCTTCTCTCTCTTTTGGTATTTTGACTCATACCATGTAAGTGTTGCATCCTCAAAGAAATCTGGTAATAATGAGGCCCACTCATTCTTCCTCCTCTCATTGTTTCCTAAGCAAACTCTCTTGAAGTCTCTCACAAAGGCTTCCACATCTTCTCTATCCTTGCCAACGAAAATTGGGGGTTTCCCCATCTTGGGCCCTCACTATCTTTCTCTTTTTCTCTAAATATTTTTTTTCTTTTTTCTCACTCTATAACTAATAGAGTATATACATGACTAACACCATTTGAGAATAATCCACCCTAGGGAACAAAAAGGTTCAGGTTGCTCCAAGATTTCTATAGCAAGATCAAATACTAGAGTGCATATTAATTGAACTCTCATGGATACTTTATCCATAAGTTGAAAGATTCTCTCAATCATTACTCTTGAGAACTAGCTTATGAAGGTGGTAGTATTTCTGTAGCTGTACTTAGACTCTCTCCAAGATCTTTCACCAAAGTCTCCAAAAGTCTTGTCACTCTACTACACTCATGTCTCTTGGAAGCCCCTCCACTCCACAAACTTCACACAACTCCTTGGTCTTAGATCTCCTCCCTTCCAATCTTGGTCAAGAAGGTCCAACATGCAAACCCAAATCAAGTAAGCCTCTCTTTTCCCTCAATCTCTTGCTCTCCAAGTCAATGGACATGAACTTGCCTTATGTCCCTTCTCTCCTCATAAAAAGCTCTTAGACTCACTCTTTCCTCCAAGTGGTGTTTATTTTTGGATCCTCTCAACACTCTTTTCAAATTCTATTCTAAACTCTCTTTTCCTCAAAGCCACCCCTAAAATCACCTCAAAACCCTTGGAGAACCTTAAATAACCTCAAATTCCACTCTTGATGACTCTTCATGTTCCCAATATGAGTCTAAACACTCAAACATGTTTTTTGTTGCTCTCACACTCCTCATGCATGAGATCTCAACTTTGCAAACCTTTCCTCACAATGTCACTCAAATCTCTCAACTTGTATGCCACAATCCTCTATAATTTTGCAAACCTGATAAAAATTCTAGTGTGTCATTCCTTGAAAAATTTCAGATCTTTTCATCAAGCCATTTGGCCTAGGCACCTTTCTATTCATCACACATATTTCAGATTTGGTTTAAAAACCACCCCACTTTAAAAACTCATAACTCTCTGTGCAAGAACAATCTCTCTCTAGTTTTTGTTTCAAAATGTAGGATACAAGGCATTGATTTTCTTAAAAAGTTTCAGAACAATGCACTAAAAATTGAAGAAATTTCTCTCTAATTTTTGTGTCAAAAGGTAGGATATAATGCACTAAATTTTCTTACAAAGTTAAAGAACAATACACTGAAAAGTGAAGAAATGGCAGACTCTATATAAGTTTCTAGAGGGCATGCAATTACTAGAGTGGTTTACTTTATCAACTTTTGTGAGAGTAGTTTACTCTATCAACTTTCAAAATTCTAGCTCAATGTGCATAGTAGTTCTCACAATAATTTCAAGTGTCCTAAAGGAAGAATAACCCAAGCTATCATGTATAGAAATCTCATGTATAGAAAGTCTAGATATCAAACTTGAGATTTTGATCAAAATCAACATAATCCTCAAAATCTATAATCCACCTCACACAATCTCTCCAAATCCTCTCATGTGTACAAGATGTATAAAATCACCTCAAAGATATCATAATGAACTATAGGGTAAACAAATGAGTCTTGGTTTTCCAACATAAATTCAACTCTTTCCTCCTCTAATGTTCTTTCTAAGTGAGCTCTAATAGTCTCCTTCTAACTAATGTAGAATTGAACACGGAATATTATCTTGCCTTTTAGAGAGGTCTTAACAATGGAACCAAAAATGTGAGCCAGCCTATCTCTTACTCAAGAAGAACCTCTGATGGCTATTCTGGTAGCGCACCATGGACTAAGAAGGCAAAGAACTCCAATTCCATCATACTCCTCCAAGGCTAACACTCCAAGACTCTAGACATTGCTCACTAGAGAACTCAATGAGAGAAAGATAGTTAGAAATGAAAGGATGATGAGTACCTCCTCACCCCTTGTTTATATACTTGTGAAATAGTTACACACCAAAGTTACTAATTATCGTAGTAACTCAAGTGACTAGGCTAAAAATCAAGTAAATTCAAAAAGTATAAAGGAATATCTATCTACATGGGCATATTCCCCTAAGCATGAAGTCTTATCTTGACCCAACCACTGAGTCAAGGATTCGTTCACATGGGCTATCCTTGGACTATAAAAGAATCCAAAACAAAAAGGCTTGTGGGTCCAAGAGTTCTTAACTCTTTTCTCAAATCCAAACACCTAGGAATAATACAAAGTCAATCCACTAGAATCCAAAATAATAGTGCTCATCTTTTCTACTTCCTCAAAAATAAAGCTACCTCTATTTTAGCTATGACTAACTTTAGCTAAGCATGACTAATGTAGAACCATACTTATCTCTATATAATTAATATCTCTCAAGTACTTATAATACCAAACTAAATATCACAATAGCACATACATGCACAAACGGGTGTTACGGATCATCCTTTGGCCTTTGTGGGGTTGGTAAAGGGTCATAGTCACAGCCCAAAGCATGTCATTAGATGCCAAACGGTTTGATATATGTTCTTTGGTGGCACTTTCATGCATTGTACATGATTTTTCATGGTAGAACATTGTCATCCCAAATTTGCCATCTTTGTATTCTTCATGTCTAGTTTGTATTTTTTTAATGTTTTTAAGAACAAAGATCTACTGGGTAATCCTAATCATGATACAAATATTTGACCTTATATCAGTTGAACTAGGGTGAAGTTGTTGTACGGGAGAATGACAAGTCCATTGCAAGAGCCAATTTTGACTTTGTCTTTTCTTCCTTTCCTCGTGAGGATTTGTTTAGTGACTAATTGCTCTTGGTCATCTTTGTTTCCAACTTGCAACACCACTTTGTATTTGAACTACTAAACTAAATAAATTTGAAATTTTTCTTAAGTGAGGCAAAGGTGGGTCACCGCAATTATCATGATTGAATCACCATCAAATATTAAAGAAAGTAGGAAATTTTTGAAGTAATAAATGATTTTTTGAGTTTCTAATTAAAAAAATTGCATAAATATTTTAAAATATATTTCCTACTTCTTACTGATCTTCTTATCAATGGTTGGTGCTTAATAAACCTTTATAATGAAGTAATGGCAACAATGAAAACTAGCTTGTACACTCAATACTACTACCAAAGTCCAAATTAATGTATCTTTTACTACAACAATACTCTGACCAAATTATGCTATGGATATGTTTATATTTTCATACTAAAAAAGGTTTTAATTAGAGTTTTAAATACAATTATGACAAAATTTAGTTATGTATGACTACTTCTTTTAATAAAAATAACTTTATAATTTTATAATTTTTTGGTTTTTGCTCAAGGTAGGTACTTCATTTGGAGTGAACATTGGTATGCATCATACATACATAGATTAGAGCAAAGTGGTAAATGATAAGAGATAATAAAGTTACAATAACAACAATTGTAGTTATAGATTGCACACATATTTGCAATTCTATTGGATGAATACCTATCCAAGTGATGGATAACTAGTGAACTTATAATGCCTTATGTCTCCAAGTATAGGAAAAGAAAAAAATCAATCAAATCTTTGTTTATTTATTTTGCAGTTAAAAAGAGTTTAATGAAGAGTTCAATGCCTCTAATAAAGAGTGTACAAGAACTTACAAGTAGGGATTTCACTTTCACTTTCTTATTTTTTACCTTTCTTTACACTAAGCAATGCATCTTTTTATAATCTGGTAGTATGTAATTATTATGACATATATAAAGGTGTAATAGGATAAATTCATCTTCTTTTGATGCTATTGGAACTTAGTTCCATCTTTCCTCTTGCTTTAAATAACTTGTTGGGCTTAGCTTTTTTCCTTACATAACTTGTTGGGATTTCCTTCTCTTTCTTGCAATCTTAGATGTTTACTTTCTTACTTTAGCTCTTTTGCATCAATATTTTTGTCTTCTTCATTGCATCTAAGAATAACATGTATGTAGAGGTTCCAAATCTACACACATAATAACCTTCCCTTCTTGATATATTATTACTATGAGAAATTGTGGTTAAGCTTATGATTTGATAATCAAGTAAAATACTTGATCTCTTCTTTTAAAGTATGGACCACAAGGTTATTACTTTATCCCATTTTTATAAGTATCCTCTATTTTCATTATCAAAGGTAAAAAGAATAACCTTATCATAAAAAGATAAATTGCTTAAGAATATATCTTTTACCATAAATATGAACTTGAAACATAATTTTCATTTTGCATCAAAAAATATTGAAGAAAATATTAAAAGAGCAAGAGTTTATGAATGATTAAACATGAGAATTAAGGTAAGAATACTAGGGATGCAAAATCCTAAGTATTTAAAATATTTGTAAAGACCATAGATCTTGACTCTTGTTTTCTTGTTTAGTGTAAGGGATCATGCATCTATGTATCCTATCAACTTCTAAATGGATATAAAAGACTAGAATCAAAGAAAAACAACAAATAAGAATAAATACAAGGAGTATAGAATAAATAAGAAGCTTCTAAATGGATATAAAAGACTAGAATCAAAGAAAAACAACAAATAAGATTAAATACAAGGAGTATAGAATAAATAAGAAGCTTCTAAATGGATATAAAAGACTAGAATCAAAGAAAAGCAACAAATAATCTTCAATATAAACATCTCTAGATTTATTAAATCATTAATTTATAACCTATAATTTGTATTTATAATATTTAGAAAAATTTGACTTTATGGATTAAAAACTACTATTTTATATAAAAAATTTGACCAACTATCTACTCTTATTCTAATGTATTTTCTATGAAAACTTTTATAAAATAAAAGAGGAATGAAAGAAAATATTAAGGAGATACAATCATTAATTGGTTGATTAAGGAGATTTTATCTTTTAGTTATTATAGATAATTAGTTATTATATTATTTATATATTTCCATTAATTAAAAAAATAAAATAAATAAACCAATAAATTATAAATGTAAAAATCTCAATTACTTCATATAAGTAAAATATACATATATAAGCTTGAAAGACAATAAATGACTTGATAATGATAATTTCCTCTTATTATTTAGGTATAAAAATACTCTCCATTGTTAAATATCCAAATATATACAAAATGTACAAAACAAACACTTTATATACTAGATTTACTAGCTTTTATTTGTGAGATACTATTGATTAAAATTTGATAGAACTCCTTTGCTATAGAATCATAAAACGTTTTACATACATGTAAAGATGAGGTATAAATATGAGAGACAACTTATTATAAATTAATCATGTATGCTTATATATATAACAAGGATAGCTCTCTTTTAACATAAAAAAATTTGACTCTTAATTATTATCTCTTACATAAGAGAAAATTAAATGTTAGTACTAAAGATAACATTTATAATACATTTATATTGAAATCTTTACTTACAATTTGATTCAAAGAGTAAAATTGGGGCATGAAGAGAAATTTGTAAGCCTCATGAGCGGATACAATACAAATTCATGTACATGTTGGCTATATGAATACTAGCCTAATTAAGGATATTGATATGCCTCCTCTTTAGCCCAATGCCTAAAACTAAGGCTATCCTTGTCAAAACAAATTGGAGTTGCAAATGGAGTTATCAAAAGCAGTCACTTAGTAAAAAAGGTACTAGTCTTTTCTTTCCTACTCAAAAAGGGTTTATTAGTGAGACTTATTGATGGAAGAAAAAGGACAATAAGGAATTAGAGGAAGGAAAAGAGTTTCAACAAATTATCCATCAAAGTATGAAGCTAAAAAGTTTCCAACAAAGAGTTATTCTATGACCTAGTTGGCTAGAAAAAATCTATCCATTGTTATTCCTCCAAAGCATCTAGTTCCTTGTCAATTATTTGTTGTCTCACTTATTTTCACTTTTATCTTGTTTCACTTATGTTCACTTTTAGCTTGTTTCACTTATTTCATTCCTGTAGGTTGTACATAAGCAAGTTTAAGTATTTAAGGTAACTGATAATCAAATACATACACCTGCTAATAAATGATATATTATATGATAAATTAACTATGAAGACTAAGATTAGTGTTGGCCAAAAGCAAAGGGCATTTTTCTTTTCTTGAAGAATAAAATATGTATACCTTTGTCAAGGAGCAAACAATTTTTAAGAATACTTGTGTCTTTCTCTTGGGTTGGATAAGAGCTTATTGGGTTGAGATACCAAATGGCGCAATTGGTGGATACCTCCTAAACAACTTTGTGAGACCCCAATGTCAACATGCTAATAGTATCAAAATGGATCATTCCCTTGAGGGTACAAAATAGAAATGACTAAAAATGATAAAAATAAATATAAAAATGATAAAAATGTCACTATGATGACTATTTATTGTTTTATGTTTAAACTCTTGGGCAAAGTCAATTCCTAAAAGAGAAAAATATTGCTAATCTTGGAACACCACTAAAATATAACCAACCACAACAATGACGCTCATGTAGATTGAGTCCAGAAGACTCCTAAAGGTAATGGTTCATTTGGAGCAATGGTCATTTTGCCTTTGAATGTTTGTACTTTCCCCTTTCACTTGGCTAAATTTTGGTCCACTATCATTGAAGAAATCATAAGAACTATGATATGTATTCACATCATGGGTTTTTTTGTACAAGATTGGTAGTATTATGGTTCCTTACAAATAGGATCTTGGAACATATGAACTAAGGAGAAACTGAGATCTACCTTGTGTCCAATCACCTTGATAATTGTGACCATGGTATAGTGCTTCATCATTCCCAAAAGGTGTTTTACCCCCCAACTTCCTTCCCAAAAGGTACCCCATCACAAGAGTTGAAGTGATCATGATGCTCAATCTCACATGTAGTGTTACTTTCTAATACTCTAGGTGTTCAACCCCCCATCTCTATATCATTATTAAAATCTACAAAGTACCTAGAGTTGCACACTCTAGTTCCGCATGAATGATCCCTCTCACTCAAGTGCTCTACTCATGTGTCAAGATTCCTCACTCCCATTCAAGAATCATGCATTTGCTCTTACAAAGTGCAGACTAATACACATGCACCAACTCAAGAGTCTTGATGGTATAAAATTTGTTTTATTGTAAAATAAAGATGCACCAAATGGATATAGTGGGCATCAGGCCTAAGCACCTTATACATTTCTTAAAAACTCATAGAGAAATTCAACAATTACAAAGAGCTAGAAATCTCCTAATTAGATCCAAGACACTTTGTGGTAATCACATTCTATCCACCAATCCTAAACCTAACCCTTAAGCATGGGTAGGTCACGGTTATAGCCACCTTAGTGCATTGTTATCTACCTTTAGTTTGTCAATGTCTAGATTAGACACATGGCCTTTGTCTTGTATCCTAACTACTATGTATGAAGTATGTGCAAGAATGAAGGGTCTTGGCCTATCCTACTTATGAGATGACACTCAATGATTTTTATGAAGTTGGTCACCATTCTTTTTGTATGAGTTATCAATGGGGTTACACAATTGTTGGTATGAATAGATAGGACTAGTGATAAACTACTTGCTCCTTTACACATATGCCTTAACTTTGTGAGTTCCTTCTAGTATACTTTGAATTTTTGTTTGAAGCTAGCTTGGATTTCAACAAACTTGGTAGTGGTATGCCAGTGTAGTTTGATAGACATTGCCATAAGTTGGTCATTTGTATACACTTTTTGTTCTAATGCATCAATATGTGTACAAAGATCCTTCATATTTTTATGTTGGGAGTTCTCATTGACTATTTGGCCAATTGGTCTAATAATTAGGTCATTTTGTGCTTGATCATTGCAAGAAATCCTTTTTGTTTATTTTCTAAGTTGGTTTGTTTGCTCACTTAGGAGCTTCATTCATTCCTCTACCTCTTTTTCTTGTTGCTATTTTAATGTTATAGTAAAGTTCAAGATACAAAGGTCAATTATGTTCTTGATGTTCTCATATCTTGTTTTTTTATTGTCAATTTGGTATGGGCCTCTTCAAGTTTGGTTTTTAGGCTCTTGAGTTTGTCATCTTGTGCCCACAATTCATCCGTGTATGTCTCTCATTGGTGGAAAACCTGAAGACTATGTTTGTTGGCTTTGGCCTTCAGTAGGGTAAGCAGATTTTTGTAGTGCTTGTGTCATTGGTGCTCGTCCTTCTAAAACTTTTCCAACTTCTTATCTTTCTCTATGCTTTGAGCCTTGGCTTTGTTTGCTTCATTGCGGAGGAGGGCCTTCTCTTGAGCCATCAATTACACTATTTTGTAGAGTTATTGGGCCAATGTCATTGGTTTGTCAATCATTGGGTCAAGTTATTTGTAAAATAGTATGAACTCCTCCAAGAACTCCATTGTAGGTACCAAAATATTCACCATATAGGCCATAGTCAACCATACAATTGATTTTACTTTGTATTTTACTCAATCTAAGAAGGATTTGGTCATGGTTGTTTTGATAGGTTATTTTTTGCCTAGGCTAGTGTTTATTGCATTGGTTAATCCTTTATGTTGGGCAAGCATATGTTTTTTCACTCTTCTACCCTTGTCTCTACCAATTGTCATTCACTTGGTGGCTCTTCTATCTATATGGAGACTAGTTTGGTTCTTGGAAATGACTCCAAGCTTAAGTGGCATTTTGAGTTGTATTTTATTCTTGATTTTTATTATTCCTTTTTCTAGATGGCTATGCCCGATTGTTCAATGTCTTCAAAACAAAATTGATGAAGGCTAAGATTCTTGTCAAAGTTTGCTTTAACTTTGCTTTAGGTGTACCCTTGTCTTCTTCCTCCCTTGTCTTCTTCCTCCCTTGTCTTCCTCTATCCTCTCTTCCTTGTTTTCCTTGAACAAGAATAACTCCATGGTCATATTGATTGCAAGGAATGATGAGTGAGATTTTTCATTGCCGACCTCCACACGTACTTCCTTGTTTTTGGGCAACAAGATTTGGGTGACTGAGTCATCACTTTTCATTTCCTCATTGTCTATCTCCATCCTACTCATTTGTAAGGCAGATTACTCAACTTCATCCCTTTCTTTTGGTTCCCTATTTTCCCAAGTGCATCTTTGCTTCCAATATTGATGGACTATACTTCTATTACACAAGACCAAGGAGAGAAATAGGGGAATGGAAGACTAAAGTAGAAAGATCAGATTGGGACTCTTGAGTGAGTGAAACTCCAAATGCTTAGCTTGAGCTTGGCTTGGTATTTATAAGTAATTTGGGTACAAGACTCCCAAGGAGCTTCTAATGAAGGTTCCTTTTAAGGGCCACCTTACTTGGAGTGCAAGCTAAGCTAGTTGTTTACTTAGCATACAAGCTAAGCTAGTTGTCATCCTTGGGAAGTTCTTAGAAGCTTCTCACTAAGAAGCTTCTTGGGTTCTTCTAGACTATTCTTCCCACAAGCTTCCTTGATGATTCTAGAATATTCTTAGGCTAGTGCTTCTTCCTTTTGCTATATTTAGCTTAGATTACTACTCATTAGCTTATTCTAACTAGTTTGCTAACTCCATATTATTACATGTATCATTGGTATTGCTTGTTTGTGCTTCTTGGAAGCCTGAATCTTGGGCTTGGCCTAATCTCCTTTTTATGTATTAGGATTGTATTGTAGGTCACTATAATAGGTATATATTTCTTGGTGTGAGAAAACTCTTTTTTTGCCTTGTTGTACTTAGTAATTTCTTTGGGCAGATCAAGATCCCTAGTAAAATACATGGGGTATCAGAAGTGGGTGAGTGTATTTATCTTTCTCTCCCTTGGTTAGGAGGTTCATTGTTATGGAGAAGTGCACAATGAAAGGGGTTGTGATTGTGGAGGTATTGTCATCCATGTTGTCCAAAAGCTCATTGATCCGCTTTCAAAACATCCATTCCTAATTGATAGGTCATTTTTTGTGCAAGAGCTAGAAGAAGATTGCATGGTTTAGGTTCATGTAGGCTTTTCTCTTTGATTTGAATAGCTTCATGATGGTTTTGGTGACAACTTGTCAAATTGGGTCCATAAGATCCTTTACTTTATACTTGTTTTTTGACTTTCTTCCTACAAACAAGTCATCAATTTGATCCTTCAAGTCCTTGCTCGGATAACCATGGGGCATTTCCATGTGGATATGACCAAATGGTGAGCAATATTTTATGCTACTTGCTGCTAGTGATCTTCTATCCATATGGTTGGACACACTCTCAACCTCTTGCCACTCATGATGTGTTGTTGCAAATTTCTTCTAGTAGGGAGACATCCAAAAGACTCCAATCCTATAGCAAGAATTATAGTTTTTGAGGTAATCTAAGCTACAATACAAACCCCATTTCAAAACTTCCAAAGGTTTGCTCACTATCTCTACCAATGGCTTCTATTTTTTGTCCTTAACAATTCATCACGCCATTGCTAAATATTTGGATTTGCAAATCTACCCTATCACCCACACCCTCTTACATAGTCTACCAAACTCATTCCATACTTTGTTGGCAAAAAAAATATTTTCCGGAATCGGTGATTTTTCTTGCATTGCAACATAAAGCCACAATTGCAAAGAAGCAATAAGAAGCAACTTAAAATGCTTTAATTTTCTTAAAAGTTATTTTCAACACTTAACTAAAAAATCAACATTAAAATGAAACAAATAAGTTGGTTGTGGTGGATGGAAATGCATATTTTAGTTATTGTCATTTAATTCATTGACTTTACACATTTATGCAAACACAACATCAATTCTTTAGAATGCTAGTTCATTTGTGAATATATGATCAAGATAGAGGAAATTGTACATTCATAAAGTATACATATAGTGGTGTTTGAATGCAGATTCATAACCTATATATTTGATACTACTACCAATGCAAGTCTATATCCCAAGTCCTATTCCTCAAAGCCTTTTATTTAGAAGGATATTAAGGCTATCAAATTAGGAATTGGAGTGTCCTTACAATATAATCTGAGTGTAGGTTGGATATGAGAGAATATAATGTGAAATTAAAGAGAAATCATACAAAATATTTTATATAAGTCTATATTGGTTTTTATCTCCTTGGACTTATGGTTACGAGCTTAGTTAGCCATAAACTCATTATCTTGCATAAATTGTTGAATATTTCCATAATATTTTAAATTTATTTAAATTATTAAGAATATCAGAAAGTTAAAGTTTGTGCAATGTTATTATAATGTTAGAACCAATAATATACAAATACAAAATTACTTTAAAAATAAAAATTACACTAACAAAAACCAAGTGAGATATGATTTAAACTATTTCTTAAGATTTTTTTCTTTGAGATTAGCATATATATTGTTCTAGGATGATAATAAATTTGAAATGATTTTAAATATTAGTATGTTTAAGATCCCATTATAAACTAAAGTCTCCTATCAGGAAGAGAGTAATGAATATTCTAAGTCTTATTTTAAGATTTGGGTAAATTGATTTTGTAACTTTAAGATCCTCTTCTCCATACTTATTTATTTCCAATTTCTTATATGATTTATACAAAAGGTCTATTTAAGGCAATCAATCTTTTGGAAAGCAGAGAATATATTTCTTATTGGTGAGTTTTCTCTTGAAATTTGTTACAATACACATCTTTCTCATTCATGTCTCATTTGATATCTTGTTTTATCAATGTATTCTAGTTTAGAAAATACCAAGTAATAAAAATAAGGAAAAAATAATATAATTTATAAGGTACCACTTAACACATAAAAATCCTTTTCATCTTAAAAAGCTAAATGGAAATATTTTGTACTTGTAAGAAATAGATATAACGTTCTCATTACAAAAGCTATAATAAGAAAATTAAAGTAGTAGTAGACAAAGAGGCACTAGCTCCATTTATGTATTTCCAATTCTTTTGGAGTATGTAACTTCAAGCATCCCTAAACAAGAGAGTTCATATGCTTGTTTTGCTAGATAGGATGAGCTTTATGAATGAGAATGGAGCAAAACATGCTTAAATGGATAGTTAATAGTGCACTAAAATAGGGGTAAGAATCTAGATGGATATTACTTTGACATCATATGAACATCCAATAACATGTATTTTCTCTCAAATACCCTATCAAAATAACTTATGATCACTAAATTCTATAGTTTGTATTGAATTTTAGTAAAATGACATTACATATATTCCTTAACATTTATTGATTTTGTGTCAAAATATTAATAAATTTTAAGGAATATATGTAATGTCATTTACTAAAATTCAGTACAAATTATAGAATTTAGTGATAAAAAAAGATGTAAAATTTTGTATTAAACTTAAAAGAATTCCAAGATACATCTTTGCATATTAAAATATTTTTTTGTAAAATTTACATAGTACGTTATAAAACCATAAAGTTGAAGTAGAAGTACAAAACCATAAGTTGAAGTAGCTTTCTCTTCACATAGTTGAATATCTTACCTACCTTTAAAAGATTATGATTGTCTACTATAGTAGTGTAGGGAC
Organism: Lunularia cruciata; assembly: GCA_948567375.1. Lineage (NCBI taxonomy): Eukaryota > Viridiplantae > Streptophyta > Marchantiopsida > Lunulariales > Lunulariaceae > Lunularia > Lunularia cruciata. The sequence continues at coordinate 13,621,144 of OX419757.1, read as the reverse complement.
CTATACTAATACTTTAATCCCATCCCCAAATTGCCTTGGTACAACATACTAGGATGATGGACAAAACTGCCTTTGGGGATAGAGACAATGGGTAGGGATGGAGATGGGGGCAAGATGACAAAGGTTTTCATGGGTTCTTTTTCATTGTGCATGATGCATAGGGCTTACCCTAGTCTTTATTAAGGAATGAATGTAATAGGTCTTTAACCTTAATTTGAATTGTAAATACATCATTTGTCTCACCAATTTTGTCATTCATATTATCTTAAGCATGAGTATAATTGTACACACAAAGTTCTTGCAATTTTCTATAAATTATTATGAATGTAGAGTAGACCTAGTTGGTGATCATCCAATTGTACTTGTTATGGAGCTAATCCTATGAGTTAGCTTTGTCAAACTTCCTCAGATTAGGTCAAACTTCCTCAAATTAGGTCAAACTTCCTCAGATTATGAAAATGAAGATACTATTGACATGTACAAAACAAAGTTTTCTTGTTAGGCAAAAAAATGACCACAACCATGTTTGTTGTCTAGTTTGGTTCTTTTGGCACTCAATTCTTTGGTCATCTCTTGATGAATCCCCTTGTCTTGCTCCAACACCTTTATTTGTTGTCATTTTAGGTTGTTAGATAAGTTGGAGATGTGCAGGTCAATCAACTACTTCAAATTTTCATATCAAGTTTCCAATACCTATGCTTCCGCTTGGGTCATTTCTAACTTGCTTTGTAGCACTATAAGTTTGTCTTCCTAATTTTTTATTTCTTCCTTGTGCTAAGTTCTTTGGTGGAAGACTTGCATGCTATAGTCGTCAACATCCTTTGTTATGCATTGGATTCATTTTTTTACTCCTCTTGCCATTTTAGTTCCTCCTTTTACCCCTCTAGGTGCCTCTCACTTTCCTTGTACTTTTTCATTTGCCCAAGGACCAGGTGATGCAAGTAGTAGATGAGTGCCACTGGTTCCTTTATGTTTGGACCCAACTTTTGGTATATTTGCTGAAGCTCTTCTAATACTTCCATTGTCAATGTCATTGTGTGAATGGTGTAGGCCGCCATAAGCCAAGGCAAATAATTTCCATCCTTGCCCAATTGTCTTTGTAGGACCTTCTTTTTTTTAGGTGTAAGATACTTGTCATGTGCCGGGATGGTCATCTCCTCATTTTGTGAGTAGGAGCTACTTCCTTGTTCTTGCTCACTTTGTTATTGTTGGTTGAAGGAGGGGCCTTGGCAATGACATCATCTTTATCCGCTCGTCCTTCACATCTTGAGAACAATGAGGTTTGTCTCTTGAGTTCCATTGGACTTTGGCATGATGTCTGCCTCATTATCATTTATACCCTTGACTATCATTGGTTGAGATTTTTTCATCTATATCCATTTTGTGCATAGAGTGACACTTCCTCCTTGTTAGGAACCAAAGTGAACAAAGGAGCCATGGTTTGGACAGGTTATGAAATTGGTGTCTTCCCTTTCTTTAAGGGAGCATTTCATTATTGTTAAGTGGCAACAACAATTGTGCTTTGTTGTTTGGGCCTTCTTCTCCATTGCCCACTACCAGAGATGGAAATTTGTATGAAGGAATCCTCACTCCTTGACTTTGTACTCTAAGCATCACCCACAACTCATTTATTAGCCGGCCCCTTTCCTTACAATGAACCTCCCTCCCTAGTTGACTTGAATGACGTGATTTTACTCCCGTTATGTTTTGACAAAGGTTCCAACTCTTGGGTTCATTTTTGTTCTTGGAAGCTTGAATATTTGCTTGGGCCACCAAAGTCTTTTGGAAAATTGTAATGGAGTTGTATGTCTCCACTACTTGCAAAAAGCTTCCCACTTTGGGCATATTCTTTGTCCACCTCATGGTACTTGGTGATTTCCTTTGGCAAATTGGGGTCTCTACTGAAGTAAGTTGGATGATGTAGGTGGGACAAGAAATTCTCCTTCTCATTGTCCATTAATAGGTTCATACCAATGTAGAAGTGAACAACAAAGGATACCATGATAGTGGTAAATTTTTTTATCATGTCCTCTAGCAGCTTGATGACTCGCTCACAAAACATTCTTGCACAACTAATCTGCTGCTACTTGTGTACAAGCTGGAAGAAGATAGCCTGGTTTTAATTGACATAGTTTGTTCATTTTGAACAAAACAACCGCATTATCATTTTGGTGATAGTGCGTCAAGTAGGGTCCTTCATATCTTCAATATTATACCCTTTTGTGGATTGCCTTTGACAAACTAGTCATCAATTCTTTGCTCTAATCATTTGTCTGGTTGGTCGTACGGGGTATCAATATGAACTTTCCCAAATAGGTATCAATATGTCTGTCCACACCATGGTACATCGTTGTAATGACTTCCCACTTAGATTCTTGGCATTATTGCAAATTTCTTGCAACATGGTTCCATTTGCAAGACCCCAATCCCATAGCAAGAAATCCATCTTTCTTTTTGATGTAGTCTATTCAAAAATGTAATCCTTACTTAGAGACTCACAATATAATCCTCACTTGAAAGATTTACTCAAGATTTCAATTGCCTTACCTCTTTTCACTTTGATTCCTCCTTTGGGAATTTGTCCTTTCATCATTGAATATTTGATTTCATGTGATAGTGGATTCATTCTCTATTTTACAATTCTATGTCACAAGCTCTCGACAATGTTGACAAAATTTGGCAGTCCATCTAGAAATTGCTTGCATAATGTAGTAGGAGATGGTGGTCATAGAGAGAGAAATGTAAGAAATGAGAAAGAAAAGTGAAAATTGAAAAGTGAAATTGTAGAAAGATTTACCTTGCACATAGGAGTTGGCCCTTTATAGTCCCGTCAAGGTGGGGTCCATCCTTCTTCCATCGTGACGGTTGGTGAAAGGTCGTGATTGTCCATTGTACACGTAAGACTGGGCACGGAACGGTTTCCAATGGTTCTTTGGTGGCGTGCACATCTTTTTGCATGTTCTTGAAAAGGCGGCAGAAATTGACAGAGTTTTGTATTTGTGAAATTGTTGTTTCCTTATAGTGTAGTGATTTGTTTTGTTGGTGAATACTGTTCATAAAGCCATATGGAACTGAAACAAAATAGGTCCAACTGCCAAATGAGTAGTCTCATTCTCGTAGTGCGGTTGTGGAGAGTCCATTTTGTTTAGGCACCTTGCATCTTTGTATTAGGGGATTCTGGCCTCCTTTGAATCCACATTTCTTGCAGAGTCCATTTTGTTTAGGCACCTTGCATCTTTGTATTAGGGGATTCTGGCCTCCTTTGAATCCACATTTCTTGCAGAGAAAAGCAGAGAAAAACCGGTGCTCATAACGAAGTGGGTTGTGACACCGTCCTTTTTCTCGAAGTCATTGCTCTTTGTATATAGTGCCCGTTGCTTCTACTAATTGAATAGTCTAGTGAAAGTTTGAATTGGTAGAAAACCAATGACACCTCAAGAAATTCTTTAAACCTTAGCCTCCACGGAAGAAGCTATTATAAGGTGGGAAAGTAAACCTAATGCAAAATCATTAACACACAAGCATATATTCAAAGTGAACATACCAAAATTGTATATCTGACAAACTGCATCCTGAAAGAGATCACCGGTTGTTCGTCTAAGTTCTTTTTCATATCATATTATTATTGATTATAATCCCTGGGTTATATGTTATTCCCTGGGTACCACTGATATAGTCACATCATAAAAACCATTTATTCCATTATCTTGTATTACGATTTATGTTCAATTCCGGTTTTGCCGGACCCACATAGAATTTAAGTCTAGAAAAGATATTAGTAATAAAAGGCACATAGAATTTAAGTCTAGAAAAGATATTAGTAATAAAAGGCGACCGCGTAGGATAAATGAAAAGATATTAGTAGAATGAAAAAAATGAAAAATGAAAAGATATTAGTAGAATGAAAAAAATGAAAAAATGAAAAGATATTAGTAGGGAATTAAAGAAAAGAAAGACCTTAATGTATATCTCAGGAAAGCAATAAACAGCACGGTATGAACACGTGGCCAGTCTGGCTCTCCTCTTTCCTCTCAATGTACTCTTCCATTGTATGTTGCGTTGTGACCTGACCTCTCTGGGCCTTGAAGGATTGATGGATTGCAGTACAGAGAGGCAGGCACCGTTCGTACATCAAGCATCCTCTATCTCTGCTGAGTTCCAAGGGGTTTCTATCACGACCCACTGATCCGGATTCATCTCTTCGAGGATTCGCGAATTGGAATCAGATAACTTCATTTCTTAGCTCTGAGCAACACACACCAGGAAGAAATTCCGAGGACTTGGAGGTGTGTAGGGTATTGGTTTTTTGTTAACGATTTAGGGAGGAGGTGGTTGAGGGTTGGTTGGATTTTGAGCTTGAATTTGGATCTTGGACGAGGTAGTGCTGGTGGTGGTGTTTTGAAGAGATTGACTGGATTTTGCAGGTATTTTGGTGTCGAGATCTGGAGATCGTTGGGATCGGTTTGAAGAGGAAAATTTCGATTGATGTCAGTGAATGTGTGACGAAAGAGCTCTGAGGAAGTTTGAGTTGGCAGAATAGCAGTGAATATCGCGAGAACGAACTGAAGGGGCCATGGCACGCGTCACACCCGCCCTCGTGGTCATGGCTCTGGCCATGACAATCTTCTCGGCAACGTCACTCTTTGCTGCCTCTACGGTCTGTAGAGGAACAAAGCCTTTCTTACCTTTGGCGTTATCCATAATTAAATTTTTAGCAGTCTGCTGATCTTTGTCTGCGTTGAGGTGTTCTTATGTGCCAACGACCACTTTAGCAGGAGATTTGAGCCTGCCCACTTTATGATTTAGATGTGCAATCAGATCGAAGCACTTTAAAGCTAGATTCCTAATTGAGGGTTATTGCTGTATGGATTGCGGTAGTTAAATTGTGAATCTCGCTTGGAGCTGAAGTTTAGAGTACAGACTACCTTTTTCGAACTGTTACTTCATCTTATGGCAACAATTAAATCTTCAGCGTTGGTTCAAAGTCCGTTCTGAGCCAGATTCATACTGGAGTAGCACAGCTTTTTGTACTGGTATTTGTACTGTAAAACAGTACAAGCTTTTGGTCGATCAAGCCGTAGTGGTTGTACAGGAAGAAGTGTTTGGACAAGTATTGTTCTTGGAGAATGGTCAGCATGGGTACTTGCGAGGAAACACCTTGCCGGGTAATCCTGAGGTCAGTTTACTATGTCAAGCTCTCTCATCATGATTTTGCAGATCTGCTGGTATTTGTGTCGACTCCTCAATTGATCAGTAGGCAAAGTGGCCATTATCATGTACTAGACATGCCTCATTCTCACTGCTAAGATTGGCATGACAACAATAGCTGGTTGTCTTGCGTATCTAGTCTTGGGCGACTCTGGAATTTGCTTTTTGGGTGCTTTGGATCTGCAACACCTTTGTATGTCCCCTCTGTAGCTGCTGCATTGACTATGTAGTTCAAACACGAATCTGGACCAAGTGGAAGAGGCCCCTGATTCTGTTTATGAAGTTACAGAAGTTTGACTAAGTCTTCTGATGTTTGTTATGCAGGAGGTCTTTACAGTAAAAGACATTGTTGCCTCAATTGCTGTGTTGATGGGCGTTCCCCCTCCATTCATGACGAGCTCAGCCGATTCGGCCAAGGTGAGTTGGATACATGGTGGACCTAGTCACTCAAAGCATATTGATTGAGCTTTCGAAATGTGTCCTCTTTATTGAGTTCGAAAGTAGCAAGTTGGAATTTGTATGGGACCAGATGTACGCTGTTCTGTGATCTAGGGTTGCTTAGATTAGATTACTAAGCATATCTCACAATATAGCCGCGGAGAGGATATTATCTCCATAACACTTGCCTTTTATGACGACGAGACCTCGGTTGCCCTCGTATTGTGACTGATGGTGTGTTCAATAGCGATGCTTGGCCAAGTCATTAGAGTACAAGTTTGGATCTCGAGGTCCTTGTTTCGATCTGCATTCTCCTTGCAGGATGGTTTTATTTCCTACCTAACGTCTCTGTTGGGTTCTTTTTCAGATTGATGCAGTGGTTTCAGCGAGCCCTTTCAACCGACCTGGCTCAGTGGCTGCTTTGACTATTAGAGGCCTCGATTCAGGTACGTTGATCCGTTCCTATTTTATCCCCATGAAGTTCTCACGCGTCTGTAGAGTCTTGGGACGACATTCGATACGGTGAAGAGGTTAACAATTTCAAAGCGGACTTAGAAGGATTATTTGATGACCGGAAACGAAGGACATTTTTGGTGAATTTTTTCTACTTGAACTTGTTCCTTTTCATCCGTCTATCACGTTTAAGCCTCGTCGTCCACTCATCTTGCGGTACGTTGAAAGTTAAGTTGACGCAAAAAGTTGACTTGGTAGGACATCTGAACGCTGAGGAGATGAAGGAAATTCTTGGGTCATCCATCCGTCAACAGCGCCTTCTCTCAGAAAGTGGAGGAGAAGGATCTTTCGTCCTCTCTGGTGTTTATTCTTTTTCCACAGCTCAGGCTTTTCCTGCACAAAAGCTCATCAGTTGCGTTTCATACTTCGGAGATTAAGCTGGTTAGTTGCGTTGAGGTTTCCGGTGTATTCATTCAGAAGTCGTGCCTCATGGTCGAATTTTTGTTGGTTTTTAACCGTGGGTTTTCCTTACGGATGTATTCTGCAGGTGATGTGACGATTGAGCAGCTGAACAAGAAATGGCTGGATCAGGAACAAATAGAGCAAGGACTCGAAGCTTTAGTAAGAATTATACTTCCTTTGCTCCTCAGTCTCATTGTAATCTACCTCATGAGTACTTCGATGTACTAGGACAGCAATTCAGGCAGCCTTTCGTACTTACAGGTGTTATACTGTCCTCACATAAAGCGCTTGTTTGTCTTCTGTCTCATTATGGAGATTTTGCTGCGAAGTATGCGAATTACGTAGCGCAGGAGAACGTTCAGCAGTCAATACAAAAAATAAATTGATTTTGAATGTAACCGTTGAATCTTTCCTATGGTACAGTTTGGTTTCTTGGGAGGATCCTACTTGAAGGAGAAGGACAGCGATGTGATCGTGGTTACCGTGCCTCTGGCGACGACAGTCTCCATCTCATTGGACCTTTCAAAGGTGTGTGCAATTACTTTGCGTATGTTTGCATATACAAGGTTTCATGGCGGTAGAATACAAGTGCTTTTTGGTCCTAGGATTTTAAAAGTCAGTTTCTTTTTACTGCAGAAGGCAGATCGAGAGTTTGCCAGAGACCTCGTGTCTCTTTCCCATTTCATGGAGCGTGCAGCCACTGTATACGGCACCGGCCGTACTGCCGAGCTATTCCAGGATACTTTCTCTGGCATTGAGGTACTTATGATGTCGCATAACATTTTGGCTTCAAAACACAAGTGTACGTGTGGCCTCTATGAAGCATAGTCTCCTCCATATTACGGATCCAATGAACCATCCCATCGTAATTTATCCAAGGAACCCTGGGGGAGGAAAAATCGCTCTTGTTGATACCTTATCTTGGTGATAAACGCAGCTGATGGAGGAGCAGAAATCTGAAGCAGCAAAGATCTTCCTCTTTTCCGCCGTGAAAGTTTTGACTGCTGTGGAGGCATCTTATGATGGTGAGCTTTGTCAATTTCAACAACGGTTTGATCAATTTCAACTTCTGATCGTCTTAGCAGCATTTAGTCTTTGAGAATCTATAGAAAGATGAGCGTGACTTCTGACGGGAATTCAGTATTACTTCCACTTATAGAAGAACTGTCTGTCGTTAGGGCTCTTCAATCTGCAGCTTTATTGGTGAAGTGACTTTGGTTGGTAGTACCGAGGATAAACTACTCTCTTTTCTCTGTCCTTTCCACGCAGGCCAAATTGTTGGTGTGATCGTCCTTTCTCCAATCAGTTCTATCGACATTTCTCGGCAAGATGTCTTGCAAGTCAAGTATCCCATCAGATCTCGATCTCTTGATGAGTCTCTAGTTGGAGCTCCCGCTACCGCTCCAAGTGGTGATCTTACGACTTCCAACACGTTAATTGAAGCGGAGATCCTTACTTTGGTTCGCAGTTCTTTGGTTGTAGCAACTGCTATTATCCTGATCATCGCGACCTTGATGGGGGTAAATTTGAATTGTCCATGCCATTGATTTTCATCTTCAATTTTCGTGTCTCTAACGACTACTTCCTTTCGCATGTTGATATAGTTCTGCATGTCACAAGTAGCTTACTGTCCCCAAGCAGGTGGGTGTATTTTTCCTTGCACTTTGCTAATGACGGAAATTTCGGCTGTACAGACTTGCTACCTTGTGTACATGCCCTTGACTCGTGATACCCTACTCTACTCTGGTGTCAAGCTTGATTGATCTCATTCTGCCCGGATGGATTGTAAATTGGAAACGCATGTGAGGAGTTACCTTATGACCAGGCTAGAAGCTGGGGAATCCAAAAAATTGATTTTTGCGCACAATGAGGTATATGTACATTTGATTCACGTACTCAAAAGAAATGAGGTACCACTGGGTTTCACAGTACACTGGGAATGGAAGAAACGTGGCCAGTTTCAGTGCTGCTGAAGATTCGGAAAGCAGTGCTGCAGGGATGTGCTCGTTGCCAAGTGATCTTTTGCCGCATACGGCGTGTGCATTATCTGCTTTTGAGACCTTGAGAGATCCGGTTCAGCAGTACGTCAAGCATGCAAGAGGACAAGGATAGGATTTAGAACAGAAATGCTGAGCAATAAGCGCCTGCACCACTTACCTTCTATTGGGTAGGTGGATGATGTAATTTGGAAGAGGTGGCAGCGCCAATTCATTTATTGGATTGTAGGCATATTGTTATTTCTTCGGTGGTATTAATTTTTGGAGTGATTACTGACTGATCTTCTTGCGGACATTGTTGGAACTTCGCACCGTGAGTAGATTTAATTCAGAGCTTGTACAATACCTGTACAGGCCCTCGTTTTTTTTGACATGTATGCTTAACAGGAATTTGATTCCTGAGAAGCCAAGTATTTTGAGGAAATACCAAGGACACAGGATGTAATCTGTATGTTCCGGCAGGTAGATGTATATTTGTTTCGTCCTCTGAAGTTGGTATAACATGGATTAGTGATTTTTGACAGTCACACATGTCCTAATGGTTAGTGGCTATGGTAAGAGGCACAATCGCTTATCTCTCATGCCCAACTATTCTTTTAAGATAGTAGAACTCTTGAGAGATGTCTGAAGCGTTTTAGATCATGGGCTCTCAAAGGATCGAGAGTTCTGTTGACCCTTTTCACCTTACAAGAGACGTCTCAATACCGAAACAGATTTGGATTCATGGGGTAGAGGGTCAACTCGGAGCGTCTTATCCATGCTTCCGAATTGCGGACCAATGATATCCGGAATCTAGTCAACTACTTCCCTCCCTCCGTTACATCTGCATATAAATATGTTTGTAGTTTCTACTGAAATCCTGAATATCGAAATTGGAAACAGGTTCAAGTACCCGAGTATTCAACCTTCCTCTCGACCACTGGTCGCAAACTTCAGTGAGGAGTAACAGGGCACTCTCAAGAGGAAGGGACGAAGTGGGAAAGGGGAAAGTTCAGTTGACAACCTTCCTTTAAGTGGGAAATGAAGCGTAGGTATAAAATTGGATACTTGTAAAGGCAAAAAGGGAAACAAGAATAGCATCCATCTGAATATTGCATCACGTTTACATGTATGATACAAGTGTAGCTGCATCATGTACTTGCACACTGGTTTGTCTAAATATGTTAACTTTACCCGACAGAAGTTGAACCTGGTAATAAAGTAGGGGTTTTCAATAATAGAAGCCACGGATACTTACGGGTGAGGTTGGTTTCCCAAAGGTTCCCCGGAAATTATTTTACGAGAGATGAAAGCCTCAAGAGCATTCAATTATCAAAGTCACCTAATTGATATTACAATCTGGATTCCAGAGAGGATTACGGGGTATAATAAATGGAGCATTCAATTGTCTAAGTACTTAATCTGACAATTAATATTACAATCTGGATTCCTGAGAGGATTACGGGGTATAGTAAAGGATCATCTGACAAATTAATTTGAAATCTGTGGCTGACAGGCGCTGAGAGATAGCAACGATACACGAAGACAAGAGAAAGCTTCAATTAATGCATTCATAGACTTTGACGGGGTCCGCGTTACCCCACTAAATTTTTTACAGGTCACGATTTTACCCATAATTCACCATAACTATCCATTAAGTGATTAGCTGACTGTAGCTTAAATCGTATTATTATGATTGTATAAACTTCTAATGTGAACAAGTGACCACACGGTGATTTGAGCCGGAGTTTACCAAAACGAATCAATTTGGTAGAATTGTATTATGAGATGGGATGAGCTCGGATATTCCACCCATTATCAATCTACACCCTAAAGTCTGCTACATAAATTTGACTACCTAGGTATCTTTAAACTCTTGAATCCATTCCCATGCTTGTAAAGGAAAAGAGCTGAAAGACGTGGTGCAAGGTATGGCCGACTCATCATTTAGTTTTCTTATTTTACTCTTGAATCCATTGCCATGCTTGTAAAGGAAAAGAGTTGAAAGAGGTGGTGCAATATATGCCTCACTCATCATTTATTTTTCTTCGTTTACTCTTGAATCCATTCCCATGCTTTTAAAGGAAGAGAGCTGAAAGAGGTGGTGCAATATATGCAAGACTAATCATTTATATTTCTTATTTTCCTACTTCATTATCTTCGTGTAAGGGGATACAAACTCATATATTCTCCCTACGACCTGAGAAAAATGAAAAGAAAATTTAGAACCTCCGTCCTTGTAGAGGACGGAGGTACCGGGGTTTAAGTGTGTTCTCTATCTGAACAGAAATTGAATAAAGCTCATATCAACACTCTTTATAGAATAGGCTGTATTCAATCAGCAATGCATCAGCTACTATGTATAGAGATACTTATTGAAATAAAATGATTCGAATGTTATTCTCTATGTAGATAATGTGTTATTCTTTGGATATAAGAGTATGCAGTGGGTGGTTGATAACATATTCACCTCCTGAAAGTTCACGACAAATGGTTTGATTTGTTTAGAAACATGTTCCATTTCCATTTCCATTTCCATTTCTTTGATTATACGTTATATTCAGTAATTTGTATCGCTTTTTGTATATGCAATTCCTTGTCCAAATTCACAATTATCTTCCTTACTTTCTCTACTTAAAAGTCTAATCCTCGATATAAGTTCCTCACGAAACTTTGCCTGCAAAGCCAGGAAACACTGAAACTTGTTATAACTAGTCATAAGTTTCCCTTCTATGTCCAGGTGAGACTCTATTCCTGGAGGATTAGACCTCATTAATGCTGAGGTGAGATCCATCCATGTAAAACCCTTCATTCCAGATAACCCTGAAAGTAGTCTGAAATGATGTTCTTCGCAACTAAAGGTTTCCAACTTCCACTACAAAGTGGAAAGCCGAATCCCAAGATTTCCTTTGTATGAAGTATTCTTGCATGAACTTTGCGTGATTCTCGAGCCAAAAGAAGGAAAGACAGTGAGTACATTACACAAAGAAACTTCGAATCATCATCACCTCATGTGAGGACTAGAAGAGAAAAACATTATGATTCGTTGCACTATATGGAAACGAACCGGGATTGGTTGTCGTATATGCGCAACTGAAGGTAGCTATAGTATAGAGCTTGAAGTTCAAATCATTCTTCTTATCTGGCCACACTTAAAGTATATAAAGTATATTGTGTAATGAATACCAACCTGAATTGACCCTATACATAATTGATACCCTGAATTCACCCTAGAACTGATTGGTTCAGAGATTTGTGGGCGTGGACATGGCATACCATGGCAGAAGAGTACAGAAGATGCACGCCCAGAATGTAAAGATGGCAGGATGAAGTCAATGAACAGAGAATATGTCGTAACATGAACTTCAAGGACTGAAAACCGACAGGAGCATATGCACGATTATAAGAGAGAACAACTTTCTTTTGAGGAAGGAAGAAATTTCTCTACAGAACAAAGCATATGTAAAAGAAAAAGGCAACCGCGTAGGAAAAATGAAGGATGGGAAGACCCCATCAAGCCGTACAAGGGAGAGACAAGAAAGGTAACATGGGGCTAAGCCCCAATAGAGTCTGTATGAGAAATCTGCCCTACCGCACCTAAGATATCCGAGCTATGCAAGTCGTACTGTCTACACACAACTGGAGCATCCGAAGAAACATCACCTAATGTGATTGCTCTCTTATGGATTGCACCAGCCACTGCACTCTGTAGAGCAATGGACATACGCTGTCTAAAGTAAGCTACAAAGTATGAGAGTGAGAGTGGTACCCCCTGACGCCTAACATGATAAGCTCTCACGCACTCCTTGACAAATGTGTCAAATGCCGTGTCCATCGCTCCATATAACTCCAAGGCTAGAGGAACAAAGAGGTGACCTCGCTGCATGCCCCTATACTTGGAGACCTTGCGACCTGCTGCTGCACTTGCTGCCCATCCAGGGGGATGGGTAATCACTCCCTCCGAAACTGTATCCCGCGCAGGGTCCGTGACCACGACATCCGCTACTGTCACCTGATCATCTCGGACCAAGTATAAGTATGCCCTGACACGTGTTGTCTGCAACGCATACGAATGCTCCCTCCAAGCTAAGTATCCACTCTCTCGTGCCATAGCAAACACCATGTCCCTAATGGCATCATGTGTAGCTATCCTCTGTCCTCCAAAAGGACACCGTGTCATGTGACCCGCCGCTGCATCTAGTGTAGAACCACACTCACAAGTGAGTAGTGAAGATGCAGATGGGTGGACCAAACCTAGGCAAAACCTCATCGCTGTAGAGAAAGTAGCCGGTGCAAGTCGGAAAGCCCTAATGCATGGTCGAGCTAGGATCCACGAGCCTGCACCCTTGCCGGAGCAAGAGCATAGACGTGCTCTAGTAGCTTGAGGAATGGACGAGTCAACTAAGAGAGAATGTAGCATATGCTCACATTGTCGCTCCATCAAGGAAGACTATAGACCTCTAGTCCAATCTGACAATAGTGAAGCAAACAATGGAAAACTCTCTTGTGCTCGTGGGGATAGACTATCTCTTGTCTGCCGCAATAACACCTGGAGAGAAAAGGATCCTCCCTCCACCTCTGTCACATAAGTCTCCAAAACCGGCCTATCAGCAACCACAAAACGAGAGGCAAGTAGGGGTGCCGAGAGAGCCCAACTACCCAAAAATGCTATAGGTGCCATCTCCTCCATAGAAAGCAAGCCAACCCCACCACATGAGATCGATAGAGCCGTGTGTCTATGTGCCAAATCCCCTGTCACACACTCAAAAGTCCCTGGTCCAATAATATCACCAAAGACTCCCATAATCCTCCTATCAAATGCTCTCAGAAGGAACGAAAGGAAATGCATATCAACTTACAATTAGAAGGATGTACGTTTGTTCTTCTACCACTCTCGGAACCAATGGGTTTCCCTTATTTCAGAATAAGGAGACTGCATAGAAAACACAAGGATGGGAAGACCCCACCAAGCCATACAAGGTACAAGGGTGAGACAAAAGAAGTAAAATGGGGATAAGCCACAACAATATCCAATTGACAAATCTGCCCTATTACACCTAAGATATCAGAGCTATGCAAGTATGAGGGTCCACCAACTACTGGAGCATCAGAAGATGCATCACCTAGTGTGATTGCTCTCCTATAGATTGCACTATCCAATGCTCTCCATAGAGTAATAGACACATTATATTTGAAATATGCTACAAAACATGAGAGTGAAAGTAGTACCTCTAATGTCTAGTATGATATGCTATTACACATTCCCTAACAAATGGGTTGAACACCATATCCATTGCTCCATATAACTCCATGGCTAGCAGAATAAAAAGGTGACCTTGTTGCATACCCCTATACTTGGAGACCTTGCCTGCTATGCTGCCGCTCTGCTCGCCGCCCATCCAGGGAGATGAGTAATCATTCCTTCCAAAATTGCATCCTATGTAGAGTTTGTAACCACAACATCCACTACTATCACCTGATCATCTCGGACCAAGTATACATTTTTCCTTGACATGTGTTATTTGCAAAGCATACAAATTCTCCCTCCAAGCAAGGTATTCACTCTCTAGTGCTATAGCAAACATTATATCCTTGATGGCATCATGGGTAGCTATCCTCTATCCTCCAAAAGGACACCATATCATGGACCGCTGCTACATCTAGTGTAGAACCACTCTCACAAGTGAGTAATGAAGATGCAGATGGGTGGACCAAACATAGGTGAAACCTCATCATTGTAGAGAAGGTAATTGGTGTGAGTTTGAATGTCCTAATGCTTGGTCAAGCTAGGATCCAAGAGCTTGCACCCTTGCTAGAGCAAGAGTGAAGACATGCTCTAGTAATCCAAGGAATGAACTAGTCAACTAAGACAGAATGTAGCATATGCTGATATTGTTGCTCCATCAAGGAAGATTGCAAACCTCTAATCCAATCTATAGGTGAGGGAGCAAAGTATGGAAGGTCATCTTGTGCTCATGGGGATAAACCATCTCTTATCTACTACAATAACATTTTGGAGAGAAAAGGATTTGTCTTCCACCTCAATCACATATGTCTCCAAGATTGGCCTATCAAAAACCACAAAATGGGAGGAAAGTAATGGTGACGAGAGAGCATAAATACCCAAAAATGCTACAGGTGCCATCTTTTCCTTAGATAACATACCGACTCCTTTGCATAAGATTGGTAGAGATTTTTGTCTACGTGCCAAATCCCTTATGACACACTAGATGTCCTTGGTCCAATGATATTACCAAAGATTCCTATAATCTTCATATCAAAAGCTTCCAAACGTGATAGGAAGATCAAGGAAGGAACAACCATTCAAAGAAGGTAAGTCAATCAACAAGCAATATTAGAGAAAAGTATACCAAATGCCACTTGTAGATCTCCTAGTTGAGATAGGTCATCCACATGGAGAATATCCTCTACAAATGCTATGTCTAAGAAGCATATAAAAAAATCCTATGACACTCCAAGAATACATAGTTCATATGTAGATGTGATGCATCCCTTTGGAAGCTCAAGGTGGGGAGGGATACCTAAAAGAGGACCATGCTTTGCACTTTCATACCTTGAATCTCAAGCCTACAAGATGAAGTTTGGTAGTCAAGTAGTCAAAGGCTTAACTAATCTGATCTACACTGGCCACAATGTGTGTATCAATTTCCAAGGAGAGAAATACACAACTTAGCATGGTCAAAGTAGTAGATAAGAGAAATCTAAAGTGAGCCATGGCAAATAAAGGTCCCCTAAAGGATCTCCTTATTTTGTATCAAAAATTGACTCCAAGATGGTGACTCCTTCCTTGAAAAACCATATTGATAGTAAAGCATAGCAAGAGAGCCAAAGAAAGACCACACAAAAGGAATAAGATTTGCCAAGGATCCATGGCCTTCGTAAGCTCTCTAAAGGTGGATACATGTGAGATATTATTAAAATCATTCTCAAAATCCACATATAGGACAACCTTCTATAGTGGATATCTAGTAGTGCTCTAATACCTAGAGATATAGCCTCACAACCTCTTAGTGTAGCTACTCTAAATTCATGTTGATTGAGGTGTTATCTAGAGTCAAAACAATGCTAAAGGACAATGGTATGGTTAATCAAATGCAAAAAGATCTTCTCAATAGCAATCAATCTAATGCCCCTTATGTCTTTCTCCATTGTGAGAAATTGACCAGTGACTAATATCCAACTAATTGATGTAGGAATATCTCTCCTTGCTATTGTTGTAGCACTTAGAAACAACTTGCTAAAACTATTAGAAGTATCATCTACATGAAAGCAATCTCTAAGATATTCATATGCCATCCTTGACAAGCCTCTTGAGGAGAGGTGTAGAGTAGTGCACAATGCTTGTACAAGAAGTGACCTATCAAGACATAAAAGTTGCTTAGGTTGATCTCTAAGATCTCTAATAGTACTCTCACTCCTACCATATGATGTAATAAGCATACAAAAGAGATAGTCTCATTAGTGGGACTAGTAATGTAATGCTCATGCTGCTCTACTAAACTCTCTTGCTTGATCCAATATCCTACACTGTCGTAATTGAGAGGAATATGTGGTATATTATGGCTGAACTTGTCTCTTGTAATGTGTAACCCTAATAGACTCCTCCTATAAGGCGGCCCAATCCCTCGCTTAGAATCTACAAAACCTAGTTACCACCTCTCTATGTCCTGCATGTCTTCCTCTAGTACAATAAAGATACTATTGGGGGAGTAAGAGGAATAAGAACCATGCTAACTCATCCAAGGGGTCACGTGCCAAACACTCAAGTGGTAGGTAAAAACCTATCTAGTCTTGTTATGGAGTGTATAGAATAGCCTATGGAACAGGTGTGGACCTAGAAAACTAGTCTCAAATAACCCCAAAATACAACTTACTTGAGATGCTAACCACTCCAACAATTAGATAGATATACTCACGTGAGCATCTCAAGTGGTCCAATCATAATCCTTGTACATCCTTCCTACATGTATCTCTAACCCTTTCAAGGTACAACATCAATGACACATTGAGCATGGTGTATCATGAGCTGCTCTAGGCAGCCCCATATGGGATAGTGTAGCCATGGATAATACAAAAATAATGATAGTACCACAAGATGTTCCTCTCTATATCTTTCCATACTTGCAAAACCACAACCCCTCACATCCCAACTCACATGAGTAAATGCTATATCTCCAAACCAAAAAACTATAAACTCTCATAAATTTCAATTCATAGCTATATAATTTTAAAACTAAGTTATCATAGAACTAGAGCATGAATACCAAGAGATTAAAGCATAAAATTCTTGACCTATCACTCTCAATATGAAACAATCACTCTAAACTCTTAAAAACTTAAAAACCTATATAAATTTCTACTCAATTCTCCATAGCCTTTAATCTAGGTACCAATGGAACAAAATTTAAAAAAAGAATAGGCTATTCACTCATGTGCTATATAGTAGTGAGCCATCCAAAATCCAATTTTTTTCTCCCATCTCTCTCTCTAGTCACACTCCTCCCTCTTGTGATCAGGAAGGTAAATGAAGAAAAGAAAGAACAAAAAAAAATCATATTAGCTCACAAATAGAAGGATGTATGCTTGACTTTCCCACCTTGTTTTTGGACTAGCTCTTATAACATTTTAACTTCTTAGTTTTGATACTCTATAGCTTTATTTTATAGTCTAACAAGTTTTTGTCATTGAATTTTTCATCAAAATCATTTAGTTTCTGACTAATGCACCTTATAAATAGTAGAAACTACTTGATAAAAAGATAATTACAAAGTTTTCTTTTTTACATGGCAATACTCTTTGCAAGTTTGTTTTAATCATTGTATTGGCAAGTCAAGCATATATGGCATGGATATATGATGGATTAGATTACAATGGGCAAAATAAACTCTATAGTAACTTGCTGCATTAGGAGGGGGAGGGGATTCAACTTTAGGATATGCAATACTTTTATGGGCAATGCCTTAAGATTGATACATTTTTTTATGAGTACTTATAAAATTTTGGGTATTTTGGATTTTGGGTGTCCAAATTAGATTAGATGTTTGTCTTTAATTAACTTTTAGCTAACATAATGAGCCAAGTGGACATGAAATACTACCACATAGACATTAGTGACAAAGGCAACGAAGAATAAAGTGTTTTAGTTTTTGAAAATTTGCTCTTTGCGGGTGGTGGTGTGGTGACAAGAATGTTGAATGATGAACAACAAGAAGGATTTAATAAGACTCCTCTTTCACACTAGATGAGATAGTTATATGATAGTTATACGTGTGGCAAATATAAATTTAGTTGATTGAAATTTTGGGCCTCCAAGATTGAGAGCATTGCAATGGAGAGTACAAGAGAATTTCAAGTTGATGAGATTCAATTCAAGTTTTCTCCATTGCCCCTCTACCTCTCAAATTCCAAGAGTTACTCACGAAAAAGATCACTTTTTTCCCACTTCTACTCTCACTAGTTTCAAGAAAACTCCAAACTCACATGAGAGAGAGAGAGAATGGTCTAGGTAGGCAATGGCTCCTAGTATATATATATATATATAAATAAATCTGAGAAAAATGTGCTACCCACAAAGGAGGGTAGGCGGAGAACCTAGTGCACCATGTAGGTGGTGGCTTTCTAACTAACTCTATGTTAAGTGTACTAAGTATGAACGCAATGCAATCTTATTCATGAACTAGTTCACACCTATAGAGAGCTTGGAGTTCCAACACTCCCCCTCAAGCTCCTATCAATGCACTACACACCTAACTTGTCTCGAGTCACATCAAATGTGTCTCTAGATAACAACGTTGTAAAGATATGAGCTAATTGCTTATATATACATATAAATATGAGATCTATCTCACCTACTAGTAACTTCTTTCTAATGAAGTGACTGCACCTCAATGTGTTTAGTCTTAGCATGAAACATGGGATTACTAGCAAGTCTAATACTACTGTTGTTATTTGCATAGATAAAAATCACATTGGAGACACATACAACAATGTTAGCAAGTAACCTCTAAAGCCAAACTGCCACACATCCAATGTTGGTGGCACCTCTATACTCTACCTTGCAAGACTACAAGGATACTCTAGCTTGCTTCTTTGAGGACCAACTAAAAGCTGCATTCCCCAAACTAAAAGCATAGCCAGATGTGGACCAAAGTACTTCTTGCCCAATCTACATCTATAAATCCACATAATTACACACTCTCTTTGGCTATGTAATGAAGTCCAAATTGTCTAATGAACTTCACGTATTGCATAATCCTCCAAACTACATCAAAATCCTTCCAAGGAGTTTGCATGAGTTGACTCACAAGTCTCACAATGTAGCTCAAGTATGGTCTAGTGATAGTGAGGTAGATCAAACTCCCCACCATTTGTTTATAAAAAACATGATCTTCAAGTAGCTCCCTCTCAACTAGACTCAAATTCAAATTTTGTTCTAAGGGTGTAGAGATTGACTTGCAAACCATCATACCATACTTGGCAAGCATGTCAATAGCATACTGTTGCTGCAACAACCACATATCTTCACCATCCATGAACTCAATTGCAAGGAAATATCTTAACTCCCCAAAATCCTTCATCTCAAACTCAACATGCAGCATATGCTTAATTTGTTGAATTTGCTTCTTGGAACTCCGACTTAGGATCAAATCATTTACATAATTTGTAATGACAATGTAACAAATTGCTATACTTAGCACATAGAGTGAGGAGTTTGAATTGCACACTCTGAACCCAAACTCCTACAAAACACTAGTGTTCTTACCATACCAAGCTCTAGGAGCTTACTTGAGTCCATATAAAGCATTATGTAACTTGCACACTTGAGCTAAAGAACTTGGGTCTTCATACCCAAGTGGTTGCACCATATATGCCTCTTCTTGAAGATCTCTATTCAAGAAGGCATTCTTCACATCCATCTGATGCAACTTCTAATGCTTACTAATTGTTATTGCTATTATTGTTTAGATAGTTGCCATCTTAGCAATAGGACTATATGTTATCATAATCAATTTTATGCTCTTATGCATGACCCTTGACTACCAACCTAGCCTTGTACTTGCTCACATAACCATCTTGGTTTTGCTTGATTGTGTACACTCATCTGCAACCAATTTCCTTCTTACCAATTAGTAAGTCCACTAATTTCCATGTTTGTTGTTTGCTTAGGGCAACAATCTACTCATCCATGGCTACTACCCATTACTAGTTCCACAATGCTTCTTGAATAGTATTTGCTCCTGTTCTTAAAGCGCATTCACCATATATGCATGATAAGAGGTAAGGAAACCCTCATGCTTGAGCCTTTGAGTGGGATGTCTAACTCTACTTGAGCGTTGAAGCTACTGGTCCACTATAGATCCATCAACGCTACCTCCTACATCCACCACTAGATTTGTGGCATCCCTATTGTAATTTAAAGTATGAGCATCAAAACTTGCACTACTGCTAGGTTTTGGGTCAGATTCTAGTCTATACACACTCTATTAGACCATAGACATTGTACATCTGAAGCTTATGTCACTCCACTCTTGTTAGTAGTGAGTTTTATCTACTGGTCAACATGTTCTTCTTTAACAAGCAATTAAGAAGCAAGACGAGGCTTGGGTGGCACATACCAAGCCTTTTGCTCATCAAATAAAACATCCCTAGACACATAAAGCTTTTGCATGGAGGGAGGGATCATAACATATATATCCCTTTTCCTAGAGAGCATAGCCTAAGAATATGCAATGGATAGCTTTGGGATCAAGCTTGCTGTGCATCTTATCTAGAATGTGCACAAAACATACACAACCAAGGACTTTCAGATGTTTCAAGTAAGGCTTAGTGCCTATAAATGCTTCTATGGAGATGCACAAAGGAATTGCTTTGGATAGAAATTTGTTTATCAAGTAAACTGCATATGCAATGGCTTTTGCCCAAAAGATTTTACGCATATGAGTCTTGTTTAGCATAGTGCATGGCCTCTACTATATGACAATTCTTGCATTTTGCAACTCCATTATTTCATGGACTATACTACAGCTTTGTTTTCATTGGATGCCATGATGTTATAAAAACATTATGAATTCCACAAATAGGTATTCACCACCTCTATCTGACTCAAATTGAAAGGGAATATTGTGTTTGGATTGCTTCTCTACAAGTGTCTTAAAGGTTTGGAGAATAGAAAACACCTCAGATTTTTGCTGTAAGAAATATAACCAAGTGGATGTGGAGAAAACATCTCTGAAGGACGTAAAGTGTTGAGAACCATTCAAGTTGAATGTCAAATCTGTCCATATATCATTGTGCACCAACTCAAGTAGTTTGGTGGCACATTTTCCTTGGTGATTGAAGGGCTTCCAAGTCTATTTTTTGAATTGACAAGTGGGGCGGATTTCTACACTATCACTACATGTAAACTATGGAATATCTATATAGTAGTATTTGGTAATTCTGTAGCTTTTGGACATTTTATTTGGCCAAGATGCTTATGCCAAATCTGCATAACAGTCACATGTGATCCACTCTATCCATAAATTTCTGCCTAAATCTTAGGCCTTATGATATCTAGTTTGAACAACCTAACATATCTAGTCCATGTAGCTATCACTATCCATGTAGCTATACTTAATCACACAAGCAGTTGGATTAATAGAACTTGATACCTTGACACTACCAATCGATCTACACCATAGTTCCCATAACATAGGTCATGGTCAACAGGCTCTCTTCTTCAAGATCATTGTAGTTGTCAAATTCACAAGCTGCAAAATTGTCTTGAGCAATGTAGCCTTGATCAATATTATTGTGTTGGTATTGCTACTTGTGATAGTCACAAGCATAGTGGATTTTTGCACCACAATGATTACATTGCCCATGAGGAATTTAGCCTCTACTCTTGTTCAAATCTTGACTCTATTGTGGTTGGGATGGTCAGTGGATCTAGTAACAACTTGGTTGTTGATGTGGATATCCACTAACACTTCCTCCATTACCATTGTGTTGGGAACTCCCATGTCCAAGAGCATATCTACAGCCTCTATATTTTCTTTCACCTACATACAGAGAATGATCTTGCTATTGCAAATTTAAGGAAGACTATTGGTTTCTTGTCAATTGCATTTCTTCACTTACAAACAAGGGATTTAGATGTTGAAATGTAGGAAAAGTCTCATGCACAACAATCAACATCTGAAAAGATTTATACTCAAGATCCAATCCTTGTAAGGTAATCATGGTCATATTGTCATCATCTATTGTGACTCCAATGCTGCCAAGTTGGTCAACAATGCTCCTTAGAGACAGAATGTACTCATTCATAGATTGTGCATTTCTTGACAACATTAAGCTTCTAATTCAACTACAACTTTGCTCCCAACTTTGCATTGTTCTAAATGTGCATTTCTGTCAACCCCAAAAGAAGACAAGAAAATGAAGAATCTATCACAAAACACAAGAAAAACACATGTTCAAAGTACAAATGACAGAAAAAGACCTAAGACCTATGCGATTGTGATTGAAGGCAAAACATGCCAAGAAATGCCAAGAAAACATGGATTCTAGAGTTTGAAGGCAAATAAAGTTTGCTTGAATGGTGCTCCTACCTTTATCACTAATTATATTTCATATAGATGGAATTAGGAAGGTTCCATTTGGAAGATATTGGCCTCCAAAGGAATTTTGTCAAAGTCTTTGATCACGTTGAAAGAAAGATGAGTCCCTAGATGGGAAGTTTGTTAGTGAAGCAGCCATAGAGCAAGCTTTGGAGGAAGATAAATCTATTTTTGCCGTGTGGATCAAGCCAGTTGCACAAGGACAATCTGAGGAGTGCCAAGAGCCTCATCAAGCAATGGTTGATCAGATAGTTCAAGAGTTTTTGGACGTGTCTTTGGATGATCTGCCAAAGGGATTACTCTCCGATTGTGGTATGCACTTCAAGATTGAGTTATTGCTAGGGAGTACTCCAATGAGTAGACCAATCTATTGGCTCTCACCAAAGGAGTTGGAGGTGTTGCAAACAATACTTATGGAGTTGTTGGAGAAGGACTTCATATGACATAGCACCTCTCCTTGGGGAGCACCAGTACTATTTGTTCCGAAGAAGGATGGAGGACTTCATTCCTGTATTGATTACCGTAGGCTCAATAAGCAAACAGTGAAGAATGCATATACCTTGCCAATGGATTGATGACTTTCTTGATCAATTGCATGGAGCACAATACTTTTCCAAGTTGGATCTTTGTAGAGGCTATTGGAAAATCTCCATTGATAGGAAAGGATGTACAAAAGATTGCCTTTCGCACAAGGTATGGACATTTTAAGTGGAGATTTCTACCTTTTGGGCTCACTAATGCTCAAACAACCTTCATGGATTAGATGCATCAGATGTTGGATAGACTATTGGATCAATATGTGGTAGTGTTCTTGGATGATATCTTAATCTACAGCAGGACAGAGGTAGAACATGTGAATCATGTGTGAAAAGTCCTAAGACAACTACAACAATGGAAATTTTATTGTAAGAAGTCAAAGTGTGCCTTTTGGGAAAAGGAAGTAATCTTCTTGGGTCACAAGATCTCATTGGAGGGGATCAATATGGAAGAGGAGAAAATCAAGGCCATAACTAATTGGCCTTCCAAAGGATGCTACATAAGTATGGGCATTTAATGGATCGGCTAGTTTTTACCAATGGTTCATCCCTTATTATGCTCATGTGGCTGCACCATTGACTGACCTCTTGGGGAAGAACTTGAGCTTCCAATGGACCATCAAGCACAAAGAAACATTCCAAAAGTTGAAACATATGGTGTCTTCAAGGCACATTCTTCAACCATATGATCCTCAACAACCATGTGTGGTTGACTTTGATGCTTCTAACTTTGCAATTGGAGCCGTGTTGCAATAGGAATTCCCAGATGGACTACATCCCATTGCCTTTGTGTATCATAGACTAAATATTGCTAAAAGAAATTACTCTACTTGAGATTGAGAAAAACTTTCAATGGTATATGCCACCAAGGTATGGAGACATTATCTTTTGGGGAAACAAGTGATCATGCAAACTGATCACAAACCATTTTTGCAGACCTTATATTTGGAACACATGAAGAGTCAACATCATCAATGGGAGGAACAATTCCAATTTGTTGACATCAAACTTGAGCACAAACCAGGTTGGTTTCATGTCATCCTTGGTGCTCTATCATGATGACCTGATTTGAAGTCTCTTCCTCTCATCACGATAGCAATTACGATGGTATCAATTGACTCCAAGGTCCAAAATGAGTTTTGGTCAGCTCTACAACAAGATTCCTTCTTCCAAATGGTACAAGGTCATCTTACAACATGCAACAAGGAATACAACACCTTCTCCTTCAAGAAAGGCCTTCTATTCCATGAAGACCAGATCTATATTCCAACCAAAGGTGATCTCCGACTTGTGCACCTTCAAGAAGCCCAAAATTTACCCATAGCTAGTCACATGGGTGTAGACAAGACCTTGGGTACCCTCCAGTGCCAATGGTGGTGACTTAACATGAAATGAGATGTTCAAGAGTTTATCCGATCGTGTGAGAGACGCCAATGTAACAAGGCCAACAACCAGAAGCCGAGTAAACTCCTTCAACCACTCCCTATTCCATCCGCTTGATGGGAACACATGAGCTTGGATCTCATCACATCCTTGCCCAAGACAAAGCAAGGACACACAATAATTGTGGTGTTTATGGATAAGCTTAGTAAGCAAATCCACTTGGCACCAACCTTTGATATCATGGATGCTCCAACCTTAGTGCAAATCTACTTCAACAATGTTTTCAAGCACCATAGGATGCCATATGTACTCATCTTTGACCGTGATCCTTGATTCCACGGGAAGTTTTGGCAAGCACTCTTCCAAATACTTGGCACCAAGCTTGCTTTGTCTATGGCCTATCATCCTCAAACTGATGGAAAAACTAAAGATGCAAATCATACTTTGGAGGATAAGTTGTGTGCCTTTGTCAATGTCCACCATACCAATTAGGATGAATATTTTGCAGTTGCATAATTCGCCTACAATAATTCCAAACATGCAAGCATTGGATTTTCCCCTTTCTTTCTCAATTTTGGCCAAGATCTACTTGTTCCAAATTCTCTTCTTGCTCTTCTTCCATCTTAGGTTCCTCATACTTCAACTTTCTTGACCACCATATCTTGATCTCTACAACAAGCCAAATCTCACCTCCTTGTTGCTCAAAATAGTCAAAAAAAATACACGGACCACCATTGTCGTGATCTCACCTTTGAAGTCAATGAGAAAGTCATGCTATCCTCTAGTAACCTACCCCTCCCACTTGATACCCAAGTTCATAAACTTGCCCCTAATTGGATAGGACCCTTTGATGTCACCCAAATCATCTATGTTGTTGCTTATTGCCTTGCCTTACCTTGTCATATGTGCATCCATCTTGTCTTTCACATTTCCAAGTTGAAATCCTTTGTTCCTAACCCATCTTATTTTTCCTCTTGTGTCCAACTTTCTCCTCCTCCCATCCCTATCCATGATCATGAGGAGTACAAATTTGATCATATCCTTGCACGTTGCCACATTCAACAAGGACGCCGACAACAGATGGAGTACAAGGTCCTTTGGAAAGGGTATCCCCTTCATGATGCCACATAGGAATATCTTTCTCACCTCTAGAATGCACAAATGGCCATCCAAGAGTTTGAAGCTTCAATGGCAATGAGGACATCCCTTACTAACGATGGGGGAATATATAACAATATGGAGTTTAGTGATGTAGTTAGTAAGGCTAACGAAGTAGAGAATGAACCAAATTAGCCTTGAATATTTTAGAACTATCTAGGAAGCTTCTTGGGAAGCTTCTCAACTAGCTTAACTTGCACTTCCAAGTAGGTAGTTTCTAGAAGGAATCTTCGATAAGCTTCCAACTAGCTTAGCTTGCATGCCAAGTAAGCAACTTCTAGAAGGAAACTTCTTGAGAAGCTTTTGGGTTAACTTGGCTTGCACTCTAAGAAAGCGGCTAAGGAAGCTTCTTGAGAAGTTTCTCAAGAGCCTTGTATGTTATCAATAATTACCAAAGCCAAAGCTCATGCTAGGCATTTGGAATTTTCCCATATTCAAGTGTCCCAATGTGAGTTTCCATTCTCCCATTTCTCTCCTTGGTCTTGGTCTTTTACACTTGGGATGTAGAAATTTTATGGAATAGAATCCATAAGAATAGAATACACATGAATTTTAGCCAATTCTTCATCCTTGTTGATAGAGCATGTCCCATCAAGGATTGTAACTTCCTATTCATACCACCAATACTCACTAGAGTGGAAGGAGAAATGTTAGCCCAACTACTAAACATTACATCCATGCTATCAAAATATGGACAAAGATGATTTAAGTTAGCTTCTAAAATTCTCCATCCTCCCTTCAACTCTCTTGTGGTAAGACCCTCTCCAATTAATTGAATACTCTCTTGCACTTTCATAAGACTTCATGTAGCTTGCCTACTTCTTGTAGACCCTAGCTCCATTCATTGTTAGTGGAAATCCTCTCTTATGTCATACAAGGTAAATGGACGTATAACTAAATTTTGTACTTTTTTGGATAGGTTTCTTACTTTTCCCGCCATAAATTTGACTAAAATGTTTGGGATCATCCCAATAATCTAGAATCTAAATGTAATGATGAAGAATCATCCGT
Organism: Lunularia cruciata; assembly: GCA_948567375.1. NCBI lineage: Eukaryota > Viridiplantae > Streptophyta > Marchantiopsida > Lunulariales > Lunulariaceae > Lunularia > Lunularia cruciata. The sequence goes on along the minus strand of OX419757.1, from coordinate 13,594,900 downwards.
AACTTGTCTTCATCATCCTTTGCTCCTTTGCTAGTACCCATGGATATGTATACAGAAGCAACTTTTGTTCTATTACTAGTTGTTGAGACTCCAAGCTCTCTATAGGTGTGAACTAATTTATGATGAGACTGAACTTGGATAGCATTGTATTCATACTTAGTACAATTTTTATAAAGTTAGTTAGAAAAATGCAGCCTATGTGGTGCACTAGGTTCTTGGCCTACCCTCCTTTTTGGGTAGCACATTGTTCTTAGATCTCTATATATACTATGGAGATTTTCCTACCTAGAACATTCTCTTGGTTTATCCTCACTCTCTCTTGTGTGAATTAGGAGTTTCTTGACATGGTATCAAAGTGATAGAGAGCATGAAGAGCCTTGAATGCATGCTAATGAAAGACAAGCAAGAGAAGTGCACCATGGCAAATGCAATCCTTCTTGTGGTGTAGTAGAAAGATGTGATGTTGAACCTAAAGTTCCATCATCTAGAAGACCGTGAAGACAGTCCACCTTGCCAAAAATTTTATTGCAATTTTGAGTGCCAAGACAATGTTATTTTTACCAAAATAATATCACCAAACCCCCTTGGAGTTTGATCTTGTTTGAAAGGCTTGAATTTTATTTTCTACCAAGTTTCAAAGCTTACTCCATTGCTGCTTTCTTGGTAAACATCCCATCTTGGGACTTATCTCCCTTCAAGGCTTGCTCTATGGTTACCTTCTTGACAAACTTACCATCCTAGGACTGACTATTTTTAGGTGTCTTACTCAAAGGTGCCAAACAACCTAATTGGAAATTCCTACCTTGGTGTTTTTTTTGAATTTGTCATTGGTTCCAATCAAATTGAACCTTATGACGTTCAAACCAAGGTAGTCCTAGAATGACATCATAGTGTAGAGGTGCCACTAAAAACCTCATACACTCCAAATACTATCTCCCAATCTTGAAGGTAACAAGATGCAAGGTACGGAATGCATAACCCTTTCTACCATCCGACATCATCAATCTACTTCCAATTATTGGCTTGATAGGAATACCCAATTCCTTGCTACTTGCATAGACATGCAATACTCTAAAATTCCAGAATCAACCAAAATCCTAAAACCCCAATTAGATATCATACCGTGCAAGTGAAGCAAACTAGCATAGGTTGAGCCTCCAATCCCATTGGAACTAATTAAGCTCCCAATAGGTGGCTCAAAATCTCCTACTAGGATTCCTTGTTTCCTTGATCGTTCTGCTCCACAAACTCCATCTGGGCAACTTGTCAAGGTCGCACATTCTTGAGTGGACATTCAGCAATGTGATATCTTAATTGGCAACAATATAAACAATCCCGTTTTTTGTCACAGTTTCTCTCTATCTATAGTGCCAAGTGGTCTCTATTGAATGACATCAATCTCCATTGGTGCTGGCTCCTCCACCTGTGTATAATGTATTGGTAGGTTTTGTGGAGGTTGAGATCAAGACCAAGTTGTTGCAATCAAGGAATCAAAACATTCGGCCAACCGCATGGCTTCCTCTAAGTGTTGTGGCCCTTGCATGGTTACCTCTAATTTAGTTCTTGACTTCAAGCTCCTCACAAATCTATCTAGAGCTTCACTTTACAATATTTTTGGAATTTGCATGGTGTTTTGGAATTGTGTGATGTAACTTCTTAAAGAGCCAATCTATTTCAACTCTGCCAACCTATTCCATGCAGCTCATGTGGTATTTATAGCTTGGAACTGACTAATTATTGTATTCTTGAATTCTACCCATGTCAAGATTGGTGCAACAATTTATGTTTCAGCTTGCTCTACTCAAAATCTCCACCATAACTTTGCTACTCTATCCAATTGGCTGAAAGCCAAGACAATCTGTTTTTGCTCATCTTGCAGATTGGTAGTTTCAGAGTAACATTCACAGTCAAACATAAATTCTCCACTACACTTGTGAGATTCTTACCTTCAAATACCTTGGGTTTAGGGAATTGGATTTGATCTTCTCCTTCTCAAACTGGTACTCTTTCTATGTGCTCTTGTCATTGAAGCTCTTGTTCATCCAACAATCGAGTAATGTGCTCAATTTGTTGCTGCATTGTAAGGATAACCTCGGGCATTGCTGCCATGGTTGCTACTCTATCATGCCACTCCTAATCTATCTAATTTATTAACACATAGAAGCATCACATCCACCGTTCTCCATAAGTTACAACCAGAAGCACCAAGGGTTCCTCAGATATGGTGATCATATGCAGAAAATCTTATCTAAAGCGTGAGATGATGAATTGTGTGAAATGAGGAATTGTGTGAAATGATGCTTGGGTAGTACTTGGACACAAAAATCCCAATGGTTTGGTGGTCCATAAATTCCATCCATCCCATTCCTGCTCTGATACCAATGTAAAAGACCAAGACCAAGGAGAGAAATAGGAGAATGGAAACTCACATTGGGACACTTGAATATGGGAAAACTCCAAATGCCTAGCATGAGCTTTGGCTTTGGTATTTATAGGCAGCATACAAGGCTCTTGAGAAACTTCTCAAGAAGCTTTCTTGAGCCGCTTTCTTAGAATGCAACCAAAGTTAACCCCGAAGCTTCTAAAGAAGCTTCCTTCTAGAAGCCGCTTAGTTAGCGTGCAAGCTAAGCTAGTTGGAAGCTTATAAAATATTCCTTCTAAAAACTACCTACTTGGGGGTGCAAGTTAAGCTAGTCAAGAAGCTTCCTAGATAGTTCTGGAATATTCTAGGTTAATTTAGCTTATTCTTTATGTCCTTAGCCTTACTAATTACATCGCTAAAATCCTGAGTTAACTTGGGAGCTTCTCAAGAAGCTTCCTTTTAGAAGCCACTTACTTGGCATGCAAGCTAAGCTAGTTGGAAGCTCATAGAACTTCCTTCTAGAAACTATCTACTTGGAGTGCAAGTTATGCTAGTTGGGAAGCTTCGCAAGAAGTTTCATAGATAGTTCTAGAATATTCTAGGTTAATTTAGCTTATTCTCTACTTTGTTAGCCTTACCAACTACATAGCTAAACTCCCAAGTTAACCCAGAAGTTTCTCAAGAAGCTTCTTTCTAGAAACTGCTTACTTGGCATGCAAGCTAAGCTATTTGGAAGCTTATAGAAACTTCCTTCTAGAAAGTACCTACTTGGGGTGCAAGTTAAGCTAGTCGGGAAACTTCCCAAGAAGTTTCCTAGATAGTTTTAGAATATTCTAGGCTAATTTGGCTTATTCTCTACTTCATTAGCCTTACTAACTATCACTAAACTCCATATTGTTATATCAAGTACAAAAGAAGAAGTACATATAGTGTATGCTTAATGAGAGCATATGAAGAGGAGTACCATTCTGAAGGATCAAGAAAGCCTTTGTATTGAAAGGAGGAGTACACTAGAGGACACAAATCATGGTACAAAAGCATGAGTACAAGAGCCTAGAGTGGGAGTAGGAGGAAGAGTAAACAAGGAGGAAAATCATGGTGAGAGAGAGAGAGAAGCAGGCTAGAGAAGTACCAAAGGAGACTAGAGAAGCACCAAAGGAGAATGAAGAAACAAGAGAAGCATCCAAAAAATGAGAAGAATATCAAACTTGCCAAAGAGAAGGAAGATTCAAAGAAGAGGAAGTAAATTTATAAAGTGACTATGATTACTCCTACAATTGCCACTTTATTAAATGATTTAGCTAGTCATAGCAAACTTAAGAGTGAATCACTTAAAGCTAGAGAAAGGTGTAAGATAGTTGAGATTGAAAGCAACCAAAAATTGAGAAGCATTGGAGAAAAATTGAAGCTTAGAATAGATTTCCATGTCAAGAAAATGAGATCAAAGGTAGAGAAACTTAGAATCATGGAGAAAAATGAAAAATCTTGAGGATTATACACCATGATACTAGAATTAGAGTGAGCCAAAAATACACCCAATAAAATCAAGAGTATTATTACAATGCTCTCAAAAATAACTCCTTATTCATCAAGTGGTTCTAGCACCAATTATAGTACACACTTTGAATATATTTGCAAAGTTTTCTCAAATTTTTTTCTTTGTAACCAAAGAAAGTGATCATAAAAATTGTGCAATCTTGTAGGTGTAGCACAAACCTCATGCTAGTTTGCACAAAAAATTTGCCCAAAATTGCATAAACCAAGTGTGTTTTCCTTGTGAATTGCTTGTCTTTCCTTGTGAATTGCTCATACTTTCCATTCATTCTTCTCTTTTGTTCATGCTATTTGTAACTCCTTCATGCTATTTTTAGTTGTCATAGTCATAAGTGTAAGTAATTGTAACAACCATACTTTGAATGACATGTAATAGTGTAATGTAAGAGAGAGTGAACTCAATGAAAACCAATGATAATCCCAAACACCAATAAAACAATTAAAATATGACATCAATGTGTGTACATATATATAACACTCAATGTGTACAGAATAAATGTACATATAGATATTTGAGCTACAACTAGCCAAAATAAATGCATAATATATAACTAGGCTACAACTAGCCAACATGACTTTCTAGCACATGATGAGAGTGCCATACTAAGATGGGTCATATAAAGAAAGGTCTATAACTCCACATCCATCTAAGCTCAAAAACATGCATCAAGGGCTCACAAAAACATCTTGCTAACAAATCATAAGGTTCAAAACTATAATGTCTAAACTAACCTGAGGTCCACTCCTTGTCAAGAAACCTAATAGTAAGCTTTGTAGAAGCTCTAAATTGGTCTAAGGGAGGCACAAGGATATCCAATAATGGCATATTTGATGTACTAAGGGTATATCAAGGAGAAAATCTAGGAGGATGTATAGCACAAGGAGGATGGTTCATACAATAAGGTAAAGCATCACTATCCACAACCAATATATCTCCCATGGATAGACCTAAGATATTAATGTACTATAAAGTCTAACCATGAAACCTCTATACTCATCTATAAAACCATCTATCTTAGAGTGTATGCCATGAGACATGGACTGGTGTGTACTCTAATAAGTAGAAAGTTCTCATCCCATATAAATCACAATAGTGTCTCCACCTCCTTCTTTGGACCACTCATCCAAAGAATAACCTCAAAGTGAGTGACACAATACTCAATGAACTCCCTAATGCCAAGCTATAGAATATACCATAAAGTACTACTCACTCTATATGAGTGTCATCCTCTAGACTCAATATCAACACACCACAGTAAAAATCTTGGTCTAGTAGGAAATTTCATATTAGCCACAAAACTCACATCTAGTACTATAATCCTCCTTGATTCATTGTGAAAAACTATGCATAGGATGAATGTTGTAGATAAGGTCATCCTTTCTCTCAACTGAGTGAGTTGTTGTACCTCACCCTCAAGGATATCCTCCTCTCTTATAACCATGAGTACTCCTCCAACATACCTTTTGAAATGAAGAAAAGGGGTGGCAAGATCTTCTAAAGTATGAGGTCTGCAAGCCACAATATCCTCTCCTATATGAAAATAAGGCTCCTCTCCCAGCCCCACCATGAGAGTCAATAATGTCTAAGTGTTACAAGAGTCTCTCCTTCTCAAAGAAGGCTATGTAGATGCACCACTCATCTCACTAGGCTCTCCTCTTCCATCATAGGTATCCCTAGTCTCACTAGGGTGATGCAAACCATAAGAAGCACCAACATGGTCCTCTTGTATTTGTATTTGAGTCCCAACATCAATAGTCTCACTAGGCTCCCCTCTTCCATTAGATGCATCCCTAGTCTCTACAGGCTCTTGTAATACTCCGAGGACAAGAGAAAAGAGAAAACACAGATTGCACACTCAAACATTCGATGCCCAAGGGAGCACCTTCTCTTTATTATATAGACCAAGAGGATCTCCTCCAAGGAATCTCCACCATAGGATTAGGGACTGTGAGCCGGCCTGTCTCTCACTCAGGATGAACCTCTGATGGCTATTATGGTAGCGCACCATGGACTAAGAAGGCAAGGAACCCCAACTCCATCATACTCCTCCAAGGCTAACACTCCAAGACTCAAGACATTGCTCACTAGAGAACTCAATGAGAGAGAGATAGTTGCAAATGAAAGGATGATGAGTACCTCCTCACCCCTTGTTTATATAGTGGTGAAATAGTTACGTACCAAAGTTGCTAATTACCGTAGTAACTCAAGTTACTAGACTAAAAGTCAAGTAAAGTCAAAAAGCAAAAAGGAATATCCATTCACATGGGCATATTCCCCTAAGCATGTGATCTTATCTTGACCCAACCACTAAGTCAAGGATTCTTTCACATGGGCTATCCTTGGACTAAAGAAGAATCCAAAACAAAAAGGTTTGCGGGCCCAAGAGTTCTCAACTCTTTCCTCAAAACCAAACACCTAGGAATAATACCAAGTCAACACACTAAAATCCAAAATAGTGGTGCTCATCTTTTCTACTTCCTCTAAAGTAAGGTCCCCTCTATCTTAGCTATGACTAAATTTAGCTAACCATGACTAATATAGAACCATCCTTTATCTCTATATACATAATATCTCTTAAGTACTTGTAATACCAAGCTAAATATCACAATACCACACACATGCACAAATGGGTATTACAGGACATAGATAGGTGACATGTCAGAAACCCTTGGATTACTTACTTGGATGGTTGACTTGTTTGGTCTAGGTCCTATCTGGTTGGTCAAACAAGCTTTGACCAGAGAGAATCTTTTAGGGAATCTTCCTATAGGAATCTCAAAATCATGTGAGTAAGCTACCATTGGAAAGCTCTCGAAGAGACAAAGGAGGGGGGAGGGAAGGCCAGCCTTTCCTTCATTGGGGGGGGGGGGGTCTGCACATTTTCAAGGCCTAATTCATCCGTTTAGGCCTCCGAAATTGCCTTCAAAGATTTTAAGCATATTTTGATTCCTACTCTATTAGTAGAAGTCCCCTTTTGGTGATACCTCTTTCTGATCTGTTTAGTCCATCATGTGTAACATCCTTCCAGATGTTACCAAACCAATTCTCACCTTTAAATCATATGTCTAGCTATTAGTTCTAAGGTTCTCAAGTCTATTTTGGTTTCTGCCCTATTAGTAGAAGTACACTTTTGGTGATACTTCTATCTGATCTATTTTGACCATCATGTATAAATTTATTCTAGATGTTACCAAACCAAATTTCACATCTAGATCATATGGCTAACCCTTGGTATTACAGACCTCCCTCCTTTTAAGACGCAACGTCCTCGTTGCGCAATGGTTGCTCAAATGCTTGCACCAACACCGGTGTATGTGCCAAATTGGCAGTGGGTTCCCAAGTTGCTTCATAAAGGGGGTAACCTTTCCATTGTACTAGATATTCCACCCGCAGATGGCGAGTACCACGCATGCGCTTTTGGAGAATCCACTCCACTTCATATTCCTCTGTGCCATCAATGACTGTTAGACAAGGTCAAATGTCTTGTGTGGAAGGACCTTGGCCTGATCGGGAAGCATATCTACGTAATAGGGAGACATGGAACACTTGATGGATCTTCATGTGTGGTGGTAGTTCAAGGTGATAGGCCACATCGCCGATGCAACAAAGAATCGAGAAAGGCCCAATAAAACGAGGTCTGAGCTTACGAGATCCAACTAATGTGAGGTTGGTTGTCGATAGCCACACTTGATCCCCAACATTGAACTCCATGTGCCTACGGTGTGCATCAACATACTACTTTTGTTGATTTTGCGCAATCTGTAACCTGTGCTTGGCACTCTCCACACCTTGCTGGATTCTCGAAACAAATGTGTTGACTGCATCCACCTTGGTAGTCACTGGACGGATCTTCATCAAGCTAGAAGGTGTGAAGGGATGCTCACCATACATGAGGAAGAACGGAGTGACTTGGGTGGAGGCATTCATTGAATTATTGTAAGCGAATTCCACGTACGGTAGTAGGGTGTCCCACCTCTCGCTCTTCTAAGGTGAAGCCAAGTAACATGTCTTCAATCGTGCAATTAGCTCGCTCTGTATGGCCATCTGTTTGTGGGTGGTAAGCTGTAGACATAGCCAACTTGGTTTTGAAGAAACCAAAGAGTGTTTGCCAAAACAAACTAGTGAATTGGGTGCCTCTATCGGTGATGAGTACTCTAGACAAGCCATGGTGAGCAAAGACTGCATCTAAGTATAGTTGAGCTAGTTGTGGAGCGGTCACCTCCTTGGTGGTAGGGCGTACATGAATCATTTTGCTGAGCTGGTCCACAAAGACCACAATGGAGTCAAACCCTGAGGTGGTCTTGGGTAATTCACAGACGAGATCCATACTCACTTGTTCCCAACGTTGGGTAGGAGTGGGGAGAGGTTGAAGGAGCCCTACAGGAGCTTGATTAGAAGCTTTGTTCTGTTGGCAAAGTGGGCAGCTACGCACATAGTCCATCACGTCATTGCTCATCTTGGGCCAATAGTAATGGCGCTTGACTGCATCCAGGGTCTTGTCCACTCCAACATGAGCTGCAATGGCCAAATCATGACATTCCGCTAGAATGGTGGTGCGTAATTCTGGGACATTTGGGATCCACAATCTGCCCTCCCGAAAGGTGAGTCCTTGGGTGCTGGTGACACCTTTGGACGATTGCGCTTCTACAATCTGTGGATCCGTTTTTGTAGCAACTAGAATCTCTTGCCAGAATTCAGGGTTAATCTTAACCTCTGCCACCAAGTTGTTGGCCATTGGCATGCGGGTGAATGCATCTGCAAGTTGCTTCTTACCTTCCACATAGGTGATTGTCATGTTGAAGCATTGTCGCCAGTCTGCCCACTAAATTTGGTGATGAGATAGATCCTTCTGCATCTCGAGGTAGACTAGAGGTTTGTGGTCTATATCTACTACAAATGCCTTCTTGCCCAAGTAGTGCTTCCAATGCTTGATTGCTAGAACAATGGCCTGCTCTTCTCGTTCTGTGGTGTGGTAGTTGCGCTCTGCCGGTAACAACTTTTGAGAGAAATATGCAATTGGATGCCATCCTTCATGCCACTCTTGTTGTAGGACTGCTCCTATTGCTACGCTTGATGCATCGGTAGCCAACTTGATTGGACGTTTTGGGTCATACCACTTCAAGATTGGTGCATGTAGCAAGGCGGCCTTCAATTCTTGAAAGGCCAACTCTTGTGCAGTTCCCCATGTCCACTTCTTCCCCTTGCCAAGTAGTGCCGTTAAAGGCTGTGCAACCTTAGAGAAGTCCTTGACAAATCTATGATAGAATCCCGTCAACCCCAATAAGCTCTTAAGTTGAGTCTGATCTTCTGGGGCACTCCATTTTTGAATGATCTCTATTTTATCTGTCAATACTTGAATGCCCTCTGCACTTACTCCATGCCCTAAGTAGTCTACTTCAGATTTGCCAAACTCACACTTTGAGATTTTGGCGTACAACTGATTCTGTCTTAGAATCTGGAGGACCTCTTGTAGATGTTGTTTGTGTTCTGTCATCGTGCTACTATATACTAAGATATCATCCAAGAAGACAATAATAGACTTATCTAAGTATGGACGAAATATGTCATTCATTAGGCTCATGAAAGTGGCAGGCGCATTGGTGAGGCCAAAAGGCATCACAAGATACTCAAAGTGTCCATACCTGGTTCGAAAGGCAGTTTTGTACACATCTTCCTCTACAATTTGGATTTGATTGTAACCGCTCCGCAAGTCCAGTTTGGTGAAGTATCTCGCTCCATAGAGTTGATCAAACAGGTCATCCATGCGAGGTAAGGGGTATTTTTTCTTCACTATTTGCTGATTGAGACCGCGATAGTCAATGCACATGCGCATTGTACCATCCTTCTTCTTCACAAACAAGACAGGAGCCCCATATGGTGATACGCTAGGTTAGATGAACCCTTTCTGTAGCATCTCCTCAATTTGAGTCTTACACTCCTCCAACTCATGAGGTGATAGGCGATATGGGGCCTTACAAGGAGGTGTCTTCCCCGAGAGTGTCTCTATTTTGTGATCTACTCGCCTTTTAGGTGGTAATCCTGAGGGTAGATCATCAGGAAAGACATCTTGAAACTCATCCACCACATCCTTCAATTTCTCAGGAATTTGTCCAGCAAGTTGTGCACTCTGGACTTCTCTTATTAGACCCATAAAACATCTATCGGTCTTATAAACAGTTGTCGTCCCTACGACATATAGAGGCAGTTTCTGCCTGTGTGATTTTTCTTTAACCCCAATGATCGACCATTGGTGGGTTCTCACTACTTTCTTCCTCCAATCCACCATTGGGTTGTACTGCTCCATCCATGGCATGCCTAAAATTGCATCATAACGGGCTAACTATATCACTCACCACTCAATTGCTTCCTGATATTCTCCTACAGAGAGGGTTACTTGTCTAGGTAATGATTCAATCCTCTCTGTTTGCCCATTTGGTAACTCTACTTCTTCACTTCCATCTCTTTCTAGATCCATTCCCAAGCTTATTGCAATAGAGCGAGACAAGAAATTTTCTGTTGCTCCCGGATCTATTAATACTCTCACTTGATTACCTTTTAGGATTCCATTCATGACAATGAATTGTGAGGTTGCCTTTGGGGATCTTTGCGCATTATTCTTCTTCCTTCCCTTGCTTCTCTGCTTCCTTATTGAGCCAATAAGGCTACGAGGTACATTTACTGGCAATCTTTGTTTTCCAAAGGGGTTTCCACCTCCTCCTCTTCTATGTGCCTCTCTATGTTGTTCAAAGATCACCTGTACGAAGGCCGAGGGCCTATAGGGAAACAAGTCCGACAATTGGTAGATATGTGCCCAATACGGCCACAATTGTAACAACGGCATTGTTCTTCTTGAGTCCCTTCTCCTCGTGGGACTCCATCTCTTTGTTCTTCTACCCGTCCCCGCTCCCCTTTAAGTGGCCATGCTCCTCGATCCCGGAATCGAAGGTTGCCCAATTCCATCGGTATTGGTCCACCCATGTATGGCATTTCTGCCCGATAATGTTGAGGTGGAACTACTTCTTCACCTCCACCTAATGCTCCTGCTATTCTCTGCGCACAAGCAATAGCTTCAAATACCGTGCGAGGGTTTTGCACCATGACTTCTTGGCAAATCCGCTCTTTCAACCCTCGTTTGAAATTGTCAAGAGCCTCTGCTAGACTCATGTTGGTAATTACGACTTGCAGATCCAGAAATGCATCCACATACTCTTGTACGCTATTCTTCTATCTCAATCCCCATAGTCGGGTTTGAGCCATCTGCACAGAATCCACCGATTGGAAATTCTTCAGCAGTCCTTCTTGCATTGCTGTCCATGTGACCTCCCTTCTCTCTACCAGCATGGATTGTTCCCAAGCATCATACCATGTGAGGGCTTTATCGGTCAAGTACCCATATGCAAACACGCATGCAGCATGCTCTGTGATCTCTGTTGAGAACAATCGAAAATATCAATTCATTCTTGAGATCCAATTTTCCACTACTCCCATCATACGCTACCCCTTGTAAGGCTCACTGTTGTAGGTCTTCTTCATCCGGAGTAGCAATGTGGCTTCATCGTTGATAGGGTTCGTAGGCACGAGTGCCTCTCCAAGTACTTCAGTCGTAGGTATTGGGTTTTGAGACGGCTCTTCTTCTTGCATGGCTTGATCATTCCTGAGGATTTGCACTTGACTTTGTAATGTCTCCATGGTCATCTTAATCTCTCGAAATTCATTCAACATCCCTTGCATTCCTTGCACCAGCTCTTGCAACTACGGATCCATGGTTCTTGCAACACCCAATTGCTAACGTTTACTTCAATACAGAGTCAATATAATCACGCTGGAAGGCGCACAAACTATCGGAACTACCATTGGGACCTCAAAAGCTATCACTCGTTGATAATACTCCTCACCAAAATTCCTAACCACAAAATCTCTAAATATCACTTTCGGCCTCACTACATAACGGATTTCTACTTGAGTGTTGAAAGGGAGAGGATTTGGGACATTCATATCCATATTATCATAAAAGAATGTAGATCGTCAAATCCCACTCTCTGTCATATATCACCACAGGTAGAATCATCGGGTTTGGTGAGTTCATCACTCTATCCATGAATTCAGCACCAAAGTGATAAACTAGCGATACTCTCATCTGCTCATGCTGGATGTACATAACCTTGATGTGGAATGGGTTTGAGAATGGAAAGCTAGGTGCGGGAAATTGTCCCCCCGGTGCATCCATCCCATCCGCTCTCTAAAGTCCTTCCTAAGTCTAGCGATTACTCTATGTTCTCCACCTCAAATTACTCAGTTTCAGTAGTTCGTGCTATTCCAAGAGGGGTGATCCACTCTCTTGGACTAGAGCACTCGCTATGATACCATTGTTATACTCCGAGGACAAGAGAAGAGAGAAAACACAGATTGCACACTCAAACAATCGATGCCCCAAGGGAGCACCTTCTCTTTATTATATAGACCAAGAGGATCTCCTCCAAGGAATCTCCACCATAGGATTAGGGACATAGATAGGTGACATGTCAGCAAGCTCCACCCTTGGATTACTTACTTGGATGGGTGACTTGTCTGGTCTAGGTCCTATCTGGTTGGTCAAACAAGCTTTGACCAGAGAGAATCTTTTAGGGAATCTTCCTGTAGGAATCTCAGAATCATGTGAGTAAGGTACCATTGGAAAGCTCTCGACGAGACAAAGCAGGGGGGAAGGGAAGGTTAGCCTTTCCTCCATCCGGGGGGGGGGGGGGGGGAATCTGCACATTTTTGAGGTCTAATTCATCCGTTTAGGCCTCCAAAATTACCTTCAAAGATTTTAGGCATATTTCGGTTCCTACTCTATTAGTAGAAGTCCCCTTTTGGTGATACCTCTTTCTGATCTGTTTAGTCCATTATGTGTAACATCCTTCCAGATGTTACCAAACCAATTCTCACCTTTAAATCATATGTCTATCTATTGGTTCTAAGGTTCTCAAGTCTATTTTGGTTTCTGCCCTATTAGTAGAAGTACTCTTTTGGTGATACTTCTATCTGATCTATTTTGACCATCATGTATAACATCATTCTAGATGTTACCAAACCAAATTTCACATCTAGATCATATGGCTAACCCTTGGTATTACAACTCTCCTCTCCCATCATAGGTATCCCTAGCCCCACAATTAAAAAAATATTGAGTTGCAACATTAAGGTTTGAGCCAAATACAACAAAAGCCGCTACTAGTCTCACTAGGGTGATGCAAACTATAAGAGTTAAACCATGATCCTTTGTCTATGTACCAATATCAATAGGAATACCTATGAATATCAATGACCTCCAAGGGTATCATAACTTCTCTATGTCAAGCCACTTGGTAGACTTCTCATGAGCAACAACATAACATTCCCTAAAAGATTCTAGTTGAGTCTTACTCTCATGAAGAGTACTCTGAATCCTCTCCAATAACTCCATAGTAATAGTAAACTCTCTAAGGTAAAAGATCTCCTAAAGTCATAACCCTTTTTCTATAAGCTCTTTATCTCTAACAAGTATATCTAACTCTACCAACCTCTTACCTCTAGCACTAATTAGTACATCTAACTCTCCAAGCTCCTCAACTCTTGCTCTATCCTCATCCTCCATATGCCTAATAACACTAACTAACTTGGCTAATCTCCCATGAGTAGTACTCTCCACAACACCATGAAGCATCTCCCCCTCTGCAAGTCTGCTCTCCCTCTCCATCAAAATATGCTATTCTAATCATACCTGATTTTCTTTCTCAACTAATCTCTTCTCACAAGTCCTCAATATCAACTCCTCCTTTGCAAGTCCACTCTCTTTCTCTATCAAAATATGCTCCTCTAAAGGTATATTACACCCCTCTACATCTGCCACACACTCCTTTACCTCTCCATGTAAACTCATATGAGTCATATCACTCTTCTACATCTACATGTAAACTCACATAAGACATATTTTCATCTGGCTCACCCTCTCCTCTCCCTCCACACTCAACTAGCTCAACATGTGCTATATACAAATACTCATTACCATCAAACTCCATAATGAATCAATAAAGAAATAAATATTATCCATAACTCTCAAAAGATCTCAATCAAACATAAAGTATATAGTATGAATATAAATATAAAGAGATGTAGTTGCATATCAAAACTCAAAACTCATGAGTATATGCATCTAAAATCACACTCACTTAACATCAGATGGTGATGCATTGTCATTCATCACACCCTTATGGACATAAAAATCCTCATTGGGCACTTCAACACCATATACAAGCTCAACCTCACACACTAATCCTCTCTCTACAAACAAGTGAATGAGAATCTGCCCTACATGAGAAATGTAGAACCATCAACCAAATGAATGGTAAAGCTATCTTTGGACTACAACCAACTAGGCCTCAATAGCAAGTAACATGAGCTCAACCCAATCATAGTCCTTTGGAGATATATCTATCTTACTCTTCACTATTCATTACAACTATCCCGTGTACCACCTTAGGATACCAAGATGGAATGAAAAGTGAACATAATAACTAGAAAAATGGGCAAAATGTTGGATATACACAATGCCTTGCTAGATATCTCTTAATTGTCACATCTCTAATCGGAAACCAATCTTCAACCAATCTGTGTGGAACCTTCTTCCTCCTTGGAATGCTCACCATAGGCAAACAAAGAGCTCTACATATCATACACACATTGAGTACCAACTCTATTCCTCCAACTCTTCTTGAGTGAGTATCTTTGTCCTAATGTACTATAACACCTGTTGGTGCATGTATGGTCTATAGAGATATTAAGTTTGGTATTGAAAGTAGTGGAGAAATATTATCTATATGGAGTTTAACTAAGCTTCTACATTAGTACTGACTGGCTAGAGTTAGCCATAGCTAAGATAAAATGATCCTATTCTAGAGGAAAGCAAAGGAAAGGAATGAGCATCATCATTTAGTCTTCTAGTGTATTGACTTAGTATTATCCTAGTTATTTGACTTTGAGGAAAGAGTTTAGAACTCTTAGGTCCATAAGCCTTGTTATTATGCATTTTTCTATAGTCCAAGGATAGCCTATGTGAAGGAATCCTTGACTTAGTTGGTTGGTGAGGACAAGACCACCTACTCTTAGGATTATTCCCATGTGCTTGGATATTCCTTTAGACTTTTGGATTTTATTTGACTTTTAGCTTAGTAACTTGAGTTCCTCAAATAATTAGTAACTTTCATGTATAATTTCTTCACAAGTATATAAGCTAGGGGTGAAGAGGTACTCATCATCCTTTCAATTACAACTATCTCTCTCTCATTGAGTTCTCTAGTGAGCAATGTCTTGAGTCTTGGAGGTGCCTTGGAGTTCTAGCCTTGGAGAAGTGTGATGGAGTTGGGATTCCTTGTCTTCTTAGTCCACAATGTGCTACTTTAATAGCCGCTAGAGCTTCATCCTGAGTGAGAGACAGGCCAGATCATAGTATGGACAAACTCCATGCACAATGGTACCTATAGTCATCAATAACTTACAAGTTAATTAAACCCAAACCACATCAACAAAGTAAGTTAATAGAACCAAACCACACCTCGGCTAATGTGCAAACCATGCAGGTTTGCACAAACCAAACTTGCACTGACTTCCTACATGGTTTGCACTTAAGATTTTGATAGGTGTTTTGAGATTTTGATTTTTTGCAAAACTTCTTTTGGTTTTGATTTTGACAGTTCCAAAACTTGAAAGACTTGAAAAAATTCTGAAAAACTTCTTTGACTCACATGGGATCACGGATAATTGATGCCAAGTGCAATCATAAGTCCAAGTGCATTCAAATCAACTTCTTGAATCTGCTTGGCTGCTCTTTGAATCTAAAACTTATCCATCCAACACCATTTTATACATGGTAGGTTATCCACCAAGGTATGAAAAATTATCAACCATGGCCCTTCTCTAGTTTCATTGTGTTGTTCCTCTTCCTTATTCCTCTCAAAAGAATCCATGAATTTCAGTTTTCTGGTGGCTTTTGAATTTAAAAATCCAAATCTGATTTGGATTTTTGAATATACTCAATGCAGATATACTTCAGTGCTCACACTTCCTCACTGCTCAATCTTCCCAAATATCTTCTCAATCACTTGTCTCTTCTGTAACAATATGGAGTTTAGTGACGAAGTTAGTCGGGCTTACGAAGTAGAGAATAAGCCAAAATAGCCTAGAATATTCTAGAAGCATCTAAGAAGCTTCTTAGGAAGCTTCCCAACTAGTTAACTTGCGCCCTAAGCAGGTAGCTTCTAGAAGGAAGCTTCTAACTAGCTTAGCTTGCACGCCAAGTAGGCGGCTTCTAGAAGGAAGCTTCTTGAGAAGCTTCCTAGTTAACTTGACTTGCACTCCAAGAAAGCGGCTCAAGGAAGCTTCTTGAGAAGCTTCAAAGGTCTTGTATGCTACCTATAAATACGAAGGCCAAAGCTCATGCTAGGCATTCGGAGTTTTCCCTCATTCAAGTGTCCCAATGTGAGTTTCCATTCTCCTATTTCTCTCATCGGTTTCGGTCTTTTACATTGGTATCAGAGCAGGAATGGGATGGATGGAATTTATGGACCACCAAATCCACTTCCGCCAAACCATTGGGACTTTCATGTCCAGATATTACCAAAGCATCATTTCACACAATTCATCACCTCACGCTTTGGGCAGGACTTTCTACATATGATCACCGTATCAGAGGAACCCTTGATACTTCCAGTTATAACTTATGGAGAACGGTGGACGTGTTGTATCTATGTGTTAATCAACTAGATAAATTGAGAGTAGTGGAATAGAGTAGTAGCGATGACGGCAATACCGGATGTTATCCTTGCAATGCAACAACAAATCGAGCATCTTACTCGATTGTTGGATGAACGAGACCAACAACGACGAGAATAGATAGACAGAGCGCCAGTTCGAGATGGAGAAGATTGCATTCGATTTCCGAAACCCAAGGTGTTTGAAGGCAAGAATCTTCCAGGCATAGTGGAGAATTTTGTGTTTGACTGTGAACGTTACTTTGAAGCCACCAATCTTCAAGACGAGCGGAAACAAATTCTCTTGGCTTCTAGCCAGTTGGATGGCGTGGCAAAACTTTGGTGGCGATTCCGAGTAGAAAGAGCTGAACGACAAATTGTTATACCGATTTTGACATGGGCAGAATTCAAGGATGCAATACTTGGTCAATTTCAGACTATAAATGCCACCCGAGCTGCACGAGATAAATTGGCGGAGTTGAGGCAGATTGGCTCAGTGAGAAGCTACATCACACAAGTTCAGAATATCATCATGCAAATTCCAGTTATCCAAGAAGGTGAAGTTCTGGATCGATTTGTGCGAGGATTGAAGTCACGAACCAGATTGGAGGTGACCATGCAAGAGCCACAGAACGTAGAAGAAGCCATGCAATTGGCTGAGCGTTTTGATTCCTTAGTTGCCACAACTTGGTCTCGACCTTGACCTACACAAAACCTACCCGTACCACGAGTGGAAGAACCGGTACCAATGGAGATTGATGCTATCCAGCGAAGACCACTTGGCACAGCAGATAGAGAAAGATTACGACAAAATGGAGGTTGTTTTTATTGTCGCCAATTGGGGCATCGCATTGCTGAATGTCCACTAAAGAATGGACGACCTCGAGAAGTTGCCCAAGTGGAGGTTGTGGAGCGGAATGATCCGGGAAACGAGGAATCCCAGTAGGAGATTTCGAGCCACCTACTGGGAGCTTGATTAGTTCCAATGGGATTGAAGGCTCGACCTATGCAAGTTTGCTTCACTTGCAAGGTATGATATCTAATCGGGGTTGTACAATTCTGGTTGATTCTGGAAGTTCAGAGAATTGCATGTCTATGCAAGTAGCAAAGGAATTGGGTATTCCTATCAAGCCAGTGATTGGAAGTAGTTTGATGATGGCGGATGGTAGAAAGGGTTCTGCATTCCGCACCTTGCATCCCGTTACCTTCAAGATTGGGAAGGAGTATTTGGAGTGTATGAGGTTTGTAGTGGCACCTCTACACTATGATATCATTCTAGGTCTACCTTGGCTTGAATGTCATAAGGTTCAATTTGATTGGACCCGACACCCAATTCAAGTACAACACCAAGGTAGGAATTTCAGATTAGGTTGTCTGGCACCTCTGAGTAAGACACCTAAGAATAGTCAGTCCCAAGATGGGAAGTTTGTCGAGAAGGTAGCCATAGAGCAAATCTGGAAGGGAGATGAGTCCCAAGATGGGAAGTTTGCCAGGAAGGCAACCATGGAGCAAGCTTGGAAGAGAAATGAGTCCCTAGAAGGGAAGTTTGTGAATGAAGCAGCCATAGAGCAAGCTTTGGAGGACGATAAGTCTGTATTTGCGGTGTGGATCAAGCCGATTGCACAAGAACAATCTGAGGAGGGCCAAGTGCCGCATCAAGCAATGGTTGATCGGATAGTTCAGGAGTTTGCAGATGTGTTTCCGGATGATCTGCCAAAGGGATTACCCTCCGATCGAGGTATGCCCTTCAAGATCAAGTTATTGCCAGGGAGTACTCCAGTGAGTAGACCAATCTATCGGCTCTCACCAAAGGAGTTGGAGGAGTTGCGAACAACACTTATAGAGTTGTTGGAGAAGGATTTCATACGACATAGTACCTCTCCGTGGGGAGCACCGGTACTATTTGTTCCAAAGAAGGATGGAGGACTTCGTTTCTGTATTGATTACCGTGGGCTCAATAAGCAAACCGTGAAGAATGCATATCCCTTGCCTCGGATCGATGACCTGCTTGATCAACTAAGTGGAGCACGCTACTTTTCCAAGTTGGATCTTCGTAGCGGCTATTGGCAAATTCCTATTGAAGGAGAGGACGTGTAAAAGAATGCTTTTCGCACAAGGTATGGACATTTTGAGTGGAGAGTTCTACCTTTCGGACTCATTAATGCTCCAGCAGTCTTCATGGATCAGATGCATTGAGTGTTGGAGGGACTATTGGATCAGTCTGTGGTGGTGTTCTTAGATGATATCTTAATCTATAGCAGGACAGAGGCAGAACATGTGAATCATGTGCGAGAAGTCCTAAGACGACTACGACAGTGGAAATTTTACTGCAAGAAGTCAAAGTGTGCTTTTTGGCAGAAGGAGGTTACCTTCTTGGGTCATAAGATCTCATCAGAGGGGATCAAGATGGAAGAAGAGAAGATCAAGGCCATTACTGATTGGCCTACCCCGAAGGATGCTACAGAAGTACGAGCATTCAATGGACTGGCCAGTTTTTACCGACGGTTCATCCACTATTATGCTCACGTGGCTGCACCATTGACTGACCTCTTGGGAAAGAACTCGAGCTTCCAGTGGACCACCAAGCATGAAGAAGCATTCCAGAAGTTAAAGCATATGGTGTCTTCAAGACCTATTCTTCAACCATATGATCCTCAACTACCTTGTGTGGTTGATTTTGATGCTTCTAACTTTGCAATTGGAGCTGTGTTACAACAAGAATTTCCAGATGGACTACATCCGATAGCCTTTGTGTCTCGCCGACTAAATACAGCAGAAAGAAATTACTCTGCTCGAGATCGGGAACAACTTGCAATGGTATATGCCACCAAGGTATGGAGGCATTATCTCTTGGGGAAACAAGTGATCATGCGAACTGATCACAAGCCATTGTTGCAGACCTTACACTTGGAGCACATGAAGAGCCGGCATCATCGATGGGAAGAGCAACTCCAATTGTTTGACATCAAACTTGAGTACAAACCAGGTCGGTTCCATGTCATTCCCGATGCTCTATCACGACGACCTGATTTGAAGGATCTTCCTTTCATCACGGCGACAATTACAACGGTGTCCATTGACCCTAAGGTCCACAATGAGTTTCAATCAGCTCTACGACAAGATCCCTTCTTCCAAATGGTACACGGTCGTCTGACAGCATGCGACAAGGAGTACAACACCTTCTTCTTTAAGGAAGGCCTTTTATTCCATGCAGACCAGATCTATGTTCCAGCCAAAGGTGATCTTTGACTTGTGCGCCTTCAAGAAGCCCATGATTTACCAATAGCTGGTCACATGAGAGTGGACAAGACCTTGGGCACCCTCCAACGCCAATGGTGGTGGCCCAACATGACACGAGATGTTCGAGACTTTGTCCGATCATGTGAGAGTTACTAACGGAACAAGGCCAACAACCAGAAGCCGAGTGGACTCCTTCAACCACTCGCCATTCCATCCGCTCGTTGGGAGCATGTGAGCTTGGATCTCATCACATCCTTGCCAAAGACAAAACAAGGACACACCGCCATCGTGGTGTTTGTGGATAAGCTTAGTAAGCAAATCCACTTGGCACCAACTTGTGATACCGTGGATGCTCCAACCTTAGCACAAATCTACTTTGACAATGTCTTCAAGCATCATGGCATGCCACGCGTACTCATCTCCGACCGTGATCCTCGCTTTACCGGGAAGTTTTGCCAAGCACTCTTTTAGATACTCGGCACCAAGCTTGCTTTGTCCACGGCCTATCATCCTCAAACTGATGGACAAACTGAACGCGCCAATCGTACATTGGAGGATATGTTGCGGGCCTTTGTCAATGTCCACCATACCAACTGGGATGAATGTCTTGCAGCTGCAGAATTTGCCTACAACAACTCCAAACAGGCAAGCACTGGATTTTCTCCCTTGTTTCTCAATTTTGGCCAAGATCCGCTTGTTCCAGATTCTCTTCTTGCTCCCCCTCCCTCTCAGGTTCCTCATACTTCTACATTCTTGACCACTATATCCCGCTCTCTCCAACAAGCCAAGTCTCACCTCCTTGTTGCTCAGAATCGCCAAAAACAATATGCAGACCATCATCGTCGTGATCTCACCTTTGAAGTTGGTGATAAAGTCATGCTATCCTCTAGTAACCTCCCTCTCCCACTTGATACCCAAGTTCGTAAACTTGCTCCTAATTGGATAGGACCCTTTGATATCACCCATATTATCTCTCCTGTTGCTTATCGTCTTGCCTTACCTTGTCACATGCGTATCCATCCTGTCTTTCATGTTTCCAAGTTGAAACCCTTTGTTCCTAACCCTTCTTCCTTTTCCTCTCGAGTCCAACCTCCCCCTCTTCATATCCCTATCAATGATCATGAGGAGTACGAAGTTGATCGTATCCTTGCGCGTTGCCATATTCAACGAGGCCGTCGCCAACACACGGAGTACAAGGTCCTTTGGAAAGGGTATCCCCTTCATGATGCCACATGGGAACCTCTTTCTCACCTCCAGAATGCACAGATGGCCATCAAGGAATTTGAAGCTTCACTGGCGACGAGGACGTCACCAACTAGCGGCGGGGGAATATGTAACAATATGGAGTTTAGTGATGAAGTTAGTCGGGCTTACGAAGTAGAGAATAAGCCAAAATAGCCTAGAATATTCTAGAAGCATCTAAGAAGCTTCTTAGGAAGCTTCCCAACTAGTTAACTTGCGCCCTAAGTAGGTAGCTTCTAGAAGGAAGCTTCTAGAAGCTTCTAACTAGCTTAGCTTGCACACCAAGTAGGCGGCTTCTAGAAGGAAGCTTCTTGAGAAGCTTCCTAGTTAACTTGACTTGCACTCCAAGAAAGCGGCTCAAGGAAGCTTCTTGAGAAGCTTCAAAGGTCTTGTATGCTACCTATAAATACGAAGGCCAAAGCTCATGCTAGGCATTCGGAGTTTTCCCTCATTCAAGTGTCCCAATGTGAGTTTCCATTCTCCTATTTCTCTCCTCGGTTTCGGTCTTTTACATCTTCTCTCTTGTCTCTCACTACAATTGTCCTTTGATCCCTCACACTTCCTGAACTTCTATACATAATATCTTCTTAAACTCCTTACTTGGCACTGGCTCTCTCTAGCTGCTACTGATGCTCATGCAATACATAAGAATGAGAGTTCTTCACAAGAACAAGGACATTAGATTTGGTCCTTCACACTTCACACAATAGGAAGAGTTCATGTCTCTTGATCCTTCACACTTCACTTCATTGCTCACTTTCCTTCCCCATCACTTCTCGCTTTTCTCACTCTCGTAATGCAATAGTCTTGAACTTTGATCCTTTTTGAACTTCCTTTGCTCTTCTATCTTTCCCTAGACTAAACCTTGAAACTAAGACTAAACACTTATATGGTGTCTCTTTCCCATCGCTTTTGATCTCCTCCCAAAATTTTCTTTCACAAACTCTTCCTATTTCATATCTAGCAAGATATATTAGAGTTTGAGATACAGATCTCCCAAACTCTAACTTGTCACTCCCAAACGCTGAACTCTCCCAAACAAACTCAAACTATGTCTCTCTTAAATTACTCAAACTCTCTCTTGAACTCTCATTATGGTTCTCCTCTTTTTCAAATTTAAATTTCTCTCCCAAACTCTCTTAGTGTTTATTTTATTTTATTTTTCTTCTACTCAATTATAACCTTTCAAGCAACTCTATTTTTGAATACTTTCCAATGAGATTCAATATTTTACTGAATATTGAATTGAATACTGAATACTGAGGTCTCATTTTCCAATGAGATTTAATATTTCCCTAGGGAAGAGTATGTTAGAAAAATGAAATAAGCCAAAAAATACTAAATCCAAACTACTTGTAAATCCAAAAACTCCAAAAAAATGGTATTGAAAATAAAAACAAGCTCAAACCATTTTACTGAATTGAAATCACATCAAAAACAACTAATATTTATTAGATGAAATAGGTTATTGCCTTCCAAGATAAGCTAAAATTTTTTGAATGGCATTAATTCTACTCTCTTAATTTTTTGAATGGCATATATTCTTCTTCCCAATCGTCTTCTCTATTAACAAAAAATTTATGTAAAATTATACATACTATCACCCATTTTAACATCACTGCATTTCTACTATGGTAAGTGGGTTAAACCCTTTATTCTTTAAAAACTGCAACATTGCATTCAGCACCCCAATACATTGCTCATTTACCATTCTAGCTCTTGCAAGTCATTTGTTGAAATCTTGTTTTTACTAAGTTTGTCTATGCTTGAAGGGAAAGTGACTCATGGGAATGTAGCACAATGCTCTTAGTAGAAATTGTTGTTTGTCAAACAAAGTGCACTCTCCTCTTGTGTTAAATTCACTCCAAATAGTAGATAGTCTTAGGCAGGCCATGTCATGGCAAGATCTGTGCATCCCTAGTTACAATCAATATCAAGCAAGTATTAAAATTAATATCATGTTTAAGCAAGATACTCAACCAAAATACATAATTTGAACACTCAAACAAAGTAGCATGTGTACTTACTTCTTGCAAAATTAATAATCTGTCTTTGGTCATCACACACCACCTGACCATTGATAGAGTAATTCTTTTTTCTATTGAAACAAATTGTATTGTCAATACATGATCTTGGAGTTAAACAAAACAAAATCCAGTCAATTAAACCAACACACACAAAAACCCTTCTTGGAAAACACAAAAACCCCTTCTTGGCAACCAAAGTGGATATCTAAATTCTCACCTCCTTATCAGGCCATTTCACTCCTTTGCCCATAATAGTAATTATTGCAAACATAACTCACTGAGTGAATTTCATTGTAGATCCAATACTAATACCCCATAAGTTTAAATCTTTTCTTGCACTTGCTCCATTACTGTGATGCCCAAGCCTATCAAGCACCTGTGCTACTTGTATTGTGACGCACAAAGCTATCAAGCGCCCATGCTACTTGAATCTAGATAAGGATTTGGTCCTGACCAATGCATTACCAAATTCATATGGTCTTTGATTAAATCTATTAAAGCATTGAACAAAACAATATCCACTCTAGTAGGTGTGGTCTTTGATTAAATCTACTAAAGCATTGAACAAAACTTATCGTAAGAAAAGGGCAACCGTGTATGAAACACGAAGGATGGGAAGACCCCATCAAGCCTTACAAGGAAAAGGCAAAGTAGGTAAAATGGGGCTAAGCCCCAATAGAGTAGATATGAGAAATCTGCACTACCGCACCTAAGATATTTGAGCTATGTAAGTCATACGGTCATACAAACAGCTGGAGCAGCCAAAGAAGCATCACCTAGTGTGATTGCTCTCCTATGGATTGCACCAGCCACTGCACTTTGTAGAGCAATGGACACACATTGTCTAAAATATGCTACAAAGTATGAGAGTGAGAGTGGTACCCCCTAGCGCCTAACATGATAAGCTCTCACACACTCCTTGACAAATGTGTCAAATGCAGTATCCATTGCTCCATAAACTCCAAGGCTAAGGGAACAAAGAGGTGACCTCGCTGCATACCCCTATACTTGGAGACCTCACGTGCTGCTGCTGCACTCGCCACCCATCCAGGGGGATGTGTAATCACTCCCTCCAAAACTGTATCACTCCATCCGCTACTGTCACCTGATCATCTTAGACCAAGTATAAGTTTGCCTTGACACATGTTGTCTGCAAAGCATACAATTGTTCCCTCCAAGCTAGGTATCCACTTACTCGTGCCAGAGCAAACACTATATCCCTAATAGCATCGCTGGTAGATATCCTTTGTCCTCCAAAATGACACCGTGTCATATGGACTGCTGTTGCATCTAGTGTAGAACCGCACTCACAAGTGAGTAATGAAAATGCAGACGGGTGGACCAAACCTAGGTGAAACCACATCGTTATAAAGAAAGTAACTGGTGCTAATATCCATTCTACTAGGTGTGTGAAAGCATTTGTATCCAACTCCAAAAAATATTAAAATATAAATTCAGAACTAAGATATCATTGAATCCTATCTTGCAGGTACAGTGCTTCTTTAGTAAATTTCCACCACCTTGTTGACAAATACACTGGCTCACTCCTCATCATCGCTCGAGTCATCATTCCATTGTTCCACTCTCCCAAATCGAACTCCGAATTTTCCCAAATCAAACTCCAACTCGTGAATCAGTAAGATTCAAATATGTTTTGCAATTTCTTTTCTAAGCAAGGTGCGACTGCTTGTGTGTGGCATTGTGCTCTGCGGAGTGTGAGCCTTCTAGATTCAGTGATGTGATTCAGATGAACGACTTCAGAGGAAAGGTTCTTGTGAGAGGAAACCGGCAGCAGATGTTCTTATACACATGTGATTATGTGATTCCCGAGGAAAGCTTCTCGTGAAAGGAAACCACCAGCAGATTTGATTATGTGGTTCTCGAGGAAAGCTTCTCTTGAGCGGAAGAGGAATGTCTACGTAGGAAAGCTTCTCGTAAGAGGAAACCAGCTGCAGATGTGATTATCTGATTCTCGAAAACGAAGCATTAAGTGGCTTGGTTGCGAATGTGGCTTGTTTGCGAGGGGTTGATTAAGATAAGTGGTTAAAAATTTTAAAATCTACCGCGCAATTAAGATGTGCGAATTTGTGTAACACCCCATCGTCCAATCGTGACTCGTAAAATATTTACGGGTCATGAAAAACATGACCCATAAATATTGAATGACTTCGGGTACTCTACAAGTAACTTTTATAATCATAATCGAAAGTTTTTATACCTGTTAAATTGTTACGTGTTGCCATAAAAAGTTTTTACTGATTCCTACGGCTAAACACAAGCTGAATTCCCCTATGATAGACGTAATTGATATTAAACATGGCCGACCCCTTAGGTTGAAGGAAAAATGAATGCATCGAGTTATTTGCTTCGTTCTCTGGAGTTAGGTAATTTTATATATACAAAAAAATTCCTTTCTGGAACATTCCAATGATGCGCTGATAAGAAAGTGTCAAAGGCTTCTCGAGTCCGCATTTGAGGAGAAGCTTGAAGAAAAAGTCTAACGATTGCATGACCGACCAATAGCTCCTATGACCAGGTAAGAAGCTCGGCTGCAACACAAACTGAGGTGGTGTGAGCTCCGAAGCTCCGGAAATGCCTGGAAGAGAGAGAAGAATCACTGCACAGGTTCTACCAAGCATATTTATAGGAGGAAGAATTCACATTGCTTAACCTTCGAGCGATTGACTCGGAAACGAACAAGTCAAAAGGCTCCTTCAGAATTCGGTCCAATCTGTTCTCCCGCATGCCGTACTCTCTTGCATCCAGGTGTACTTTACTTCCTGTTATTCACCTGAGGTGATGATTAGCCTCCGTGGAGGTAGATACCATATTTAGAAGATCATTTAATTTTCGGACGTGGTTGGTAATCATAGTTTAGAAGCTCTTTGACCTGGTGCGTGCGAGTTCGAAGCTCCAAGACTCGTGATGGAACTAGAATGCTTGTAGAAGTGGGCTTCCTGGAGGCGCCTACGGAAGTTTGTAGCCAACGTAGGGACTCGTGATCACATAGGCGGTACTCGCTCCAATAAAATACTCTGGATTGACTCACAACCACTGCTACTGTCTTTCCTTTCTCTGTGGCAGTTCGAATTTGCTTTATACGCGGTGTGTGCCTCCAGGCGTCCCATGTCCTTTGAGACAGCAGTGGACATGGAGGGAATCGACTTCAGTAGACTGAGGTGAAGAATGATGTCCAGTTTTTGTCGTCTTCCGATTTGAAACACCAGTTTCTAGCCTCTGAGCTGGAAAAGGGAGAAGAATGAATGGCTGGATGGACGCCTCAAGATTCGCGAGATTTAACGAGGACGCAGCTGCTTGACTTTGCTTGCAAACTTGTGATCAAAACCCCAACCCTTGAACAAAACCAGAAAGGACCATAGCTGAGCCAAATGTCCATGGGCTGCGCTCCGCAAGACTCGACATCGATCTAAAAGATCAACTTTCCAATTGTACAAAAGATTGTTTGGAGTTCTGTCTGGCCAGAATCCATGTGAAAATAATTGAGCCTAGCATAGTGTGATTTCGAACACGTAAGGCTGGAGCGCCAGCCTCATCGTAGAAAGCGACTTCACCTTGCTGGTTACGGAAGGTCTATCGATGACGGGACGAACCGGACTCGGGATAGCAGTGCAATCAATCTAAAGCCGTGCCAGGTATTCAACCCAAGTTTTGGATTAGATTTTCCAATTCTGCAGATTCTGATTTGTTTCTGACTCGAGTAAAACCCAAACATCCTACCTCTGCGAGCAAAACAACTGGGGCACAACAGCATGTTCTCGCTCATTTACTTTGAGATGGTCGATCGTGTCTATATCCTCACTTGTAGGAGATGTCCCGTCGTTGGGCACAATCCTTGGGAGAATCTTTACGCATCATACTCGCTCCTTGTTTGTAGCTTACGTGGTAACTTTATCCCTGAATTCTAGACCCTTAGATTGACAACCATCAAGCACTTTGGCCATCGCTGATTTTTCTACCGAGCTCTTCTACAATGATATATATCGAGGACGAGGGCCGCGTGCACCACCGAGCTTGGAAGTCCTAGCAGATTTTAGAAGAGATTGCTGCGCTTTGACCAAGAGTATGCGAGGGAGAGATACTTAGGCTCTCGCGAGGAGTGAGGATGCGGGTCTCTAACACGTCGCGGGGACGAAGTGGGGTGAATGTGGCTTGTCGCCTCGTCTGCTTGCGACAATCGTGATTGGATTCTAACCACTGTAGTTATACTGAGATCCTTGCCGGCCGGAGCTCGAGCTGCACATGGATTCTTGCCCACAGTACCGTTTGACATACACCAGGTAGCAATATTTTAGAGTGTATATTTTCGCTTGAATTGCCCTGGGCCAAGCTCTCAAGTTGGGCCTGCGCAGGTGCAGACACTGCTTGAGAGGAGCAGAACCGAGAAAGCAAAAGCACTGCTGAGTGCACTAGTGGAGGTAAAGGAGGAACCTCCCTGGGAGAAGCGCTGTTCGACGGTGACGAAGAAAAGTACTGTGAGGGAGGGATGAGATGTAGTGTTTCAGCATGAAGTGGTGGGGAGATGTAGTGGTTCAAGGTGAAGAGGATTTCGATCGAAAAGGTTGAGGGGGAGACGGGAAAACCATTGATGGGTGTAGCTTCTGGACGAAATGTCGACAAATGTGGTGAAACTGACAGGAACCAGGAGGTTGAAATCGGCATTAACGCCCTCATTTGCGAAAGTGCTACCTCTTTTCTGTCTGGGATTGTTCCTCCTACCCTTGTTTGTCCAGAAATCCAACATTGTTAATACTTTCCTGAGAACCACATTCTCAGCGTCCTCGGAGGACCCGAAAGAGGTCGAATTGCCTCCTATAGAAGGAAAGAGGCCTGGGACGGTTGTTCCAGAACAAATCAACTTAGCAAAGCCAGTACAGGAGTTAGTCGACCGAATTCGCGGGACTGCACGAATTGCTTGGGGTGGAGAGCCTATTCCATACACAGATGAAGAAAGGAAGGCATGGGAGGGGAAGTATCCATGTCGAAGCCGTGCGGAGCTCAAGCCGCTATACGCACTACGGAAGCATATGAAGGATATACCAGACAATGAGCAGTGGAATCTGGTCTTCGAAGAGTATGGGAAGCTGCATCGAGCTTGCACCACAAGGATCGGTGATCTTCAAAAGTATTTCAAGGGCGAGAACTCTTCAATCCCAGGTTGCAAGTTCGTGATTGCAGAAACTCATTTTGGGCTGGGGAATAAACTGTATCACTTGACATCAGTTTTCATGTATGCGGTTCTGAGCCAGCGGATTATTCTCATCCCTGAAACGACCTCCGTGCCATTCGTGGTATGCCAACCTTTTCCCGGATCGTCTTGGGGGCTGAAAGCGAGATTCCACGAAGCGGTGAAGAAGAAGAGGAAAGCGTCGTTAACATTCTTTGACGACGTTGATGGGGATCTTAATAAAACTAAAAAGCTGGACACGTATGTTTCAGCCATGAGCAATTTCTGGGGTCCAGAACCTCGGTTTTGGTGCAACACGGAGCAGAACTATCTGTCCACTGTCACATGGTTGACCATCGACGGCTGCTTGCTGTTTCTGCACAAGCTATGGGCAGTTGACATGTACCGTCCAGCTCTAGAGGCTATGTTCCCTGACAGGATTGTTCTCACCCATCTGTTGAGATCAGTGATGTTGCCAGACGATCCGGTTTGGGAGAGGGTCCTCCATGTGAACGAGGTCTATCTACGAGGTGCAGAAAAGCAGGTAGGAATCCAGGTGCGGTTTCTACAGGGTGAGAAGGAGTTCACCGATAAGAACGACTTGATCAACCAGAGGATCACTCGTTGTGTTTGGGAGAACAAGATCCTACCGGAGGTCTGTCCGGAACCGAAAGATCCTGGATACGGCGACCCCAAGTTCGCCAAGTGCAAGGAGAAGCTGACTGCTGCGGATCATGAGCACCCTCGGGCCATCAAAGTTATTGTAGCTTCTCTCTTTCTCGGTCTGCACGATTCTCTGAACGACATATACCTCCGCCATGAGATGACCGCAACGAAAGAGTCCGTTGGAATCATTCAGCTTACCCATGAAAAGATTCAAGGCACTGGAGTGGAGGTTGACAGCCAAGCATTTGTAGAAATCATCAGCCTCAGTCTCTCTGACGTTTTGATCGTTACACCCATGTCCACATTTGGGGGTGTGGCTCAAGCATATGGAGGTTTGATTCCATGGTTTATTGAATTCGCTAAGAAGAAAGGGGAGCCGGATAAGTGCGAGCGTGGGATGGGGATAGAGCCTTGTTTCTTGGGTGCAAACATCCATTATGATTGCCCACACGATCCGCCAGGGACAAAAGACATACCCGATTTATTACCGTATCTGAGAAGCTGCTTATTCATCGATGTTGGAGACGGATATGGAATGCAAATGGTTCCGGATAAGCGGGAGGACCATGATTTTTCGACAGATTAAGGGTAGATTTTATTGCTGATTCGTACGATGCTTGGCCGGCTGTATATAATTATTGTGCTCAGATTTCACACAGTACTCATTCTTTGAAACAGAAGTTTTCCTGAACTAGTTGAGTGGACAAATTCCAAGTATCCAATTTAAAGATCTCGAAATTCACTGTGTCCCGCTTCACCCCGTACGTCCTTTCGTCACGGATTTGACTCATTTGTTCCTCTACAGCCTTGCACATTGTTCTCTTGGTTGAGTATGACATCTACGAGATTTGAATTGAGCCACAACGAGGTCCAGAAGGCACGGTAGGGCTCCATTATAGTGTTCAAATAGCGAAACGCAGTGGACATTTCAGGTGTACAGACTGCTAACAGGTGTGCTGCTTTATATAGATTACGGTGGTGATTTTACATGTTTGAGCTTACACATACTAGAACTTATCTCCAGCTCAAAAGTAGAATGGCGACCGCCTAGGATAACAAGAAGGATGGGAATACCTCATCAAGCCGTACAGGGATAAAGCATTAGAGGTAAAATGCGGTTAAGTCCCAGTAGGTATCGGTATGAAAAATCTGTCCTACTGCACGTAAGATACCTGAGCTCAAAAGCAGACCATCAGTAAGATATCTGAGCTCAAAAGCAGACTATCTGGCTCGAGATCAAGGGACGGCTGAATCTATCCGAGGAGTTGCATTATCTCCTCAACGTTTGAACTCTCACGAATTCTTACCGGATCTCAACTCTATAAACTGTATGAGCATCTCAATTCATCGAGATGCTCCCATACTCCCGTTTTGAACTCCTGTCTCGATTGTATCTGCACAGAAAGCTGATTTTGACTACACGGAGTGACAAGATACACAAGAATATAATAGATATATCCATATACCTGTCCAGCTAGACCGAAAGAAACCGCGCCAAGTAATATGAACGGAGCAAAGAGAGAATACAAGGGACTGGAACGTACAAAGAGAAAGAGAGAGAGCACAACACCTGGGAAAAGGGCAAACCCAATCGGCACCGAGAAAAATAAGATGAAGGGAGAATAGAGAGAATAAAAGGGACTGAAAAGTACACAGAAAACGCCCAATTGAAACCGAGCCAAATAATATGAACAGAAAAAAGAAAGAATACAATTGAAAAATACAAAGAAAAGAAAAACAGAGCGAGTACAAGACCTTGGGAAAAGGACTGCCCGATTCGAAGACGATAAAACTGACCAACCAAACCTAGTCACCACCCGATAAAAAAAAGGAGCTAGACCGCGCGATGTCTTCACAAACCAGTGTAGGAACCCACCTCGCATTGCTGTCTACCAACTCGTGCTTTGTGCATTGCACTTCATTTCATCTTATTTGTATTGTACAAATCACATTTTATTTCATCTTATTTGTATTGTACAAATCACATTTTATGTGATTTGTATTGTTTTTTCACCTTTTGACTCTACTAGCTTTATATTTTATTGTTCATTGTTTGTGCATTGCACGTTTATTGCTAAATATGTACGTTGTCTAGCATACTCTTTGGCAGGTCAAGCATTCGTTCCTTGTTCCAGGTTGTTCTCCAGCTGTCAATCAGGGCAGTGTATCTGAACTGTCTATAGTTAGCACTTTTGTGTAAAGGCCAACAGATCCAATAAAATACCCCAAAGTAAAAACAAACATGTAATACAAGTGCACAAAAATGCACAAATGGGAAAGAAGGGCCAAAGACTTTGCAAAAAGGGGCACATATGCATAGAGTACAAAGCACTATGTAGAGTAACCAACCCTAGAAAGTCTAAAAATATGTAAAATGAGCTAAGTATGAACCTATAACTGAATAGTGTGATAGAGATCCTCCATGGTGTGAATGGTGAGTGTATGTTTGCCAAATGTGAGGGGAATGGAATGGGAGCACCCACTATTGATACACACCAATGAAGACTCAGAGCCAGTGATCTCTGTAGGTTGACGGAGACCCTCTGTCAAAAATAAGAGGTAAGCATGGTGGGAGAGAAAGCCAAGGCACTTCTATGTAGTGACTCCCATGTTGCCTCTCTAAGGAGACCATCAAAATGATGATGAAGGTGGCCAAAAATCTCCACTGCTAGGGGGACAAAGGTGTGGAAGGCAAGCCGTGGGGCATATTCATCCTCCTTCCTCCTGGTGGTGATGATCAGGCGGCTCTTGCTTGGATGTTAGCTCGTGCTAAGAACTCTGGTTTGAGTGGGTTTGCCACAACCACATCATACAACCTAAGTCAGCCATCCCTGAAACTGACAATATCTGCCTACACCCTTGGGTGAGGTGGGCCTGGTAGGATCATCCATCACTCAATCTGAACATGTAAGCAAGTAGACAGTAGGATCTGGGGCATTGCATCTCTAATGGCGTCATGGACTCTAATAGGCTCTCCTCTTATGGCACATCGTAAGATGTGGATGCCCTCCACATCAAATGTAGAATTTTTGGTAAGCAGTTAGTGCAATAGCCTCTTGAATATGCCTTATGCAATCTTTGTGGCTAATCTGTACCACTTTGCTTATTCAAATTTCTGTTTGTTGTTTGGAACTTAAGCTTCAAGTGTTCCAACTGTTGCCTTATGCTACATGTTCATTTCTTTGAGTGGCACTTTTGGAAGGAACCTAGTTTGCCTTGGCACTCATGAGTTTTTGAGAAAAAATTTGGTACAAGGAGTACTGACACTTGCTTAGCTACTATAGCACCATGCGAGGCAATGATGAAATTTTATGTGCTTTTGTGGAGGTTTACTATGGCTGCCTTATGTTTCCTTCAATTTTTTAGCATTTTAGGACTCAAGACTCCATATAGCTTGTTGTGATATACTCTATCCAATCCTCTTTCTTCACTCATCTCCTAATACCTTGTTGCATTACAATTTTGTGCTTTGATCCTTCTTAGATAAAACACCATCCTCTCATCTCTTGCATTGCTACGCTCCTCGTGGCTACAACTAATTTCCTTACCTATTATTTTTCACTCATGCTCTACTTACTTCATAGTTCATATTTAACTTTTGATCTTCAAGGTCTAGACTATAGTTAATTTTCTTTATTCAAGTAGTGCTTGCTTGTGATCAATTGCCCATTGTATTATATTTTGCAAATTCTGTTGCATAGCTTATTACCAAATATACATATATATATATATATATATATATATATATATATATATATATATATATATATATATATATATATATATATATATATATATATGTCAGTTGTGATAATCTCAAGTTTAGTGACT
Source organism: Lunularia cruciata (assembly GCA_948567375.1). Classification (NCBI taxonomy): domain Eukaryota; kingdom Viridiplantae; phylum Streptophyta; class Marchantiopsida; order Lunulariales; family Lunulariaceae; genus Lunularia; species Lunularia cruciata. The sequence goes on along the minus strand of OX419757.1, from coordinate 13,562,025 downwards.
AGATACATGACTAAGCTAGATACCTGATTAGACTAGATACATGATTAGACTAGATACATGATTAGGCTAGATACATGATTAGGGTGAAGTGAGGGCGCAGCCTCAATTAGGGCTCTGCAAAGCAACCTGCTAGAGCTTGCTTGTGTATATATATGAGTGCTCTCTGCTCATGTTAAGGTAAGTTCTCATACAAGGATCATTCCCAACACCTTGTACCTTGTTTAGGGTGTGTTCTATGCTGCTTCCCACTGGGGTACCTTTCATGCTGCGTGAGTGCTGCTGTGTACTATCTTTGAGGGCTCTGAGAGAGAGTGAGTTGAATATTGCTGAGTGCAATTAGGAGTGTCTACTCTGGTGAGACTAGGAAAGCTAAGTGCTAGGATGTCTGATACATCAGAAGTCAGAATGACTAAGGATAGACCATCTACTTCAAAGACTAGAAGGAAAGGTTCTCATCAGGTTATGGGCCCACAATCACCATTGGGGTTGATAGGAGAACTCAGAGAACTAGAGAAACTAGGAAACACTAATTACAAAGCCTGGGCTTTGGATGTGAAGTGTATCCTAGACAGTTATGACTGTTTGGACTTGGCATTAGAAGCTCATGATATAGATGAGCTTGAGTCCAACAAGGAGGAGAGAATCAAGCATTCTACTACTAGGAGGTTTCTCCTAAGGGCTATGCAAGAGCAAAGTCAGAGACCTAGTAGACACTTATGCTTGGAGTTGGGAGATCTGGCTCAAACTCAAGAATTTTTACTCTGTTGAGAGACTGGAAAGTTCCAGTAGGATCTGGGATGGGATGTGGAACACTAAACTTGCAGATGGTGAAGACTTTACTTTGCACTTGTCAAAGTTATAGAAGGTCTTTAAGAGTGTCAAGGAGGATGGGTGTCCCCTTACAGAGAAATATGAGATTAACCATCTCTTGAGGACTCTCCTTCCAAGCTACCAGCCTATCAAAGTAGCTCTAAAAGTTCTACCTGTTGAAGTTGTCACATGGGATTATGTGATAAACAGATTGCTGGTGTTTAGCAGAGACAGAGAGGACCTAGAGATGAATTTTAATGATTTGAGAGATTCTGCTCTGTTCAGTGCTTCTTCTCAGTCAAGGAGAGTGCCAGATAGAAGAGTGAGCAAACCAGAGCAATCCAGAGTGAGTAAATCTGGTAAAGGGGTTAGTAGTGTTGCTAACATGATCTGTTATTTCTGTCATGAGAAAGGTCATGTTGCACCTATATGTCCCAAGAGAGGAGAAAGGAGAGAACGAGAGCTGAAGAAGGTAGGAAAGGGACCTCAACCAGTAAGAGGTCAAAAATTTCCGAGTTCAGCTTACAACACAGAGGAGTGCAATGAGATAAAAAGCGATGAGGAGGGGTACTCAGCAGAAGAGCTAGATTGTGGAATGTTGGGCAGAATTGCAGTTGTCCACAAACAGTTCTGGATGGTTCTTGGATTCTGGAGCCACCTCTCATATCTGTTACCAGAAGGAGCTGTTCTCAACTCTTCAACCTTTGAAGATTCCCAAGAGTGTTCGTTGTGGACCTGGGATTCTAAATCCAGTGTTAGGAACTGGCAAAGTTCCTATTGCCTTCATGGGAAGATCTTACACAAGTTCTTGTAAGAGCTATTTGGAAGATGTGCTCTATGTTCCAGATTACACCAAGAACTTGATATCAGTACATCGCCTCATGGAGCATGGAGTGGATGTTCTGTTTGAAAGCAACAAAATCAATGCACTTTGAAGAAAGGAGAGCTGGTCCTTGGATATGGCACTCCAGAGGGAAGCTGTTCAAGTTGATGGAAGCTGATTGTTCTGATTCTTCATTGGTAGCAGAAAACAGAAATGATATCCATCTGTGGCATTTGAGGTTAGGGCACTTATCAGTGCAAAACCTATATGCTTTAGAGAAGGTAGTGGATGGGTTGAAACTGGATCCTAAAGGACAACTCGAGTTCTGCATTGGGTGTGCAGAAGGTAAGGCACACAAGGCTCCTATCCCCAAGAAGTCTTCATCTAGAGCTTCTGGTCTTCTAGATGTCATACATTCTGATGTATGGGGATACATGACTGAGAAGTCATTGAGTGAAGCAGCCTACTATATTTCCTTTGTGGATGATTATAGTAGAAAGAGCTTTATATATCTCATGAAAAGCAAGGATGAAGTGCTGCAAAAATTCTAGAAGTTTGTAGCCATGGCTGAGTTGCAGACTGGGAGAAAAGTCAAGCAATTGAGAACAGATGGAGGCAGAGAATACAGGAATGAGGAATTCCTCTCCTTTCTGTCAGAGAAAGGAATCCTTCTTGACTGTACAGCCAGAGACAGTCCTGCACAGAATGGAGTTGCAGAAAGGTTAAATAGGACACTGGTGGACAAAGCATTGGCCATGCTCCAACATGCCAAGCTGGAGAGAAAGTTTTGGGGTGCTGCAATTAGCATTGCAAATTACCTCAGAAATATCAATGGTACCACAACATTGCAAGGAAGAACTCCTGAAGAATGCTAGAGTGGTAAGAAACCTAATCTTTCAGCTTTGAAGGTTTTTAGATGTCCTGCCTATGTTCATATTCCCAAGGAGCAAAGGAGGAAGTTCACAAAGAAAGCTGAGAGAATGCTCTTTGTAGGATATGAAGAGGGACTGAAAGGATATCTTTTGTACAATCCTAAGTCTAGACAGATCATCAGAAGTAGAGATGTACTCTTTGATGAATTGAGGACTTGGAGTGAGAATAGTGATGAGTTGCAGAAGCAAGCTGATCAGTATGATCAGCCTGATTGACCTATCTTCCCAAGCTGCAGAGTCAGTTTTTCAGATAAATCATCAGAAGAGCAATCTCTACCTGAAGCTGATGGTTCACCAAAGGAGAGTCTGAAGGTGTACACAAGAAGGCCTAAACAGACGGTGGTATCTGATTCTGATACTACAGAAGAAGACTCCCAAAAGCAGACTGCAGATGCAGAATCTCTGAGTGAGATTCCTGAGATGTCAAAAGATGACATGAAACTTCTTGGCACAGAGCCAAGAAGATCACAAAGAGATAGAAAACCCATTGACAGACTTGGCTTTCTATCAGAAGAGATGTTAGATGAATCTTACATCTGTCATGAAGATTGTGATCCAGACACTTTACAGCAAGCTTTGCTCAGACCAGATTCGAGTCAGTGGGAGTTGGCTATAGCAGAAGAGAAGAAGTCTCTTCAGACTAATGGTACATGGGTACTAGCTGATTTACCACCAGGTAGGAAAGCAATTGGTTGTAAATGGGTTTTCAGGGTCAAACGTGGAGCTGAGAATGAGATCCTGAAGTACAAGGCAAGACTTGTTGCAAAGGGCTTCAATCAGAAAGCATCAATAGATTATTCAGAAACTTTTGCACCAGTTGCCAGGTATGGATCTATTCGCATGCTTCTAGCTCTTGCTGCAAAGAGAGATTGGGAAGTGGAGCAGTTAGATGTGAAAACAGCCTTTCTCAATGGAGATTTGAGAGAGACTATCTACATGGATGTTCCAGATGGATATACTGAAGGCAAAGGAAAAGTATGCTTGCTTAAGAAGGCCTTATATGGTCTTAAGCAAGCTCCTAAAGCCTGGTATGAGAAACTAGACTCATACTTGAGAGAGCAGGATTTCAAACAAGCAGATTCTGACATGAGTGTGTATACTAGAGATGATGTATACATAGTTGTATATGTAGATGATCTACTACTGTTGGGGAACAATGAATCTATCAAAGGAGTGATAGATTTCTTGTGTTCTGTTTTTGAGATGACTATTCTTGGTCCTGTAAAACTTGTTTTGGGAATCAAAGTGAGCAGAGATAGAGAAGCAAGATGGATCCAAATTAGTCAACCACAGTATGTGAGATCCATACTAGCTAAGTATCAGATGACAGAGGCGAATCCTGTCTCTACACCTCTTGATCTGGGGTGGAAGCACAGCAGAATCATAGATGGGGAGATGAATCTCTGTGACAAAGTGTTGTATCAGAGTGCTCTTGGTTCTCTAATGTTTATCATGGTCTGTACAAGACCAGATATCTGCTATGCAGTGGGAGCACTAGCTAGATATACTAGCAACCGTGCACAAGTACATTAGAAAGGTATAAAGAGAGTATTCAGGTACTTAAAGGGTACTCAAGATGCATTCTTGGAGTACAGAAAGCAAGGAAACATACTTGCTTCTACACTTGAAGCATATACAAATGCTAGTTGGGGAGATGACACAGATAACAGTAGATCAACTAGTGGATATGTTATCATGCTTAGTGGTGGAGCAATTAGTTGGCGTAGTAAACAGCAAACATCTGTTGCACTGTCTACTACTGAGGCAGAATTTATGGCTGCCTCAAATGCTACTCAAGAAGTCATCTGGAACAGGAGACTTCTTAAGGAGTTGGGTTTTGAGCAGGAGAGTCCTACTACATTGTACTGTGACAATACATGAAGTATAGCACTCAGCAAAAATCCTGTACATCACCCAAGGACTAAGCATAGTGAGATTAGAAGAAGATTTGTAGAGGAGAAAGAGAAGGAGAATGTAGTGAAGTTAGTTTACTGTCCTACACAGGAGATGACAGCTGATGTGTTTACAAAAGCATTACCTAAAGATAAACACATAAAATGTGCTGTAGAAATGGGAATAGTCCTAAACTCTCATTTAGTGGGAGTGTTAGTTGTGATAATCTCGAGTTTAGTGACTAGATACATGACTAGGCTAGATACCTTATTAGACTAGATACATGATTAGGCTAGATACATGATTAGGGTGAAGTGAGGGTGCAGCCTCAATTAGGGCTCTGCAAAGCAACCTGCTAGAGCTTGCTTGTGTATATATATGAGTGCTCTCTGCTCATGTTAAGGTAAGTTCTCATACAAGGATCATTCCCAACACCTTGTACCTTGTTTAGGGTGTGTTCTATGCTGCTTCCCACTGGGGTACCTTTCATGCTGCGTGAGTGCTGCTGTGTACTATCTTTGAAGGCTCTGAGAGAGAGTGAGTTGAATATTGCTGAGTGCAATTAGGAGTGTCTACTTTGGTGAGACTAGGAAAGCTGAGTGCTAGGATGTCTGATACATCAGAAGTCAGAATGACTGAGGATAGACCATCTACTTCAAATACTAGAAGGAAAGGTTCTCATCAATATATATATATATATATATATATATATATATATATATATATATATATATATATATATATATATATACTGTAGATATATTAGGTACCAAGTATATTATAGACATATTGAGTATTATAACTGATTTCCAATGAGACAAGCATACTACTCATAGATTTGATGATAGTTGATATTATAGTGCATCCATATTATAAAATCCATCCCATGGTTCTATCCACCCTTGTACATTAACTCTTGCTCAAAACTTGGTTGTTGATTCTATGCTTCATCTCAAGAGATCTTGGTAACTCTCTTACATGGATTTAGAGTGTATAATTGTTCAACCATTGATTTTGGCATAAAAAATGGACCAAAAAGGCTTGAAAAAAAAGAAGCCACATGAGTTATGGTCTACTTTGAATAGACCATGTTAAGACATAACTATTTTCATAGATCATGGCTAGATTACATGATTGACTAAAATAGTCAAAATGAACACATGGAATATGTTAATCTAAAACTAGATCTGAGTATCATTATGATTCTGATGAGTAGGTCAAACTATGGTCAAATCCTAATAACACGACCCCTTGATCTCCAAGATTTGGAATCATTGTGGTATCATCACCATGGGGGTCCAAGGGCAATTAAAAGCACTTTGAATCTTGAAGCACACTCATATAAGATGTGATCACAACACGTCAAGATAATCTCATCTAGAGTATATTATATATATATATGACCACTTCAAGGTACAAGACATATGATTCACAAGGGAGGTTTCTTGTTTGTGTTTTTACTACAAGCACACTTTAGCCTCAAGCATGTACCTTGGTTTATGGTACAAAAAATTTACTCAGTTTCTTCTCTCATATACCTTAGTTAAACTACATTGAGCTTATGTAGTTTCTTCTCAATTGTAGTTTTTGAAATATCCACTCAGATCCTTGCATACTTCAAATTCAGCAAGCAAAGTTCTAATGCTTTTTGGATTGATGATATAATTTTCCTCACTAATACACTTTCTATTTTTCAACACATTTGTAAAATACTACAATCAAAGTGTAAGGTTTAGGATTTGGTAGAATTTGAAGAATACTTGGGTGTTCACATCCACCACCATTATCCATCATGATCTTATATCTCTCTCAAGCATCTTATGAAGATATTAAGAAATATTTCATCTCACAAAACTATATATAATTAATAACTCCATTGATAGGGATGGAAGATTTTCCTTCTAGCTATAGCTACTTAGAAGTGAACAATATCAAGCTATCACTTCTTTACATATTGGTCTAGACTCAACCTAATTTGGTTGAATGGTGATCTCCTTGGATCTCTTCATCAAGGTTACCACTTCTAGAGAATACTTCCACCAAAGTTATAAGTGCATTTGCTCAATCTTCATAAATATTCAGACTTTGCTTTTGTTGTCAATCTATCTAAATAAAAATCCATGTTGGGCTACTTCTTCAAATGTTTTAGAAGACCTATCCCCTGAAAAGTAAAGAGAAACTTGTGATTCCCAAATCTTAAATTGAATTTGAATATATTGCATATTTTCTTGCTAACAAAGAGGAAATCTAGCTAGGACATATGCTCCCAAAAATTATTTACTCAGGCAAACATACACTTGAGTCTTCATCTATGATGATAAAAATATTTCACTTGCACTAATAATCAATCTTGTGTATTACATTTGTCTTAGCCTAATGATGTTTATTATCAATGTGTTAAAAAACGTGCAAAAGTATCATTATCTTCAAATATCTAATTACAAATGTCATGCTTGTAGATGGTTTAGCTAGACCTATCATTAGGATCTACTTCTTGAGGTTATTGGAGCTTCTTGATCTTTGTACAAAACCTTCCTTTGATTCCTCTCTTGGTGATGATACTTGAGCGGTTCCAAATCTTGGAGATCAAAGTTTTATTTATAGTATTTGACCATATTTTGATTTCCTTCTTTGAATCCAATTAACACTTAGATCTAGTCTTAGATTGATATGTAGTATATTTCCAATTTGACTATTATGGTCACTATTAGTTGTGCCTTACTACAATCTATTCAAACTAGTCTATTACTTATGTGGCTTTTTCTTACTAGTTGTGAGTTCACAACTTGTGAATCTCTAAACAAGGCAAATTGAACACACTTATAAAATTAGATACTTGTAATGTTCCAAGGACAAGAGAAACCCCAAGAGAAACACAGGGTTTCATTTCTCAATACTCTCATGCCCCAAAGGAACACCTTGTCTTTAGCATATAGCAAAGAGGATCTATGCAAAGGGAGATATACCGTTGGATCAAATATATGGATTGGTCAAAGATCATGTAGATCCTTGTCCTATTTGGTTGGTCAAACAAGTTTGACTAAAGGGAATCTTTGGAGAATCTTCTTGTAATAAGCTCAAAATAGTCTAGATAAGGTACAAGTGGAAAGATCTTGATGAGAAAAACAAGGGAAATGAAGGCAACACTTTTTACCAATAGGAAAATAATTTTCTATTTTTCAAGGCCTAATCCATTTGTTTAAGCCTCCAAAATTGGCTTTGAAATTTTCAAGGTGTTTTTAGCCTTTGCCTTATTAGTAGAAGTACTCTTTTGGTGACACCTTGATCTGATCTACTTGAACCATCCTATATAAAATCCCTAAAGAGATTACCAAGTCAATTTTCACCTCTAGATAATTTGTCTAGCTAATGGTATTACAAACCTCTTTGTATTTAAGATACAATATCTTTGTAGCAAAGTGTTGCTCAAAATAGTACACTTACATTGATGCTTTGGTCAAGTTAGTTTTCATGTTGCTTCATACAATTGGTACCCTTTCTAATGTACAATATATTCCACATGCGAATGGCGGGTACCATGGATGCATTTTTGGAGAATGCATTTGACTTTGTATTCCTCCATGCCATCAATGAGTGTTGGACAAGGTCAAGCTTATTGTATGGAATGAAAGTGCATATCTACATAGCAAGGAAACATGGAGCACTAGATGGATCTTCATGTATGGTAGTAGCTCAAGGTAATAGGCCACTATGCCAATTTGATGGACGATGGGGAAAGAGCCAATAAAACAAGGTATGAGCTTACAAGGGCCAACTAACATGAGGTTAGTTCAAGACAACCACACTTGATCCCCAAAGTTGAACTCCATGTACCTACAGTGTGTATTTGCATATTTTTTTTATCAATTTTGGGCTATCTACAAATTGTGCTTGGCATTCTCCATACCCTATTGGATTCTAAAAAAGAAAGTGTTGACATCATCAACTTTGTAGCCACAAGGTGGATCTTTACCAAGCTCAAAGGTGTGAAAGGGTGTTCTCTATACATGAGAAAGAACGGTGTGACTTGTGTAGATATATTTATTGAATTGACATTGGCAAATTCCACCAGTGGAAGTAAGATGTCCCATCTTTCTTACTCCCCTAAAATGAAGCCCCAAAGCATATACTCAATAGTGCAATTGAACCACTCTATTTTTCCATCAATTTGTTGATGTTATGATGTGGACATGGAAAGTTTAGTTTTTGAAGATGCCAAAGAGTGTTCTCTAAAACAAACTAGCAAATTGAGTGCCTTGATCAATGATGAGCAATCAAAACAATCATGGTGAGAAAATACCGCAACTAAGTACAATTGAGCTAATTGTAGAACAACCACATCCTTGGTTATAGAACACACATGAATCATTTTGTTGATTGGTCTACAAAGACTACAATAGAGTCAAAACTAGAGGTGGTCTTGGGCAATTCACAAACTAGATCTATGTTGACCTACTCCAAACATTATGAAAGAGTCTTGTGAGAGCTTGATTAGAGGCTTTATTTTGTTGACAAAAAGGTAGCTTCAAACATAATCCATCACATCATTGCTCATCTTGGGCCAATAGTAATGGCATTTGACTACATCTAAGGTTTTGTCTACTTCAACATGACTTGCAATGGAGGAATCATGACATTCCGCTAGGATGATGGTTCTTAGTTCTAGAGCATCCTATATCCACAACTTACCATCATACCAATGAGTCCTTGAGTATTGGTAATGCCTTTGGATGATTGAGCTCCTACAATCTATAGATTAGTCTTTGTAGTAGTAAGAATCCTTGGATATAAATCTGGGTTCATATTGACTTCTACAACCATATTGTTCACCATAAGCATTTGGATGAATGCATTTTCAAGTTCCTTCTTGCCTTCCACTTATGTGATTTTTATGTTGAACTATTGTATCCACTCTGCCCAACAAATCTAGTGATGAGATAAATCTTTCTATGTCTCAAGGTAGACTAGTGGTTTGTGGTATCTCCACTATAAATACCTTCTTGCCAAAAATAGTACTTCCAATGCTTGGTCACAAAGACAATAGCCAACTCTTCTTGTTTCGTGGTGTGATATTTGCATTCTATTGATAACAAATTTCAACAAAATATGCAATTGGGTGCAATCTGTCACTCCATTCTTGTTGGAAGATTCCTGCTATTGCAACTCTTGATGCATATAGTTATGCAACTTTCAATTCTTGAAAGGCCAATTCTTGTGCAATTTCCCACATCCACTTCTTTCCTTTGCCAAGTAGTGCCATTAAGGGTTGCGTAACCTTGGAGAAGTCATTGAAAATTTGATATTAGAATCTAGTCAATCCCAAGAAACTCTTGAGTTAAATCTTATCTTTTGGAGCACCTCATTTTTTAATGACATCTATTTTATTTGTTAAAATTTGGATACCTTTTACACTTACTCTATTGCCCAAGTAATCTACTTCAGACTTTCCAAACTTACACTTTGAGACTTTGGCATATAATTGGTTTTGTCATAAAATCTGGAGGACTTTTTGTAGATGTTGCTTGCGCTCTTTCATTATACTATTACTATACAAACTAAGATGTCATCAAGGAAACTGAACAAAGATTTATCCAAATATGAAAAAAATATATCATTCATCAAACTCATGAAAGTGGTTGGTATATAGTGAGGCCAAACGGTAACACTAGGTACTCAAAGTAACCAGATCTTGGTTGAAAGACAATTTTGTGTATGTCTTCCTTTGACATCTTGATTTGGTTATAATTGTTCCATAGATTGAGTTTGGTAAAGTGTTTTGCCCCATTGAATTGATTAAACAGGCCATCCATTCAAGGTAATAGGTATTAATTCCTCATTTCTTGCTAATTTAGGACTTGGTAGTCAATGCACATTTGCATTGTACCATCCTTCTTCTTCACCAACAAGACAAGAACCCTACATGGTGATACATTGGGTTGGATAAACCCTTTCTATAGCATATCCTTGATTTGAACCTTGCACTCCTTCAACTCATGAGGTGGTTGTCAATATGGGGTATTACAAGGAGGTGTCTTCCCAAGAAATATCTTGATTTACTTTCCTTTTTGGTGGTAATCTTGAGAGTAAATCATCAAGAAAGACATCTTAAAACTCATTGACCATATCTTTCAAATTCTCAAGAATTTGTCCATCAAGTTCTGCACTCTATACTTTTCTTATTACCTATGAAACATCTATATGTCTTATAGATAGATGTTGTCCCTATGACATAGAGAGATATTTCTTGTCATTGGGATCTTTCTTAATCTCCAATTTTCTTCCATTTGCTAGTTGTTTCTATTTTCCTTCCCCAATCTTTAGTGAGCTTGTAGTGCTCTATCCAAAGCATACTTAAGATCACACAATAACAAGCTAACCATATCATTTGCCGCTCAATTACTTCTTGGTGCTCTCCTTTAGAGAGTGTTACTTTTCAAAATAATGACTCAATCTTCTTTGTCTAACTATGTAATACTCTGAGTACTAGAGAAATCTCCAAGAGAGATACAAGAGAGAAAATACAAGCTTCACACTCAATCCTCTAATGCCCCAAAGGAACACCTTCTCTTTATTATATAGCAAAGAGGATCCTCTCAAAGGAAGCTCCACCCTTGGATTAGATACATGGATTGGTAACCTATTAGCAAGCTCCATCCTTGGATAAGTTGTTTGGATGGGTGACATGTCAGTCTTTGTCCTATCTAGGTGGTCAAACGAGTTTGATTGAAGGGAATATTTAGGGAATCTTCCTATAGAGGTCTAAGAATCACAAGGGTGAGGTACCATTGGAAAGCTCTTGATGAGAAAAATCATAGGGGGAAAAGGCTAGAGGGTGGAGAAGGCAAGTATTTTCTCCTAAAGAGCAACAACTTTCACTATTTGCAAGGTCTAATTCATCCGTTTAGGCTTCCAAAAATTGGCTCTAAAGTTTTTAGGTTATTTTCAACTTCTACTCTATTAGTATAAGTAATTTTTGGTGACACCTCTGTCTGATCTACCTAGCACATTGTACACAATATCCTTCTAGATGTTACCAAGCCAATTTTCACCTCTAGATAATATGTCTAGCTGCTTGTATTACAAACCTCCCTCCTTTTAAAATGCAACATCCTTATTGTGAAGTTGTTGCTCAAAAGATTGAACTAACACTGGTGTGTTGGTCAAGTTGGCTGTTTGCTCCCATGTTGCCTTGTATAGTGGGTACCCTTTCCAATGGACCAGATATTCCACACACGGATGGCGAGTACTACAGATGCATTTTTGAAGAATGCATTTGACCTCATACTCCTCTACCTCATCAACAAGGGTTAGACAAGGTCAATTTTTTTGGATGGAAGAGAAGTGAGGCGGCCGGGCAGCATATCAGCATAATAAGGAAACATGAAACTCTGGATGGATCTTCATATGTAGTGGTAGACCGAGGTGATAGGCCACAACGTCTATGCAATGAAGGATGGAGAAAAGTCCAATAAAACAAGGTCTGAGCTTATGAGGACCAACTTACTTGAGGTTGGTGGTTGACAACCATACTTGATCTCCCACATTGAACTTTATGTGTTGGTAGTGTGCATCTACATACAACTTCTATCAATTTTGGATGATCTGCAACCTATGCTTGGCGTGCTCCACACCCTGTTGGATTTTAGAAAACAAAGTATTGACAACGTCAACCTTGGTAGCCATTGGACAGACCTTCATCAAGCTTGAAGGTGTGAAAGGATGCTCTCCATACATGAGGAAGAATAGTGTGACTTGTGTAGAAGCATTCACTAAATTGTTGTATGCAAATTCCAACAATGGGAGTATGATGTCCCAACTCTCTTGCTCCTCCAAAGTAAAGCCTAAAAGCATGTCCTAAATAGTGCAATTTTCCCTCTTTGTTTGTCCATCCGTCTATGGATGGTAAGCTATGGACATAGCCAATTTGGTTTGGAACTACCTTAAGAGTGTTCTCCTAAAGAAACTAGTGAATTGGGTGCCTCTATCTATGATGAGCACTCGAGACAAGCCATGATGCAAAAAGATTGCATCTAAGTACAATTAAGCTAGTTGCGGAGCAGTGACATCTTTGGTGGTAAGATGTACATGAATCATTTTGTTGAGTTAGTCGACAAAGAATACGAGTCAAACCCAGAGGTGGTCTTGGGCAATTCACAAACTAGATCCATGCTTACTTGTTCCCAACATTGTGTAGGAGTGGAGAGAGGTTGTAGGAGTCCTATAAGAGCTTGATTAGAAGCCTTATTTTGTTGACAAAGTAGGCAGCTCCGAACATATTCCATCACATTGTTGCTCATCTTGGGCAAATAGTAATGGCGTTTGATTGCATCTAAGGTCTTGTCCAATCCAACATGACCTACAATGGCAAAATTGTGATATTTTGCTAGGATGGTGGTTCTTAGATCCATGTTATCTGGGATCCACAACCTGCCATCACAGAAGGTGAGTCCTTGGGTATTGGTGATGCCTTTGGATGATTGAGCACCTACAATTTGTGGATTAGTTTTTGTAGCATAAGAATCTTTGGCAACAATTCACGGTTCATCTTGATTTCTACCACCAAATTATTTGCCATCGGCATGTAGGTGAATGCATCTACAAGTTGCTTCTTGCCTTCCACATATCTGATTGTCATGTTGAATTGGTGTCTCCACTCTGCTCACCAAATCTATCAACAAGAAAGATCTTTTTGTGTCTTGAGGTAGACTAGAGGTTTTTGGTCCATCTCTACCACAAATGCCTTCTCACCCAAATAGTGCTTCCAATGCTTGGTTGCAAGGACAATGGCTAGCTCTTCTCATTTGGTGGTCTGATAGTTGCATTTTGCCGATAGCAACTTATGAGAGAAATACACAATTGGGTGCCATCTATCCTGCCATTCTTGTTGTAGGACTAGTTCTATTGCTACACTTGATGCATCTATAGCCATCTTGATTGGACATTTTATGTCATACCATTTCAAGATTAGTGCATGTAGTAATGTGTATTTCAACTCCTAAAAGGGAAATTCTTGTGTAGTTCCCCATATCCACTTCTTGTCCTTGCCAAATAGTGTTGTTAGAGGTTGTGCAATCTTGGAGAAATCCTTCACAAATTGACAATAATACCCCGTCAATCCCAAAAAATTCTTAAGTTGAGTCTGATCTTCTAGAGCACTCCATTTTTGAATGACCTCTATTATATCTGTTAACACTTGGATACCCTTTTCATTTACTCTATGCCCTAAGTAGTCTACTTCAGATTTGCCAAACTCACACTTTGAGATTTTGCCATACAATTGATTTTATCATGGAATCTGGAGGACTTCTTGCAGATGTTGCTTGTGCTCTATCAATGTCCTATTGTAGACTAAGATGTCATCAAGAAAAATGATAACAGATTTATCCAAGTATGAATAAAATATATCATTCATCAAACTCATGAAAGTGGTAGGAGCATTGGTGAGGCCAAACAGTATCACCAAGTACTCAAAGTGACCATACCTTATTTGAAAGGCCGTTTTGTATATGTATTCTTCCGTAATCCTGATTTGGTTGTTATCGGTCCATAAATCAAGTTTGGTGAAGAGCATTGCCCTATTGAGTTGATCAAAAAATTCATCCATGCGAGGTAATGGATATTTGTTCTTCATCATTTGTTGATTCAATCCCCGGAAGTCCATGTACATGCACAGTATTCTATCCTTCTTCTTCACAAACAATATATGGTGATACATTGGGTTGGATAAACCCCTTTTGCAACATATCCTTGATTTGAGCCTTGCACTCCTCCAACTCATGAGGTGATAGTTGATATGGGACCTTACAAGGAGGTGTCTTCCTAGTAAGTATCTCAATTTTATGATCTACTCTCCTTTTTTATGGTAAACCTACGGGTAATTCATATGGAAAGACATCTTGGAACTCATTGACCACATCTTTTAGTTTCTCAAGAATTTTTCCATTGTGTTGGGCACTATGGATTTCTCTTATTAAACCCATGAAACATCTATTTGTCTTACCAATAGATCTAGCCCTTATGACATATAGAGGTAGCTCTTGCCTTTATGATCTTTGTAAAAGACCAAAATCAAGGAGAGAAATAGGAGAATGGAAACTCACATTGGGACACTTGAATGTGGAAAACCTCCAAACGCCTAGCATGAGCTTTGGCTCTTGTATTTATAGGGATCATACAAGGCTCTTGAGAAGCTTCTCAAGAAGCTTCCTTGAATCACTTTCTTAGAGTGCAAGCCAAGTTAATTGGGAAACTTCTCAAGAAGCTTCCTACTAGAAGTTGCTTACTTGGCATGCAAGCTGAGCTAGTTGGAACCTTCTAGAAGCTACTTACTTGAGGTGTAAGCTAAGCTAGCCGAGAAGCTTCCCAAGAAGCTTCCTAGATGCTTCTAGAATATTCTAGGCTAATTTGTCTTATTGGCTACTTTGTTAGCACTACTAACTTTGTCATTAAACTACATATTGTTACAATCTTCCTTTAATCCCAAAGATCTTCCATTGACTAGTTTTCACTTCTTTCTTTCTCTAATCCACCATGGGGCTATAGTGCTCCATCACAACATACCTAAGATTGCATCATTATGAGTTAGTTGTATCACATGCCACTCAATTGCTTCTTGATACCTTCCTACAGATAGTATTACCTTTTTAGGTAATGATTTAATCCTCTCTATCTGACCATTAGGTAACTCTACTTTGTCCTTCTCATTCTTCTCTAGTTCCATCCTCAACCTTATTGTAACAAAGCGAGACAAAAAATTCTTTGTTGCCCCAAATCTATCAACACTCTCATTGGACTGCATTCTAGCACTCCATTTACAACAATTAATTATGCATTTATCTTCCTCCTTCTTTGCACACTTGTCCTCTTCCTCCTCCCACTTTTACTCTTCTTCATTGAGCTAGTAAGGCCACAAGGTGCATTTACTAGTGATCTTCATTTTTGATGCGGTTTCCATATCTTAGTCCTCAATTTGTCTCTCCATGTGATTCAGAGGTTGCTTTGTATGGAAGCCAAAGGCTTCTAAGATGACAAGCACAACAATTGATGGATGTGTGCCCAATTTGGCCACAATTGTAACATCATTGTTGTTCTGGTCAAGCCTCTTATCCCTGTGGGACTCCTTCTCTCATTTCTTTGACCCTTCCTCGTTCTCCTTGGAGAGGTCTTGCTCCTTGATCTTGGAACCAAATGTTGCCTAATTTTATAAGAATTGGACCACCAAAATGGTGTGTCTAGGCTTGATAATTTTGCATTAGTGTTATCACTTCACTTCCTCCAAGTGCCCTTGCTATTATTTGAGCGTAAGCAATGGCTTCAAAAATAATACGAGGATTTTTCACTATTACCTCTTGGAAAATCAGCTCTTTTAATCATGTCTTGAAATTGTCAAGAGCTTTGGTTGGACTCATATCGTTATCACAACTTGTAGATCCAAAAATGCCTCCATGTTCTCTTGTATGCTATTCTTTTACTTCAGCCCCCAGATTTTGGTTTGGGCCATTTGCACAAAATCCAAGTATTAGAAATTCTTGAGCAGCACTTCTTGCATGGCTGTCCAAGTGACCTCTCTTCCTTCTACTAACAATAATTTTTCCTTAGTGTCATACCATGTGAGGGCTTTATCGGTCAAGTACCCACACGCAAACATACCTATAGAATGATTAATGATCTCCATTGTGAACAATCAAAGGTATCAATTCATTCTTGAAATCCAACTTTCCACTACTCCCATGGAGTGTTGTCCCTTGTAATGCTCAACATTGCACATCTTTTTCATTCGTAGTAACAATGTGGCTTGGTTGTAGATTGGAATCGGTGTCATCGGCATGCATAACTCTCTAGGTACTTTGATTGTTGGTGCTGGTTGTTGAGATTGCTCCCCTTCTTGTATTAATTGATCATTCTTGACAGTATGTATTAGATTTTGCAATTCCTCCATGGTCATCTTGATTTCTCAAAACTCATTCAACATCCCATGCATTCCTTGCATCAACTCTTGCAATTACAGATCCATGATTCCTACACATAGCCAATGTTTAATTGCTACTTCTTACTTCAATAAAGGATTAGAATGATCACTCGGAAGGATGCATGAACTATGGAGACTACCATTGGGACCTTAGAGGCTATCACTCATTGATAATATTCTTCACCAAAATTGCAGACTACAAAGTCCCTAAACATCACTTTTGGTCTAATTACATAATGGATTTTTACTTGCGTGTTGAAAAGGGTGAGGATTTGGTACATTGAGATCCATAACATCATAATAGAATGTAGATTGTCAAATTCCACTGCTTGTTGTATACCATCATAGGTAGAATTACCACGTTTGGTGAATTCATCATTATGTCCTCATTTAGCTCCAAAGTGATAAACTAGAGATACTTTCATTTGCTCACATTGGATGTACATAATCTTGATGTGAAATGGAGTCAAAAATGAAAAGCTAGGTATAGGAAATTGTCCTCTTAGTGCTTCCATCCCATCTCTAAAACACTTCTCAAGTCTAGCAATTGCGTTATGTTCTCCCCTCAAATTACCCAATTTCAATAGCTCGTGCTCTTCCAAGAGGGGTGATCCACTCTCTTGGATTAAAACATCTGCTCTAATACCATTTTAATACTTCAAGGACAAGATAACTTTCCAAGAGAGATACAAGAGAGAAAATACAAGTTTCACATTCAACCTTCCGATGCCCCGAAGGAGCAGCCTCTCTTTATTATATAGCAAAGAGGATCCACTCAAATAAAGCACCACCCTTGGATCATATACATGGATTGGTGACCTATTAGTGAACTCCATTCTTGGATTAGTTGTTTGGATGGGTGACATGTCAGTCCTTGTCCTATCTAGTTGGACCAAAAGGAATATTTAGGGAATCTTCCTATAGGAAGCTCAGAATTCATGTGGATGAGGTACCATTGGAAAGTTCTCAATAGACAAATCATAGGGAGTAGAAGGTAAGGTTTTTCCCTTGAGGAGATGCTTTTGTCTATTTTCAAGGCCTAATCCATCCGTTTAGACCTCCAAAATTGGCTCTAAAGTTTTTAGATTATTTTTGGCTTTGGCCCTATTAGTAGAAGTACTCTTTTGGTGACACCTCTATCTAATCTACCAAACCCATTTTACACAACATCCTTCAAGATATTACCGAGCCAATTTTCACCTCTAGATAATATGTCTAGCTGCTTGTATTACAAACCATTAGGTAACTTTCCTTCTTCATTCTCATCCTTCTCTAGTTCCATCCCAACCTTATTGCAATAAAGCAGGATAAAAATTCTTTGTTGCTCCAAGCAAGTTATATCACTATCTCACCCAATTGCCTTCTAGGACTCCATTCTAGGACTTCTAGGACTACAACAATCACACGTGTGTTTGTCTTACTCAACCTTTGTACTCTTCTTCATTCCACTTTTACTCCTTTCCATTAAGGCCAAATGGTATATTTATTGGTAATCTTTATTTTCTGATGTGATTTAAGCATCCTTCTGATTCATCCTTCTGATTCTCCTTGTTGATTCATCTCTCCAAGGTGTTCAAAGATTGCTTGTATGGAGTGTATGGAGCTCAAAAATAGTGCAAGGATTTTTTAGTATTAACTCCTAGAAAATTTGCTCATTTAATCCTTGTTTGAGCTTGTAAAATTGTAAGGAGCTTTTTTTGGGCTCATATCAATTATCACGACCTATAGATCAAGAAATACCTCCACATATTCTTATATATTGTTCTTTTGCTTCAACCTCTAGTGCTAGCTTTGAGCCATCTTCATAAAATCTATAGATTGGAAATTCTTCAATAGCCTTCTTGCATCATTGTCCAAGTGATCTCTCTTCCTTTGTCCAACATTGATTGTTCCCAAGCATCATACTATGTGAGTGCTTTATCAATAAGGTAACCATGTGCAAACATTCCTATCGAATGATTGGTGATCTTGGTTGTGAATAATCAAAAGTATAGATTCATTCTTGAAATCCAGTTTTCCACTACTCCCATGGAATATTATCTTTGTAAGGCTCAATGTTGCATGTCTTGTTCATTTGTAGTATCAATATGGCTTCATTGTTGCTTGGGATCAATACCACAAGTATGAATGACTCTCTAAGTACTTTAGCCATTGTTATTGGGTTTTGGGATGATTCCACTTCTTGCACATGATTGTTCCTAAAGGTACGTACTTGACTTTGTAATGCCTCCATTGTCATCTTCATCTCCCAAACTTGTTCAACATTTACTGTATTCCTTGCATCAAATCTTGCAACTACAGCGTCATGATTCATACACATGGTAGATGTTCAATTGATACTTCTTGCTTCAAAAAAGGGTTAATGTAATCACTCAGGAGGAGGTATAGATGATTGGCACTACCATTGAGACCTTAGAGGCTATCATTTGTTAATACTATTTCTCACCAAAATTGTAAACTATCAAATCCCTAAATATCACTTTTGATCTAAATACATAATGGATTTCTATTTGAGCATTGAAAGGGAGAAGATTTGGTATATTTAGATCCATTGTATCATCATAAAATATAAATCTCACTCTCTATCATATATCACCATTGGTAGAATCACAAATTTAGAGTATGGATAAGGTACCATTGGAAAGATCTTGATAAGACAAACATGGGAAAAGAAGGCGACACCTTTTTCCTTGAAGAGAGAGCTTACTAAATATTTCAATGCCTAATTCATTTGTTTTGGCTTCCAAAATTGACTCTAAAGTTTTCAAGATGTTCTCAACCTTTGCACTATTAGTGGAAGTACTCTTTTTCTGAAATCTCTATTTGGTCTATTATACCATTGTATATAGCATCCATAAAGATATTACCAAGCCAATTTCTACCTTTATATAATGTGTCTAGCTAATGATATTACAACACTATGGACAAAAGTGTGAGTATAATTGATTGTGAATAAAATGATTGATAGAATGAGAATGAATCTACAAAAAGTGAGTTAAGTTGGATGACAAAAAAAGGCTTATTGAAATTAAAGCCATGTAAGTAATTGAATAGTTTAAATAGACTATGGTAGGGAATAACTACTTTTAATAGACTAGACAAAGTGCAACTAGTATTTTCTAGCATAATGAAAATGGATCCTTACTATATATCAATCTAATACTAAATATGAGTATCAACATGATTTAGATGAGTAGATCAAAATATGGTCAAATACTAATAATACATAATAAGCTAGAAATTCTTGCAATCTAGGCTAGGTACATCATAAAAATGCTCTACATATAAAAATTAGTGCTTTTCTTGTCTCTCACCCATGAGATACCTCTTGTGACAGTGTGCATGTATATCATGTGCTAAAAGGAAGGAAAATTTAATATCAATCAACATCAAGAATAACAACTCCAAAGGAGATCTCTCATTTACTCTATGCTAGAGCTCTTCCAAATAGCTTTATAAAGAAGACTTCACCAATATCAACATAAGTGATCCTTCATTCATACTCACATAAATGTTCCTCCAAGATCAACCACAATTGATGACACTCTCAAGTAGAAAATCTAACTCCTTACTCCTTAAATATAAGTAGTACTCATCAAGCCTTGTTGTAACAACTCTGAAAATACCAAATTACAACATTCTAATAAGAAAAAAGTTTTCCCCATGAGGATTCTATTAAAAATGGTTAGATGCAAAGGAAGTGTAAAAGACCCAATTTGAGGAGAGAAATAGGAGAATGGAAACTCACATTGGACACTTGTCACGCCATTTGTAGTTCCGCATCTAGCTGCTCAGACATTGGAGTTCCAGTGATAGTAGTTAGAGTTATTCTAGTAGTTTCTCAGGGACTACTTTCCGATAGTCTGATTTGGTGTTCGGGGTACTGACTTCACGGTGGAGCCCACCGTCACTTTGCACCGTTCACACCGTCGAGTGTGCCGTCAGCGGGACCGTTAGGGTTTCAGTGCTAGCTCGAGTCCAGGGGGTATAGTTTTGAAGTGAGCTCCAGAGAGCTCACTTCTCTGATGTTGAGCCTATGAGTTCCTGGCTATGGTGGACAGAGGCCGGCGAGGGTCACCTGGATTCTCTATGCTTGAGTAGGTGTGGCTTGACTGTAATCAGTGCCCAGTTGTTGGCAGTTTATAGAGTGATAGATCAAGTACTGATCTGAGTTGAGTTGAGTGGAGAATGTTAAGCAATCTGATTACATCAGAGAAGTGAGGTCAGGGGGAAATCGGGTGCAAGAACGTTGAGTGTTGGTGGTATCTCCAAGCTCGGTGGATCATGGTAGCTCGATTCAGGTTTTGTGTTTCCCTAGTGTGCAGAAGCTCGTGTAGTTGATGCAAATTTGGCAGTTAGGCAGACGGTGTGCAGAAGGCCTGGCCAAATTTCAAGCAAAGAAGGAGCAATTTTTGAGCAGTGTTGTGATTTTGAGCTCAGGAGGTGAAGGCATGACCAATTTGCTGCGAGTTGGGCTCAGAAAGTGAAATTGAAGGTGGAGTTGGAAAGCTCTTCTCATGAAATTGTGATTTGGAAAAACTTGTTTTGTCAATTTGGCTCGAGTGGAAAGTTAGCGGGGGATTTGGCGGACATCCATCTTTAGGGTTTACATCAAATTTTATGTCAGATTTTGGGCCAGAATTGGAGGAGTTTTGTTGTTTGGCCAGATTTGGAGAAGTTTCACTAGTTTGGAGGAGTTTCGCAGATTTGGAGAAGTTTCGCCAATTTTGGAGGAGGTTTGAAGTGGCAACAAGAAACTTGTTGCCAAGAAAGGCCTCATTTGGCTGAATTTTGGCATTTCAAGGCTTTGAGGCATAGGGCTGTGGGCTATGAGAGGCTACGAAGGCCTAGAAGGGCCAACAAGCCAACTTGCTGGCGTGAGGCTAGCTAGTTTAGTGTAGATCTTGGTCATTGGTTGGCAAAATCTGCCTTTCTTGCTAGATTGTGCGCAATAGGGTTTGACCCCTAGATCTCTTGTTCCTAGACTGGTGCCCTAGCCAACTGGTCCACACTCACTTGTTGTCATAGTGACTGTGCCACTGTTATCTATACACATGTAGCTTTGGCTAGGAGAGGTAGTTTGATCCCATTCTTGGTGATCCTGGTAGCTTAGGACTTAGATACGAACTGCTCTTATGTCAAATGCCAAATGGTGGCAGAGTCAGTCCCGTGTTGTGTTATGAGATGGAGGGTTTTTGTTTAGATTTCTTGTGATTGGATCCCCTCCATTCTCTGCTTCCTGTTTGTGCACCACGTTTGTGTGAGGTGCCTTGACTTTTGAGCGTTGGTGCTCTGGTGTGCTCTCGGTGGTGAGGCTGGAGTGATGACCAGTCAGACTACCTTTGTTTCTCTTCGGTGAGGCAGGAAGTGATGACCTGCAGACCGTGAGAGTGCGTGTTATGATGGTAGGTTACAGGTTGCCCTTCCCCTAGTGTAGTTATCTCGGTAGAGTTACATTAGTGGGTGGTGTTTAGTTGGTGTTGGCACGTGGTGGTGTTGGCACTTGGTGGGGTACTTGCGGTTGCGACTTGCGGTTGCAGTTGGTGGTTTGGGTTTGTTGTTGCAGTTACGTGGTCACGACGGAGTTCTTTGGAGATTCCAGAGGAGTAAGCCCTGCAGTACGCAGTGGGTTTACTCGAAGTGGTGCTCGGTATCAGCCTGTATCTCAGGTCCCAGTGAGTGAGGAGATTGACTCTGAGTTGGAGTTTGACACAGGAGCTGATTCAGTTGAGAGTGCACTTGGTGTGTCCGCACCGTTGTTGTGGGACATGGACGAGATTTATGGGGCCTCCAAAGGCCCTAGGCGTTACTCTGGTACAGTGGGTACCATTGAGTTGGATGACTTCATCCAGGAGTTTGATAGTTGGTGTGATCTGCAGCAGATGCGGAACCCGACTTTGTTCACACTCTTCATGGCATGGAAGGGGTTGTTTCAGCACTTGGAGGGTCCACCAATGGATGATTACCATGAGTTCAGGAGAGCTCATTTGGAGGAGATTGAGTTATGGAGACAGTATTGGTCTCCACACCATGTCTCCATCACTTCAGGCTCGGTGGCCAGGAGTAGATCGGCTGTACCTACGAGTTCTAGCTCGAGTAGTGTGGGTGGAGCTAGTGGAGGTGCACTAGCTGGAGATAGTGCTACTACGAGTGGAGGTACCGCTGTAGGAGGTGGTGTGGTACCGGGGTTTAACCCCATGGTTGAGTTCTTCCTATGTTTGAGGCAGAACTACCAGGGAGTGCGGACTGACAAGCTGAGGAGCTTGCAGGAGTTCCAGCGGAAGGCTGGAGAGAGCCTACGCGAGGCATATACTCGCATGAGGCGGCGATCAGTTTCACTCAGGGAGTTACTGAGGCCCAAGCAGTCCAATTTTGGTATGGGATATTGGACAGGGAGTTGCGACGTAGAGTTCGTGATGCTACGTTGTTGCAGGCTACTTTGCCCACTTTGGCAGTAGTCTTTGGTTTGGCTGAGCGTATTGAGCTCAACATGGTGGAGGAGAGAGTGGTGACAGTTGGATTTGGTAGAGAGACCTCATCCACGGTTGTGACTTCTTCTAGAGTGCAGCAGAGTGCACCACGCCCAGTTGGTTTTCAAGGACAGGGTGGACAGCCTAGATCCTATGGAGCGAGTGGAGGGCCTAGTGGAGTTAGACCCTTACCCTCATTTTCGGGTCAGCAGCAGCCAGTGAGTGGTGGTGTTGCTTCTTGGACTTGTGGTGGACCTCACCATAGGAGAGAGTGTACTCAGGGCAGCAGACCTGATACCTCTGGTACATCACAGCCAGCACAGAGGCAGTGTGAGCATTGCCACAGATTTGGTCACACTAGTGATTGGTGTTTTGACCTACACCCGGAGTTACGGAGTGGTAGGGCTGCTATGGCAAGTAGTAGAGGAGCTCCAATTCATGGAGGACGAGGTGGTAGAGGTGGTGGTAGAGGATCTACACCTAGTAGGGGTGCAATACCTGCCCTTACTTCTAACACAGCTATGGCTACTCAGATTGAGCAGTTGGAGCAGAGATTGGCTAGTATGGCTATTGCTCAGAGGAAATCAGATTCGGGTGTTGAGGCTTCCACCTCATATGCTGGTGATAGAGATGCTTTGGACTTCATGTGCGGAGCAGCACAGGTGGATGCATCTGCACCAGTGACTAGGAGTGCATTACGTGCTCCAGAGCCTAGAGGAGCATCAGTGGAGTTGGACCCACAGAGAGGAGAGGTTGGGAGACAGGTCAGACTTCCCCAGTCTTTCACGCTATCTGAGGCATTGCAGACGACATCCATGGTTCCTATACGTCCCAGTGCAGGTGTGGTAGGTGGTGATGGAGTACCTGCTAGTCAGCCACCTGCTACTACACAGATTGAGTCTAGCATGATGTTGGGGGCGGCTCAACTGATTATGCGGCATCCTTTGTTTTCAGCCAGTGACATGTTTACATTGGGAGTTGACCCAGCCCCAGTGTTCCGGTTGGCTGCCACGTTGTGTGAGAGTAGGGATGGTGCAATTCCTACTACTAGAGCAGAGGTGGTTGGTAGTGGATCTGACTTGGTTGAGGAGCATGGGATCCGTTCAACGACCAGTGGGTTGTGGCAGGCAGCAGCGGCTAGATTGGAGGAGTTGCCAGCTAGACCGGCCTTTGAGAGAGCGCGGTTTACACCTGGTGTTGTCCTATTGGATAACCAGAGGGGGATTTTTTGTTTGGTGGGACCTTCAGGGAAGGTCTATACACCACAGAGAGTCTTGTTAGACTCTGGTGCGCAACCCCTTATGTTGGGGAAGGCTGCAGTTGTCGGTCTGGAGTTACGGAAGATCGATGTGGAGAGGTGTCCATTTCAGATCCAAACATCTCTTGGTGGTGGTTCGACACAGTACATCACACGTAGAGAGCTTGTTGTCCAGGTTCAGCCTGGTCATCCGACTGATAGCTCGGTGGTGAGAGCTCAGGCTATTGCGACGATAGCTGAGTCATATGATGTGCTAGTTGGGGGAGCAGTGTTATACCCTATGGGTTTCAGCATTGACTATTGGGAGGAGACAGCCTCTTATAGACCTGGTTGGCAGTCTGGTGAGAGACGGGTATGTCGCCTACTAGTACGCTTCAGTAGTGGCAGTCTTGGCTCACTACAGTCCGGGACCATGGCAGCATCAGTTTTAGCTTCAATGGTGCAGTTACTTGGCCTGGTGACTTGTTGGAGGGGAACGCCCATGCAGAGGATACTCCAGTACCAGAGGAGATCACTCGACTTTGGAGTACGAGTGGGATTGTTCCATCCACCTTGGATGTTCCATTGTGGAGTTCAGAGGAGACATTGCAGCAGCATGCAGATCAGTTGGTGCAGCAGGCTTGGAGTGGAGCCTTCGTACCATCAGGGGATGAGTGTGAGGATGAGCCTCCTGAGGTGATTGCTTTGACACCTCTGGATACCACACTCATTGCTTGGCAGTATCCAGTAGAGGGGATATGCCTATTGGAGTTGTTTGGTGGGATCAGCACCGGACTAGCTGCGGTGTTACAAGCGGGTATCCGAGTACAGAGGCACTTGTATGTAGAGAGAGATGAGACTGCTAGGCGAGTCTCTCTACATCATGTGGCACACTTGGCCTATCGGTATCCGGAGTTATTACCGATGTCAGCAGTCAGAGGTTACCAGAAGGCCTTACCAAGAGACATTTCCTTACTGGGAGCGCATGACCTAGAGAGACATGGGCCTGTTCACTTGGTGATTTCAGGGACATACACATGCGGGCCGCGGTTTGGGTCTTCAGGATCCTTGTTCTGGTGTGTTTTGGGAGATGTTACGAATACTATGACATCTCCAGGTTCATCAGTCTGTTTCTCCAGCTTACCTTTTGGAGAACGTTCCATTGATGGGTGATTCTCGCACTAGAGTGGTGGCGAGTACACATCAAGTCCATTCATGGATGGGACCTGCTGTATTGTTAGATGCAGCCAGAGTGGGATCACAGGCTCATTGTCTTCGTCTTTGGTGGACGGACCTCTTACCCAGAGAGGTTCTACAGCGTAGTTATGATGGGATTCAGCGACTAGACCACATTCTTGTTGATGATATCTTGGATGCTGGACGTCAGTCTCAGACAATGGTAGTGGCTGATAGGTCACCTATGGCAGTGGTGAACCTAGTTGGACAGCCTAGAGCTACATTTCCCACACTCATGAGTTTCCCAGGCTCTCATGCTTTTCAAGAGGGAGGACCTGGACTTGTTTGGGACTCACAGTTACAGCAGTTGGTGGAGCCCAATGCTGATGAGAGAGAGCGAGCGATGGGTTTTCACACCGGTATTACCACTGTTCCAGCAGTGTCAGAGGCATCCAGGCGTCAGGTGTTAGGTCAGGCTATGGACCTGAATTGTTTGACTTGGATTGTGAGCCTTGGCTTGGCAGAGCAGCGTAGGATGCGCTTGATAGGCATCACCACTCGGACACTTGTGAGCCATGTGCCTATCGAGACGATTCAGGCACATGCTGGGGGCGATGGACCGAGTGGACATGGTATTCTTGGGACACATCCAGTAGCTACTAGGGAGAGTGGTCTACTTGGAGTCCATCCAGGTGAGCATGGGCTACTTGCATTACACCCTTGGTCCACATGGGATGCAGCTAGAGGACGTGTGGAGCTTGCAGCCAGAGTGGAGGGAGTTTTTTGCACAGAGGTTGGGACCTCTAGTGGTCGGGAGCATGACACTATTGCTCCCAAGGGCCCAGTGTAGCAGCCAATCAGTACGTCTTCCACTCCTACTACAGTTATAGAGGATACTTGGGAGCCAGATCTTGGACCCAAGCTTACTGGAGAGGAAAGACGGAGGGTTTGGAGGTTCTTGAGGAGTCACACGAGTTGTTTTGCCTTCAGTATGAAGGATTTGGGTGCTCTGAAGGGACCTGGTATACGGATTGAGCTGACTAGCGACACACCAGTTTTCCGACATCCTTATTGATATAGTGATATGGAGAGGACATTGATTCAGAGCCGGAGTAGTGACCTTTTTGAGGCTGGTTTGGTGGAGATTTCACATGGAGAGTATGCATCAGCGACAGTGATGCCAGCCAAGAAGGATATGCATGGCAACTATACAGATAGGCGCATGTGTGGAGATTACCGTCCTATCAACCGATAGACCAGGGCTGATCGGTATGCCATGCCTACACCGGAGGAGATTTTTGATGCGATTGGGCATGCAAAGGTCTTCAGTACTTTGGATCTTCAAGCAGGATATCATCAGTTGCCGATCATGGAGGAAGATAAGTCCAAGACAGCATTTTGGGCTATTGATCCTCACGGCAAGGATGTGTTATATCAGTGGAGGTTCTTACCATTTAGGTTGAAGAATGCTCCTGCTGAGTTCTAGAGGGTCATGGATAGGATCCTAGTTGGATTGGATTTTGCTCGGTGCTATATTGATGACATTTTGGTGTATAGCACTACTATGGAAGAGCATGAGCGACCGTTGTTGGAGGTGTTTGAGAGGTTGAGATCTCATGGACTCAAATTACATCCTGGGAAGTGTAGGTTCTTCCATGAGCAGGTTGAGTATTTGGATCACACTATCTACCCCGGAGGACTTGGTGTTCAGCAGACCAAGGTGGAGGCTATTGCACGTATTCCTCGGCCTACGGATGTGAGCAGAGTGCGAGCATTCCTTGGGTTGGCAAACTTCTATCACCGCTATGTTAGAGGATTTAGTGCCATTGCCAAGGCCTTGACGAAGCTGACCAAGCTTACACAGGAGTGGTGTTGGGGAGATGAGCAGGAGAGAGCTTTTGTAGAGCTCAAGGAGAGGTTGACATCTGCTCCTATTTTGAGGAGACCGATCAGGGGACGACCATTTCAGGTTCACACTGATTGGAGTATGTTGAGGCTTGGAGCGGTGCTTACCCAGCATGATGATGAGGAGAAGGAGTTTGTGGTGGCCTATGCTAGTCGCTCCAACAATTCAGCGGAGGCAAAGTATAGTTCATATGAGGGAGAGTGCTTGGTAGCAGTTTGGGTAGTAGCACATTTCCGATGTTACCTGTTTGGTAACTCCTTCACTCTCATCACTGATCATCAGCCGCTGAAGTGGTTGATGGATTCCGACAAGCTTTCAGGGAAGCTTGCACGATGGGCCCTGATTTTACAAGAGTATGATTTCATGGTTGTTCATAGACCTGGAGTGGTGAACCGTGATGCAGATGGGTTGAGTAGAAACCCATGTCCCAACCAGCAGGATCAGACCGGAGCACGTTGGCATGGTGAGACAAATGAGGAGATGGTGCCAGGTTGGCATGCATCGGCCTTTCTGTGTATATTTGCAGAGACTTTGGTGGTATCTCTCTCAGCGCATACAGGAGGAGTTATTGAGGTCACAGATCCAGAGAGTGAAGATATTGGTACAGTTTAGCGAGACATTCATGATGATGTCTTAGTGATGGACTATCTTTGCACTGGTGTTGTGGGTGGCACAGTTGGGGCCAAGGAGAGAGACCGTGTTCTTCAGCGAGCCAGACGGTTCAGATTGGAGGGTAGACACCTTTTGCGTGTATGGGAGGATGGTAGAGTGCGAGTAGTATCACTTCCATCACAGAGACCACAGTTGGTCCGTCATGCTCATGAGGAGCTAGGACATTTTGGAGTAAAGTGTACATATAGCTTACTCCAGAGTCATTATTGGTGGTGCGGTATGCAGACCGAGGTACAGCAGTTTGTTGCCAGATGTGTGGTTTGTGACCGAGTTAGAGCATCATTCAATGCTCCTACGCCACAGTTACACCCATTACCTATCATGGGATTGGGTTACCGTTGGAGTTTGGACTTTGCCAGACCTTTACCGCTGACTGTGAGACATCATTGGTATGTTTTGGTGATGGTGGAGCACTTCTCCAAGTGGATTGAGTTGGTGGCACTTCCTGACAAGTCTAGTGAAGGGACAGCTTACTCGTTCCTGGATCGAGTTCTTAGTCATTTTGGTGCACCAGTTGAGGTTTTGACTGATCAAGGTACAGAGTTCTTAGGGGAGTTTCAGGTCTTGTGTGACAAGGCTTTGATTGATCATTGTACGACATCCCGAGATCACCCTGAGGCAGATGGCTTAGCAAAGAGAGTGGTTCAGACGGTGAAGAGAGGATTGCGAAAGTATGGTTTGCAGAGAGGCCACTTGGGAGATTGGGATCTCTAGTTACCTTGGTTGGCCATGGGCTATCGGTTCAGCCGGCAAGCCTCCTTAGCATCCTTCTCTCCATACTTTCTACTCTATGGACGAGATCCAGATTTACCTGCAGCCATTTGTCGAGATGCTACTATAGTTTTGGACTTGGATGACCCCGATGTATGGATGAGCGCATGTTCTCAGCGGGCAGAGATCTTTCGAAGGGTGATGCCGATGGCTTTTGAGAACTTGGCAATTGCTCAGCATAGAGATACTTTACGCTATGCTACCATTCGAGGAGGAAGTTATAGACCCTCGATCCATCGATTTCATCCAGGTGACTATGTATATCTACAGCAAACAGCACCAACGACACTTGATGTTTCTACAGGCCGCACTATCTTGAGAGTGCGCGAGGTTTTGCCATCTGGAGTCCTTGTGTTAGAAGGATGTGATGGTGTTGTTTGGAAGGATCATGTGCGCAATTGTGCACCATGCCACCTTCCAAACATTGATGGTACTATGGACCCAAGCTTGGCACTTGTACGTGCAGGCTTGAGGTGTATGTTATGTGGCTCTTCTGGTGGAGCTATTACTATGTTAGTGTGTGATAGCTGTTCGAGAGGATGGCATATGGCATGTATGACTCCTCCCCTCACGGTGGTTCCTCAGGGACAGTGGTTATGTCCTAGATGTACTTGACATATAGCTAGTTTATTCTTTATATGGTATAGATTGCAGACAGGCGACTAATGATGGGGCTCCATAGCACCCGGCCTCCTGATCTTTGCCCATTAGAGGGTATACCATATACTTAGAGTAGATGGCTATCTGGAGTTAGAGGGACCTAACCGCCAGCTAGGGGGGCGATTGTGGCACTTTAGAGTCTATGTATGACTTATGTGTGAGTTGTGCTTCTATAGTGTATGATGTTGACAGCGATGTATGTTGTGTAGCGATGTATATACGCACGACAGATGTCACGCCATTTGTAGTTCCGCATCTAGCTGCTCAGACACTGGAGTTCCAGTGATAGTAGTTAGAGTTATTCTAGTAGTTTCTCAGGGACTACTTTCCGACAGTCTGATTTGGTGTTTGGGGTACTAACTTCATGGTGGGGCCCACCGTCACTTTGCACCGTTCACACCGTCGAGTGTGCCGTCAGCGGGACCGTTAGGGTTTCAGTGCTAGCTCGAGTCCAGGGGGTATAGTTTCGAAGTGAGCTCCAGAGAGCTCACTTCTCTGATGTTGAGCCTACGAGTTCTTGGCTATGGTGGACAAAGGCCGGCGAGCGTCACCTGGATTCTCTATGCTTGAGTGGGTGTGGCTTGACTGTAATCAGTGCCTAGTTGTTGGCAGTTTATAGAGTGATAGATCAAGTACTGATCTGAGTTGAGTTGAGTGGAGAATGTTAAGCAATCTGATTTATTGTGGCACTTTAGAGTCTATGTATGACTTATGTGTGAGTTGTGCTTCTATAGTGTATGATGTTGACAGCGATGTATGTTGTGTAGCGATGTATATACGCACGACACACTTGAATGAGTGAAAACTCCAAATGCCTAGCATGAGCTTTGGCCTTGGTATTTATAGGTAGCATACAAGGCCCTTGAGAAGCTTCTCAAGAAGCTTCCTCAAGCCGCTTTCTTAGAGTGCAAGCCAAGTTAACTAGGAAGCTTCTCAAGAAGCTTCCTTTTGGAAGCCGTCTACTTGGCATGCAAGCTAAGCTAGTCGAGCAGCTTTCCAAGAAGCTTCCTAGATACTTCCAAAATATTCTAGGCTAATTTGTCTTATGTGCTACTCTGGAATCCCGACTAACTTCGTCGCTAAACTCCATATTGTTACATATTCCCCCGCCTCTAGTTGGTGATGTCCTTGTTGCCAATGAAGCTTCAAATTCCTGGATGGCCGTATGTGCATTCTGGAGGTGAGAAAGAGGTTCCCATGTAGCATCATGAAGGGGACACCCTTTCTAAAGGACCTTGTACTCCGTATGTTGGCGACGGCCTTGTTGAATATGGCAATGCGCAAGGATATGATCAACTTTGTACTCCTCATGATCATTGATAGGGACAGGAAGAAGGGGAGGTTGGACTTGAGAGGAAAAGGAAGAGGGGTTAGGAACAAAGAGTTTCAACTTGGAAACATGAAAGAGAGGATGGATACGCATGTGACAAGGCAAGGCAAGTTGATAAGCAACATGAGAGACAATTTGGGTGATATCAAAGAGTCCTATCCAATTAGGTGCAAGTTTACAAACTTGGGTATCAAGTGGGAGAGGGAAGTAACTAGAGGATAGCATAACTTTATCACCAACTTCAAAGGTGAGATCACGACGATTGTGGTCCGCATATTGTTTTTGGTGATTTTGAGCAACAAGGAGGTGAGACTTGGCTTGTTGGAGAGATTGGGATATAGTGGTCAAGAATGTGGAAGTATGAGGAACTTGAGATGGAGGTAGAGCAAGAAGAGAATCTAGAACAAGCGGATCTTGGCCAAAATTGAGAAAATCTGGTGCTTGCTTGTTTGGAATTGTTGTAGGCAAATTCTGCAACTACAAGACATTTGTCCCAATTGGTATGGTGGACATTGACAAAGGCACGCAACATATCCTCCAATGTATGATTTGCATATTCGGTTTATCCATCAGTTTGAGGATGATAGGACGTGGACAAAGCAAGCTTGGTGCCAAGTATTTGGAAGAATGCTTGCCAAAACTTCTCAATAAATCAAGGATCACGGTCTGAGATGAGTACACGTGGCATCCCATGATGCTTGAAGACATTGTTGAAGTAGATTTGTACTAAGGTTGGAGCATCCACAGTATCACAAGTTGATGCCAAGTGGATTTGCTTACTAAGCTTATCCACAAACACCACGATTATAGTGTGTCCTTGTTTTGTCTTTGGCAAGGATGTGATGAGATCCAAGCTCACATGCTCCTAGTGAGTGGATGGAACAATGAGTGGTTGAAAGAGTCCACTCGGCTTTTGGTTGTTGGCCTTGTTACGTTGGTAGCTCTCATACGATCAGACAAATTCTTGAACATCTCTTGTCATGTTGGGCCACCACCATTGATGTTGGAGGGTACTCAAGGTCTTGTCCACACCCATGTGACCCACGATGGGTAAATCATGGGCTTCTTGAAGGCGCACAAGTCAAAGATCACCTTTAGCTGGAACATAGATCCGGTCCTCATGGAATATAAGGCCCTCCTTGATGGAGAAGGTGTTGTACTCCTTATTGCATGCCGTAAGGTGACCCTGTACCATTTGGAAGAAGGGATCTTGGTGTAGAGCTGACTGAAACTTGTTTTGGACCTTGGAGTCAACTAACACCGTTGAAATTGCCGTTGTGATGAGAGGAAGAGACTTCAAATCAGGTCATCATGATAAAGCATCAAGGATGACATGGAACCGACCTGGTTTGTACTCAAGTTTGATGTCATACAGTTGGAGTTGTTCCTCCTATTGATGATGTCGACTCTTCATGTCTTCCAAGTGTAAGGTCTGCAACAATGGTTTGTGATCAGTTCGCATGATCACTTGTTTCCCCAAGAGGTAATGCCTCCATACCTTGGTGGCATATACCATTGCAATTTTTTCTCAATCTTGGGCAGAGTAGTTTTGTTCAGCCATATTGAGTCAGCGAGACACAAAGGCAATGGGATGGAGTCCATTTGGGAATTCTTGTTGTAGCACAGCTCCAATTGCAAAGTTAGAAGCATCAAAATCAACTACACCGGGTAGTTGAGGATCATATGGTTGAAGAATGGGTCTTGAAGACACCATATGCTTTAACTTTTGAAATGCTTCTTCATGCTTGGTGGTCCACTGGAAGCTTGAGTTCTTTCCCAAGAGGTCAGTTAGTGGTGCAGCCACATGGGCATAATAATGGATGAACCGTCGGTAAAAACTGGCCAATCCATTGAATGCCCGTACTTATGTAGCATCCTTTGAGGTAGGCCAATCAATAATGGCCTTGATCTTCTCTTCTTCCATCTTGATCCCCTTTGATGAGATCTTATGACCCAAGAAGGTAACCTCCTTCTGCCAAAAGGCACACTTTGACTTTTTGCAATAAAATTTCCATTGTTGTAGTCGTCTTAGGACTTCTCGCACATGATTCATGTGTTCTGCCTCTATCTTACTAAAAATTAAGATATCATCCAAAAACACCACCACAGACCGATCCAATAATCCATCCAACACCTTATGCATCTGATCCATGAAGATTGCATGAGCATTAGTGAGTCCGAAAGATAGAACTCTCCACTCAAAATGCCCATACCTTGTACGAAAGGTAGTCTTTTGCACATGCTCTCCCTCAATAGGAATTTGCCAATAGTTGCTGCAAAGATCAACTTGGAAAAGTAGCGTGCTCCACTTAATTGATCAAGCAAGTCATCAATCCAAGGCAAGGGATATGCATTCTTCATGGTTTGCTTATTGAGCCCACAATAATCAATACAGAAATGAAGTCCTCCATCCTTCTTTGGAACAAATAGTACCGGTGCTCCCCAAGGAGAGGTACTATGTCGTATGAAGTCCTTCTCCAACAACCTCCAACTCCTTTGGTGAGAGCCGATAGATCGGTTTTCTCACTAGAGTACTCCTTGGCAATAACTTGATCTTGAAGGGCATACCTTAATCGAAGGGTAATCCCTTTGGTAAATTATCCAAAAACATGTCCACAAACTCCTTAACTATCCAATCAACTATTGCTTGATGAGTCTCTTGGTCCTCCACAGATTGGTCTTGTGCAATCTGCTTGATCCACATTGCAAATACAGACTTATCTTCCTCCAAAGCTTGCTCTATGGCTGCTTTACTAACAAACTTCCCTTCTAGGGATTCATCTCTCTTCCAAGCTTGCTCCATGGTTGCCTTCTTGGCAAACTTCCCGTCTTGGGACTCCACTTCCTTCAAGGTTTGCTCTATGGCTACCTTCTCAACAACCTTCTCATCTTGGGACTGACTATTCTTAGGTGTCTTACTCAGAGGTGCCAAACAACCTAATCAGAAATTCCTACCTTGGTGTTGTACTTGAATTTGGCATCGGGCCCAATCGAATTGAACCTTATGACGTTCAAGCCAAGGTAGACCTAGAATGATATCATAGTGTAGAGGTGCAACTACAAACCTCATACACTCCAAATACTCCTTCCCAATCTTGAAGGTAACAAGATGTGAGGTGCAGAATGGAGAACCTTTTTTACCATCCGCCATCATCAAACTACTTCCAATCACTAGCTTGATAGGAATACCCAATTCCTTTGCTACTTGCATAGACATGCAGTTCTATGAACTTCCAGAATCAACCAAAATCCTACAACCCCGATTAGATATCATACCTTGCAAGTGAAGCAAACTTGCATAGGTCAAGCCTTCAATCCCATTGGAACTAATCAAGCTCCCAATAGGCGGCTCAAAATTTCCTATTGGGATTCCTTGTTTCCCTTATCATTCCACTCCACAACCTCCACTTGGGCAACTTGTCAAGGTTGTCCATTCTTGAGTGGACATTTAGCAATGCAATGCCCCAACTGGCGACAATAAAAACAACCACCATTTTGTTGTAGTTTCTTCCTACAGTGCAGTGCCAAGCGGTCTTTGCTGAATTGCATCAATCTCCATTGGTGTTGGCTCCTCCTCTTGTATATAGTGTATTGGTAAGCTTTGTGGAGGTTGAGGTCGAGACCAAGTTGTTGCCACCAAGGAATCAAAATGTTCGGCCAACTGCATAGCTTCCTCCAAGTGTTGTGACTCTTGTATGGTTACCTCTAATTTGGTTCTCGCCTTCAAGCCCCTCATGAATCAATCTAGAGCTTCACCTTCCAATACATTTGGAATTTTCATGATGGTGTTTTGGAACTACGTGATGTAACTTCTTACAGAGCCAATTTGTTTCAACTCTGCCAACTTATCCCGTGTAGCTCATGTGGCACTTATAGCTTGGAACCGACTAATTATTGCACTCTTGAATTCTACCCATGTCAAGATTGGTGCAACCATGT
The DNA here is from genome assembly GCA_948567375.1 of Lunularia cruciata. Lineage (NCBI taxonomy): Eukaryota > Viridiplantae > Streptophyta > Marchantiopsida > Lunulariales > Lunulariaceae > Lunularia > Lunularia cruciata. The sequence continues at coordinate 13,527,438 of OX419757.1, read as the reverse complement.
GTCGTTCGGCTTGCTCCACTTGGAATCTCCACCATAGCTTTGCTACTCCATCCAATTGGCTAGAAGCCAAGAGAATCTGTTTTCGCTTGTCTTGTAGATTAGTAGCTTCAAGATAACATTCACAATCAAACACAAAATTCTCCACTGCACCTAGGAGATTCTTGCCTTCAAATACCTTGGGTTTAGGGAATCTGATTCGATCTTTTGCTTCTCAAATTGGTACTCTCTCCACTTGCTCTTGTCATCAAAGATCTCGTTCATCCAACAATCGAGTAAGGTGCTCAATTTGTTGTTGCATAGCAAGGATAACATCAGGTATTACCACCATGGTTTCTCCTCTATCACACCACTCCCAATCTATCTAATTTATTAACACATAGAAACAGCACGTCCACTGTTCTCCATAAGTTACAACCGGAAGCACCAAGGGTTCCCTAGATATAGTGATTATATGCATAAAATCTTGTCCAAAGTGCAAGGTGATGAATTGTGTGAAATGATGCTTTGGTAGTATTTGGACGCAAAAATCCCAATGGTTTGGTGGAAGTAGATTTGGTGGTCCATAAATTCCATCCATCCCATTCCTACTCTGATACCAATGTAAAAGACCAAATTTGAGGAGAGAAATAGGAGAATGGAAACTCACATTGGGACACATGAATGAGTGCAAACTCCAAATGCCTAGCATGAGCTTTGGCCTTGGTATTTATAGGTAGCATACAAGGCACTTGAGAAGCTTCTCAAGAAGCTTCCTCAAGCCGCTTTCTTAGAGTGCAAGCCAATTTAACTAGGAAGCTTCTCAAGAAGCTTCCTTCTAGAAGCCGCCTACTTGGCATGCAAGCTAAGCTAGTTGGAAGTTTCTAGAAGCTTCCTTCTAGAAGCTACTTACTTGAGGTGCAAGCTAAGCTAGTTGGGCAGCTTTCCAAGAAGCTTCCTATATACTTCCAGAATATTCTAGGCTAATTTGTCTTATGTGCTACTTTGTAATCTTGACTAACTTTGTCACTAAACTCCATATTGTTACATGAAGTGTCACAATGTATTCCTTTATTATTTCTTATTTAACCTCTTGGGCAGAAATTAATCCAAGAAGAAGACAATGTTACAAAGAAGGTGCATTGAAAAAAATAAAAATAAAATCACTACCTCAAAGAATGTACAATTCAGATATTGAGAATGAGGTATTAATCTAAAGATGTCAATGTCCAAGGAAGATACTCCAAAGGTTCACATTCTACCTTTTGAAGGTGCAACCCCTCTGCATATCTGATTGGAATCCAATGCAAAGGTGTGTGTTTTATCCCTCTTTCCAGAGGTGAAAACTCCACCAAGGTACAACTTCATTTCAAAGGTTAGAACTTCAATTATTTAGATTTTGATTGTTGTTAATACTATAGCACTAAATCTATCTTGTCAAGGTATTTTTTTTTGTGTTACTTGTCCCAAGGATCAACACACAAGGACAAAGTAGCACTTACTACAAAGATTTATCAACTAGTCAAATGCAAAGATTGACTACTTTGCAAGGAGATTGAAGAAGTTAAAAGGAGCAATAATTATTTCAGTTTATTCACCTTATGTCAAATTACACAGAAAGTACTTTGGGTGCTTGGCTTAAAAAGCAATAGACACTTGAGAGTTACAAAACTTATCAATTATCTAATGCCCAAGACAAGTACAAAGGTAACTAATGGTTTAATTGTCACTTGGAAGGTCTAATCATTGTTACTCTTGTTCTTCCTATGATAGTATTTTATAGACTCTTTAGGCTCTAAATCATCTATGTTTGTCTACATCTTTGTTTAACATCTAATAATGTAAGTCTTAAGTTTTTCCCTAAGCGCTATAAACATTTTCTCTATCCTAACATACATATCTATAGTTACTCATTCTAGTATCTCATTTTGCAAAGTGCAAAGAATACATTGATGCATTATCTTCAACTCTCATAATTGGTTGTCGTCACTTTGAGGAATTTGGAATTAGCACCAACATGTGCATACAAACCTTCTAAATGGTATTTTTCTTCTCTACCTTTGTAGTGTAGTCCTTCATGAACAACTTAGTAATTACCTCTCCTTTAACCTACCTCAATGGCACTTCACTCTCTAGGTTGCCCATAAGTAGTGCAATCTTTGCACCCTACTCTAACTCTTAATCAAAAACACATCTTACTTCTAAATCCAATTTCAATTGCCTCTCATTTGATTGATATACAACAACCTCCTTCTAATATTATTTTAAGCTATTGCACACTTTGATATGTTGCAAAAATATCCTCTAACTTACATCATTTTGTGGTCAACTACTGATAGTTTTTGGTTACTTGCACCATACTCCCTTGCAAACAAGCAATCTTAGACTTGGCATTTGAAAAAGTAAGCATTGATGTCTTCCAAAGGATTGCAAGTTTATCCTCCAAGCATTTCACTCATACAATCTAGGCTTATTCTTCCTCCACCTTCTCACCTTTTATTTAGTTAGTGTGTCTACTTGCTCTTACAAACCATGCTCCTTCTCATCTTGCTCTCCATTTTTCCTTCAAAGGTGAAATAAATCTTTCTTGTGGGATTTTGCCTTTGTAGTTTTTTTTTGTAATTGAAAATGCAAAATTCACACCATAGAAGAGTAATCATAAATTTTTAAGTACTTCCAATGGTATTTGGGATAGTATCAATCCAAGATCTCCATCAGTGGTATCAAAATGTGCTACACAAATTGCAAACCTAAAATTCCATAATCAATTGATTGCACTTACTTCATGATCCTCCTTTATGCTATTTGGAGCTCATACCAAAGTTAAAGGGTGAATTTCTTCTTCTTGATCTCTCTCATCAATAGAGTCAACAACATGATAGATCTTTCAAGAATGTAATACTTTGTAGTCCTCTATTGCTCTTCTTTGGACTTGGTCTTTACTTCTTCTTTGAACTCTTCTTCTCCTTCTTCCTCTAACTCCTCTATTTGCTCATCTTCTTCTTCCTCCTCCTCTTTGTTAGATATTTCAACCACCTTCACCTCCCTTAGCTTCTTGTTTGGTCTTAATGTTTACTTCTTTGGCAAAGACTCCATTGAACACCTTCTCTTAATGTCCACCTTGATTGGAAAAGAAAATTATTCCATGCAAAGGAACATGGTATTTTCTTGCTACATCTACCTTACTTGCTCTAAACCCTCCAGTATCAAAATGCAAAATAGGAACTCTAAATAAAATGTATGGGAAATTCTATCTTCTCTTCCTTCATGCACAAGACCATTTTGATGTAAAAGTGAATGAAAAATAGCATGATAAAGCGTGGTCCTAATACTTCAAAAGTGAAACTATTGGGTCATGTACATCAAGAAGATTCTTGCACAACTGATTCTTGAGCCCAAAGACAGATGCTTGAAGTAAAAGGCCTATCCATCTAAAAGATAGGTTGTTTTATGGGTTCAAAATATCTACATGAGCACCAAATTAATTGCTCTTTATGCAGGTCCTTGTATTGTGCCGCTGCCTAACCATTTGATGATAAGTGCTTCTCACTTACAAAGGAACAAAAACTTTATATTGCATGGCTTGGCTAAGCATCTTGAAGTGGAAATCAAACATGATGTTGTACTTCCAACTTGTGTCTTCTCCTAGCACTTGCCTCTAGTGTGATTTGAGTCAAGAATGAGGATTGGCTCAAAAATTACCTTGCACTAGATGTTTTATACTACACATCTCCAATGCTATTGGTGCAGAGACATATTCCCAATTTGACTTTAAGAATATTAAGTGAAAATTTTGCAAGATTTTTTCCCTTGCTTCCGTCTCCCAAGAGTTAGATTCCTCAAGTTGAGTGAATTTTGAGCCTGATTTTGTACTACCTCTTTCATCATCATGTATTTCTTACTCAAGTCACCCTAAGTGGTATCATGCTCAAAAGTGGTTTAGCTCACTTGCTTGACTATCCACACTCACTTAAAAACAATATGCTACAAAGATAAGAATGATAATTATTGTTTCTTGTCTCCCACTAAACTCTAAATATATATTTGTATCTCTCATATCAAATGGAATTTAGCTTGTCCACAATCTATTTCCTCAAGTGTGAGTACTTTGGTAGTTGCAAATGTTCTTTGGAATCCATTCTTTGAGCACCATTTATTGTAATCCAAAGAAAGTAAAATCTTTGGTAGATTTTTTGGCCAAAAAATATCCATTCTTCTCTTTGGATAGAAGGCTCTCTTCCAACATCTTCCCCTTCTAAAGAACAGATAAGTATTTCAAAGGAATGACTATCTTGGTCTTTGGAAGAACTTTGGGGATACTCTTTGGATTGGGTGCATGCTTCCAAATATCTTCCTAACAAAGGAATTCTTCCTATTTACATGGATATCTTTCTCTTTCATTATACAAAAAACAAAGAAAAAAGAGAAAAACTATAAATTAAAATTATAAGTACCACATACATCCTTGCAAGCACATCAAGTGCACTTTGAGAAGACTGTTCATAATATCTTTGGACTTGCCATTCATACACTATTGTGGCAAATAGGTATCCTTCCAAATCGGCCAATTGTACTGACTCATCATATACTCACAATACCTTGTAAGAGCACATCCATTGCAAGTGCACCTTTTGTGGAAAGAGCATTAGACAACTATCGTACAACAATAAATCTCTATTCTTCACCCAAAAAAATTGAGCTCCTTTCTTCTGAGCTCAATTTCTTTTGTATTTTCATGCAATTTGTCCATCTTCTTATCCAACCACATCAAATGGTCTATGCAAATTTCTTGACTCTCCTCCTCTGACAAACAACTTTGGAGAGAATTTGATGCAAAGGGATTTCAAACCTATTGGTAGTATTGAATGTAGCCAATCTGTCTAACTTTATTCCATATTGATCTTTTTTGTGATAACCACACAAAGCAGCTAGTAACTTGGTGTTCAAATAGTAGCAGAATTGATAGTTAACTTATTAAGATTTTGCACATTAATCAATTGGACTTCTGGTTGAATATGTTTCTCCATCAATCATTAGTCTATGTGCTAAAGGGAAAAGTGATCCATATGCTAATGCAATGCAGCCTATACATCTTTTTTGAGCAAAAACACAAGAAATTCTACTTCTCTCTTCTCTATCTAGCCATTCTACTTCTATTCTTAGCTTGGCTAAAATTACTTTCAGTACTCTATTTGTAAAATGCACCTCACACCAATTCCCCATCCATCAGACCTCTACTTACACACGCCTCATTTGATTTATGCCCAAATCTTTCAAGAGTTATAATAAATATCCATTTGCTCTCTTGAATCCATACAAGAGTATTTTTTTTTTATGCCCAAATCTTTCAAGAGTTATAATAAATATCCATTTGCTCTCTTGAATCCATACAAGAGTATTTTTTTTTATCCTAATGAACACTGTATTATCTTTTGACACGATCCATCAATACATAAAAATGGATTCCATATCTTTCCTTTATCATTTGTCTGAAAACCATGGGATCAAGATCTTTATTCACAAAAAATAGAAATTATTCACAAAGTGTAAAGATTATAATTAGTATGTGTGTGAAAAAATCTGCATTATTTTACCAAATCTCCATCACCTCAATGACTCAAGCTTCGCATCATTGGAAATGAGCACTGCAATCATCAATGGACAATTCTTAAGATTGTCCATTCTTAAACCTCACATCACTGGACGCGAGCACCGGACGGGAGCACTGGAGTCATCATTGGACAATTCATAAGATTATCCATTCTATTTTCGTCCTCTTCTAAGCACTCGAATGTTTGTATTTGCCTCCACTATTCTAATAGAGTTGTAGAGCTCGTACGTTCAAGACGTTTCAACTCAACCCTTCAAATTGATACCTTATTTCACAGTGTCATAACAAGTAAACCCGGTGCTTGGATCACTTAATATGAAACTTGAATAAAATCGCTGAATATAAAGAGTGAGAGAAGCCCAATGAAAAATCCGTCAAGAAGATAATGAAAATAAATACTCTTTCGAATTTTAAATAGTAATTAAAGCGCTAATTATTATTCACTGTACGTTAATCTTTACCCAGAGAATTTTATAAATCACCCAAAGAGATGTCTCATAACTTCTTACGGCCGGGTCAGAGTATCTTTACCATACAAATATTACGGAGCCCCCCCACATTACCCATAAAACGGGGGACTGAAAATAGCCAGAATGACCGTAAAAAGAATTATGGGTATGGGTAAATAGCCTAGGATAGTACAGGACAACAGGTACAGGAATCGCGCAGGGGTCAAGGTCAATCAATATGTTTATCGTTTTCTTGGTCTCAAAATTCTTAGCTGGTGGGACTCTGCTCGAAGCCAGATACAGTACTGAATGGAGTGACGAAATTCCATGTTCTTTACAGTACGTTTCTTTGACGATTGTAGATCGGACTCGTGTCGCACTTCCGTTCGTCTTTCACAGACTGACCTCCAAACTGCGGGCTACTGACAACAAGAGGAATGAGCCAGACAACGACTTTCCTGCTTTACGCTGTGTTGAACTCATCCGACGACTTGAATAGACGTAAGATTAACTGTTCTGAGGTTGTAACGATGAAGGGTAGATGAAGGGTGGAGCTCGATCGAGCGCTCGGCTGTAACCACAAGTTTCTTTGAATCACTTAATGGTAACAACTTAGGGAAGGAAGCATCTGGTATTTGGCGCTGCAGCCAGCAGAAAGAGTCTAGGTGTAAGATCACTCAATCTTGAGACCTTTGAAAAGTACTAAGTTAATGGCACTGCCGAAAATCAAACTTCCTTATACTAGGCCTCCTGTGGTGCACTCAAGTGACACATTGAATGCCCAACACCAGGTAATTCTCATAGTTTTGCAACTTTAGCTGGGAAGTTTGGCAGATGAACGTAAAGAGTGAATTTGTGTCATCCTTTCACTCCAACTTGCGCTTGAGGAAAATCTGCTTAGTGCAGATTACTGTTTCGGCAATTCAAGAACGAAGGTACACGAACCTCATCTTGAGAAGAACTTAAACTCTGCACTCCTGTGACATGCGCGGCCTTCATGGTGATTACGATCAAGATTCTTGGCAATGACACGAAAACACTTTCCAATATGTTTCTCAGAGATCAAGATTAACCTATGCATCGCACTGTAATATGGACACCCAAATCGAACGGTGCCTGCCGGTTATACTCCATATATCGATGGCTCTGCAAACCTCTGATGATACTCAAATTTAGTAACTGTCCAGTGGACTCATTGCGCACATTCCATAGACGTTCAACTACATCCGGTAACAAACAAAGATGCTTCAATCAGCAGCCAAAGTCGACAGTACGAGGGCATATCATGTCAAAGAACTTGGGTGTTGTAGTTTCCAGACCTGAGTGCAGCTTCAAGGAGCACGCCTAAACTAAATATGAAGAACGCCTAAGCTAAAACTTGAATCCAAATTCTGGTGTCCTTCCCGGATCTTTTCCCCGAGATTGCTCTCTAATTCTGTTCTACTGCTGCAGTATATTTGATTGTTATATAGACTCTAATATCTAACGTCGGATCGTGCAACCATAAAATGTGGAGGGGAGTACTTCACTGATACTAGCCTCTATTAACAAATTTTGAGAATGTGAGAATGTGTTTTGAGAATCCACCAAAGATACTGAATCTACTGCCACAGATGAATCAACATCGCGAAGGAGATCGAAACCCATGCTAGCATCTACTCAAGAGGTCGGATTTGATGCATCTTGGTCTTGTGTCGAATCCCGTTTTTGCTGCATAGGTCCGCAAGTTCGTTCAACACCATCCTCCTAGTCTAGTAGGACACAAGCACTTGCGCACGAATTCCATGCACAGTTCATTAGCATTGAAATGTGCATCATAGAGGTTTTGGGAAACGAGTCTAGGACACTAGCACTTGGGCACGAATCCCATGCACAGTCCATTCGCATTGAAATGTGCATCAGGTTCTGGGAAAAGAGACGGGCCTCGAGTTCACAAACCTAATTTGAGAAGAAGTTGAGCCGAAGAATCTAAACATGTACTGATGAAGATGCTTTCTTAAACTAATAACTACGAGGGGCAGTTCTAGTTTAGATCCAAAGATGTTTGATTTGTAAAATTGGCCTCTTTCCGTGCAAGCAAGCAGGCACGGGTCAACAGACGTTTTGATGCAATCCATGACAGCGGGCATTGTAATCATTCATGCACATTCATCAACGAAGACTATCCCAACCGCTAATTGGCAGTCAAGTTCCAGTTCTGGAATTATGAGTCCAACCAGGAACTTGCCAGAGTAAAACAGTCCATCGTCTGAATTGAGGCCTGAAATAAAATTTGCCCCCAGTGAGGATTGAACTCACGACCTTTCCCTTACGAAGGAAACGCTCTACCACTAAGCCATGGAGGCGGCACTAAAGGATCTTCTTTATGTATAATCTAACCCTAATCGACAGACAATGAACCGAATGTGACACCCAGAATCCGACTGTTCTGAAATGGAAACCACGAGACGAGATAGAACGCTCTCTTAAACTGGTACAACAGGACCTCAGGTTAGTTCGAGTTGCCTTAGTCCGAATCACTCATGTCAAAAACTGCATCATGGCACAGTAATTGATCCTGTTTGAATCTCACCATATAGAAACTAGGACATGACACAAATCTGTACCCGGAAATTGACTCAAGGTTATCACATGTACAGGAAAGCTTAATGAGAATTTAGTGGCAACAAACAAAATATAATAGAAGGATGGTGATTTTTGTCCAAGAGAAATCGTCAGTCTGCTTTTGCGTTCTGGATCTAGACAGCCGATGGAATTGAAATCCTAGCCTAAGGGCTCACGAGGAATACATCAAAAGAATTTCCTGTTCCAAAGAAAAGGATAGTCATTCCCTCTACAATTGGCAGCTCATGGCTTCTACAGACCGTGGGTGTATCCTCGCATGTGTACGTGAGATCCATATGTTTGGGGAGAAGCGCTGATACACCTGTCTGGCTCAGATGAGAGACTTGATTTTACCTCAAATTCAGGTGACTTCCTCATTTCCATATCCAGATCCAATTCAATGGTAGACTCGAAAGTCCAGCGGGTGATTTGCTTTCAGAAAAACCCACCGCCCGTCCGAATCCGAGAATCTCACACCTGACTTAAGTTTTGTCTTGGATGATTTCCTCTCACATTGCAGACCTGAATGTACCTCCGGAGATTTCACTCCAGATATCAAGCTGTAATTATCCTTCGCCAATCTACATGACCTGGGAATCTACATGATAACGTTCAAACGTGTTGTCATATTGAACAGTTACCATCACATCGTGAAGAGAGCTGTACTTTTACTGGCAACAAGTCGGCGTATGAATCAGCCTTTAACGTAGAGGAATTTTCTATTATCTTCAGAAGTTCGGAAGTTCGGAAGTTACGTGGATTTAATTTGTGTTGGGTTCTCACACAGTCACGAGATATGCAACATCTTATACAGTGAACAAGAAATTTGCAACAACTTAAATAGTGAACAATAGCAGTGGCTATGAGGCCTCAGGTCAAGGGGCACAACCGTAACCAACTAAATTAAAGATAACGCAGATGAGTGTATATATAATTAGATGACAGTCTAGGTATCTAATCTGGTCATTTATAGTAATGTAGTGACCATTCGAACCGGTGACAAAATCATTATGAATATACCAACATCGCTTCTTTATCTTGTCTTTACAAGGATTGAGAATCCAATATTGATCTTAAGCCTATAAAATACTTAAAATTTTCAAATTTGTATCTTCCTATCTATTTGTGAAAATGACTGCCGGTTGTTCTGCAGTATGAACGTATCGAAGCTGTAACTCTCCTTTTACACCACTTCACGAATGAAATGGTGTTTGGCTTCGATGTGCTTAGTTGGATACGAAAAACCGAGTTGAGTGCAAGCTTGAGAGCACTTGGAATTTCTTAGCGGAAATGTGTATCAAGAAGTGTGGGAAGTTGTACATCTTTAAGATTGAGATGAATAATCGGTTTGGATGTCAAAGCAAAGCAGGAGCAAGATTTAATCTGTAACCTGTAGTTCGTGAAGGAGTGCCGGAGATAGATTACTTCTTTTAACCCTGCTTTGTACTCTATCTCAGTGTTGCTGTCAAAGATGGTACATTGATGTTTACTGTGCACTCAAGCATCAATAAAGCATTGTAGATCAAGATGTCAATGTTGAGGGAAATGCCGTCATCTACAGTCCCTTTGATGGATTGTTGATGTCTGGTCGAGTTTGTGTGCAATTGGAGGAGAGATTTACCAAAGGAGTATTGATGTCAGTTGCAGTAGGAAAACCTTCTAGTAAGAGAAGAGGCTCACGTTAGTAGTCATTCATGTTGTAAGCAGTCGGTTCAAGTTGGAATAGGATAGTAGGTCGCGCATATAGTTGCTTGGATGAAGAAGCAAGCTGTGAAGTGATTGGAATTGGCCCAAATAGGTCTACACCAGTCCAAATGTTTCATTTTGTATCGTAACTTTTGTAGGAACAATGGAGAATTGCAGAATTGAAGCCTGTCCCAAGGAGGTCAAGAAAAATAAAACATCTGATTGCCGATATTTTTGTAGTAGAGATTAGGATCAGCTGAGTTTTGATAGATGGTCAGTTTCCTTGTGCCAAGCTCGTGCGAACTGTTTGAGACCGTAGATAGATAGAACGTATAAGCCAGCAAACTAAGTATTTTTTCATGGGAACATGCAATCGTGAAGGTTGTTGCATGTAAATTTCCTCATCTCATTTTTCATTGAAAGATGTAATAACAAGGTGGTCCAAGAAACAGCGAGAGCAATTATGGTTCTTAAGCTAGACCGGTGCACGATAAGAGCAAAGGTCTCATTGTCATCTATTATATATTTTCAGCTAACCCTCGGGCAATAAGCCTAGCTTTTAAACGCAAATGGGTTTAGTTTTGACCACCTATTTAACCGTCAGTGTTTTGCGTTTGGGATAGAGGAATTAAGTCTTAAGTACAATAGGGGTTTTCTGAAATAAAGCTACTAAGCTTGGGATGTTTTCTTAACTGTATTTTCAAAGTCTAGGAGAAAAAAGATATGGGCCGCTTGAAAAGAAAAGCAGAAGAGTGCATACTACAGAGTCCGTCCAAGTTCCTTATTTTTAATGAATTCCATAATAGGTGGTTCATAGGAAATAAAGGATATAGAGCTTGCATCAGAACACCATCAAGTATTAATTCCATTTAAAGTTAATAATGGATTGCTTGATTTGAATTTGAATCTGTCTGTAAACTCTAAACGTGATCGTCGAGACGAGAGAGAGGGAATGGCAGAGCTCTTGATTTCTCAATTCTCTCAATTGTTTGCTTGAGCTCTCCATTCCATTACTCTCTTGCTCGGGCTCTCAGTGTTTTATTGTTTTATGTAGAACCTCTCATGTTGAAACTGAAGTAGTGTTCGGGTTCAGTTTTTGTTTGAGTTTGATTTCTCATCTCTAGATTTCTCCTCTTGAGAGTATCTCATCTCAAATATTCTCTCCTCTTTGAGAATACCCAATGAATCATCTAATTCACCTTGGAGAGTCCTCCAAATTTTCCCTAAAGCACCTTATCAAGCATCGAGAATCATAAACATTAAGCGCCAGAGCAAATTTAATAGGTAGATAATTGACTATATGCAAGAAGCAATTGATAAAGATTGAATTCTTTTCAATGTCACCAGAGAGAGTAGCAAGAGTTGCCTATTTGTTAGTAGAGCATGCCGTGGGGTAGTACACATCAAGAACTCACAAGAAACATCAGAAAATGTATATAATAGGATATACAAATAGAATTGGAGATTGAGGAGGATGATGAAAAGGTATACAATGGAATATGCAAATAGAATTGGAGATTAGGGAGGATAATGAATGTTTTGTATAGAGTCAAAAGGGAGAAGGGAGATTTAGATATGCTAGAATTATTTTTGAAGTGGTGGGAGTATGCACATTCCCATGGGTATTTAGAACCAAGAGTTATATATCCTCATAGTAAAGAATTTGTAATTAACTGTTTCAAAGGCCTAGTTGTTAAGGCATTTTGACAATTTACTAGAATGGATGTCGAGTCTTTTTCCACACTAGTGGATCTTATAAAGGATTGAGTAATATTTAAGAAGAAATATAGGTGAGAACAAACACTTGTGTGTATCCAAGTAGCTCCAGCTCTTGATAGATTTGTGCATCATGATAATGGGGCTTGTGTTGAAAGAGGGTTAAATATTTGGGGCATTAGTGTTGTTCAACCATTGTTTTACCAACAGAGTCATGAAGGCCATATTAAGCATTATCAAGAGTCAAGTGGCATGGTCCGAGCAAGACAAGAGAAGGAGGATATTTGCAGTTTTTGCATAGAAAGGTTTCCCTTGTTGTGTAGGATCATATGGTTGAAGAATGAATCTTGAAGACACCATATGCTTCAACTCTTCAATGCTTCTTTGTGCTTGGTGGTCACTGAACAATTGAGGTCTTCCCTAAGAGATTGATCAATAATGCGGCCATATGAGCATATTAGTGGATGAATTTCTGGTAAAAACTTGCCAATCCATTAAATGCTTACATGCATGTAGTGTCTTTTGGAGTAGGCCAATCAATAATGGCACTAATTTTCTCCTCTTGCATCTTCATCTCCTCTAATGAGACCTTATGACCCAAGAAGGTAACATCTTTTTTCCAAAATGTACACTCTGACTTCTTGTAGTAAAAATTTCATTGATGTAGTAGTCTTAGGACTTTTTGCATGTGATTTATGTGTTCTATCTTTATCTTGCTATAGATTAACATATCATCCAAGAACACCACAACATACCAATCCAATAGCCCATCCAGCACCCAGTGCATCTTATCCTTGAAGATTGCTAGAGCATTAATGAGCCCAAAAGATACTCTCCATTCAAAATTCCCACAACTTGTGCAAAAGATAGTCTTTTGTACATCTTTTATGTCAATGTGAATTTGCTAATAGTTCTTTGAAGATCAAACTTGGAAAATTTTTGTGCTCCACTCAATTGATCTAGCAAGTCATCAATCCAAGGCAAAGGATATGCATTTTTCATTGTTTGTTTATTGAAGTCACGATAATCAATATAGAAGCAAAGTCCTCCATCCTTCTTTGGGATAAATAATATGAGTGCTCTCCAAGAAGATGTATTACAACATATGACCCCTTCTCCAACAACTCCATTAATGTTGTTTGAAGCTCTTCCAACTCCTTTGGTGAGAATCAATAGATTGGTCTACTCATTGGAGTACTTCTTGGCAATAACTCAATCTTGAAGGGCATAATACAATTGGAGTGTAACCCCTTTGGTAAATCATTCAGGAATACATTTACAAACTCTTGAACTATTTGATCAACCATTGTTTGATGAGACTCTAGCCTTCATTAGATTTTCCATGTGTAATTGGCTTGATCTACACCTTAAAATAAGAACATCTTCCTCCAAAGCTTGCTCAATGTTTGCTTTACTAACAAACTTCACATCTTAGAATCGACTATTCTTATATATCTTACTCAAAGGTGCTAGACAACCTAATCAATAATTCTTACTTTGGTGTTGTACTTGAATTTATCATTGGGTCAATCAAATTAAACCTTATGACATTCAAGCCAAGATAAACATAAAATGATATCATAGTGTAGAGATGCAACCATAAACCTCATAAACTCTAAATACTCCTTCCTAATCTTAAACCTAACAAGATGTGAGTTACAGAATACAAAATTCTTTCTACCATTTACCATTGTCAATCTACTTCTAATTATTAGCTTGATAATAATACATAATTCCTTAGTTAATTATATGGACATGAAATTCTTTGAATTTCCAAAATCAACCAAAATACTACAATAAAGATGAGATATAATACCTTGCAAGTGAAGCAAACTTGCATAGGTCAAGCCTTCAATCCCATTAGAACAATCAAGTTCCTAGTGGTTGAATCAAACTTTTGTTACATTCTTCATTTCCTTGATTATCATACTCTATGAATTCCATTTGGTGGATTTTTTGGTGTCATCCATTCTTGAGTAGACATTCAACAATGTGATGTCCAATTTGATGACAATAAAAGCAACCAATACTTTGTCACAATCTTTCCTATTTATCATGCCAAGTGGTCTCTATTAGATGGTATCAATCTCCATAGGTGTTGGCTCCTCCACTTGTGTGTAGTTTGTTGGTAGGTTTTGTGAAGATCAAGATCTAAGACCAGGTTGTTGCAACCAAGGAATCAAAGTGCTCAACTAACTACATGGCTTCCTTTAAGTGTTTGGGCTCTTGCATGATCACTTCCAATTTGGTGCATGACTTCAAGCCCCACACAAATTGATCTAGAGCTTCACCTTCTACTATATCTAGATTTTGCATTATTATATTCTAAAATTGAGTGATGTAGCTTCTCACAAAATCAATCTATTTCAATTTTGCAAATTTATCTTGTGTGGTTTGTATGGTATTTATAGCTTAGAATTACCCAATTATTGTGCTCTTAAATTCTTCCCATGTCTAGATTGGCATAAAAAATTGTTGTTCAGCTTGCTCCACTCAAAATTGCCATCATAGTTTTCTCACTCCATCCAATTGGCTTGAAGCCAACAAGAATTTATCTCCATTCATCTTGAAAATTTGTAGCTTCAAAATAACACTTGCAATCAAACATAAAATTCTCCATTGCGCTCAAGAGATTCTTGCCTTCAAAAATCATTGGGCTTTGGAAATTGGATTCACTCTTCTCCTTCTTGAAATGGTGCTCTCTCTACATGCACTTGTTGATAGTCTCTTCCTTCCAACAATTAAGTAAGGTGCTTGATTATTACTACATAGAAATGATAACTTTGGGCACTATTGTCATGGCTACTACTCAATAAAATTACTTAAAATTATCTAAGTTAACATATAGATGAAACAAATCCACCATTCCCTATAAATTATAATTGAAAATACCAAGGTTCATCAGACAACGTGATCATATTCAAAAAAGTATACCAAAAGTGTGAGATAATGAACTACATGAAATGATATTTGGATGATATATAGATACAAAAATCCGAATGGTTTGGGGAAAATGGATTTGATGGTCCATAAATTTTATCCATCCCATTCCTACTTTGATACTAATGTAAAAGACCAAGGAGAGAAATATGAGAATGGAAAATCAAAATGAAAATTCACATTGGGATTCTTGAATGAGAGAAACTCTAAATACCTAGCATGAGCTTGGGCTTTGGTATTTATATGGAACATACAAGGCTCTTGGGAAGCTTCTTAGGAAGTTTTCCAAAAACAATCTTCTTAGAGTGCAAGGTAAGTTAACCAAAAAGTTTTGTCATAAGCTCCATCTAGAAGTTATCTGCTTGGTGTGCAAGCTAAACTAGTTAGGAAACTTCCCAAGAAATTTCTTTCTAGAAGCCATATACTTGGTGTGTAAACTAAGCTAGCTAGGAAGCTTTCCAAGAAGCTTTCTCCTAGAAATTGCCACTTTGCCTACATGTTACTCAATACTTGGAAGGTACCAAGAAGCTTCCTATATGCTTCTAAAATATTCTTATAATTCTTGGCTAATCTGGCCTATTTGCTACTTCATTAGTCTTGACTAACTTTTTTATAAACTCCATATTGTTACAAAAGTGCACAAGAAATTTGAGAGACTTTTTAAGAGTGTGCTAGTGATAGAGTAGATTTGCAAATCCAAATAATTTAGCAATGGCACAACAAATTGCCAAGGATAAAAAATAGAGGCCATTGGTAGAACTAGAGAGAAAACCTTTCAAGATTTCTGAATTGGGTTTGTATTGCAAGTCAAATTACCTCAAGAGTTGGAAGTTGAAATTCATATTTTGGGATTGGAGTTTGTGAGACATCTCCTTGATAGAGAGGAAATTTGTAATAATGTTGATATAAGTGGCAAGAGATTGAGTGCATGTTGAACAATGTGGATAGAGGATCACTTGCAACAAGTACTAGGAGAAGAGTGCTCTATGTTTAGCCATATCCACATAGAAACTCCCCATGATCATCCATGCAAAGACTTGAAGGACAAGATTTATGACTCATTTGTGGGTGAGAAGTCAACAAATAAGTACAAAATAGAGGATCTTAAGGACCTTTCTGACAACATTGTCATTAAAAACATCATGAAGTTGTTTAGATCAAAGAGAACGGCCTATAAGAACCTAAATTATGCAATATTCTTTCAACTCTTGCACAAACAACTTGTGAGTTGGGCAAGGATGTTTTGAGAGTGAGTAAATGAACTATTGGGTGGCATGGTTGAAGGCACGCCTACCATAGTAGCCTCTTTCATCTTTCATTTCTACATAGAGATGAACCTATTAATCAAGGAAGGGAAGGAGAAATATCCCAACCGTAAGGAGAAATACTCCCATCATAAGGAGTTTGCTTACACAAAGAAGTTTGTACACTATAATATGTTAATCTTATGCAAGAAGTAGACCATAGCTAGGTCCAAGGTTTAGGCTTCCAAGAAGCACAAACAAGTGGTGAAAACAAGAGACATAATGTCAAAGGAAGCAGAGACACCCCAAGAAATTATAGGGAACTTGAGGAAACGGGAGAGGTCAAACACTCTGGCCCATAAATGAGTAGGAGTGCAATCTTGTGAAAAAACACAAAAGTTGTAAGTGACAACTCCTTCATCCAAATCTTGTCACCCAAAAACAATGAAGTAAATGTGGGTGGAAATAACAACCAAGCACAATTGTTACACCCTCTCCTCCTAAAAATTATACAACCCTAGAATATTATCATTTAAATGAAGACAAAGATACCCCTATAGCCAAGCTGAGGCAAATTGCAGCAAAAACCTTAGCCTTCATGACTTCATTTAGGGATGCAAAACAAGGGGGTTATTTGTCACAACAAACAATGACAAGATGAGGCAACAAGGCACAAACCACCAAACCTGAAATGTTGCCCAAGTATGGAGTTGCTTCCTAGAGATGATTCAATCACCATAATGATGGAAGAGTCTCCAAGTGGATGACAATAGATGTACAAATAAAAGAAGAGGCCAATGACAAGGTTCATGCACAATGCAAAAGACAAACCAACTCAATCAACATTGGCTTGAGCAAATAACAATGATGACCTAAAAATACAAATGAGACCAAGGCCTTCCTAAATCATGTGAAATATAAAGCTAAATTACTTGGATCCTTGATGAAAATCTACATGGTGGATATAGTCATGCTTGAAATGGAAGGCTTGGGGGAGGTTTTACTATTCTATAAAGAACTCAATGCCATGATCGACAATCTAATGATGTTGGTCTTAAACTTGCATAAGATGATGCAGTTGATTGCCAAGGAAAAAGGTCTCCTCCTCAACAAAGTGAACAAAGGCAGGCCTAGAATGAGGAGAAGGATAAGTAATTGGAAAAGTTCCAAAAAGACAAACTCTATTAATAATAGTAGTGCAAGGCATTGCTTTCACAACTAAAGTTCAAAGTCAACCTCACAATCTCAATGTTGTTCACCAATGAGAGAAGTACAAAGACAAGCTATGCATATGAGATAACAAACTGAAAAACCTACAAGCCAAACTCAACGAGACCTACACCAAGATTACAAAGTGGAAACAAGATACAAGAACTTAAAGATGATAACCAACCTCCGTATCTTGCATCTAACTATGAGTTTGAAATGTAAACAAGAGAAGGAGGTGCAACAACAAATGATGATCCTTGGTGAACAAATGAAAACAAATAAAGCTTGGAAAACAAAAAAATGGAGCTGCTTGCAATGATCTGGCATATGGCAACCCAATTACTAAACCAACTAGAATCTATGGCCAATGAAATGAACCTCCAACATATGAAGATGAAGGATCTTTAAACCTAGATTGAAGCATTGGAAAGGAAAGTATATACAAATGAATAGCTCAAGGCAATGTTTGTCAAGGAGACAAACCAACTCTAAGTTTGTAGAGACATAGATTAGCTTTAAATGAGTAGTTGAAGTGTATAGGAAGGAGCTCATATAGTTAATCTAGATATGTAAAGGGGCAAGGAAATTGTCACAAGTATTGCTAATTCACATTGACAACTTCATATGAGATGTGTAATGGCCAACTTTGTAAGAAATGACTAAGTATCATCTCATAAGTAGAATAGTATAGATTTTGCAGTCATAAACCATAATTCTTTGTTCATATACATAATTTGTACATATTAGGATATGTAGTTATATATGATATGAAGGACTTGTTTTATTTTAGTAATCAACCATATAAAGGTAGACAAAAATAGGCTAAGGTGGCTATAGCATGGCTCACCTTTACTTAAGGATCAAGTTTAGGGTTAGTGGATAAGATATGATTATCATTGAGTGCCTTGTTTGTAATTAGGATATTTCAAGCTCATTGTAATTGATTTATTTCTTCATGATTGAGTAGGAAGTGTTTAAAAGGCTTGAGCTTGATGACCACCATGTTTATTTGGTGCATCCTTCTTTTATAGAATATAAATTTTATACCATGAAAACTTTTGGGTTTATGAATTAGTCTACACTTTGTAAGGATGATTGCATGTTTAGTTGAATGGGAGTAAGTAATCTTGATATATGAGTAGAAGCACTTGAGTGAGAGGAATCATTTGTGTGGAATTTTGTAATACAAGCAGCTAGACATATTATCTAGAGGTGAAAATTGGCTTGGTAACATCTAGAAAGATGTTGTGTATAATGGGCTAGGTAGATCAGACAGAGGTGTCACCAAAAGAGTACTTCTACTAATAGTGTAGAAGTCAAACTTAGCTTGAAAACTTCAGAGCCAATTTTGGAGGCCTAAATGGATGAATTAGGCCTTGAAAATGGAAAAAAAATTTCCCTTTGAAGAGAAACAAGGCTTGCCTTTTCTTCTTATGATTTGTCTTATCAAGAGCATTCCAACAATACCTCATCCAAGCAATTCTAAGCTTACTACAGGAATATTCCCTAAAGATTCCCCTTGGTCAAACCCATTTGACCAACTAGATAGGACAAGGACTAACATGTCACCCATCCAAACAACTAATCCAAGATGGAGCTTGCTGACAAGTCACCAATCCATGTATATGAGCCAAGGGTGGAGCTTCCTTTGAGGGGATCCTCTTTGTTATATAAGAAAGAGAAGGTGCTCCTTTGGGGCATCAAAGGATTGAGTGTGAAACCTGTGTTTTCTCTTTTGTATCTCTCTTGGAGAGTTCTCTTGTCCTTGGAGTATTACAAATTTGAGTGCACAACTTCAGGGGCTCTACAAACATCATGAACAAAACATAAATAGTTTGCCAAATGCTTGGAGTATCATAAAGGAACATTGCTATGTGGAATTTAGCATCATAATCACTCTAAACTCTTTTAATGTTATGCCTTTTGGGAAGAGTAACAAACTATGTCAATGTCATAGTCATTTGGGTGATTTGATCTTGGGGAGATCTTACTCCCCCTTAGTTCATGCATTCTATGACACTATTTGTCAGACACTTTAGCACTATCAATCTCATATGACATGAACTTCATGATGAGTGTGTGTAATACTCCGAGGACAAGAGAACTCTCCAAGAGAGATACAAGAAAGAAAACACAAGTTTCACACTCAATCCTCTGATGCCCCAAAGGAGCACCTTCTCTTTATTATATAGCAAAGAGGATCCCTTCAAAGGAAGCTCCACCCTTGGATCAGATACATGGATTGGTGATCTATCAACAAGCTCCATCCTTGGATTAGTTGTTTGGATGGGTGACATGTCAGTCCTTGTCCTATCTAGTTGGTCAAATGGATTTGACCAAGGGGAATCTTTATGGAATCTTCCTATATGGAGCTCAAAATTCAGTGGGTGAGGTACCATTGGAAAGCTCTCAACAAGACAGATTACATCAGGGAGAAGGCAAGCCTTTTTATTTTGAAGGGGGTGTCCTTCTATTTTCAAGGCCCAATTCATCCGTTTAGGCTTCCAAAATTGGCTCTAAAGTTTTTAGGCTATTTTTGGCTTTTGCTCTATTAGTAAAATTACTCTTTTGGTGACACCTCTCTCTGATCTACCTAGCCCATTGTACACAAAATCCTTCTAGATGTTACCAAGCCAATTTTTAACTCTAAATAATATGTCTAGCTGCTTGTATTATAAACCTCCCTCCTTTTAAGACACAAAGTCCTAATTGCAAAGTTGTTGCTCAAAAGATTGAACTAACATTGGTGCATTCGTCAAGTTGGCTGCTGGCTCTCATGTTGCATCATTAAGTGGGTACCCTTTCCAATGGACTAGATATTCCACACACAGATGGAAAGTACCATGAATGCATCTTTGGAGAATGCATTTGACCTCATACTCCTCCGCCTCATCAACCAAGGTTGGACAAGGTCAACTTTCTTGGATAGAAGAGAAGTGGAGTGGTCGAGAAGCATATCAACATAATAACAAAACATGAAACACCAGTTGGATCTTTATATGTGCTGGTAGTTCAAGGTGATAGGCCACAATTTTGATGCTACAAAGGATGGAGAAAGGTCCAATAAAATGATGTCTGAGCTTATGAGAACCAACTAACTTGAAATTGGTGGTTGACAGCCAGACTTAATCTCCTACATTAAACTCCATGTGTTGGCGGTGTGCATTTGCATACTACTTTTGCCAATTTGGGCAATTTGCAACATGTGCTTAGCGTGCTCCACCCCTTGTTGGATTCTAGAAACAAAAGTGTTGACAATGTCAACCTTGGTATCCATTGGATGGACCTTCATCAAGCTTGAAGGTGTGAAAGGATGCTCTCCATACATGAGGAAGAATGGTGTGACTTGTGTAGAGGCATTCACCAAATTGTTGTAAGCAAATTCCACCAATGGGAGTAAGGTATCCTAATTCTCTTGCTCATCCAAAGTAAAGCCACAAAGCATGTCCTCAATAGTGTGATTTTCCCTCTCTATTTTTCTATGGATGGTAAGTTGTAGACATAGCTAATTTGATTTTGAGGAACCTAAAGAGTGTTCTTTAAAACTAGTGAATTGAATGTTTCTATTTGTGATGACACTCAAGACAAGCCATGATGGGAAAAGACTACATCTAAGTACAATTGAGCTATTTGTGGGGTAGTCACATCCTTGGTGGTAGGGCATACATGAATCATTTTTCTAAGTAGGTCAACAAAGACTACGATGGAATCAAACCTAGAGGTGTCTTGGGCAGTTCACAAACTAGATCCATGCTTACCTATTTCTAACATTGCATAGGAGTGGGGAGAGGTTGGAGGAGTCCTATGGGAGCTTGATTAGAAGACTTATTTTTTGACAAAGTAGGCAGCTCCAAACATATTCATCACATCATTGCTCATCTTGGGCCAATAGTAATGGCATTTGACTGCATCCAAGGTCTTGTCTATTCTAACGTGACCTGCAATCATGATATTCCACTAGGATAGTGGTTCTTAGATCCATATCATTTAGGAGCCACAACTTGCCATCCATCACGGAAGGTGACTCCTTGGGTGTTGGTGATACCTTTGGATGATTGAGCACCTACATTTTGTAGATCAATTTTTGTAGCAGCAAGAATCTTGGGCCAAATTTTGAGTTCATCTTGATTTCCATCATCAAATTTTTTTCCATTGGCATTCAAGTGAATGCATCTACAAGTTGCTTCTTACTCTCTACATATTTGATTGTCATGTTAAATTGTTGTCTCCACTCTGCTCACCAAATTTTTTGATGAAAAAGATCTTTGGTGTCTCGAGGTAGACATAGGTTTGTGGTCCATCTCTACCACAAATCCCTTCTAACCCAAATAGTGCTTCCAATGCTTGGTTGCAAGGACAATGGCCAACTCTTCTTGCTTAGTGGTGTGATAGTTGTATTTTGTTGGTAGCAACTTACAAGAGAAAGATGCAATTGTGTGCCATCTATTATGCTATTCTTGTTGTATGACTGCTCCTATTGCTACACCTTATGCATCTATAGCCATCTTGATTGGACTTTTTGGGTCATATTATTTCAAGTTTGGTGCATATAATAATGTGTCTTTCAACTCTTGAAAGGCCAATTCTTGTGAGATTCTCTATATCCACCTCTTCCCCTTACCCAAGAGTGTTGTTAGAGGTTGTGCAATCTTGGAGAAGTCCTTGACAAATTGACAATAAAACCCTATCAATCCCAAGAAACTCTTGAGTTGAGTCTAATCTTCTGGAGCACTCTATTTTTGGATTACCTCTATTTTATTTGTTAACATTTGGATACCCCATTACAATTACTCTATGCCTTAAGTAGTCTAATTCAAATTTGCCAAACTTGCAATTTGAAATTTTGGCATACAACTGATTCTATTGCAAAGTTTGGAGGACTTCTTGTAGATGTTGCTTGTGCTTTGTCTGCATCCTACTATAAACTAAGATGTCATCAAGAAAAATGATAATAGATTTATCCAAGTATAGAAAAAATATATCATTCATCAAACTCATAAAAGTGGCTGGAGTGTTGGTGAGGCCAAATGGCATCACCAAGGACTCAAAGTGACCATACCTTGTTCAAAAGGTCACCTTTTTTATGTCTTCTTCTGCAATCTTGATTTGGTTGTACTTGCTCCGCAAATCAAGTTTGGTCAAAATCCATTACACTATTGAGTTGATCAAACAAGTCATCTATTTGAGGTAATGGATATCTGTTCTTCATCATTTGTTGATTCAGTCTCTGATAGTCAATACACATGCGCATTGTTTTGTCCTTCTTCTTCACAAACAATATAAGAGCCCCATATGATGATATGCAAGGTTGGATAAACCTCTTTTGCAACATATCCTTGATTTGAGCCTTATACTCCTCCAACTCATGAGGTGATAGTTGATATGGGACGTTACAAGGAGGTGTCTTCCTAGGATATATCTCAATTTTATGATCTACTTTCCTTTTTGGTGGTAAACTTGCGGGTAATTCATCTAGAAAGACATCTTGGAACTCATTGACCACATCTTTCAATTTCTCAAGAATTTGTCCATTGTGTTGGGCACTCTAGACTTCTCTAATTAAACCCATGGAACATCTATATATCTTACCAATAGATGTGGTCCTTATGACATACAGAGGCACCTCTTGCCTTTGTGATCTTCCTTTAATCCCAAAGATCTTCCATTGATTAGTTTTTAGTACTTTATTTCTCTAATCCATTATGGGGATGTAATGCTCCATCCATAGTATACCTAAGATTGCATCATAACAAGCTAGTTATATCACTTGCCACTTGATTACTTCTCAATACACTCCTATAGAGATTACTACATTTCTAGGTAACGACTCAATCCTCTTTGTCTGACCATTAGGTAGCTCTACTTTGCCCTTCTCTAGTTCAATCTCCAACCCTATTGCAATAGAGCAAGACAAAAAATTCTCTGTTGCCCCAAGGTCTATCAACACTTTTATTGGATTCCCTTCTAGCACTCCATTAATAACAATTAATTGTGCATTTATCTTCCTCCTTCTTTGCACACTTGTCCTCTTCTTCCTCCCACTTTTACTCTTCTTCACTGAGCCAATAAGGCCTCAAGGTACATTTACTAACAATCTTTGTTTTTTATGCAGTTTTCATATCTTCCTCTTCAATTCACCTCTCCATGTGGTTGAGAGATTGCTTGTATGGAGGGTGAGGGCCTCTAAGATGATGAGCACAAAAATTGATGTTATGTGCCCGATTTGGCCAGAATTGTTACATCATTGTTGTTTTGCTCGAGCCTCTTCTTCCCGTGGAACTCCTTTTCTCCTTTCTTTGACCCATCCTTGTTCTCCTTGGAGAAGTCTTGCTCCTCTATCTCAAAACCGAATATTGTCCAATTCCATAGGAATTAGTACACCAAAATGGTGTGTCTCGGACCAATAGTTTTGCATTGGTGTTATTGCTTCTCCTCCTCCAAGCACCCTTGCTATTCTTTAGGCACAAGCAATGGCTTCAAAAATAGTACAAGGATTTTGCATCATTACTTCTTGGCAAATCCGCTCTTTTGATCTTCTCTTGAAATTGTCAAGAGCTTTGGTTGGAATCATATCAATTATTGTAACCTGTAGATCCAAAAATGCCTCCACGTACTCGTGTATGTTATACTTCTGCTTCAACCCCCAAAGTTTGGTTTGGACCATTTATACAAAATCCACAGATTGGAAAGTCTTGAGTAGTCCTTCTTGCATGGCTATCCAAGTGACCTCTCTTCCTTCTACTAGCAATGATCATTCCTAAGCATCATACCATGCTAGGGCTTAATCAGTCAAATACCCACACTCAAACACACCTGCAAAATGATAAATGATCTTGTTGTGAACAATAAAAGGTATTGATTCATTCTTGAAATCCAATTTTCCATTACTCCGATGGAATGTTGTCCCTTGTAAGGCTCAATTTTGCACGTTTTTCATTTGTAATAACAATGTGGCTTGGTTGTTGATTGGAATTGGTACCATTGGTATGCATAACTCTCTAAGTACTTTGATTTTTGGTGTTGGTTGTTGAGATGGCTCCCCTTCTTGTATTACTTGATCATTCTTGACAGTACATATTTGATTTGGCAATTCCTCCATGGTCATCTTGATTTCTCGAAACTTGTTCAACATCCACTACATTCCTTGCACCAAGTCCTACAACTACAGATCCATGATTCCTACACATGATCAATGTTCAATTGCTATTTCCTACTTCAATAAAAGGTTAGAATGATCTCTTGGGAGGGTGCACAAACTATAAGGACTACCATTGGAATCTCAAAGGCTATTACTCATTGACAATATTCCTCACCAAAATTGTGGACTACAAAATCCCTAAATATCACTTTTGGTCTAATTATATAACAAATTTCTACTTGTGTGTTGAAAGGGTGAGGATTTAGTACATTTAGATCCATAACATTATAATAGAATATAGATTGTCAAATCTCACTCTCTATTGTATACCATTATAGGTAGAATCACCAAGTTTGGTAAATTTATCACTCTATCCATGAATTCTGCCCCAAAGTTATAAACTAGAGATACTCTTATTTTCTCATGCTAGATGTACATAATCTTGATGTGGAATGGATTCAAGAATGGGAAGCTAAGTGCAGGAAATTGTCCTCCTGCTGCATCCATCCCATCCGCTCTCTAAAGCACTTCCCAAATCAAGCAATTTGCACTATGTTCTCCACCTCAAGTTACTCAATTTCAGTAGCTTGTGCTCTTCCAGGAAGGATGATCCACTCTCTTAGGTTAAAACACTCGCTCTGATATCATTGTAATACTCCAAGGACAAGAGAACTTTCCAAGAGAGAAAACACAAGTTTCACACTCAATCCTCCCCAAAGGAGCACCTTCTCTTTATTATATAGCAAAGAGTATCCCTTCAAAGGAAGCTCCACCCTTGGATTAGATACATGGATTGGTGACATGTCAGTCCTTCTCCTATCTAGTTGGTCAAACGGGTTTGACCAAGGAGAATCTTTAGGGAATCTTCCTACAAGGAGGTCAAAATCATATGAGTGAGGTACCATTGGAAAGTTCTTGATGAGATGAATCACAAGGGGGGAAGACAAGCTTTGATTTGTTCAAGGAGGAATATTTCTATTTTCAAGGCCTAATTCATCCATTTAGGCCTCCAAAATTGGCTTTAAAGTTTTCAAGCTATTTTCAACTTATGCCCTATTAGTAGAAGTACTCCTTTGGTGACACCTCTGTCTGATCTACCTAGCCCATTTTACACAATATTCTTCTAGGTGTTAATAAGCCAATTTTCAACTCTAGATAATATGTCTAGCTGCTTGTATTATAGTGTGGATCCTAGTATTAAGGACTATTTCAATGATATTTGTCTAGAATTTGGCAAAGCAATAAGGAAGGTACCAAAATTTTGAGGCAAAGTGCCTTTGTTACAATTGAACCATTACTTTTTAGAGTCTTCTACACTCAATCTATAGGAGCATAATCTTTGGTTAATCATCCTTTTGTAGTGTCCCAAGAAAGGCAACATTACCCTCTTTTGGGAAATAACTATGCCCAAGAAGTTAAACATAAAAACATAGATTGTCATCATAGTGACTCCTTTATCTCATTTTTAGCCATTTCTATCTTGTATCCGCAAGTGAACAACCAATCTTACCATTTATTCCATTAGTACATTGATACTAGGTTGTCACAAACAACCACAAGAGAATTTAAGTATAGAAGTAAAGAGGTTACTAGGTATTGCATTAGGCACAACCTCTTCATTTGGAAATTTATATTCTGGTCAACTTGTAGATAGTTCTTCCTTGGGAATCTTGTTTATTGAGATATTAGCCAAAGCTTTCCATTCTATAGTTGTGTAGTAAGTTTTAAATATGATGATGGAGGATCAAATTCAAGATCAATGGAGAGTATGGACACAAATCAACACTATTTGAGTAAAAGGAGTTGCATAAGATTGTTTCATGAATCTATTTTCTTCCACCTTATCACCAATGTAATTTGATTGACCAACTAGGTCTTCCAAGATTGACCTTCAATCATCATAGCATATTGAAGTTTCATTTGAGGCAAGTCTTCTCAATACCGCCATTTTGAGTTGATACCAAAGTCCTATTAGATATCATCAAACTTGTCAATCATATTTTCATTCAATTTTTGGACAATCAAAAGATATGTAGGTATAAAAATTTTGACTAATATTATTGGTATTACATATGCTTCATCATTGAGGTTAGGATATAAGGAAAAACATCATGAACTACAAGTAATTGGTCAAAGTCAAGTTGGAAGAAACACCTTTTGAAAATGAATTCTTAATGAAAATAGACCAACTACCAAATTTCCTAGATATTTCAAAAAAAATATCATATTTAAAAATCTTTGCAATTCCATCTTGAACTTCTCACTAAAAATTGGATATGTGAAATAGAAAACTAAACAAAAAATGCTTACTAAAGCAACTAAGTAAGAGATAAAACATTAGTAGAGAAGAAGATAAATGAAGATATATTAGGTACAACAACAAAATTAGTATCAAATAAGAGAAATAGAATGTAATTTCAGTCTTGAGGAATACATTTTGCTTCTTCTATTTAGCAATATCAAGTTGTTAAGTTTAATATCCTTGATATGAGACTAAGGAATTAGGAAAATTATGAGTTTGTAAGCTTGAAAATATGTATATTGAAAAGTAAAACAACCATTTTAACATTTGATGTGAAGGAAGAAGTTGAGTTTTAGTAGAGTTGGATCATTTATAGTCATTCCAATATGAGAATGTTAGAGATTGATTGTGTTACTATATCTTTCACTTGTTTTTATGTAATCACTCACACTCAAGGTAGTTGAAAGAACAAAAAAAACAAAAGCATAACAAAAATAATTCCCATATACTAATTTCAAACTCTACTAAATACATCCGATTTTCAAGTAGTCTTAATTACCAAAGATAGTTCCTTGGATTTAGAGTTTAGAATAAGCTTACATACATCTTTTCTTGTAATTTTGAAAGGTCATCAAGAATCAAATAAAAAATAAAGTGAAAATAATATAATGCACTATTTAGATATATTATTACTCTTTTGAAAAGCATAAACATGATATAAAGTACTATTTGTGTTAGTTTTACTAGGATCTTAGGAGTAAGTACCACTAGTAATTAATTTACTACACACTACATGTGGCTTAGCTTAGGATAGACCAGATTAGATAAGACTTTGTTTATCATATCTTTGTGCTTGTTTTTGGCACCTCTTTCTTTTGTATTGCTTGTTCATTTTATCTTCTTTGCTTCTCTCTTTGTAATGTTTGTAATATTACCATACTTCATAGAAGTTAAAGACATCAATATATCAAAAGGATCTTTCCATGAAGGAATAAATCAATTGAACCAATGTTGATTAGCTAACAAACATTAATACTAACTTTGAAAAGAAATGGTTCATACAAATTATACTCTATGTTCTTGCCTTGAGTTTGGAGAAATTTTATATCAACCCTTGTATCCAACATGGATTGTTATGTCAAGGAGAATACTGTCTCCACTCTCAATATATAAGCACAATATATAAGCATATAAGCACAAAGGTAAATTATCAAATCCTAGCAAAGGAGCAATGATTATCACTCATTTCAATTATTGTTTAGAGATGTGGTTGTTCTTATGTATATATGTCCTTAACAATGGCAATCCTTGTTGCTATGCTCCTCTTGCTTGTGACAAATTTAGCCACTAGGTCTAGCAACACTACATTTGATTATTTTAATAAGGTTGGGGACTAGGATGCAAACTATAACCTAAAGATACTTGAAGATATTACTCAATGGCAAGTCAAAGCTACAAATGTTTATATATTTTCTCTCAAGCTAATATTGTATTGCTACCTCTAGATAGTGATGAATATGGTTATCTCTACAAAAAAAAGTCAATGCAAAGATAATGAAAAAGAAGAGACATGGAAGAAAATTTCAAAAAGAGATGCTTAGGGTATCAATTAGTTGGTTACTAAACTAAAATGCTTGTTTTTGGTTCTACTATGGTTTCCTTTGATATCATGACAATAAATTTAGCTTTATAATTTCTTATGATTTTAAGCTTTTTATTAGTAATAAATTATTATTTTTATTTCAAAGAATAAACTAATAATAGTAATCTTTATATATTGGTCTTGAATATAGTCTTCTATCCACTAGGAATCTCACCAAAATGTGATATTTAAATAAGAACTTATCTTATCTTTGATAAGTACAATTCAAACATGCTTTATTTGAATACTTATAAAAATCCTTATCAAGAATGGTATACATAACATTAACCTCTCCTTACATCTACACTTGTCTCCAACACCAAAATAGAGGTAGCAATATAATAATATATATGCTTCTTCTTTGATCCTCAATGTCAAAATATTTTCTTGATCTCATGCTTTAGATCTTTGATAAAAAAACAATTAACTTATGTAAATTGTTATATGATGTGTTATGAGCTTTGATAGGTCTTTTTTATCTTCTTAAGATATGCTTGACCCTTATGTTTATATTCAAAGGCTCAACTATAGCAAAAGATTCCTAGATTTATTTGATTGCCAAAGACATGCTTCTTGAATTAATTTGAGCTACATGTTTGGAATACAATATAGATAATTATCATTGCATAAAAAAATAGGCCTCAATTCTTGTAAAAGAGAGAGGTCATAGCTTGGAAACCCTATTTTTATTTATTTGGTTGGTTTTGACTGCATAAGTTACTTCTCTTGAATGAAGGATGATATGGTTAATCATGGCAAAAGATAAGGCATTATTGTTTGTATCCTTGTTCTTCAAACTTCAACTTTTGCAAACTCACAAGATCAAAATCCAACTTTCTATTTTATGCTTAGAAGAGTGAGCATACTAACATGACTAGTTTTATAAGTTTTCATCTTACTTAGAGTTGAATTAGAGAAAAGTTTCATCTTCCCATTTATTTTTTTATATCAAGGAACAGTAACTAAGGATCATTCTCCTCCACTTCCCTAAACTATGTGATATTATTTGACAAAGTCATTAACATGGAGAAAGTTATAGCAACTTCTTCAAACTTAGATCTATATTTATTACAAACCAAAATCTAAGCAAATCCTTTTGCTGTAATCTCCATCTGACTTTCACTTTAGGGTATCACACTCTTCTAAAATCCTAAATTACTCTTCACTTCTTAATTAATTGTCACTAGAAGCAAGTATAACTAGGTTTTCTTCCTTGTTGATCCAAAACCTTGGAGATCATATGACCTAATTTTGGAAGTGTCTTTATCCAAAATATGTCCATATACTCTATATATATTTATATTATTTTTTATTAAGGAGATGGTGAGGAGATACCACCCATCAATGTGATATAATGTCCCATGTGGAACTTGAATTTCATCCACCTGCTTTTAATTTCATATGACTCTTTAAATTATCACTATATCTTACTTCTGCCCAACTCTTTGGAGTTGTATATATCACTAGCTAGCTAATCTGGACTTGTATTACCACACATTTTCTTATTATGTCCAAATTGTTTGCAAACTCAACAATTTTGGTGTTTAGCTTGAACTCTATAATCTCAAAAGCAAAATGGATCTCTAGGGGTACTATTGGCTACCACACAATTATTTACTGCATTTGGAGCGTCTATGAGTGCAAATGGGCAGGGGGTCATGAATAGGATGACTTGAAGAGGCTTGTGAAAGTATCTTCACATGCTACTCCAACTGATTTTGTTGATGTGGTGGCAATTCTTGATTGTATTGTTGTCTTTGATTCAACATATTGTCAAATCCCATAGGGCTAGTGTCTTCAATTTCAATAACCAATTTCTTGAGCCACCAACTCTAATCAAATTGCTCAAGAGAAAGATTGCAATATTGGGCTAACATATGCTTCAACATATGGGAACATAGTAACCCCATGGTTCTCTTGAAGAAATTTGTACATGGTAGAGAATAATTTTCAAGATGCTTTGCGTTATTGAGTTGGTCTAAAATTTTGCGTAAAGCATAATGGGATACTTTCATGTGAACTTCTGTCCATATGCCATGGGAAAGGAAGAGAAGTCTATTTGCAGCATCATAAGCTAGCAATCAACAAATACTTCTTCAGTGGTGAGCCACCAACAAACAAAGCTTCTTGTAGATATCTTTCAAGTCATCCATGCAAACATTGGCCCACCCTTTTAGGGAAGAATGTTTTCCCTCAGCATGAGATCTAACCAAATGCGCAAAGTGCATGATCATTTTTGTCCAAGGGAGAGCAAAGAAAGTCTTGTGAGGTATCCAAGTAGCAAGGAAGTAGGAAATTACCTGGCCAATAGTAGAATAATGCTCAAACAATTGGTTCCAATAAAGATCAAAATTGTCTTCATCAGATGCCAATACAAGTGATTGCCATTAGAGATGGAAGGCTTCAAATTCTATGTTAGTGTGGAAGTATTCTTTAGATTTGCATGGATGCTCTTCTCAATGTGCAATTTTAGAGTAGTGCCTTTTGCAAGAGGGAACACTCCTTCAATTGTGTGCATTAAAGCAAGCTCATGATCTTTAGTTTGAACTTGAGGGAGATGAAATGTGAGAAAATTTCCACAAATATGAGCAAGGGCTTACACATAATCTCACTCTATTTCTGCCTTCATGAAACAAAATGCAATTGAGAATAACATATTTTTTGAAGTATTACCAACTACATATAGAAAGTGCATTTTGAAGAGTCTCAAAAGAAAAATCTATAAGGTGTTACTCTATATATTTGACACTTGTATGACTACTTTTTTACCAAGAGAATCCCATGTGTGGCTAATATTTCATCTGTTCTCCCAGTTGGCTCCCTATATAGAATCTATTATGTCCTCTTGATTAGGCCATTCACCAACATTGAGATCAATCTATTATATTTTTAAATCTATATTGTCCTTAATTTGCTTGAAATTGCTCTTGCAATGTAGAAAATGATGACTTAGATGTAATACATGCAAACCCTTTGAAGATAATTGCTGCAATTTCTCTTTCTCTATATTATTTTTTGCAATTATAATAAATATTTTCAAAATACTCACAACAATGGATATAAGACTAAAGATTATCCTTTCCAAAATATTATCTAAGAATATCAAACAAGATCAAATATCATCCTTTGGACTTAATTTCATCATAAATAATTGAAATTTGGACCTTTTGTTAGATGATGGTGGCTACTTGAACAAATTTCATGAAAAGTTGTTATATTTGTGAAAATTGGTTCATTTTGAGGAATTTTGATGTTTAAAGGAGAAATTTTTATTCTTATTTCACCTTTGTGCATTTTTTATAGATTCAAAACTTGAATATATATATATATATATAATTTCTTCCTTTCTTTCTTTGATATGTAACAATGAAGGGTTTCATTTGATTCTTTTATGTTTCTTCTTCTCATATTTTCTTTAGCTTTTCACTTTTAGTCATGGTGCATAAATTTTGCCAAATTACTTAATTGTTACCATTTGTGTTTACTACAATTTCTTACTATTCTTATCTATTGAGGTTGTTCTTTTTCTTTGTATTCTTCCTTTTGCTTTGCAATATGGCACACAAGAAGAAGAGTTTGGCACGTTCTAGTAATATTGCTAAAAATGGAAAATTCAAGTTATTATTATAGCTTTCAGATCTATTTTTCTCAAATTGTATAGAAGATGTAATTAAGATTAAGAGCATCTTTATATGTGGAAGAAGAGGTCCTCCAATGACAACATGGTGTAGATATGATTTATGGGGGTTCCAATAATAGATTAATAGGTATATGTAAATATCCATAAGGAAATTTATGGGTAAGTTACGAGTGTAATGGAATTTATAAGCTTTTTATAGGTCATAAAATTCATAATCCATATATTTTTATTGGTTATGGACCTCTTGTAAAACATTATGAATGCATTAATCAACGTGTTTTCTTGTCAACATGTATCATTGACATCACTTTTTTGCCTTACAAGCATAAAAATCAACTTTGATTTGTTAGACAATTCATGTAAAACTTCTAGTAATCCTCTTTGGATTCCAATCCTTAATGTAATCATGTAATTTTAAGTAAGGAATGTTCAAAAGGCTTTCATTACCTTTAAATGTTTTAACCTATGTCACCACTAGAAATCAGCCAAGTTGAATATTTTAGTATTTAACTTGATTTTAGCAATCATGACAAAGAATACTAATGGAGGTTTTCCATACTTGGTGTTCTTGGTGATTAAAGATGAAATGTTTGTTTTACCCCATGCCAAGATGAAGAACTTGATATAAAAATTGCTATTCAATGGTACTTAAAAGTACAACATTCAAGTAGCAATCAAGCTTATTGGAAAGCATATGTGTACTTGATTTCTAAAATCTATTTTCTCAGGCTACTAGAGCACGTCTTCGCTCTTGCTTCGGCAAGGGTGCAAGCTCTTGGATCCTAGCTCGACCGTGCATTAGGGCTTTTTGACTCGCACCAACTACTTTCTTTATAGGGATTAGGTTTTGCTTAGGTTTGGTCCACCCATCTACATCTTCATTACTCACTTGTGAGTGTGGTTCTACACTAGATGCAGCAGCGGTCCACATGACACAATGTCCTTTTGGAGGACAGAGGATAGCTACCCATGATGCCATTAGAGACATAGTGTTTGCTAGGGCACGAGAGAGTGGATACTTGGCTTGGAGGAAGACATGTGTTAGGGCAGACTTATACTTGGTCCGAGATGATCAGGTGACAGTAGCGGATGTCGTGGATACGGACACTACGCGGGGTACAATTTTGGAGGGAGTGATTACCCATCCCCCAGGATGGGCGGCGAGTGCAGCAGCAGGTCGTAAGGTCTCCAAGTATAGGAACATGCAGCAAGGTCATCTCTTTGTTCTTCTAGCCTTGGAGTTATATGGAGCGATGGATACGGCATGACATATTTGTCGGGGAGTGTGCAAGAGCTTATCATGTTAGACGTCCGGGGATACCACTCTCACTTTCATACTTTGTAGCATATTTTAGACATCGTGTGTCCATTGGTCTATAGAGGGCAATGGCTGGTGCAATCCATAGGAGAACAATCACATTAGTTGATGTTTCTTCGGATGCTCCAATTGTGTGTAGACCGGACGACTTGCATAGCTCGGATATCTTAGGTGCGTTAGGGCAGCAGATTTCTCATAGAGACTCTATTGGGGCTTAGCCCCATGTTACCTTTTTTGTCTCTCCCTTGTACCGGCTTGATGGGGTCTTCCCATCCTTCGTTTGTCCTACGCGGGCGCCTTTCGTTATTTTCCTTTAAATGTACTTATCGCAGTTGAGAGTTTGACGCCCATTTAGTTCTCTCATTCTACTTTGCGTCACATCATTATTAACGAGTTCGAGAAAATATCGTTGTTGCTGGGGAACCACGATAATATATAATCATTATTTAATCTATGAATTGTTAAATTATTCATCAAACATTTTCTAAGTGGCCATGACGCAAAGAAAAAAATAAAATGTCGGAGTTGTATAGGAGACTCCGCTCCATCGTCTTTAAACAATGAAGAGTAAGGGATAACAAAAAGGACGGGAAGATTTAATCATGTTCTATAGTGATAAAACTTAAAAAGTAAATTGGGTTAACTTCCGATAGCATAAGAAATTGGAAGTAACACTATATTAATGCATGTAGAATGTGAGAGTTATATCTAGAATATCACAATTGTTAAGTAAGTTAAATAAACCAGATATTATTAGAATAGTCTCTATGTCATTAAATATGCCATGAATTATGATTAATATAATCAATTTTTCTATAGATTCTATTAACATATAAATTTTTTATTGTAAACTAGTGGAAAAATTCTCTTTCTAAATTTAACATACGCCACAAAATAGAAAAAGAAGTGAGAACGATACGCTTACCATGCCTCCATAGACCTCTAAAACTAGAGCAACAAAAACTACGAGACACACGAGTTGACTTTTGATATGAGTACCGTAGCAGAGAATCTTGATACTGTGAATCGGTTGCCTGAGATTTCTATCACGAGGCGTTTGCCGTAGCAGAAGACTGTGAGCTAACGGGCGCCATCAGTGTCAATTGTACCCTCCTCCCTTCGACAACCCTATCGAGAGTCCAAATAGGAGAATTTGATTTACTGTTTTGTCTCAAGGATCGGAAGAAATCCATCTCTACATTTTGAAAAGGAGAGTTTGATACACTGTTTCGTCTGGAGGATTGGGAGAAACCTGGAAGTTTGAAGCAATGAGCAGAGAAAAGCTCACTGTTATTCATGGGGCGGGTATCGTGACTATGGATGCTGAAGAGAGGATATATCTCGACGGGGCTCTGGTTATTGAGGGTGATCTTATTGTGGCAGTTGGGAAGAGTAGTTCCATACTTGCAGAGTACTCAGGTCGCGCGGAAGAGATACTCAATCTGGAAGGACACTGGATTTTACCCGGTAATTTTCATGTTTCATTAGCACTTAGTGCTTAGGCTTTGCACGCGGATATTTTCTCTGAGAGGTCCTTTGGTTCTTATGGCGTTAAAGTTTCCTTACAGGCTTTGTTATACGTTGCTATTGTTTCCATTCCTTACATTTCTCAAAAGATTGTCAAAAGGAGCAGTTGTGATCTTAGGAAGTTTGATAGATGGAGAGGAACTCGAGCTGTGAAAATGCTATCCAACCGGTTCATATGACCAAGTAATCAGACTGCTAGTTGAGAAGTATAGAGAGACAATTGCTGCCCCGAAGTAAACTCGATTTCAAGGCAAAAAAGGTGGAATCAAACTGATGCAAATAAATTACGAGAGAAGGGCAGGTTCCTGCTGTCACATGTCACATGCAAAGATGTTGATCATTTCGGGGTTCGGATTGCATGTATGATGGCCAGACCTGTAGTGACAGAAAAATGGTTTGAAGCGAAAATAGCGTGCGCTTACTTCGCCGTCCATCATATGCAACATAAGCTTGTTCTTCATTTGAACTGACCAATGCAAGGCTGGTGAACAGGATTGATCAATACACATGTCCACACCTCGCAACAACTTGGGCGTGGCATCGCTGATGATGTCGATCTCTTGACATGGCTTCATCGACGGATCTGGCCATATGAGTCGAATATGACGGAAGACGACTCCTATGTTTCCACCCTTCTTTGTGGAATTGAGTTGATTCATTCCGGCGTATGTGCCAAGAAACTTTTGTCTCCTAAGTAGAGCTGCGCAATGCATCGAGGTTTTCCGATACAGTGACAGACCAACATTCTCTCCATCCCTATCGCACTGCTGCTTGGTTGGCTTTGTATTTAGTTTCCCATCTCCTCTTGTTGTTTCCTTTCCCGTTATTGCTACAACTTAAGAAGGGCTGAATCTTAAAATCAGGGGACGTCAAGAAGGTTGTGAATGTCACACGCTATAACCAACTAGAGGATATTTTCCGATACATGCATGATCATCATTCAGTGAAGTATCATCAGGTAGAGTTGTTCTCTGCCCATCTAACTGCGTCTAACCTGAAATCCTTTCTATTATGTCGTCCTAGTTCCTAATTGCATAAGCTTCCCAATCTCTGAATAAAGTGTTTCCTCTTCTGCTTGATAGACGATACGAAGCAGAAAGGGCTACACTTTATTCAGAGATTGGGAATCTAGTAGACTCAGGGTTCTTATGGCAGGTCCTAGTTTCTGCATCGCTCCTCAGTTTGTTCTGATTAATTGATGTGGCCTTGACCGATTGTTTATAGATTACCTCCTTGCGTACATTTCAAAATTGAGTCTACAAAATATGTTGCATCGTCGAAACTTGCGAAATACGGTCTCTAGGTTCTCCTGTGGTTCAGTCCTCACACTTCTTTTCTCCTAAACTGATTCAAGATACCAGCACCATCCATTCGAGGGAGAGTTTCGGTTGTCCAAAAGATATTTACAGATTTTAAAGTTTCTTCGTCGCTTAACATTCGACATCTGCTATCTGAAAGATGTAGCTCACAAACTGCTTCGGAAGTTTGGCGAGTTTTGATGAGCTTTGTCCCGCTCATGGCATCTGTATAGGTGACATGCTTTGCCGAAGCAGGGGGCCAACATGTTACTGGAATGGCAAAAGCAGTGGAGAAATTGGGCATACGCGCGTGTCTTGCCAGGTCCACAATGGACACGGGAGAAGGTCTACCCGAGCATTGGGCAGCAGAGAGCACCGAAACTTGCATGAAGGTTCTCTACCTCCAGTCTCTCTACCTCAAACAAGTATTCATGCTTTGTGATCCGTGGCATTCCTATCTTTCTAACTACTGCAATATTGAACAGGTTTGATTGAACTCTGAGTTGCCTTTTCCATCTAGCAGCCAATGAGCAAAGAAGGTAAACTGGACATTAGTCACGTTCCGAATTTTGCAGAGTCTAGATTGCCCAGTGATCCATGTCCAGATCAACCCTAGCTCCTCTGCATCAATATTTTATATTCAATACTTGTGCTAAGTTTTTCAGGACTCATGCGCTCATAGCGCATGTTGCGATATGCTATATCCCGTCCTCCTGCCCGACTCCGGCCTACGTTTTAATTTTCATCGTTCATGCACTGATTACTGGTGGTCAATTCCATAATGTTTTGTATTTCTCGCATTCCGTTGAATAGCTGGGTTTAAGTTGTTTACTAGTTTAAGTTGTTTACGCAAGTTGTTTACTAGTCCTTTAGATATATGTTGTTCGCAATTTGTTTCAATTATGCCTTTGCTGCAGGTTACATTCGATGCATTCTACTTTATGGATTTATCACTATTCTAGCATTGTAATAAAGTACACCTTGGTTACCGATCATTTGCATTTAATGAGTTCTGGGTCACCCGTTCCTAGAATGGCTTCTGCTCTCATCTACCTATATTTCAGTCCTCCTGCCTT
Organism: Lunularia cruciata; assembly: GCA_948567375.1. NCBI lineage: Eukaryota > Viridiplantae > Streptophyta > Marchantiopsida > Lunulariales > Lunulariaceae > Lunularia > Lunularia cruciata. Next base: position 13,490,122 of record OX419757.1, on the reverse strand, counting down.
GGCACTCATGAGCTTTCGAACAGAGCCTAACGCAGTGCCGAAGTAGCTGGGTGAATGCCAGTACTCCTCGTTCCGGCATTTGCTCAGGTACTTTGGCACCTGCGTTAGGCACTGATGAAGTAGTTTGTGCTTTCGTGGAGGCATACTATGACCGCCTTTTGGCTTCCCTCTGTGTTTTTGGTGTTTCAGGACTCATGTTCTCATTGAACATGCTGCGATAGAATCTATATCCAGTCCTCTTAACGCTTTCGCTCTACTTCCCTTGTTCTCTGAGCGATTTTCATACTTTCAAGATCTCATACGTTCGGGCTGACTCACGGATCTTCCTCGACTTTTGATTACCTAGCTGCTACATTGATTTTTTACTTTGGTCTATCTGAATCTTTCTCGTCTGGCTCGTCAAGTTGATTTTATTTCTCTACTTGCACTGTTGTTTGTTTCCGCTTTTCAGATGCATGTCACTGGTATATAGGTATTACTCTTCTCAGGTTTCCAGGTTAGGTTTATTTATGCTATCATTTGATCAGATGTTGGCCATCTTGCATACTTTTCATATCTTGCATCTCATTTGCATTTAATGAGTACTGGATCTCCCGTTCCTCGAACCACTTCTGTCCTCATTTCTCTATATCCAGTCCTCTGACGTTTCGGTCCATCTCAGCCAAGATACCATCCGCTCTTCTCCCACTTCGCACCCACCCATAGTTGTTGATCTGTTTCATGGTTCCTGTACATGATTTCTGCCCAGTCCTCCGATTTCAGTTCACTTAATCTTTCAAGTTTTGCTGGTTGGTCTTCAATTACATGTTGTCCTCTATTTTGCTACATGCTTTGCTTAGTGCATATCGATTACAAGATGTATATCAGATCTCTACTGCGGTTTTTCAGGAAATATTTATATTTCGTTTGTGCTTAGCCTTACATTTGATCTGTTAGATTCACTTCATCTCCTTAGACGGATTTATTACTCATCTCGATTTACATCATCTCTCTTTCGCTCCGTCCAGCCAAGATACCATCCGTTCTTCTCCCAGTTCGCTCCGCCCCGCATTTGTTGAGCTGTTTTCATGGTTCTTATACATGATTTCTGCCGGGTCTTCAGATTTCAGTTCACTCAATCTTTCAAGTTTTGCTGGTTGGTCTTCAATTACAGGTGGTCCTCCATTTCGCTACATGCTTTGCTTAACGCTTATTAATTACATGATGTATATTAGTTCTCTACTGCTATTGATCAGGAAATACTTATATTTCGTTTGTGCTTAGCCTTACACTTGATATGCTAGATCCACTTCATCTCTTTTACGGGCTTTATTACGCATCTCAATTTGCTCAATATCAGGTTTACATTTCATCAGCACTTCATATGCACTTATTGAGTTCGGGATACCCTATTCTTCGAACTGCTTCTGCTCTTATGTCCTAAATATCATTTTTACATTTCATCTGCACTTCATATACACTTATTGAGTTCTGGATCCCCTGTTCTTGGAACGGCTTCTGCTCTCATGTCCTAATATCAGATATACATGTTGCATTAACACTCATGACTTTCGGACAGAAACTCGGTTCAAGGGTTACTGACATTCGCTCAACTACATCGGCACTACGTTTGGCACTGATGAAGTCGTATGTGCTTTCGAGGAGGCTTACTATGACCCCTTCTGCTTCCTTCAGCTGCTTTAGTGTTTGGGGACTCATGTGTTCATGGCAAAAGCTATACTCTATATCCAGTCCCCTAACGCTTGCTCTACTTCCCCACTCTCTGAGTGATTCCATACTCTCGGTCTGCCTGACTCTACTGTCTTCCTCGACTGTCGATTTCATGGCTTCTACACGATTCCTGACTTCAGATTAACTTAATCTTTCTCGTCTGGATCATTAGGTCGTCATTTCCCCGTTGAGCTTTGTTTTCTCTACATGCGCTGTTTATCTGTTACCATTTATTCGATGCATGCTATTGGTATACAAGTGTTGCTCTTTAATTGTTTTCTAGACGGTGTTTACTTCTGCTTACATTCGATCAGTTGTTTCCATTTCATCTCCTTTCCCGGTTTTATACTAATTCCGTCCTGCAACTGATTGAATGTACATTACATATCATGCATCTCATTTGCATGCAATGAGTTCTGGATCTCGTTCCTGAAATGGGAGAACGGCTTCTGTCCTCATTTCTCAATATCATGTTTACATTTTATCTGCACTTCATATTCATTTAATGAGTTCTTGGTCTCCCGTTCTTCTGCTCTCAACTCCCAATATCCAGTCCCCCGTCTTTGGTTATTGTTTGTTCCACCCTTGGTTGTTGTTCGTTCTGCCTTACTCTCCGCTCCCCGTTTGATACCCAAACTACTCGCTCCTCCCGTGCCTTCCGACTTGCTCCTTCCTTGTTCTTCGATGATCTCTCTCCTTAGTAGTTTTACTACCTTATACTTTAGAATGCATCATCAGGTAATTTTGTTATGTTTTCTTTTGCTTTCTGTACTAAGAGAAAAATGAGACCACGTAGAGAACGGGAGGATGGGAAGACCCCATCAATCCGTACAAGGGCGAAACGATGCCCCATTTTACCTTTTGCTTTCTGTACTAATAGATGTCTCCTTTCAGGTTTTAACAAGGTATGTCTCCAGTCCCCTACGTTTTCCTGCTTACGATTTTGCACTCTTCCTTTGCTTGCTGATTATTCTGCAGTTCGTTTGACTCTGCTTATTCCTATTTCTGCTCTATAGGTGGAACTTAAGCTTCACAAGTTCCAGCTTCTTCCTTACTTAGCATTGTTATTACTTTGAGCGGTACTTTAGGAAGCAACCGAGGTTGCCTAGGCACTCACAAGTTTTTGAACATGAACTCAGTACGAGTGGTACTGACACTCACCTAGCCACTTCGGCACTGATGAAGTTGTTGTGAGAAAATGTGATGTTAGTAGAAGATCGATTGATTGAACAACAGATAATCCCAGACCCGGGATTATATAGGTACATGGGCAAGCGCGAGAGGAACAAGAGCTTTGCCTGGGTAATTTACTTAAAGTAACTCATGCATGTTAGCTACCTACAGTAGTCTAACGTCTGAATAGTAACCTGTGAACAGTAACATGTGAACAGTAATCTAACGTATGAACACAAAGCACAAAACGCGTCATTATAATGATGTTTATCTAACACCTCCTTGTAATGGACGTTTTGTAATGGTCTATTATCTATAACTCCCAGTGCATGACAAAACCTTGTATGCAGTTCTCTAGTCAATCCCTTAGTAAAAATGTCTGCAGTATTATCTCTGGTGTTCACCCGTGAAACAGATATCTCCTTGTCTTCCTCCTTTTCTCTGACAAAGTGGAATCTGATGTCTATGTGCTTTGTCTCTCATGCTGCTTTGTTGCAGTAACAAGATCAATTCCGCTGTTGCTGTCACAGTACAGCTTCTTTGTTTATCCGGGAAAACCAGGTCACTTAACAAGTGCTTAAGCCATACTGCTTCAGTCGTTGCCTTTGATAAGGCCATGTATTCAGCTTCAGTGCTGGATAAAGCAACAGAAGCTTGCCTTTTGCCTGACCAACAGACAGCTAAAATTACAGAAGATAAAGCAGTATCCTCCTGTAGATCTTCTTGTGTCTTGATCTCCTCCCCAATCTGAGGCGGAATACCTATGAATGGGAGTACTAGATGCACTGTAAGTTAGGCCCTGTGGCAGTGTACCTTGAATGTACCTGAAAATCCGTTTGACAGCCTTCCAATGGTCCAGGCCAGGATTTGCCATATACTTGGCGACTGAACTGACAGCATAAGCCAGATCAGGCCTGGTGCTGACCATAGCCCACATCAAACTCCCCACTGCAGATTGGTAAGGTACTGTCTTCATATATTCACTCTCTTGATGAGTTTTTGGACAATCCTGAAGACTTCATCTCACTCCTGGCTCTACAGGATTATAAACAGGATTACAGACTTGCATATGAAAACAAGTAAGAATCTCTCGTAAATATCTCTCTTGAGATAGACTGATCTTTCTTTGTTTTCTGTCTCTTGTGACTTGCAACTGAAGACAATGACTAATCTCTTCCAGATCAGTCATCTCAAAACCCTGTTTAAGATACTCTTTGACAGAGAGGAGAAGAGAAAGATTATTGCTGGCAAGGATGCAGTCATCTACTTAAAGAGGTAAGATGACAAAATGAGAACTAGAATGGAAGATACAGAGATTCGAATCAACTTCAGAGCGCTCAACTCCCAAACCTAGTAAAAATTGATCAAACTTGTGATACCACTGTCTGGCAGACTGTTTGAGACCATACAAAGCCTTGTAGAGCTATAAAACCAATTGCCCTTGTTTATTGGCTTGTTGCTGCTTGTGCTGGTCAGGAGTCAGCAAGCTAGGAGGAATGTGCATGTAGATTTTATCAGTCAATGTGCCATTGAGAAAAGCTGTTTTGAAATCAAGAGCATGCACTTCCAAATCATTCTGAGCTGAGTAAGCAAGCAGCACGCGAATTGTTGTCAATTAGCCAACAGGAGAGTAGGTCTCTGTGTAGTCAATACCTGGAACTTGAGAGAAACCACGAGCAACAGCCTTGTACCTTTGGATCAAGGCTTGTGCATCGAATTGCTTCTTAAAAATCCACTTACAAGTGACTGCCTTGCAATCTGCTGGTAACTCGGTGATGACCCATGTTTGATTGTTCTCCATGAACTGAAGCTCATCTTGAATAGCCCCAAACCATTTACTAGAATCAGGTCTAGTGATAACTGCTTCATATGTGTCAGGATCAGGGTCAGATGCTGAAAAATGCATGCTTAGTGCATTAGCAGACTCTAACAGTGCATCATATTTTTCGAACTTGAGTGCGAACCCTGGTGCCTTGACGGACAGAAGGTGCTTGGACAGCATCTGGAGAAGGCAGAGGTTTTGGCCTCCTAGTGTAAACAATGGTAGAGGATCCTGAGGACCTGTGTGGAGTACCAGAACTAGAAGGTAATGACTGTAGTGAAGAAGGTAATGGAGAAGGAATTGTTGGAGCTGTTAGGTTGTGGATAGGAGGTGACTGAGACAGAGTTGGAGTTGGTGGGGATATACTGTGGGTAGACTGAGAACTAGACGCAGGTGAGCAAATGAAAATTGTCGGATCACAGATCCAGTTGAACATCCTGAGTGTAAGAACACTGTTTATGTTCATGAGCATAGGTATGTTCCTGAAACTGAACATCTCTTGACAGAAAAATGGAGTTATCAGATATCTTCTGTAGTCTGCAAGCTTTATTATCCTGACTATAGCCAAGGAAAATACACTTGGAAGATTTAGAATTGAGTTTAGATCTGGAAGAAGATGGAACATGTACATAAGCAATGCACCTAAAAATGCGAAGTAGGGATAGATTAGGTTTATAACCAAACCAGAGTTGGAAGGGTGTGACTTCGGAGGAGATGGCTTTGGTAGGACTTCGATTTTGCAGAAAGTTGGCGGTTTGTAGTGCCTCTCCCCAGTAAGGCCTGGGGAGTCCAGACTCAAATAACATAGTGCGGACTGCTTCCACCAATGTTCTGTTCTTTTTCTTAGCAACACCATTTGCTGAGGAGTATGTGGAGTGCTGAACTGGCGTATGATTCCTTTGCCTTTGCAGAAAAGATGAAAATCTGCAGAGTTGTATCCACCACCGTTGTCCGAGCGCAGGACCCGGACCTTCTGATTGAGTTGAGTCTCTGCATAGGTCACCTATAATAGCAATGTTGGAACCATCAGCCAAGTAAACTTGTCTAGGTGGTAAGTATGTAGACCAGGAAACAAGTTCGTTGGTAGGTCATGTGCTGAGAAGCAGCAGTGTCGATGTAACCATTGCTTGTCCTGAATGACTGAAGGAACAACATCAACATTGTACAAAGAGAGGTGAGTTGTAGAAGCATTGGAGTGATGGTGTTCCTTGCCTCCTTTCTCCTTTGCATCAGCAATGCGCTTGCGACAATCTTTGATGTGATGTCCCTTCTTTGAGCACTAGTGACAGATGATAGAAGGTCAGAAGGAATTTCCTCCAGAAAATGTAGAGAAATAACTCTGATTCTGACAGGAAGATCTGTTGAAAGAGTTTTGACCAGGGGAAGGATTCTGACCAGAAGATCTGTTGAAAGGGTTCTGGCCAGAAAACCCATGAGATTCATTCTTCCAACTCCCCTTGCTTTTACCTTTGTTTCTGTAAGAAGATGTAGAGCCTTGTGTGATTGCTAGAGCAGTTGTTTGCTCTACAAGACCTTCATGCTTCATACTGATCTCTTCTTGAAGAAGAAGAGCAATGACATCAGAGAGATGTAGTGCCTTCTGTGTTCGCAATGAATGCAGAAAATACTTGAAACTAGGAGGTATGGATCTCATCAAATGAAGCTTAGCCTGCTGGTCATCGATTGGGTTGTTCACCGTAGCTAACTGGGTGAGGACTCGATGAAAATTGGTAATGTGTTTTGTTACACTGGTGCCTTCCCCTTATCTTCAAATACATCAAAGTGTCCAGTAGGTACATGATTGTGACATCATTGGTTCCTTAGTACATGGTAGTTAAATCCATCCATGCTTTGCTTGCTAACATGTGCCTGTTGATGGTAGGAATAAATTCAGGAGCTAATGCTGAAGTTATTGCTTCAAGAGCAACAAGATTTCTATGCTCCCAATGAGGTCGAGTAGCCGCTGAGGTAGGCTTGACTTCAGTAACATCAACAATTGTAAAACCTGAAACCACCTTCAGTTTAAGGACAAGACAATGTTTCCAAGACTGGAAATAATTGCCATTGAATTTGACAAGAAACGAGTCAAATCGTATGGTTGGAGTAGCAAATATAGCACCAGCAAGAGCACCAACACCAGCAGCAGGACCAACAGCAGCACCAGCAGGAGCAGGAGCAGGAGCAGGAGCACCAGCAGCCGACATAATTATTTGATTCACAGAGGATAGTGGAGAATTTCTCTCCCAAAACCCAGACTAACAGAGGATATAAGAGAAAATTCTGTCCCAAAACCCAGAGAGAAGAGACACTCTTAAGAGGAGGAACAAGAGATTCTTGCTTTTCCAGATACACTAGTGTGTAAGAAAATTAGACCTTTCAGAATTTCGAAACTGAGTGCTAAGGCGTCCCCTAGGAGCTAAAGAAGAAACTGTAAGGCTTACTGCTCTGATAGCATGTGAAAATGTGATGTACGTAGGGGATCGATGGATTGAACAACTGATAATCCCAGAACTGGTTTTATACATGGGCAAGCTCGAGAGGAACAAGAGCTATGCCTGGGTAACTGACTTAACTGACTTAATGTAACTCATGCACTACCGTAGTCTAACGGATGAACACAAAGCACAATATGCTTCATTATAATGATGTTTATCTAACAGTTATATGTGCTTTCGTGGAGGCTTACTATGATAGCCTTCTGCTTCCTTCAGTTATTTAGTGTTTGAGGACTCATGTGTTCATAGTGCACGTTGCGATATACAATATCCAGTCCCCTGGCACTCTTGAGCTTTTGAACAGAAACTCGGTACAAGGAGTACTGGCATTCGCCTAGCTACTTCGGCATGGCGTTAGGCACTGATGAAGTCGTTTATGCTGTAGTGGAGGTGTACTATGACCGCCTTTCTGTTTCTCCATGTGTTTTTGGTATTTTAGGACTCATGTCTTCGTAGCACATGCTGCGATATAATCTATATCCAGTCCTCTAACGCTTCGCTCTTCTTCCCTCGTTCTCCAGCAATTTCATACTTTCGGGCTGACTCACGGATCTTCCTCGACTTTCAATTTCCTAGCTGCTACATTACTTTTCTACTTTGATCTATCTAATCTTTCTCGGCTGGCTCGTCTAGTCGATTTATTTCCCTACATGCACTGTTGATCTGTTTCTGCTTTTCCGTTGCATGTTACTGGTATATAGGTATTACTCTTGACATGTTTCCAGGTTAGGTTTATTTATGCTATCATTCGATCAGATGTTCACTATCTTGCTTACTTTACATATCTTGAGTTCTGAATCTCCTATCCGTCGAACGGCTTCTGTTCTCATTTCTCTATATCCAGTCCCCTAACGCTTCGCTCCATCTCAGCCAAGATACCATCCACTCTTCGCCACTTCACTCCACCCACATTTGGTGATCTGTTTCAGGTTCCTATACTTGATTTCTGCCCAGTCTTCCGATTTCAGACCACTTAATCTCTCAAGTTTTGCTTGTTGGTCTTGATTACATGTTGTATATTATCTCGCAACATGCTTTCCTTAGCGTTTATTGATTACATGATGTATATAACAGTTCTCTACTGGTATTGATCAGGAAATATTACGTCTGTGGTTGGCCTTTACATCCGATCTGTTAGATTCACTTCATCTCAGTTATGGATTTATTACTCATCTCGATTGGCACATATCATTTCATTTGCATTTAATGAGTTCTGGATCCCCCGTTCTCCGAGCGGCTTCTGTCCTCATAACTCCAATATCATGTTTACATATCATTTTATTGCCATTTCATCTACATTTCATTTGCATTTAATGAGTTCTGGATCCCCCGTCCTTCGAACGGCTTCTGTCCTCATAACTCCAATGTCATGTTTACAATTCATCTGCCCTTCATATGCATTGAATGAGTTCTGGATCCCTGTTCCTCAAACGCTTTCTACTCTCATGTCCTCATATCCAATCCTTCAACTATTTGCTCTTTTCCCTTTGCACCGTCATCCATAGTTGCTCACACTTCTATATCACCATAGACTTCTCACCTGTCTAGTATTTTGTGACAGAGCAGTGTGCCAGAAATACTCACTTCCTTCCTGCTCTATCTCCTCGCGTTGCCCTGGAATTAATGCTTACATCATTGAAACGCTTAGTAGTGGTCGTGCTATGGAATGTATTCGTCATACTTCATGGAATGTATGAGATTAGGGTACTTTTATAGAATTCCTCGTTGCTTAGATTTGCGAGTTCTTAGTTTGTGTCGGGTCTGGCCCAGTGAGTGTGGATTCCCCATTCTAGCATGGCTTTCTGCTCTCACTAATTATATATCCAGAATTTGTCTCCTAGAGGTGGATGTCTCTATGGTTAGGAGTCATATGATGGTTATGCTTCTCACCTGGGTTTCGTTACTTGTCCTTTTTACGCTCTTGATTAAGCTGGACGACGTTTTGCTCTCTTCTCTGTTCTCTAGGACTGTAGGAGGAGATCAGTGGGTCCTGTTCTACTGCTTAAGTGGCCTGTATTGTCATTCAGTCCGACGGAAGTTATTGTCTAAATATTGAGGAGCTGCTGAACATCCGCCTAGGTGGAATACTGAAGAAACTGCATGCTGTGGGAACTGTTGTGCTGGAACGGTAGATACAAGAAGATCTCTTCGCAAGATTTAACGGGAGCGCAGATGACCGTATTCGAATCTGGTTCGGTTTGAGGCAGATTCTCAATGCCACGGACGATCTTTTGATTCAAACGAAGGAAGCATCAGCCAAGTTCAATACGGGGATCCATATGGTAATCGTACTCTATCACAGATTGTGTGTGATGCAATGGTTTAGTAAATCTTCCTTGATACTTTGCTACTGATATTTTTTTATCCCTTTCTTTTGTTCTCCCTTCTCTTATATTCCATTACTTAATATGTGCCCCTTCATTTACGCCCTGCTGTACAAATAGTTGGTGTGCTTTTCACTGCATTCCTGTCTGTGATCATCTTCATGACCTTTGAGCGGTACAGGGATGACTTAGCTTTTCACTTTTGTCCATTTTAAAGCAGAATATTGCGACTTATATGAACTTCTCAAGGGTAGCATTTAGTACTCTATCTGATTCACAGTTACAATCGCAGCATGTTGCAGAAATTCCTTTTGAGAATGACTGGGTCTCAGAGTCCAGGGGTGTGGAAAATGGTACAGTAACATACTTGAATAGGATTGGCCTTCTCGACAAGAATCTACTAGCAGCTCATTCTGTATGGGTAAATGACTCCGAGGTATGTCACTATGTGTTCTGTATTCCATTACACAATATGCCACTATCTTCAATATGGTACTCATGAGCTTTTGAACGGAAACTCTGGGTGAGGGGTACTGGCATCGCCCAGCTACCTCGGCAGTGCATTTGGCACTGATAAAGTCACTAGTGCTTTCGTGCAGGCTTGGTCTGACTGCCTGTCTGCTTCCTTCTAGTGTTCAGAGGTTTACGACTCATGCGCTCATAGAGCATGCTGCGATATACACCATCCAGTGCTGTTGTTCTGTTTCCGCTTTTCCGTTGCATGTTACTGGTATGTAGGTATTACTCGTGACATGTTTCCAGGTTAGGTTTATTTATGCTATCATTCGATCAGATGTTCACTATCTTGCATACTTTACATATCTTGTATACTTTGCATATTTTGCTGGTGTATAGGTATTACTCTTGACATGTTTCCAGGTTAGGTTTATTTATGCTATCATTCGATCAGATGTTCGCTATCTTGCATACTTTACATATCTTGTATACTTTGCATATCTTGCATCTCATTTACATTTAATGAGTTCTGGATCTCCCGTTCCTCGAGCAGCTTCTGTCCTCATTTCTCTATATCCAGTGCTGTCTTAGTACTGTCTTAGGACAGCTTGGATACCCGGTATTATACTTCACCGGCAGCTGTTGCCATTAATGTTCTCATTATTTGGTGGTCCTAGTTTCCTGTGCTCCGTTGCCCTTAATTTAATTTGCTTGCTTTCTGTACTAACCGATGTTTTCCTTTCAGGTTTTGACAAGGCATGTCTCCAGTCCTTGCCGTTCTCCTGCTCACTATTTTGCATTGCAGTCTGGTTTCTTCTGCTTATGCCTATTCCTTCTCTTTAAGTGGAACTGAAGCTTTGGTAGTTCCAGCCTTCCCCTTATTCTGCATTGTTATTACTTTGAGCGGCACTTTTGGGAGCAACGAGTTTGCCTTTGGCACTCATGAACTTTCGAACAGAAACTTGGTTCAAGGGGTACTAAAATTTGCTCAGCACTATGTTTGACACTGATGAAGTCGTTCATACTTTCGAGGAGGCTTACTATGACCGCCTTCTGCTTCCTTCAGTGGCTTTAGTGTTTTAGGACTCATGTGTTCATAGCACATGCTGCGATATACTCAATTCAGTCCGCTAACACTTTGCTCTACTTCCCTGTTCTCTGAGCGATTTCTTACTCTCAGTCTGCCTGACTCGACTGTCGATTTCATGGCTTCCACACGAATCCTGACTTCAGATTAACTTAGTCTTTCTCGTCTGGCTCATTGTCGTCGTTTCCCTGGGAGCTTTCTTCTCTACATGCGCTGTTTATCTATTACCGCTTATTCGATGCATGGTATTGGTATACAAGTGTTGCTCGTCAATTGTTTCTAGATGGCATTTACTTCTGCTTACTTTTGATCAGTTGTTTTGATTTTCATCTCCTTGCCCGCTTTTATACTAATTTCGTCTTGCACATTTCTTGTATACATTACATATCATGCATCTCATTTGCATTCAATGAGTTCTGGATCTCCCGTTTCTCGAATGGGAGAATGACTTCTGTCCTCATTTCTCAATCTCCAGTCCTCCTGCATCTCATTCGCATTCAATGAGTTCTAGATCTCCCGCTCCTGACCTCATTTCTCTATGTTCCAGTCCTCTTTCGCCTCGCTCTCGTTCTCCTAATATCCCATTGCGTTACACTGTTACTCGTTGATACATCTCACACGAAACACCATCCACTCTGTTTCCCCGTTGCTCCACTCCTCCCGTCCTCAACTAATTCCCTCCCTAATATTTGTCACTCACTCTTTTCCTGCTTCATTGTTCATTCGTGACTTTCGATCTCCAGTGTTCCTGCCCGACTCCAGACCTTAGCTTATTTTCTTCGCTCACGTGGTGTTTATAGGTGGTCAATTGCACAATGTATTATATTTCTCGAATTCTGTTGCATAGTCGTTACGGAATACACGTTGTTTGCTAGTTCTTTATTTATAGAGTTATATATGTTGTTCTCTATATGTTGCAATTATGCCTTTGCTTCAGGTTACATTCGATGCATACTACTTTAAGGATTTATCACTATTCTCGTATTGAGCATATCTTGAGTATACCTATATCTTGGTTACCTTTCATCTACCTATATCTTTGTTACCTTTCATATGCACTTAATGAGTTCTGGATCATCCGTTCCTAGAGGGGCTTCTGCTCTGATCTACCAATATCCAGTGCTGTCACGTTTACTTACGCTTTCATTCAAGCAAATGTTCGTTATCTTGTATACATTGCATATCTTGCATCTCATTTGCATTCAATGAGTTCTGGATCTTCCGTTCATAGAACGGCTTCTGTCCTCATTCTTCTATTTCCCGTGCTGTCACGCTTGTAGACATTACATATCATGCATCTCATTTGCATTCAATGAGTTCTGGATCTCCCGTCTCTTGAACGGCTTCTGTCCTCATTTCTCAATATCCAGTGCTGTCACTCCTTGCTCCGACCAGCCAAGATACCATCCACTCCTCTCCCACTTTTCTCCACCACACCCATCCTCCACTAGTGCTACGTTTGTCCCACTCGTTCGATGATTCTCCTCTGCTTTCAGTTTCAGATGCTTACTATGTTGCTGTTCCAACAGGCCGTCTTTTTTGTTTTACATGATGTATACTAGTGCAGTCCTGGTGCGACTTATAAATGTATCAATTTCCGTTCCTGCTTTCCATCACCTCCGCTTATCTTTCGTTATGTATTTCCTTGCTTAGATTACCTTCAGTTTCAATTCGCACACGTTCGTACGTGCATTCACATGCACTTCACATGCACGTTCTAGGTTTCCTGCTAACTTGGTCCTGGATCCCCCGTTCTTCGTACGGCTTCTTCTCCCGTTGCTCAAATATGTCACTATCTTCATGAAAAGCACAAAACATGCATTCTATTCTTAACGTGCCCGGACCGTCTACATAATTGCTTTTGTTCTCTGCTGCACAAGAAATTATTGTGATCTAACCTTGCCTCTACTAATTCAGTGCAGTGGCAAAGGATCTATTACAGCGTGTGTCTTTCGAGACATAGTGTTAGATGCATACACAGCGTCATTCCTTTCCCCACTTTTTCGTGGATGTTACGTAGGCTGCCTGCACAAGCTATGCCAAGCTAAAATAGTAACTGAAGCAGGAGAGTCTGAGCTAGTGTATCCACATTTCATCATCAACTTTTGTTAAGATAGGCACCTTGTCTGGAGTTAAATTATGTAGGTGGTAAGACCATAAATTTTTGAGTGGCACTGATGCCAGAAATAATAAAGCTTTTGATGAACTTCGTCGCATCATGCTATTGCAGTCTTAGGCTTTGTCAATTGCTTCCAAAAGAAATTTTGCCTATTTCTGAGGAGTTTTGTAGGTGCAGAAACACGTCTTAGAGGAAAGGTTTAAGTCTCTCAAAGCTGCATGGAAAATCTACACATTGATAACTTCGTCGTGATCATAGTTAAGGTCTTGGCATTGTTTACCCCATCACAGGTAAGGATGATGGCAGAGGCAGGAGTGAAAGTGTCACACTGTCCCGCAGCAGCCATGCGGATGCTGGGCTTTGCTCCAGTAGTGGAAATGCTGTCAGCAGGGATCTGTGTTTCACTTGGGACCGATGGCGCCCCTTCAAACAACCGAATGAGTTTAGGTACGTCGCCAATTTGCCTCTTACATCCGGATTAAGTTGACGGGAAACCCGACTCGATGACGTATTGGTTGGCGTTGATGAGGTCTATGTATTCCATTACGCAATTTGTTTCGTACTTCCTTCATATGCACTTGGTGGGTCCCCCGTTCTTCGAACAACTTCTGCTCTCATTTCCCAAATATGTTTTCTACTTGCTCGATGGTTTTCTTTTGCTTTGAAGTGCGCATCCTCTGTTTCTACGCAGCGCCTTGTCCGGGAAGGCACGCTTCTTTCATTAGATTCTGCAGTCAGTATCTACTACTGTAGATATTGACCGTTATAGTATGCTCATGGAATGTATCGATCTGCGCTTCTCCTTTGGATCGATTTCGCTCGCGTTCTTCTTGCCAATTCCCACTTGCTTAGACCTGCATATATTGACTTGCTTGGATCCGCATGTCTTCGGTTTGCATCGGTTCTTGCATGCATATCCTTGCTTCCATCTTCATTTCTCTGGTTTGCATCGGTTCGGTCCTAAGTGGGTTTCAATCCCTCGTTCTGCGAACGGCTTCTGCTCCCATTACTCGTATAGTTAGCAAGTTGCTATCAACTAAGGTTTGACCAATTTACCGAGAAGGATAATATGGGGGCGATAAGAAATACCTGGTTAGAACCGACTCCCCTGTTTATCTTGAGGCATGGAAATTGTCCACTTAACATTGAATGAGAGCAATTTCAACATCAACGTAAAGGGGAGTTGAAAAAAGCATGTCCTTGACAGATAAGTCAACTCACTAGAATCCAGTTTCTGTCACAGCTGCGTTATAGCAGGTAACGTTCTTTATGGGTTCTTCCTCCGGTTTCACATGAACATCTCTTCTGTCTCTAACCTGACTGTTCCTAATACAAACGCAGTGGATGAGATGTACGTGGCTTCCCTGATCAACAAAGGAAGAGTTGTGTTTGACCGAGGTACTACAGATCCAACTGCTCTACCTGCAGAGACCATACTGAAAATGGCAACCATCAATGGTGCGAAAACAGTTCTTCAGGGTCACATGATCGGTTCACTTGAAAAGGGAAAGAAGGTATTTGATCTACTCTTCGCAATCAATGTGTGAATCTGATCTGGGGACGCAGTCATTTGCTGTGTGACAAGTTCGGTCGAGTGTAGTTGTGACTTGAACATCTGATACAGACTCAACTCGTGGTTTTGACACTTTGCCAACTAAAATTTTGGAGTAGTTCTCAAGTGACCAATAATAAAGTTAATTCGGATTCACCTTCTTAGGAACCCGGATCTCACTGCTTTACGTTATAATATCATATTCCCAAAACAGATAGTATGAGTGAACCTTCAAGGGCTTGCACAAGATGATGCATGTGTTTGGTTATTTTGCGGTATCCTGCAGTAGGCTTCCTTTGGACTTCCAAACAACATGCCCTTTTCTTTTCCTGTGGTGCAGGCAGATTGTGTTGTTGTGAATCCAGAGAAATGGACGATGTTGCCACTGCATGATCCGTAAGGAGTAGTTTGCGGTTAGTTTGTGTTTCTTATATATCCAAACGAAATACTACAATTCGGGTCACATTTAGATGCTGCATACAACTTAGATATTGTAGCATATGCTGATTATGGAAATATCAATCTTCGCTTCTACTTTGCATCGATTTAGATCGTGTGTTTTTGGTCAATTCCTACTTGCTTAGATTTCCATGTATTTACTTGCTTAGATTCAGCATGTCTTCCGTTTGCATCGCTTCCTGCATGCATTCACTCGCTTAAATCTACATGTCTTTGGTTTGCATCGGGTCGGTTCTATTTGGGTGTGGACCCCCGTTCTGCGAACGGCTTCTGCTCCCAGTACTCATATAATTCCGGTCACAGTACTAGAGTTTGCTTATCGGTAGGCTGATAGATACAGGTGAGAAGTCATTCAGGCATCAATGATTGATTAGAACTGATGGTGCCAAATACGGTAGGCTACTATTATTCAGATAAATTGATCACTAAATTAGGTCTCGGATGCATAATATGGCTTTCCTTCTGTCTAAGAGCTCTTGTCTGTAACTCGTGCAGAATTTCCAGTATAGTGTATTGCATGAGAACGGAAAATATATCATCTGTGATGTGTAATGGCAAATGGATCATGCGAGACCACAAGATCTTGACAGTTGATGAGGTAAGTTAACTTCTATTGTGCCCACCAAAGGGCTTCTCCTCTAGCTATAGTAGTCCCCATCAGTTAAGGACCCTTCTGTTTTGTTTCTGTAATGCATACCATTCCACGGTATATTATTTGTCTGATACAAACGTTTTGCCCACTTAAAAAGAAGGTGTGATGGTTTGGAAAGATTATTTAGATTTCATCGGGAAGTTTGACGTATCCAGCTCGTCAAGGGTTTCCAGTCTTAGTAATGGACCCCTGCGATTTTGTGAATATTCTCACTGAGTGTTAATATCGCTAGGTCCCTCCGCAATGACAATTGTTGAATGCAAAGATGTTATTCTGACAAATGCTGTATGATAATGGTCAATATCCGGAGGTGGTAAAGTAGGGAATAAATGTCTCAGGGACATTTTGCCACAAAGTGACTTTATTTCTACTCGTGGCATACTTCCTGAATGTGTGACAGTATAATAAATTCTAGGTTAGAATTCACTTTTTCTATGTAGCTTTAAAGGGCTTAGACTTTTGTATGAGATACAATATCCTTCTTATCTGAAAGATGCTCTTCTCGCACATTGGACCTACGACGAAAGTGCAACTGGACGAACATCTGAAACATCTCGATTTCAATTCGCCACATCTGTTCAGTTGTTCGCCGAGCTCTATCAAAGCTCCCGAGCTCTTCAGGAGTCGTTAGTGGTGCAGAAAGCCTTGGTTGACCACTTGCTTTAATACTGGTGAGATTCGATATCCGAACAATTGTGCGGCTCTTCGTTGATCCACGAGGATGTTACGAGTATTAAACTTCCTTGATGTCAGCACTCCTGGCATCTTGGGTGGGAGCGCTGATTATGATGAATTTATATCCTGATTTACTTTCTGGTCAACGACTTGTTTGATGCCCGTTTACCCGAGGACCTAGTGTATGTTTGGATTCTTTATGTCACAAAGGGTCACATCGAGTAGGATCCACATGACCGTCTTTAATGATGTGTAGACCATCGAAACAGAATTCATGTAGATAGGTGAATACGGAATGAGGAAAGGAGCCTTCGTCAAGAGCATTTCGTGATTGAATGAAATATCATCTCGCATCGGAAAACCTGGATGGTCCAGGGGTTGTCTCTAGGATAATCTTCTGCAGAACAGAAGTTGATCGTTGGTAATTCGGATGTTCTTTCTTTCCGGTCACTGATATTGTTGACCAAATAGCTTTGTTGGAGCCGCGTCACCACGCATCATGCTCGCAGTGTCTAGTGCTGGATATAGTGTTCAAACGACAATTGGGTGTTGGGATTGTCAATCATATATCTCCAGGGTGTAATCGTGCGCTTGTCTGTGATATCTTTAATGCAGATGGCCGTCATTGCCAAGGCAAAAGATGCTGCGAAGAAGTTACTAACTAGATCTGGAATAGAGCTACCAAAGCGAGCGAATATCATCTGTAAGTAGCTTGTTATTCATTGAAGTCAATGCCACATCTTTTAGTCTCACCCAGACACTTGGTGGTTGGCATCTGCGGACATAAATTTCCTAGTTGCTACTGATGCAACGACCAATCGCAGTGGTGCAGTTTATGGGACCTGAGTCATTTATTCGCTGTGGGTAGCATGATTGTAACATGGCACGAAGTTGTCTTGCAGAATGAACTTGTCTGTATTTTTGCCTGCAGAAGTACGGCCCTGCAACTTTTGATGGGACAGAAGCGGAGCTCCGTAGCAGTCTGTCAATAGATAATAATGTGCTGTTAACTATCAGCTGTTGACCAACTTTTCTTTCAAGTTTCATAGTTATGTAAACCAACCATAGGTTGTAATATTGCGCTCCTCTCTACTGTCAAAAAGTGCTGATTTGTCTTTCAACACGCGACATACACCTCGTCGCGAGGGCTTTCCTAGCAAGGATTCCTCGTGAAACTTATCCACTTAAGTGCATTCGAAATTTTTGTGTAGAGCATGGTTTTAAAAGAGAAAACAGGGCAACGATACCATTTGCTTTTATTGAAAACAATTTGATCAATGTCTGAAAGCAAAGTTCAAATTTTGGGGGCCTCCAACTGATTATATCGCATTGGTTTATACATGGTAGTTTAGGAGTTTGACAAGCAAGTGCAGAACAACTTTTCACCCATTGCATGTCATAGTTGTCCGAAGCATGATACGATGAAACAAAAACGGGAAATAGAGGATCACGATTACGAATTACGTCAGGGCAACAAGAATGGCACCTCCACATGCCTCATTCTTCTCATCAGACCATTCATAACGTGAAGAGCGGGAGATCTACGGGAGAAAACGGGAGATTAACTCGCGGATGGAAGTTACTAGCTGGAAAAGTCTGACCGTTCTACATCATTAAATGTCGGTGGTCTTGTAGATGAGATGCCGGTCCTCTAGCAAAGACGAAGTGTGTCAGGATACTCCATCGTCTGCGAGACTTTGTGGAAGACTTGTAATGGTGCCGAAGCACAACGTCGTCGATACTGGAGAAGAGTTCCTACGAGAAACCTAGGCTCAAAATTCCTGACAGCCACTTTCATCGACATCAATTTGACTTGTTCTGCAGTCGGTGCCGGACATGATTTTCCGACGATAAATTCGGTCCGATATTGGTGACAGAGAATAGCGTGGGCATCGATTTGACTCCTGCTGCAGAGCACGGTTTCAACGTCTATCCCACTCCCACTCTTATCTCAAGCACAAACATACAGCGGAGTATCATGCAAGAATAAAGAAGTATAAATCGATGGACTTACGATAGAGGCACGATTAGCTTTAGAATGTGCCCTGGTGTGCACTAGGCAGAAGTAGACTACGTGACCGCAGCTACAAACCACATGTGTGACAATCATTTCATTCTTCTACGACGAAGAAATCACCATGCCAGCACCACGTGTTCGTGGACGGAAACCCATGCCACCACCACATGTGGTGAGAAATATTCTATTCCATGGAAAGACAAGCGGAGCCCCTGGTCTTAGATCAGCGTTGACAAACGCGAACATGGTGCTACCTTTTGCCAGTTAGAAAATTGGGCATGGAATTTTGTAATTGTACCTTGAGGTAACCACGACCACAAGGGCGAGCGAGCTAACCACAGACAGCTATGTACCAGCAGTCAAGCATTCTCGAGGACCGTGGGCGTCATACACATGGTAGCTCATACGGATGCAGGACCCACTACCACTTCTGATACTAGTTAGTTTTTCTCGGTACGGTTGTTATGATTGGTTTTACAAAGTTTTGGAGACCAACATCAAGGATAAATTAAGGGGCCCGGGCTATGACAACTCACAAGGAGGCTTTTTAGTTGGTCAAATTATCAGTCTTTCAGGCATTGGATGACAAGAAGATGGTAGTTTGACTCGATAAACACCCAAAAGCAACGCATCGCAAAGCAAAGCAGAAAATCATTGCTCCGCTGCTGCTGCATTGTGTGTAGTGTAGAACTTTATAATCAATTTCTGGATATTTTCCACAGCCCAATTTTCTCTCTTAACACTACCGACAGTGTTGGTGAACAAATGGTTCAGATGTTAAAAGTAGATATTATCTGCTTTGCTCCTGTAATGCTTTTAGAATCTGCGAGTTGACATTCCTAGCAATGATTTGAACTGGCATTCGCATCAATGCACGAGATATTTACATGGACACTAGCTATACTACTACTACTCCCCCCATCGACAAGGATTTCAATTATAGCTTTAATTTAGCTTTTCTTCTTCATGTGATCGTATTCTTGAGCTTTCTCAACTGGCCGTCTTCCCTTTTGTGACTTCAAAAAACCTTGATTTTAAATGTTTTCCGCCTCACGTTGGTGATATTTGGCCCGGTCTTATGTCATCCTCCTCTTGTGTTGCACGCATCTCGATCAAGTCTTCTGATATTTTTGAGTGCTCCACAACGCTAGCACTCGCACACCTCGCATCACCTCACCTCACCTCACCTCACCCCAGTCACATCCAATGGTGGGAAACTTACTGACAGCTCCTTCGGCCATTGGGGGTATACATTGCAAGAATTGAACTCAAAATACTTTCTCTTGTGACCAAGTCTCGAACAGCTGATACTTTTTTCAAGTTTTTTGCTTTCAGTTGACCGTTAGTCATTATGGGGTACAAGAGCATGATTCACATTTACCTTGCACACACTGATCATGATGATCACAGACCCATTGTCAATATCATCCACCTCCATGCACGATCAGTCTGGAGTGGTCGGATGTGAAGCGCATGACACATGCAACCAGCTACCGCGAAATATAAGTAAAACTTACCTACTACAGTATATGCTGCTGCCACTGCTCCTGTCAAGGTAAATCCTTCGCAATTACCTATCCACAAAGTTAATGAGAAGTGCAATATCGTGTATTGTAGCTTAGAAGCGATTCACTCATCCTTCATTCATTCATCCATCGCACCAGTTTAATTTCCAATTTTAATGGAGCAGACTTCCGGTACGCAACATCGGCCAACCGACAGTGCCGGAGGAGATAAGGTTTAGGCTACCGCACGCAGAATCGATATTCGTAAGGGAAAAAAGTGATGATGTCTGCAGTTTTAGAGTTTCTTATGGAAGAGCTTGTGAGTGGTCCATGACGTTGTGAAGTGATGAGGTCACCGTGATGGGGTTAAAAGGTGACTACGATTTTTGAGAGCGTATGATGCATGCATTTGCCAAATCCTTGACCATGGCTGAGAATAATATGCTATGCAGGTGGACACTGTAAATGTTTCCGGTAAGTTTACGATCCCATGCTGAGAATAGGAAGCTGAAGGTAGTTTTTCTTTTTCGACGATGTCTGGAGCAGTTGCGTAAATCTGCAATGTTTGTGTTTCAGACAAATAGTTGAACCAGTTTCCTCAAAAGGAGCAAAACGTATAAATAGATCGTGCATAAAGAATGGAAATGATGGCACTCGATGGTTATTAGGGGAGAGCATGAACTTGGCAGTTGACTGTTATCTGTTATGGGATACATGGTGAGGAAGGGTCTGCAGAAGAAGCTTAGATTGCCGGACCAAAAAGGAGCTGCAGCAGTTTGCAGCCCAAATCAAGGTCCACACACAACGGTGGCCCCTACGTATTTATGGAGCATGAGTGAATGCTCATGAGGTACACAAAACGTTCGTAGACTTCTGAATAGCTTCTAGGCCGGAAGTATGAATCGTTGTGGAAGAAAGCATCATCACAAAGATTGCCAGGGAGCAATGAAGAGTCACATGCTGCTGGATTTGCCAGTTCCCAGATATAGAGGGGTAATTTTCTGTTGGTGGAGGAGAACGAGTGAGTTGAAGCGAAGAGTTCTTCGTAAAAGGGACCTTCAGCTAAATATGTGTTCATTATGAACGGTAAAACAGATTCGAAGGGCTCTTCCAATCAAATCAACTGAAGCAACAGTCCGATTCGATCTCAGTTTTCGATGCGATCCTAATCATTCATGCGAGCTGAGGTGCCCGAGTATTGCAGTAATAAGAGAGAAAAAATACCACTAATCCAACTACTGCTTCATTTCCTCGAGCGGAACCTCGTCTCTTTCTTTGGGTAGAATCAATAGTCACATGCGGAAAGCTTGAAGGTGCGAGCCCCTCCGTGCAAGGAAATTCCTTTACCTTTTTCTCCACTCAGACTTCAATGCAGGAAATCCAAGGGAGCGTGTTTGTTTCTCCTTCTCCTTTCACTAACGTCAAACTCTTCTCTTTTTCTCCAAAATATTAAAGAGGATTTGACTTGCGCTAGAGTCGAATGGAGGTGAGGTCAGTGATCCAGTTGATTGAGTATCAAGACGATTTAAGTCAAATAAAGCCAAGAAGACAAGCCATCCGCCTGGCAGTTTAAGCTTTGACTACACTACTAGATATGTCCTCGAGCTTCGCATGATTAGAATCAGGCAAGATTATCTATAAAATACTCAAGGAAGCATAAGCAAATAATGTTGGGAGAGAGAAGAGAACCCTATGCAGCAGTTAGCAGCAGGAAGACGATTTCTACTACCACATCACCACTGTTCTACTTTTCCACGATATTGGGGGCACTTGCAGTCATTATTCAAATACGTAAGCTTCTGGATCTGTAGCTTCCGGCCAAGCCGAATTTGTAGTGCACTATTCTCGTCCTCGTCCCATCCTATTTCGTTAGGAAGTCCTTGCTCGACCAGCGCTCGTGTGTTTGCCTCTTCCACGACAAATTGAATGGAATGTCTCAGTAGACGACCTCTTTCAAGTGGTCTCGTCTATAATTGGGCTCCGACTTAATATAGCTGCTACCTTTATCAGGGGAAGATGACACAATGAAACAACCACTTGCTTCAGTAATAACTTTATTAATGCTGCTGCTGCTTTCTCACCCCCGCCACCATGATCTATTTCTCTACTGCTGCCTTCAGTGCCTTGATTGATGGAGAGAGTGGAAGAGGAAGAGGAGTCAGAGGTGACTCCTTTCTCTTCTTCTCTCTAGTCAAGTAATAGTCAAACGAGAGAGCCAGGCACTCGTACAAGTATCTCTCTGCTACTACTCTAGACTTAGATATGTCACTGAACCAGAGGAGGATGAGTTCATGGAGCAGACAAACAGTGTAGCTGTCCAGAGCTACGCACTACAAGCATACTAGTGCAGCAAGTAACCATAAATGAACCCCTCCGAGGAATTGTGCGGGACCCAGAAAAGTCAATGTCAGAAACTTTGACCCTAGGACGAGATAGTGAAGGAGTAGAGTAGTAAATGGATAGATTCATTCATCCGATTTGAAATTGAAGTGAATCAGAGGCCATGCGGAGGAATTCTTCTCATTGGATGCTTTGATCAGCTCGTTCGTCTCCATCGGGAAATACACTACCAGCGTCGTCGTGTCCCGGGTGAGAGTCAGTCAGAGGAGATTGCTGGCTTCCTAGGCTAGACGGACACTAGTAACTAGTTACAGGCCCCTCCTTCCATGGCTACATCTCTGCTCCCTCGATCGTTCGCTTTGACTACGAGTGTATTGATTACTATCCGGAAGGTTGCGGTGACATTATCCCCTCCCCGCCCACTGCATTTGAAGAAGGAATGAAATGAAGTAGTAGTAGTAGAAGAAGAAGAAGAAGAAGAAACGACTGACAGTTCTAACTTTCAACTCATTCGTTTGGGAATGTGGGTAACTGCGGTTTACGCTTTCACAGACAGGGGAAAGTACGTGCAGTACAATCAATCACTGTTCCAGAACAGACAGGAGGACCACGCCTTCTCGGAAGTGGGCCAGAAATCATCTGATGATTTCTGGGCCACTTACGAGGAGTTTGAAAATTCCCGAGGAGGCCTACTTCAACAAAGGCCCTTCCGCCTTAAGGGACAGATTCTTTTCCATGGCCATGGGGAAAGGAATTCAGTTCAAGCTTGTCAGAGGAATCCAAGCACCAGAGAAAGTAGAGAAAGAGAGCCCAAGTTTAACCCTCGAGCTTACACCATGAATAGGTTCCGAGACAAAAGTGAAATGTAACATGAAAAGGAGAGGGAGAAAGTTATCTTATTAACCCTCCTCGTCACATTCTTGATCGAAGATTCCTCACCGATATGTCCTTAAAACGCTCAGGGGGCTGAGAATTAAAAGAGGATAAAGGAAGAAGGAATCGGATATAGCCAGTCATTATTCTTTTGTTTGACACTGCCCAATTGTCTTGCACTAGTTGCTGAAGATAAGGAGGAGGAAAGGTAGAAGAATCGGACGTTGCTCAGAGAATTGAAAATAGTGAAGAGTGAGAGAACAGAATCGGATCTCTCCCAGTTAAAATTCATTTTGGTATACAGGTTGGTCATGCATACAGAAGAAAAAGGGCTCAAGAATCGGATGTTTCCCTTTCTCAAGGACAAGAGGTTGTACGATGTAGAATGCCATACAGTACTCCTTTCCTCCTCACTTGATCATGAGGAGGACGTCCAGGATCATTAAGCTTTAAGAGACCCAGACCAAGCTGTACCTTGTACACACTCCATCTCACCCCACTCGTAACTATTTCAGGTTCTTACCTCATCTTCTCTTTCACATTGGTAACCAAACCCATTTCCTCAGGTCCTGTACCCAGTCCTACCTTATAAGAACTATTCTTCCACTTAATACGAATCTCTGCCTTAGATCCAGATTGTCCCAGACCTGTGCTGTACCGTTTTTGTGGTACACATCCACCCCAACGATAGGAACTTTCATTCACTACAGTACATCTCTCGAGTTTCGGTTTCCGAGTTGTTATCCTCCTCTCCTATAACAACTCTCCTCCACATACAGTAGCTACAGATGTATGCATCAGATATGCTTGCCTCAAAGTCCCTGGGGATTGGAGATACCGTGTCGTCAGAGAGAGAAAGAAGAGAGAGGCAAGGTACGAGCAACGAGCAGATTCTCATCAGGTTTCCATTGTGTGTGCAATTTCCGACAGTAGTAGTGGCATCAGCCACAATTATTACCAATTTACCAGAAGCTTTCAAGCAGATTGGATTCCGTGGTGAGAATGAAAGTAGCTGACACCCCCACCCCGATTCATTCATCTTCTTTAGATTTAGATCTTAGTAGTGCAGTAGTAAGTCGTATTAGTAGAGTACTACTGGGTACATTACCACCAACGTCCGGTGACTCCAGTCTTTCCATTTCAGTTGTACTTCTACAACATAATAATTATGCTTCAATCAACGTGAAAGCGTATTTCGTACATTCACTTCATCATGGGTGCTCAACGCTACCACAACCTTACAGTACTTACTTCTTGTCGATACTATTGGGGCTTAGCTCCATTTTACCCCATGTCTCTTCCTTGTGCGGCATGAGGGGTTCTTCCCATCCTTCTTATTATCACACGCGGTTGCCTTCGTTTATAGTACTTTACCTTTGGAATCAACAGATCCCAAGAAAACCAGAGATGGACTTAACAGCACCCCAACTTTGGCAGAAAGACTTAACAGTACCCCAAAGGTTGACGTGGAGTTAGGGAGTCGCGCTGGCACATAGCCAGCTGGATTTTATTTGTATAAACATTCATTATTAACTTGACAGGCAAACTCCGCATAGATCTTCGCAGATCGAGGCCATCCTAATATTTCCTAAGAACAAAAACTCTCCATGCCCGAAAAGGCCTGGATCAATCCCGGATTCAATGCCAACTAGGACAATCAGCGGCCACATTGGTCCCCATCAAGCTGCAAACTAAGACAACTAGCTGCCACGTTCGTCCTCGTCAAGGTTCGGGGTACTGTTAAGTCATTCTGCCAACTTGGGGTACAGATAAGTCTAAGTGCCGAAGTTGGGTACTGGTAATTCCATCTCTGGCAAGAAACCCACTGGCATGAGATTTATCATGATAGAATTTCACGACGACCGTGATCTCGAATATATACGATAAGAACTTTTCTCTTTTCTCTTTGCCTTCTCCTCGTTAACTGTATATTCTCCTGTATATCCGACGTTCCAGAAGCTGTACATAAAGAGTTTATTTCTTTAACTACCAGAGGATTCCAATATGATTCTGGAGCATGAAATTATGATTTTTCCATGATGCATTTCCAGAAGCAAAGAGGATAAGAGAATTTAAGAATGTCACGTAGGTTCTAGATTCTTATGCCAACCAATTCAATCAATAGAAGTCGCTTTGCTGTCAAATGGACAAACAGCAAAAGCTGTTGCCAGATTTGAATTAACGGAAGATCGACGTTGCCACAAGACGTCATGGATGATTTAGTTAAGTAGTACATACTTTTCACCCGATTAACGAGTAATCATTACTAATTGGCAGTTCTGAAGATCCAGATCCATTCAGTGCGGACGCGACCAGCAGAAACAGCCGCAACTGCTGCTGGTTGGACTTGGAAGTAATAAATATCCGAGTGTTCTTCTCTGCAGACCGGAGAGGCAGAATTAACTAGTAGAAGAAGGAGACATTATTTCTCTAAGTCCAAGCATTACTCTTGATCTGAGTAAGACCATCCCACCAACTTACAGCTTGATAAGTACACTTACCTTGAAACTCTCATTTGTTCTTTGGTGTCCTGGGAATTGGTGTAGCCTACCAACTTTAATGCAAAGTACGAACCTTTCTTGTGTCTCTCTTGACTTTTCATAATCTCACTTCACTTGAGAGCGACATAGATTTATTACACCGCAGGCAAGTTGTCTTCCGTTGGAGGACCATAATGACGACAGACATAATCTACTCTGACTACGTAAATCACTGATAACGAACCCTGCACATTCAACATCAGATAACGTTTTAATTTGTTATCTCTTCCGATTAAGGTCAAGCACGCAAAATTATAATTTTAAATCCTAATATTAGCAAAATCTGGTCCAGGTGACCAAAAGATCTGCGGAATCTGACTGACTGGCGACTTGTCTTTCTGAGGCTGCCAGATATATTCGGGACTGTGAAATGAAACGAAAAGCTTTTACCCAAATTATTTTGTCTTTCTCAGTATCTTTACATCGACTCACTTCGCCTTTTGGACATGCGTTCTGTTGCGGGCGTGATTAACTTATTCATCCTTCGCATGTAGTAATCCATTTTTACCCTCTTCCCATCCTTCATTTTTCCTACGCGGTCGCCTCTTTCTTCTCTCTTTTACCCTCCTGTGCTGAGATTACGTGCTGGAAAGGAAAGCAACATGGTCCTTGACCCAGAGATCTCTCTTGATGTTTCCATAAGAGAAACTAGAGAATGGATTGTTTTCAGGGACCTGCATTGACTCTATATTATGAAAACTATCAACTCTAACTCGCAGTTAAGAAGAAGCAAACTCGACATGATCTGGGGTTTAGTTTGAAAAATCTACGAGGATGAAACTTTAATCTCGTTCCTGGGAAAGCGGGCGACATGATCGGTGGGTTGAACTTGTAAATCAATTGAATTAACAGCGATCAAGTTCCAAATCAATTCTCATAACGTCCTGAGAACGACATCAACCTAGTCACCAACTACAGTTCACGACTAGTTAATTAAAGGGCCTCTTAAATGATTGACGCTCTACAGTTCGTGAAACTTTCTCTGATGCGATCCACGGAGTACATGATGTACACCGTATCATCTATGGGGTTGAGGTCCAGATGATTGAGAAATAATCAGGATTGTAATTAAGCAGACCGATTAAGTACTCTTGGGGCTTAGCCCCATGTTACCTTTTTTTGTCTCTCCCTTGTACGGCTCGATGGGGGTCTTCCCATCCTTCGTTTTTCCTACGCGGTCGCCTTTTTCCAATACAATGCCACAGTGCGCATTTGCCGGAGTGCGATGAGTCAGGCAGTTTTGAAGGAGGACAAAATGCAACTGTATCAAGGATGATTAAGAAATAATTGGAACTCTATAATGGTAAGAAAATGGATTTGGTACTGTAGATGCACTGTTATTATGCTCTGTACAGTGCATTTGACCACCATGAATTGTAAGGCTGACAAATGTGAAATGCGGCAGACATGTCATGTGCGAGCTGCATGTACATCTCGTGTGTCTGATAGTACGTACATGCACACCACATGCGTATAATTGCGCATTTGCTTGCGGTGCGAAAATATCATCAAGGAGCACATACTTCCTGCCTCCAATCCTTGTGTATTATATGAGAAATATATATTACGGCTACAATCGTATTGTATTCTTCACCTGCTACCAGGTACTTGAGAAACATTGTAGGAAAGTATGTATATCTGGTACTCTGTTTCAATTTGAGATTTCTCTACAGCACATCATTCTGAAAAAGTGGAAAAGTGGAAAAGGTGTTCATGTAATATTGGAAAAGAATCCAACGGAGAAGAAAAGAGTATTCAATTTCCTGTAGATTAACTCTTGTATAAAGAAGTATTTTATTCAAAAAGAAAACAGAGTTAGAAAACGAATAGTTAGAGAACATGTCAAATGCAGACTAGAAAGTTTGCAACTTGCACTGGATAAACTATACAATATGAGTATTAATTTCATCTCAATTTTTCTTCCAACATGCGTTTGGTAAGGACAACAAATCAAGAAAAACCTTTTGTAAAAGGCGTGCGCAAGGATCAAGACAAGGATCCGACTATCAGGGTTTTGGCTTATATATTGAAGCCTTCATCTCTAGAATTGGGTTCATTTTATAGATTTAAGTAGATGAGTAAAACTTTCAATTTGATATATGAATATCTTTATAATTCTATTATTTTAAAGTGTTCACAAGGGCATCCTATCAAGGAAAACATTTTCTATTTTCCTTTTAATGTATAAAGACTTCCATTTCTGTTGAGAATTTTATTTTATTGGTTTATTGAGGTGAGTTTGACAGTTTAGTGAGTCTATTAAAAGCTTTGAAAATTTTCTTCCCATTGCCCAGTCCGGACACTTATGCAAGGATATTTATTCACCCTGATTGCAGTATTATAGATATCATTATCGCTTAAATTTGGTAGGCAGCCATATATTTGAAGTTTTGTGCGAGTAATCGTGTACGTACATACTTTTATAGCAGGTGTAGCAAACGTTACGATCGAATGTTGTCAAGAACAGCATAAGTAAATCATTTATCCTCATACCCCATCTTGTACACAGATGGAAATTGGTGCGTATGAGCAGGAGGACACGATGATGCTCCAAAACCTACATGAAGCCAAGAAAAGTAGAATTATGATTATGTTCCATATGATTGAAACTGAGAGCGTGAGCACAAAGATGCACGTTGGATGATTCCCATAATATAACAAACAAAGAAAAATCAACTAAAAAAGCACGAGCACTTTCAGGCTAAGTGTCATTTCAGGAAGAAAAAAGAAGTTACCTTTATATCTTGTTTAATCACATCTCACATCACTTTGAGCTCATAACTCAATTCCAAAAGACTTGGTTTTACAATA
Organism: Lunularia cruciata; assembly: GCA_948567375.1. Taxonomy (NCBI): domain Eukaryota; kingdom Viridiplantae; phylum Streptophyta; class Marchantiopsida; order Lunulariales; family Lunulariaceae; genus Lunularia; species Lunularia cruciata. The sequence goes on along the minus strand of OX419757.1, from coordinate 13,461,512 downwards.
CAAAAAAGGTGGTAGACTGCAGGTAAAAGGACCAGCACAGGTAATGTTTATTTTCTACTTTTTTAACAAAATTATTCATTGCCATCAAATAGTGTTCAGCGAATTTTCCTCCAAGGCCGTTACTGACTGCACTCCGACAGCAAGAGAGAGACACTCGTCTACGGCGCTCTCTTTCTCTCTCTGTGTGACGAAGATAACTCTTGCAAAAGGCTTTCCAGTGAGATAACCCACAAAGTATAAAATAATTGTCTAGATTTGAACTTGCTTTTCGTCCTGATTTGCTTACTGTCTGCATCTTCTGTTGGAGGAACTGCACTATCCTCATGCAAAAAGCTATGCCCTTTTTGCTTCTATTTTATCGAAGAAGTGGGGAGACCAAAAAGTTTCATAATGTACTACACGGTAGAGCTACCTTCTTTGTCAACTGGAAAAAGAAAGTCAACGGTAAGAAGATGTCATTTGAAAAAATATATTTTTTCAACCGGAACAGACATATCGTATTTTCATGCAGCAGCCAAAAAGCGCGAACCTGTTTAGGGAATAGAGATTTACTCTTTGTATTGCGATTACTCCATCTGACTTCACTGCGGCTTAGATTGCATTATCTCTAATTGATAACGCTGGGAAAGACCTTGAGGAATCAATTATTGAAGGAAACAAGGAGAAATGAAATTCCAAGATACACGTTATTCTGCTTGATTAAGCAACCACCACGATGATATTTTGATGAACAACATGGTTGTCGAGGGGTCAGTTGTACTCTATTTCAACTAACTAACGGACAGAACTGACAACTCCTCTACTAAACCAGATATTAGCTTCTCCTACTTCCCCTAGAGGGTTATCAGAACATCCTATTCGTCAAGAGTTTCTTCCTTGTACCTCACAATAAGTGTTTACTTTTGATCATAGATGTTAATAGAATATGTCACAAGAGAAAAAATAATTATGTACCCTGGCATTTGTATTGTTTGCTCTTCAGTAAAGGGTGACCTTAGTGTAGGATAACAAGAAGGATGCAAGACCCTGTCAAGGACAAAACATAAGAGGTAAAATGAGACTAAGCCCCAATAGTATCTGCGAAATCTATCATATTGTAGCTACGATATTTATGTTATGCAACTCACATGATGTATATACTAATGGAGCATCCAAAGCACCTAATGCAATTACTCTCTTATGGATTGCACCAGGTTGTGCTCTTTGTAGAACAATGGACACACATTATCTAAAGTACATTACCGAGTAGGAAAGTGAGAGAGGTACCCTGAAGTCTACTATAATAATTTCTTGCACACTCCTTGACAAATGCCTCAATGCCATATCCAATGTTCCATTTAACTCCAAGGCTAGAAGAACAAAGAAGTGACCTTGCTCCATACCTTTATACTTGGAGATCTTTGCTACTGCTGCTCCCCTTGCCATCCATCCAAGAAGATGATTAATCAATCCCTCCAAAACTATATCATGTATTAGATCCGTAACCATAAGATTTATTACTATGACCTGATTATCTCAGATCAAATACAAGTCTGCACTGACTTGTGATGTTTGCAAAGCACTCCCATGCTTCCTCCAAGTGACATCACCACTCTCTCAGGCCATGGATAACACTATATCTCTAATGACATCATGGGTAGCTATCCTATATCATCCCAAAGGACACCATGTCTTGTGGACAGGTTGATGTAATAGTGTAGAACCGCACTTACAAGCGAGTAATGAAGATGCAGATAGGTGGACAAAAACTAGGCAAAATCTCATTACTATAATTGTAGAGAAAATTTTGGTGTAAATTGGAATGTCCAAATAGAATGTCAAGCTAGGATCCAAGAGCCTGCATCCTTGCCAAAGCAAGAGCAAAGACATGTCCTAATAACACAAGAAATAGATTAGTCAACTAAGAGATAATGTAGTGCATAGCTAAACTATCCATCCACCAAGGAAGATTGCAAACCTTTGGGCCAAATCAAAAGGCAAGGAGGCAAAAGAAGAAGGCCATCTTATGCTTGTGGGGATATGCTATCTCTCTTTTTCCGCAATAGCACCTACAGAGAAAGAGATTCTCTCGTCCACCTTGATCACATACATCTCCATGACAATCCTTATCAACAAACACAAAACAAGAGGAACATAGAGGTGTTGAGAGAGCATAATTACCCAGAAATCCTATTGGTGCAATCTACTCCATAGATAATATGCCTTCCTTTATGCACAAGATTGGTAGAGATATCTCTATACATGCCAAATCCCTTGTCACACACCCAATAATATTGCCCAAGACTTCCACAATCCCATCAAAAGCTCTCAAACACAATAGAAAGGTAAAAGAAGAGAAAACCAAGTGTAATAGATAAGTTGATTGACAGGCCATACTAGAGAAGAGCATAACAAATACCACTTACTGATCTTCTAGTAGAGGAAGGTCATCCACATGAAGAATAAACTTTACAAGGGTAATGTCTAAGAAGCATGTGGCAAGATCATTAAATCCTATTTGCACTCCAAGAATATGTATGCTATCTATAGATGTGATACACCCTTCTAAAAGCTAGAGTTTAGGAGGGTTACTAAAGGGTTTCATGATCTACAATTTAATACCTTGATTCTCAAGTCTACATAACAAAGCTTGGTAGTAAAGTAATTAAAGGCCTACTAATTTGATCTATAGGGCCAATGATGTGTATATCATTTACCAAGGATAGAAATATACAACCTAGCATGGCCAAAGTAGTAGATGAGATAGCTCTAAAGTAAGCTATGGCAAATAAAGGTCACCCTAAAGGATCTTCATGTCATGGATAGACAACTTACTCCAAGATGATGACTCCCTCATATGAGAAACTATGCTAGAAATAAGGGAAGAAGGTGGGCCATAGAAAGATTGCACAAAAGGAATAAGACTTGCCAAGGATTCAATGGTATCCTAAGCTCTCTAAAGATAGATGCACATGAAATGCTATTAAAAATTTTTATTTTCAACATCCACCTATAAACAACACACATATCAATATCAAAGGGTTCTTTGGTGCCTAGAGATATAGCCTCATAACCTCTTGTTGTGCGTATATACATCGCTATACAACATACATTGCTGTCAACATCATACACTATAGACACATAACTCACACATAAGTCATACATAGACTCTAAATTGCCACAATAATTAGTTCATTTACCACTTGAATCAACTCAACTTAGATCAATACTTGATATGTCACTCTATAAATTGCCAACATTTAGGCACTGATTACAGTCAAGCCATACACACTCTAGCTAAAAGAATCCAGGTGACACTCACTAGCCTCTATCCACCATAGCCAGGAACTCGAAGGCTCAACATCAGAGAAGTGAGTTCTCTAGAGCTGCACTTTGAAAGTATACCCTTGGATGTGAGGTAGGTTTGAAACCCTAACGGTCCCACTGCCGGCACACCCAATGGTGCAAATGGTGCAAAGTGATGGTAGGCCCCACCATGAAGTCAATACCCCAAACACAAAATTTGACAATAGTATATGAGTGATTGCTAAAATACCTCTAACTACGATCACTACAACTCTAATGTTTGAGCAATCTAGATGCGACATAACAAATGGCATGATAGCTATTGTGTGTATATACATTGTTACACAACATACATTGTTGTCAACATCATACACTATAAACACATAACTCACACATAAGTCGTACATAGACTCTAAAGTATCACAATTGACTCCCTAGTTGGTGGTTAGTTCCCTCTAACTCTAGATAGCCATCTACTCCAAGTATATGGTATACCCTATGATGGGCAAAGATCAAGAGGCTGGGTGCTATCAAGCCCTATTTTTAGTCACCTGTTTGCAATCTATACCATATAAAGGATGAACTAGCTATAGGTCAAGTACATCTAGGACATAACCACTATCTCTAAGGAACCACCATGTAGGGAGGAGTCATACATACCATATGCCATCCTCTCAAACAACTATCACACACTAACATAGTAGTAGCTCCACCTGAAGAGCGACATAACATACATCTCAAGCCTGCACGTACAAGTGCCAAGCTAGGATCCATAGTACCATCAATATTTGGGAGGTGGCATGGTGCACAATTGTGCACATGATCCTTCCAAACAACTCCATCATGTCCTTCCAACACAAGGACTCCAAATGGCAAAACCTCACACATTCTCAAGATAATGTGGCATGTAGAAACATCAAGTGTCATTGGTGCTATCTACTATAGATATACATGGTCCCTTGGATGAAATTGATGGATTGAGGGTCTATAACCTCCTCTTGTGAATAGTTGCATAGTGTAAGGTATGTGTATGCTAAGCAATTGCCAAGTTCTTGAAGGCCATCAACATCACTCTCCAAAATATCTATGCCCATTAAGAACATGTGCTCATCTATACATCTGGATCATCTATGTCCAAAACTACAATAGCATATTTATGAATGGCTATAGGTAAATCTGGATCTCATCCATAGAGTAGAAAGTAAGGAGAGAAGGATGCTAAGAAGGCTTGCCGGTTGAACCGATAGCCCATGGCCAACCAAGGTAACTAGAGATCCTGATCTCTCGAATGGCCTCTCTACAAACCATACTTTTGCAATCCTCTCTTCACCATCTAAACCACTCTCTTTGCTAAGCTATCTACCTTAGGGTGATCTCGAGAGGTAGTACAATGATCAATCAAAGCCTTGTCACATAAGACCTACAACTCCCCCAAGAACTTTATACCCTGATCACTAAAAACCTCAACTAGTGCACCAAAATGACTAAGAACCTGATCCAGGAATGAATAAGCCGTCCTTTCATTGGACTTGTGAAGAAGTGCCACCAACTCAATCCACTTGTAGAAGTGCTCCACCATCACCAAAACATACAAATGATGTCTCATAGTCAATGGTAAATGTCAAATGAAGTCCAAATGGTAACCCAATCTCATAATAGGTAATGGGTGTAACTATGGCGTAGGAGCATTGAACGATGCTCTAATTTGGTCTCAAACCACACATCTAGCAACAAATTGTTGTACCTCGGTCTGCATACTGCACCATCAATGACTCTAGAGTAAGCTATATGTAACAATATGGAGTTTAGAGATGAAGTTAGTCGGGCTTACAAAGTAGAGAATAAGAAAAAATAGCCTAGAATATTCTAGGAGCATCTAAGAAGCTTCTTGGGAAGCTTCCCAACCAGTTAACTTATGCCCTAAGCAGGTAGCTTCTAGAAAGAAGCTTCTAACTAGCTTAGCTTGCACGCCAAGTAGGCGGCTTCTAGAAGAAAGCTTCTTGAGAAGCTTCCTAGTTAACTTGGCTTGCACTCCAAGAAAGTGGGTCAAGGAAGCTTCTTGAGAAGCTTCAAGAGTCTTGTATGCTACCTATAAATACCAAGGCCAAAGCTCATGCAAGGCATTCGGAGTTTTCCCTCATTCAAGTGTCCCAATGTGAGTTTCCATTCTCCTATTTCTCTCCTTGGTTTTGGTCTTTTACATTGGTATCAGAGCAGGAATGGGATGGATGGAATTTATGGACCACCAAATCCACTTCCGCCAAACCATTGGGACTTTCATGTCCAGATATTACCAAAGCATTGTTTCACACAATTCATCACCTCACGCTTTGGGCAGGATTTTCTACATATGATCACCGTGTCAGAGGAACCCTTGATACTTCCAGTTGTAACTTATGGAGAACGGTGGACGTGTTGTATCTATGTGTTAATCAACTAGATAAATTGAGGGTAGTGGAATAGAGTAGTAGCGATGGTGGCAATACCGGATGTTATCCTTGCAATGCAACAACAAATCGAGCATCTTACTTGATTGTTGGATGAACGAGACCAGCAACAACGAGAATAGATAGACAGAGTGCCAATTTGAGATGGAGAAGATCGCATTCAATTTCCGAAACCCAAGGTGTTTGAAGGCAAGAATCTTCCAAGCATAGTGGAGAATTTTGTGTTTGACTGTGAACGTTACTTTGAAGCCACCAATCTTCAAGACGAGCGGAAACAAATTCTCTTGGCTTCTAGCCAATTGGATGGCGTGGCAAAACTTTGGTGGCAATTCCGAGTAGAAAGAGCTGAACAACAAATTGTTACACCAATTTTGACATGGGCAGAATTCAAGGATGCAATACTTGGTCGATTTTAGACTATAAATGCCACCCGAGCTGCACAAGATAAATTGGCAGAGTTGAGGCAGATTGGCTCAGTGAGAAGCTACATCACACAATTTCAGAATATCATCATGCAAATTCCAAATATCCAAGAAGGTGAAGTTCTGGATCAATTGTGTGAGGATTGAAGTCAAGAACCAGATTGGAGGTGACCATGCGAGAGCCACAAAACGTTGAAGAAGCCATGCAATTGGCTGAGCGTTTTGATTCCTTAGTTGTAACAACTTGGTCTTGACCTCGACCTACACAAAACCTACCATTACCACGAGTGGAAGAACCGGTACCAATGGAGATTGATGCTATCCAATGAAGACCACTTGGCACAGTAGATAGAGAAAGATTATGACAAAATGGAGGTTGCTTTTATTGTTGCCAAGTTGGACATCGCATTGCTGAATGTCCACTTAGGAATGGGCGACCTCGACAAGTTGCCCAGATGGAGTTTGTGGAAAAAAATGATCAGGGAAATGAAGAATCCCAATATGAGATTTTGAGCCACCTACAGGGAGCTTGATTAGTTCCAATGGGATTGAAGGCTTGACCTATGCAAGTCTGCTTCACTTGCAAGATATGATATCTAATAGGGGTTGTAGGATTTTGGTTGATTCTAGAAGTTTAGAGAATTGCATATCTATGCAAGTAGCAAAGGAATTGGGTATTCCTATCAAGCCAGTGATTGGAAGTAGTTTGATGATGGCGGATGGTAGAAAAGGTTTTGCATTCTGCACCTCGCATCTTGTTACCTTCAAGATTGGGAAGGAGTATTTGGAGTGTATGAGGTTTGTAGTGGCACCTCTACTATGATATCATTCTGGGTCTACCTTGGCTTGAACGTCATAAGGTTCAATTCGATTGGACCCAACGTCAAATTCAAGTACAACACCAAGGTAAGAATTTCCGATTAGGTTGTCTGGCACCTCTGAGTAAGACACCTAAGAATAGTCAGTCCCAAGATGGGAAGTTTGTTGAGAAGGTAGCCATAGAGCAAATCTGGAAAGGAGATGAGTCCCAAGATGGGAAGTTTGCCAAGAAAGCAACCATGGAGCAAGCTTGGAAGAGAGATGAGTCCCTAGAAGAGAAGTTTGTTAATGAAGTAGCCATAAAGCAAGCTTTGGAGGAAGATAAGTATGTATTTGCGGTGTGGATCAAGCCGATTGCACAAGAACAATCTGAGGAGGGCCAGGTGCCGCATCAAGCAACGGTTGATCGGATAGTTTAGGAGTTTACAGATGTGTTTCCGGATGATCTGCCAAAGGGATTACCCTCTGATCGAGGTATGCACTTCAAGATTGAGTTATTGCCAGGGAGTACTGCAGTGAGTAGACCAATCTATTGGCTCTCACCAAAGGAGTTGCGAACAACACTTATAGAGTTGTTGGAGAAGGATTTCATACGACATAGTACCTCTCCGTGGGGAGCACCGGTACTATTTGTTCCAAAGAAGGATGGAGGACTTTGTTTCTGTATTGATTACTGTGGGCTTAATAAGCAAACCGTGAAGAATGCATATCCCTTGCCTCGGATCGATGACCTGCTTGACCAATTAAGTGGAGCATGCTACTTTTCCAAGCTAGATCTTTGTAGTGGCTATTGGCAAATTCTTATTGAAGGAGAGGTCGTGCAAAAGACTGCCTTTCGCACAAGGTATGGACATTTTGAGTAGAGAGTTCTACCATTTGGACTCACTAATGCTCTAGCAGTCTTCATGGATCAGATGCATCGTGTGTTGGAAAGACTATTGGATCAGTCCGTGGTAGTGTTCTTAGATGATATCTTAATCTATAATAGGACAGAGGCAGAACACAAGAATCATGTGCAAGAAGTCCTAAGACAACTACGACAGTGGAAATTTTACTGCAAGAAGTCAAAGTGTGCTTTTTGGCAGAAGGAGGTTACCTTCTTGGGTCATAAGATCTCATTAGAGGAGATCAAGATGGAAGAAGAGAAGATCAAGGCCATTACTGATTGGCCTACCCCAAAGGATGCTACAAAAGTATGAGCATTCAATGGATTGGCCAGTTTTTACCGACCATTCATCCACTATTATGCTCACGTGGCTGCACCATTGACTGACCTCTTGGGAAAGAACTCGAGCTTCCAGTGGACCACCAAGCATGAAGAAGCATTCCAGAAGTTAAAGCATATGGTGTCTTCAAGACCTATCCTTCAACCATATGATCCTCAACTACCTTGTGTGGTTGATTTTGATGCTTCTAACTTTGCAATTGGAGCTGTGTTGCAACAAGAATTTCTCGATGGACTACATCCTATTGCCTTTGTGTCTCGCCGACTAAATACAGCTGAAAGAAATTACTTTGCTCAAGATCGGGAACAACTTGCAATGGTATATGCCACCAAGGTATGGAGGCATTATCTCTTGGGGAAATAAGTGATCATGCAAACTGATCACAAACCATTGTTGCAGACCTTACACTTGGAGCACATGAAGAGTTGACATCATCGATGGGAAGAGCAACTCCAATTGTTTGACATCAAACTTGAGTACAAACCAGGTTGGTTCCATGTCATCCTCGATGCTCTATCACGACGACCTGATTTGAAGGATCTTCCTCTCATCACGGCGGCAATTACAACAATGTCCATTGACCCTAAGGTCCATAATGAGTTTCAATCAGCTCTACAACAAGATCCCTTCTTCCAAATGGTACACGGTCGTCTAACAGCACGCGACAAGGAGTACAACACCTTCTCTTTCAAGGAAGGCCTTTTATTCCATGCAGACCAGATCTATGTTCCAGCCAAAGGTGATCTTCGACTTGTGCGCCTTCAAGAAGCCCATGATTTACCAATAGTTGGTCACATGGGAGTGGACAAGACCTTGGGCACCCTCCAACGCCAATGGTGGTGGCCTAACATGACACGAGATGTTCGAGACTTTGTTTGATCATGTGAAAGTTGCCAACGGAACAAGGCCAGCAACCAGAAGCCGAGTGGACTCCTTCAACCACTCGCCATTCCATCCGCTCGTTGGGAGCATGTGAGCTTGGATCTCATCACATCCTTGCCAAAGACAAAACAAGGACACACCGCAATTGTGGTATTTGTGGATAAGCTTAGTAAGCAAATCCACTTAGCACAACCTGTGATAGCATGAATGCTCCAACCTTAGCGCAAATCTACTTCGACAATGTCTTCAAGCATCATGGGATGCCATGTGTACTCATCTCCAACCAAGATCCTCGATTTACCGGGAAGTTTTGGCAAGCACTCTTCCAAATACTCGGCACCAAGCTTGCTTTATCCACAACCTATCATCCTCAAACTGATGGACAAACCAAATGCGCCAATCGTACATTGGAGGATATGTTGCGGGCCTTTGTCAATGTCCACCATACCAACTGGGATGAATGTCTTGCAGCTGCAAAATTTACCTACAACAATTCCAAACAAGCAAGCACCGAATTTTCTCCATTCTTTCTCAATTTTGGCCAAGATCCGCTTGTTCCAGATTCTCTTCTTGCTCCCCCTCCCTCTCAGGTTCCTCATACTTCTACATTCTTGACCACTATATCCCAATCTCTCCAACAAGCCAAATCTCACCTCCTTGTTGCTCAGAATCGCCAAAAACAATATGCGGACCATTATCGTCGTGATCTCACCTTTGAAGTTGGTGATAAAGTCATGCTATCCTCTAGTAACCTCCCTCTCCCACTTGATACCCAAGTTTGTAAACTTGCCCCTAATTGGATAGGACCCTTTGATATCACCCACAATGTCTCTCTTGTTGCTTATCGACTTGCCTTGCCTTGTCACATGCGTATCCATCTTGTCTTTCATGTTTCCAAGTTAAAACCCTTTGTTCCTAACCCTTCTTCCTTTTCCTCTCGAGTCCAACCTCCCCCTCTTCCTATCCCTATCAATGATCATGAGGAGTAGAAAGTTGATCGTATCCTTGCGCGTCGCCATATTCAACAAGGCCGTTGCCAACATACGGAGTACAAGGTCCTTTGGAAAGGGTATCCTCTTCATGATGCCACATGGGAACCTCTTTCTCACCTCCTGAATGCACAGATGGCCATCAAGGACTTCGAAGCTTTACTGGCGACGAGGATGTCACCAACTAGCGGCAAAGGAATATGTAACAATATGGAGTTTAGAGACAAAGTTAGTCGAGCTTACAAAGTAGAGAATAAGACAAAATAGCCTAGAATATTCTAGAAGCATCTAAGAAGCTTCTTGGGAAGCTTCCCAACTAGTTAACTTGCGCCCTAAGCAGGTAGCTTCTAGAAGGAAGCTTCTAGAAGCTTCTAACTAGCTTAGCTTGCACGCCAAGTAGACGGCTTCTAGAAGAAAGCTTCTTGAGAAGCTTCCTTGTTAACTTGGCTTGCACTCCAAGAAAGCGGGTCAAGGAAGCTTCTTGAGAAGCTTCAAGAGTCTTGTATGCTACCTATAAATATCCTATTTCTCTCCTCGATTTTGGTCTTTTACATATAGGTACTATAAAAGATTGTGACCAAGGAGAGAAAGAGGAGAATGGAAGCTCACATTTGGACATTTGAATGAGGGAAAACTCCAAATGCCTAGCATGAGCTTTGGCTCTTGTATTTATAGGGATCATACAAGGCTCTTGAGAAGCTTCTCAAGAAGCTTCCTTGAGCCGCTTTCTTGGAGTGCAAGCTAAGTTAATTGGGAAGCTTCTCAAGAAGCTTTCTTCTAGAAGTCACTTACTTGGCATGTAAGCTAAGCTAGTTAGAACCTTCTAGAAGCTACTTACTTGAGGTGCAAGTTAAGCTAGCAAGAAAGCTTCCCAAGAAGCTTTCTAGATACTTCTAGAATATTCTAGACTAATTTGTCTTATTTGCTACTTCATTAGCCTTACTAACTTTGTTGCTAAACTCCATATTGTTACAGGTACACTTTACTCCAAAATGTCCTAGCTCCTTGTGAGCATGAAAAACCAATTGTGGTCTTTGAGATGGAAGTGATACTACTCATACTCTACCATCCTCCCATACACACAAAGGTGTCTACTCTCCAATCTAAACCGTCTAGCTTGCTAAAGAACACGGTCTCTCTCCTTGGCCCCAACTATGTCACCCACAACACCAATGCAAAGATAATCTATCACTAAGACATCATCATGAATGTCTTGTTGAATTGTATTAATATCTTCACTCTTTGGATTTGTGACCTCAATAACTCCTCCTGTATGTACTGAGAGAGATATCACCAAAGTCTCAAAAAATATATAGAGAAAGGCAGATGCATGTCAACTTGGCACCATCTCCTCATTTGTCTCACCATGCAAACATGCTCTAATCTGATCCTATTGGCTAGGACATGGGTTTCTATTCAACCCATCTACATCATGGTTCACCATTCCAGGTCTATGAATAACCATGAAATCATACTCTTGTAAAATCAGAGCCCCTCATGCAAGCTTCCCTAAAAGCTTGTATGATGCCATCAACTACTTCAATGGTTGATGATCAACAATGAGAGTGAAGGGGTTACCAAATAGGTAACATAAAAAATGTGCTACTGCCCAAACTGCTGCCAAGCACTCTCCTTCGTATGAACTATATGTTGCTTCCACTGAATTGTTGGAGCTACTAGCATAGGCCATCACAAACTCCTTCTCCTCATCATCATGTTGGGTAAGCACTGCTCCAAGCTCCAACATACTCCAATCAGTGTGAATTTGAAGTGGTTGTCCTTTGATCGGGCTCCTCAAAATAGGAGCATATGTCAACCTCTCCTTGAGCTCTACAAAAGCTCTCTCTTGCTCATCTCCCCAACACCATTCCTATGTAAGCTTGGTCAGCTTTGTCAAGGCCTTGGCTACGGCACTAAATCCTCTAATATATCAGCGATAGAAGTTTACTAACCCAAGGAATGCTCGCACTCTGCTCACATCTATAGCGCCAAGGAATACATGCAATAACTTCCACCTTGGTCTGCTAAACACCAAGTCCTCCAAGGTAGATAGTGTGACCCAAATACTCAACTTGCTCATGGAAGAACCTACACTTCCGAGAATGTAATTTGACTCCATTAGATCTCAACCTCTCAAACATCTCCAATAATTCTCTCATGCTCCTCCACCGTAGTGCTATAGACCAAAATGTCATCAATATAGCACCAAGCAAAATCCAATCTAGCTAAAATCCTATCCATGACACTCTAGAACTCAACAAGAGCATTTTTTAACCCAAATGGTAAGAACCTCCACTAATATAACACATCCTTGCCATGAGGATCAATGGCTCAAAATGTTATTTTGGACTTATCATCCTCCTTGATTTGCAACTGATGATATCTTACTCAAGATCCAAAGTACTAAAGACCTTTGCATGCCCAATCAAATCAAAGATCTTTTCCGGTGTAGGGATGGCATACTGATCAACCCTAGTCTGTCGGTTGATAGGACGGTAATCTCCACACATCCACCTATTTGTGTAGTTGCCATGCATATTGTTCTTGGCTGGCATCATTGTAGCTGATGCATACTCTCCATGTGCAATCTCCACCAAACCAGCCTCAAAAAGGTCTCTACTCCAACTCTAAATCAATGTCCTCTCCATATCACTATATCAATAAGGACATCAAAAAATTGGTGTATTGCTAGTCAGCTCAATTCAAGTACCAAGTCCTATTAGAACTCCCAAATCCTTCATACTGAAGGCAAAACAACTCATGTAGCTCCTCAAGAACCTCCAAACCCTCCGTCTTTCCTCTCTTATAAGCTTGGGTCCAAGATCTGACTCCTAAGTATCCTCTGTAACTATTGTAGGAGTGGAAGACATACTGATTGGTTGCTACACTAGACCCTTGGGAGCAGTAGTGTCATGCTTCCAACTACTAGAGTTCTCAACCTTAGTGTGAAAAAATCCCTCTAATTTGGCTGCAAGCTCCATACGTCCTCTAGCTGTATCCCAAGTAGACCAAGGGTGTAATCCAAGTAGACCACACTCACTTGGATGGACTCCAAGTAGACCACTCTTCCTAGTAGCTATTGGTTGTGTCCCAAGAATACCCTGCCCACTCGGTCCATCGCCCCTAGCCTGTGCTTGAATTGTCTCAATGGGCACAAGGCTCACAAGTGTCCAAGTGGTGATGCCTATCAAGCACATCCTACATTGCTCTGCCAAGCCAAGGCTCACAATCCAAGTCAAATAGTTCAGGTCCATAGCTTGACCTAACGCCTAATGCTTGGATGCCTTTAATACTACTGGAATAGCCATAATACCAATGCAAAAACCCATCACCCACTCTCTCTCATTGTAGTTGGGCTCCACCAATTGCTGTAACTATGAGTTCCAAACCAAACCAAGACCTCTCTCTCAAAAAGTATGAGAGCTTGGGAAACTCATAAGTGTGGGAAAAAGAACTCTAGTCTATCCAAATATGTTCACCACTACCATCAATGACCTATCAGCCACTATGACCATCTGAGATTGACGCTCATCATCCAAGATGGCATCAACAATGATGTGGTCTAGTCATTGAATCCCGTCATAAGCGCGTTGTAGAACCTCTCTAGGTAAGAGGTTTGTCCACCAAAGATGAAGATGATGAGCCTGTGATCCCACTTTGGTTGCATCTAAAATAATAGCAGGTCCCATCTAAGAATGGACTTGATGTGTACTTGCCACCACCCTAGTGCGAGAATCACCCATCAAAGGAACATTCCTTAAAAGGTAAGCTGGAGAAATGGACTGATGGACCTAGAGATGTCAAAGTATGCGTAACATCTCCCAAAACACACCAGAACGGGTATCAAGACCTAAACCTTGGCCAGCATGTGTATGTCTCTAACATAGCTATCCAAAAATCACCTAATGAACATGCTCATGTCTCTCAAGATCATGCACCCCCAACAAAGAAATGTTTGTTAGTAGGGCCCTTTGGTAACTCCTGACTGCTTATATTGATAATAACTCAAGATACTGATAAGCCAAGTGTGCCACATGATGTAGAGAGTCTTGCCTAGCAATCTCATCTCTCTCCACAAACAAGTACCTCTATACTTGTATACCCGCTTGTAGGACCGTAGCTAGTCCGGTGCTAATTCCACCAAACAACTCCAATAGACTTATTCACTCTATTGGATAGTGCCAAGCAATGAGTGTGGTATCCAGAGGTGTCAAGGTTATTAACTGTGGAAGCTCATCCTCACACTCATCTCTTGGTGGTACAAAGGCTCCACTCCAAGTTTGTTGCACCAACTAATTTGCATGTTGTTGTAATGCCTCTTCCAAACTCCACAATGGAACATCCAAGGTGGATGGAACAATCTCACTCATACTCCAAAATCCAAATGATCTCCTATGGTATTGGAGTATCCTCTACATGGGCGTTCTCCTCCAATAAATCACCAAGCCAAGTAATTGCACCACTAAAAATTGAAATTGATGCTGCCACGATCCCAAACTATAGTGAACCAAGATTGCCACTACTGAAGCATATTGGTAGGCAACATACTCATCACTCACTTGACTGCCAACCAGGTCTATAGGAGGCTATCTCCTCCCAATAGTCAATTTTGAAACTCATTGGGTATAACACTACTCCCCCAACTAGCACGTCATATGACTCAGCTATTGTCACAATAGCCTGAGCTCTCACCACCAAGCTATCAATCGGGTGACCAGGCTAAACTTGGAGAACAAGCTCTCCACGTGCAATGTACTATATCAAACCACCACATAGAGATGTTTGGATCTAAAATGGACACCTCTCCACATTGGTCTTCCGTAATTCCAGACCAATAATTGCAGTCTTCTCCATCATAAAGGGCTGCACACAAAAGTCAAGTAAGACCCTTTGTGGTATAGACCTTCCTTGAAGGTCCCACCAAAAAAAAATCCTCCTTTGGTTATCCAACAATACAACTCCAAGTAAAAAGTGCTTGCTCAAAGGCCGGTCTAGTTGGTAACACTTCCAGTCTAGCCATTGCTACCTGCCATAAACCACTATTCATTGAGCGGATCCCATGCTCCTCAACCAAGTCAGTTCCACTATCAACCACCTCTACTCTAGAAGCATGAACCACATCATCCCTACTCTCACAAAGTGTGGCAACCAACCGGAACACTGGGGCTGGATCAACTTCCAATGTAAATATATCATTGGTTGAAATTAAAGGGCAATCCATAATCAGTTGAGCTATCTCCAACATTGTGCTAGACTGTAATACCAAGAGCTAGCCATATGATCTAGATGTGAAATTTGGTTTGGTAACATCTAGAATGATGTTTGACATGATGTTTGAAATAGATCAGATAGAAGTATCACCAAAAGAGTACTTCTACTAATAGGGCAGAAACCGAAATAGACTTGAGAACCTTAGAACCAATAGCTAGACATATGATTTAAAGGTGAGAATTGGTTTGGTAATATCTGGAAGGATGTTACACATGATGGACTAAACAAATCAAAAAGAGGTATCACCAAAAGGGGACTTCTACTAATAGAGTAGGAACCGAAATATGCCTGAAATCTTTGAAGGCAATTTTGGAAGCCTAAACGGATAAAATTGGGCCTTGAAAAAGTACAGATGCCCCCAACAGAGGAAAGGCTGGCCTTCCTTCCCCCCTGCTTTGTCTCGTCGAGAGCTTTCCAACGGTACCTTACTCATATGATTCTAAGATTCCTATAGAAAGATTCCCTAAAAGATTCCCTCCGGTCAAAGCTTGTTTGACCAACCAGATAGGACCTAGACCAGACATGTCACCCATCCAAGTAAGTAATCCAAGGGTGGAGCTTGCTGAAATGTCACCTATCTGTGTCCCTAATCCTATGGTGGAGCTTCCTTGGAGGAGATCCTCTTTGTCTATATCATAAAGAGAAGGTGCTCCCTTGGGGCATCGAATGTTTGAGTATGCAATTTTTGTTTTCTCTCTTCTCTTGTCCTTGGAGTATTACATAGACTCAGTTTGTGTAGTAGCAAATGACTGACTAGCAGGTAGTCTATCATGCACCCCATCACCACCTACCACACTTGCATTGGGACGTCTAGGAGCCATGGAAATCATCTGCAATGCCTTAGAGAGCATGAAAGACTAGGGACATCTGACTTGTCTCCCAACCTCTCCTCTCTTTGGGTCCAACTCCATTGATGCTCCTCTAGGCTCTAGAGCACGTTCTGCACTCCTAGTCACTGTGGTAGAGGTACCTGTGTTGCTCCGCACATGAAATCCAAGGCATCTCTATCACCAACATATGAGGTAGAAGCCTCAATACCCGAGTCTAATTTCCTCTAAGCTATGGCCATGCTAGCCAATCTTTGCTCCAATTGCTCAATGCAAATAGCCATGGATGTATCAAAAGTAAGGGCAGGTACTGCACTTACTTCAACACTCCTCCAAATCTGGCTAAAATTTGACGTAAACTTCAACAAAAATCTGACATAAACCCTAAAGTTGGCTAACTGCAAAATCCTCCGCTAACTCTCCACTTGGGCCAAACTGAAATAGTGAGTTTTCTAAATCACAAATTCACAAGGATAGGTTCCCAATTCCACCTTCAATTTCACTTTTTGAGCCCAACTCACAAAAATTGGTCTTGCTTTCACCTCTTGAGCTCAAAATCACAACCACTGCTTGAAAATTGCCTCTCTTTTCTCAAAATTTGGCCAGTGCTTCTGCACACCGTCTACCTCACTACTAAATTTGTATCAACCAAATAAGCTTCTGCACACTAGGGAAAACTTGAACTCCAATCAAGATACCATGATCAGCGAGTCTTGGTGATACCACCAACACTCTCGATTCTTGCACCCCGATTTCCCCTTGACCTCACTTCTATGATGTAATCAAATTTTTTACACCACTCAAATCAACTCAACTCAGATCGATACTTGATCTGTCACTCTATAAACTGCCAACATTTGGGCACTAATTACAATCAAGCCACACCAACTCTAACTAAGAGAATCCAACTACCGGCCTCTATCCACCATAACCAGGAACTTGAAGGCTCAACATCAAAGAAGTGAGCTCTCTGGAGCTGCACTTTGAAAGTATACCCCCAAACTTGAGCTAGGTCTGAAACCTTAACGGTCCCATTGACGGCACACCCAATGGTGCAAACGGTGCAAAGTGATGGTGGGCCTCATGATAAAGTCAGTACCCCAAACACAAAATCTGACCGTTGGAAAGTAGTCTTTGAGTGATTGCTAAAATACCTCTAACTACTATCCCTACAACTCCAGTGTTCAAGCAATCTAGATGCATCACTACAAATGGCATGAGAGTCTGGGTATAACAACTCAAAAGTAATATGGATTGAGGTGTTGTTGTTGAAAATGAGAACTATGCTTAAGGATAGTAGTACAACTACAAAGATGCAAGAAGACCTCCCAATAACAATTAGTCTAACACTCCTTGTGTCCTGCTCTATCAAAAGAAGTCAACTAGCACTTGACTAAATAACATAGGGATCTCTCTTCTTATTACTACTACACCCACTTGGAATATCTCACTAAAACTACTAGAGATATGTCTACCTGGAAGTAATGTCTAAGATGCTCATAAACCATCCTTGACAAGCCACTTGAAGAGAGATGTGGAGTAGCGCACAAGACATGTGAAAAAAAAACCTATCCAAACATAAAGGCTCCTTGTGCTTATAATCTAAGACCTCTACCGGTACTCACTCTCTTGCCAAAGGATATAATAAAGGTAAAGAAGAGATGGTCTCATTTGTGGGATTAACCATAAGCAAAGGTTGTAGTGCTTGTGTTGCTCTACTATATTCTCCAACCTGACCTAATATGTTACACCATCATAATCAAGTGGAATTTGTAGTATCTTGTGGTTGAACTTGTCTCATGTAATATGTAGCCTAAACATACTCTATAACATACTCCCTTAGAATCTATGAAATCTAGCAAACACTTCTCTTTGTTCCGAATTCTCCACTTTAGTATAATGAAAACATCATTGTGTGAAATAAGAACCATACTAACTCATCCAAGGGATCAAGTGCCAACTGATTCAAGTGATCCCTCTAAAACCTACAAAGTTGAATATCCTCATATCTTTATGTTGAAATTCCTGTAGCTTTCAATTTAGATACATTAGAACCAAAATTGAAATATCCAAATTTTTTTATCTATTCACTTGTTTCTTATATCTAACATATACATGGAAATTTCAAAATTTCTCTAATCCTTTCTTCTCTCTACTGAACTCTTAATTTAGAAACAATAGAACCAAAATAGAAAATCAAAATTTCGTCTATTCATTTGTTTCCTGTATACTAGTTGTAATCTCCAAATTTCCACGATTTATTTTTATTATTCACTTTCTGGTGGCCACCCGTCCCTTTTCCTATAAATACATTTCGTTGCTTACCACATGGCAGGTGACCTTGTGGAACTTACCTTATCTTAACTCTTATGGAACGAATTAAGTTCCAGTGTTCCGTTAGGGTTATATTCTCCAGTAGACGACGTGAAGTCAACCTAAATTGTAGAGCAAGTTGACTACTCAAAGTCACTCTATATTTGGGTAGACTTTTGCGACTATTAACTTCATATACCGAATTTCAGACCCAGTCCTTTCGGCTACCTATCTTTTGTCGGGTACGCTTTTGCAGTAGATTTAACTTTAGGGATACGTGTTTTTTTGGCCACAACTATCTTTTCCTCCTTTGTGTTCATGCGGGAAATGGGAAAGTTACGTGATGGCTTTCTAGACAGCTTTAGACTTCACGATGCTCGATAATAGGGACCTCAAGGTTAGAAAAGATTCCAGAGTGGATATCTCGACATTTATCAACCTTAAATGAATTGGAACTCTCAGACATTGTTTGCTTTCCTTGACCTCGGGCTTGTTTTCTTGTCTTAGTGATCATCTTTCTTTGGTTTCTTTCTAGTCAAACTTTTACTCTGGCCTATCTTGTCTTAAGCTCTATAACTTAGCCAAGAAATTATTGAATGTACGCTTTCGTCTACGTTGATTCAATTTTAGCACTGACTTCCCCAATCACATTCGAGGGCACCAGGAATAGTATTCATGGCCTCCCAGACCATTTTGTGTTATTTTCAGACCAGGCTACTATTTTTATTGGAAGGTCTATTAGCAATTTAAAACAGTTTAATGCATCTTTTATTGTACAAGACTCATAATTTCTAAATCTGCGTTGTTGTCCACGAGAAGAAAATGCGTAGTATGGTAGTTCACATAAGATGTATGGCATCGAAATGGTGATTTAGAAGATGAAGTCATGTCAAAAATCTGATTGTTAAGGGAGACTGTACAGTATAGTTAAACCACTAAATTATGATAGCTATTTTAAGAAATTACTGAAAGAATTGCACTAACCGCACGATACTGGGGTCTGAAAGATAAGTATATTCATAAACCCTAATAATAGAGATATACCCTTTCTGGAGAAGAGAGGTAATACGACGTATGTATACTCAGAATTAGGGTATTTTTTCGTATTATTCTTCTGTGTTGAAGCCATTGCCATATACGGCTAGGAAATATAACGGCTTAATTCTCCCATGAGTCAATCAGGCAATTTTGGAAAAGTAGAAGGAAGTTTGTTATATCTTCTAAATCCGATTGGTACGGCAATGTGAAGTCCTTAAATGGAGCTAACACACATAAGAACCTAGAATCTATTGAAACTCTAACGAAAGGATAAGCGTTGCCTTTTTATTGCAAGGGGTCTCTTAGAATTATCTCTTGATTGTGATGTAGGTTCCTTATAAGGTGCCGCCTTCCTCATCTGATGTGTTTATTGGGGAGTTCTCGACGCCGCTGCCTGTCTAGCTGCAAATGATCTGATGCAACTTAGAATTTTACGTGTAATTATATATTAGGTCCCAACGAATTGCTACAGACCACTGCGTTTTTTCCATATAAACATTTCATATGTAAACGTAGATCAAGAGACCAATTCGTTTACTAGCTACAACGACTGCAAATATTTTCTTGTTTTCAAATGATGGAAGAGTTAGCTTTTGACAGCGCAGTGGTAACAATCATGTGTGCTGATGCATGAGGAGTATCCGTGATGATAGAAGGAGACTATAAAGTAAGGATAAACAGCCAAAAATCTCAAACTCTTCAAGTCGTTCCAACTTCAAATGCTACACTAAGTAGGGCGGCTTAAGTAGCCCTGAAATATCACAAAGAAGAAAGAAATGAATCCTAATCACTATATTCCTAAAGAGATTCACCGAGCCGGGAACAAATTTGGTATTTCGCTAGAATCCAGTCAACTGTATTGTTATCCATCGAGCATAATTGATTAAATAAGGACATTGTTGTGGGCCAATCCTTTGATGGTACAAAGTGAACATAGTGTATCATTCACCATTTCAGGACAAGCGCTGATAGTCCATTTAGTCTGTGCATCTAATAAACTAAGAAATAGAATGGGTTATTCGCGGAAGTAGCTTGCAACAATGATGATTAGTGATTGATGGTACAAAGTCAACATAATGTATCATTCACCATTTCAGAACAAGCGCTGGTAGTCCATTTAGTCTGTGCATCTAATAAACTAAGAAATAGAATGTGTTATTCCCGGAAGTAGCTTGCAACAATGATGATTAGCGTGAATCACTCATACTCAAGGTAAATGTTTTTTTAGTAATTGCATGCAAGCAAACGTTTAAACCGTGCTGTCTGTTCTATTCACTTATACGCTCTATAATAACTGGAAATATTCACTTATCAACATACGCACCTAAAGAATTATGGAATAAATGGAACCCTATAATGTTAGTAGATAGGTGTAAGTTGCGTGAAAAAATCAATTAGAACTTGAGAAAGACCATATAAATCTTCATAATGGAGAAAAGGTGTCCAAGATTTCCCGATCAGTACGTTTTGTACGATAAAGCCCACCTAGTTGCGGAGCTTAGGTCAAAACCACACAGTCCAAATTTGAATCAATGCAATAAAAAGTGAGAAAATATTACATGATATTATATTATATATTGATTATAGAAGATAAAAGATCAGTAGGAAAGAAAGTTGAAACTTACGAACTTGCACTTAAAAATCAACTTAAAATCTACGTTAAGTAAGACAATCGCGGCATTCACCTTTATCATACAAAGCAAAGGGTATAAAGAGTACGTACCCATATATGATGTTACGAAACTCAGCTTAAATGTATCGATACGATATAAACCAGAGCCTATTCAGTGACAGGTACTGTAATTTTGTGTCAAAAACATGATTGTCAAAATACGGTGACAAAATGAACTCTTTCCGAACAAAGATTTGAAACCAAGAGTTGGATGTAGTGGAAATGGCGTGCTCGTCCCCTGATCCTTGCTTTGAGGCAAGAACGCCTAGATACAATCTAGAACCTATTTATTGTAATTGAAACATGACAAGAATGTTTCATGCGTCATGTGAAAAGAGGGAATTTACATCGCAGCTGGTTTTGGAAAGTCAATACCAATTTTGTGAAATCTGGCAAGTTTTAGGAAATAGACTTGGATATATAAGTATGAGGAGGAGGTATGATCAAGTTTAGATTATCACTAAATGCCAATCAAAGTGTGGTTTTTGTTACAACCACCTTCACTCAACGATACTACTATATCAAAATCAAATGAATCTAAAGTCCAATAGTATAGGAATTAGAAATAGGTCCTATTGCACGTAGATTGTTAGAGCTATAAGTCCAAGCCCCCATGATATAATATTGAGAATTTTATCCTCTAGAATAATCTAGAATATTAAAGCTATGTAAATCAGTATGAATACATACTAATATTGACAGTTCACATTATGGTGACTAAAAACAAAGGAGAGTACATAAAAAACTAAGTTGCATTTGCACTACACAAGCCTTTGGTAAATATAAAGGGTTGACAAGTACGGGTGTAGCTGGGTGTAGCTAGGGGATGAGTGAAGCTTCTAGCTAGAGCATGGAGGATTTCCGTTTAATGTTATAGACTCTAGTTTTGGGAAGCAAAATAGTATTGCTCCTAAAGTTCTTGTGTAGCAATCAATTATTAGGGCTTCCACCCCTAATATGGTTTCAAATGATACTTTAGTATTAAACATTGGATCCAAGAGGGGAGAAATAGCGAGTTTGGAGGTTCTCAAAAAACCTTAAGAGTTAGTTCGCCTATATTTTGAAGAGTTTTGATGTTTTAAAAAGGACTTGGCATTTGGATAAAGCAGATTAGTAATGTATTGATATTTTGATATCCATGTATGTATATGGAGAGTGCTCTGATGAGACAAGAATCAAAGCCTATTTGAGACTATTTTAATAAAGATCTCACGCGGAAGGTATGCTTGTTGGTATGGTACTATTAGCTAAGAAGGATATATATGGTTACTATATAAATTGACAAATGTGTAGAAACTATCATCTTATCAAGCAACAAACTAAGTTTAATTTTTATGTTATGCATATACTAGGTGAGATTTTTGGTATATTGTGCTTACAAAGATAATATGAATATTTGAATAAAAACCTAGATTACTACTAGGTTTTTATTAGGAAGTAAGACAAGGCAAAGATAAAATTTTGGGTAATTTATCCTCATATTAAGAATATATTATATCAATAATGGCTCTTATTATTTAATTTAAATCACATTTTTGTCAAGTTCATAAGAGTTATGAACAAGGTTTTAGTAGGATTGGATTTTTCTTTTGTTGTATTGGTTACATTCTAGTTTATAGTTTTACCATGGAAAAACAATGAGACATATCTTTTATAGATGTGTTAGAGGTTGAAATCTCATGGACTCAAATTACATCGTGAAAAGACTTAAATAGTCCACCTACCCCTCAAAGAGCAGGTTGAATATTTAGGTTACATCATCTATCTTGGTAGAATTGGTCTTCAATAAATAAAGGTGTAGGCTTTTATATATATATTCCTTGACCTAAAAGTATGAGTAAGATGTGAGCATTAATTTGATTGGTAGAATTTTATTGCTGATATATTAGAAGATTTTGTGTTATTTCCAAGGCCTTGCTAAAGTTGACCAAGCTTTAACATGAATGATGTTGTAAGATGAGCAAGAGAGAAATTTTGTAGAGCTGAAAGAAATTGATATTTTTCTCTATCCTCAAGAGACCGATCAAAGGCTGCTAATAATCATTGGAGCACATTAGGCTTGAAGCTCACCCAACCAAATGGTGGATTAAATTATTATAGAAGGCTCCAACTTGATCAATTATAGCTTATTGCTCCAGTTATTATGGCAACTAGAGGCTCCAACTTGATGTTACTGGAAGAGTGAACCATTATATAGATAGGTTGAGTGGAAACCCATACCAATAAATAAGATTAGATAAGAGCTAATTGTCACATTGGTGAGATGGATGAGAAAATGCTATCAAGTTGGCAAGTATTTGTCTTCTTATGTATGTTGTCTAGAGTTCAAGTGGTTACTCTTTTCGTGTAGGAGGAGTTGTTTATATCTCAAATACAGAGAGCAAAGATAATGAGACAAGTTAGAAAGACATGCATGATAATGTCTTAGTGATATAATATCTTTGCTTTAGTACAAAGGTTGATACAATTGGTGTCAAGGAGAGATCTTGTCCTTCAACAAGGAAGCCGGTTCAGATTAGAGTGAAAACACATGCTTCATGGATAAGAGGATGGTAGATTGTAAGTAATACTACCCCCATCTCAAAGAAAACAATTGGTATAACATGTCGATGAGGAGCAAAGATATTTAGAGTAAAGCTGACAGATAGCTTACTTCAATGGTATTACTGGTTGTGCAATATGAAGATAAATATGCAGTAGTTGGTTACTAAATGTGTGTTTTTGACCAAGTTAGAGCATAATTTAATGTTCATATGCCCCAATTATACCCAATACTTATGATGGGATTAGGTCATTGATATAATTTAGACTTTGCTTGACCATTCTTATTAATTATAAAAAATAATTAATATATTTTAGCATGATGGTTTCCAAGTAGAGTGTTCACAATACATCCAATGAAAGGACAACTTATTTGTTCATGGATTTGATTTTAGTCATTTTTTGTACCAAACAAGGTCTTTGCTTATCAAGGTATAGAATTCTTGAGAGAGTTTTGGTCTTGAGTGATAAGGTATTAATTGACCATCATACTATATCTCAAGATCAACTTGAAGCAAATGATTTAATAAAGAGAATTGTTCAAGTGCTAAAGAGAAGATTGCACGAGTGTAGTTTGCAAAGAGTACATGTGGGAGATCGAACCCTCTAATTACATTGGTTGACTATGGACTATTGATATAGCCGGCAAGTGTCTTTTCTTCCTAATTTCTTACTATGTAGATGAAATCTATATTCAACTATACCTAATGTTTGTGATTCTAGAATGGTTTTGGATATGGATAATCTTGATATATGGATGAGAGCATGTTCTCAACATATAAGGATTTTCAAGGGTCTATGTTGATTTCATGAAAGAACTTCATGATTGTTTAACATAAAGGTATCATCTATTATGAAATTATTTATGAGAAGTATAGATCATCAATCTATAAATATCATCATAGTGATTATCTATATTGTATCAAATTGCACTAAATGACACTCAATATGATTTCATTCCACATTATCTTGAGAGTGTGTAACCTTGCCTCTTAAGTTCTCATGTTAGAAGAAAATGATGGTGTTCTTTGGAAGGATCATATGGACAATCATGCAACCTCCCAAATACTGATAATACTATGGACCCAATCTTTGTAATTATATGTACATGCTATTAATGCATATAATGTCATTCTACTAATAGAGCTACTACTAGTGTGTGATAGTTGTGTTAGTGGATAGAATATTTCATATTTGACCTCTCTCTTCATAATGGTTCTACAAAGATAATTTTTATGTCCTTGTTTTACTTCACAAATTTTCCAGTTCATTCTTTATTTTGTGTAGGGTGCATATAAGCAACTAACAATTGTGCAAGGTAGCACTTGGCTTCTTGGTTTCTCCCCCATAAGCATATTACATACTTGGAGTTAGATGGATCTTTAGAGTTCATACATGATCTCATATGAGTTATGTTCTATAATGTATGATGATGGAAGCTAGGTATGTATGTAGCAATGATAATATAAGCAATAATTATCATATCATTTGCAATACTTTAGCTAGTTTGGTAGTGATCAATCAAAGTACTAGGTTTCCTTTGGTATCATTAGAGCCACCATTTTCACTATCAAGGTAATTATGTGTGCTAATAGGTTTGGGCTTACTGGTCTCCCCAAGAAGAGGTTTATATTAAATTAGAGCTTAAAAAGCCTTCTTATCTTTTTTAAGGATCTTGAGTTCTTGGCAATAGTGGAGAAAGCTTGCAAGTGTAGCATGGATTCTTTGGTGTTAGATTAGGTATGCCTTGACTATGTATAATCATGGTTACCTAATAGTAGAGTATACATAAAAATTTGGTTCTTGATTATTGTGATACTTTAGAATTTGTGTATTAGTTTTGGTATGCGTTGTGCTTCTATGGTGTATGATGGTGATAACAACATATATTGTATAATAATATTGATATGCATGACACTTTAAAGATATAATGGACATGTGTGAAATTAATCTCAATATCCATCTACAAGATAACAAAATCTAAGAGTGCTCTAATATCAACAAATATAGCATTACAACTTGTTGGTGTAGCAAATCCAAACTAATATAGGTTAAGCTACCAATAGAAGTAAGAACCATATTAAAGATATTAAAGGTCATTATTCTGGCTACCAAGGCATAATAAAACCTTTCTAATATCAAATATTTTAATGCTCCCATGTCCTTCTCCATCATGCAAAGTTGACTAGCAATCAGAACCCAATCAACAAACATATAAATCTATTAAGTAGTTAGTAAGTAAGAAAACTATCTATTCTCATTGTAGAATGTACAAGGACTCCTTTGGAATAAGTATGGATTGTTTAGAACTAGTCTTAAAGAGAACTATAGTAAATTTTTTGTAGAATGCTAACCACTACAAAGACTCAATTAGCATATCCAAATGGGTCAATAGAGATATCAATAGCATAAAGAATCAATGGAGACACCAATGATATTAATATTGTCACCTAACTCAACATGAACATCCCAAATAATCCTTGTAATCTTCTACCTTATAAGATAAAGAATCCATGATGCATCAAGCATGGTGGATTTCACACTGCTCTAGATAACCTACAAGGAAAGTCAAGCCCAAACTAATTCACAAATAATGATAGGTTGCAACTATTTCATTACCCCTAACCCCTTCTCTATCCTATTTCCTTACCCTCTAAACCCTATCCTGAATCCTTGCTACCTTACATGTTATGCATATATACATCACTACATAATATACATTGATATCAACATCATACACTATAGAAGCACAACTCACACATAAGTCATATATGAACTCTAAGATGCCATAATCATCTCCTAGTTGGCAGTTAGGCTTCTCTAACTCTAGATAGTCATCTACTCCAAGTATATGATATGCCCTATGGTGGGCCTAGATTAGGAGAACATGTGCTATCAAGCTCAATCGTTAGTCGCCTATTTGCAATCTATATCACATAAAAGGTGAACTAGTTATAAGTCAAGTACATCTAGGATCTAACCACTGTCCTTGAGGAACCACCATGAGAGGAGGGGTCAGACACAACATATTTCATCATCTCAAATAGCCATCACACACCAACATACTAGCAACTCCACTAGAAGAGCCACATAACATACACCGCAAGCCTGGGTCCATAGTGCTATCAATTTTTGGAAGGTGGCATGGTATACAATTACACACATAATCCCTCCAAATAACACCGTCATATCTTTCCAACATGAGAACTCCAGAAGGCAAAACCTCATGCAATTTCAAAGTAGTGCGGCCTACAGTAACATCAAGTGTTGTGGGTGCAAACTATTATAGATATACATAGTCACTTAGATGAAATCAATAGATCAAGGGTCTATAACCTCCTCCTCAACTAGTAACATAGCATAAGGTATCCCTATGATGAGCAATTGCTGAGTTCTCAAAGTCATTGATATCACTCTCTAAAAGATCTATACTTGTTGAGAACATGCACTAACCCATATGGTTGAATCATCCAAGTCCAAAACTACAATAACATCATAATGAATGGCTGAAGGTAAATTTGGATCTCATCCATAGAGTAGAAATTAAGGAAAGAAGGATACTAAGGAGGCTTGCTGGATGAACCAATAACCCATGGTCAGCCAAGGTAATTGGAGATCCCAATCTCCCAAGTGTCCTCTTTGTAAACTATACTTATGCAATCCTCTCTTCACTATTTGAGGCACTCTCTCTCCTAAGCCATCTATCTTAGGGTGATATCGAGAGGTAATATGATGATCAATCAAAGCCTTGTCACATAAGACCTAAAAATCCACCAAGAAATCTATACTTTGATTAATCAAAACCTCAATTTGTGCACCAAAATGACTAAAAACTTGATCTAAGAATGAGTATGTTGTCCCTTCACTAGACTTGTCAAGAAGTACCAACAACTCAATCCACTTGGAGAAGTGATCCACCAAAACACACCAATTATATCTCATAGTCAAAACACACAAATTATATCTCATAGTCAATGATAAAGGTCCAACAAAGTCCAAACTCCAATGGTAACCCAATCCCATGATAGGTAATGAGTGTAACTATTGCATAGGAGCATTAAATGATGCTCTAACTTGGTCACAAACCACACATATGGCAACAAACTACTATACAATAGTCTACATACTACACCATCAATAATAACTCTAGAGTAAGCTATATGTCTATTTTGTTCCAAAATGTCCTAGCTCCTCATGAGCATGATGTACCAACTATGGTCTCTAAGATGGAACTGGTACAATTGTCACTCTATCATCTTCCCATACATGAAGAAGGTGTTTGCACTCCAATCTAAACCACTTGGCTCATTGAAGGACATGGTCTCTCTCCTTGGCACCAGCTGCATCACCCACAACACCAATGGAAAGATAATCTATCATTAAGACATCATCATGAATATCTCATTGAAGTATAATAATATCTCTACCCTATGAATTTGTGACCTCAACAACTCTTCCTATATGTGTTGAGAGAGATGATATCAAGGCCTCAAAAAATAAACATAAAAAGGTAGATGTATGTCAACTTTACACCATCTCCTCATTTATCTCACCATGCAAATGAGCTCCGGTCTGATCATGCTAATTGGGATATGGGTTTTTACTCAACCCATCTACATCATGGTTCACCATTCCAAGTTTGTGAATAATCATGAAATCATATTCTTGTAAAATCAGAGCCCATCATGCAAGCTTCCCTTAAAGTCCAACAAGCCTTCAATGGTTGATGATAAGTGATGAGTGTGAAAAGATTACAAAATAGATAACATTGAAAATGTGCTACTATTCACACTATTACCAAGTACTCTCTCTCATATTAACTTTCTTTGCCTCCACTAAATTGTTAAAGCAACTAGCCATAGGCCACCACAAGCTCCTTCCCTCATTATCTTGTTCCAAACTCCAACATACTCCAATCAATATGAACTTGGAATGGTTGTCCTCTAATCTGTCTCTTGAGGGCTATAAAAGCTCTCTCACTCATCTCTCCAACACCGCTCTTGTGTAAGCATGGTCAGCTTCCTCAAGGCCTTGGCAATGACACTAAATCCCTAGCATATCGGTGAGCCATTTCCAAGGCCTTGACAATGGCACTATTTATTTATATGGACACTTCCTATAAATATCTCTCATGTTCCTCTTCAATTGTGCCATAGACCAAAATTTCATCAATATGACCTTAAGAAAAATTCAATCTTGCTAAGTTCATGTCCATGACCCTTGGTACTCAACCAGAATGTTTTTTAATCCAAATAGTAAGAACCTCCATTTATATAATATATCCTTATCATGAGAATCAATAACCTCAAATCTTATTTTGGACTTGTCTTCTTACTTGATTTACAACTGATGATATCTTGCTCAAAGATCCAAAGTACTTAAAACCTTTACATGCCAAATCGCATAAAAATTCTTGACTTTTGTAGGCATAGCATACCAATTAACCCTAGTCTATCAATTGATAAGATGGTAATCTCCATACATTTGCCTATTTGTGTAGTTTCCATGAATATCCTTCTTGCTTGGCATCACTATAGCTAAAGCAAACTCTCCATGTGAAATCTTCACCAAACCAACCCCAAAAAGGTCTCTACTTTGATTATGAATCAGAGAGAGAGAGAGAGCACTGATTCATAATCACTATATCTATAGGGACATTAAAAATTGGTGTATCACTAGTCAGCTCAATCCAAATACTAGATTCTTTTTGAGCACCCAAATCCTTCATACTAAAGGTAAACATCTAGTATAGCTGCTCAAGAATCTACAAATTCTTTGCCTTTTCCCTCTTGTAAGCTTGGAACTAATGTTTGGCTCCAAAATATCCTTTATAACTCATGTAGGAGTGGAAGACATACTAACTTGCTACTACACCAGGCCCTTGGGAGCAATAATTTCATACCTCTAAACATTGAAGTCCCTAAAATCAATGCAAAAAACTCCCTTTGTTATGGTTGCAAGCTCTATACATCCTCTAATTGTATCCCAAGTAGACCAAGGATGTAATTCAAGTAGACCACGCTTACTTGGATGGACCTCAAGTAGACCACGCTCACTTGGATGGACCTCAAGTAGACCACTCTCACTATTAGCCATAGGTTGAGTTCAAAGAATACCATGCCCACTCTGTCCATTGCCTCCAACATGTGCTTGAATTATCTTGATAAGCACAGAGCTCACAATTTTCCGAGTTGTGATGCCTATCAACTGCACCCTACACTTCTTTGCCAAGCCAAGGCTCACAATCCAAGTCAAAATATTCATGTCCATAGCACAACCTAACACTTAATGATTGGATGCATTTGACATTACTATAATAGCAATAATGCTAGTGCAAAAAACCATCACTCATTCCCTCTCATTGGAGTTGGGTTGCACCAATTGTTATCATTGTGAGTCCCAATCAAGTTCAAGACCTCCCTCTTAGAAAGCATGGGAGCTTGGGAAACTCATAACTATGGATAAAGCGGCTTTGGGCTATCCAACAATGTTCACCACTGCCATAGGTGACATATCAACCATTAACACCATCTAAGACCAATGCCCAACATCCAAAATATCATCAATAGTAAAGTGGTCTAGTTGTTGAATCCCATCATAAGCATGATGTAGAGCCTCTCTAGGTAAGAAGTTCATCCACCAAAGTCAAAGAAGATGAACCCATTATCCCACTATAGCTTCATCTAACAACACAACAAGTCCCATCAAAGAATGGACTTGATGTGCACTCGCCATCACTTGTGTACAAGAATCACCAATCAAAGGGACATTCTCCAAAATGTAGGCATGAGAAACACATTGATGAATTTAGACATGTTCTAGTATATATAACATCTCCTAAAACACACCAAAATGGAGATCCTATAGATCTTGACCTTGGCCACCATGGGTGTATCCCTAACATAGCCATCCAAAAATCACTAAATGAATGAGACCATCTCTCTCCAAATCTTGTGCATCTAGCAAAGAAATGTCTATCAATAGTGTCTTCTGGTAACCCTTGATTTTTAACTCAAGATACCAATAGGCCAAGAGTGCCATAGGATATAGATAGATTTGTCTAGCAATCTCATCTCTATCTACATACAAGTAGATCTAAATCTATATATCTACTTGTAGTATAATAACTAGTTTAATACTAATCCCACCAAACAACTCTAATAGATATAATCTCTCTACTAGATATTACCAAGCAATGAGTGTGATATCCAAAGGTGACAAAGTAATATAATTGGATGCTCATCCTCATATTGGTCTTTTGAAGGTACAAAGGCTCCACTCCATACTTGTTGCACCAATTGATCCACATAATGCTACAATGCCTCTTTAGAACTCCACAACGGAACATCCAAGGTGGATGGAATAATCCTACTTGTACTCCAAACTCAAATGATCTCCTCCAATATTGGAGGATCCTCTACATGTGCATTCCCTTCCAATAAGTCACTAGGCCAAGTAATAAACCCATAGAAAATTAAAATTGATGTTATGGTCACTATGATAGTGAGCCAAGATTGCCACTACTAAAGTGCATCAATAGGTAAACATACCTATCCCTCACTTGATTGCCAACCTGGCCTATAGGAATTTATCTCATCTCAATAGTCACTACTAAAACCCATGGGGTATAATATTACTCCACCAACTAGCATATCATATGACTCTACTACTATCATAATGGCTTGAGCTCTCACCATAGAGCTATCAGTCAAATGATTGAGCTGAATTTGGACAATGAGCTCTCCACATGTGATGTATTGTGTAGAACCACCTCCTAAAGATGTATGGATAAAAAATGAACAATTGTAATACTCCAAGGACAAGAGAAGAGAGAAAATACAGATTGCACACTCAAACTATCGATGCCCCAAGGGAGCACCTTCTCTTTATTATATAGACAAAGAGGATCTCTGCAAAGGAAGCTCCACCATAGGATTAGGGACACAAATATGTGACATGTCAGGTCTAGGTCCTATCTGGTTGGTCAAACAAGCTTTGACCGGAGGGAATCTTTTAAGGAATCTTCTTGTAGGAATCTCAGAATCACGTGAGTAAGGTACCGTTGGAAAGCTCTTGATGAGACAAA
The DNA here is from genome assembly GCA_948567375.1 of Lunularia cruciata. Classification (NCBI taxonomy): domain Eukaryota; kingdom Viridiplantae; phylum Streptophyta; class Marchantiopsida; order Lunulariales; family Lunulariaceae; genus Lunularia; species Lunularia cruciata. The sequence continues at coordinate 13,429,694 of OX419757.1, read as the reverse complement.
GCAGGGTAGAGGGAAGTCCAACATTTCCTCTGTAGGGGGGGGGGGAATTTATACATTTTTGAGGCCTAATTCATCCGTTTAAGCCTCCGAAATTGCCTTCAAAGATTTCAAGCATATTTTGGTTCCTACTCTATTAGTAGAAGTCCCCTTTTGGTGATACCTCTTTTTGATCTGTTTAGTCCATCATTTGTAACATCCTTCCAGATGTTACCAAACCAATTCTCACCTTTAAATCATATGTCTAGCTATTGGTTCTAAGGTTCTCAAGTCTATTTTGGTTTCTGCCCTATTAGTAGAAGTACTCTTTTGGTGATACTTCTATCTGATCTATTTTGACCATCATGTATAACATCATTCTAGATGTTATAAAACCAAATTTCACATCTAGATCATATGGCTAGCTCTTGGTATTACAGACCTCCCTCCTTTTAAGACGCAACGTCCTCGTTGTGCAATTGTTGCTCAAATGCTTGCACCAACACAGGTGCATGTGCCAAATTGGCAGCGGGCTCCCAGGTGGCTTCATAGAGGGAGTAACCTTTCCATTGTACTAGATAGTCCACCCATGGGTGGCGAGTACCGCGCATGCGTTTTTGGAGAATCCGCTCCACTTCATATTCCTCTATGCCATCAATGAGTGTCGGACAAGGTCAAATGTCTGGTGTGGAATGACCTTGGCCTGATCGGGGAGCATATATGCGTAGTAGGGAGACATGGAAGACTGGATGGATCTTCATGTGTGATGGTAGCTCAAGGTGATAGGCCACAGCGCCAATGCGACAAAGAATCAAGAAAGGCCCAATAAAACGAGGTTTGAGCTTACAAGGTCCAACTAATGTGAGGTTGGTTGTTGATAGCCACACTTGATCCCCAACATTGAACTCCATGTGCCGACGGTGTGCATCAACATACTGCTTTTGTCGATTTTGTGCAATCTGTAATCTATGCTTGGCGCTCTTCACACCTTGTTGGATTCTAGAAACAAATGTGTTGACTACATCGACATTGGTAGCAACAGGACGGATCTTCATCAAGCTAGAAGGTGTGAAGGGATGCTCACCATACATGAGGAAGAACGGAGTGACCTGGGTAGATGTATTCACTGAATTGTTGTAAGTGAATTCCACCAACGGGAGTAGGGTGTCCCACCTCTCTTGCTCTTCTAAAGTGAAGCCGCGTAACATATCTTCAATTGTGCGATTAGCCTGCTCTGTTTGGCCATCTGTTTGGGGGTGGTAAGCTGTGGACATGGCCAACTTGGTTTTGAAGAACCCAAAGAGTGTTTGCCAAAACAAGCTGGTGAATTGGGTGCCTCTATCGGTGATGAGTACTCTAGACAAGCCATGGTGAGCAAAGACTGCATCTAAAGACTGCATTTAAAGACTGCTTTTAAAGACTGCATCTAAAGACTGCATCATGAGCTAGTTGTGGAGCGGTCACCTCCTTGGTGGTAGGGCGTACATGAATCATTTTGCTGAGCCGGTCCACAAAGACCACAATGGAGTCAAACCTTGAGATGGTCTTGGGTAATTCACAGACGAGATCCATACTCACTTGTTCCCAACATTGGGTAGGAGTGGGGAGAGGTTGAAGGAGCCCTCAAGAGTATGATTTCATGGTTATATCAATGGTGAACCATGATACAATTGGGTTGAATAGAAACCCATGTCCAAGCTAGCAAATCAGAACAAAGCACATCGGCATAGTGAAATAGATGAGGAGCTAGTGCTAGGTTGGCATACATCTACCTTTCTATGTTCATTTTCTAAGGCTTTGATGGTATATCTCTCAACATACAAGAGGGGTTATTGACATCATAGATCTAGAGGATGGAGATAGTTATATTGGTCAATGCGACATTCATTTGATATCTTAGTGATGGATTATCTTTACACTAGTGTTGTGGGTGGTATAGTTGGTGCCAAGGAGGAAGATCTTGTCCTTCAATGAGGCAAGCGGTTTAGATTGGATGGCAGATAAATTCTTTGTATATGAGAAGATGGTAGTTTGCAAGTAGTACCACTTCCATCTTAGAGACCATAGTTGGCATGTCATGCTCATAAGGAGCTAGGACATTTTGGAGTAAAGTGGACATATAATTTACTCTAGAGTCATTATTAGTGGCACGGTATGTGGACCCATATACAATAATTTGTTGCTAGATGTGTGGTTTGTTACCAAGTTAGCGCATCATTTAATGCTCTTATGCCATATTTACATCCATTACCTATCATGGGATTGGGTTACCGTTGGAGTTTGGACCTTGTGTGACCTTTACTATTGATTGTGATACATCCTTTGGTATGTTTTGGTTATGGTTGAGCAATTCTCCAAGTTGATTGGGTCGGTGACACTTCTTGACAAGTCTAGTAAAGGGTCAATTTATTGGTTCTTGGATTCTTAGACATTTTGATGCACCAACTTAGGTTTTGATTGATCAAGGTATAGAGTCCCTAGGGGAGTTTTAGGCCTTATATGACAAGTCCTTGATTGATCATTGTAATATTTCTTGAGATCCCCTTGAGGTAGCAAAGATAGTGGTTCAGATGGTGAAGAGAGGATTGCATAAGTATGGTTTGTAGAGAGAGCACTTGGGAGATTAGGATCTCTAGATAAATTGGTTGGCCATGTGCTATTGATTAAACCCACAAGCCTCCTTAAAATCCTTCTCTCCTTAACTTTTACTCTATGGATGAGATCCAGATTTACTTAGCATCCATTTGTCGTGATGCTCTTGTATTTTGGACTTGGATGATCTAGACGTATAGGTGAGTGCATGTTCTCAATGCGCAGAAATCTTTTAGAGAGTGATGTTGATGGCCTTTGAGAACTTAGCAATTGCTTAGCATAGGGATATTTTTGCTATGCTACTATTCAAGGAGGAGGTTATAGATCCTTGATCTGTCAATTTCATCCAAGTTATAATGTATATGTGTAGCAAAATACACCAACAACTCTTGATGTTACTACATGCCTCATTATCTTGAGACTGCATGAGGTTTTATCTTTTGGAGTCCTCATATTGGAAGGATGTGATGGTGTTGTTTGGAAGGATCATGTGTGCAATTATGCGCCATACCACATCCCAAAATTGCTGGCACTATGGACCCAAGCTTGGTGCTTGTAAGTGCAAGTTTGCGGTGTATGTTATGTGGCTTTTTTGGTAGAGCTACTACTATATTGGTGTGTGATGGTTGTTTGAGAGGATGATATATGGTGTGTTTGACGACTCCTCTCATAGTGGATCCTCAAGGATACTTGTTATTTACTAGATGTACTTGACCTATAATCAGTTAACCCTTTGTGTAATATAGATTGCAGATAGGCAAGTAACGATGGGGCTCAATAGCATCTGGCCTCTTGATCTTGGTTCACCATAGACCATATCACATACTTGGAGTAGATGACTATCTAGAGTTAGAGGGACCTAACCACCAACTAAGGGGGTAATTGTTAAAATTTAGAGTTCATGTATGATTTATGTGTGAGTTGTGCTTCTATAGTGTATGATATATATATATATATATATATATATATATATATATATATATATATATCCATGACAATTATCATGACATTTGTAGTATTGAAGCTAATTTGCTTGGATGCTAGAGTGGTAGCGTTTGCAGTCATAGTTATTTTGGTAGTTACTCATGGACTACTTCAAGTTAAGCCTATTGATCACATGGTGAGACCTACCATCACTTGCACCGTTAGTAATACCGTTAGGGTTAAAGACCTAAGTCAAGCAAAGGGGTGTATTTTCAAAGTATAACTCTAGAGAGTTTAATTCTTTGATGTTGAGTCTTCAAGTTCCTGGCTATGGTGGATAGAGACCTATGAGCATCACTTACAGTCTTTTAGTTAGAGTGGTTGTGGCTTGATTGTAGTCAATGCATGATTATTATGTGAATTGATTATTATGATATTTTAGAATTCATATAAAATTTATACGTAAATTGTACTTTTATAATATATGATATTGACAGTGAGATATATATATATATATATATATATATATATATATATATATATATATATATATATATACACACTAAAAAGATTAAAGAATAGCATAGAGAGTAAGGAAACAGTTATATTCTAATAATATTGGATATTTTTTCCTTACTTCCATCTTATATTTTTCCTTACTGCAAAACCATAAGTCAGTTACATCCTCTTCATATGAGAAAGGGTGAACTCTTTAAACCCTACATTATACACATCACTTGTATCTCATAATTTTGTAGTTCTCTCAAACTAGGTGTCATGACGCGAGATATAAAACCAAGAGATAGAAAACAGAAGAAAAATCTCAACCCATCATTGTACTAGATTAATTTCTCAAAAGCTCAAGTGAAAACTAAAGATATTGATATCTTTCACTGAGTTCTCCATAAATTTGAATTTAATTTTCGTCTAATATTGGAAAGTAAAAGAATCGCCATTTTACTTGTAGACTCATTTCAAACGAGAAAGTGCCGAAAAGAGGAACGGAGAACAAGAACGATGAAAGATCCCATCAAGCATTTAAACTATAGAAAGTTCGTTCCAATACCCTCTCTCCTCCACGTCGCCCCTCGCTCGTCGCGCTCATGTCCACGTGAGCGCGGCTAGACCGGGAGGTACCTATCCTCGCAAAGAAAAGAATTGTATAGGAAGCAATACACCATGTGGCGACCATGTTTATCCTTATTCCAGACAAGTGGAGTGGATGAGAAACCGTATATCTCAATAAATGCACCACATATTCTTATACCATAAATAAGTACCATAAATAGTAGGGGCCAAGTTGAGTCGGCAAAATGGAGTAATTATGCCCTCTTGTTTTTGTAAAAGTCCTTGCTTAGTCAAAGAATTCTCGCGGAGCAGAAGCAATTGGCTGCACAGTTTTAACTTTCACTGGCGACATGAGGTGGTTGTGCGTGCCGATATTTAATATTATATTTTATCAGTGGGCTTTGTTTGTTTTCCTGGCATCGGTGTCGGTCGCGAACGTGTGGATTTTTCTTCTTGGACTTTAGCCTGAATCTTTGTCTTCCTTTAAAACACGTAGCGTCGATGACCATGAAATAGGCATCGTGCCTCCTTCCATTCAAAGCGTGAACGACACGGTGAATAAATTCATTGAGATAAAATAAAATTGCGTAAGTTTGCAAGGGAAAACTCCAGAATAGATGACAATATAAGCGCATTGTTGGGACCTTTTCTTTCGACTATTGAGCTATCAGGTTTGACATATGATTTTCGAGGACAGTCTTTTCGGAAATGGATGTATCATGGTAGGCAGGAACAACCAGAGGGTATAGAACCGAGAGACTGCTAATGTACAAGATTGATCAGGATCACTCGATGAGTGGAAAAAATATTCGAAAAAATTCGGAAGTTTCTCAAAGAAAGAAGAGAGGAAACAGATACAATTTTGGTGTGGGGCCTATTTCTTAAACCCTTAGGGGATTAAACCCACTGAAGCAATTTGTCCAATAGTAACATATGGTGCTTCCACGAGTTGACATCCAATCCAACCTAAAAGCAAGCAATCTGCTACAAGCAACCAAAACAATTTTTGGTGAATTGGTCGAAAACTTGAACTACGTACATATGAAGTGTTAATGAAAGGTAAAGCCAATAATGACACAAAAACTAGTCCTATGGCGGCTACAACCCCTAATTTGTTAGGTATACTTCGAAGAATCGCATAGACTGGTAAGAAATACCATCGAGAGTAAGGGAATGGGGCCATTTCCGTCCCCAACCCTTCTCACAGAACCGTAAGCAAACATCTTCTGTAAACATAGGCATTGTATCTAAGGTCGGGGTAATTTGAAGACTTTTAGCCATCGTGGAGGTTTTTCCTTCAGCACCATTCGTCAAACTCAGACCTCCATAGTTAGTTGGACTTTTGGAAATATAGTATCTAAGTATTTGGGTGTCTTGACTTTTGATATATAGAAAATCTAATATATCGAATTTCTTCATTTGGTGCAAGAGATCCCCGGGCTCCTTATAAGGTGTTGTATCGATCAAACCCATTATGACTTTTTTAAAGCAAGCTGGGTATCCTGAAATCCTAATATTGCCACTGGTGGCTTCTCTAAGAACATATTTATTGACATGCCCTAATGAGAACAAGGTCAATGCTTTTTTATCCCCAAAAGTTATGTTAAATCGTTGCTCAAGAATTTTCAAGTTGTTAAAGTTCAAATGTTTGCGTTTTAATTGTACAACGAACTAATCGGTATTACACCATAAAAGATCATCAGGCACCATTTCGGTCATAAACTCAGCTAAGTACATCAACAAATATCTGCAAGGGCGACGATATGTGCACGTTAAGTATACGCGATACTTGTTGCAAGAAGAAAGCAGAAGATTCAATTGGACTAGCCGCAGGTGTGACTTTTATCTGCACTTATTGAAGCTTGTCTAATTGTATATACAAGACTTAGCTTGATATGAGTTCAAAGTAGGCTGAATATTATACTCGGTAGAAAGCAAGACGACCCCATAAAGATAAGTTCACACGGCTATTCTCCAAGGATATGATGAACAGAGCAAAAAATATATGTAGGGGCATATCATAACAGTGTCATATATATCTCCATCATAAGGGAGATGTCAGTTCCTTCAGAAGATATCATTTCATTGATATGGTGGGAGACCGAGCAACAATTTTTGAGGACAGATGATAATGTGGAAGTAATCATATGTATACGCTTTAATCATTACCTTCCCGAGAGATAGAAAGTAAGGAAAACATGCTCCTGATGGCCTCAAACACCCTCCAATAGCATAGACTTATAGATTCGTACAACTACTGATGAACATGTTTCACACGCACATCTAATGCTTTCAAAGATCAAGAACAGCTCTCTATGTACATGTATTCGTGTGGACTTAGAGTCTAATACCATGATCAAAGTATACATCCAACGTATACTTTGTGGCCGAGTTAGGGGGAGAAATTCTGCAATTTGAGTCCATCCGATCTCGAGTGATAAACATTGTCTATTAACTTTGACTTCAGTCCAGAAGAGGTGGAAGTCAGGAAGTCACCAATGGACCATGATAAAGTAAGTTGCTGCCTATACTCCAAAATTCGTGTGAGATCATTAGCTATACATAGGTGAATGGAAAATCTAGTTCAAATCATACACACTTTTCCTATAATTCTACGGATGATGCCATGACTGACTGACTATAAGTGGCAACGATCCTCCTCGCTCAGCTCGCCAGGAAAGGCGCAAGAAAAGGTAAAAGTCATCATCATGTAATGATGCGATGTACTTGTTTCAAGATATGATAAAAAGTAAATTTTCTTTTTGCCTGGTTCTTATTCGCTAACAACTAGATCCAGCAACACCTACATATATGTCCATGATATATATGACATACCTTCCAACTTCAGGAACGTGAATTCTTCCTTCCTTCATAGAAATCTAATCCGACGTTTTCTAGCGAGTCCTGTTTTAATATCACCGTCATAGGGAGATTGAGTTCGTTAAGTTGATAAACTTTTCGACAGAGAAAGACTTAACCAATCCCCATATTTCGCACTTCGACTCCAAGTGCGACGTAGTTCGTAGTGGCATCCGTGAGATATAGTGAGTTCCTGCGAGTAACCAATTTTCTTGTATCCCAAAACTATCAGGTTTGTGAAATCCACTGCCAAATAGGACTGACGCGCCACGTCAAAGGCTGCAAGGGGGCCAGCTGAGACTTTTCGGCCAATTCGAAATGCCAAATATGGGTTCTATTAAGCCTATCGAGTAAAACCTCAGCGCGCGTCATTCCTTACATTCCGCAGGAAAGGCACTTCTAGTAACTATGACAGTTACTTGTCTACTACTGTGCTGGTATGAGCTTTCTTTTACAGGTTTTGTTTGTTGCAGAAATCTCTGCAGGTAAATCTCCTTTCGTCGGATGTTGTATCAGTACGCTATTTCTGTTAAATGAAGCTGTAAACAATTTACTATCTTAGTTACAAAGCAATTTCAATAGTTCAACTTTTTTTCGACCTAGAGGTACTATCATACCGGCTTCTATTACTGTAGTATATGGGCTTGTCATAATAATATCGATTTGTGTATCAATTGCTCGACACGATAGAACTCATCGGATTTCGAGATTTACGAAATGTAATTTCTTCCTTACTTCCAACATGGATGTCCTTTTTGTTATTGTTGTTGTTCAATGACAGTTATCTCCGATTGTGAATTTCGAGAAATGAACCGCGGAATATAGCAAGTAAAGAAGAGGGATATGGATGTGGATGGAAGTCGACGTCCCTTGGCTGTAGCATGTAGACAAAGATATGTCTTCAAAACACCAAGAGCCACTGTTCATGATTCTGTAGAAGTCCGAGAAACATATGGAAAACATGGTTATAGTTGTTGTTTGGTGTATGTTGAGCTAGAGTTCGAGATTGAGAGAGAGAAGAACGAAAAGAAGCTGGAGATTCGTTTTCCACCGAATGCAGCGTCGCAGTGAACGTGGCATGGAGTAAACACGAGTGGGGCCAGTGGGAAGAGATCTAGAGAGAGAAGGGCCGAGAATTCACCATTGACCCATCTTTTGTTGGGTGGTGTGGTGGAGGGTTGGAAGCAGCAGAGGTTTGAGCAGAGGGGGGAAGAGGTTACAGTAGGGAGAATAGGGGTGGGGAAGTGGGGGAAGAGAACTCCAAGAAAAATGTGCTTTTCTTTTTTACTTGAATGGAATACTTTTAAAAGAGTACCGGGAGGGGCCCCCTTGACTTCAAGAGAAGGCTGAGGAGCAATGGATTGACTTCTCAGGAGGAAGAGTACAAGAAACAAAGAGACAAGAGGAACAGGTGGAAGGCAGAGATGGGTAGGAAGGATATATGTAGTATGCATGTATTAGTTTTAAGTTGAGAAGGGGAGGGAGAGGGAATCTTGAGCATATGACAAGGGAAAAATCAATACGCAGGAGTACCCCACCATCAGTTTGGAGTGTTTTAGCTAGTGCAAGGTGCTTGGATTAGCGTGTTGGAGATGGAGATCGGTTGTTGCTGTTGTTTGTTTGCCAGCCCATGTTTTGTTGAAGGAAGAGGGGGAAGAGGGAAGGGTTGACGAAAATGAAGGAGGATTGCTTGTTGTTGTCAGCTCTTGTTGTTGAGCAAAGCTTCTATAATTAAAGACGGACGCTGGAAACTCGGCTGTAATTAGGCACATCCTGGTGTCAGTTCATGTCTGCTGGAATTGATTTCAAACGTTCTGAGGACTCATAAGGAGCTTCCAATCGGAAGGCGACTTAAACCCGTTTAGACGGTGGACGAGGAGGACAGACAACTCATTTGACATCGGTTATTAACTTTAGGGCACGCCCATATAATCGGGAACGGATGCCAGTTTGATTCGATTCTTCTTTATTTGGTTGGGTCGTCCTGGTGGTAATTCCGATGTAATCCGTCTCTTTTCGCTCGCAATGAGCTTCTACTGTAACGGGTTTTGTTTAACTCCTCCTTCCTTCTTCCTCCCCCCCTTCCCCTCCTCGCACATCTCTTCCTCCTGTTTGGGGAGATGGTCCCCTGCTGGCTGCTGCGCATCACTCCACTTTTCTCTAGCTTGGAGCCGGGGGGAAAGAACTTGCAACAAGCCACAACAGCAGATTCCCATGGTCCCTATTCCCAATCGGAACTCAGTTTTCCGATACCACACATCACCTTTCTTTTCTCCTTTCTTTACCCTTTCCTTCGTTTGCTTCTCCCCGGAAATATTGCCCCGAGTAAATCGAGTTTGGCTCATCAACTTGTAGTTATCCCCCGCACACAGTTGAACACACTATCTCGCCCCGGACTCATTCTCGATCTTTCTGCACCACCGAAAGTGCTCCTCTCTTTCTCCACTCAAAAAGCGAACTGAAAATATATTTGGACTACCTCCCACATGCATGTTCCTGGCTTCGGGACAACTCTCGGGACCTTCCACGAGCTCGACTGAACTCGAACATCGGATTCAGCAGACAAGGCTCCTGAACTCAAGGGAGCTGCCGTTTCGCACACATGCAAGATCTGAAATTCGTCACACTTGTAGTAGTACTCTCTGGGCAACTTCTCATGTTGTTCTTGGTAGAAGTTACAGTGTTCATATTAAGCAAGCAATTTCATCTCATCTCCCTCTCGCCCTTACTCAGTCTTGGAAAGGAAGGTGCTACCGCATCCAATTAATCCAATTCACGAACAAATCTGACACAACGTTTCGTTGGACCAAAAAGTCCACACACAAGCAATTAGAAAATCCACGACGGTCTTTGACAAAACAGGTCAAAACAAGCTATGAACGTACTAGGAAAGATCTGTTTCTTAACAACCGTCGAGATGAGTTACAGAAGACATGCACAGTGGAGAGTCCGGATCTGGCCGTAAACCCCTACGATATTTCGTGGAAAAAATTATCTAGTGCCTTTTGGATCTCTGCGTGGCCGTCACGAATATCGATACTCACGGGAACCACACATTGTCAACCAATTGTCATGCAGTGGCTCGTCGCTTTAAACCTCTCGTCAGCCCAGCTTACGTGTACAACGGTAACACTCACCTCCATTGGAACAGAACTATATCTGGAGCTATTGTTGTACATAGGTATCGCAATATCAAATTTGCAATGTAATGAATTGATGGCTTGATTGATTCTAGGAATTGGACAATCCACCGGCATTAATAATGGGGCCCGTTGTTAATACGCAGTCTAAAAAGTTTTGTCGGGCTGGAATCTCTTGTAAAGATGTGGATTGTCTTAAGCTTGGACCTAGCTCAAAGCTGCAATTGAAGTCGATTAAGCACGGGACGGGGCGTAGACCCTCCTCCGCTCCCCATGCTTTGCGGCTAGGCCGAGCTCCATTGCAGTAACAGCATCTGTACCTATTAAGGAACAGAATTAGTGCCAGCACACCATACTGTATCATGGGCCGGGCTTGGCTAGCTTCGGTAGCATTGATCATGAAATTTAACTGGATAACACATGAGACGTTGTTGGGTCGTCATTGTGTCGTCAAATGCACGAAAACCTACATATCTAGTACATACATCACTCTCGTTACCAAAATCATTGGTACAAACCAAAATGAAGAAAACAGTTACATCTACAGGACCCCATACACTATCAGATGTAATCTACAGCATAACAGACTGATCGGTCGGGTATACTAAGCGTTTGAACATCATTCAAGAAACTCCTGGCACTGTGCTTGAACACACATGTCGAGCGGTTGTTCCTGGACCAGATAACTTCGATTTGAGGAGATTGATATGCTCCCGCCCGGCCGTCCATCCGAGTCGAACAGTAGCATCTCAAAAGTTCATGATTGGTCGTCCACAATAAGATTTTACAAATTGGGCTCCTGAGACTGGCCTGGATCCGATTATGCTAGTACAGTGTCTCAGTATCGAGTGAGGACTTTCTACAGTTGCTTGTCAATGTCTAAAGCTGCAACGGGTGGGTGGTTTACCTCATGGAAATGGTAATTAAATACACTTCCAAAAAGTAATCGCCGGCCAGGCAGCATGAGTCTCTTGGTGTTTGACTGAGTCGATCAAACTTCTAAAGGGAAAAGTGCATGTGTTCCCTGGACTTGGTAAGATCCTTGTTCGAACTGGTCTGGCTTATCTTTGCGATTGCTCGAGGGTCCCATCATTTGCGTGCGGTTGATACAGCCATTTCCCACTACGATATCCATGTCACTAGTGATCAGATTCTGAATCCATCAGATTGATACAATGCGCAGCAGCTCCAGGCCCAGGAATGTTCAACTCCCAGCCCCCGTTGTTGCATACTTTGTGCAGTCTTCTGCTGTCATGACTCATGACTGTCTGTCGTTGACTTGCATGAGTTAAGAATCTCCTCTACATGTACAGGAAGAGTAGCTAACGGATGGATGGGTGGATGCCCTGGATCGGAACTATTATTGGAAAGTCAAGAAGATGCTGAATCAATCACGAGTGCAACATTCTTCTTCTTACCTTTGGAGCAGCATGATCGTAGAATCTGAGAGATAGTAATGATAAATAGTGAGGACACACAACCTGTATGTGTCCAGACATTCTCTTACAATGTGACTGAAACATCTCTCGTCTGAAGAATCACTGTACAGACAACAGTTCGAGGTCCATACCCCGACAGTGCACAGCTCTAAAGCGATACTTGTTTGGTGTTTCAAGACTTAACGAGACTGGGTCTACTCGTTACCCTTTCGAATATCGAGCTCGAGAGGTTACGGGCTCCCTCTAGTTTTCCCGCCCGTTGCCCGCTCACATGGCCACATTCTCACATCTCCACATTTTTGCCAGTGTGGAAAAGCAGTAATTGAGCCATTCAGAAACCTATTAAAGAGATCCGATATGGAGCATCTAAGAACGCACTTTTAGAGACGTGAGCTTCGTCCAGACGAATGCCAGATCAAATTTATAAATATATGGATACTAGTGTGAGAGATGCTCCAAATTGAGTCCAATTCTTCTCAATCCAGGTTAACCGATATTCTCAATCACGTTGAACTGTACTGGTCCCAACAAATCGAGACGGACACGGACGGTAGTTATATCAGTCTTGAGCTACATCTACCTGTCACCGAGAGATTGACTTCGAGTTCCATCACCATCAGATGGCTAGCAAATCAACATTCTCAATGTACGGGGAATCCTAAAATACTATGTAGATTTAGAGATCAATCTATATGTAGGTTGTGATTGCGATGACGGGAATCCATTCGTTAATCACAGGACATGTGAATTTGGAAATTGACATTGATTGTCGAATTGGAAGGAGCCCTCTGATCGGAGCTTCCGTCGAAGGTGTCGATTAATTAAGCCAAGTTGACGTCGGAATCATCCGCCTGCTGAATTGTACCCCCTCGACATAACCTGCAACGGAGCTCTTCCCAACCCCCTAGTTCCCCTTGGTTAACCCAGTTGCGAATTTTGAGGCTTGTAAGGCTGACGCCCCTCCGAGAGATGTACATGTTGAACAGTCTACTCATAAAAGTGGTAGAAAATTCGATTGAAACAAATATCGGGTCACTTCATTAGAGACTGAAACGTACTTAGTATGGAAGCAAGATAAAAACGCATGGACTGGCACACGCACTTCTGCGCTTCATGCGACAAGCGCAGATAAGATGATGTGGCAAGCTGGATAGAACATACATACCGATACAATACCAACTCCTTTATGAGATAGAAGCGCAGTGTGTACCTCTTCAACGTCCTTTGGTATCGAATCGACAGCATACGTCCTGGCGCATCAACAACAGTTCAAGCTAACTGCTGTTGAATTACACTCAGAGAAAAAGAAACTGAGCGACAAGCCAATAAATGCCTACCAAAACCGATTCCTTTGACAGATCTTTCCTGAGCTTGTATATATCATCCTTAACCTCCTTGGAAAATACAGCCCGGCACGGATCCTTCTATCAACATCAGGACGGCTGGAGAAAGATGGTGCGACAAACTAGATGATAAAACCCATGCCTACCGTATTCCTTGTGAGACAGCAGCGGAGTTTAGTTCATGTTAGAGCTTCTTTGGTACGGATCCGCCAGATATCCTGCTGCATCAACAACGATCATCTTATTATCAGGAAAAGATGATGTTACAAGCTATATGATGAACGCCTGCCTACAGAAAAGTTGTGAGAAAGAAACTCGCTCGTTGGTACGGGTCCGCCACAAAAATCGCTGGTGCAGGTACATCAACAACAGTATGCGCAATCAGAGAAAGATGATGTGCCTATATATGAATCCACAGCAGATAGAGCGTTCATACCAATATCGGTTCATCATTGGAAGGAAAAAGCGGAATTATAGTGTTTCGCATACGTTCGTCTGTACGGACCTGACACACATTTTCACAAGATCCGCCTCCTTGTGTATCAGAGAAAGAGGAATTTCATGTGACGATTGATTACCAAGATAGGAATACGTACCGCTGGTCACTTATCTGCGAATTGGTAGCAAATTGCGTTCCTTGGTACAGCACACCGAGGCATCGCACAACAATGCATGAAGTTAGCAGATTCTCAGATAGCAAGGAAGATGACGTGTGACGTGTATGACAAGCTAGATAGAAATACCTACCCATTCACAGGTTGATGAAAATGCGTGTTCACAAAGCGGCATCAACAACAATGCTCATCCATCACCAACAATCGGCTTTCTTTGAGAGAAAGGAAGATGATGGAACATACTTACCAGGTAATTTGAATTTTACAATCACATTCAGAATGTGTAGATATTGTTAAACGTTCCGCAATACAAGCTGCTTTACTAGGAATGCGGTACTCTGAGAAGAAGATGCTAGGACAAGCTAGACTGTAATCTGTAAATCTCTCACCTTGCACCAAAACCCAGCCTGAGGTGATATGCTTTAAAATTCACCTTCTTCATATGCGAAGTGATTGTGACCTCAGCTTCTCTACAGAAACAAAATAGTCGCAGTCAGCGAGTAACCTGGGAGATTTGGACACTCATGCTCGGGATGGATCACAGAGCTGCAAATGATTTGGTCACCGCGCCTATGGATGAGTTCGAGTGAGTGAATTGAGAGTACTCTAGTTAGTTATTTAGTCCTGCAGCTGGATGGAAATCATCCACTATCCGATTTAAACGATTGTAATACTGAAACAAAATCGAGCTACTTCCGCGAGAGAGAGAGAGAGAGAGAGAGAGAGAGAGAGAGAGAGAGAGAGAGAGAGAGAGAGAGAGAGCTGGAACTTGTGGTCGACACACAGCATAAAACTAATCTAATTGACGTGACACCATTCTCATGTTACTCGTTGGATAGTTCTAGGTCTGTATGTAACATGGAACTTGTGATGATACACAAAGCACGTCATTAATCCAAAGATTCGGGTCTCACCTTACCCGTTCATTGAATAATTCTATGTCTATATCTGAGATACATATCAAGAATTTGAACAAACTAATCCATAATCAACAAATTAGAACACTCAAGGTATATCTCTACATAAACGCGCGCCTGAGAAACCAGGATCACCAGTCATACCATGCTCATATTCGATTTATAAAAGTTGATGGAGAACAGCAATCACTACCGTACTACTAAATCGATACCCTGAAAATTTGATACGTTACTCAACTGTTTGTAAATTTCGATTTTCATCATTAGTGAATCGAACCGGCGCGAAGGTCCAGTGGCAGTAGGTTTTGCTAATCTGCGGAGGGGCATTGGATCATCAATGTCCTGTTCCTGCAAATGGCAAACATCCGCAATTGCATATGGTTTTACCTCATAAAGAAATCATTAGTCAAGGTTGCAATCCAAGGCTAATTGATTAGTGGTGTAACCTACCTAGATCGGGTTCATGCCGAGAGATATGATAGAGAATGAAAATTACCATAAAAAGAACTATCATCAGTTATCAGTCAGCTCAATTATTGAGGATTGGAGCTATTCCAGAGGATTTAGATATTCGCCAGGTATCAACTGAATTCAGTCATTATACCCAAGCACAACTGAACTCAGTCATTGGAGTAGTTCAAATTTCAAAAGGACTAAATTTTAGGAGAGAAGCATATGGTTACAATTCAGTCATTAGACCAAAAGCTACCCACAACAAAAATAAACTAGAAGGTCACCAAATACACCGGAATACTAGCCCTTCCGGATCACGTGTGGGGTTTCCACCCACCAGGGCTTGCGAATTTCAATCCAACCTCCTCCGGATACATCTGAATCCCCGTAATTTCAAGAGATCATGCCCATCACCGTCTTAAAAGTCGTCAATAAGCTGAGACAATCGATTGGAAATCAGAGGCTGACAAACCATCCATGAACCCTCATGGGCTTACAAATCTCATGAAGTCGGAGTGATAGAAGATGCACCATCTCCTCATCTACTCTGACCAAGGAGATGTACCTGCTGCGCAGCCGCTCCTTGCTGCCAAGCATCTCCATCGTGGTTCCTCTTCCTGGTTCAAGGGCTGAGCACGTGGACAAAAAGGATGTGCGAGCAATCGATCTGAGATACCAAAATGCGATGAAATCTACGGCATACAAGGCACACGTCAAGACCGAATAGACCCATGTGAGAATATCAACCTAGGCGGTTGGCTCACAGATACTTCTGATCGGTAAAATCAGATTATTAAAAGAAGCGAACGAGCCGGCCCTCAGCAAATCAGAAGCTGAAGAATCCTATTGCAATAGAAAATAAATTTTGAAAATCATGGAATTGCGAATTGAAGAACCTGAGGTGAGATGGCTGAGGTCCATAAATCAACAGAAGTATTTAACCCGGTCTCAATCAATCAAGTCAATGTGGATAAGTCAGCATCACAATTGCAACGGATGATCGCGAAATTGGAAGAGATTGAATGGACCGGGACGGGACGCGGAAGAAGATCCAAAAGAACTGCAACGGAGTAAAGATCCCCAAGCTTTATTAGTAAGGCTGGATCCAGCTCGTATCTAACGGAGTGATCCCTCAATGAACCTACGAAGATTAACATTATATCATCATCACTTATCCGTGACAACACAACAGCAGGCACCGGTGTTGCTTCGGAGACAAATTGTGAGTGAAATCCTGATGAACTTGCAGCTCCGAGGTGGGATAAGTCTTGGGTCTGGATCTTAAGCGGTAGCCGCGAGCGCACACTCATTGAGAAATTAACTAACTTTTGGTAGGTTCAAGAAATATTCATCCACCGGCGGCGTTATCCGTAAGCAGCGTGATGTGTCCACTTACAAGCAAGAAGCGATTCGTGTGGCTGTTGACGATTGCAGCGCATCCTACCAAGAGACTGAGAGATTTGAACTACTGATCTCTTTGACGACTAACTGAAAAACTTTGCTAACAATCTACGATTCTTCAATGTTTCCTGCCTAACTTGTACAGAAGAACAATTCTCCACCCATTCCAGTTCCAGAGGCTTGGGAACTGTGGAACTACTGAACTAGTGAGTCCAAGGACGGCTAAATCTTGCCCACTGCTTTGTACACTTGGTAAAAGTGACTGTGAAGTCCTAGCAATCGTGAATGGAAGATAGATCAATCGAAACTTCTTTGAAGGCCTTTATTTGAAAACTGAAGCAGAACTGAATTGTCGACGCTGGCCAACCTCAGCCTTAGTCGGTGTACGTACACTGAGCTCTCGAGCTTCTTCGACCTTCGAACTAATTAAGTAACAACATGTGGTACTCATCCGTACACCTCGCAAGGGTAAGATGGCCAGGCCTGCAACAATAACAGTGCTTCGCCGCTGTACAATCATTTCCGAGAAGCGTTCGTTGAATCGGAACATCCATCATCGATGTAGAATATTGACTAGAATCACCGCGCGTATGTTGGTGATGACGAATGGTTCGTCCGCATGCTCGCTAGCTCAAATGAACCGGCTTCGCACTTCGAGCATTCATATCAAAAGACTTGTTGCTTCCACCAAACAGAAGGTACTCGTCGTGAGGGCGTGAGGCTGTCGAAATTTGTTGCTCGCTCTCTTCGATTTGAGATTGTTCTCGATTGGAGACCCGCCCACCGCTCGCTACTGGACTAATACTACTACGGTAGTACTTCTCGACTGATGGAAGGAACAAGGCACCCAGATCCCAAATAAAATAAAGTCGACACTCGCACACAAGTGTTCAACGACCGGTATTGATACATAATTGTGAAGATTGGACTGGGCTGCTCAGACCGAGAGGCGGACCGGGACGGACATTGAAGATTGAAAAAGAGGGGGTGCGCATGGAGAGCGAGACTCCAGATTTGTGTAACACCGTCCTCATATCGAGGGAAAAAAGATTGGTTCAGCTTGAATGTAGCAAAAATAAACGGAGTAGCATCACTCACACAGTATTGTCGATGATGACGACTAATCCCCCGGACTTAGTCCAACGATGACTTCCCAACACACTTGTAGATATGGGACACATGGAATGGATGGTAGAGAACTCCATCTTCGGATGATGGAGAGCTCTATCTTCCATCAGCAAGCTAGCCAGGTAGCCAGCTGCAGCGCAGCAGCTGCTTCAGCTTCAACGTAACTCTTAACAGTCTTGAAACCTGACCCCGTGAGGCAAAAGTACAGGCGAAGAAGGCAAAAGTTTCAAGATTTTAGTGTTGCTGTTGTTGTTGCTGGTGCTGCTGATGTTGTTGTTGTTGTTGGTCATGTTGTTGTAAGTCCGGGGCCGCGAGTCAACTGAGGAGCGGACCCGCCGTGTGATTGTGATTGTTGTGGTGGTGTTGTTGAAGATCTTGGTAAGCACCGAGGGGATTAGGCTGGGCGAAGGGGTTGAGGGGGTTGCTATTCGGAGTGTATCCGTGGAGAAGGTTGCTTGTGTGTAGCTGCTGAGAGAAAGGTGACAGAGGGTTGCTATTGGGAGTATAACCGTTAAGCGGATGCGTGAGACCTGGGTTCTGCTGTTGATGTTGACCCTGGTGACTATAGCCCGTTAACGGGTTGGTCTGAGCATGGCCTTGTGGTAGTGGCTGTTCCGAAGATGTTGCCCCCGCTGGTGGAGGACGCTTTCGCTTCTTCTTCTCGTATGCAATCCCTCGAGCCTTTGCTTGCATTTCACGAACCTCTCGAAGATACAGACGGACAACTCGTGCCCCGAACGGATTAGACTCAGGTTTGCCTCCATTCTCCTCAAATGCTGCGCGTAGACGGCCTATGAGGGCGTCAAGCGAGCCCCAAGCCTGTCGGAGGGGGCAAGGACACGGGTGAGGGGGGTTAGGCAGCCCGAAGAAGTGGCAAGAAGGTAAATGCACTTTCGTCTTGCCGAATTGATCCAAATAACGCAGGAACTCCAGAACGTGAGTCCCGCTGCAACGAGCGAGAGCGAGAGGTGGTCGGTGATTCTTCAGATATTGTCCGAAAGTGTTCCAGTCTCGCCTCTTCTGCGACTCGTAGCGACTCGGTGCAGCGGCCGGTTTCGTCTGCTGGACAACCTCTTGCTCCACATTATGGCTAGTATTGTGGAGCTGCATCTGATTACCAGGTCCGCCTCCGCTCCCCGATGGCCCCACTCCATTCGCGAGGGCACCCAGAGGGTCGTCACTCAACATGAATAACGACTCTATTTTCGCTAACTTTTGAAGTAGGGTTGTTTTTAGTTTTTCTGAGAGCTAGCGGATCGGATTCTCTATCGATTTGATGTACACTCCGGCCCTAGAAGTTTTCAGTCCCTCGAGCGTTCTATCTGAGTCCGAACGATCGTGCACCACAACACCAAGCTTTTCTATCAATGTAGGCTGCACCTGTTTTAACTGCTGCAGCAACGTAACCAATCTGATGATGGGAGTTTCCGCCTCTAAATCAGCCAACAGCCGCAACTGCACTCCAAATAATCCTCACACGGAATAACTCACTCCATTTTCGCACAATCAAGCTAGCCCGGCCCACATCCGGCCTGAGAGCAGCCAACGAACCCTGGACTCCGAGAGAGGAACGTTCACGCCAGTTTCAGATCTAATCGTGTATGATGGTAGGACCTAGCTACTATGATATCGAGCCAGCCAGCTACGTAAACTGCTTATGAGCCTGTGAACCTGTTCAATGACTCCTCGAAACAACCTGTGTAGCTCGATGCCCGAAGCTGACAAAGTATGATGGACCAGTCAACTCAGAACTCCTCGACTTCGCAAAGATCTATCGCTATATGCCACCGATCAGGCCTGGGCAAGACGAGAAGACGGAAAGGACTTTGCAAACACAAACCACAATCAATTTGATAGAGCACACTTTGGTTCGTCACTGCATCGATCGGCAGAAGTAGCCAGATATCGACGGAAGATTCGTGAATAACCGACTCGACGCTGCGCCGTCCAACACTACAATGTGAAACTACCATACACCACCCACTGCACTGTGTGTTGCAGGCTCATTGTCCACAGGAGGCGGTGTAGTTGTGCAGGAGGCAGCGAACTTCTTCACCAGCAACCACCATAGAGTTCGGATTACAATGAAAATTGTTGTTTCTCATTGATGTAAACCACCCACCTCTGCAGACGAACTATTTCGTACAAGCTGCTGCACCGGTACCAAAATTCTCTTCTTTTATCCTCGCGAACTAACACTGTAAGCTTTGGATGATGGTGAGAGACGAGCTCGCTCTATAATTAGGATTGACCTAGAAACAAGCCAACAACAAGTTCGAGTTTGCTCGCTCGCACTGCACACACCGAAGGGAAGGGGCTGGGGTTGTGGGTGAGAAGAAGAAGAAGAAGAAGAAGAAGAAGAAGAGGGAAAAAAGCTTAGAAAGAAAGTTTGAGCACTGCAGCAGAGATCAACAGTTGCGGGCGCGCACAAGAGGATGGGCGGGCCTAGGCAATATTGCTGACAAAGTTTAACCCCGAGGATGAGCTAGGAGCAGAGAGCACGTGAGGGCTTTTTGCTTGTTGCTTGGGGTCCTCTCTCTTGCACTCGACTCCTATACCACCACTACCAGGCGGAGCTGAGCACAGCAACTCTTTGTCATGCTATGATCCTTTTATCCCTGGCAGAGCGAGAAAGTTATACAAGTCTGAAGGCGAGCAAGCAGGAGGGAGAAGAAGGGTAGAAGCTGATGTCTAAAGAAAGCCGGACGACACTGTTCGTGGGTCCGTCAGGGAGGGAAACAGAGAAACGAAAGGAACCGAAGGAAGAACAGAAACTCCCCGTTCCAGCATCGGTGGACGGACGGAGTCACGTACTGACACTTCCCTTTACGGACTCTTGTGACGACTGACCAGGGTCGAATACGAGCCAAGTTGTGTAGTAGTACGTTCACTTGAACAGACCCCAGTCCGGTTAAAGTTCTTGGGTTTGTTTAGACTGTCGAGTTGTCGTGGAGTTGTAGGAGTAGAGGGAGAAATAGAGGAGAAAATAGTAGAGAATGGACTTAAGACTGATGACTCGGACCGGGGGAGCTGGGGGAGGTTCGGAAAGGGCTCCAGACGGGAGGGAAGGCTCTGGCGGGGGGCAGGGCGGGCCCGAAGGGGCGGCAGCACATGCACAGGCGTGCGATGACGACAGCATGAGCGCACGCGCGGCGCACGCCCGCAGCACACAGGATTTGCATCCTGGCCCTCCTCCGGAACCCCATTTACTTCGCACTTCTCCGCTATTTTCTCCCATTTCCGCTAACTCTAGCACCTCATTCTGTCCGATGGACCGGACGAACGGTCGTTACCGAGCCTCTCCGCTTCGGTTCGGTCATCTAGCTGAATACTGTTCGCCGAACCGATACCCCCACGTGTCAGCCACTACTTCGAACTTTTTGCCCACAATACGCTTCTTTGGCGACTTCCTTATTTTCCCACTTCCAAACTGCGCCGCCGCCGCCACTGCCCCGGGCTCTTCGAGCTGGGACCCGGGCCCGGGTCGTTCCTGGACCCGCGATTTTCTAAGCCGGCGATTACAAACTCGCAGCCATTATGCCACGCATGTACCGTATCCGCCGGCAAACCGTGGCCTGGGCTTCCTTCCTTCGACCGTACCCCCCGACCGGTGCTGCGTGCTGGACAGGGCTGGGTGCGAGTCTCTACTACACCCGTGGTCAATCTGGGGTTAAGTCGTCGCGACTTAGAGTTAAGCCCGACACTAGAACAAGAACAGAGTCGTTTGGGCACGCGTCGCGATCTGTCTGTACGGTTGCCGACCCCTTCGTTGCCGACAACGGAGTTGTCATTTATGGGTCCCCGTTGGCTTGTTTAATTTACCGCTTCTCTCCTCTAATTAGTTTAACAACTTTCTTTTATTTTCACCCCCGCGTTCCGTTGTGAAATCTCTCGCGAGCACGACCGTAAGGAGGTACTGTAGACAGTAACTCTCTCCTTTGCTTTACTTACCGTGAGGTCGACTGAGCAGCTTAAGTTTGATTAGGACCTCAACCCCCCTAGATGCTCTGTCGATGGGGTCAGTGGATTATTATTATTCGTATTCTTGCCTCCACGGTATGCTGGGATAGCCCTGCAGTGTTCCGAAGAAATTCTATTCTTTAGTGGGAGAGAACACTGAACTGAACTGGACTTCTGAACTGAACTGGAAAGGGTCTCAAAAAGGGAGGACGGAAGAGCAACGAAAGTGTGTTTGATGCTCTGCATTTCTCGTCCCTTTCCACAACATAAGAATCATCATCACACTCATCATCACTGCTTCTTCTTCGAATTCTACTCTACAACCACTAGTGATAGTGGTAGTACTTCTTTTCTCTCACGTAGTGTAGTGCTTCAATGTCCTCCGATTCTGCAGCAGCAGCCCAGCCCCACGCTCTGTCTTTAAATTGGACTTTTCTATTCTTCTTCCTCCTTTATCTCTAGTGTATAGACTGTCTGCTACTACTACTGCAACCTCTTCCTAACTAACCATCTTCTGATATGATCTGATCCTACCCTAGCTAGCGCTACAGCTACTTACAACCTTATTCCATTCTGCATCCTGTTAGGAGATCATCACAGTGAAGAAAAGAGAGAATGAGGAACTGAGCTTCTTCTTCTGTTGAGATTGTTCTTCTTCGTCCGCCTTTGAAATGATTAAAGGCCAGAAGTGAGGGAACTTGTGGGTCACCCGTGACAAGAGGTTCTTATTCTTCGTCATTCATGATGGTCTCTACTTCTCCTGAGCCAGGCTAAAACGATCTTAGATGTTGTTAACAAAATCCGAGGTCTGGGAACGCGAATCCACTGTTGAGGTTGATTGATTGATTGTTTGCTTGCTCCCCTCCTAGTCTCAATCCAACCTGCTGGGAAGTTTATCCTTTTAAACAGGTCGCAGCAGGAGCTCGAGTACGTGAAACTCGATGCCGTGAAAGTCTACATAAATGAAGTTTCTCTGCTCCCGGATACTCCACAGATATCGTGTTCGTGATTCATTCCCCTTAACACATCCATCCGCCCATCAAGCACAGAAGCTCACTATTGCAGTTCAGGTCTTGAAGTTAGCGAGAGCAGAAGCTTTTGTGTTTGTGCTTTCACTGCAAGGCATGTAAGTTTCCGCTTTCTAGAAGCTGCAGTGCACCACGTGTTCCATACGATGCCAGATTTTACTTACGGGAGACACTAAACTCTCACATGTACTGCATATCTTTTATGATGTCAAGTTGGGGTGCACTATATGCTACTACGGAT
This sequence comes from Lunularia cruciata, assembly GCA_948567375.1. Classification (NCBI taxonomy): domain Eukaryota; kingdom Viridiplantae; phylum Streptophyta; class Marchantiopsida; order Lunulariales; family Lunulariaceae; genus Lunularia; species Lunularia cruciata. The sequence goes on along the minus strand of OX419757.1, from coordinate 13,406,611 downwards.
ATATATGTCTCTCTTGACATGAGACCCCACTCATCTGTTTGAGGTGACAACTACAGATATTGATAACTTGTCTGTGGAGGGGAGGAACGAGTACTCTTACTTTGCTCACTCCGAGCCTATGATTTTGGGGGCCCAGACGTTGACTATCGTGTGTTCCAACAACCTTTGATCAAGGCTCTGAGGTTCATCAAACCTTTTGAGAAATTTTAAGTAGACCTCGTACGAACTGACAACTGAATATTTCAAGTCTTTGGATGAGAAATGCAACTTCTCTTCTTCTCCTTCGTCGTCTTCTTCGTCTTCTTTCCACCTGCTCTGCAACTAGCGAATACTATAAGTAGTTTATTCGTGGGTCTCATTTCCAGTACCCGTATAAATTATTGATTATGTAATAGATTTCCTGCTCCTCCGGTATATTGAATATCGTGACCAGCGTATAGCATTAGTTTTGATAACTGGTCATATATCTATGCGCATGGTCCTCACCTCCGGCTGTCTGTTGTTTAGACTTGCAACAAAGGAAATTGGTTATCACTGGGCTCAATTTCAAGATGTTAGCTTTGCCAGCAACCCTGCTTATAGTATGAACCCTGTCTGGGTTGTTAACTGATGGCGGCATGCAAACTTCCCACTAAGATTACAAGGAAGTCATACGGCAGTTAACTGATGGCGGCATGCAAACTTCCCACTGAGATAACAAGGAAGTAATACGGCTGCAGAAAATTTTATCTCGCTCTCGTTAGAATCTCACGTCAGCTCGACAGGCACTCTCTCTCCTCGGTGGCCCGCACCGAGAGTGGAATAATATGATTATTTGTGGTGTATCTCGGTAACTCGGAACGAATGTGATGGCATTAGTGCTAACATGATTGTGTCCTTTGGGAAGGACAACAGGGTATTTTGAAGATTACTACGGTATCTTGTAACTATGCAAGCGAATTCATTGCCTACCTCGAGTATCCGATGGGGAAGAGGTACAAAGCAAGCCAAACGACTAAGCTTGTCCCTAGATAATGACAATGTGAGTCCGGAAGCCAATCTTAGCACGCGCACATGATACATAAGATTTTATAATCTTTTATGCAAGCTTCCAAACACCGGTCTACTTTGTTCTCATCTATTCAACCCCATTATGCCAACACATAAAAGCTCATCAACTGTTCGAAGGCGTTGAATCTTTCTCCCGATAATATGCCTTCTACTTTGTCTTTCTGTGAAAATTTACTGTAGATCATAATAATACTCCTCGTTCTTAGGAATATATACGGAGAAGGAGTTATTCTATTTGCATACGAGGATTTATTCCATTTGCATACGAGAGCTTCCGAGTACTTTACAAGGAAGCGAGCACAAGTAGAAACGGAACATAGTCAGCCAGAGAGATAGATCGATAGACAGACAGACCGACCCACACGAGTGATTATCTCCACATCGGACTGACTGTGATGGACGTGGTTGCTCTCCGTAGCGGACTGACTGACTGTCGTAGCGGTAACACAGCAACAATTTAAACTACCAACTGCAACAGCGGCAGTAGACCGTGGCTGTCTGTCTTGCTTGAAATTGACCAAAATGAATGCGACTCTAAGCTAGGCGCTGTTGTGCTTGTCCGGCAATCCGAGCTACAGTGTAAGAGTTGAGATGTTTGTTGGCCAAATTTTGTTATTACATTTGGGATCATGTCCTCCCCATCTACCATGATAATGATTGAAGTGGAGAGAGGAGTGCTACTCGACATTTTCGTTCGAGATACTGTTGACAGACCGTGGGTTACACAGTCCCCCAACAAGGCAGGCAGGGAGTAGAGCATGAGAAGATTCCGCAGAGATGTGCTTAGGCTGAGATATCGTAACACCACCGGAAAGTGCACTTGCCCTCTGCAGATGTTGTCATGGCTGTGTGGGGTGTTTCTTGAAGTGTTCTTCTTTCAGCAAAGAAGTTTCTTTCTTTTGCAAGTATTTGGATCATGTAAATTCAGCATCATTGTCCATTATGCATTAACTCATACTGCTGTTGTACGCGCTGAACCCGCGTGTCTGGAGTTCTGATACTTACTTCACCTTGTCATCAACCTGTACCACCCTGGACAACATGGATACCGTAGTGAGCGCAGAGAAGAGGAGATATTGTCATGGCATGCCCCACTCTCCTTTCGCTCCTCAGCACCTCATAATTTCTTATGAAAAAAATGTTCCAGAACCGGAAACTGTCTTTTTCTTGCGGATATCAAGGGTTCCAATATCTCCGAAAGAAGAATATATGGTTCTTTTATAAGCTCTCTAGTTGATGTGGTCGTCGTATCAGACTATGTATTTAGCAGATGTATCTCTTATCTGCACAGGCCCTGCTCTTCGCTCGGCCTCCAAACTTTTCTCCACGGCATTTCAATAGTGAAATGTCCTGTGCACGCACTCTTCTCCTTGCTTGCTTATGAATTCAACAACTTTCCAATTCCTTTTTATTGTGTTTTTTTCCTGTGCTATGCTGTATAAGTGAATAGATGACATTGTATTCCTTGTTCCACACAAGCCCATACATTCTATACTACATCAGGCACTTCATTGCTATTCATTTCAAGCCATGTTCTTTGGTGTTTAGGTCTATGCATGAATGTAGCATATATGATTTTTCGCGTCCTCAATGTATGTGTACCTTCATAGGACACTATTGATATTTTCTTATTGGATTCAAAATAAAGCAACATCATCTATCACCTATTGCTGTTGAAGAATGGACTGTGAATCGACATCATTAATTGTCGTGACATACATTCCACTTTCAAAGCAATGCACGAACTAGCTTGCATAGTAGTAGAAGTAGATCTTCTACCATTGCACTAACTCCTATTACATTACCAGATGTAAGCAACAACAGGAGGAAGACCTTGTTAATATCCAAGGATAAGCCTCCGATACTATTCTAAATTTACCCAGACACGAGTGGAAGATTTTACTGTCTTTCCATCGCTTGAGAGAGAAAGAGTAAGTATGTTCTTCTTTCTGTGCTAGATCTTCTTCTTCTTTGATGAGGCAATAGTTCATTCGGCGGTTCCACATGAGTAACTATTGCATCGCTCGTTCTAAAGGGTCAATGACATGCAATCATTTCTCGGCTTGTAGCCTACAAAAACTTATTGAAGAATATTCTAAAGATGGCACACTTTTGACCCAAGAGAAGTATGACTTGTAATCATAGGTGGGTCATAATACTGTGGTGGAATTGTAAAAATACTATCAGATGTCCCACATAGCAAGGAAACAATCATCATGGAAGAGAACATAGTCTCCATATGAGAGGAATGAATGAATAGTTAGTGCGTGTAAACTCTGGGCAGTCAAAACACCCCGGGAATTCAAAGGTCTTGAATTCAAACATATCTCATTCATCACTACAGAACGCCGAGCACATGTCCTGATCGTCTAACCAATCATGCATTGTCTCCTCCTCGAAGTCCTGATTTCTTCTTGTTTATAATGAATTGATATGAGCATAAGTAGCATTGTCCAAGAGCGCATACCATTGATTGAATTGACAAAGCTTCTAAGCTTCAGGATCTTGGTCATACTCTTTCCTAACAATCCTCTGGTATATATAATAATGTGTGTACTCATCGTTGACATCGCCAGGCTTGAGTGGAACATCTGTTGGCACTACCAGCGCACTTGTTTCCGTTGTTGATCATCACTATCACATGCCATCGTTCATAAACGTAATGGTCTCTTGCTCTAATATATGCCGGAAAGAGACGGATAAGAAAGACTTTCACAATGATTTGTATGTAGATACCCCAGGTTAGGAAACGAATGTTGCCAGCCCTTTCAGTTCCCATTCTTCTCATTATTATCATCTGTACTTCTCGGTCACTAGTTACACTCTGCGAAATCTTGAATTTGATATCTATCGAACATCCTACATATGCATGCCTTCAAGTTTTCTGATTTATCTTTGACGTAACTTATTTTGCAAGAGGAAACTGCTGAGAACGCTCTA